>CM055116.1:708683412-711083412 GCA_029206835.1 Rana muscosa | reverse complement strand
CACTCGAATTTGGCGCGAACGGCCCAAATCGTTCGATCTTCGTCGAACGATCGAACAGCCGATGTTCGAGTCGAACGTATGTTCGACTCGAACACGAAGCTCATCCCTAATAAGGAGGAAGAAAAAGAAACCCCCCCTCCCCCTCAAGGACAAGCTCAAGGGACAGGTCTCTTACCCCCTCCTCCCCCCCCCCCCGACCCTCACTCTCTTATGCTGTCAATATATATCTTTGATTCCTTGAACTCTCTCCAGCCCCTCCATATCTTATTGAATCTTGGTCTGCACTCATTTTGTATTGACATCAATTCCTCCATTAATCTGATTTTATCCACCTCTCTCAATCATTCCTTAACTGATGGGGCATTTTTTATTTTCCACTTTCTCTGTATTAGAGCTTTCGCTCCGTTCAATAGATATGGGACTAGTGTCATTCTGTATTTTTTCCTTGTTACCCCGTATTGTGGAACAAACAACACCAGGGGTCCTGTTTCACCTCCAGTCCACTAATCTTTTTATCATTCTCAGTATCTCTCTCCAAAGCACCTGTATCAGGGGGCAATACCACCATATATGGGCATGTGTTCCCTCCATCCCGCATTCTCTCCAGCATAAGGGTGATATCTCTTTATTTATCCTATGGAGTTTTATTGGGAGATAATACCGTTTAGTTAGGAGCTTGTAGTTCATCTCTTTTACTTTCGCATCTATTGATGTAGAATGAACATAATCTAAAATCTGTCTTTTCTTTTTTCCTGTTATAGTCTGGTTTAGTTCTACTTCCCATCTCTCTAGTACTCTCTTTGGCTCCGGCCCCGATGTAGATAGCATTAACCTATATATATTTGATATCCCCTGTCTTCCTGTTCCTCCCTGGTCTATAAGTTTTTCCCATGGGTTCAGCTCTCTCATGGAACATAGGGGTTTTGGTAAGGTGCTTACAAAATGTTGGAGTTGCCTATATCTCCAGGTGTCCCACGGTGTGGTTCCATATTTCTCCCGTAGTTCTGAAATTGAGCACAAGACATTCCCTTTTATAACATCTTTCAGTTTTAGGCTGTCCGAAGTTGTCCATCTCAGGTACAGGCCCCCCTCTTACCCGGCTGGAAGTAGTCCGTACCGTGAGGGGCAACACTGGACTGCCATACAGCCACATTTTTGTTTTACTCACTTTTTCCCATATTCTAAAGGTTTCTTTTGTTATTGATGGTATATCTTGCGTTAGGCCCCTATATTGGTCCCAATCCAGTTTTACTCAGGCTTTCTTCCAGTCCTACCCATTTTTTTTGTCTATCCCCCTGCGACCAGTCGATTATCCTCCTCAATACTGCTGCCTCATGATATCTTTTAAAGTCTGGCAGATACAGGCCTCCCTCATGCCTGGGTGTGAACAGAATCTCGGCCGAGACACAAGGTTTTTTTTCTTTCCATATAAATCTCCTAATTATCCTTCCCAATGTTTTGAAGTAGATTTCCGAGATTTTTATAGTTTGGAAAATATACAGGGCTTTTGGCAATATCATTATCTTAATAACATTTATTCTGCCTAGCCAAGAAAGTTTTCGGCCGGGTAGCCTCTCAGTTCTGTTTTTATTTTATTTAATAGGGGAATATAGTTATCTTCATATAAGTCACTTTCTAAGCTAGACAGGAATATCCCTAGGTACTTCATCCCCCTTCTATTTCCAGGTAAATGGGAATAGGGCCTCAAGATCTCTGCGTTCTCCCAGGCTCATATATATGCTCAATATCTCAGTTTTTTCATTATTAATTTTTCAATTTGAAATCTCCCCGTACTTTTCATATTCCTTCATAATCTTTGGCAGCGTCTGCCTTGGTTTAGATACATAGAGCATCATATAGTGCCCAAAAGCAGAGATCTTGTGTTGCCTCCCCTCCACCTTCACCCCCTCTATCTCCTGATTGGCTCGTATAGTTGCTAATAGTGGCTCCAGTGAGAGGACGAAAAGAAGGGGCGAAAGTGGGCATCCCTGTCGTGTTCCATTGAAGAATGGGAACCTATCCGAGAGGATTCCATTCACCCGTACCTGTGCCGAGGGTTTAGAATACAATGCCCCTATCCATCTAAGTATATTTGGGCCTAGTCCTCTTTGTCTCAATGTTGCTAGCATAAACTCCCAATCTAGTCTGTCAAAAGCCTTTTCGGCATCTATTGACAGAAACAGTACTGGTTCTTTGCTCTTTTTAACTTTTTGTATCAGAAGTAGTGCTCTTAAGACATTATCCCTTGCTTCTCTCCCAGGTCTAAACCCTACCTGGTCATTCTCTATCAGCCCTGGCATAAACGATCTTTATCTTTTGGCCAGTATCTTCGCATAGATCTTTATATCAACATTAATTAGAGATATAGGCCTGTAACTGGCACATAATGAGGGATCTTTATCCTCCTCGCTATAAGGGTTATGTGGGCTCCCAGAGCTTCTTTACGCATTATCATTCCTCCACCTATGGAGTTCATATACTCCTGGAAGTATGGTATCAGGGTTTCCACATATCTCTTATAATATAGTGAGGTATACCCATCTGGGCCCAGGCTCTTACCCATTTTAATATTTTTAATTGCCTGGCTTATTTCCTCTCTTGATATCTCCTTGTCTAGCTTATCGACTTCTTGTTCTGAAAGGCCCCTTTCACAGTGGGGCGGTTTGCAAGCGCTATTGCACTGAAAATAGCGCCTGCAAACCGACCCTAAACAGCGGCTGCTGTTTCTCCAGTGTGAAAGCCCAAGGACTTTCACACTGGAGCGGTGCGCTAGCAGGACGTGAAAAAAAGTCCTGCTTGCCGCATCTTTGGAGCGGTGAGAGGAGCGGTGTGTTTACCGCTCCTACACCGCTCCTTCCCATTGAAAGCAATGGGAAACCGCAGTAATACCGCCGGCAATGTGCCTCTGCTGAGGTGCATTGCCGGCGGTATTAACCCTTTTTCGGCCTCTAGCGGGGGTTAAAACCGCATCGCTAACGGGCAAATACCGCCGCAATTCCAATGGTATAGCGCCGCTAAAAATAGCCGGGCTATACCGCCACCGCACCCACCGCCCCAGTGTGAAACCAGCCTTATTACCGGGAGCTTGACCCTTTCTAGGTATTGTTTAATTTTCCTTCTTCTACTCTGGATTTCTATGGGGCTTTGCTCTTTATTTACTTTATATACATTTTGATAATACTCTTGAAATATTTTAATTATATCTTTAGTGGAATATCTTAATTCTCCCTTCCTGTCTTTCATTTTTGATATAAAGTTCTGTGTATTTCTAGGTTTAATTATCCTTGCTAGTAATTTTCCTGTTTCATTCCCCATAGTGTTGTGCTTTTTAAGGGACAGTTTTGCCCGCACAATATTAATTTTAAGTTCTTTTTAACGAAAGATATTTTGAATACAAGTCAATCTATATGATGCAGTCTATAGTATGAAACTTATTCACGGAGACGTGTGATCATACAAAATAGCTACATTTATTGGTTAACAAAAAGCAAATATTTACATGAAATTAAAATACCAATTGCGTTACATGAACGACTACAAAATCAATAAAATGACCCGCAAAATGGGCATACAGTCCCCTAGACATAATGCTGTCATGATCAATTCTCAATAGGTTCAACAACCTTGTATAATTGACAATGAAACAGAACGTCTGTATTTCACACATCTAACCGTTACTATACTGCAGGTAAGTAAGTGGTTAACAATGTGAAATAAATTGGATGTCTGTTTTGTCACTAAGATTTGAACTATGCAAAAAGAAAAATATAATGAAAAATGTAATCTTTACAAAAACATCTACCAGTTGTTGGTTAATGAGAATAAATCATAATTGCAGAATATTCAATACTTCAATATTTTTGAGAACAACAATGAATTCAAGATAAAATCAAAAATGGCATAATTACCCATTCCACAATTTGAATTTCCTACTGGCAAGTGACCAGAGTTAAGATGGCTGCCATGGCTTTCAGGTATCGGGTGTCTAGGAATCTTCATGAGTGTAAAAATATGTCTTCATGCATAGTGCATGTGTGTCAGTCTGTCTGAGAGTGTGGATCTCCCAGTATGCCCCTCAGGGTGGGTCCCTGAGTGTGTCTCCCCGGCCGGTGGGAGTGAGTGCGTGTGTGGGATTCCTCGGTGAGTTCCTTCTGTCAAATTTTTCTCCCCTTAAATATTGTCTCTGGACAATAAGGTTATAAAAATTATACTAAGTTCTGCCCAGGGACAGGTGTCTTCAACTCATTGGTGGCTGCAGATGTGGGAGTTACTGTCCGAAAGTGTCTGGACTATAGGTTGACAACTTAATGATTAACTGTTTTCTGGACTTTGGGATCCTCAAGCAATACCACTTTCAACCATTGGGGCATTGATTCTTTAAGTTTATATATATTCTATTTTCTGAATGTGTATAATTTATATAATGTTCGGAGGATTATATATGGATATTTATCTTCTGGTAATCCGGTATACATAACATACTTCTAATATACTTTTTGATTCATTCACATAACATAATTTGTTTTATATTTCTGTCTAAAAATATATCTATAAGCTGGTTTTTCTAAACAGGGTACAGATTATATATCAATCAATATAACACAAAAATATTTATCTATATTTTTTGAAGATGTGGTAATCTCTAAACGTAGGTTCCTTTATATTCTTTGATCACAATTTGACGTATTTCATAATGCTAATTAAATCTTTAAAACACTTCTATATATAAAATCACACTGGTATCTATATTTATTCTTCTAACACAGTCCCTAGGTCAAGAGATACTAAAATCATATTTTTCCCTATGACTTAAAATGTAATTTGATAATCTAAACAAAATTTTTCATTTATTCCATACCTATATCTATATATATATACAGGTATATAAGAAAAATTATACATGACTTGGTTTGTTTATGGTTTGTTACCATCAGACTTTAGACCGCCTTCTCCTGCAGATAGGAGATTTGTTCAGCAGTATAAACAATTTCTTCTTCTCGGTTACATCATTCATTGTCTCTATATAGCTAGGATCAACATCGCTGTTTACTAAATTTTTCCTTTACAAAGGATTTGTTTGCTCTAGTTGTAAGGTTTATAATTCGGTTAACCATCTGTATAGTATTTCCAATGGCAGGGTTGACTTCCTAAACATCTCTTATTTGTCCTGAGGAAAGTTATCATTGTTTTAACTTTCAAACCAGGTTTGTAATTGTTAGAGATGGCTAATCCAATTGTTAATGTCTTGAACATTTGGCAAACATGTGTTTTGCTCTGAAAGGTCTCTTTACAAGCTATAGTCCAATAATGGTGAATCCTGGTTCATCAGCTTTGAGGCCTAAGTGACTTCCAAATCTCTGCCAGTAATTTTTAAATGTATTATTATTATTATTATTTATTATTATTATTATTATTCTTTAGGAAAACCACAACAATAGCATAAAATGTCTTACTTGTGTTATTAAATACCCATTTAGTTTCTTGTTCCAATAGACAAAGAAAAAACTGTGCCAACCCACTTATCCCAAAAAAAACAATTTTAAAACATTGGAGAAAAAATTGTTAGATAAACCCAAAGAACTGTCTTAGGAAAAAATGAAAGTCCAGCAAGCAATTCAAAATGAGTGATCTAGGAAAGAAAAAGTCCAATCCTCCTTGGATTAAAGAGGCACAGCACCACCGTGACTGTTCGGAACTTAATGTGAGATAACCACCACCAAAGACAAGGGGAGCAGCTTACCAGAAGGCAAGCGGTTTGGGACATTCGACTGTTACCCAGCCGCGGCCTTTAAGTTGCAGCAGTAATCCTCCCTCAATCAGCAGCGGTACTCCATCCAGTTATTTCCACTCACATACGCATCATGGACCCCACACATAAAGTAAATAGAGAGGGCAAGCCAATAGCGTAACTCCGTTTGGAACGATTTATTATAAAAAAGTAAGTTATACTTACAATCTGGAAGAATAAAAACAGCTTTTAGTATAGGTACAATATATTGCCGGCCGGCATACCAGGAGCCTCACTCCTCGAGCGGGGTGATGTCACTGAGCGTCCTCCTAGACGCGTTTCGTCATTACGCAGATGTTATCAATAGGAGTGTTCCAATAGGTCCCTTCATTTTTCTCTTTTCCCGGTTAATGAAATCATAATTTGCTCCTCCTGTCTTTCTTTATGTTTTTGTTTTAGGGCCTGGATTTCTTCTTATATGGTGTGTTTCTGGGCCTGCCTGATTTTCCTCCTCTTGACCTTTTCTGCTATCATCCTCCCTCTCATGTACACTTTGTGCGTTTCTCCCATAGCACAGATGGAGCAACATTTTCTATGTCCTTTTCTTTAAAGAAGAGACACATTTACTTTTCTAGTTCTTCCACTATCTTAGTATCATTAAAAAGGGTTTCATCTATTCTCCAGGCCCTCTGGCCGGCCGGGATTCCCCCTATCCCAAAGGGTCTCAAGGGTCATCTCGACCGGAGCATAGTCCGAGATCGTTATTGATTTTATTTCTAACTTTCTTAATCCCTCCAGTAGTTGATGATCTAATAGGATATGGTCAATTCTAGAATATGACATATGGACCCGAGAGTAATATGTAAAATCCTTATCCCTTGGATGTAGGATTCTCCAGGACTCTACTAGGCGCATTTGATGCAATTTATGTTTAATTGCCCTAAGGTATTTTCCATCCGACCTTAATGACATAGGTTGAGTATCTAATACTGGGTCGAAGACAAAATTAAAATCCCCTGCTAATATCACCTTCCCCTCCCTGAAACCCTCCAGTCTATTCAAGATTTTCCTAAAATACACTGCAGGGCATATATTAGGGCAGTATATATTTACCAAAGTGTATTTCATGTTAAATAGAGATCCCTTAACAAAGAGGTACCTTCCTTCAGGTTCAGATTCCATAGCTTTTAGTATAAATCGTTTATTCTCATCAAATCCTATTGCAATTCCTTTTGATCTTTTATTAGGGGAATAACTGTGTATCCAGGTAGGGAAATCTTTTGAATTCAGTCTAGTCTTGGATGTCCACTTTAAGTGGGTTTCTTGTAGAAACACTATATTAGCCGACAGTCCCTTCATCTCCTGCAGAATCTGGTATCGCTTATTAGGACTATTTAACCCTCGTACATTATACGTAATTAATTTTCAAAGCTGCCATATTCTATAATTTGGTTCCCTTGTAATATACCAAAAGCGATATATTAGACATAAGCAGGGGAGAAAAGACCTTGGGTACTCTTCCATCTTCAAGGGTATCTCATTTTTACATACATCAAAGCCTGATTTTGTGCAAGATGCCTTCCCATTCAAAGGATGTCGACCAAGGCTTAATATCAAACACATACCTTCTAGCCTAAATTAAAAAAAATCTGATAAAATACATTGAGACTACATATACCCCCATCCCAACCCTATTCCCACCCCCCTATCACATTGTAAATCAAAGTTAAGACTCCCTCGGTCAGTGCCCAGCCGGGCGCCCTGCCGAGCAGGTCCTACCTTGGGGTGTTTTATATGCCCACCCGTTCTCCAGGGGCCACATCCTCCAAATTAAGGATGGTTCCAGGAGTGCAGGTGGGCATAGCCACTCCATGCCCTCCTCCCCCAGGTGAGTTCAACATCTGCCCTTAATTCTTCTTCTCTCTTCTTCCATTTTCGTAATTTTAGTCTTTAGTCAGTATTGGGCTAAGCTCTATTCCAGTCCTGATCTTTCCACCTTTTCCATGCTGGCGGTCTATTTTCCCAGTTGTCCACCTGCATATATTGTATATTCAGTCTACTGCAGAATTCCTTTATATCTTCGGGAAACCGTACAAAAGCTAAGACCCCCTGTTTTTTTTACCATTAACCACTTCAATACCATGCACTTATACAGCTTCCTGCCCAAGCCAATTTTGAGCTTTCAGCGCTGTCGCAATTTGAATGACAATTGCGCGGTCATGCTACACTGTACCCAAACAAATTTTTTATCATTTTGTTCCCACAAATAGAGCTCTCTTTCGGTGGTATTTGATCGCCTCTGCGATTTTTATTTTTTGCGCAACAAATAAAAAAAGAGCGAAAATTTTAAAAAAAACTATGTTTTTCTTTGTTTCTGTTATTTTTTTTGTAAATAGGTACCTTTTCTACTTCAATGACGGGCACTGATAAGGCGGCACTGAAGGGCACTGATAAGGCGACACTGATGGGCACCGATGAGGTGGCACCAATGAGGTGGCACTGATGAGGTGGCACTGATGGGCACTGATGATGGGCACTGATAGGCGGCACTGATGGGCACTGATATGTGGCACTGGTATGCGGCACTGATGGGCACTCATAGGTGGCACTGATTGGCACTCATAGGCGGCACTGATTGGCACTCATAGGCGGCACTGATGGGCACTCATAGGCGGCACTAATGGGCACTTTTAGGCGGCACTGATGGGCACTTATGGGTGGCACTGATAGGTGGCACGGATGGGCACTTATGGGCACAGATGGGCACGGATGGGCACTGATAGGTGGCACTGATGGACACTGCTGCCTAGCAATGCCAGCCACCACACATTATTTTCTTGGCATGATCGTGCCAGTCAGTGCCCATGTGTGGGCACTGATTGGCATATTTTTTTATGGTTTTTTTTACATATATATTTTTTTTACTACATGTGGATGGCCATGGGGGCCATCCACATGCTTAGGGCTTCCCTGGTGGTCCTTGGGGGCTTCCCTGGTGGTCCAGTGTGGGTATCCGAGGGGGGGCTGCGCTGATAAGCAATCAGCGCGAACCCCCCCTGTCAGGAGAGCCGCCGATCGGCTCTCCTCTACTCGCGTCTGTCAGATTCGACAGGCTGATCACATGGTAAAAAGCCTCCGACGGAGGCTTTTACCGAGATCAGTGTAGCGGTGGGTCAGACTGACCCACCGCTCCACCGATCGCCGCGATGTGCGCCCCCGCGGGCGCGCGGCGGCTGTTATCCCGCAGGACGTCATATGACGTCCAGTGTGGATAACAGAACCACTTCCCGGACGTCAATTTGCTATTGACTGGGCGGGAAGTGGTTAAGCATGCTGGAAATCCCCACCTATAAGGAATGTCATTTGCTTGTAAATGGCTTGTTAAGGGTTTAAGAGCCCTTCTACGTGCTAATGTTTCTGGCGCCAGATCTGAAAAAATAAGTAATTTAATTCCTTTATATTCCATAGGGATAGAATTCCTTGTGCTTTGGGAGACTTGTTCTTTTTGCCCGTAGTGGTGAAATCTTACCACAATGTCCCTTGGAGCATCTCCATATGCGTTATTTGCCCTTTGTATTCTGTGTGTCCTTTCAAAACGCATTGGAGCATTTATTTCTCGCTTTAGAGCAGTATTGAATATCTCTAGTAGTACGTCCTCCAGTTCTGCCTCTTTCACTTCCTCAGGGAGTTCCCTTACCCTTAAGTTTTTCCTTCTGCTACGGTTCTCTTGGTCCTCAAGCTTATATCGAACATTCCTTTTCTCAATCCAGTCCATCTCTGGTCTTTCTCGTAACTGTTATTGCGCCTTTGTGTTCTTCTAATTGATCTTCTATTCCTTCCACTCTTTGTAGCACACTCTGTATATTCCTTCTTGTTGCACCCATTTCACCCTTAATTGTGCGTTCTAGGTGGGTCATCATATCCATTATATCCTGCTTTGATGGGGGGGGGGGCTTGTAGATCTTCAGGGGGTATTTCAAGTTGATCGTTTTCTTGACCATCTGGAAGCAATAGCTCGATTTGCGCCCCTTTTACTTCTGGGGGTCGGCCCTTATTACTTTTCCATACAGCCCCCTCTTCAGTCCTCTTTCCCACCTTCTCCCCCCCTCTCCCCCCACAACCGTCTCTAGTTGCCCCTTCTTCCCAGAAGGTGTCGTTGATGCTGATGCTGGTGCTGATGCTGCCTTTTTACTGGGGCTTATAGCCATTTGATCTACTGTTTCCGGGACAAAATAAGGTTTTATAGTATTGCGGCTTACAGCTTCTCCCTGGTTTGCTTTGGGGGGCTTTTTCACCATTTTCAGTCTTATTTTTAACTTATTAACTTATTTGGCCCTCTAGTTTTCCCAAGCAGTTCAGCCTCAGTTATAGATTACGAGTGTGTAGAGATGGATATAGAGCGCTAAATCCCAATTAAGGAGAGGGGGCAATACCTCCAAAAAAAAAAGGGGGAACAAAAAGGGAACAAAAAATGGAAGGAGCAAAAGGAGTGGGGCCAGTTCAGAGCAGATTGATATGAATATATAAAGTGCACAGAGTATATGCAACCTTCAAGTATCAAGATGTCAAGTGTCAATGTCTCTCAGACCGATTCCATGCAGATATAATGAAAATATATTTGCTGTCTTAAGCCCTGTACACGATTGGATTTCCTATGGATTTTAAACCAATGTATTTTTCCATCTGAAATCCGATGATTGCCTACACACCATCAGTCAAAAAAACGATCGTCCCGTGACGTAAAACACTCCGACGAGCCAAGAAAAATTAAGTTCTATGCTTCTGAGCATGCGTCGACTTGATTCTGAGCATGCGTGGGTTTTTTATCCGATGGAGTTCCCCACAGACGATAGTAATTTGCTATCGTTTTTTTTTCCCATCGGATAAATTTAAAACATGTTCTATTTTTTAACACCGATGGAAAAAAGACCGATGGGGCCCATACACAATCGGTTTGTCCGATGAAAAAAGCCCATCAGACTGTTTTCATCTGTAAAACCGATCGTGTGTACAGGGCTTTAGAGCGGATGTTACAATCTGTCTGGATATCAATTTCTTTGTTCCCACGCTAGCAATTAATTATCACAGGTGTTTTTGTTCCATCAGTGGACAAACAGAGATAGGGGAGCCAAAGGGTACCGTAAATACTCGAGTATAAGCCGATCCGAATATAAGCCGATGCACCTAATTTTACCACAAAAAAATGGGAAAACTTATTGACTCGAGTACAAGCCTAGGGTGTCCATCTGCATGCCTCACTGTGCCTCACTTTGCCTCACTGTGTCCATGTCCATGCCTCACTGTGCCCATGCCTCACTGCCCATGCCTCACTGTGTCCATGCCTCACTGTGTCCATGCCTCACTGTGTCCATGCCTCACTGTGTCCATGCCTCACTGTGTCCATACCTCACTGTGCCCATGCCTCACTGTGCCCATGCCTCACTGTGCCCATGCCTCACTATGTCCATGACTAGACTGACGTTTAACATGGGAGTCTATGAAAGGGGTGACCAGCTTTGAAAAATTGGTGCTTCCCGGCCGTAGGTCCCCCAGACAACAAACTTTTCACACTTATAGAGGAGAAATGGGGCTACATGTGTGCCATGTTTGGGGTCCAGGGGAACTGCGGCCGGAAAACTCGGCTTATACTCGAGTATATACGGTAAGTCCAGATATATATATGCTGTTGAGCTCAGGTGGATACCAAAAAGAAAGTACCGTATATACTCGAGTATAAGCCGAGATTTTCAGCCCTTTTTTTGCTATCGTTTTTTTTTCCCATCGGATAAATTTAAAACATGTTCTATTTTTTAACACCGATGGAAAAAAGACCGATGGGGCCCATACACAATCAGTTTGTCCGATGGAAAAAGGCCATCAGACTGTTTTCATCTGTAAAACCGATCGTGTGTACAGGGCTTTAGAGCGGATGTTACAATCTGTCTGGATATCAATTTCTTTGTTCCCACGCTAGCAATTAATTATCACAGGTGTTTTTGTTCCATCAGTGGACAAACAGAGATAGGGGAGCCAAAGGCTACCGTATATACTCGAGTATAAGCCGATCCGAATATAAGCCGATGCACCTAATTTTACCACAAAAAATGGGAAAACTTATTGACTCGAGTACAAGCCTAGGGTGTCCATCTGCATGCCTCACTGTGCCTCACTTTGCCTCACTGTGTCCATGTCCATGCCTCACTGTGCCCATGCCTCACTGCCCATGCCTCACTGTGTCCATGCCTCACTGTGTCCATGCCTCACTGTGTCCATGCCTCACTGTGTCCATGCCTCACTGTGCCCATGCCTCACTGTGCCCATGCCTCACTGTGTCCATGCCTCACTGTGTCCATGACTAGACTGACGTTTAACATGGGAGTCTATGAAAGGGGTGACCAGCTTTGAAAAATTGGTGCTTCCCGGCCGTAGGTCCCCCAGACAACAAACTTTTCACACTTATAGAGGAGAAATGGGGCTACATGTGTGCCATGTTTGGGGTCCAGGGGAACTGCGGCCGAAAAACTCGGTTATACTCGAGTATATACGGTAAGTCCAGATATATATATGCTGTTGAGCTCAGGTGGATACCAAAAAGAAAGTACCGTATATACTCGAGTATAAGCCGAGATTTTCAGCCCTTTTTTGGGGCTGAAAGTCCCCCCCTCGGCTTATACTCGAGTCATAGAAATTTTTACATTGTAAATATTACCTGTAAAGAAGTTACGGCTGCGGCGTCCATCGTTCGAATTCTGCGGCGTTCATCGTTCAAAATTCCGCGCTCTCTTCCTGTTCCTTACTTGATAGGCGAGTCTCAGCAGACACTCTCCGCCTATCACGAACGTTCTCTCATCCTCAGTTTTCCAGCAGACGTCTGTGATTGGCGGAACACCCAACACAGTGTCTGCTGGGAAAACTAAGGATGAGAGAATGATCGTGATAGGCGGAGAGTGTCTGCTGAGACTCGCCTATCAAGTAAGGAACAGGAAGAGACTGCGGAATTTTGAACGATGGACGCCGCGGAATTCGAACGATGGACGCCGCAGCCGCAACTTCTTTACAGGTAATATTTACAATGTAAAAATGTATATTTACAGGGAACAGCGAGCTAGGGAACAGTGGGGCATCGGCTTATACTCGAGTCAGTAAGGTTTCCCAGTTTTTTTGGGCAACATTAGGTACCTCGGCTTATACTCAAGTCGGCTTATACTCGAGTATATACGGTATTACAATCTTACAGTGTCTATTAGGTACCCATCCCTCTTGCGTATACACAGGCAGTTTATACTTCAGTCTGTGGGGCTTCTCCTATACTTCTTGCTTTTTCTGTGATTTATCCCGGCTACGGCTCTGGGTAGTATCAAACAGTTCAACAGGGGAGCTGGCGTGGAGGGTAAATTAAGTTCTCATACACCTTACCCCTCTGTAGTCTTCCCCGACTCTCTCATGCTCCCTCCTGTCTCGGTCTTACCACTGTGTAGAGGCTCTCTCGAGGCATGGGTCCTGTATGCTGTCAGCTGTTACTTGTTGCCAATTGTGTACTCTCTCCGATTCACAGAGATTGCCGGCTTCCAGGGAGTCCCGAGCGTCTCCTGCGGGGTCACGTGGGATCCAGGCGGCTTTGCCCTCCTCGGTCGCCGCCGGATACAACCGCGATCAGTCCACAGCCTCAGCCCGGTCCACGGTCCACAGCCTCCGCTCCTCGCCTTTTTCTTTACAGAGACACTGCGCCAGCAGCCGCCCCAAGCTCACAGGACAGGAGATCCAAGCAGGCACGCCCGTGGCGGACTGGCAGACCCGGCAGGTACAGTGATAAGGTACACTGATGCAAACTGGATCAAGGCTCGATTAAGCTGCTTCTAGGCTAATTATGTGGGGAAGTCATCCCTCCAGCTTTCAGCTCACCTGGAGGAGAGCGTGGAGCTTTCAGCTGCATGCTGCGCTACGGCGCCATGCGTTTACTCCTCCACCCTCAATCTGCAGGGACTGTTCTAAACTCGTGAAACACGCGCCACTTTACAGGCATACTATAGACACCCCCCAGGTATGATATTTAAAGGAATATTTCACTTTTATTTTTTCACTTTAAGCATCATTAAAATCACTGCTCCCGAAAAAATTGCAGTTTTTAAAACTTTTTTTTTCATTGATACATGTCCCCTGGGGCAGGACCCGGGTCCCCAACCCTTTTTAGGACAACAACTTGCATATTAGCCTTTAAAATTCGCACTTTTGATTCTCACATTCGAGTCCCATAGACTTAAACGGTGTTCGAAAGTTCGCACAAACTTTTGGTCCGTTCGCATGTACTGGATGCGAACCGAACCGGGGGGGTTTTCGGCTCATCCCTATCCATGATGGTGTCACTGGCATGATCACAACGCATTATGGAGCATGCGCACTAGGGCAGAGAAAGGCAACCTTTGAGAGATGGAGATCTATCTGAACAACATTGGAGAGATCAAAGATCACCGGGGTGCAGCTCCCCCTTTTTTTTAAAGAAATGAACTAGCAAGCCCCCAATAAAAAGTAAAGACAGTAATAAAAACCTAGAAAAATCTACTAAAACTAATGTCTAATGTAAAAATATAAACTTAGCCTACCTTATTTCTGGCCAGTGCAAGTAGTTTGTAGGGCAGTGTACAGAGGTCAGTAGTATGTAGGGCAGTGTACAGAGGTCAGTAATATGCAGGGCAGTGTACAGAGTTCAGTAGTAGGTAGGGCAGTGTACAGAGGTCAGTAATATGCAGGGCAGTGTACAGAGTTCAGTAGTAGGTAGGGCAGTGTACAAAGGTCAGTAGGATGTAGGGCAGTGTACAGAGGTCAGTAAGATGTAGGGCAGTGTACAGAGGTCCATAGGATGTAGGGCAGTGTACAGAGGTCAGTAGTAGGTAGGGCAGTGTACAGAGGTCAGTAGTAGGTAGGACAGTGTACAGAGGTCAGTAGTAGGTAGGACAGTGTACAGAGGTCAGTAGTAGGTAGGGTAGTGTACAGAGGTCAGTAATAGGCAGGGTAGTGTACAGAGGTCAATAGGGTGTAGGGCAGTGTACAAAAGTCAGTAGGATGTAGGGCAGTGTGCAGAAGTCAGTAGGATGTAGGGCAGTGTACAGAGGTCAGTAGCATGTAGGGCAGTGTACAGAAGTCAGTAATATTTAGGGCAGTGTACAGAGGTCGGTAGGATGTAGGGCGGTGTATAGAGGTCAGTAGGATGTAGGGCAGTGTACAGAGGTCAGTAGGATGTAGGGCGGGGTTCAGAGGTCAGTAGTATGTATGGTAGGGTCGGGAGGGCAAGGTATAGGGGGGTCAGGGGGGCACGGTACTGGGGGGGTGGTAAGGAGAGTATGGTACTGGGAGATATAGAGGGCACAGTACAGGGGAATCAGGAGGGCTGAAGTCTCAAGAGGAGATGGCACTGGGGTGACATGTAAACAGTCCGTTGGATTTCCAAATAATGTATTTAAGCTTATAAGCTCCGTTTTGTGTTGAAAATAACTGTGAAATCTAAAACTCCGTTGGGTATAACAAGATGTCCTCTTGGCCCCTTTTCACTATCATTACTGTGCAGGAGTGTGGGGTGGAGCAAGATGGCGGCGACGAAACGTCACTATAGTGGCCGCCGCCAGGTGTACCAAGATGGCCGCCGCTCCGGAGCTAGGCCGAAGCCGCGGCCTTTCCTATGGCCGAGGCTCCAGAGCGCTCTGCGGATCGCGTGGTGTGCCAATCCGAACAGGGTGACCCATTCGGATCACGAATCGGTGACGATCCGTTGCACCACTAGTCAGGAGGATATGGTATTGGGGGAGGGGGGATCAGGAGAGCTGGGGTGTCAGCAGGGTAGGGTATTGGGGGGGATCAGGAGGGCTGGGGGTGTCAGGAGGGTATGGTATTGGTAGGATCAGGAGGGCTGGGGTTGTCAGGAGGGTATGGTATTGGGAGGATCAGGAGGCCTGGGGTGTCAGGAGGGTATGGTATGGGGGGGTGTCAGGGGGGCTTGGAGAGCAGAGAAGTTCTTAATGCAGAGTGGCGCAGGGAAGGTGCAGCAGTGCTGATTGCTCTTGGCAATCCTCTCTTATCATCCCACATGGTATCTGTGCATCGGGGAGGAGGGCCAGTGGCGAGGGATGTGCAATAGCACTACAAAGCGCTCGGGCGTGTTCGGAGAAGAGCCCGGACCTGCCTGAGCTATTCCGGAGGCTTTCCCTGTCCTGCAGCCGCTTGCAGCTGGATTGTGTGAGCGTGCGCATGCGCCTCTCTAGAGCAAGAAACAGGTCGCAACTGGGGGACGTCTTCGCGGTCTACCTGTCAGCGGTCGACAGGTAGTCCGCGATCGATAGGTTGCCGACCCCCGCACTAGGGGAATACACTTAGCCCGCGCTCCTTTCTCAAGCTCTGAGTGTATTACTTTTGGTGGTATTTGATCACCTCTGCGGTTTTATTTTTTGCATTATAAATAAAAAAAGACAGACAATTTTGAAAAAAAAAAAATATATTTTTTACTTTCTGCTATAAAACATATCTAATAAAAAATGTAAAAAAATCGAATTTCTTCATCAATTTAGGCCAATGTGTATTCTGTGTAGCGGCCTCACCCCTCTCTCCCTTTCTCATACTCGGCTTGTCTTTCTTCGTCTAGGGGTCTCAGTGCTGGGGGGAGGGATGAGACACACCACGGCCCATGTCCTCCATAGCTAAGAGGTGAAGGCCAGAAGATTGGGTCTTGTGTAGGTGTCCTAGAGTCAAGTCCAGTACTTCGTCCCTGACTCCTTTGCTCCTAGTAACCAGAGTTCCACACAGTGAATAGGTCCAACTCAGTTTTATTCTTCTTGCCAAACAAACATACAGTTTCTTCTACTGAGTAATAATGGGGATAGATCGAGGCACAATCCTTTCCCTTCTGTTGCTAACCACTGTGGTATCACCAGTGGTAAATAGTCACTGCCACTGACTATGTGCGGTAAAACGTGAATTACCTTTGCTAGCACTGCACCTGTCAGGGGAAGGAGATCCGTCCAAGGGAGAAACAGGAGGCCTCTCTGTCACCAGCAATGCTGCGCTGGACTCTTCAGAGAAGTTCCGCACACCAGTCCTCACGAACTCAGACACGGGCACCCAAGGAGTTAGGGCCCCCTCGGATTCCTCCACCCTCGTGGAACTCAGTCGAAGGTACTGAGCCCCAGGCCACCGCCATAGTACCTCACCCCAGGCTAAAGGTGCCTGGAATGGACTCCATCTCTCGCTCCGGCCAGGTCAAGGGCACCTGAGCCCGGAACTCCGGAACGCCAGCACCCAAGCTGAAGGTGCCTGGGTGCGGCCGCATCCTCCAACTCTCTCCGAACTCTGAACCCCGTGGTAAGGGCGTCCGCCCCTTTTATCCCCTCTCCCTTCACGCCACAGCGGGTTCCCCGCCCTGCTGTACCAGCTCCAGGGGAGGACAAAAGGGTACAGTCTTGCTGTGTGAGTTCAGCTTCGGCCCAGGGCAACAGCGCCACCTGTGGACCGCAAGAAACCTCACACCACCAGAGTCCCCTAAGAACCAGAAAAGGGTCTCCGATCCCCTAGCAATTGGTGCATCTGGGTTACACTACCACCCAGATGCTTCCCCTAAATTCAAATACCCGCTACACTCTCCCCCTGGTGATTTGACACTGGTCCCCAGTGTCTGATACAAACTCATATCCCACAAGGGTGGTGACATAAGTTCAGCCCAGAAACCAAACTACACAATTTAGCCCTGAATTGTGCCAAGACCTGAATGGGAAAGGGAAAACCTAAAACAATGCAACTATAAAACTTCCCAATAAAACACTTTACACATCTCACACATGTATACTCTCCCCTCCCCCTGGCTATCTAAGGACCACCCATTCTCAGCAGGCTTGATAGACGAGTCCCCTGCAGAGGGTAAGAAAAGAAACATACATCCTAACAATACATGTGTGTCTGCTTGGAATGAAAGGGTCTATCCGAAAAGAAACCCACTCACTCCAATGAGTGCTGCATAATGTAAAAAAAAAAAAAAAAACAATCGTTGCGCAACACTGCCACCTGGTGACAATGCCGCGGTCAAGACACTCATCACTTCCAGATGAACTCTTTTTTTTTTCTCTGTAACTCTACACTGACTAAAACCCCAAAGGTTCTGATTTCTCTGAAGTGCAAGGAGAAAGAGGGAGAACAAAACAATAACAGCTCCCATTTCTCCGAAGAGTAGAACTGCCCAAATGCAAAAAAAAACTAGGGCACAGTCCCTGTGTTCCGGTGAAGACACTCCGGAAAGTTCAGCAATGAACAGCAAAAGAACACACAGGAGTCTTTCCTTTCTCCTAAAGGTAAAACCTTGGATGCGGTAGGAACACAGGCTTCAAATGTCTGTCCAAAATCTCCACATGGTACTCAGCATTTCCTCCTTCCTTGCGGCAAATCACCACTCTGTCCGCATGGATATGCCTTCCCAGCATCCACTTAGCTTTACAGTCCTGGAACTTCTTGGTGACCGTTGGTGAACAAGAAAGGTATCGCCGTGCTTGCGGTACTTTAAGTTTGTCCCACACAAAGGTATCATACCATCTTTGGCAAAAAACTTCCACCTCATAAAGCAGTTCTCGAGGCAGGTACGGGTATTCCCACCCATACTCCTGGGCAACCTTCTGGCCAAAGAGACGCTGCAGCCTTGACAAAGGTGGCATGGTGGCCCGGTCTCCTTCTCCAGGCGGAACAATCGCTTCTGGGTGGCGAGGTGCGTTCACCACCTCGGTAGATCTGGGCCTAGGAGCCCGCAATGACTTGCGTTGCACTCCTGCAACAGAAACAGGTGAAATGGATGTTGAGTCCAGAAGAGGAACTTCGGACAGGGGACCAGATTCTTCCCTAGGCACCGAGGCCTCCACCCGAGGTGTACTATCTCCAGTAGACATGGGCAGGTCCCTTGTGACACGGTACGAGGGTAGCTTCATCTTGTCCCATCCCTTCTGATGGAAGATTTTGTCTATCTCCCCATCATCGCCATTGTCAGACAATGAGTCCAGGTCAGAGGTGTTGTAGCATTCAGCGGGCAGATAATTCCCAGTCACGGAACTATACCCCTTGACGGCCTCTACCGACTGTGGGCTTCCGCCACTTTTAACCACACAGACAGTCCCAACCCCTGGCTCACCTGGGCCTTCAGAAGAATAGGGATGTCCAGGACTCTTGCTACCGGATCCATCCAGGCCAGGCAAGCAGCGGGGCGAAGCTCTTCCACGACCACACGAGGCCATCACTAGGCCAACTTTCCTCTTCGGTGGTCGGAACAGGGAGCTGCTGGTGACCGAGGCAGCATCCTCGGATTTTTCTCTTTTCATCTCCGCTTGGGCAGTCACTTCGCCCGGATCAGTGCGCACGGGAAACGCACCAGCATCGATCTCTCCTTCCGGAGTGGCAGGCCCAGTGAGGTAGTTGAGGTGGAAAGCCCGAGGCTTTTCTGTGGATGGTTCCACCTCAAAGAGAAACTCCTTGCAGACCTCACATTGCCCGAATGGCTTCAGCTGGACCACCAGTCCCGAACAGCCGGGACAGATCACCCCACGAGGGCCTCCATGTCTCTGCAGGTGTACAGAGCCAATCGCCCCCAGGGCCTTAGTCTTATCCCCGTATCCATGATCGGAGCAGCCAGAGAAGACATGTCCATGAAAGGAGAAGCTGAAATCCATGGAGTGGTTGAAGTCATCTTCTCTCTTCGCTGCTCCATTGCGCACTGACCCACATGCTCCGGAATCTCCACGTGCGTATGCCCACATAGCCAGACTCCTCCCACACTCTGCACTTGTTTGCGGGCTTTCTCTTCTCCCCGCCCACGAACTACACAGCTGTGGGTTGCCTCGTGGCGCGTTGGCCAATATGGCCGACCTACTCGGAACTCCGCCGGGCAGCAAAGTTCAAATTCAGACACCATACACATCCCGGATACGATGCCCCCACGTGTAGCGGCCTCACCCCTCTCTCCCTTTCTCATACTCGGCTTGTCTTTCTTCGTCTAGGGGTCTCAGTGCTGGGGGAAGGGATGAGACACACCACGGCCCATGTCCTCCATAGCTAAGAGGTGAAGGCCAGAAGATTGGGTCTTGTGTAGGTGTCCTAGAGTCAAGTCCAGTACTTCGTCCCTGACTCCTTTGCTCCTAGTAACCAGAGTTCCACACAGTGAATAGGTCCAACTCAGTTTTATTCTTCTTGCCAAACAAACATACAGTTTCTTCTACTGAGTAATAATGGGGATAGATCGAAGCACAATCCTTTCCCTTCTGTTGCTAACCACTGTGGTATCACCAGTGGTAAATAGTCACTGCCACTGACTATGTGAGGTAAAACGTGAATTACCTTTGCTAGCACTGCACCTGTCAGGGGAAGGAGATCCGTCCAAGGGAGAAACAGGAGGCCTCTCTGTCACCAGCAATGCTGCGCTGGACTCTTCAGAGAAGTTCCGCACACCAGTCCTCACGAACTCAGACACGGGCACCCAAGGAGTTAGGGCTCCCTCGGATTCCTCCACCCTTGCGGAACTCAGTCAAAGGTACTGAGCCCCAGGCCTCCGCCATAGTACCTCACCCCAGGCTAAAGGTGCCTAGAATGGACTCCATCTCTCGCTCCGGCCAGGTCAAGGGCACCTGAGCCCGAAACTCCGGAACGCCAGCACCCAAGCTGAAGGTGCCTGGGTGCGACCGCATCCTCCAACTCTCTCCGAACTCTGAACCCTGTGGTAAGGGCATCCGCCCCTTTTATCCCCTCTCCCTTCGCGCCACAGCGGGTTCCCGCCTCGCTGTACCAGCTCCAGGGGAGGACAAAAAGGTACAGTCTTGCGGTGTAAGTTCAGCTTCGGCCCAGGGCAACAGCGCCACCTGTGGACCGCAAGGAACCTCACACCACCAGAGTCCTCCAAGAACCAGAAAAGGGTCTCGGATCCCCTAGCAATTGGTGCATCTGGGTTACACTACCACCCAGATGCTTCCCCTAAATTCAAATACCCGCTACATCTGCTTTTTTGGTAAGAAAAATCCCAATAAGCCTATATTGATCGGTTTGCACAAAAGTTATTCAAACCATAGGATAGATTTTATGGAATTTTTATTTATTTATTTTGTACTAGTAATGGCGGCGATCAGCGGCTTATAGCGGTACTGTGATATTGCGGCAGATAAATTGGACACTAACTGACACTTTTTTTGGAACCAGTGACAGTAATACAGTGATTAGTGCTAAAAAAAAAAGCACTGTCACTGTAGTAAGGACACTGGCTGGAAAGGGGTTAACAATGGGGGGCGATCAAAAGGTTAAAAGTGTTCCTAGGGAGCGCTCGCTAACTGTGTGGGAGGTGCTTGTACGGCAGAGATCCATGTTCCTGCTTAGCAGAAACACAAGATGTGGCAGATGAGGTTTAATGTTGATAAATGTAAAGTTATGCACTTGGGGGCTAAGGATATGAATGCATCATACATACTAGGGGGAGTACAACTGGGGGGATCCGTAGTGGAGAAGGATTTGGGGGTTTTGGTAGATCATAAGCTCAATAATAACATGCAGTGCCAAGCTGCGGTTTCCAAAGTGAGCAAAGTCCTTTCTTGTATTAAGAGAGGTATGGACTCCAGAGAGAGAGAGATATCATTTTGCCCCTGTAAAAATCATTAGTAAGACCTCATCTGGAATATGCAGTTCAGTTTTGGGCACCAGTTCTCAAAAAGGATATTGGGGAACTAAAGAAAGTGCAGAGAAGGGCAACCAAACTGATAAGAGGCATGGAGGAGCTCAGCTATGAGGAGAGATTAGAGGAACTGAATTTATTCAGTCTTGAGAAGAGGAGATATAAGGGGGATATGATCAACATGTTCAAATATATAAGGGGTCCATATAGTGAACTTGGTGTTGAGTTATTCACTTTACGGTCAACACAAAGGACAAGGGGGCACTTTTTACGGCTAGAGGAAAAGAGATTTCACCTCCAAATACGGAAAGGTTTCTTCACAGTAAGAGCTGTGAAAATGTGGAATAGACTCCCTGCAGAGGTGGTTCTGGCCAGCTCAGTAGATTTCTTTAAGAAAGGCCTGCATTTTTTCTTAAATGTACATAATATAACTGAGTACTAACATTTATAGGTAAAGTTGATCCGGGGAATATCCGATTGCCTCTCGAGGGATCAGGAAGGAATTTTTTGCCCTGCTGTAGCAAATTGGATCGTGCTCTGCTGGGGTTTTTCGCCTTCCTCTGGATCAACTGTGGGTATAGAATTAGGTATATGGGATTGTATGATATTATTATTTTATTTTTTTATGGTTGAACTGGATGGACTTGTGTCTTTTTTCAACCTGACTAACTATGTAACTATATGTAGCGGCCTCCACTCTCTCCTCTCTACTCTTCTTGCTCTGGCGCTCGTCTAGGGGTACTCTGAAGGAGAGAGTGCGGGGTCACCACTAGGGTTGCCACCTGTCCGGTTTTGACCCGGACAGTACGGGTTTTGTCACATTTGCCTGGGTTTCCACCCGCTGGAAACCCGGGCACACATTCCAACGTCCTGTGGCCAGTGGCAGCCGGATCTCTGTCCCTGGCGCAACTTCCAGAGAGACGGCGCGCTGCGCGCATAATCCCCGGCCCGCTACCATTGTCACACAGTGAGCCAGCGGGTGCCCTGTAATTGGCTGAATGGGCCATGTGCGGGGCGGGCCTAGCGGCAGACATGGGGGTCTGTGAATGGCCCTGTGTCACCCCCCCATCCTCTGTGTCACCCCCCCATCCTCTGTGTCACCCCCCCATCCTCTGTGTCACTCCCCCCATCCTCTGTGTCACACCCCCCATCCTCTGTGTCACACCCCCCATCCTCTGTGTCACCCCCCCTCCTCCTCTGTATCGCCCCCCTCCTCCTCTGTGTCAGCTCCCCCTCCTTTGTGTCAGCCCCCCTCCTTTGTGTCAGCTCCCCCTCCTCTGTGTCAGCTCCCCCTCCCCTGTTTCAGCCCCCCTCCCCTGTGTCAGCCCCCCATTCCCTGTGTCAGCCCCCCTCCCCTGTGTCAGCTCCCCCTCCCCTGTGTCAGCCCTCCCCTGTGTCAGCTCCCCCTCCCCTGTGTCAGCTCCCCCTTCTCTGTGTCAGCTCCCCTCCCCTGTGTCAGCCCCCCTCCCCTGTGTCAGCTCCCCCCTCCCCTGTGTCAGCTCCCCCTCCCCTGTGTCAGCTTCCCCTTCTCTGTGTCAGCTCCCCCTTCCCTGTGTCAGCCCCCTCCCCTGTGTCAGCCCCCCTCCTCTGTCACTCCCTTCCTCTGTGTCACCCCCCCTCCTCTGTGTCAGTTCCCCCTCCTCTGTGCAAGCCCCCCTTTCCCTCTGTCTCTCTCTCTCTCTGTCTCTCTCTCTCTCTCTCTCTTTTTCTCTCAGCCTCTCGCTCACCCCCTCTCTCGCACCCACCACTCTTTCTCTAATTCCCCCTCTCTCACCCCCACCCTCTCATCCCCACCTCTCTCACCCCCACCCCCTCTCATCCCCACCCCTCTCACCCCACCCTCTCTCTCTCTCACCACCCCTCTCACCCCCTCTCTCTCCTGCCTCCTCCGTCCTCCCCCCTTTCTTTTACCCCCCTCACCTCCTCCTCTCTCTCACCTTCCCCTTTCTCACCTCCCTCCCCCCACCTCTTTCCCTCAGGGGGTGGGGGCCCCATGAGGATGGCTGTATGGGGCCCCAATAATTGCTAACAGCAGCCCTGTGAGTGAGCGCACCAGTTCGGATGTGTCCTGAATCCTGTGTCTTGCTGACACACTTCTCCCCAAGGCTCCTCACCAATGGAAGGAAGGAAAACAGCACTACAGTAGAGGAGCTCCACCCCCAAACTTCAGCTCCCACACTTCCTGGCTTGAAGCAGCTCTCGGTAAGGCAGTCTAATGGGGGTCTTTGGGGCAGGGGACACAGATGGGGGGGTTCCCTGATCTAATCGAGGGGGGACAGATATAAGGGAGGGAAGTCTGTGGGGAGGGAGGTGGACGGTGTCAGTAGGGCAGTGGATGGTACCAGTAGTTACCATCCATGCTAACTGTGACACATTATTGCTCTCCTCCAGGTCTTTAAAATCCTTTAGTGTATACCACAAAAAATTTGCCATGCGCCGCTAAAGTGTTCGGGTTTGGCTGGAGGAAAAGGTGGCAACCCTAGTCACCACACCAAGTCCCCCTGCAGAGTATGTGCAGTGAGAGACAATCCTCTTTTACCTTCGGGTCGGTGTTCTGCATCCGGAGACCTCCTCCTGGTTTTCTCGAACAGTGTCTGCCAGTAAATGAGCCCCACACCATTAAAGTCCAACACTCCTTTATTCTTCCAATAACAGAGTAATGCACAGACAGTTGGACTCCCTCAACGAACAGAACAGACAAGGGGGGTGTGGATGCGAGTAGGCCCAGGCACAATGAACTCTCCACTTTCCTTCCTGAAAGTGGGTTGCTGGGCTTGAACCTGGGTTGCTGGGCTTGAACCTAGGACCTCTAGGTGTGTCTGGTGGTGACTCTACTTGCTGAGCCACCTGGAATGCTGGACAGCTCCTTGGATAGATCATTAGACAATTCCTTGAAGGATCTTTCTTGTCTTGAATCTTGTTTGCCTTGAACCTTGAACCCTTTGCTCCTCCCAGGAACTTCCTGATTTAAGCCATGTCCCTGCACTTCCTGGTTGCCAGAATATTGTGTCCTCACCAGCCAATATCTTGCTCCTGTCTACTGCTGCCGACCGCATCTTTGCTACCACTCACTACCGACTTTTGGCTCGTCCCCGACTACGCTTCTGCTGAATCCCAACCTGCAACTATCTGTTACCGACTTTTGGCTCATTCCCGACTACGCTTCTGCTTGATCCCTACCTGTATTATCTGTTTCTGGACCCCGGCTTGCTCACCCCCTGGTGGGGCTAATCTGAGGACCGTGACCTGGCACTGCTGACACGCAGCGAAGCCCATCTTCACCTTTAGGAGCCCTGGTGAATACCGGTCAGTGCTTACACCACGCACCTCAGGTGAACCCGTGTCATCAGCCAGGGTGACCTGTGTGAATACCTGCTCTGCTGCTATAGCTACTGGCCTCTGAGCCTGACTCCAGGCCGTGACAGTTGCGGTCTCCGAGCGACGGGGGATTTCCTTCCAGGCGGTCTCCGATGGAAGGCTCACCTGTCACCGGCAATATGCTGCACCAGGTCTTCAAGCAAGTATCTCCCACCGGTCCATTACGCCCTCCGGATTCGGGTACCCACTCCCAGGGTCCCCTAGGATCTCCTTCCCTCGCGGAACTCAGTGTTGGGCACTGAGCTCCAGACCTCCATCTGAGTACCTCACCCCAGGCTAAAGGTGCCTGGGATGGAACACGACCTCCGAACGTCCTCTAGGCCTAGGCCGCCTAGAGGACCGACACGAACCACCGCCCACAGGCTGAAGGTGCCTGGGACTCCCCCCGTGACAAAGATGGCCGGCCCCTTTATACCCTCTCCCAGCAAGCACGGCGGGTTCACCGCCCCACCATACTGCTGCTGAGGGAGGACAAAAAGGGGCCCGGCACACAGCAATGGTTCAACCCACTTGTTGGACTTCTACCTATAGGTAAGCCTAGAATAAGGCTTGCCTATAGGTAGTGGAAATATCTCCTAAACGTGCGCCGTTTAGGAGATATTTCACTTGTAGTCCCCCCGAAAATCTTGACTGCGCATGCGCGGGGAAGAAACTAAAGTAAGTGCCGTTTCTTCCCCAGCCTGTGCCGTGAATTGCGGCTCCGGCGAATCACAGCGCTGGAGTCAGCGGCTCGGAAGGAAGAGGGGACAGAAGATGGACGCTGCCTACTGTGGGGACATCGCTGGATTTTTTTGCAGGTGAGTGTCACCTGGCAGGCTTTGCAGCAGACTAAAGAGGAAGTAAAACCCATCAGGGTTTACTTCCTCTTTAACCACTTTATGCGGCGTACACACGATCGTTTTTCATGCCGTTAAAAATGCCATTTTTTAAAATGGGCATTAAAACCGATCGTGTGTATGCTCCAGAGCATTTTTTAACGGTGTGAAAAACGGCCATTAAAAATTTCGAACATGCTCTATTTTTTCACGTCGTTTTTCATGTCGTTTTTTTTTAACGACGTGAAAAACGATAGTGTGTATGCTTTAACGAGGGGAAAAAAAACGCGCATGCTCAGAATCAAGTATGAGACGGGAGCGCTCGTTCTGGTAAAACTAGCGTTCGTAATGGAGATAGCACATTCATCATGCTGTAATGGACTGAAAAGCACGAGGCTGAAAAGCGCGAATCGCCGCTCAACAAAGTTTACTAACATGAAGGGTGGCGCCATTCGAATGGAACTTCCCCTTTATAGTGCCGTCGTACGTGTTGTACGTCACTGCGCTTTGCTCGAGCGGTTTTTATAATGATCGTGTGGATGCAAGACAGGCTTGAGAGGAAACATGAAAAAAAACGACGAGAAAAACGTTGGTTAAAAAAATGGCATGAAAAACGATCGTGTGTACGCCGCATAAGGACCGGACCAATACGGACCATAATGACCAGAGGTGATTTCACAATTTGGCACTGCGCTGCTTTAACTGGAAATTGTGCGGACATGCAATGTTGTACCCAAACTAAATTTGCGTCCTTTTCTTCCCACAAATAGAGCTTTCTTTTAATGGTATTTGATTGCCTCTGCGATTTTTTTGCGATATAAAAAGAAAGACCGAAAATTTTGAAAAAAAATGATATTTTCTACTTTTTGTTATAAGAAAAATCGAATGAACTCAATTTTAGTCATACATTTTGGCCAAAATGTATTCAGCCACATGTCTTTAGTAAAAAAAAAAAATGTCAAGCGTATATTTATTGGTTTGCGCAAAAGTTATAGGGTCTACAAACTAGGGTACATTTTCTGGAATTTACACAGCTTTTAATTTATGACTGCCTATCTCATTTCTTGAGGTGCTAAAATGGCAGGGCAGTACAAACCCCCCCCCCCCCAAATGACCCCATTTTGGAAAGTAGACACCCCAAGGAAATTGCTGAGAGGCATGTTGAGCCCATTGAATATTTTTTTTTCTCCTGAGTATGGGGATACCACATGTGTGGGACTTTTTAGGAGCCTAGCCACGTACGGGACTCCGAAAACCAAGCACCGCCTTCAGGATTTCTAAGGGCGCAAATTTTTGATTTCACTCCTCACTGCCTATCACAGTTTTGAAGGCCATAAAATAGCACAAAACCCCCCAAATGCCCCTATTTTGGAAAGTAGACACCCCAAGCTATTTGCTGAGAGGCATGGTGAGTATTTTACAGCTCTCATTTGTTTTTGAAAATGAAGAAAGAAAATCCATTTTTTTTTTTTTTCAATTTTCAAAACTTTGTGACAAAAAGTGAGATCTGAAAAATACTCACCATACCTCTCAGCAAATAGCTTGGAGTGTCTGCTTTCCAAAATAGGGTCATTTGGGGGGGGGGGGGGGAGGGGGTTTGTGCCATCTGGGCATTCAATGGCCTCCGAAACTGTGATAGGCAGTGAGGAGTGAAATCAAAAATGTACACCCTCAGAAAGCCTGAAGGCGGTGCTTGGGTTTTGGGGTCCGGTACGCGGCTAGGCTCCCAAAAAGTCTGACACATGTGGTATCCCCGTACTCAGGAGAAGCAACAGAATGTATTTTGGGGTGTAATTCCACATATGCCCATGGCATGTTTGAGCAATATATCCTTTAGTGACAACTTTGTGCAAAAAAATTAAAAATAAAAAAAGAATTGTTTTTTTTTCCGCAACTTGTGTCAACATATAAAATATTCCATGGACTCGACATGCCTCTCAGCAAATAGCTTGGGGTGTCTACTTTCCAAAATGGGGTAATTTGGGGGGGTTTTGAACTGTCCTGGCATTTTATACACAACATTAGGAAGCTTACATCCACTCTTCTAACCACTTGAAGACAAAGCCCTTTCTGACACTTTTTGTTTACATGAAAACATTTTTTTATTTTAATGCACTAAAACACACTATATTGCCCAAATGTTTGATGAAATAAAAAAGATGATCTTAGGCTGAGTACATGGATACCAATCATAAATTTAAAATTTCGCACAAGCACGCAGTAGCGACAAACTACATACATTTTTAAAAGCCTTTACAGGTTACCACATTAGATTTACAGAGGAGGTCTACTGCTAAAATTACTGCCCTCGATCTGACCTTTGCGGTGATCCCTCACATGCATGATGCAATTGCTGTTTACATATGACGCCAGACCGATGCTTGCGTTTGCCTTTGCGCAAGAGCAGGACAGGGGTGCTTTTTTATTATTTTTCCTTTTTTATTTTATTTGTAACTGTTCCTTCCATATTTTTTTATTTTATTATTTTTTATTGTTATCTCAGGGAATGTAAATATCCCCTATGATAGCAATAGGTAGTGACAGGTACTCTTTTTTTTAAAAAAAATGGGGTCTATTAGACCCTAGATCTTTCCTCTGCCCTCAAAGCATCTGACCACACCAAGGTCGGTGTGATAAAATGCTTTCCCAATGGCGCTTTTTATATCGGGGGGAGGGACATTCCATCCCACTGCTTGTAAAAGCAGTCCAGAGGCTAATTAGCTGCTAGGATTGCTTTTACATGAAAGCCGGCCGCTGGCTGAAAAGAATGATACCAAGATGATACCTAAACCCGCAGGCATCAATCTGGTATAAACATTCAAAGTCCAGCAACATACCAGTACGTTGCTGGTCCTTGTTGGACATGTATTGTAATCTTTTTTTTCATGCAGCCTGTTGGCTGAACGAAAAAAAGAGATTGATCGGTGGGTATGCCCACCATTAGAATACCTCCCTTCATTCACCCACTTCTAATGATGGGCATACATGCACCATTTATATATGCCGAAGCATGGGGGCATCATCCCGCAAAAGTTATGCCGCGTACACGCGGTCAGACTTTTCCACGGGCAAGCCTCCGTCATAATTTCGACCGTATGTACGCGCCATTAGGAGCAAAATCGCTCCTCCGCCCCTGCTGCCCCAATGCTTCGGCATGTATGGTCTTTTTTCTAACTGTGGTGGTGAAATCACCTCCTACAGCACTGGAGTCGCAGGGATCAGGCCTGTCTCTGCGAACGCTGCAGTTATGTGTGTTTTGTAAGTGACAGTGATCGATCGATACTGCACTTGGGTGGCCTGGGCTGGACAGAGGGGCAAAACGCAGGTGCTAGCAGGTATCTGGGCTGATCCCGCTAACACTGTGTTTTTGGGAACCCTAAACTGCTGGGGACGCTAGTATAGATCTGATCAGATCAGATACTATACCACTAAGGGAGGTGTATGCTTTGCGCGTGGGTGTTAGCGTTACTGGCACTAACCTGACGCTGCCTGGGGCGACGCAGACCCTCTCTGGCGCTAAAACCTAATTGATATCACACGCCGGGCGATCAGGGGGTTAAACCTTTATTGGGTTATATACGGCGGGTGCCCTGACACTATAAATGGCAAACTAACTAACCAGCGTCACCCGTAACACTTATACGGTGATCACTGGTGAAAGGGTTAACTAGGGGCAATCAGGGGGTTAAAACCTTTATTAGATAATATATGGGGGTACCTGACGCTATAAAAACCTGGCGGCGAACCTAAAAAAAAATAACTGGCTACCTAGCGGAACCAGCATAACTAATACAGCGATCAGAAAAACGATTGCTTAGTGACAGTGGCAAAAGGGGGTGAAAGGGTTACCTGGGGGGCGATCAAGGGGTTAAACCTTTATTAGGGGGGGTTAGGGGGCTACCCTGGACCTAACACTAACTGCCCTGACACTTTTACAGTTACAAATGTCACTGATTGCAGTGATCAGTAAATAAATGATCACTGCAATCAGTGACACTGTGACTGGGGGGTGATCTGGGGGTGACTGGGGGGGCGATTGTATGCCTATGTGTCCTGGTGTCAGTGTACTGCTTGTGCATTTACTTGATGTCTTCTCTCGACGGCGCTCCGGTATATGTGAGCGCCACAGGAGAGATGACATCACTTCCTGCTGCTTCCTCTCTGCCTGTGTTTACATTACACAGGCAGAGGAAGCATTTGATTCACTGGGAGCGATCGTGAGGGGGTGGCCAGAAACCAATGGCCGCCCCCTCATCACGGATCGCTCCCAGAGAGATCCCGACCGCCCACTGTACCGGAGGGGGGTCCGATCGGACCCCCCACTCATACGAAGGCAGTCACGTACAGGTACGTGATTGTGCTTGTCCGTGCTATTTTGCCGACGTATATATACAGTGGGCGGTCGTCAAGTGGTTAAACTTGCTTTTGAAATTTACAAATACAGACATTTTGAATTTGGATGAAAGGTTTAGCACTGGGAAACACTTTTAGAAAGAAAAATAGTGCATTTTATATACAACTATATAGATCACACCAAAATGAGGGACAAATGAGGAGGGAAGTGGGAGGGATCAGGGACAGTTGGGAGCTATGCACAGGCCCATGAGGAACATTTGGGCTAAACTTGGCCAATGTCACACAGTTAACTGCCTTTTTGGACTGATTTTTTTTTTATAGTACATTATTCTTATCCCCTTCTGGTATTTCAGTAACAGCATGCCGTACAAACATTATCACTATTAATAGTAACAAAGGCGCTAATAACGGAAGTATTGGTCAGCCCATAGCAGTAATTTCTGAAAAGGGGACATCCTGGTGTTCTGCCGAAAACTAACTCAGTCGCGCTCGCATATGCGCACTAGCTGCAACTTTAGACCGGAATTGACGAGTTCTGGGTAAATCGTCAGATTAGGCGACCCGTCAGAATTTTTAACGGAAGTGACGTCAGGTCGCCGTCATCTTGCTACACCCTGCACTCGTCCACAGTAAGGAGACAGTGAGATCGCAGAACAGGTGCCTCAGACGTAAACAGTGAAGTGGATTGTGGGAAATGAGGCGTCAGTGACTACAATCCCCAGCATGCAAAGGGGCGGGCTGTGTGTGCAGTATGGCGGAGGAGGCAGTGGAGAACGTCCCGGTGTTTGAAGTGACACATGTGACCACACAGAAGATTCACGTGGGTTCGTTGGGCGCGCTGTGGAGGGGCAGCCTGACAGAGGGTGACCTGAACCTGGCAGAGGAGAACCCGCAGGAGGTGGAAGATGCTGAGCTGGCTGTGGAGCTAGGCTGTCCTGTGAATACAGCTTCAGAGCTCAAACTGCTGTGCAGGTTACCATCCATTCTTCTTTACTGGCTGCCTGCACTGTTACACCACAACTGCTGTTTGCTGGCCTCATGCACATAGCACACTGTATTGTATGCTGGATCTTTCTGCTTGGAGCTGGTTAAAAGATCCACCTTAAAAATGATGCAGGTTTTGGCACGTAATTATGTTCGCTTGCAAGCGTATGCATGTAAATGTATTCTATTGGCTAGAACATTCATTTATTCAAGCCGTTAGAATGTATTTATGCGTAAAAAGCATAGAAGCGCTTAATCGGGAACCCGATTTTTGGGCTGTTGCTTTTAAACACCTGCATGGGCAAATTTGCTAACATAAATAAACAATAAGCAGCCGGTAATCTGTTTCCCTTTTTATGCTGATGGCTACAGTGGATATAGAAAAGAATCACCCCCTCTTTAATATAATCACATTTTGTTGCTTTGCAGCTTGAAATGAGGACAGACACATTTTTAGTTTTATCCAGCTGTATTTACTTTATTTACAACATATAACATCCAAGTGAAAGATCTAACATAAACATATCAGAAAAAATCCAAAAAACAGAACCACTATGGTGGAAAAAGGATCACCCCCCTTCTAAAAATGACTGGGTTCACACTTGTACGACAAATGCTCCGACATTGGGAGCTCATGTCGCGTTATGTGTGAAAATCAATGTTTCCCTATGTAGCGGAACCTCACTCTCCCTCTTGCCTATTGTGAATGGCTTGTGTCTAGGGGTACCTGGGAGAGGAGAGTGCAGGAACACTACGCCAAGCTCTCCCCTCGTGTGTGTGTGTGTATAAGAGGGTTGAGCAAAGTTTAGTTGATTTACCTCCCGGGTCTGTCTACTGCATACGAAGCCTCAGTTCCATGGAGTCGTGTCTGCCAATAATAGAGCCCCACACCAATCGAAAGTCCAACACACCTTTATTTCTCATACAATACGGTGAAAACAATCAGTTGACCTTCCAATAACAGACGAACATGGGGGTGTGGGAATGAGTAGGCCCAGGCACAACTGAACTCTCCTATTCCTTTTTTTCTAGCGAATAGGCCTGGCGCACGGTCTTTGCCACCGACCGTGAGTTTTGGTCGCTGCCACCGACCGGATGAACTGTTGAGGCCTCTGCCACTGACCTGAGTGAAATAGCTGGACCACTGCCACCGGTCATTGAACGTGGACTGAACTTCCACTTTGAAATTGGCCCCTGTTCGGGAAAGATATCCCTCCGGGCGGTCTCCAGAGGTTCACCCGGCACTGGCAATCTGCTGCACCAGGTCTTCGGTTGTCCCTCCTCTGGTCCCTTACGCCTCTGGATTCGGGTGCCCCACTCCCGGGGCCCCCTAGGATGATCCCTCCCTCGTGGGACCCAGTGGAAGGTACTGGGCCCCAGGCCTCCAGCTGAGTACCTCACCCCAGACTGAAGGTGTCTGGGATGGAACACGAACTCCAAGTGTCCAGGCCTAGGCCGCCTGGACACCGACCGCAACCGCAGGCTGAAGGTGCCCGGGACTCGAACCTCGTGGCGAAGATGTCCGCCCCCCCTTTATACCCCCTCCCAGCAAGCACGGCGGGTTCCCCGCCCCACTGTACAACCGCTGCAAGAGGTCACAAAGGGTACGACACTGCAGCGATGGTTCAACCCCGGCCCAAAGTGACAGCGCCACCTGCCGGGCCACAGGGAACTGTGCATCACTGGTGTCCTCACCAGTTAAAAAAGTACATACCCGCTACACCTATGAGAACCGTTTTTAAACCGGTCCGACTTTGAAAAATGCTTCCTGCACTGCTTTAGTCCAACTTTGATCCTACTTCAGCCCATTGAATATCAATGAAGTCGGATCGCGGTCTTTGATCTGACTTTGGCACTCTGGTGAGCTTGAAGGGGAACCCTACGCAACATTGAAAAAAATAAAACGGCATAGGTTCCCCCTCCAAGACCATACCAGACCTTTCGGTCTGGCATGAATTTTAAGGGGAGCCCCCCCAACGCCGCAAAAACTACATGGGGTCCCCCCAAAACCCATACCGGTCCTCTTATCCGAGCACGCAGCCCGGCAGGCCAGGAAAGGGGGTGGGGACGAGTGAGCTCCCTCCTGAACCATACCAGGCTGCAAGCCCTCAACATGCGGAGAGTGGGTGCTTTGGGGCAAGGGGGGCTCTAAGCCAACAACCTCAAAGCACCCTGTCCCCATGTTGATGAGGACAAGGACCTCTTCAGACAACCCTTGACGATGGTTGTCAGGGTCTGCGGGCAGGGATCTTATCAGGATCTGGAAGCCCCCTTTAACAATGGGGGGGGCCCCAGATCCCAGCCCCCTACCCTATGTGAATGAGTATGCGGTACATCATACCCCTACCCACTCACCTAAAAAAAAAAAAAAAAAAAAAAAGTAATACACAGGTTTTTAAAGTATTTTATAAAGGCAGCTCCGGCGTCTCTTCCGACTTCTCCCCTCTCTATTTTTTTTTCCTCTCTCTGCTGTCTTCTCGCTCTTTTGCCAGGTCTCTCTCCCTCTGTTCTTCCTCCGATGTTGACTCAACACAATCTCCCGATGCAATGCTGGGTCTCTCTCTGGGTGGTGAGTCCCCTGGCGCATGGCGATCCGTTATACAGGACCCTTCTCAATGCTGGGGTCAGTGTTGCGACCTAGATAAGGCTGCGACTTTCCATGTAGGGCAGCATAGTGGTGTAGTGGTTAACTCCCTCACCTGACAGCAAGAGGGTCACTGGTTCGGACCCAGACACCATATGCCTGGAGTTTGCATGTTCTCCCTGTGTCTGCGTGGGTTTCCTCTGGGTACACCGGTTTTCTCCCACACCCCAAAGACATGGGCGCTTTCGGTGCCACAGTAAAAACATATGCACTTATACATACACAGTGTGTATTTACAATGGCCCCGTCGCAGTTTGCTTGGGGTTTGCATGTTTTCCCTGTGTCTGCGTGGGTTTCCTCTGGGTGATCCGGTTTCCTCCCACACTCCGAAGACACGCTCGCCTTCGGCGCCACGGTAAAACCGTTTACACTGATACATACTCGGTGTGTGTATGTAAATGATTTCCAGAACCTCTGTAACTGCGGTGGTGCTGCGCCGCCTGATTGGCTGGACTGCTGGTCCGTTGGCTAAGCTCCCAAGTGAGCTCTGGCAGATTGCCTTTCTGAGGTTTTTTTTGGTTCCTCGCTGGACGACATTGTTAAAGCGGAGCTCCCCTGAAAAAAAAAAAATTAAAAGCCAGCAGCTACAAATACTGCAGCTGCTGGCTTTTAATATTGGGACACTTACCTTTCCTGGAGTCTAGCGACGTCGGCAGCAGAAGACGAGCAATCGCTCGTCACTCTGCTGCCCCCACCGCCATCCTCAGTGAGGGAACCGGGAAGTAAAGCCTTGCGGCTTCACTGCCCGGTTCCCTAGGGCACATGCGCAAGTCGCCGTGCGCCGTTCTCACTGGTCCCTGTTGTGTTCTGGGAGCCGAGTGTCTCCCAGAACACGACGGGTATTCTGCGGGAAGTGACGTACTACCCGCAGAGAGGACTCCCGGAAGTGGGTGCAAATGCCTGTCTTATGCCCCGTACACACGATCGTTTTTCATGCCGTTAAAACTGCCATTTTAAAAAATGGCCCTGAAAAATGATCGTGTGTATGCTCCAGAGCATTTTTAACGACGTGAAAAACGGCCATTAAAAATTCCGGACATGCTCTCTTTTTTCACGTCGTTTTTCATGTCGTTTTTTTTAACGACGTGAAAAACGATAGTGTGTATGCTTTAACGACGTGAAAAAAAACGCACATGCTCAGAATCAAGTATGAGACGGGAGCGCTCGTTCTGGTAAAACTAGCGTTCGTAATGGAGATAGCACATTCATTACACAGTAACGGACTGCAAAGCGCGAATTGTCGCTCAACAAACTTTACTAACATGAAGAGTGGCGCCATTCGAACGGAACTTCCCCTTTATAGTGCCGTCGTACGTGTTGAACGTCACTGCGCTTTGCTTGATCGTTTTTTTTAATGATGGTGTGTACGCAAGGCAGGCTTGAGAGGAAACATGAAAAAAAAACGAGGAGAAAAACGTCGGTTTAAAAAATGACATTAAAAACGATCGTGTGTACGGGGCATTAGACAGGTATCTGCACCCCCCTCCCCCCTGAAAGGTGCCAAATATGACACCAGAGGGGGGGGGAGGGTTCCGATGAGTGGAAGTTCCACTTTAGGGTGGAGCTCCGCTTTAAGATGTCACTGGAGGTAAGAGCACTCTTCTCTCACAGTCCTCTGAGGGGAAGGAGCCGCGCCATTGGCCTGGGCCCTCCGGTTCCGCGCAGTAGCGGTATTTTCATCAGTAGATCCTCCCGGGCTGACGGGGGTCTAGCTGGGGGACAGAAGCATCCCTGGGTGCGTGCACGAATGTGCCGGCTAACATACCCTGCTACGCATGTTTTTTTTGTTCCCGCCCGACTCAAGGGTGGGGGGGATGATTTTGCGAGTTTGCAGCTCGGTGGACCTCTCTGCTCTCTGACCAGTGGGTCTGCGAGGTGGTCGATTTGGGGTACAAGAAGACGGTTTCTTCTTGTCCATCCAAACAGACCTTTCCCTCAAGTTTTTCCTCTCATTCCGGCTTGTCGGTCTGCCTTGATGGGAGCAGTACAAGACTTGCTCTGGTGCAGAATAATTTTACTTGTGCCCCTGGTGGAAGGATTTCAGGGATTCTATTCGAATCTGTTGGTAGTCCCAAGGAAGGACAGTGTCGTCCATTCTTGGACCTCAGGGGCCTCAATACCTTGCAGGGCAGCACAGTGGTGTAGTGATTAACTCCTTCACCTGGCAGCAAGAGGGTCACTGGTTCAAACCCGGACCCCCACACCGTCTGCCTGGAATTTTCATATTCTCCCTGTGTCTGCGTAGGTTTCCTCCGGGTACTCCGGTTTCCTCCCACACTCCAAAGGCGTGCGCGTCTTCGGCGCCACAGTATGAACATACGCATTAACACATACACAGTGTGTGTATGTATTGTTTTTCGGGAATTCTGGCGTCTCTGGACACCAGGGTCGCATACTTGCTTGTCCCCATCTGCGACAGGCATCTGAGTTTTCTGCGCTTTGCGATTTGACTTGGCGTCGGCACCAAGAGTTGTTTGCAAGGTGCTCGCCCAGATCTGGGCTTTGCTGAGACAGCGAGACATTGATATCGTGGGCTACTTGGACGTTCTTCTTCTGAGAGCTGCTTCTGGCTCAGAATTAGAGGAGGACATGTCTATAGCCAGTCCGACCCTCCGGGTCTTTGGTTGGGTACTGAACATACATAAGTCGGTGTTTGGTACCGACTTGGTGTCTGGAGTCCCTAGACTTGATCCTGAATTCTTTTGGAGGCGAAGGTCTTCCTTACTTTGGAGCAGTTGCAGATGCTCCAGTCGGCAGTGAAATTGTTGGCATCCCGCATATGGTCGTCTCTCCCCTTTTTCTGCACGAGATCTGGGCCTCATGGTGGCCTCCTTCGAGGCAGTTCCATCTGCCCTATTCCACACTCGAATATTGCAGGAAGAGATCCTGTCCACTTGGAACAGATCTCCATTGTCTCTAGATTCAGGTAAGTCACCGAGAGAGAGAGATTCTCACTTGGACATCCGTCATCAACAGGCAGCATAGGTTAAATTCTGTTTAAGTTCATATAAAAACACAAAAAGCACTAAAATAGTGTAATTCTGTTTTAATGAATAAAATAACCCCTTATGCAGCAATCCCCCGCTTCAAATGCACGTACAATTAGTCAATGTTAATGCACATAATGAAATGAATGTATTCACCGCTATCCTTAGGTCCAAAGGAGTGCCTGTGTTGCTATGTGCAGCGCTGGAGTGTTCCTTCCTTGTTTGGGTCGGCTAGCGCATTCATCACTTCCTGGTCACAGTAATGCCGTTGTAGCCACGCTCATCCATTTCATAGGAGCACTCACCAATTTTAGGACTTTCTATTACCACGTCATCACTCAAATGTTTTATATGTAGTTGGACATTTATCCAATTTTAGCGCTGTTTTATCATTTGGACTTTAGGTTCCAGGATTTGATACTTTGATATATAATATACCACCAAAAGATTGCTTTGTGAAAAAAAGGACATCAATTTTATTTGGGTACAGTGTTGCACGACTGCGCATTTGTCAGTTAAAGTAACGCAGTGCCATATCGCAAAAATAGCCTGGTCATGAAGGGGAGTAAATCTTCCAGAGGACAAGTGTTTAAGGTAGCGCATTGCAAAAAATGGCCTGGTCATAAAGGGAGGAAAATGTTCCGGAGCTCAAGTGGTACTGTGTCAAGGGTACAAGCATAAGATTGCATATCTCTCTGGTGCCGCTGAGAAGCAACTTAAACATGCTGTTAGTCGCAATAGGAATATGACAGAACTAAATTTATAACCTTATAGAATTTTTTAGACTGCATTTATCCACTGAATTTGGGTGTAACATGTTAGAAAAGGTGAACTTATCCTTTAACCACTTCAGCCCTGGAAGAATTTACCCCCTTCCTGACCAGAGCACTTTTTGCGATGCAGCACTGCGTCGCTTTAACTGACAATTGCGCAGTCGTGCGACGTTGAACCTAACCAAAATTGACGTCCTTTTTCCCCCACAAATAGAGCTTTCTTTTGGTGGTATTTGATCACCTCTGCGGTTTTTATTTTTTGTGCTATAAACAAAAGAAGAGCGACATATTTGAAAAAAATGCAATATTTTTTACTTTTTGATGTAATAAATATCACAATTTTTTTTTTTTAAAACAATTTTTTTTCTAAGTTTAGACCGATACGTATTCTACATATTTTTGGTAATTTTTTTTTGCAATAAGCGTATATTGATTGGTTTGCGCAAAAGTTATAGCGTCTACATAATAGGGGATAGATTTATGGCATTTTTATTTTTTTTACTAGTAATAGCGGCGATCTGCGATTTTTATTGTGACCGTGACATTGCGGCAGACACATCGGACACTATTGGCGCGTTTTTGGGACCATTCACATTTATACAGCGATTAGTGCTATAAAACTGCACTAATTACTGTGTAAATGTGACTGGCAGGGAAAGGGTTAACACTAGGGGGCGATCAAGGGGTTAATATGTTCCCTATTGAGTGATTGTAACTGTAGGGGGAGGGGACTCACAAGGGGAGGAGACCGATCTGTGTTCCTCTGTACTGGGAACACACATCGGTCTCCTCACCTCTGACAGGAGGTGGATCTGTGTGTTTACACACACAGATCCACACTTCTGCCGTGATCGTGGGCAATCGCGGGTGACCAGCGGACATCGCGACCGCCGGGCACACTCACCGGGTCACGAGCGTTGCCGCGCGCCCCATAGACGGCCGGGAAAAAAGGACGTCATATGACGTCTGCCCGGAGGGAGGGAGGGTTCCTGCCGGCGTCATATGTCTATGACCCGGTAGGAAGTGGTTAAAGGAGTTGTAAAGGTAAATATTTTTTCATCTTAATGCATCAAGGTGAAAAAACATCCGACAATACCGCCCCTCCAGACCCCCCTGTTTTATTTACCTGACCCCTCGAATGTCCCGCTCTTGCCCCCGTCATCCTCCTCGTTCCTGAGCCTTCCCGATGATTGGCTACAGTGGATGGATTGAAAGCAGCGCGCAGCCATTGGCTGGTGCTGCTGTCATCACATCCAATGACACAGTGTGCCAGGAGGCGGGGCTGAGTGATACAGTCGGCGGCTATGGCCGCCGCTGTATCACGGGAGCGCGCCCGCAATGACTCCACACCATGCGAGCTCGCTTGCATGAAGGTGTGGAGTCCTTGCGGGGAGGAGCCGAGACAGTTGCCGAGGGCCCCCAGAAGACCAGGATCGGGGCCACTGTGTGCAAAACGAGCTGCACAGTGGAGGCAAGTATAACATGTTTGTTATTTTTTTTCAAAAAAACGGGAACCTTTAGTGTCCCTTTTTTAAGCTTCGGCGGACAGGGGTCAAATGCATCCGGGGGTGTGGTGTGGTGGAGATGTGTATGCTGAGGTTGCTCTTTTTATTGTTTGTTCACCTGGGCTGGTTGGGAGTAGCGACGATCTTTTGCTCTTTCCATTGACTAGCCCTCTGGATTGGTATCGGGAAAAGCCTGCACCCCATGCTCTGGGACATAGGAATATACTTTCACCTCTACTTTGAGCGGTTTTTGTGGCCGTTGTTTTTTTTTTTTGGACAGGTGGCACTGGCAAGTGGCACTAATGGGCACTGGCAGGTGGCACTGGTTGGCATTGGCAGGTTTCACAGCCAAAAGTGTAACTGTGTGAAACTGAATGCTCTCTGCAGCGCCGCAGTGTGTGAAACTGTATAGAGAGAGAGGAGCTGACAAATTCAGCGTGATGTCGAAGGTGGGCGGGACCCATCAGCTATCCAGCCAATGATTGGGCTATTTAAGAAAGGGGTGGGGCCACATACGTCATAGCAGCCAGCCCAGATCCCATACCGTTGGATAGCTGGGTCCCGCCCACCCCCGACATCAATGCTCAATTTTGACAGCTCCTCTCTCTCTCCATACAGTTTAACACACCGTGGCACTGCTCTGCCAACAGTGTGGGGAAGGGACTAGGAACCCCACGTTCCTCCTCCCTTATTGGATAATAATCTTCCGATGCCGATTTTCTCCAAAATGGCCATATATCGGCCGATATATCGGTCGACCTCTAGTCATGACCCACTTGTGTACTTTTCCTGCTTGGTTGTTGGGAAACTCTCTACTGCTACTGGTCTTCTGACTGTGACATGGAGCTGATACAGAGAAAAAAAGAGGAAAAAATGCCATCTGTTTTGCATCCTAGCAAATAAAGAAAATATATAAAATTTTCAAATTTTACACCAGATACAGTTGGATGCATTCCAATTGAATAGACAGTCCAAAACCTAAGTTATCCTGCGGGCATAGTTCACATCATTGCAGTGCAAAAAAAGTACAGCATGCTGTCTTTTTGCTGCACCACAAATGCACACAAAAACATGCAAACGTTACAGTTCACACAAGCCCAAAGAAAGAAGTAACCTCTTGATAAAGTTGCTAAGGCAACAAAACGCATCAGTAGCACAGCGATAGACTAGGGCAGAAGAGGGAGATCAAGGCATAGTGAGACAAACAGAGCAGTGCTAAGCAACTGGCAGGCGGTGCTGGGAGTGTGTGGTGACGCTGTGCACGGGTTTCCCTATAAGCCTTTTGTTTAGCCATGTTACCTTTTTGTTTATGTGAGTAGAATCAATATTTTTTCTTAAAAAAACCTTGTTGGATGATTTTATACTATATGAGGCTTTTTCATTTTGCGGACTTGCTTTCACCGATTTAATCCTTTGAGGAAAAGATTCGGAGAGCTGTGAGCCGGGTGAAGTAGATATTTTAAGCTTTGCCTTTCTTTTGAAACAAAAAGGCTCTGAAATCCGGTAAGGGCAGAGTAGATTATTTTTGTTGGTTGTTTTTGACACGTGGTGAAGCTATATTTAGGTACACTCATGAGGACCCTGTGCTTTACACTAGGATGTGGTGGAACGGATTCATCTTCCACAGGTTTTATTTTTCTGAATGTGATTTGAACACTGATTATAAATGGATACCTTTTTAATATTGGGTGCTGGGCTTATGTTTGGGGATATTGGTCAAGCTTCATATATAATGGTTTTCTTCAATTACATTTTATAGCCGAGATATAGACACCAGTTTTTGTTTGACTTTGAAGTAGCACTGTAGGAGGGTTTTATTTGTCATTTTGACAGTGCCAGTGTGAATGAGACCTTTTTAAATGCTCCTTATTCTTTTTTTTTTTTTTTTTTTTTATCTAGGGTACCTTTTTTTAAATTGCTTCTTTTTGGTGCCGTCAACCACACTTTGACATTATCATGTACATTGCAGGTCCAGCTGTCCTGCATTGAACGTTAGACACCTAGGGCCTGCCCACAACCTGGAACATCAGAGGGAAGCAGAATGTGCTAGGTGTTGGGGTGCAAGGGATGGGGTAAATATATATATATATATATTTTTTTAAAGGTACCCTAAACCCTTTAACCTTTTGCAGCGTAGGGAAAGCCCCACTGCCAGGGTAGTTTGGTAATGTCCCCAGTTTTTTTTTTTTTTTTTTTATGTATTCCCTGCCTTGAGGTAAAAAATGTTTTACTACCATACTATTCTCCCCGACCTCCATAAATACTTACCTGAGACCTCAATCGATCTAATGCTGTGCCCTGCTGCATCTTCTCTCCTCTCAGGGAATTGGGCAGCAGCCAGTGGCTCCTGCTGCTGTCAAACGCTGTGAGGGGGGGTGCAGGAGGAGGGCAGAGCCACGCTGTGTGTGTGTGTGTGTGTGTGTGTCTATGGGTGTACTCAGTCTTCCTCAGGATCAAGCCTGCACGTCTGCTCCCATAGCAAGCAGTTTGCTATAGTGGCAGACGCCAAAGAGGAGGAGCAGAGAGCCCTGGCGGGGACCCCAGAACAGGTTTGGGGCTGTTCTGTGCAACACCATTGAACAGAACAGGTAAGTATAAGATGTTTATTTTAATTAAAAAAAATCCTTTAGAAACTCCCTAAAGTGGAACTAAACCCATTGATTTAACTGTTTCTCAAAACATTTACATTCAAGGGCATGCCATGATAGATAACTGGCAGAGCTTATTTTGCTCTCAACCAAACTGTCAAGTCAGCAAATGACTGGCATAGAAACTAATTACCGGTACATATGCAGTAGAGGCGTGCATCTTCACTGGTCTCATGATTTGATTACGATTATCTGGTCAACAATACGATTCCGTGATGCATCACGAATACTGACAATGGTTTCCATCAAACAAATTCAAGCATTTAGAAGAAGTCATTTTTTTTTTTTTTTTTTTTTTTTTACATTTTATCTGCTTTAAAAAAACAAAAACAAAAACAAAAAAGCACACTCCCTGCATATATCCTGGACTCTTCCATGTCCTTGTCCTGCTATGAGGGAACGGTAGGAACTGAAGGATGGAAGAGTCTGGGGATGGAGGAATCCATAGATAGAGAATGGAAGGCCAGAGGAGTCTGGGGATAGGAACAGAAGGATGGGAGGGTATGGAGATGGAGGAATCCATAGATAGGAACAGAAGGAAGGAAGAGTTCAGATAAAAATGGTGAGGGGGGGGGGGGGGACTGAAGGATGGAAGAATCAAAGGGAAGATGTTAAGATGGTTATCATGGAGTTCCGCAGGTGAGCAATATTGGAGGTAGAGGATCCCCTGTGCTGTGTACATGGCAGGGTTGGGGGGGGGGGTGGGAGGTGGGTGATGGTCTCCTCCTGGAGTCCAGGGTTGGGGATGTCATATTGCTTTCTTTAATATATTATTAAAGTGGAGTTCCACTCAAAAGTGAAACTTCCGCTTTAAGGAGTCCTGACCCCATTACATGCCACAACTGGCATGTCATTATTTTTGGGGGGGAGTGGGGACCTAATTTTGACAGGTACCTGCTCCCACTTCCACTGCCTAGGCAGCCCTCCCTCCCTGTAATCTTCTGGGACACGCCACAGAAGATTGCCTGGCCATTCAGGACAACGCGGTGAGACATGCGCATCCAGCTGGGAAGCTGCAAGCTGTCACAGCCGAATGCCCACAGTAGTATTGCCAGCGCCACGAACAGGCGGGGGAGAGAACGGAGGGTTTGGGTGGCCACATCGTTGGACCGTGGGACAGGCTAGTGTCTTTTTATTAAGTCAGCAGCTACACTTTTTGTAACTGCTGACTTATAATAACCAAAAAAACGAGTGGAACTCCACTTTGCTTTAAAAATAATCTCAATCGCTTAAAGTGGTTGTAAACCCATGAATAATTTTAAAAAAAACGAACAACCTGCAAGACAAAGCCATAATGAGCTAGTATGACTAGCATACTAGCTCATTATGCAGTACTTACCTTAGATCAAAGCCCCCAAAGCCATCCACGTCTTCCCCTCTGGCAGCAGTCATCTCGCCGGAAGGTTACTTCTGGGTATCACTGCTCCAGCGCTGTGATTGGCCGAAGCGGGGAAGACGTCACTCCGCGCATGCCGTCAAAACCAGCGGTGCCGGTTTTATTAATGGGCTTTTTACTGCGCCTGCACCGTAGACAACGGTGTATACCTTTCAGCAAATATCTCCTAAACCGTGTAGGTTTAGGAGATATTGCAAAAACCTACAGGTAAGCTGTAATCTAGGCTTACCTGTAGTTGTAACTTGCATTGGAGGGTATACAACCACTTTAAAGTGCACTAATCCGATCCAGCACACTAGGGGTTAACACAGTGGAATGTGCAAACGGGGAAGCCGGGGAACTCTCAGCACAGAGCGTGTACGAGGTGTAAGTAGAGTACAAACGCATATGTACTCTACTGCTGTTGAAATAACTGGGTGTTAATAAATCCTGTGTTACAATCCATTAAGTGTTTCACTGTATCTGCTTTTTACAAAATATGTAGCTTCATACCGCATTGTGTACACGCCGCTCATGTGACTGGCCGGCCCGCCTCTTTTCTCTTATCTCTCCTGACATCAGCGGAGAATTTTCAGCCCCGCCTGCTCACTGTAGCTATTAGATTAGAAGAGAGGCGGGCCGGGCTGAGAATTCCCTGCTGATGTCAGGAGAGACGTGTGAGGAGAGAGGCAGGCCGGGCAGTCACTTGAGCGGCGTGTACACAATCGGAGAAAAAAGCACATACAAGTGAGATGGTTAATGGATTGTAACATAGGATTTATTAAGACACAACTATACGCTCGGAGCGCTCTCCCAGGAGGGGCGGGCCAAGTCGGGATGACGTCGCCCGCCAATCGATTATTTCGGTCGCAGCATTGATGCCGCATCGGGGACAACGATTAATTTCAGCACCCCTAATGTGCAGCGCCATGGCAACTGCAGATCAAACAAAAACTAAGATGGTAACTTCCATGCTTGTAAAGGATAGGCGGTTTTATTTCTGCTCTAAGGCCTCATGCGCACGGACCTTTAAAAAGCCGCTTCACCTTATCGTCCATGGACTGACACAGCTCTAATACTGTAAACGTGTGGGTATATGTCCCTGCTTGCAGGAGAAGATCTAGGCAGAATGTTAGATGTTAGAAACATTCTAGAACAAAACCAGAGCTGAACAGCCCCGCCCAGGGGGGCGGTCCCTCCGGACATAACCCTCCTACCTGCAGCCTCAGCTTTTTTCTGCCTAGCAGAAGGAGAAGACGTGGCTCACTCAGGAGCCAGTCTCCTGGAAGATTTTATTTTTATATTTTATTCCTTTGGGAATTTTATTTTAATTTTGAGACCTTCAATCAACTGTTGGCTGGGCAACAGGTTGGGTACACTGGTATCCTCGTAGTCTTCCCATCGAGCGTGCTGATCCTCGCCTTGTGTGCGTGAGACTCAGTTCACGACATGCCCCATGACTCCAGGGGTGGCCGGGTTGCTTTTATGCTCCCACGGTCCTCTCAAGATTAAACAGTACCTGTCTGTATCTTTCGCGGTGGACCGGGCCGACAGCTACTCAGTAGTACTCTGTGATAGGTCTGTCTGAAACAAGCCAGTGGGTCCCCCTGGGACGGGTAAGTAGTCTCGCCTGCTGCAGGTGAGTACGTGCTGGCTGTGTTTCTTTATATGTAGGTTTCTCCCTGTCTCCCCCCTGTTATTCTGCTCTCTGCACCCTGTACTGGCGCTGTGCTGTGTGGGGGGGGGGGGGGGTACTTGAGGGTCGCTCTGGCCTGGCAGGGGGCGCTCATGTCTGTGTGCTGGGAGAGGAGTAGTGTTCTGGTATGTGTGGGTGTTTGGAGACTTAATTGCGTGCGGCATTAGCGCTGTGTGGTGATTTTAACCTGCGCTCGGCGGCCATCTTGCCGTGGATCTCTGGCGCAGTATTACATGCGGCCATTTTCTTGAAGCCGCAGCACTTTCGGTTTCAGCTTCTATCGGCGCTGCTGCAGCACGAATCTCCTCACAGGCTTCACTCGCGCTGACAGCACAGTTTCATACAGTGGAACTGAGCGGTCCTTATAAGGGTTGGTGAGTCCTCTGGGTATCCCCTCCTCAGCCTCCGCGCAGCCAGTGGGTGGACTGTATTATTCACTGTATTAGTGTATAAGGTCTCAGAGGGTGGCAGTATGGAGTCTGGTTCACCTGCTTCTCCACACTTGTCAGAGGCAACTGGCAGTGCTCCTGCACCTGCGGTCCCTATGGACCAGCTGTCGGCAGTCCTGGAATCATTCCTTGTCAGGATGGAAGCAGTGTGCGAGCGCAAGGGAGCTGTAAAGCGCCCCCTCCCCACACAATCTCCAGTAGGGGAGTGCTCTGACTCGGATATGGGCCTAGCTACTGCTGCTCAGGACCCTAGCTCTGAGGATTTTAATGTTTTTGAACAGGACATTCCTTGTGAGGAAGACTCCAGTTCTGAACCAGTCACTGACAGGGTGCTTGTAAGTGAACTCCTTGATGCTGTGAGGGACACTCTCAAGCTGAATGATGCGGCTGAGGAGCATCAGGTGGAGGCTGTCTCCTTTTTGGTTCCTTTAAAGTCGTTTCTTCAAAAAAGGTCTTTCCATATGTGCCCTTTTTTGATAGATACATCGACTGAGTCTGGGATAAGCCGCAGAAGACTTTGACGGCCCTGCGGCGCCTAGCCGTAAGGTACCCCTTTGAGGAGGACCTGGTTAAAAAGTGGGCTCTCCCTCCAGTGGTCGACCCCCCCCCCCGGTCGCCCGTCTGAATAAGGCTACCACGCTCCCAATGGAAGGGACTCCTGCATTTAAGGATCCCACTGACAGGAGGTCAGAGGTGGTGAGTAGAACTATGTTTGCCTTGTTGGGGTCTGCCTTACGCCCTATAGTGGCGGCGACACTTGTGTCTCAGACACTTGGATGGGCAAAGATTTTGCACCAGATGGTACAGGAACATAATCTCCCTCCTGAGACCATTGCCCTGGCTCACCAACTTGCGCAGGGTTTAGTCTGTGTGCGATGCCACTTTGGATGCGCCCCCTTTAATATCTGGGGCCTCTATCTCTGCTGTGGTGCTGCGTCGCCTTATCTGGCTGAAATGCTGGTTGGCTGACCTAGCTTCCATAAAGCTCCTGGCTGACTTGCCCTTTTAAGGGCGGTAGACAGTTTGGGGCCGCCCTGAATGACATTATTAAGGATGTCACAGGGGGTAAGAGCACCTTCCTTCCTCAGTCCGTTAAGGGAAAGGAGTCCCACCGCAGGCCGGGCCCTTCCTTTCCGGCGAAGAAGTCGTTTTTTCGTCAGTCAGAATCCACGGGTAAGCCCGCCCAGACTGAAAAAAGTGCGGTTGGGGCACAGAAGCATCTCTGGGTGCGTAAGCCTGCCAAGCAAGCTCCCACGCCCGCCACCGCATGAAGTCTTGCCCCTGCCCGACTCTGGGGTGGGGGAACGTCTTTGCAGGTTCACGGTTCGGTGAACCTCCCGGATCTCCGACCGGTGTGTGTGCGAGGTGGTCACCTCGGGATACAGGATAGAGTTTCGCTCGTGGCCCCCAAACAGGTTCTTTCCTCTCCTCTCTGCCCGCCGGGCGGCCCTCTTGGGGGCTGTACAGGATTTGCTCAGGTGCGGAGTGATTGTGTCGGTTCTGTCAAAGGAGAGGTTTCAGGGGGTTTTACTCGAACATATTTGTTGTCCCAAAGAAGGACAGGGTCCGGCCAATCCTGGACCTCAAGGCCTTGAATGTGAAGGTACAAAAATTCCGGATGGAATCTATTCGCACGGTGATTGCGACACTCCACCAAGGGGATTTCTGGCGTCCTTGGATATCAAGGACGCTTACTTGCACGTTCCAATCTGCGCAAGTCATCAGAAGTTTCTGCGCTTTGCCATAGGCGAAGTCCACTATCAGTTCGTGGCTCTTCCCTTCGGCCTGGCATCAGCACCACGGGTTTTCACCAAAGTGCTTGCCCCGGTTCTAGCTTTGCTGAGACAGCGAGGAATTGTTATCGTGGGCTATCTGGACGATCTCCTTCTAAGAGCAGAAAATGGCTCAGAGTTGGAGGAAAATATGACAATAGTCAGTCAGACCCTCCGGGACTTCGGTGGCTCCTGAACATGCAGAAGTCGGTTCTAGTCCCGACTCACTGTTTGGAGTATCTGGGTCTGATCCTGGACACCTCAGCAGCGAAGGTGTTTCTACCCTCGGAGAAGTTCAGTCGGCAGTACGGGTCCTAACGTCCCGAAAATGGCCGTCAATACGTTTCTGCATGAGAGTCCTTGGGACTAATTGTGGCCTCCTTCGAGGCTGTTCCATATGCCCAATCACACACTCTGGCATTGCAGGGGGGAATTCTGTCTATTTGGGACAAGTCCCCGTTGACGTTAGATCGTCAGATCCAGGTGATTCACTCTGTCAAGGCGTCCCTGACGTGGTGGCTGAGATCCCCGGCTCTTCGGGCCGGGAAGTCATTCCTCCCCATCCAGTGGACGGTGGTCACGACGGACGCCAGCCTGACGGGTTGGGGAGGAGTTTGGGGAGTCCTGTCAGCTCAGGGGCTCTGGACTCCAGGTGAATCTCGTCTACCAATCAACGTTCTGGAATTGCGAGCGATCAGACTGTGTCCCTCCGCGTGGTGGAAGAGGCTACAGGGCCGCTCGATCAGAATCCAGCCGGACAACGCCACGGCCATGGCGTATGTCAACCATCAGGGGGGCACTCGGAGCTCGGCTGCGGCATCCGAGGTTGCCCACATCCTAAGGTGGGCAGAAAGAAGCATGCCGGCCCTGTCGGCCGTCTACATTCCGGGCGTAGAAAACTGGCAGGCGGACTATCCGAGTCGCCAGTCCCTGGCCCGGGTGAGTGGTCCTTGCATCCGGAGGTGTTTCAACTCCTTTGTCGGCGGTGGGGCACGCTGTATGTGGACCTGATGGCATCTCGACTCAATCGCGAGGTGTCCAGGTTTGTGGCCAGGTCCAGGGACCCCTGGGCAGATGCCTCGGATGTGTTGGTGGCCCCGTGGGGTCAGTATCGCTTGATATATGCTTACCCTCCGCTGCAGTTGCTTCCTCGTCTGCTGCGCAGGGTAGCGGCCGAGGGCATTCCGGTGATCCTCGTTGCCCCGGATTGGCCTCGGTGTCACTGGTACGCCGATCTGGTACGTCTCATCATGGACGTCTCATGGCAACTACCCTTGAGGGAGGACCTTCTGTCTCAACGTCCTATCTTTCATCCTGCTTTACAGTCTGGTTTTAACGGCATGGCTATTGAGAGCCAGGTGCTGAAGGACCGAGGCCTTTCAGTAATTTCAACCATGCTGAGGGCATGGAAGTCTTCTTCTAGAAAGATCTATCACCGTACATGGAGAGCTTACATTGCTATGTGCGAAGAGCTAGACTGGCGTCCACGAACGTACTCTGTCCCCAGAATCCTGCGGTTATTACAGCGTGGTGTAGCCCAAAGGCTGGCTTTGAGCACAATTAAGGGTCAGATTTCGGCCTTGGCCGTTTTCTTTCAACAACCCCTAGCAGGTCATTCTTTAGTTAGCACTTTTGTGCAGGGGGTTCGCCATGTGATTCCCCCTGCCAAGCCTCCGCTCCCTCCTTGGGATCTGAACTTGGAGCTCTTGGTTCTTCAGGAACCTCCCTTTGAAAATATTAGAGATATTCATCTCCTGACTTCTTCTCAGAAGGTGGCCTTCTTAGTGGCTATTACTTCTGTGAGGCGGTTGTCTGAGTTGGCGGCCTTGTCATGCAAGTCGCCTTACCTGGTCCTCCATAAGGATAAGGTGGTATTGCGCCTGTGACCGTCTTTCTTTCCAAAGGTGGTTTTGGCTTTCCACCTTAATTAGGACATTGTCCTTCCGTCCTTGTGCCCTCACCCATCGTATCCTAAAGAGTTTGCGCTTCGCAATTTGGATGTGGTGCGAGCCTTACGGGTGTACCTGGAGGCTACTGCTTCTATTCGGAAGTCTGACTCACTGTTTGTGTCTGTCTCTCTGGTCCAAAACAGGGTCAAGTGGTGTCGTCTGCCACCATTTCTAGGTGGATCAGACAGACTGTTATACAGGCCTATGCCATTAAGGGGCGGGCCCCTCCCTTTCCGGTTACGGCGCATTCCACCAGGGCAATTGGTGCTTCCTGGGCTTTCCGACATCAAGCGTCGGATGCACAAGTGTGCAAGGCGGCGACCTGGTCGTCCGTTCATACCTTTTCAAAATTCTATAAGGTTGATGTGGCTGCATCTTCGGATGCTTCCTTCGGCCGCAAAGTGTTGCAGGCCGCTGTTTAAAGTTGCAACACCTCTGTTGAGGAGCTCTGCTTGTTTCTTTACTACTGCTCCCACCCTTTTCTGATACTGCTTTGGGACGTCCCACACATTTACAGTATTAGAACTGTGTCAGTCCATGGACGATAAGAGAAAATAGGATTTTTGTACTCACCGTAAAATCCGTTTCTCTGATGTCCATGGACTGACACACCACCCACCCTTCTTTTAAGGTTTGTACTGCTTTGTTACGAACTGAGGATGCTGGCTGCAGGTAGGAGGGTTATGTCCGGAGGGACCGCCCCCCTGGGCGGGGCTGTTCAGCTCTGGTTTTGTTCTAGAATGTTTCTAACATCTAACATTCTGCCTAGATCTTCTCTTGCAAGCAGGGACATATACCCACACGTAAACAGTATGAGAGCTGTGTCAGTCCATGGACGTCAGAGAAACGGATTTTACGGTGAGTACAAAAAAACTATTTTTACTGGCATTGAGGATTTATTTTTTTATACCTATAAAAGCACCTTTGTTAGCCTATGTGGCCATGCACGCGTATGTATTTACAGGCATATTCGAACAAGATATAAACATTTATAAATTCACTACGCTTATGACACCAAAATTAAGTGAAATGTGTGCTGCTACTTAAAGAGGAAGTAAACCCTGATGGGTTTTACTTCCCCTTTTGCTGTCTGCAAAGCCTGCTAATGAAAAGCATAATGGGCTAGTATGCATCATACTAGCCCATTATGTGACACTTGCCTGCAAAAGAATCCAGCGAAGTCCCCTGTGTTGGAAGCGTCCATCTTCTGGCCCCTCTTCCTTCCGGGCCGCGGACTCCGGCTCTGTGATTCGCCGGAGCCGCGTGACGTCACTCCCGCGCCTATTCCAGGCTTACCTATAGGTAGAAGTCCATACAAAGGGTTTACAACCACTTTAAAGCGGAGGTCTGCCAATTTTTTTTTTTTTTTTTAAAGTCAGCAGCTGCAAATACTGCAGCTGCTGACTTTTTTTTTAAAATAAGGACACTTGCCTGTCCACGGCGCCCGCGATGTCGGCACCCGAACCCGATCTATCCCTCTTCTCTCGGATGTTGCCGCCTTGCGGCTTCACTTCCTGGTTCCCTACTGCGCACGCGCGACTCGTGCTGCACGTTCCCACTGGTCCCTGCTGTCTTCTGGGACCTGTCTCCCAGGAGACAGCGGGCGGGACAGAGAAGGCGCCAGAAGTGGCGTAGATACCCGCGGGTGGCTCGGGTATCTATGCCCGGAAGTGGGAGCAAAATACCAGTATTAGACAGGTATCTGCTCCCCCTTCCCCCCTGAAAAGTGCCAAATGTGACACAGGAGGGGGGGGGGGGGGACTAGAAAAGCGAAAGTTACATTTTTGGGTGGAACTCTGCTTTAAAATAAACATAAATCAACCATCGGGTGAAAAAATCAATAAATGCAAAAACATACATGAAACATTTCCACAGGAGCACTCAAAAAATATTTAGTTTGAAATACAAATGATCCAAATGTATGTGAATATCTATAAATGAATAAATCGTGAAAAATACATGAAGTCCAATTCCACACACGTAAAAAAACAGCCCTTATGAAACGTGCAAAAAATGCAGAAAAATATGTGAATATACACCGATATCCTCCACCAGTGATAAATGGGGGATCAGCCCCTTTAAGAAAAGCACTCACCGAATGTTGTTGCCATTCACTCTTGTGTTTGGCAAAATATGCTCAGAATGTATTGAAGAATCTTTCAAACGCCACACCACGTTCAGGTGACTGGCTATAAACAGCCTGCGCCCCCCTTACTCAGGGCGGTATGACCGAGAGTAAATGGCAACAGCATTCGTGAGCTTTTTTCTTAAGGGGGCTGATTCATCATTTTTTTTGCATGTTTCATAAGGACTTTTTTTTTTTTTACATGTGTGGAATTGGGCTTCATGTATTTTTCACGATTTATTCTATAGACATTCACATACATTTGTATTTCAGTCTAAATATTTTTTGAGCGCTACTGTGGAAATGTTATGCCATAGGAGCATACATATTGTAACGTTGGAGGCATTTTTTTGCTAAATTCTGGCAGAAAAAAACGTTGCTTATTTTCATACGTCTGTGTGCGTTAAGCCTGAGAATAAAAATCAACTAACCGCTATGCCTTAAAGAGTTTCTGTAATCTTGAGAGCTATTCTAACTGGTTGATTCAATGTTGGCTTCACTTCTACAAAATTTGAACTTGCATGATTACTAAAGGAAGTCACTGATGCTGCTCGACATGCCTGCTTGACTATTTCACGCAAAACGACTTACCCGTACGTCAGTACTTTGACGCTAAATACCGTAGTTATGGCAGCAGCTAGCTGCCATAACCCTGGTATTTTCAGGAACGCTGTGCGGTTCTCTTTAAGATAAGTGGTCTCCGCGGTGGATTTGCAGCAAGATCACTTATCAGTGGTGGGAGAGGTGCCCACCCCCGTCCCGCCACGCTCCGGTCGTCTCCGCTGCTTACCGGACCCGCCAGTAGCGGTGGAGACAATCATGTTCTTTCCTGTGGATGCTTGGCTGCTGACGGAGGGGAAGATGGCCCCCACTCAGCTCCATAGCATGGGAGGGCGGAAGCGATGTCAACGGTCACTTCCGTCCATAGCTCTTAAAGATATATATTTATTTTTTTCTCAAGTGAATTTTTTTTTTCTTTTTATTGCACTTTAGTGTAAATATGAGATTTGATCTCATATTTAAGAGGTCCTGTCATGCTTTTTTCCTATTACAAGGGATGTTTACATTCTTTGTAATAGGAATAAAAGTGACTCAAAAATATTTTTTTAAAAAGACTGTCAAAATAAATAAGTAAAATAACTTTTTTTTTTTTTTTTAACCACTGCGTCATGACGAGCTTGCGCGCAGAAGTGAAGCATATGTGAGTAGCGCCCGCATATGAAAACGGTGTTCAAACCACACTTGAGGAATCGCCGCGATCGTTGGAGCGATAGCAATAATTCTAGCATTAGACCTCCTCTGTAACTCAAACTGGTAACCTGTAGAAATTTTTAAACATCGCCTATGGAGATTTTTAAGGGTAACAGTTTGTCGCCATTCCACGAGTGGGTGCAATTTTGAAGCGTGACATGTTGGGTATCAATTTACTCGGCGTTACATTATCTTTCACAGTATAAAAAACGTTACTGTTGTCTTATTTATAAAGTGCGCTTGTAAGACCGCTGCGCAAATATGCTGTGACAGAAAGTATTGCAATGACTGCCATTTTATTCTCTAGGTTGTCATATATATATATATATATATATATATATATATATATATATATATATATATATATATATAAAAATATAAATTTTCTAATGTTTGGGGGTTCTAAGTCATTTTCTAGCAAGAGAAATTTTTTTAACTTGTAAACAACAAGTGTCAAAAAGAGGCTCGGTCCTTAAGTGATTACGTTTAGTCAGTGGTGAGGGACCACAGAGCAATATTTTGAGCCCCAAGTGGAATTCTTCTTTAAGCTAAAGTTTATACATTCCGTCAGTGATTAGTCACCAAGTTGCTCATCTGACAAGGGTTGGCACTTGGTAGAATAATATTCTGTTGCACAGGGGAATACAAAAAGTAGAGCGAAAGTTACACATGTAATTTTGGCTAGGTTCACACTAGTGCAGCTGTGTTTTGATCCCCTTTTGCCCAGGTTCACACTGGGCTGCGAGAGTGAAGCCGTGCGAGTTCAGCTGAACTCGCACGATTTCACTCCCGCTGGTCAGTCCCGATTTCGTCCGCGATTAGAGACCAAAGGCGCAAAAAGTAGCACAGAAACTTTTTGAAATCGGTGCAGATGCGGCATCGCACCGATTAGGACGGTGCCATTGCTGGCAATTTGCGGCAAATACCGCTGTTTTGACATGCCAAATCACATGTCAAAACGCACCTGTGTGAACCAGGGCTTTCAGTGTGATTTATGTAGTGCGACTTGGTTGCGTTTTTGATACCACTGCATTTTTTTTTGTTAAAGGAAGGATGCTGGTTGTTAATTCTTCTCGCTGCGCACACACATGAGGCCTCACAGAAGCTGGTCTTCTTCTGTGGGACCACATATATGCATACACGTATTTTTTTGCTCGGAGCGTTCTGCACAGCACGCATCCAGCACAGGTGCCAGGGTCTCACCAAGATCCGTACTAATGATCAGGAAGTCAGTTCTTGATCACCAGATTGCTGTGATAGCCTATCGGACTATCACAGTGATCAGTCACTGTTTTTTTGTTTTTTTTTTCCCTCCTCTTGAATGGAAAAAAAATGCATTATATCCTCCTGATGGAGAAGAAAAGTGTGTGCAAAAAAACGGTTGTAGATCAGGGTTTGATCTAGGTGAGGATCAAGGGTCGGGGCCAAAGGTCTATTTTACGTAGAATAAAAAATAAATAAATAAAGTAGTTTTTGGTTGTTCTTTGGTGTTTGGTTATAGCAGGACTCAAAATTTCAAGTCCTGAGCTACTAGCCAGCCCTTAAAGTGGTTGTAAACCCACTTTGTAAACAAACACCTACAGGTAAGCCTAGATTAAGGCTTACCTGTAGGTGCATGAAATATCTCCTTAACCTACACGGTTAAGGAGATATTTGCATTTAAAACCGGCGCCGCTGACGTCACGCGCATGGGGTTAATCCCATTCACAAATTCGGCTAGGTCGCAGCATTTGACGACGTAGCCGAATTCGGGTCCTGCGCGGAGTCACGTCTTTGCCGCTCCGGCCAATCACAGCGCCGGAGCGGCTGGTGCGGCGATACCCGGAAGTAACATTCCGGCTGTCGCCGCAGTGATGGCTGCGTCTGGAGAGAGGGACGCGGACTGCTTCGGGGGCCCCGATCTAAGGTAAGTGGTACATAATGAGCTAGTATGCTAGTCATACTAGCTCATTATGCCTTTCTCTTGCAGGTTGCCTCAAAAAAAAAAGAAGAAAAAAAAAAAGATTAGTGGGTTTACAACCACTTTAAGGGTTACTAGTCACCAGTTGCCCCACCCAACCCCGCCCCTGCACTGCCCCTAAACACGCCCTCATAAATGATCTCATGAAATGACATTTAAATATTTTATGCAGAATTAAGTTACAAAAATAAATTTTAACAACTTTATCAGTGCAGCCTCACCAGTGGCCACCATTGCAGCGCTGACCTGTGCAGGGAAAGAGCGTGGAGGAAGGGGATTGCCGACTGGATCACAGAGCAGGGATAGCCCGCTGTAACAACTTGCATTTGAATTGTCTCCGCTCGCCGTCGCACACAGCCCCGGTGCCTGACCCGACGCCTGTGACAGACAGAACACATCCCAGCATTGGGCCGGAATTCTGTCTGTCACAGGCGTTGGGTCAGGAGGCGGGGCAGTGGGTGACGGCGAGCGGAGGAAATTCAAATGTAAGTTGTTACAGCGGGCTATCCCCGCTCTGTGATCCGGTCCCCAATCCTCTTCCTCCACGCTCTCTTCCCTCTGGGCCATCGCTGAGAGAACGGCTCCCATTCATCCCCACCTGCCAGAGGTGCTCGCCCCCCTCCGAGGCAGCCCACGGTCGCCAGCCCTCATTTTCCACTTGCAAAATGCGAGTGTAAAATTTGAGGGCTGTGTTTTAGTAATAGCACGAAATATACAGCTAAAGAAAAAAATATGTTGTTACTATTTTGTGCCAGTTTTTTCTTTTTGATAATAAAATAAATAAATATAATCCACCTGGATATAGGAAGTAGCTGCGAAATTGCACTAGTGTGAACCAGACTTTATTACTACCGTAGCTGCATTTAAAAATACACAAATGATTTTTAACGGATACATAGTTGCATTATTCTGTGATTTTTTTTTTTTTTTTGGGCTTCAGGAACAGCCCAGGATTCGGTGACCCCTGGCAAATCATCATTCGACCCCCAGGTTGAGAACCACTGCACTAGACAAACAAAGATTTGGGGGGCAAACCCTAAAAAATGCATTAAAGATGGTACAGCCATAAGACCGTACAGACAGGAAAAAAAAATATTACAGCACACACATAAAAAAAATGAAATTTAACTCCTGCAAGGTTATTTAAAAACACCTGAACACGTAGTAGTGGACTTGGCACTATATGGTTTGCGCAAAAGTTATAGCGTCTATAAAATAGGGGATAGTTTTATGGTATTTTTATTAATATTTTTTTTTTTTTTTTACTAATAATGGCGGCGATCAGCGATTTTTATCGTGACTGCGACATTATGGCGGACACATCGGACACTTTTGACACATTTTTGGGACCATTGTCATTTTTACAGCGATCAGTGCTATAAAAATGCACTGATTACTGTGAAAATGACACTGGCAGTGAAGGGGTTAACCTCTAGGTGGCGCTGTAGGGGTTGAGTGATTCTAACTGTAGGGGGGGGCGTGGCATGTGACGTCACTGATTGTCGTTCCCTATGACAGGGAACAGACGATCACTGACATGCCACTGTGAAGAACGGGGAAAGGTTTGTTTACACTTGCCTCGCCCCGTTCTTCAGCTCTGTGACCCGATTGTGGTGTACCGGCAGCGATCGGGTCCACGCGTCCCACGGGCGCGGTCATGGAGCTTCGGGTCGCAAGCGCGTCCCACGGACGGGTTTGTAACGAGCACCTTTGCTCGCTCGGCTCCACTCTCCCGACACTCCTCTGCTCTATTGGATCATCCGGTGCTCCAGGATTCAAACTACAGCTATGTGCCATTCGAATCCATTTGTGGTCGGTCAGAACAAACACCAGGCAGGCTGTATGTAAGTTCAACCAAGAGAGACTTTATTAGAACCAAAAATCAAGTCTTATATACAGTAACAGAGGGAGTAACCAAAACATAATTAACATGAGCTAATTAACTAAATCCTTTAGCCAGCCAAGGTGACTCATAGATATGACCGTTCAGGGTAGACATCCCGGCTCCTACCTGTCTCACCTGCTATACAATACACATTCCTAAGTGTAAACATCACACATTTAGCAGGGTCAAAATAGCACAGAGGACAGACAGATGGCTGAAGGTGATTGTATTCGCATATCCTTAGTGTGAAGGTGTGAACGTCCCAACAGTATGACTTAGTCACTCTAATATGGCAAATACAGGGTCCCCAGAGTCTGTGTGTCTTGGGGGGACATGGACCTGAATCCGAAGTAACACCCCCCCAAGGGTCCCCAGGCATACAGCTCACAAAGAGCACCGTTCCCCCAAATGCCAGGGCCCATGGTCGCAGGGCAAGAGGCTTGCATTCAGTCCCCTCCAAAAGCCCCTGTCCCGGCCAGGTCCGTCACACATCTCCCCTTTCGGCAGGAAACTAACATAGGAGGAGACCCCAAACGGGTTGACTCCGAAGTTAGTCCATAGTTCTATTCCCCCAATGCCGGTATCCACACAGTACCCCAAACAAATTGCTCCAAACAGAGAATCACTTACCCAGCCAACCTCTGCCTCTCTCAGAGAACACACCCGCCGCTGGGGAGAGGCCTGGACTGGCCCTTCTCCCTGGAGTCCTTTCTGCCGCTGGAGAGAAGACAGGGTGACTGGGCTCCCTCCGTCATGCTGTTGGGGATCTGGGTCGACTGCCCGGCCTCCCTGGGGTATACAAGTGGAGACTGAAGTCCCATCCACTTGTGGTAGGTGAAAATCTCCCAGTGCTTGCAAAGCAAGGCTGACATCCTCCTGTCTCAGTGACACACCATTTTCTGGGGTTGTGTCAGTGAGGACTGAAGTCCCATCCAATACCACAGGAACTCCCGCTTCTGTTAGTTGGGAGCCGAGGCCCGTGGCGCTCGGCTCTGTTGCCAGCTCTTCTGCTGGGTTGCTGTGAGTGGAGACCGCAGTCCCATCCACCGATATCCGCTCAAGTGGCAGTTGTGTGCAGCGGCCAGTAGCATTCTGCCCTGCTGCCAGTGATTCAGCTGGGGGTAAAAGCTTTACCACCTCAGCTTGTTGCTGGGGAGAGGGGCTGGGTGCTGGGCAGAGGTGCTGGGCAGAGGTGGGTACCACTCTGCCCTGTTGCCAGCACTTCTGCTGGGGACTCCACACCATCTTCTCTGGTTAACTGTTGGGGGGGGGAGATGGCCTGCTTCTCCTCCCTGCATCTCTCGCAACCTCCTTCCGAATTCCTCCTCCATGGCGGCTGGTTCTTTAGGCGGTGTCTCCGATTGCCGTATTACCGCCATTCTCCACTCATGTTGTCGCTCTCGTTCTCTCTCTTGTCGCTCTCGTTCTCTCTCTTGTCGCTCTCGTTCTCTCTCTTGTCGGGCATCCTGCAGCTGGATGTCTTTAATGGCTTCCTGTATGGCGGTCTCTGATGGGTTAGCCCCATATAATGCCAACCGCTGCCGCACTCGTTGCTGAAACATCTTCAACTGACCGGGGTCCTGCATCACCCTTCTTCTGGTCCATCTCGGCTCTCAAGTAGGTCTTTCAGCGTGACTTTCCTGCAGGCTGCATAACTGGTCCTTCACTGTGGTGGTTTGGAGTGTCCCAGGAACTGGAGAGCAAATCCCACCGCTGCCAACCAATGTAACGAGCACCTTTGCTCGCTCGACTCCCCTCTCCCGACACTCCTCTGCTCTATTGGATCATCCGGTGCTCCAGGATTCAAACTACAGCTATGTGCCATTCGAATCCATTTGTGGTCGGTCAGAACAAACACCAGGCAGGCTGTATGTAAGTTCAACCAAGAGAGACTTTATTAGAACCAAAAATCAAGTCTTATATACAGTAACAGAGGGAGTAACCAAAACATAATTAACATGAGCTAATTAACTAAATCCTTTAGCCAGCCAAGGTGACTCATAGATATGACCGTTCAGGGTAGACATCCCGGCTCCTACCTGTCTCACCTGCTATACAATACACATTCCTAAGTGTAAACATCACACATTTAGCAGGGTCAAAATAGCACAGAGGACAGACAGATGGCTGAAGGTGATTGTATTCGCATATCCTTGGTGTGAAGGTGTGAACGTCCCAACAGTATGACTTAGTCACTCTAATATGGCATATACAGGGTCCCCAGAGTCTGTGTGTCTTGGGGGGACATGGACCTGAATCCGAAGTAACACCCCCCCAAGGGTCCCCAGGCATACAGCTCACAAAGAGCACCGTTCCCCCAAATGCCAGGGCCCATGGTCGCAGGGCAAGAGGCTTGCATTCAGTCCCCTCCAAAAGCCCCTGTCCCGGCCAGGTCCGTCAGGTTCTTAAAGGGGACGTAGCTGTACGCCCTTGTACCTGTCCGTGCCATTCTGTCAACGTACATCGTCGTGCGGCGGTCCTTAAGTGGTTAATGCATTTCTTAGGGTGTGCCCCCAAATCTTTGTTTGTCTTTATGGTAGGGACCATTCACACTAGAATGCAGTGGGGAAAAAGACATGCGCCTGTGCATCTTTTCGCACCACATTCCAATCGCACTGCCCTTGCGACCTGCTGTGACCAACTTAATGACACCCCAAATGCAGGTTGCAAACGCAGTGTGTTTGCCCGCACCTGATCGCATTTTACAAAAGTACCATGCAATGCGGTTGCCGTGCGTTTCAAAGAGTAGTGCGTTGCGGTGCAATTTCAGCCCATTTAGAATGAATGGGCTGAAATCGCACTGCACAGACCTGCATGTGAATCGCACAGCGCTCCTGTGCGATTCACATTCAGCTTTTAGTGTGAATGGGTTGCTATTGTGAAAATAGTGGTGGAGACTCAATCAGTGCTTTTTAAAACGCATACACCTGTAAGATTTGCCTGCAGATAGAGAATATTTGCCATATGTCAGATTCATTGTGCTATAATTGGTTCCCGTTTTATAAAATGTACTAGAAAAACTGTGGCTTCGATATGGATAGTTTTAATTACAAATGGCTCCATTTTGCTCCAGTTATAATACAATTTCACACCTTTTTATTTATGTAGATTACTATGGGTCTGACTTGATCATCAGTATACAGCAGTAAAAATGTTGGCCATAGCAACCAATCAGCTTAAAGCGGTTGTAAAACTCTGACATGAAGTATGAGCAAAGCATAGCCTTCTATAGTGTGTGCTTGTTATCCAGAGCACCAAGTGTCTTTTCTCTCTACCACCTCATACTTCTGCAATTTGCAGGCGTCACTTCTGACCGTTTTTTCTGACAATAAGCCCAGGTTCACACTGGGGCTGTGGGAGTGAAGCCGTGCGAGTTCAGCTGAACTCGCACGATTTCACTCCTGCCTGTCAGTCCCGATTTCAGCTCGATTACAGAGACATCTGACACAGATGTCAATGTAAATCGCAAAAAGTAGTACAGAAACTACTTTTTGAAATCGGTGCAGCGCCGCAGATTAGGACGGTGCCATTGCCCGCAGTTTGCGGCAAATTTCGCCGATTTGACATGTCAAATCGCACCAGTGTGAACCAGGGCTAAGAGATAAAAAGGGGATGAGAAGGGAGCTCCAGCCTGTGATTGTCAGCCTCAGCTCTGTTCCTTTGTTCTGTGTGAATGGGTAGGGGGGGGGGGGGTGTTCCTTCCCTTCAATCAGCTCTCGGAGCTCTAAGCTCTCCCCACTAAGCTCTGCAGAGTGTAACTTCAGCTTCCCACCCCCTGCTTTCTGAAAGCTTAGACAATCTTTATGAATTTGACACTTTGCACGGATGTAGAGAGGAGAGGGATGCAGATAAACAGGTTCAGCTTATGTAGGAGGATTTGTTTCATCTCTGTGTATCATCTGAGACTAGTCCCTTTATTGGATATATGTATCGGTTTGCAATCATTTAACAAATTTTTTTTTTTTTTTCTAAACTGTTAAAATGACAGGAGAAACTTGTTGCTATGGGCAATGAGGCTGTAGCTCCCTTAGCAAACTTTTGATATGAGAGCCAATTTGTATAAAAAGGATTTTCAAAGTGCAACATAACAGCATGCTGCACATTCATAATAAATTATTGTCTTCTGTATGCTTCTGCCTTGTAAAATATTTAGCTTTTGGCATTCCCAGTGCTGCAGAGCAAACCTTGCACATCCATTCAGACTTACAAATGTTGACCTACATAAGCAATTAAAGGGTGTAGCTGCACTTCAATGCCTGTTGCGGCATTTGGTCCATGGCAGTTAATCAATTTGATGACAGAGATAACTGTGCATTTATTTTACACAGTGGGTCAAACTTGAAGCGTATTGGTTATGTGTAACCCAGACAGTACATTCATTATGTGCTTTTTGCAACAAAAAAAAAACCAGAAAATCCATGCGTTTAGTCTTATGATGAGTTTCTTTAGATGTTTAAATAATTTTATCTATGCCCAGGTTCCCACCATGTCAAATGTTTTTATTAAATGTGTTGTGATCTGCTATTAAGGGTCCGATCAAACATATGCATGTGTAAAGGTTTGCCATTGATTCATATGGTGCTATTTTACATCTGTGCAACGCATTGGTGTACATTGGCATGCATTGGTTGAAAGTCTCATTTTTAATCCAACTTTTTATAGGGATGGCAGCACATGTTGATGCATGGCAATGCAGGTAAATGCCAATTTTTACAGTATTAACCAAACTATTTACCACTTAAGTCCCGGACCAATACGCAGCATAAAGACCAGAGCTGATTTTACAATTTGGCACTGTGCTGCTTTAACTGGAAATTGTGCGGACATGCAATGTTGTACCCAAACGAAATTTGCGTCCTTTTCTTCCCACAAATTGAGCTTTCTTTTAATGGTATTTGATTGCCTCTGCAATTTTTTATTTTTATTTTGCGATCTAAACGGAAAAAGACAAAATTTTGAAAACCTTTTTGTTTATAATAAAAAATCAAATAAACTAAATTTTAGTCATACATTTAGGCCAAAATGTATTCAGCCACATGTCTTTAGTAAAAAAAATGTCAATAAGCGTATATTTATTGGTTTGTGCAAAAGTTATAGCGTCTACAAACTAGGGTACATTTTCTGGAATTTACACAGCTTTTAATTTTATGACTGCCTATCTCATTTCTTGAGGTGCTAAAATGGCAGGGCAGTACAAAACCCCCCCAAATGACCCCATTTTGGAAAGTAGACATCCCAAGGAAATTGCTGAGAGGCATGTTGAGCACATTAAATATTTTTTTTTTTGTCCCAAGTGATTGAATAATTACAAAAAAAAAAAAAAATTACAAAAAGTTGTCACTAAATGATATATTGCTCACACATGCCATGGTTATATGTGGAATTACACCCCAAAATACATTTTGCTGCTTCTAAGTATGGGGATACCACATGTGTGGGACTTTTTAGGAGCCTAGCCGCGTACGGGACCCGAAAACCAAGCACCGCCTTCAGGATTTCTAAGGGCGCATATTTTTTTGATTTCACTACCTATCACAGTTTCGAAGGCCATAAAATGCCAAAATTGCACAAAACCCCCCCTAAATGACCCCATTTTAGAAAGTAGACACCCCAAGCTATTTGCTGAGAGGCATGGTGAGTATTTTACAGCTCATTTGTTTTTGTCCCGTACGCAACTAGGCTCCCAAAAAGTCCCACACATGTGGTATCCCCGTACTCAGAAGCAACAGAATGTATTTTGGGGTGTAATTCCACATATGCCCATGGCATGTTTGAGCAATATATCATTTTAGTGACAACTTTGTGCAAAAAATAAAAAATAAATTGTCTTTTTTCCGCAACTTGTGTCAACATATAAAATATTCCATGGACTCGACATGCCTCTCAGCAAATAGCTTGGGGTGTCTACTTTCCAAAATGGGGTAATTTGGGGGGGTTTTGAACTGTCCTGGCATTTTATGCACATTAGGAAGCTTATGTCGCACATCATTCACTCTTCTAACCACTTGAAGACAAAGCCCTTTCTGACACTTTTTTTTTTTTTGTTTACATGAAAACATTTTTTTTTTTTTTTGCAAGAAAATTATGTTGAACCCTTAAACATTAGATATTTTTTTTAAAGCAAAGGCCCTACAGATTAAAATGGTGGGTGTTGCATTTTTTTTTTCCACACAGTATTTGCGCAGCGAATTTTCAAACGCATTTTTTGGGGAAAAAATACACTTTTATTTTAATGCACTAAAACACACTATATTGCCCAAATGTTTGATGAAATAAAAAAGATGATCTTAGGCCGAGTACATGGATACCAAACACGACATGCTTTAATATTTCGGACAAACGCGCAGTGGCGACAAACTACATACATTTTTAAAAGCCTTTACAGGTTACCATATTAGATTTACAGAGGAGGTCTACTGCTAAAATTACTGCTCTCGATGTGACCTTCACGGTGATACCTCACATGCATGGTGCAATTGCTGTTTACATATGACGCCAGACCGACGCTTGCGTTCGCCTTTGCGCAAGAGCGGGGCGGAACGGGTGCTTTTTTTTTTTTTTTTTTTTTTTTAGATCTTTCCTCTGCCCTCAAAGCATCTGACCACACCAAGATCGGTGTGATAAAATGCTTTCCCAATGGCGCTTTTTATATCCGGGGGGGGGGGGGGTCGGGACATTACCTCCCACTGCTTGTAAAAGCACAGTCCAGAGGCTAATTAGCTGCTAGGATTGCTTTTACATGAAAGCCGGCCACTGGCTGAAAAGAATGATACCAAGATACCTAAACCCGCAGGCATCATTCTGGTATAACCATTGAAAGTCCAGCAACATACCAGTACGTTGCTGGTCCTTGTTGGACATGTATCCTTTTTTTTCATGCAGCCTGTTGGCTGAATGAAAAAGAGATTGATTGGTGGGTATGCCCACCATTAGAATACCTCCCTTCATTCACCCACTTCTAATGATGGGCATACATGCACCATTTATATATGCCGAAGCATGGGGGAATCCTCCCGCAAAAGTTATGCCGCGTACACACGGTCAGAGTTTTCCACGGGCAAGCCTCCGTCGGAATTTCGACTGTATGTACGCGACATTAGGAGCAAAATCGCTCCTCCGCCCCTGCTGCCCCAATGCTTCGGCATATATGCTCTTTTTTTTTTAACTGTGGTGGTGAAATCGCCTCCTACAGCACTGGAGTCGCAGGGATCAGGCCTGTCTCTGCGAATGCTGCAGTTTTATGTGTGTTTTGTAAGTGACAGTGATCGATACTGCACTTGGGTGGCCTGGGCTGGACGGAGGGGCAGATGCTAGCAGGTATCTGGGCTGATCCCGCTAACACTGCGTTTTTGGGAACCCTAAACTGCTGGGGACGCTAGTATAGATCTGATCAGATATTGATCTGTTCAGATACTATACCACTAAGGGAGGTGTATGCTTCACGCGTGGGTGTTAGCGCTACTGGCATTAACCTGACGCTGCCTGGGGCGACGCAGACCCCCTCTGACGCTAAAACATAATTGATATCACCTGCCGGGCGATCAGGGGGTTAAACCTTTATTGGGTTATATACGGCGGGTGCCCCGACACTATAAAAAGCAAACTAACCAGCGTCACCCGTAACACTTAGTGATCACTGGTGAAAGGGTTAACTAGGGGCAATCGGGGTTAAAACCTTCATTAGGTAATATATGGGGGTACCTGACGCTATATAAAAACCTGACGGGGAAAATAAAAAAATTACTGACTACCTATCGGCACCAGCATAACTAATACAGCGATCAGAAAAACGATTGCTTAGTGACACTGGCAAAAGGGGGTGAAGGGGTTACCTGGGGGGTGATCAAGGGGTTAAACCTTTATTAGGCGGGGGGGGGTTGGAGGGCTACCCTGGACCTAAAGGGACCTAACTCCCCTGACACTTTTACTATCACAGATGACACTGTTTGCAGTGATCAGTAAATAAATGATCACTGCAATCAGTGACACACTGACTGGGGGGGGGCGATTTTATGTATCTATGTGTCCTGGTGTCAGTGTACTGTTTGTGCACTAACCTGATGTCTTCTCTCCACGGTGCTCTGGACGAATTGAGCACTGCATGGAGAGATGACATCACTTCCTCTGCCAGTGTTTACATTACACAGGAAGAGGAAGCATCCCATTCGCAGGGAGCGATCACGAGAGAGTGGCCAGAAACCAATGGCGGCCCCCTCATCACGGATCGCTCCCGCACAGAAAACGACCACTCCATGTACCGGAGGGGGGTCCGATCGGACCCCCAACCCATACGAAGGCAGTCACGTACAGGTAGATGATTGTGCCTGTCCGTGCCATTTTGCCAACGTATATGTACATGGGGCGGTCGTTAAGATGTTAAAACACAAAAATGTAATATATTTCAGCTTGGCAATCATTAGATGTGATGGCTGCATTCGTTTTCTTTTTTCCTCCTCTTGTCACCTTGTGATCTGGCCGGTATTGGGGTGCCTAAACTCTGGATGAATGAGCACAGGGAGCATATTTAGACAGCAGCATTGTAAGCCTTGGGGGAGGGGGTGTTGGATATACTAGCAGATTTAGATACACAAACACATTGCAGGCAGACTCCAGCTAATACTTTATAAACAGTTACAGCAAACTGTTTTTCCTTCCTTTTGGAATAAAGGTTTTACATTAAATAGTTTGTCTCATCCCTGTACCATACCCCTGCAAGAAAGGTTGTTCTTTTGAAAAATAACACTGGCTGGATCACCAAGAGAAAATAAAGGCAATAAAGCCTAAAAAAAGGTAATGAAACCATTACATCTAAGAATTGGTAAGATACAATATAAATAATGTTTGCTTATGGGTTTAAAGGAGCAGTATAGCCAAAGCTATTTTGGCTGTACTCATATGGATCACAGGAGTGCAGTTCATTCTGCACTCCGGTGACTTGTGTTTATCTAAAGCCTCGTACACACGATCATATTTTCCGCGGACAAAGCGTAGGACTTTTGTCCGAAGGGTGTTGGCCGTGAACTTGTCTTGCAAAGAATTGTCGGCCAACAAAAACAAAACGACGTGGTTTTTCAGCTCTTTAGCGCCACCCTTTGCGCAACTTCTACCAATGTTGTCTTATGGTTAGCATTGCTTCTGAGCATGCGTGTTTGTACTTTGGATTTTTTTCCGACATTTGTTGTCGGAAAATTTGAAAGCATGCTATCCCACATTTGTTGTCGGGAATTCCGATGGAGCATACAAACGGTTGAATTATCCGACAACATCCTGCCATCACACAATTCCCGTCGGAAAATCCGATCGTGTGTATGAGGCTTAACAGTGGGCTAAAGCCTGCTGTCTGCTGACATCACTCAGCCGGTCCAGGCAAGGAAAAGATCCCAACCATATGGTTGGGATCTACCCAGAAGCCTGGACCAGCAGCTGGCTCAGCCGGTCGACATGCCACTGAGAGCCTGAGCTGCCCCTCTGCAGCCCAGCACTCCAGTGTGCGCTGGAGGGGCAGAGCAGAGAGATGCTGACTCACAGTCCTGGCTCTCTGCTCTGAGTGGAGAGGAGAACTGAGCAATCAGCGGTTTTGATCACTCAGTTCTTGGGGTAGAGCTGGGGGGAGACAGTTTGCAGCTGGGATCAGTGCTGCAGCCATCCAGCGAGTATGATATTTTTTTAAATTTTTTTGGGGGGATTCTCCTACTCATCTATTACAGTGCCTTGAAAAAGTATTTATACCCCTTGAAATTTTCCACATTTTTGTCATGTTACAACCAAAAACGTAAATGTATTTTATGTAGGGCTGTTACTGATTAAAATTTTCGTGTTCGATTAATCGTTTTTTTTTTTTAAATCGATTAATCGACTAATTTCGATTAATTATAACGCACATAGATCCAACTACTTTTAGCTGATCTCCTTGCAGGCTGATTCCCAGTGCAGCTACCAACCACTGGAAAAATCGATAGCAGGATACAAAAAACACACAAAGGCAGCGCTCGATGGGAATAGCATTAAAACTTTTATAGTCTTCAAGTAGGTAGCAAAATAAATATTGCACTGGAGATAAAATCGATGTAGCTACATAAACTGTAAAAATGGTGCGAGTAATACCAAACGGTAGCAAAAGCAGTCATAAAAACATGTAGCTAAGTATGATACTGGTATAAAAATGTGTACAACGATACCACTGCTGAATCCAGATGAGAAGGGGCTAACATCAGTCCGTCGTGAAGGGAACGATCACAACTCCCAGTGGATGGCTGTAGAATCCCAGGTTGATAGAGGGAAGTGTAACAGCCCTTGCGTGTGGCAGATAGTAAGGTCCCGCCGGCATGCAGATATGAAGGCACAGCAAAGGAGCCCTTCAGATGGACACGGCACGCCCAAAGAAATTTGATTGATCAAAACAATTAATCAAGGAATTAATAGTTAATTTCCACAGCCCTAATTTTATGTGATAGACCAACACAAAGTGACACATAATTGTAAAGTGGAAGGAAAATGATAAATGGTTATTATAGCTGCAAGTCTTTTTGGGTATGTCTCTTTACAGCTTTGCACATCTAGAGTGAGCATTTTGCCCATTCTTCTTTGCAAAATGGCTCAAGCTCTGTCAGATTGGATGGAGAGCGTCTGAACAGCAATTTTCAAGTCTTGCCACAGATTCTCAATTGGATTTGGGTCTGGACTTTGACTGGGCCATTCTAACAAATGAATATGCTTTGATCTAAACCATTCTATTATAGCTCTGGCTGTACAGGTCCTTCTCAAAAAATTAGCATATTGTGATAAAGTTCATTATTTTCTGTAATGTACTGATAAACATTAGACTTTCATATATTTTAGATTCATTACACACAACTGAAGTAGTTCAAGCCTTTTCTTGTTTTAATATTGATGATTTTGGCATACAGCTCATGAAAACCCAAAAATCCTATCTCAAAAAATTAGCATATTTCATCCGACCAATAAAAGAAAAGTGTTTTTAATACAAAAAAAGTCAACCTTCAAATAATTATGTTCAGTTATGCACTCAATACTTGGTCGGGAATCCTTTTGCAGAAATGACTGCTTCAATGCGGCGTGGCATGGAGGCAACCAGCCTGTGGCACTGCTGAGGTGTTATGGAGGCCCAGGATGCTTCGATAGCGGCCTTAAGCTCATCCAGAGTGTTGGGTCTTGCGTCTCTCAACTTTCTCTTCCCAATATCCCACAGATTCTCTATGGGGTTCAGGTCAGGAGAGTTGGCAGGCCAATTGAGCACAGTAATACCATGGTCAGTAAACCATTTACCAGTGGTTTTGGCACTGTAAGCAGGTGCCAGGTCGTGCTGAAAAATGAAATCTTCATCTCCATAAAGCTTTTCAGCAGATGGAAGCATGAAGTGCTCCAAAATCTCCTGATAGCTAGCTGCATTGACCCTGCCCTTGATAAAACACAGTGGACCAACACCAGCAGCTGACATGGCACCCCAGACCATCACTGACTGTGGGTACTTGACACTGGACTTCAGGCATTTTGGCATTTCCCTCTCCCCAGTCTTCCTCCAGACTCTGGCACCTTGATTTCCGAATGTACTTTGGACCACTGAGCAACAGTCCAGTGCTGCTTCTCTGTAGCCCAGGTCAGGCGCTTCTGCCGCTGTTTCTGGTTCAAAAGTGGCTTGACCTGGGGAATGTGGCACCTGTAGCCCATTTCCTGCACACGCCTGTTCACGGTGGCTCTGGATGTTTCTACTCCAGACTCAGTCCACTGCTTCCGCAGGTCCTCCAAGGTCTGGAATCGGTCCTTCTCCACAATCTTCTTCAGGGTCCGGTCACCTCTTCTCGTTGTGCAGCGTTTTCTGCCACACTTTTTCCTTCCCACAGACTTCCCACTGAGGTGCCTTGATACAGCACTCTGGGAACAGCCTATTCGTTCAGAAATTTCTTTCTGTGTCTTACCCTCTTGCTTGAGGGTGTCAATGATGGCCTTCTGGACAGCAGTCAGGTCGGCAGTCTTACCCATGATTGCGGTTTTGAGTAATGAACCAGGCTGGGAGTTTTTAAAAGCCTCAGGAATCTTTTGCAGGTGTTTAGAGTTAATTAGTTGATTCAGATGATTAGGTTAATAGCTCGTTTAGAGAACCTTTTCATGATATGCTAATTTTTTGAGATAGGAATTTTGGGTTGTCATGAGCTGTATGCCAAAATCATCAATATTAAAACAAGAAAAGGCTTGAACTACTTCAGTTGTGTGTAATGAATCTAAAATATATGAAAGTCTAATGTTTATCAGTACATTGCAGAAAATAATGAACTTTATCACAATATGCTAATTTTTTGAGAAGGACCTGTATGTTTAGGGTTGTTGTCCTGCTGGAAGGTGTCCAAGTGTTTTGCAGACTCCCAACATGTTTCTTCTAAGATTGCCCTGTATTTGGCTCTATCCATCTTCCCATCAGCTCTGAGCAGCTTCCCTGTCCCTGCTGAAGAAAAGCATCCCCACAACATAATGCTGCCACCACCATGTTTCACGGTGGGGATGGTGTGTTCAGGGTCATGTGCAGTGTGGGTTTTCCGCCACACACAAGGGTTGATTTACTAAAGGAAAATCCACTTTGCACTTGCAAGTGCACTGAAAGTGCAGATGCTGTAGTTCTGAGGGGGACATGCAAGGAAAATAAAAAACAGCATTTTAGCTTGCACATGATTGGATGATAAAATCAGCAGAGCTTCCCCTAATTTCAGAGCTTCCCCTCAGATTTACAGCGATCTACAGCGACTGCACTTCCATGTGCACTTTCAAGTGCAAAGTGGATTTTCCTTTAGTAAATCAACCCCATAGTCTTTTGCTTTTAGGCCAAAAAGTTACATTTTGGTCTCACCTGACCAGAGCACCTTCTTCCACCTGTTTGCGGTGTCCCCCACATGGCTTCTCGCATACTGCAAACAGGACTTCTTATGGCTTTCTTTTAACAATGGCTTTCTTCTTGCCACTCTTCCATAAAGGCCAGATTTGTGGAGTGCACGACTAACCGTTGTCCTGTGGACAGATTCTCCCACCTTAGCTGTGGATCTCTGCAGCTTCTCCAGAGTTACCATGGGCCTCTTGGCTGCTTCTCTGATTAATACTCTCCTTTCCCGGGCCTGTCTGTTTGGGTGGACAGTCATGTCTTGGTAGGTTTGCAGTTGTGCCATACTCTTTCCATTTTCGCATGATGGATTGAACAGTGCTCTATGAGCTGTTCAAAGCTTGGAATAATTTTTTTTTATTTTTTATAACCTAACCCTGCTTTAAAATTCTCCAACTTTATCCGTGACATGTCTGGTGTGTTCCTTGGCCTTTATGATGCTGTTTGTTTACTAAGGTTCTCTATCAAACCTCTGAGGGCTTCACAGAACAGCAGTATTTATATTGAGATTAAATTGCACACAGATGGACTCTATTTTATAATTAGGTGACTTCTGAAGGCAATTGGTTCCACTGGATTTTAGTTGGGGGTATCAGAGTAAAGGGGGCGAAATGCAAATGCATGCCACTTTTTTCAGATATTGATTTGTAAAAAAATAATTAAATTGATAACTATTTTTTATTTTTCCCTTCACTTCACAATTATTTGCCACTTTGTGTTGGTCTATCACACACAATCCCAATAAAATAAATTTAAATTTTTGATTGTAACATGACAAAATGTGGGAAATTTCGAGGGGATATGGATACTTTTTCAAGGCACTGTATAATCGCTTTAATGTGTGTGAATCCAGTGGTAAAGTACTGTATATCTACTAGGGCTTCAACTAAAGATTATTGTCATCAGGTGGCTGATTATTTTTTCGATTGAATCAGATAAAATCCTCAAAGGTGTGGTGTATAATTTAGTTAATATATAAAGTCTAAAAGGACAACAATTTAAAGGGTTACTGAACCCACAACCGTAAAATTGATCTGTATATACAGCAAAACATGCTTGTACGCACTGTGGAACCTAAAGGGTTAATCCTGTGCATTGTGTAAAAAGTCTGGCCCTGTGCTGATCACATACAGGATCAAACAATCGGCACTGTCCAGACAGAGGGTCAAGGGTCCTGCATCCTGATAGGGCAGCCAGTGCAGTATGGAAAAAACCCCTCCTCTTACAAGCTTTAACCAGCTAATGACCTTGTAATCAAGTCACAAGACTTCTATATACTGCTGATGAGAAAAGATATTTAGCAGTTTTATATTTACTAAAATAATTGCATTTCCGTGTACTGTGGGAGAAGAGATATAGTGACTGCAGGGTCGTGGGTTTGGTAACATTTTAATCTTGAATATCTCTATGCAGTGGTAAATATAAATGACCAGCTATATGGTTAGGGAGCTAAATATTGAATTCATAGTGTGTGTGTGTGTGTGTGTGTGTGTATGTATATATATATATATATATATATACCTCATGCCCACTGGCGTTTTTGCAGCTTAACGCCTGTCCATGTTGTTGTAAATATTTTTTATTTATTTTTTTTGAAAAAAACAAAAAAAAACGTCGGAGCTAAAAACGCGACCGTGCGTTAGTGCGTGTTTTTGCGCGTTTTTTGACGCTCGTGTTTTTTTCTGCCTAATTCTGACGCTGAGGAACGCACTGGTCCTGGTTTTTTTTTACAGCTTACAAACGCCTATGCTCTTTACAGCTCAAAAACGCCTAGGTGGGCATGAAGCTATAGACTAACATGGACAGGCGTTTTTAAGCTGTAAAAAACGCTCAAAAACGCGGCTGAAAAAACGCCCGTGGGCATGAGGCCATATTGTGAAGGACTAGCATCAAATGTAGAACTTGAAGGACACCGCCACTCGCTGGTTCTTCTTTTTAAGGGCTTTGTTTGCCCATTTTTATTAAAAGAATTCAAAACAAAATGAAAGGTTTCCCTCGCAGGGGTTTCAGTACTCCTTTTCAACAACAAAATGACATTCAGCCTCCTGGCTTATACATATAGCAGTGCTGCTCAGGCCTTCTACTTCAGGCTCTTGTCTGTCTCCTATAGACTATTCCATCTGCAACAACATCCATTTGGATAGCAGCCCCTTGCTGCTCTGACCCTCAGACCCGGGTCTCTGGCTTCCACTGTGCACACAAGCACTCTCTGACTTCTCCAGTGCACACCTGCACTCTATAGCTTCCACAGTGCACACCTGCACTCGTCGGGAGGGTGGGGCCCAGAATGCTGGTCCTGATTCTACTATCAGGCCCACACACACCTGAACAATCAGTGTGCAGTTGAGTCTCAAAACCCGGATCCAGGACTGGGGATTTCATCCCACCCGGATCTCTAAGAAATCCCCAAGCTCCGGGTCCCAAAGTGGACTTGAGTAAATCATGAGGAAACTGAAATGCCAGTTTCCTCCCAAACAAGCAAATACCCTGGAGCCTCTCAACCTGCCTGGTTGAGAATCCTGCATCCATACACTGGTGGGGTACCACACTACCACATACCTCCCCCCCTCTTGTTTTGATCCAGAGGGAGAAACACCTGCACCCATCATAGTAGTTGGGACACCTCTGTGCTGGCCATCAGCTACGTAGGCCCAACCCTTTTTTCGGGTGTGCTTCCAGGTACGTCCCGGCTTGGATCTTAACAGGGTCCTATAATTCCGTATACTCTGCCTTCCCTCTCTTCTCTTTGGGTCCCTGAGCATACTCTCCTCTCTTGGGGGAACTCTGCCTACCCTGATCCTACCTTTCAGCTTACGTAAATAAGTTTTATCTTTCACCACAGGTCTTTCAGGTTCAAAAACCTCTCTTGTTACCCATGGCAACCACATTGCTTTTAACAGCGCCAATCAATAAATCATATATTTTAATGTCACACTTTCCAACGTAATCAGTGCTGTCCATCTCAGTGCTTGTTAGTACCAGACCTGAGGAGGGACCACACATAGGCGAGAGATTAAATCCCCCCGGACTAAAGCCAAGTTCTACCTCACCTGTTGTCCAACACTCCATGGGTAACTGATCTAACAGATGACACTGATCTAGGCACAAACTACTTCTTTCTGATGTACACATTACATTGTTGCAGCATTCACCTATAGCACTTTTTCTCACAGTGTCTCCGGGTACTTAAAGTTGTACCTCTTTCTGAGTGATAGAAAGCATCTCTGCTAGTGCTGCATCTATTCTGGGCCCTTCCTTCTCATGAGATTTAGCTGCCGAGACAGTATCTGCGCCCTCTACTGACCACTGCTCAGCTGCACCTTGGAGCACACCAGCAGAGATGTTTCCAGTCACTACACCAGCCGGAGAGACCTTTGATGACTCCAACAGTTCTGAGCGCCTTCCAGGCCACTCAGTAACAGGGAGCACCCCCTTAGAGAACCTCAGAACTATTTGCCACACTGTTAACAAGCTTCCCAGCACAGCCTGTACCACCTGGTTCTACCTATTGGCACCACGCAGCACCACCTGGTCCGACTGCGGTGGAGACACCCAAGTGTACAGTGAGGGCACTTTTACCAACTCCAGCATTTCTAATAAAGTTTTTGTCAACTCTATGCAACCAATGACTAAATGCGTGACCTTTTTGGGAACCTTTCCCCTGTCCGAGACACGGAGGGGCTCATCCATTGCAGCTTGTGAGGTTGAGACATTTGAAGAGACCACCATCTCCTTGAAGGTACCCCTCATCCCAGCCTGTTGCTCCCCTGGAGCGCTGTCAGACACATGTCTCCTCTTCACCTCTAACGCTACACCAATGAGCCTCTGCGAGTCAACATTAGTCACATTGTCAACTTGCCACTATCTAGTTGCTGGGCCGTGGACAACCCATCTGCCATGCCTGCGCCCAGAACCGTTCCTTCAGACTGGAGGGCATCAGCCTTTGCAGGGGCTGGCGTGCCCTTGAGCACTGGCCATTCTGCGATCCCTCCACTGGGCACAGCAGGTGGTCTGTCCACAACTCTGTCACACATCCATTGCTTCGTAATTCCTTGTCACTTGGCCTAGTGCCGCAACTGCTTCCTTACACCAATCATCCCAGTCTCCTGTGGTTCCAACACTGGTGCTCCACAGCACTGCATCACCTGCTCTAGAAGGCCCAACAGGAACCTGGGATTCACTAGCCAAAACACACTTGTCACTTCTATCTACCTCACATTGTGACAATATTTTTTTTTCTCACATCACACTGGGAGATTGCACCCTCAACCAAGGCAAGGTGCAATACCTTATTTTGAACACCTTGCTTTGGTGGCGCTACAGACACATACAGCTCTTCACTTTCAGCTTTTGCAGGCTGATCCTAACCCCTTGACAACTGGGTTACACTTAGGGTTGTGGGGCTGCGCCCACACAGACTCACTATGTAATACAGTCTTCCCTTGTTTCACCAGAGTAGCACCACAGCAATCCTGGAAAACCTCTGGCTCCAACACATGGAGGCCCCATGGGAGTTCCATGGACAATCCTGCGCTTCTGGTTGTCATGGGAGATATCCTACTCCCATCATTGGTAGTAAACACATTTCCAACATTTTCAGACATGACACTAAAGGAAACACATTTTTCAATGTCATGATCACCAATACCATCACATTTGCCAACAGTAACCCTTTTGTCAGCATAACCATCAGAATTTTCACTACGTGTAGACATAACTGCTACTTTTGTGGATTGTATATTACCCACCAAAGCCTCTGAGTGACTCCTCACAGCGCCCTCCATTTTTAAAGGGGCACCCTTTCCTACATGGGCAGCTCCAAAGTTGACCTGGGAAACGCTCGGCTCCGTCACTGCGGGCTTCTTGGAAGTCTCCCTGGGCAACCCTGCAGTACTTGTCACTAGGGAACATGGCACAAGCACTGTTTTGGTCACCCCTAACTCTATTTTCCCAGCCACCTGCTGGACTATAGCAGGCACATGCAGAGTCCCCATGTCCTTTCCAGTCTTTAGCCCTGCGGCTAGTTGGGCTTTATTCTGTGCCTCCCCACTGCTCTGGGTAGCACACTGCCGCAAGTCTATGTCCATTGGCACTGCGGATCTCCCCACTGGATCTACTCCCACTTCACTGGGTTCAGTACCATAAACTGGAACAGTCTTACCATTTTCAGTGGCTGGCATCATAGCCTTCACTTGAGTGCGCTGTCTCTCAGCTGCATCCATACCAGTTACGGTCTCTTTGGGGCCATATGGCGACACTGCAGCCTTTCCAGACTCTTCAGCGGTGTTCCAGAACCTTGGGCAAGTAAAGATCCCATGCCCCACTTGACCACATTCCAAGCACGGTACTGGACACTGAAATTTAATTTCTTGGCATCTCCTCAATGCCTGGCTCTCTCCAACATGCTGTATTGGCTCCTCCGGAAGCCACTTGTCACGACCCATGGGAGGCACACCCCTTGGTCCACAGACAGCCCGACTGGCCTCCTCTGTGTTGCTATGGGCAACCACTCTCTGTCCTGGCCTTTGATCAGACTCTCTTCTGGCATATAACACAGGCTTCTCAGACCTTTGTTTTGCTAGGTAGCTTTGCACTGGAGCCAGGGACAAAAGGCACTTGGAGACTGCATGCCCCCACTCACTGCACCGCAAACAGCGCACTTGGTTCCATGTCTTGTCAGGGTTTCCCACCCTGCATCTGCTGGACCCTGTCTCAAGCTGTGTCACTTTCACACTTTTCGCAACAGCTGCTGGTTTAACTGCAGCAGCGTTGCCAGGGGCAACAGCACCCCTCTCCCAGGCATGGACATCCGGCAGCTCTCTTTTTGTATGGAAGGTTGGCTTGCCTTCCACTTTAGCTTGGTCCAATCCTGCCAGGTGTCGCTTGCACCAATCCACTGCAGATTCAAACGCTGGTGGACTCTCCACACTAGCAGTCATCTGTGCATTCATTGCACCAGGGTTGCTAGGGACAACAGCAGCCCTCTTTTCCCTTGGAAAACTATGTTTAGGCATGTATGGGGTTCGATCAGGCGGTAACAACCCCTCCAGCCACAGAGCTCTATCCATCATCTCAGCCATCCTTGCTTCTTTTAGGCGTTTTGATCACCCCATCCTTGCAGTCTTGCACACAGCAACTAGTAACACAGTTCACAGCAGAGGGAAGAAAATATGATTCTCCTTTCACAGGTACACAACCTGCATACAACAGTCCATCAAATAAACTTCTGCGCAATGCAGTTTGCCTGGCTGCCACACACAGCTAGCAGCAGTTCACTGCAGAGAAAAAAAATTTGACTTTTTGTTCACAGGTACACCACCTGCAACAAATTGGAGCACTGTCTCTTTAAGGCTTGTTACCTTTCGCTTGCAGGTTCTCCTCACCTGCACACACACAGATTATGCAGTCTCATGCACCAAAAACACAGTTCATATAACAGATGAACTTACTTGATTGTAGGGATCTCAGATTGTGCCCGCATTTTTCTCCACCACTTGTGAAGGACTAGCATCAAATGTAGAACTTGAAGCACACCACCACTCGCTGGTTCTTCTTTTTAAGGGCTTTGTTTGCCCATTTTTATTAAAAGAAGTCAAAACAAAATGAAAGGTTTCCCTCGCAGGGGTTTCAGTACTCCTTTTCAACAACAAAATGACATTCAGCCTCCTGGCTTATACATACAGCAGTGCTGCTCAGGCCTTCCACTTCAGGCTCTTGTCTGTCTCCTATAGACTATTCCATTTGCAACAACATCCATTTGGATAGCAGCCCCTTGCTGCTCTGACCCTGAGACCTGGGTCTCTGGCTTCCACTGTGCACACAAGCACTCTCTGACTTCTCCAGTGCACACTTGCACTCTATAGCTTCCACAGTGCACACCTGCACTCGTCGGGAGGGTGGGGCCCAGAATGCTGGTCCTGATTCTACTATCAGGCCCACACACACCTGAACAATCAGTGTGCAGTTGAGTCTCAAAACCCGGATCCAGGACTGGGGATTTCATCCCACCCGGATCTCTAAGAAATCCCCAAGCTCCGGGTCCCAAAGTGGACTTTAGTAAATCATGAGGAAACTGAAATGCCAGTTTCCTCCCAAACAAGCAAATACCCTGGAGCCCCTCAACCTGCCTGGTTGAGAATCCTGCATCCATACACTGGTGGGGTACCACAATATATCAATACACACATATATATATATATATATATATATATATATATATATATATATATATATATATATATATATATATTAAAAAATTACACACTCTATATTAGAGGTCGGATCTGGTACACATCATCAGACTCGGAGATCAAAATTTTTAATTTACCACTTCAGCCCCGGATCATTTGGCTGCCCAAAGACGAGAGCACTTTTCGCGATTCGGCACTGCGTCGCTTTAAGAGACGGGAGAGAGGGAGCCGCTCAGGTGTGGAAATCCCTCCTCCCAGCAGCCAAGGGTGCAGGCAAATGCAATTATGATCAAAAAGAAAAGAAAATCACTTCTGGAAGCAGCACTCCGATTAAAAAGCCTTTATTCCAAAAGGTTCAGGAAACAAAAAACACACTGCAGTGTGTTTTTTGTTTCCTGAACCTTTTGGAATAAAGGCTTTTTAATCGGAGTGCTGCTTCCAGAAGTGATTTTCTTTTCTTTTTGATCATAACTGTGTCGCTTTAACTGACAATTGCGCGGTCGTGCAACGTAGCTTCCAAACAAAATTGACGTCCTTTTTTTTTTTTCCCCACAAATAGCTTTCTTTTGGTGGTATTTGATCACCTCTGCGGTTTTTATTTTTTGCGCTATAAACAAAAAAGTGCGTTTTTTAATTTTGGAAAAAAAAAGCAATGTTTCTCTTTTCGTCAATGGACGGACACAGCTCCTTAATTCTTGACCATTGGGTTATGTTCCTGTTCTATAGGAGCGGACTAGGCAGAACATGTTAGATATTTAATACATGTTGTTTTAACAGAGTTGAATAGCCCCGCCCTCCGGACATAACCCTCCACCCTGCAGTCAGCAGCCTCAGTTTTTTTTCTGCCTAGTAGAGAAGGACCTGGCTCCTTTTTGGGCCCAGAGTCCTGAAGAAATTTTTACTGTTTTTATTTTATTTTTTGAGAATCTCCTATCAACTGCCGGCTGGGCATGACAGGCAGGATAATATAGATCCTTGTAGTCCTCCCAGTCCGGCCATCGAGCGTGAGCAGGCCTTGGCTACGTGCGGGGTTGGCCACGACATACCCCATGGCTCCAGGGGTGGCCGGTGAGCTATGCTCCAGGGTTCACATATGACCGGGCGGCTTGCTTTCTCAGTCACAGTGGACCGGGCCAACAGCTACTCTGTACTGCTCGGTTGTAGGGCTGTCAGGAATGCACCAGCAGGTCCTCGCAAGGAAGGGTAATTGCGGTTCGCCTGGGGAATGTTCTGACTCCGACTCGGGCCTGGCTGCGGCTCAGGACCCTGGTTCTGGTATGTCAGAAGAGGCGGACCAGGACCTTGCCTGTGAGGAGGACCCCTCGTCGGGGTCAGCTCAAGACAGGGCACTTGTAAGTGCACTTATCAATGCTGTGAGGGACACTCTCAAGCTGGAAGATGCAGCTGGGACTTCCACAGCAGGGCCTGTCCCTTTTGGGTCACACAAACCGACCTGCTGTTAAGGTTTTTCCTTATGTTGATTTCTTTGACAAGTTCATAGATAAGGAATGGGAACGGCCGCAGAGGCCCTTTGCGGTCCCTCAGAGCGTGGCGGTCCGTTACCCATTTGAAGAGAGCCTTTTGAAAAAATGGGCTTCTCCTCCGGTCGTTGATCTCTCGGTTAAATAAAGTAACCCCTGCTTTTAAGGATCCTACTGATAGGAGGTACGAAGCAGTGAGCCGTTCCATGTTCACCATGCTGGGGTCAGCGTTGCGGCCTATATTGGCTGCCAACTTGGTGTCCCAGACGCTCACGGAGTGGGCAAAAATATTGCACGAGACTGTGGAGGAGCATCAGCTCCCTCCAGAAAGCGTGTCACTGGCTGAGCAGTTGGTACAGGGACTTGTGTACGTCTGTGATGCAACCCTGGATGCAGCCCCCTTGATCTCCAGGGCCTCCGCGGTGGTGTTGCGCCGCCTAATATGGCTGAAATGCTGGTCCGCTGACCAAGCTTCTAAGAAAACTCTGGCAGATTTGCCTTTCAAAGGTGGGAGGCTTTTTGGTGCCTCACTGGACGGCATCATTAAGGATGTCACTGGAGGTAAGAGCACACTTCTTCCTCAGTCCACTACAGTGAAGGAGCCGCGCTGTAAGCCGGGGCCCTCCTTTCCCACACAGAAGCTTTATTTTCATCAGTCAGGACCTGCCGGCAGACTCGCCCAAGCAGACATAGGTCCAGCTGGGGGACAGAAGCGTCCCTGGGTGCGCAAGCCCACCAAGCTAACTAACAAGCCTGCTACTGCATGAAGTTTTGCCCCCGCCTGACTCCAGAGTGGGAGACGACTTTGCGGGTTTGCAGCTGGGTGGACCTCCCTGCTCTCCGACCAGTGGGTCTGCGAGGTGGTCACCTCGGGGTACAAGATAGAGTTCTTTTCTTGTCCACCAAACAGATTTTTTCCCTCCAAATCTGCCTCTCCTTGTGGCCTAGCATCGGCACCAAGAGTTTTCACCAAGGTGCTTGCCCCGATTCTAGCTTTACTGAGACAGCGCGGCATTGCTATCGTCGACTACTTGGACGACCTTCTTCTGAGAGCTGCTTCAAGCTCAGAATTAGAGGAGGACGTGTCTATAGCCAGTCAGACCCTCTGGGAGTTTGGTTGGATACTGAACCTCCAGAAGTCGGTGTTAGTACCGACACAGCGCCTAGAGTACCTGGGGTTGATTCTGGACTTCTCGGAGGCCAGAGTCTTTCTTCCCTTGGAGAAGTTGCAGTCGCTCCAGACTGCGGTGAAGTTGTTGACATCCCGCAAACGGTCACCTCTGTTTTTGCATGCGAGTCTTGGGCCTCATGGTAGCCTCTTTCGAGGCAGTACCGTATGCCCAATTCCACACTTGGGTCTTGCAGAAGGAGATTCTCTCCAAGTGGAACAGTTCTCCGTTGTCTCTGGATCGTCAGATTCAGATAAGTCATCTTGCCAGGTCCTCTGAGTTGGTGGCTGAGATCCCCGGCTCTTCGGTCCGGGGAGTCGTTCCTCCCCTTTCATTGGACTGTGATCACGATGTACGCCAGTCTGACCGGTTGGGGGGGGGAGTCTGAGGGGTTCAGGCGGCCCAGGGCCGATGGACCCTGTCCGAATCCCAACTGCCGATCAACGTTCTGGAACTCCGGGCGATCAGGCTGTGCCTCTCCAAGTGGTCTCAGACTAAGAGGGCGTCCAGTCAGACAACGCCACAGCTGTGGCATACGTCAACCATCAAGGAGGAACAAGAAGCTCGGCTGCAGCGTCGGAGGTCGCTCACATCCTACGGTTGGCGGAAAGGAGCGTGCCGGCCTTATCGGCAGTTTACATTCCGGGAGTGGAAAACCTGGCAGGCGGACAATCTGAGTCGCCAGATGCTGGACCACGGGGAATAGTCGTTATATCCGGAGGTTTTTCAACTCCTTTGCCGGAGATGGGTCACGCCAGACGTGGATCTCCTGGCTTCTCGACTCAATCGCAAAGTGTTGAGGTTCGTGGCCAGGTCCCGAGATCCCTGGGCAGATGCGTTGATGGCCCTGTGGGGTCAGTATCGGCTAATTTATGCCTTTCCCCCACTGAAGTTGCTTCCTTGTCTACTCCGCAGAGTAGAGTCCGAGGGAATTCCGGTGGTTCTAATTGCCCCAGATTGTCCCAGGTGTCCCTGGTACGCCGACCTTGTGTGGCTGGTGGCGGATGTGCCCTGGCGACTGCCAATGAGGGAGGACCTTCTCTCGCAAGGTCCCATTCTTTATCCTGCTTTACAGTCGCTGGCTTTAACGGCATGGCTATTGAAAGCCAGGTAAGGGACCGAGGTCTGTCGAATTCGGTAATTTCAACCATGTTGAGGGCACAGAAATCTTCTAGGAAGAGCTACCATCGCACATGGAGAGCCTACATCTCTATGTGAAGAGATGGAATGGCGTCCACAGACTTATTCGGTTTCCAGGATCCTGCTGTTTTTACAGCGCAGAGTAGATCAGAAACGTGCCTTAAGCACCATTTAAGGGGCAGATTTCAGCCTTAGCTGTTTTTCTTTCAGCGACCCCTGGCGGCTCATTCACTGGTGAGTACGTTTGTGCAAGGGGTCCGACATGTGGCTCCTCCGTGGGATTTGAATCTGGTGCTCTAGGCGCTTCAGAAACCTCCTTTTGAGAACATCAGGGAAATTCCTCTTTTGACGCTCTCTCAGAAGGTGGCCTTCCTGGTAGCCATCACATCCGTCAGGAGGGTTTCTGAATTGGCGGCCTTGTCTTGCAAGTCGCCATATTTGGTCCTCCATAAGGACAAAGCGGTGCTACGCCCGCAGCCTTCTTTTCTTCCGAAGGTGGTTTTGGCCTTTCACCTGAATAAGGACATCCTTGTGTACTTCCATCCTTGTGTCCTCGGCCATCGCATTCCAAGGAGTTTGCGCTACATTCTTTAGACATGGTACGTGCCTTGCGGGTGTACCTGTCTGCAAACGGCTCTGTTCCGGAGCTCTCACTGTTTGTGTCAGTGTCTGGTCCGCAGAAGGGCCTGGCGGCTTCGTCGGCCACCATTTCTCAGTGTATCAGGCAGACCGTCATCCAGGTCTATGCCCTTAAGGGGCGGGCGCCTCCCTTTCCCGTTAAGGTGCATTCGACCAGAGCTATTAGTGCTTCTTGGGCTTTCCGACATCAAGTGTGTAAGGTGGCGATCTGGTCGTCCGTTCACACCTTTTTCAAAATTTTACAAGGTTGATGTGAGTGCATCTTCGGATGCTAGTTTCGGCCGCAAAGTTTTGCAGGCGGCTGTTTGAGGTTGCAACTCCTCTATTGAGGAGCTCTGCTTGGGGTGAAATTGGTTTTGATTGCTGTGACCACCCCTCGTTTTTTTGACACTGCTTTTGGGACGTTCCAATGGTCAAGAATTAAGGAGCTGTGTCCGTCCATGGACGAAAAGAGAAAATAGGATTTTTGTACTCACCGTAAAATCCTTTTCCCAAGGCGTCTTTCAGGACAGCACCTTGAGAGATAGTGACTCCCACCACCGCAGGAAACACCTTCTTCCTCCAAATCTTTAAAGGGAGGTACCTCCCTGGCATGCCTCAGTTTTTGTTTCCTCCGGCCTGGAGGGAACATCTTCGGTGAGGGAAGTCAGGAACTTCCAGGTTCTCCTGGGAGACTGGGCTTCCCGCATATTTCCTCCTTTAGAGACCGCTGTCCTCCCTCTCTACCCGGCAAAACGGGAACTTCGGGCTCCTCTTCCCCCTGGAGTGCCCAGAGGAGCCATGGACTGGGCGTCTTGCTTGTCCGGGAGCGCGTGCCCCGCCGCCATTTTTGGTGTAGTCCAAGAGACACCGGAAGTCAGAGTGGGTCGGTGTGAAACGTCCTTTCCGCCGTAAACACAAGGGGGAGGAGGCAGGATAGGAGCTGGTGCCTATTTCTGCTTCTGGTCCGGTGCAGAAGCACTGGGAGTCCGGAAGCGGCGTGTGAAACCACGAGACACGGTACACCCGCAATGGAAGACGTGGCGGATACAGCAGTGGGGACAGGCACCGACAAGGCTCAGGTAGGAGGCAGCCGTTGAAGTCTGCTTATCCCTTACCTGTATTTTTTGGGTCTCTCTCTTTTTCTATCCCCCTAGTGGCAAGGGGCCTGTCTGGGCACTAGAGGTGTTTCATGTTTTCCTTCTTAGTGTACCTCTTTGGGGCGGTCCATCGGCAGAGACGGGGTCTCGCTAATGATCCTCCTGCTTTCTTCCCCCTTTTTTGTTTGTTTTCTCTCCAGGCCAAGAGCTCTGACCCTAAAAGGAGATGTCCTTCATGTAGGACAAAGATGGGAGAGAATTGGAAGAAAGCTTTATGCAGCACTTGCATTTCTTCTTCTTTAGTTGAAGAGGAAGCAGCCTCAGTACGGGGAGGAGTTGATTGCCTCTGTAAAAATTTTTTGCCACGATTAAAACTTTTCGTGACTCATTAGTTAACCCGTCTACGGCTCAGTCCTCCACTTCAGTCTTCCCAAGGGTCTGTGGCTGTGCCAGTATTAGATACTTTGGCTGAGGAGCCTGTTACCAGGGAAGAACAGTCCCATGTACCTTCTAGTGATGATTCAGAGGACTCTGGGGAGGAAGTGGTAGTGTCCCCTTCCAAATACAAATTATCCTTGGAGGAGGTGGATAGGCTACTTAGGGCCGTTCATGTTACTCTTGGCCTAAGTGAGGAAAGGAAAGATTTAAGTTTACATGACCGCATGTATGCAGGTCTGAGTGAACCTAAGGGTCGGACTTTCCCAGTCCAGGTCATTTCTGATGCTATAAAGAAAGAATGGCAGGACCCAGAGAAAAACTTTTTTTCTCAAAGGCCCATAAGAGACGCTTCCCTTTTGAGGAAGAGTCCTCTGCAGTCTGGAACAAGGTCCCTAAACTGGATGCGGCCTTCTCTCAAGTTTCCAGGTCCACTGATCTGTCTTTTGAAGACATGGGGGTTCCCAAAGACCCTTTGGACAAACGCATGGATCTCTTACTCAAAAGGTAATGGCAGTCAATCATGAATAATTTAAAGCCTGCTATGGCCACAACGTGTGTAGCCAGAAATTTAGAATTTTGGACTAACCAGTTAAAGTCCCATATAGTGGCAGAATCGCCTAAACAAGAAATTTTAGACTCTTTTGCCACTTTGCTTCAGCTGAAGCATCAGCTATGTAAGCTACCGCAGAAGACAAGATGTCGGCAAGATCTGCAGCCTTGACTAATACCGCAAGAAGGGCTTTGTGGTTAAAGACCTGGCTAGGTGATGCAGCTTCAAAAAATAAGCTCTGCGGGGTTCCTTTTTCGGGGAATCCTTTTTTTTGGGCCTGATCTAGAGAGTATCCTAGACAGGATGGCTGACAGGAAAAAATCTTTCCTAGTTAAAAAGAAGAAACAACCCCCAAGACGTTTTTTTCAACCTCAAAAAGCTCAAGAAAGACAACAAACCCCAAGGGGGTAGGAGGAATTGGCCCACACAGAATGCCAAAGGGAAAGGTGGAATCCTTTTCCATCCTCCTACACAAGCCAAGAAATCACAATGACTCAGCCTTGCGGGTCGGCGGAAGACTACAAAAGTTTCTTCCGCAGTGGTCAGCTGTAACATCCAATCAGTATATCCTGATCACTCTAGCCCAGGGTTATGCGATGGAGTTCTCGGAGGCCCCCCCCCCCAAAGAGGTTTTTGATAACAAACACCCCAAAAGACTCAGAAATAGCCCCGGCCATGAAGTCCTCACTGGGAGAGCTGATCTAACAGGGTGTGGTGATACAAGTACCTCCCAGAAGAACAACTGTTTCTATTCTTACATTTTCCTAATAAGAAAGCCAACAGTAAAATTCAGGATGATCCTAAACTTGAAGCCTCTGAACCAGTCTGTCAAATACAGTTCAGGATGGACTCGATATTTTCGGTAAAAAAAATCTATTGACGCCAGAGTGTTATATGGCGTCAATGGATTTAAGGGATGTATACCTGCACATCCCAATCTCCCCTCAGTCCCAGAGGTGCCTCAGGTTGGCAGTAAGGATGGAGAGAGTAGTCCAGCATCTACAATTCAGGGCCCTACCATTCGGCTGTCTTCCTCACCTCGGATTTTTACCAAGGTGATGGCGGAAGCCCTAGCCCCGCTTCGTCTACAGGGAATTGCAGTTATACCCTACGTAGACGACCTGTTGTTCTTCGCCCTCTCGAGAGGTTACTAGACAACCTGTCCAAGGCACGAAGCCATCTGGAATCTTTTGGGTTGGATTTTAAATCTACTAAAGTCCTCCCTTGTTCCATCTCAGGAGATCCGTTTCTTAGGTTACCAAGTCGATTCGGTGAGCCAGAAAATGTTTCTCCCCCAGGAGAAGGACAGGGTTCAGGAAGCCGTCTCCTGGCTACAGTCCAACCAGCCTATAACAATAAGGCAGGTAATGGCGGCATTGGGAGTTCTGACTTCAACTATGCGTCCATCCAATGGGCAAGGTTGCATTTCAGGTGACTACAGACCTTTCTCCTGAGGTCAAGGGATCACAATCTCCGTTCCCTGGACACTCAGATAAAAATTCCATCTCGAGTGAAGAGGTCACTTTATTGGTGGACTGATCAGGAGATCCTTTCAAGGGGTCTAGAGTGGTCCTTTCCAGTAGAAAGGAGACTGACCACGGACGCCAGTGCGTGGGGGTGGGGAGCCCACTTAGGAAAAGATTTCATCCAGGGGACTTGGCTGAAAGAAGAGTCAAAAAGATCCTCAAACTGGAGAGAGCTTAAGGCGATCTCATTGGCTCTACTAAAGTTTTCCCCGGATCTCCAGAACCATCATGTACAGGTGTTGATGGGCAATGCCACGGCGGTGGCATATCTCAACAGGCAAGGGGGCACAAGGAGAAGACCTCTACAGGTTCTTGCAGCAGAAATCCTTCTGTGGGCAGAGAGGAACTTACGGTCTCTGTCAGCAATACACTTAAAGGGATCCCTGAACAGGGTGGCGGATTACTTAAGCAGACAATCTGGGAGTCAGAATGGTCACTGAACCCGGAGGTCTTTGCGACAATTTCCAGCAGATGGGGTCAACCAGAGGTGGACCTGTTTGCCTCGAGAGAACGCACAAGTACCTCAATTCTTTTCCCTAAACAGACTGGACGGGTCTCTAGGAATAGACGCTCTGGTGCATCCTTGGAGGTTTCGCATTTGCTTTGCATTCCCGCCCGTTCCAGTTAATCCCTTTTTAGTAGGGCTGGGAAAAAAATTGATTTTATTCTTGAATCGAGTTTTGGGTTCAAATCGATTCAGATTTAAAGAAAATCGATTTTTTTTAATTTTTTTTTTTTTTTTAGATTTATTTATTCTTTATTTATTTTTCCCTTCAAAGTTTCCGTAGCAGGGCTGCAGGGGGCGTATCCGGAATGGCACTGGGCGGCGTTACCCCAATTACATCTACTCGCCGTAGCCGCTGCGAGTAGATGTAATGTAACACTAATTAACCGCAAGCTGCCATCTGCCTACCTGATCAGCGTGTCATGCAGACAGGAGGCGGCCATTGCAGTGTTTAAAAACCGCACCTCCCCAGTCCTCGTCTGTGATAGGCGGAACACTCGATTTCACAGCAGGCAGTGTTCAACCTATCACGGACATCCTCTCATCCTCGTCTGTGTTGTGAGTATGAGCGGATGTCCATGATAGGCGGAACACTGAATGCTGGGAAATTGGGTGTTCCGCCTATCACAGACGAGGAGGAGGCGCGGCTTTTGAATACTGGAATGGCCGCCGGTGTAGCAGTAAAATCCGTGTCCCATGAAAATCTGCATCAGGTACGGGCACAGTGATTGAAGCATTGGGCACAGTGAGGCATTGGGCACAGTGAGGCACGTGCACAGTTCAATTCAACGAAGAGTAACCTCAGGATTTTTTGTTGTTCGCTAAATCCAAATACAGTATTAATAATTTGGATGTTTAACAATCTTTGTTGCACACTGACTTTGCAGTTAAAGGGTTTGCCTTTGCAATTTTGTTTGTTGATGCACTTTAATATAATAAAAAAAATCGAATCGTAAATCGAGTTTTTTATAAAAAAAATCGCAGATTTTTTGGGGGGGAAAATCGCCCAGCCCTACCCTTTAGTACTAAGAACAATTCAAAGGAAAAAGGTACCGGTCATCTTGATCACCCCATTCTTGCCCAAGAGAGCTTGGTTCTCAACTGTCCTGGGAATGGCAACCAAGCCATGTTGGCATCTGCCTCCCAGGCAGGATCTATTGATACAGGGTCCTGTATACCACCCAGAGGTGCCCAGTCTCTCCCTCGCAGCCTGGTATCTGAAAGGCAACTCTTAAAAAAGAAGGGTTTTTCAGACCGTTTAGTTTCAACATTGCTAGAAAGCAGGAAGAAAGTAACAAGGGCCGTATACACCAAGGTGTGGAAAGATTATAACTCCTGGTGTGACATATCTGTTCAAAATCTGGACAATCTTAGTTCCATGTTGGAGTTCTTACAAGAGGGAGCAGATAAGGGTCTGGCAATCAGCACTTTGAAGGTGCAGGTAGCTGCACTAACAGTGTTTGTAGAAAGATCCGTCGCCTTAGAACCACTGGTAGTTAGGTTCTTCAAAGCCCTTACAAGGTCTAGACCAGCTCAGATTAGGGGTTTCCCGAAATGGAATCTCGGTAGTTCTGCAATCTCTGGCAGGAAAGCCATTCGAACCTTTAGAAAATGCATCTATCAGAGATCTCACCCTCAAAACTCTGTTCCTGGTCGCTATCACTTCAGCGCGCAGGATCAGTGAGCTACATGCCCTGTCAATAAGGGAACCTTATTTATCTTTATTTTCGGATAGTTATTCCCAAATTTTTGCCTAAGGTAGCTTCAACAATTAATCGTTCCCAGGAGATTGTGCTACCTACTTTCTGTGCAGACCCTTCAGGGGGAAAATAAACTTTTTTTCATATGTTAGCATAACAAAGTCCTTCTTACATCTATCTAAAAATAACAAAGAGCTTTAGAGCCGGTTCACACTGGGGCGGCACGACTTTGGGGGCGACTCGGCAAGGCAATCTCAAGACGACTTGAGAGGCGATTTGCAAAATTACTTCTGTATTGAAGTCAATGCAAGTCGCCCCCAAAGTAGTACAGGAACCTTTTTCTAAGTCTGAGCGACTTGAGTCGCTCCTATTAGAACGGTCCTATTGAACAGAGCGGGACGAGACTTGTAAGGCGGCTGAGTTGCCCCTGTGTGAACCGGGTCTAAGACGCACAGATTCCTTATTTATTCTTTTTGGAGGCAACAAAAAAGGTTGCCAAGCTTCAAAGGGTACCTTAGCTAGATGGTTGAAGTTATCCATTCTAGAAGCCCATTCTCACGCAGGTATGGTGCCACCAGTAGGGATCTGTGCACACTCAACAAGAGCACTTGCGGCCACATGGGCAGAAAGAGCTGGTGCCACCCCTGACTAAATTTGCAGAGCAGCAATGTGGTCAAGCTTTTGCACGTTCGTGCGGCATTACAGACTGGACCTCACATCTGCCAGTGACCAGGCTTTTGGCAGAAAGGTCCTACAAGCTGTTGTCCCGCCCTAAGGTGGTAAGTCTCTGTTATCCTCTCAAGGTGCTGTCCTGAAAGACGCCTTGGGAAAATTCAAGTTAGACTTACCGGTAACTTGTTTTCCAGAAGTCTTTCAGGACAGCAACGACCCGCCCTAAATGGTTTGATATACTAGGCTGTGACTAACGCATGTGTTTGTGTTCCAGTCGGGGCCGGAGGTTCTCTGATACAACTGAGGTATGCCAGGGAGGTACCTCCCTTTAAAGATTTGGAGGAAGGTGTTTCCTGCGGTGGTGGGAGGAGTCACTATCTCTCCTCCAAGGTGCTGTCCTGAAAGACTTCTGGAAAACAAGTTACCGGTAAGTCTAACTTGAATTTTCTCAGTCGTCCATGGACGGGCACAGCACCCACCCCTCCTTTTTTGGTTTGTACTGCTTTTTTACTAACTGAGGCTGCTCACTGCAGGGTGGAGGGTTATGTCCGGAGGGACCGCCCCCCCTGGGAGGGACTGTTCAACTAAAATAACATGTATTCAATATCTATCATGTTCTGCCTAGTCCTCTCCTATAGAACAGGAACATAACCCAATGGTCAAGAATTAAGGAGCTGTGTCCGTCCATAGACCACAGAGAAATGGATTTTACGGTGAGTACAAAAATCCATTTTTTTTACTTTTTGCTATAATAAATATCCCCCAAAAATATATAAAAAACTATTTTTATTTTTTATTTTTTTTTCCCGCAATTTAGGCCGATACGTATTCTTCTACATATTTTTGGTAAAAAAAAATCGCAATAAGCGTTTGGTTTGTGAAAGTTATAGCGTCTACAAAATAGGGGATAGTTTTATGGCATTTTTCTTAATGATTATTTTTTTACTAGTAATGGCGGCGCTCAGCGTTTTTTTTTTTTTTTAAATCTTGACTGCGACATTATGGTGGTCACTTTTAACGCCATTTTGGGACCATTGTCATTTATACAGCGATCAGTGCTATAAAAATGCACTGATTTACTGTAAAAATGACACTGGCAGTGAAGGGGGTTAACCAGTAGGGGCGCTGAAGGGGTTACGTGTGTCCTAGGGATGTGTTCTAACTGTGGGGGGGATGGGCTACGTGTGACACGACACTGATCATTGCTCCCGATCACAGGGAGCTGTGATCAGTGTCCTGTCACTAGGCAGAACGGGGAAATGCTTGTTTACATCAGCATTTCCCCGTTCTTCCTCTCCGTGATAAGATCACGGGACACCCGTCGCACATAGTCCGCGGGACTCGCGGTCACACCCACGGAGCTCGCAGCGGGCGTGCGTGCCCACAATGCCGCGTCTTAAATGGCAACGTACATGCCCAGCCGTGCCATTCTACCGACGTATATCGGCGTGAGTCGGTCGGCAAGTGGTTAAAGGAAAAAAAATTAAAGACCTAAAGCACTGTTTTGCAGATTTTCTTTAACTGACAATTGCGCAGTCGTGCGATGCTGTACCCAAACAAAATTGACGTGTTTTTTTTTTCCCCCCCACAAATAGAGCTTTCTTTTGGTGGTATTATGATCATCTCTGCGTTTTTGTGCGCTATAAACAAATATAGAGCGTATATTGATTGGTTTGCGCAAAAGTTATAGCGTCTACAAAATAGGGGAAAGATTTATGGCATTTTTTTTTTCTACTAGTAATGGAGGTGATCAGCGTTTTTTTTTTATTTTTTAATCGATACTGCGACATTATGGCGGACAGATCGAACACTTTTGACACATTTTTGGGACCATTGACTATTATACCGCGATCAGTGCTATAAAAAGGCACTGATTACTGTGTAAATGTCACTGGCAGGGAAGGGGTTAACACTAGGGGGCAATCAAGGGGTTCCCTCATGTGTGTTCTAACTGTAGGGGGTTGGGACTGACTGGAGGAGATGACATTGTTTTTAGCTAGTAGGAACACACTCATCTCAGAACAGGGATTTGTGTGTTTACACACACATGTCCGTGTTCTGGCTCTCTCATGCCCACGCGTGGCCACACGCATTGGCACCCCCACAGTGCATGGAGCGCGCACGTGCTGACCTGCCCGCAGTATAATGATGGTGGCTGGTCGGCAAGTGGTTAATCATTTTTAATCTAAAGTGATTGTGAATGTTCGTGTTGTTTTTTTTTTTTACCACATCAATACAGGGCACTTTCGCCCCCTTCCTTCCCAGACCAATTTTCAGCTTTCAGCGCTCTCGCACTTTCAATGACAATTGTGCGGTCATGCACTGCTGTACCCAAATGAAATTTTGTTCGAACAAATAGAGCTTTCTTTTGGTGGTATTTATTCACGACTCAGTTTTTTTATTTTTTGCGATTATAAGCGAAAAAAGAGCGGACATATGGGAAAAAAATATATATATATTTTCGTCTTTATATTTTAAAAGAAATCCAATAAAATCGAATTTTGAGATAAATTTAAGCCAAAATGTATTCTGCTACATGTCTTTTGGTAAAAAAAATCCCGTTAAGTGTATAATTTGGTTTCTTGTGATCACAGACAAGATGTACACAAGGTGATCATGTACAGATGTGCGCAGGTGATCACGGACATGTGTGCAGATAATTATTGAGACGTGATTTTATGGGACATATGTGGGTAACAGGTGTTTTTAATGTGTGGGGGGACATTGTGTGAGGACTTTGTGTTTTTACATGTGTGGGGACACTAGGCTGGTAATCTGCGTGTAAAAAGCTGTAAAAAACTCCTATTCACTGATCACCAGCCGGCTGCAGCGATCCGCTCTCCTCACCGACAACTTCTGTGTGAGGAGAGCTGATCGCCTAGCAACCGGCTCTCTGTTTACATCACATGATGGCTGTGATTGAACACGGCCTTCATGTGATCAGGAGGGTCAATCACAGAGCCCTCCTGCCGGTCGGAGATGCGCAGTGTCCGGGTGACACCAGCGCATCGGGATTGCGCCGCTGTGCGGGCACGCGCGAGATCCCCCTCCTTCTGAACGTCCACTCAGGAGAGAGCGCCCACCCGGCCGTATATATACAGTGGCTGGGTGGGAAGTGGTTAAATAACAAAGCTGTTATACTTGCCTGCTCTTTGTAATGGTTTTGCACAGAGCAACCCAAATCGCCCTCTTCTGGGGTACCCCCGTGGCACCTCCTGGCTGCTCCTTCCTTCAGAGTGCCTCTATAGCAAGTCGCTTGGTATGGGGGCACTCATGTGGGCACAATCACTAGCCACGCTATTGACGCACACAGTCCTACTCGGCTCTGCCCCCTGCTCCCTTTTCACAGGCTGTGATTGACAACAGGAGGAGCCAATGGAGGGAGCTAGCAGTGCTGCTGTTGTTCAGCACAGCGCTAGATTGAGATTGGAATCCAGTAAGTATAGTGGTCGGGGGGGGGGGGGGGGGGGCTGGTCACAGAAGTGTGTGTTTTTTTTTTTTTTTTTTTTACCTTGATGCATAAGATGCATTAAGGTAAAAAAAAAAAACAACTTGCTGCCTTTTTACAATCACTTTAAAATCCTTCCTTCTCCTGCCCAGGACTACAAGTCTCATAAGGCATTGTTCCTCACACATTCACATTTACAAGTTCAGGCACTTACTGACATGTATGCATTGGTGTGCGCAGCCTATTGCATTAGGGTATGCACCCCAGAGCACAAACACAAATGTGTGTATATCAGCAGAGCAGTGGACGGTGTCAGTTCTTATTTTTATTATTTTTACAAAAAAATTTTAGGAGCCCCATCGGGGTGCTTTGGTGAAATATCAAGGTTCTAAACGGATAGAGAGGGACTGAAGGCAGAGCTTACCTAGTCCCTTTTTCTCCAGCCTCCACTCCAGCGTCATTGGACGGAGTGATCACGTGGTAAAGGGCTGATGTCATTAGCCATTTACTCCGATCAGTGACATGCCGGGTCTGGGAGACCCGGCGGTCATAGACATTCCTGGGAGTGCGATTCTGGGAGGACGTTATAGTACGGTTATCTGACCGTGCTGTATTCGTTTTTCAGCTATGGCCCGGTCAGTAATCGGTCAAGCTTTCCACACCTTGGCCTGTGTTTTCAGATGTCTTTCCCATGTGTTTTTCTGTTAAGGAGATGCCAAGTGAACTAGAGGATTATGGAATGCAGCAGTATTCAGAGAACTATAAATATAAGATGGCTGTGAACTTGGAACAATAATGTTCAGTATACTCAGGCACCTTTCACACTTGCGGACCAATCGGCTCTTCCATCTGTTCATTTACACCTGCCGACATCCGATCCTATTCATAAAAACAGGTGAGGATTGGTTCCCCATCCATCTGGCAGATCGGATCGGGTGGCAATTGGTGTAAACGAATATCTGACCACCCATAGAGTAGCGCGGCCTGTGTCTGCTCTGCATAAGCGGAGCGCATACTGACTAGCCATCCGCCTGCTCAGCGGGGATCAGCAGACAGATTCCTCACTGAGCAGGTGGACTTTAATGTGTGGAAGGGGCTTTAGTGTTAAGATGCCTCATTATTTTAATGATTCCTACCGTATTGGGAACACAAGGATTACTTCATGAGTGTGCTGCTGCGCCTTCATTGTAAATTCACAGGATAGGGTAGATCTTGGAACAGACTATATTGCTGAAAGGGAAACCCCTATTGAAATAAGATATTGGTTACATTGGGAGTGTGCTGTTTTAAATGATAAGTTTACTTTTGGAACAAGTTACATGTTTCACCTTTTTTTTAAGGGGGAACGTGTAACATGTTCCATCTGCAGCTCTCTCCCCTGTGACAGCAAGCCAGGGATCTTCTCCCCACCCCCACTGTCCGTTTTTTAAAAATAACGCGGCCATGTGGGACTCCGGCCGCATCATTCATTCAGTTTTCTGTGAATGAATGCCTACAAGTACTGGTGAGCATCCTCATAGTCTGACGCTGGTTAGTTAGTTTGCTTTTTATAGTGTCAGGGCACCCGCCGTATATAACCCAATAAAGGTTTAACCCCCTGATCGCCCGGCGGGTGATATCAATTAGGTTTTAGCATCAGAGAGGGTCTGCGTCACACCCCAGGCAGCGTCAGGTTAGTGCCAGTAACGCTAACACCCACGCGTGAAGCATACACCCCCCTTAGTGGTATAGTATCTGAACAGATCAATATCTGATCTGATCAGATCTATACTAGCGTCCCCAGCAGTTTAGGGTTCCCAAAAACGCAGTGTTAGCGGGATCAGCCCAGATACCTGCTGGCACCTGCGTTTTGCCCCTCCGTCCAGCCCAGGCCACCCAAGTGCAGTATCGATCGATCACTGTCACTTACAAAACAAAAACACACATAACTGCAGCGTTCGCAGAGACAGGCCTGATCCCTGCGACTCCAGTGCTGTAGGAGGTGATTTTACCACCACAGTTAAAAAAAAAAAAAGCAAATATGCCGAAGCATTGGGGCAGCAGGGGCGGAGGAGCGATTTTGCTCCTAATGCCGCGTACATACGGTCGAAATTCCGACGGAGGCTTGCCCGTGGAAAAGTCTGACCATGTGTGTGCGGCATAACTTTTTTGCGGGAGGATGCCCCCATGCTTCGGCATATATAAATGGTGCGTGTATGCCCATCATTGGAAGTGGGTGGATGAAGGGCGGTATTCTAATGGTGGGCATACCCACCGATCAATCTCTTTTTTCGTTCAGCCAACTGGCTGCATGAAAAAAAAAGATTACAATACATGTCCAACAAGGACCAGCAACGTACTGGTATGTTGCTGGACTTTGAATGTTTATACCAGAATGATGCCTGCGGGTTTAGGTATCATCTTGGTATCATTCTTTTCAGCCTGCGGCCGGCTTTCATGTAAGAGCAATCCTAGCGGCTAATTAGCTTCTGGACTGCTTTTACAAGCAGTGGGAGGGAATGCCCCCCCCCCCGGATATAAAAAGCGCCATTGGGAAATTGGGAAAGCATTTTATCACACCGATCTTGGTGTGGTCAGATGCTTTGAGGGCAGAGGAAAAATCTAGGGTCTAGAAGACCCCAGTTTTTTCAAAAAAAGAGTACCTGTCACTACCAATTGCTATCATAGGGGATATTTACATTCCCTGAGATAACAATAAAAATGATAAAAAAAAAAAAATACTTGGAAGGAACAATTTAAAAATAAAATAAAAAAGCAAAATTAATAAGAAAAAAAAAAAGCACCCCTGTCCTGCCCTGCTCTTGCCCAATGGCGAACGCAAGCGTCGGTCTGGCGTCATATGTAAACAGCAATTGCACCATGCATGTGAGGTATCACCACGAAGGTCAGATCGAGGGCAGTAATTTTAGCTGTAGACCTCCTCTGTAAATCTAATGGGGTAACCTGTAAAGGCTTTTAAAGGCTTTTAAAAATGTATGTAGTTTGTCGCCAATGCGCGTTTGTGCGAAATTTTAAAGCATGTCGTGTTTGGTATCTATGTACTCGGCCTAAGATCATCTTTTTTATTTCATCAAACATTTGGGCAATATAGTGTGTTTTAGTGCATTAAAATGAAAAAAAGTGTTTTTTAACCCAAAAAAATGCGTTTGAAAAATCGCTGCGCAAATACTGTGTAGAAAAAAAAAATGCAACACCCACCATTTTAATCTGTAGGGCCTTTGCTTTAAAAATATATATAATGTTTGGGGGTTCAACATAATTTTCTTGCAAAAAAAAATGTTACTCTTTCGTCCATGGACCGACACAGCTTCTCTATTGACAAAGTGGGTATTATCCGTTAATTAGGAGTGACTAGGCAGAAAAACTTGTAAAAAGTGTTGCATCACACCTTCTACAGTACCGCCCAGGGGGCGGACCCTCTGGGTATACCCTCTCAGTCTGAATCTTCGCAGATCAGTTTTTTTCTGTCTAGCAAGGAGTAGGACATGGCTCCCTTCGGGCCCATTGGTCCGGGAAAAAAAGATATATATATATATATATATATATATATATATATACATACATACATACATACATACATACATACATACATACATACATACATACATACATACATACATACATACATTTTTTTTTTTTTGCTACATTTGTTGTTTCCTGCGATCTTCGATCAACTGCCGACTGGGTGACAGGCTGGATCCTCGATCCTTGTAGTCTCCCCAGTTTCGGCCATCGAGCGTGTGCCGACCCTAGCTACGCGCTGGGTTTTCCACGACATGCCCGTCGCTCCACGGGTGGCCGGTGAGCTTACGCTCCAGGGCCTGCATCGGACCGCTCAGCTTCGGCTGACCTTACGGCCGAGTCGCAGCAGCCTGGCCGGTGAGCTTACGCTCCAAGGCTTGCATCGGACCGCTCAGCTTCGGCTGACCTTACGGCCGAGTTGCAGCAGCCTGTCCGGTGAGCGTCATGCTCCAGGGCATACATATGATCGTCCCTTCTGGGTCCAATCACAGCATGCCTGGCCAACAGTCACCTTCCGTGCGCGGACGATGATCTGTTTGGAATGTCTTCCAGCAGAATACATGCAGGATAGGTAAGTAAAACTCCCCTGCCTCGGCTGGGTGATTTAGCTGGACATTCCTGGAGAGATCAAGTAAGTGGTTGTGGCCCCTTTCTTCCCTCTCTCCCTGCCTTTCCCTCCTCCCTGGGCTTCTAGCTAAAGGTTGCTGGGTGCTGGGGGTCACCTAGGGGGTCCCACTGGAGCGGGGCTGGCTGTAACTAACATTTAAAAGAAATGTCATTTTTTCTTACCTGTGTTTGTGTCCTTCCTCCTCCATGCTGTCGGCGGCCATTTTGAGGTGGTCCATGCCAAGTTTGGCCTCTTGTGACTGCCCGGCGGCCATCTTCCTGTGGTTCAGCCACACCCACTGGCCCCTATCAGCTGATCGGCGGCCATGTTTGTCCACCCTGTATGCAGATATTGCCGTTCGGTGGCCATCTTTTTGTGGGCTATGGCTGCTTGACCTCTATCTTCTGTCGGCGGCCATTTTCTTAGAGCCCACATTATCTTCCATACAGACGTTTTTGGCAACCATTTTTCGAGAGCCTCCGGCCTCTAGGGTGCATTACACTGGCGCGAAAATTCACACAGGAAGTGCTGATAAAAGAAGCAGACTGACACAGCAGCAGAGGGACAGCATCACAGGCGCAGCATAGCAGTACCTATCCAGGGTGGTGAGTCCTCTGGGTGACCCGGCCTCTCTGCAGCACAGGAGGGTGGCCTATTGATTTCTTGCCTGGAGCCCTGTGAGTGTCAGCGTGTGGTCAGCATGGCATCTGAGCCAGATGTCTTCTCCCCTGAAACACCAGATTTAGCAGCTGGTGCCCCTGAGGTGTCTATGAACGCTATGACTGCAATCCTAGAGGCGTTTGCTGCCAGGGTGGAAGCAGCACACGGGAATACAGGGGGTAGTAAACGCCCCATCCCCTGCAAGCTTCTGGGGATAATTCTGGTGCAGAACCAGGTCCAGCTACGGCTCGGGGCCCAGATTCTGACGCATCAGAGACTGCAGACCGTGACCGGACAGTGAGAATGACTCAAAGTCCAGGTCAGTACGCGAGACGGCTTTGGTATCTGACCTTATTACTGCAGTGCGGGATATGCTAAAATTGGAAAATACTGCAGAAGCAGCAGAGACTCCGGTCCACTTGGGTTTCATAGACCTGCCCGCACTGCTAAGGTGTTCCCTTGTGTGTCTTTTGATAAACTCTTATACAAGGAATGGGAGAACCCACTGAGGGTCTTTACAGCCCCAAAGAGGTTTGCGGTACGGTACCCCTTTTGAGGAGAGTTTTCTGAAGAAATGGACCTCTCCCCCCTATAGTGGACCCTCCGGTGTCCAGACTTAATAGAGCCACCACAATTCCTGTAGAAGGGGCTCCTGTTTTCTAGGACCCTGTGGATAAGAAGGCTGAAGCACTCGCTTGCTACCTATACTCAGTGGTAGGCTCGGCAGTACGCCCGGCATTGGCGGGGGCCCTAGTGTCTCACACACTTACTGAATGGGCAAGATTGCTACTCCAGGGGTTAAGGAGCGAGATGCTCCTCCTGATGAGATAACATTGGCCGACCTGTTGGTCCAGGGCCTTAGGTTTGTCTGCGAGTCAGACATGAATACTATTCCCCTGCTGTCTAAAACTTCGGTTTATGCAGTAGCAATACGCCGCCTGATCTGGCTAAAAGGCTGGTCTGCGGACCAGACTTCCAAGAAAGCCCTGTTGGATCTGCCTTTTAAGGGCGACAGACTTTTTGGGGCTTCTCTGGATGACATCATCAAGGATGCCACAGGAAGTAAAAGCACTTTGCTTCCCCAAATTAGCAAGGGTAAGGGGCCACGCCAAGGGCAAGGGCCCTCCTTTACTGCACACAAGTGTTTTTTTCGTCCCCCTAGGGCGACAGGGAAAAGACCCCAGGCCGATAAAGCGCCTGCCCAAGGACAAAAGCGTCCCTGGTCCCGCATACCCAATAAGCCTGCGGACTAATTTGCGTCCGCATGAAGGTCCACCCCCACCCCCACCCAGCTCTCGCAAATTCGCGACTCAGTGGACAGCACTAATCTCCGACAGGTGGGTTTGCGAAGTAATCTCCTCAGGCTACAAGATAGAGTTTCTCTCTTGTCCACCGGACAGATTCAACACCTCCAATCTCCAGCTACTACCGACCCGTCGGGAGGCCCTGTATGGGGCGGTCCAGGGTCTACTGGAACGCGGGGTAGTTATTCCAGTTCCAGAACTGGAACGGGGTTTTTACTCAAATCTGTTCATTGTGCCGAAGAAGGAGGGGGTTCGTCCAAGCTTGGATCTCAGAGCCCTCAATTGCTTTGTGAAGGTACAACGTTTTCGGATGGAGTCGGTTCGATCTGTAGTCACGGCTCTCCATCCGGGGGACTTTCTGGCCTCCTTGGACATCAAGGACGCATACCTGCATGTCCCCATATACTCCAGACACCAGAGGTTTCTGCGATTTGCTATCGGGAAGGGCCACTACCAGTTTGTGGCCCTCCCGTTGGGCCTTGCCTCAGCACCCAGGACGTTCACCAAGGTGCTCGCTCCGATTCTGGCACTTCTAAGACAGCGGGGTATCGCTATCACAGGCTACTTATACGACCTTCTGCTGAAGGCCCCTTCAAGCTCAGAATTAGAGGTAAGCGTGTCCATTACCTGTCAGACTCTTCGAGACTGTGGTTGGATACTAAACACGCAAAAGTCAGTATTGGTGCCCACTCAACGCCTAGTGTACCTGGGGTTGATTCTGGATTCCTCAGAGGCAAAGGTATTCCTCCCTGTGGAGAAGTTGCAGACCCTCCGGGCTGCAGTACGGCAGCTGACTTCCAGGAATTGGTCGTCACTCCGTTTTTGCATGCGAGTGTTGGGCCTCATGGTAGCCTCCTTCGAGGCGGTCCCATATGTTCAATACCACACTCGAGTGTTACAGAAGGAAGTTCTGTCCAGATGGAACAGATGCCCTTCATCTCTGGATTATCAAATCCGAGTGAGCCACCTAGTCAGGAGATCCCTGGTATGGTGGCTGACAGCACCAGCTGTAATGGCCGGGAAGTCATTTCTTCCGGTTTACTGGATAGTGATCACGACGGACGCCAGCCTTACAGGTTGGGGGGGAGTCTGGGGTGTCCAGTCGGCGCAGGTTCGCTGGACCCCAGAGGAAGCCCTCCTGCCGATCAATGTCCTGGAGATCCGGGCGATCAAGCTGTGCCTCTTCAAATGGTCTCAGAGACTGCAAGGGCATCCAGTCAGGATCCAGTCAGACAACGCCACAGCAGTTGCATATGTCAATCATCTAGGAGGAACAAGAAGCTCAGCTGCAGCATCGGAGATCGCTTGCATCCTGAAGTGGGCAGAGAGGAGCGTACCGGCACTGTCGGCCGTGTACATTCCGGGTGTGGAAAACTGGCAGGCGGACTACCTGAGCCGCCAGATGCTGGACCAGGGAGAATGGTCCTTACACCCGGAGGTGTTCCAACTCCTCTGCCAAAGATGGGGCACACCAGACGTAGATCTTCTGGCTTCCCGACTCAATCGGAAGGTATTGAGATTTGTGGCCCGGTCAAGAGACCCATGGGCAGACGCTGCGGACGCGTTGGTAGCATCGTGGGGTCAGTATCGGCTAATCTATGCCTTCCCTCCCTTAAGGCTTCTTCCTCTTCTGCTCCGCAGAGTGGAGGCAGAGGGAATTCCAATGATCCTAATCGCTCCAGATTGGCCTCAGCGTCCTTGGTACGACGATCTAGTACGTCTGGTAGCAGACGTCCCCTGGCGCCTACCACTACGGAAGGACCTGCTATCGCAAGGTCCCATATTCCATCCTGCTTTACAGTCATTGGCTTTAACGGCATGGCTGTTGAGAACCAGGTACTGAGAGACCGGGGCCTGTCAGACTCAGTAATCTCTACTATGAGAAGTGCTCGAAAACCGTCCTCTAGGAAGGTCTATCACCGCACTTGGAGGGCCTACATCTCCAGGTGTGAGGAAATGAAATGGCATCCGCGTACCTATTTGGTTTCCAGAATCCTGCTGTTTTTACAGCATGGGGTGGACCAAGGGCTTGCCCTAAGTACGATTTAAGGGACAGATATCTGCCCTGGCTGTCTTTTTTCAGCGACCCCTGGCGACTCACTCTCTCGTGAGTACATTTGTGCAGGGGGTCCGACAGGTGGCCCCTCCGGTCCGTCCCCCGTTACCTCCGTGGGACTTGAACCTGGTCCTCTCGGTGCTTCAGAAGGCACCGTTTGAGAATATTAGAGATATTCCCCTGTTGACACTTTCTCAGAAAGTGGTCTTTTTGGTGGCTGTTACGTCAGTTAGACGAGTCTCTGAGCTGGCAGCCTTGTCCTGCAAGGCTCCCTATTTGATTTTCCACAAGGATAAGGTGGTGCTGCGGCCGCAGCCTTCCTTTCTTCCGAAAGTCGTTTCGGCTTTTCATCTCAACGAAGACATTGTACTTCCATCCTTGTGTCCTCAGCCGTCGAATCCTAAGGAGTCGGCGTTGCATTCCTTGGACGTTGTCCGGGCTTTGAGAGTATACCTATCTGCTACTTCCCTGTTCCGGAAGTCAGACTCACTGTTTGTTTCGGTGGCTGGTCCCAAGAAGGGCCAAGCAGTCTCATCGGCCACCATCTCTAGGTGGATCCGACAGATAGTAATCCAGGCTTGCGCCTTAAAGGGTCAGGCGCCCCCCTTTCCTGTCACGGCGCATTCGACCAGGGCAATAGGTGCCTCTTGGGCTTTCCGACATCAAGCGTCTGTTTCCCAATTAGGTAAAGCGGCGACTTGGTCGTCCGCTCACACTTTCACAAAATTCTACAAAATTGATGTAGGTGCATCTTCGGATGCCTCTTTTGGCCGCAAGGTTTTGCAAGCGGCTGTTTAGAGTTGCAACCCCTCGTTTTTTCTCTGACACTGCTTTGGGACGTCCCACTTTGTCAATAGAGAAGCTGTGTCGGTCCATGGACGAAAGAGTAAATAGGATTTTTACTCACCGTAAAATCCTTTTCTCTGAGTCCATGGACCGACACAGCACCCACCCCTCCTTTTAAGTTTGTACTGCTTTTTGACGAACTGATCTGCGAAGATGCAGACTGAGAGGGTATACCCAGAGGGTCCGCCCCCTGGGCGGTACTGTAGAAGGTGTGATGCAACACTTTTTTTACAAGTTTTTCTGCCTAGTCACTCCTAATTAACGGATAATACCCACTTTGTCAATAGAGAAGCTGTGTCGGTCCATGGACTCAGAGAAAAGGATTTTACGGTGAGTAAAAAATCCTATTTTTCATGTAAACAAAAAGTGTCAAAAAGGGCTTTGTCTTCAAGTGGTTAGAAGAGTGGATGTAAGCTTCCTAATGTTGTGTATAAAATGCCAGAACAGTTCAAAACCCCCCCAAATGACCCCATTTTGGAAAGTGGACACCCCAAGCTATATACTGAGAGGCATGTCGAGTCCATGGAATATTTTATATGTTGACACAAGTTGCGGAAAAACTACAATTTTTTATTTATTTTTTTTGCACAAAGTTGTCACTAAATGATATATTGCTCAAACATGCCATGGGCATATGTGGAATTACACCCCAAAATACATTCTGTTGCTTCTCCTGAGTACGGGGATACCACATGTGAGACTTTTTGGGAGCCTAGCCACGTACGGGACCCCAAAAACCAAGCACCGCCTTCAGGCTTTCTAAGGGTGTAAATTTTTGATTTCACTTCTCACTGCCTATCACAGTTTCGGAGGCCATGGAATGCCCAGATGGCACAAACCCCCCCAAATGACCCCATTTTGGAAAGTAGACACCCCAAGCTATTTGCTGAGAGGTATTGAGTATTTTGCAGATCTCGCTTTTTGTCACAAAGTTTTGAAAATTTAAAAAAAAAAAAAAAAAATATATATATATATATATATATATATATATATTTTTTTTTTCTTTCTTCATTTTTAAAAACAAATGAGAGCTGTAAAATACTCGCCATGCCTCTCAGCAAATAGCTTGGGGTGTCTATATTACAAAATGGGGTCATTTGGGGTGGTTTTGTGCTATTTTGGCATTTTATGGCCTTCGAAACTGTGATAGGTAGTGAGGAGTGAAATCAAAAATTTGCGCCCTTAGAAATCGTGAAGGCGGTGCTTGGTTTCCGGGGTCCCGTACGCGGCTAGGCTCCCAAAAAGTCCCACACATGTGGTATCCCCGTACTCAGGAGTAGCAGCAAAATGTATTTTGGGGTGAAATTCCACATATAACAATGGCATGTGTGAGCAATATATCATTTAGTGACAACCTTTTTGTAATTTTTTTTTTTTTTTTTTTTTGTCATTATTCAATCACTTAAGACAAAAAAAAAAAAAAAAATCAATGGGCTCAACATGCCTCTCAGCAATTTCCTTGGGGTGTCTACTTTCCAAAATGGGGTCATTTGCGGGGGGGGGGGGGGGTTTTGTACTGCCCTGTCATTTTAGCACCTCAAGAAATGAGATAGGCAGTCATAAATTTAAAGCTGTGGAAATTTCAGAAAATGTACCTTAGTTTGTAAACTCTATAACTTTTGCGCAAACCAATAAATATACGCTTATTGACATTTTTTTTACTAAAAACATGTGGCTGAATACATTTTGGCCTAAATGTATGACTAAAATTGAGTTTATTCGATTTTTCTTATAACAAAAAGTAGAAAATATCATTTTTTTTTTCAAAATTTTCGGTCTTTTTCCGTTTATATCGCAAAAAATAAAAATCGCAGAGGCAATCAAATACCATTAAAAGAAAGCTCTATTTGTGGGAAGAAAAGGACGCAAATTTCGTTTGGGTACAACATTGCATGTCCGCACAATTTACAGTTAAAGCAGCACAGTGCAAAATTCTGAATTCACCTCTGGTCCTTTAGCTACCAAATGGTCCGGGGCATAAGTGGTTAATCTGCAAAAAAAAGTCATTTATTTTATTTTTTAAAGATGAACCTATCCTTTAAATGAGTAATCCAGTTTATAGAATTGCATTGTGAGAAGGAACGGTAAAGCGCGAACTTCCAAGTTAAAACCCTTAACTTGTATGTGTTGCAACTATGCGTTCAGCTGCAAGTTTGTGTACATTTTTCATGAATAAGCCTACATCTGTTTCTGATTTGTATATTTTCCTTTATGGCTTTGAGATAAATTTTAACACCCTGATGTTTATATTTTTTTCTTTTAGCATTAATGGACTGAAGAGTCATGAGGAAGAAGGGGAATCTGATCCTGAAGAAATCCCTGAAGATACCAGTCTGGTGACTTTGGGGTATGATTATAACCATAAATCTTACATGATATGGATGAATTGAGGTCTTTCAGTGCATCCAATATGCATAAAAGGAGTGGGGTGCAGCGTGACAGGGAGTGGGATGTGGTGTTGTACAGGGGGTATGGTGCAGATAGGGGCCCCTGTGTACAAGTAGGTGGGGAGTATGGGGGACCCTGTGTACAGATAGGGGTTTTTTTGTCACGCACTGAGGTGCAGGGTGAGGTTGATGGAGTGCTGGTGTTGGATCCCAGCCTGGCATGGTCTGGTAATGAGGGTCCCTGTCCCTAGGTGGCTGGATAATGTCACTGAGGTGCAGGGTGAGGTTGATGGAGTGCGGGTACTGGATCCTGGCCAGCATGGTGTGGCTAACCCACCACGTCGTGTCTGCCTGGTTCTTATAGTCGGTGATTAAGTCAGTGCCGTGCTGGAGGTAGGGCTGTCCGCTTTCATACAGGTGTCAGGACTTGGTGACTCTCAATACAGTACTCCTCCAGGGGGGAGCAGCATATATATTGGTGGCCACCACCGTCATGTTGAAGGCGGCTATGTCTAACTCTGGCATTCAGAGGGTGGCTGGCCGCAGCGCTTAGCACTCGTCCATTGCCTCCCAGGCCGCATCGTCCACTCCATGAGCTCTCCAGAGGGGATCTCTGTGCGATGGGAGACGAGCCTGCGATGTCATCTGGGGAGCTGGCTCTCAAAGGGCTGTTCGGGGAAGTTCTTTCACTTGGAGAAGTGTGCACCAGAGCTTTTTGGCCTCCGTACACAGGGAGGGATGGAGGAGACTCCGGGGGTCCCGGAATACTGGACTGAGCTCCGCTCTATGGGGCAGGAGAAATGGCCGAGGACACGGGGAATGGGAGAGTGCAAAACGGCGTGGGCTGGCGGGGGTCCGTGGTTTCTGGTCGCCATGACAACCTGGCGCCTGGGATTTGTCGAGCCCTTCCGTGGAGAAAATATACAGCGCGTAACATTTTTAAAGAAAACATGAGTGAGCAGGCAAAACACATTTCTTATGGGATTCATATTCAACTGTAGGTCATAACAGAATGGCACAATCGTAAAACAAAACGTGGCAACAAGTAAACAAATGGAATGACCCCTGTTCAAAAGTCTGCATACCCTTAGTTCTTAATACTGTGTATTGCCCTTTTTAGCATCAATGACAGTGTGCAGTCTTTTGTAATAATGGTCTGAGGCCCTGAATTCTTGCAGGTGGTATAGCTGTTCATTCGCCTTGGCAATATGCCTCCAGATCATGCAAAGTCTTTGGTCATCTTGCATGAACCGCATGTTTAACCACTTCAGCCCAGGAAAGATTTGCCCCCTTATTGACCAGGTAATTTTTTGCGATATGGCACTGCATCGCTTTAACTGACAATTGAGCGGTCGTGTACCAAAACAAAATTGACATCCTTTTTTTTCCCCCACAAATAGAGCTTTCTTTTGGTGGTATCTGATCACCTCTGCATTTATTTATTTTTGCGCTATAAACAAAAAGCGACAATTTTTTGAAAAAAATAAATTTTCTTTGCTTAAATACATATCCCCCAAAAAATATAAAAAAGAACATTAGTTCATTAGTTTAGGCCGATAAATATTTTTACATATTTTTGGTAAAGAAAATCGCAATAGGCTTATATTGATTGGTTTGCCCAAAAGTTATCACGTTTACAAACTATGGGATAGATTTAGGGGCTTTTTTTTTCTTATTGTTTTTACTAGTAATGGTGGCGATCTGCGATTTTTAGCGGGACTGTGCCATTGTGGCGGACAAATCTGACCCCAAATGTCACTTTGTGGGGACCAGTGACATTATTACGTTGATCAGTTTTATAAAAATACATTGATCAATGTAAAAATGACACTGGCAGGGAAGGGGTTAACACTAGGGGGCGATCAAGGGGTTAAGTGTGTTCCCTAGGTGTGTTCTAACTGTAGGGTGGTGGGCTCACTGGGGCATGACCGAGATCACTGTTCCCGATCACTGGGAACAGAAGATCTGACATGTACCCTGTCAGAACGGGGATCCACTTGTATACACTGGCAGAGTTCTGCCTCTGTACTAGGCGATCGCGGGTCGCCAGTGGACTTCGAGTCCGCCCGAACCTCTGGCACGCTCCCGCAGCGGTAGTGAGCGGCCGTACAAGTACAGTGATTCACGCGGCGCTGCCAACCTGCCGCAGTATATGTGCGTGTGCTGGTTGGCAAGTTGTTAAGGTCATTGTCATGCTGGAAAGTTTAAGAGCGTCCCATGCACAGCTTTTGTGCAGAAGAATGCAAATTATCTTCCAGTATTTTCTGATCACATGCTGCCTTCATCTTGCCATCAATTTTTAAGATTCCCTCGGCCTTTAGAGCTCAAACCCCCCCCCCCCCCCCAAAACATCAGTGAGACACCACCATGGTTCGCATTGGAGATGGTATTCCATTCTATTTTGGTCTTGTCACTCCAGATTCCAGGCGTGTCAAGGTGTTGTCAGTCATATTGTAGCCAGGTTTTTTAGGTGGCATTGCTGCAGTAAAGGCTTCTTGGCAACTCGACCACGCAGCTCATACTGTTTAACCGCTTGTCACCCGGCCGCCGTCAAATGACGGCGGCAGGCAGACACTGTTATTCTGGGCGGACGTCATATGACGTTGCGCCTTTAAAAGCCACTAGGGAGCGCGCGCGCCTGCCGCGTCACTGGGGACCCGATGCGCGTGCCTGGCGGCCGCGATGGCCCAGTAACCGAGCAGGACCGTGGATCTGTGTGTGTAAACGCACAGATCGACGTCCTGTCAGGGAGAGGAGACTGATGGTGTGTCCCTTGTACATAGGGACAACCATCGGTCACCTCCCCCAGTCAGTCCCCTCCCCCCACAGTAAGAATCACTAATAGGGAACACATTTAACCCCTTCCCTGCCAGTCATGTTTATACAGTAATCAATGCATTTTTATAGCACAGATCGCTGTATAAATGTGAATGGTCCCAAAAATGTGTCCGATGTGTCCGCCGCAATATCGCAGTCAAGATAAAAATCGCTGATCGGCGCCATTACTGGTAAAAAAAAAATGCTATAAATCTATCCCCTATTTTGTAGGCGCTTTAACTTTTGCGCAAACCAATCAATATACGCTTATTGCGATTTTATTTTTTTACCACAAATATGTAGAATGCGTATCGGCCTTAAAGCGGAGTTCCACCCAAAATAACATCCATATATGACCACACTCCTTACACTACAAACATGTACAGTAGCCACTTATTTATTTTTTTTTCTGTACATACCGTAATATTGTCATTTCAATTCCGGCTTCCGGGTACTCACTCCCGCGGGAGTAGGCGTTTCTATTCTCCCGCAATGTAATCTGGGAGTTCGCCCAGATGTGACATGTCCTGCAGAAAAAGTTCCCTGGCGGATAAGGTTCCCCCCCCTGTACTGCGCATGCGCGGCACGAACCTCAGCGGAGTTTCCGAAAGTAGCCGAACATGTAGCGCTGCGAGTCGGCTCTACACGGCGCCTGCGCAGTCAGCTCTACATGGCTCCTAGACATTGCGCAGGCGCCGTGTAGAGCTAACTCGCAGCTCTACATGTTCGGCTACTTTCGGAAACTCCGCTGAGGTTCGTGCCGTGCATGCGCAGTACAGGGGGGGGGGGACCTTATCCGCCGGGGAACTTTTTCTGCAGAACACCGTCCACCGCTACCAGGAAGTCAGTGCTTGTGGGCTTCACAATGCCCACAAGCAAAATGGAAAATTCTGACGGCTGATTTTAAAAGTGCATTTTTTGCCAGAAAAAAGACAGGGGAGGTTAAAAATCACCAAACACGTGAGTACTAATTGGTGATCTACAAATACTTTGCATGCAAGCTAAAAAAAAAAAAAGATTTGCCGCGGAACCTCCGCTTTAACTGAGAAAAATAAAAAAATAAAAAATAAATAAATGGATATTTATTATAGCAAAAAGTAAAAAAATATTTTTCTCTTACCATCCATGGACTGACACGGTGTCTCTTTACACTTTACACGTGGGTTATGTCCCTGCTTGCAGGAGAAGACCTAGGCAGAATGTGAGATGTTATACATACATTCTAAAAGCCAGAGCTGAACAGCCCCACCCAGGGGGCGGTCCCTCCGGACACAACCCTCCCACTACAGTCAGCAGACTTCAGTTTTTTTCTGCCTAGCAGAAGGAGAAGACGTGGCTCTCTCAGGAGCCAGTCTCCTGACCTATTTTTATTCCTTTTCTGGAATTCTTTTTTATTTTATTTTTGAGAATCTTCTATCAACTGTCGGCTGGGCAACAGGTTGGGTACAAGATATCCTCGTAGTCTTCCCTGTCCGACCATCGAGCGTGCTGATCCTCGCCTTGTGTGCGTGAGACTCGGTTCACGACAGGCCCCATGACTCCAGGGGTGGCCGGGTTTGCTTTCATGCTCCCACGGTCCTCTCAAGACTGAACAGTTCCTGACTGACTGTATCTTTCGCGGTGGACCGGGCCGACAGCTACTCAGTACTGCACTGTGATAGTCCTGTCAGAAACACACCAGTGGGTCCCTCCAGGGGACGGGTAAGTAGTCTCTCCTGCCTGCAGGTGAGTACAAAAAGCTGTGTGTTTCTCTGTGGGGTATTTTCCCTGTCTCCCCCTGTATTTCATTGTCACTCTCTGTCACCATTGCTGGCGCTGTGCTGTGTGGGGTGCCTGGGGGTCACACTGTTCTTGGAGGGGCTAATGCTGGTCTGCAGATATGCTTGGGGCCTTTTTTTGTGTGTTTTGGGGCCTGAGTGTGTGTGTGCTGTTTTTTTCACTTTAGCTGAGTCATGGCAGCCATCTTGCCGCGGATCGCCTCAGTGAAGTGCGGCGGCCATTTTCTTGTAGCCCGCGCGCTCTTCAGCACTAGTTTTGGCCTCTAGCGCTGCTGTAACAGCGCGAATCTCCTCACAATCTCCTCACAGCTCACCAGCGCTGACACAGCGCGGTACAGACAGCGGAACTGAGCGGTCCCTGGTCCGGTTTGGTGAGTCCCCTGGGCGCCCCCTCCTCAGTCAGCACAGCCTGTGGGTGGACTTTTTATCTGAGGAGTCTCAGAGGGGGGCAATATGGAGTCTCTGTCACCAGCTTCCCCTAAATGTCAGTGGACAACAGGCAGTGCTTCAGCACCTGCGGTCCCTAGGGACCAGTTGTGGGCAGTCCTGGAATCATTTCTGACCAGGATGGGAGCTGTGTGCAAGCGCAAGGGAGCAAAAAAGCGCCCTCTCCCCACTTTACTTCATGAGGGCAGTGCGCTGATTCAGATATGGGCCTAGCCACTACCGCTCAGGACCCTAGTTCTGAATGTATTGGATGGTTTTGTACAGGACATTCCTTATGAGGAAAACTCCAGTTCTGAGTCAGTAAATGACAGGGCGCTTGTTAGTGTACTCATGACTGCGGTGAGGGACACTCTCAAGCTGAAATGCTGCGGATGCAGAACCTCAGGCGGATAAAGTCTCCTTTTGGTTCTTTTAAGGCCAGGCCTTCTAAAGAGGTTTTTCCATATGTACTTTCTTTGACCAGCTCATTGATAAGGTCTGGGAAAAGCCGCAGAAGAATTTTTTTTATGGTCCCAAGGCGTTTGTCTATCAGATACCCCTTGAAGATGCCCTACTTAAAAAGTGGGCTTCTCCCCCAGGGTCGACCCTCCAGTCGCCCGGTTGAACAAGGCCATCACTCTCCCGATGGAGGGGACTCCTGCATTTGAGGACCCCACTGACAGGAGGTCAGAAGTGGTGAGCAGAGCCATGTTTGCCTTGTTGGGATCCGCCCTACGGCCTGTGGTAGCGGCGACCCTTGTGTCTTAAACACTTACAGGTTGGGCAAAAATGTTGCACCTAGCTGTACAGGAGCATAATCTTCCTCCAGACACAGTTGCTCTGGCCCACCAACTGGTTCAGGGCCTGGTTTATGTGTGCGACGCCACGTTGGACGCGGCCCCTTTAATATCCAGGGCCTCTGTCTCGGCGGTGGTATTGCGTCGTCTTATCTGGTTGAAGTGCTGGTCTGCTGACCTAGCCTTAGGAAGCTCCTGACGGATCTACCATTTAAAGGTGGTAGACCTTTCGGTGCTGCTCTGGATGACATCGTCATGGATGTCATGGGAGGTAAAAGCACTCTTCTTCCTTAGACTAGCAAGAGTGAGGAGGCCCGCCGAAAACAGGGGCCTTCCTTTCCAGCAAAACAGGGTTTTTTCGTCAGTCAGAGTCCACGGGTAGGTCCTCTCAGACTGACGGCAGTGCGGCTGGTGGGCACAAGTGCCCCTGGGTGCGCAAGCCGAACAAGCGGCTCCCAAGCCCGCCTCCGCGTGAAGTCTTGCCTCCGCCCGACTCTGGGGTGGGGGGACGACTTCGCAGGTCACGAATCTGTGGTCCTCCCGAATCTCCGACTGGTGGGTGTGCGAGGTGGTCACCTCAGGATACAGGATAGTATTCCGATCCTGGCCCCCAGACAGATTCTTTCCCTTGAATCTTCCTCTCCTTCCTACCTGTCGGGCAGCCCTCTTGGGGGCTGTACAGGATTTGATCAGGTCCGGAGTGATTGTGCCGGTTCCGTCACAGGAGAGTTTTCAGGGATTCTACTCGAATCTGTTTGTCGTCCCAAAAATAGGACGTGGTTCGACCTATCCTGGACCTCAAGGCCCTGAATGCCTTCGAGAAGGTGCAGAAATTCCGCATGGAATCCATTCGCACGGTGATCGCTACACTCCACCAAAGGGATTTTGTTCTGGCGTCCTTGGACTTCAAGGACGCCTACTTGCATGTTCCGATCTGCGCAAGTCACCAGAAGTTTCTGCGCTTGCGATCAGCGAAGTCCACTATCGATTGTGGCTCTTCCTTTCGGCCTAGCCTCGGCACCAAGGGTGTTCACCAAGGTGCTTGCTCCGGTTCTAGCCTTCTGTTACAGTGAGGTATTGCTGTCGTGGGCTATCTGGACGATCTTCTGCTAAGAGCAGAAAGTGGCTCAGACTTAGAGGAAAGGGGACTATCGTCAATTAGACCCTCAGGGACTTCGGGTGGTTCCTGAACATTCAGGAGTCAGTCCTGGTCCCGACTCAGTGTCTGGAGTATCTAGTTCTGATTCTGGACTCCTTGGAGGCAAAGGTATCCTACCTCTGGAGAAGGTGCTGACATCCCGAAAATGGTTGTCAATCCGTTTTTTTGCATGAGAGTCCCGGGACTCGTAGTGGCCTCCTTCGCGGCTGTTCCGTATGCCCAATCACACACCAGGGCATTGCAGAAGGAGATCTTGTCCACCTGGGACAAATCCCCGTTGTCCTTGGATCTTCAGATCCAGGTGATTCACCTGGTCAGGGCGCCCTGACATGGTGGTTGAGATCCTCGGCTCTTCGGTCCGGAAAGTCGTTCCCCTCCCATCCAATGGACGGTACTCACGACGGACACCAGCCTGACGGGCTGGGGTGGAGTCTGGGGAGTCCTGTCGGCTCAAGGCCTTGGACTCCGGACGAGCCCGTTTACCAATCACTGTTCTGGAAATACGGGCCATCGGACTGTGTCTCTCCTCAGGTCGGAGAGAGTACGGGGTCGCTCCATTAGGAGCCAGTCGGACAACGCCACGGCGGTGGCGTATGTAAACCATCAAGGGGGGACTCGGAGCTCAGCTGCGGCTTCCGAGGTAGTCCGTATCCTGAAGTGGGCCGGAAGAAACGTGCCGGCTCTGTAGGTCATTTACATTCTGGGCATAGACAATGGGCAGGCGGACTATCTGAGTCGCCAATCGCCGGACCAAGAAGAGTGGTCCTTGCATATTTCAACTCCTTTGCCGACGGTGGGGCACGGCGGATGTGGACCTGATGGCCTCTCGACTCAATCGCAAGGGTCGAGGTTGTGGCCAGATCCAGGGATCCTTGGGCGATGCCTCGAATGCGTTGGTGGCCCCATAGGGTCCTTATCGCCTGATATAAACTCCGGTGATCCTAATTGTTCCGGATTGGCCTCAGCATCACTGGTACGCTGATCTGGTACGTCTCGTCGCGGACGTTCCCTGGCGGTTGCCGATGAGGGAGGACCTTCAGTCTCAAGGTCCTATGTTTCATCCGGCTTACAGTCTCTGGCTTTAACGGCAGGGCTGTTGAAAGCCAGGTGTTGAGGGACCGAGGTCTCTCGGACTCGATCATTTTGACCATGTTAAGGACACGGAAGTCTTCTTTCAAGCAGATCTATCACCGTGCCTGGAAAGCTTATATCGCCATATGCGAAGCGCTGGACTGGCGTCCTCGGACGTATTCCGTCCCCAGAATCCTGCGTCCTCTGCAGTGTGGAGTGACCCAAAAGCTCGCTTTGAGTACCATCAAGGATCCGATTTCGGCCTTGGCCGTCTTCTTTCAGCGACCTCTAGCGGGTCATTTCTTGGTTAGCACCTTGTGTTGGGGGTTCGCCATGTGCTCCCTCCTGTCAAGCCTCCTCTCCCACCGTGGGATCTGAATTTGGTGCTCTCGGTCCTCCAGGAACCTCCTTTTGGGAATATCCGGGATATTCCCCTCTTGTCTTGTCTCGGAGGGTGGCCTTTTAGTGGCAATCACTTCTGTTTGACGGGTGTCTGAGTTGGCGGCTTTGTCCTGCAAGTCGCCATATTTAGTCATCCATAAGGATAAGGCGGTGTTGCATCCGTGACCTTCCTTTTTGCCAAAGGTGGTGTCGACCTTTCACCTACATGAGGACATTGTCCTCCCGTCCTTGTGTCCTCACCCATCGCATCCCAGAGAGTTTGCGCTGCATATATTGGATGTGGTACAAGCCTTACGGGTGTACCTGTCTGCTACTGCTTCTATTCGAAAGTCCGACTCACTGTTTGTGACTGTCTCTGGTCCATAACAGGGCCAAGCGGTTTCGTCTGCCATCATTTCTAGGGGAATCAGACAAACCGTCATTCAAGCCTATGCTCTCAAAGGGCGGGCGCCTCCCTTTCCGGTTACAGCGCATTCCACCAGGGCAATTGGTGCTTCCTGGGTTTTCCGACATCAAGCGTCGGTTGCACAAGTGTGCAAGGCGGCGACCTGGTCGTCTGTTCATGCCTTTTTAAGTTTTATAAAGTTAATGTGGCTGCATCTCCGGATGCTTCCTTCGGCCGCAGGGTGCTACAGGCCGCTGTTTAAAGTTGCGACGACTCCGTTGAGGAGCTCTGCCTTCTTGGAGTGAAGTTTTTGGTTTTTTCATTTATACTGCTCCCATCCCTCTTGACACTGCTTTGGGACATCCCACGTGTAAAGTGACACCGTGTCAGTCCATGGATGGTAAGAGAAAATAGGATTTTTTGTACTCACCGTAAAATCCTTTTCTCTGACATCCATGGACTGACACGGCACCCACCCTTCCTTTTTAAGTTTGTACTGCTTTGTTATGAACTGAAGTCTGCTGACTGTAGTGGGAGGGTTGTGTCCGGAGGGACCGCCCCCTGGGTGGGGCTGTTCAGCTCTGGCTTTTAGAATGTATGTATAACATCTCACATTCTGCCTAGGTCTTCTCCTGCAAGCAGGTACATAACCCACGTGTAAAGTGTAAAGAGACACTGTGTCAGTCCATGGATGTCAGAGAAAAGGATTTTACGGTGAGTACAAAAAATCCTATTTTTTTCAAACTTGTCGCTTTTCTTTTGTTTATAGCGAAAAAATAAAAACCGCAGAGGTGATCAAATACCACCAAAAGAAAGCTCTATTTGTGGGAAAAAAAGGACGCAAATTCCGTTTGGGTACAGCGTCGCACGACCGCGCAATTGTCATTCAAAGTGTGACAGCGCTGAAAGCTGAAAAATGGCCTGGGTAGGAAGGGGGTGAAAGTGTCCAGTAGGCAAGTGGTTAAGTATGGCCATATTGTGCTTCTTGAAACAACTAAGTCTTTTCCAGAGCAGTCTGTATTCCTCCTGAGGTTACCCGTGAGTTTTTCTTTGTATCCCGAACAACTTTTCTGGCACTTGTGGCTGCAATCTTTCTTAGTCTACCTGACCATGGCTTGGTATCGAGAGCCCTGAATTTTCCACTTAAAGCAGAGTTCCTACTAAAAAAAATATTAAAAGTCTGCAGCTACAAAACCTGCAGCTGCTGACTATTAATAATTGGACTCTTGCCTGTCCCAGGGTGCAGCGATGCGGGGGAATGAAGTCCCACTCGTCTCCCCCCTCCTTTCCGCGGCACCAGCATTGTCACTGTGGGCGCTCGGCACGCACAGCGCATGCGCAAGCCGCGCTGTGACTGGCCGAGCAATCATCTGGGACCTGTGACATGTCCCAGATGATTGCCGAGAGGGAGGGGGGAGAGGGTGCCCCCCCCAAAAAAAATGACGTGCCAAATGTAGCATGTCAGGGGGTCACCTTCCCTTTTAAAGCGGAAGTTCAATTTTTGGGTGTAACTCTGCCTTAAGTGATTGAACAGTACTCCCTGCCTGGCATATTCGAGGCTTTAGATCTTCTTTTTTTTTTTTTTATATCCTTTTCCATCTTTTTTTCTTTTTCGTACAACACGGGACACGGAGCCTCCTAATCATTACATAGTGGGTTGTATAGCTCACCAGAGGTGATTGGACACTGGCACACCCAATGAAGACAAGTTCCCCTCTATATAACCCCTCCCATAAGGGGAGTACCTCAGTTTTTTCGCCAGTGTCTAAGGTGTTGGTCACGACTAAGGATGTGCTAAGAAGAAGCTCTACTAAAAAATATTCCTCCGGGGGTCAAGGAGCTACGCAATCGGATCCATCCAAAAAGCCATATAAATATGCTAAAATGGATGGTACCCGGGCCTCGCAGAAGGGCGAGGTTTTGCCTGTAATGTCTCTTTGAGGATTGGGCTAGGGGATCCAGTACTTTCGCTATATGTTAAAATGCGCAAAAGTTTCTGGCATAGTCTTTTACAAGGTCCAGGGAAGAGGCCTCCTTTAAATAGGAACCCAGATCCCTGAAGGTTGGCACAACATACCCGCCGTGATTGGTGAAGATTGGTAGTGTCTGGTCTTCAGCAGACTTTCTCCTATGAGTAGTGCATGTCTTAGCTCTTTACTCCCTCTAGTGGTGGAAACAGATGACATTCTCTTTTCCTGGAGCATAGTAAGTGGAAGTTCTGTGTCGGCTGTTGATTGGGCACTTCCGTTGCAGGCTCTGCCATGTCCAGAGAGAAGAGTCTCTCATAGTTCAGGCACAAGGCTCGCTGGGGGGGTACTCTTCCTCTCTCCCCTTCCTGCCTCGATTACCTCCATCCCCCCTACATGCGTGTGCAGGGGGTGCGCATTTAAAATTTCACGCCGGAAGGAGAAGGGGGGTGGCGTGGTTACGCGAGCGGGCACGTGCGGCGTGCACGCCACTGCACAGGCGCAGAGCGGGATTTTTAAATGAACCTCAGACGCCTGAAGAGCTCTGCATTAACGGGGACACAGCAGCTTTGGGGCACGTAAGCTTTCTCTGTGTGTTGGATTCAGGCACTCTGGACACCTACTCAGCATCAGGCTGTGCGATTAGTTGCATATTGATTATATATTGCTAAACTAGCACAGTAGTGTATGCATTTATTTTGTACCTCTGCTTTTTAGCTTAGGACTATGTCTTCCCATAGGAGGAATTCAGGGACAGGGGAAAAGCATTGCCATCCATCCTCTCCTGCAAGACCTAAGGCACAGGATGAGCCATTGCCTTTGTCAGGCATAGCAACCTCTCCTAATATGGCAGCTCCTGCATATGTCACTGAGGACACTTTAGCAGTAGCACTGAAAAACTTGGAAGGGAGAATCACTAGTTTGATCGCCGCATCCTCTCAGGAGGAAAAAAAAAAGCAGAAGTATGTCCCCTTCTACTGTTCTAGATCCCCCTTCAGAGGACGACGACGCCTTTTCAGGTTCTTTTTTTTTAACAGAAAAGGTTTTTATTTCGAAAAAATAGGATAATACAACAGTGACAGAATAAAGTCTCAGGCATAATACAGAGTTAGTAGGCAAAGTGAGCTTAGCTGTACAATCAGAGAAAAATATTCGGGGGAACACTCAGGAACATATACTGACAGGGTCCTTACATCATACTATGAACCAGGGGTACAGTAGGAGTTACCGCTGGGGTACTCTACCCAGGGGTTCCCCACCCCCCCAACACGGGGGGGGAGGGGGGGAACAAAGGGGCAGCCAGTGGGGAGTAGGCTACCAGGGGGGGAGGAGTGAGGGAGGGCCAAAGAGGGGGAAGGCAGTAGGAAAAAGGGGGGTCGGGGAAGGGGAGGGGGAGGGAGAGAGAAAAAAAAAAAAGGAGGGGGGGGAAAGCAGGATGATAGGGGAGGCCAGACGCGAAGGAAGAGGGAAGAGGGGGGAAGGGCAGAGGAGGAGAAGGGAAATAAGTCAGGAGACATAACAGAGTTCATCAGCTCCACTACCAGGTTCTTCATCGTCTGTGGCCAGGTGTCATCTGCCCATGAGGCCATCTCCCCACCCGTCCAACCAGGAGGACCAGATCTTGTCAAACTTTACCGGGTAGTTCCTACTCTCATACGTAATCTTGTAAAGTGGCAGCACCCTATTAACCGTAGCCTCCCAGGAGGCCCCAGAGGGGACCTCTGTACTCCTCCATTTTAAAAGGATTTCTCTCCTGGCGTAGAACAGTAAGAAGGTTACACAGAGTTTGGTGTATCTACTCCCCTCCATGTCTCCCAGGAAACTAAGCAGAAAGGGCTTAGGATCCGGCGTCAGGTCTATGCCACCAATCCTCCCCACGGTCTCTGCTACCTCCTGCCAGTAAGGCTGAATCCTTGGGCAGGTCCAGACCATATGGAAGAAGGAGCCCTCATCCCTTCCACATCTTCCACATAGCGGGCTCAAGGAGGGATAGATGCTGGCCAGTCTTTGTGGAGTGTAGTATGCTCTATGTAGGAATTTGAGCTGTATGAAACGGTCCCTGGACGCAATCATGGACGGAATATAGGAGGAAACCAGTTCCTCCCAGGTTTCCTCATCTAGGTCGGGAATGTCTTCCCTCCATTTATGGAAGAGAGGAATTGTGTTGGCGTCATAGGCTATCGTAAGGTATAGATAAAGGGTGGAGAGAGGCCTCTTCATCGTTCCAGACATAAGTCTTCTCTCAACTCGATCCGCCTCAAGGATAATGGGCTCCGGGAATTGCGCGTTAATGGCATGCTTGAGTTGCCAATATCGAAAGAAAAAAGATGAGGGGAGTCGATGGGTCTGTTTCAGACTCGAGAACGCCGCAACTTTCCCATCCACCATAACATGTTTGAGTTTTACAACCCCGTGGTTAGCCCAGGCTGCCGGGTCAGGTACTGAATTAAGGTGGGGGAGCAAGGGATTGCCCCACAACGGGGTGTGTGGGGAGTGCGTAGGGGTTTGATCCCCGAGGCCCTGGAGGTCTGCCACACCCTAATGGTAGTCTTCATTGGTTCGGTCACTCGAGGATGTGCCGTGGGTCCCCTGAAAACTAGGTTGGAAAGAGCTGCATATGACCCAAGGAGAGCCGCCTCGAGGGTGACAGCAGGGTTCTGCTTCGGCTGGGAGAACCACCACCGCACTGTGACCAGGACCGCCGCCCAGTAGTATAGAAGGAAATTTGGAAGGGCCAAACCCCCCGCAGACAAGGGGAGATAAAGGGACCGTCGAGCCACCCTAGGGGGGCGCCCTGCCCAAATAAAGGAGGACACTACACTGTCAATTTTTTTAAAGAAAGAACGGGGAATAGGAGTGGGGGTCTGTCTAAAGAAGTACAGGAACTTGGGGAGATAGATCATTTTAATTAAATTTCCCCTCCCTACTGGGGAGAGCGGGAGACTACGCCAGCCGGCGCAACTCCGTATTAGCTGTTCCAACAGGGGGAATAGGTTCCTAGTCAAATATTCTTTCAGCCTGGGGCCTATTTTTACCCCCAAGTATGTGAACGTCTCCACCCAGGTCAGTGGCGTGTGGGAGGGGGTCGATGGTACCGACGCCTGGAGGGGGAATAACACTGATTTGTCCCAGTTGATACGGATCCCTGAGTATTGGGCGAAAGTGTCAAATTGTGCCAGGGCAGAGTCCAGGGAGGCGGAGCTATCCGCTAAATAAAGGAGGGAATCATCGGCATATAACGAAAGTTTTCCAAGTCATCTTCCAGGACGGCTTACAGAGAGATAGGCTCCTCCCACCTAGAACAGGAAACACATGATCCACATCATAAAAGTCTTACTCATGCATTAGCACCTCAGTATTTGTGTTTCCTCAGGCTAGACAGGCACTATCCAAGGGATGTTTGTTATTTTTTTGGGCCTTCGTGCCAGGCGGCAGGGGCCCCCCCGACGTCCATACCCAGTCAACAGGGGTAGTTCCCCTGGGGTATGAGTCAGTTTGGGGCCACCCAGGAGACCTGAAACAGGGGTCATGGGTGATGGTATGGGACCCCACCTCCCAAGTCGGGTGTATCCTCAGCGAGGTTACCTGTGAGGGTGGAGGAGGTGATCCAGTGGGTCCAGCCGCGGCACAGCAGGGTATCCTCCTGGCGGAGGCTCGGGCAGCCGTAGAGCCGGTATCCTTCCCGGACAGATGGATCTACAGAGGGGAGTCTCTAGCTCCAGGACAGCATGGAGCTGGGCGCACAGCTAGTGTGTCACTTCCGGCGCAGAAAACAGGAAGTGACACAACAGGAAGTCCCGCGGCGGCCATCTTGGTACACCCATTTGGAAGCCTAGTTGAAAATAACAGGCGTGCTGTGCCGTGGGGCGGCGTCGGATCCACAGCGCCGCTCCAGACCTCCACTCCTCTCATATTTAAGGGACCCGGACCTAAAGATGGCGCCGCACAACATGGAAGGACCCAGAGACGCAGATCTGGAGGCGCCATCGGTCGCATCGGGCCCTAAGGTAAGAAAATAAGGGGCAGACCGCTTCTTTCCTTTTCTTACCCTCCTGTGGGGGCGGCACAGGGGGAGTCTGTTTATTCCAGAGACCGTTTGTTTCTCCTATGCTGATGGTGGCAGACGTCACATATTCTAGCATAGGCTCTGGTGGTGGGTACTTCTCATAATTCTTAGACTAGAATAAGAGAGTCCACGTGGTGTTTCTGGTTTGGGTGTTTACTTCAGTGTAAGTAATATGCAGGCGCTTGTCATTTACTGTATTACAGGACAGGACCCACGAGCCCAGAGATAAAACAGAAACACCTAGAAAAAGATGCCCAATATGTACCAGGAAGTTGCAAATTGGGTGGAAAGAGAATGCTTGTCAGGACTGCATAGACAGACTTATCAAGGGAGAAACAGGCCCTGTTCTCAAAGGCTTTATGGACTCATTAAAGTCAGGGATGAAACAGACGTTTCAGTCCTTTAAGCCCACACAGCAAGAGACACTTGCTGAACCCAGCCCAGGTACTTCAGGCACCAGTACTACCGTGAGGCCAGAAGTTAGGGCCCAGGTACGGGCAGTCCACCAGCATCGAGTCCTGGAGGACGGGGAGGACAACTCAGGCTCAGCCTCAGACCCTGAGGAGATAGACCCGAGCGAGGAAGGGCCAGAAAAGATGCAAAAATTCCTTTTTCCTTCAGAGCTCCTGAAAGCAATCTACGACACCCTGGAACTGGAGTCCCCAGAGAACCAGGAGTTGTCAGTGCATGACCTCCTATATGAAAGCTTTCAGCCTAGACAGGGCAGAACCTTTCCGGTGCATGGATCCCTAAGGGAGACCATACTTCATGAATGGAGGAGGCCGGAGAAAGCAGTATTCTTCCCTAAAAATTTAAAGAGAAGGTTCCCCTTTAAGGAAGAGGATACAAAGCTGTGGGATAGATGTCCCAGACTGGACGCTTCCATAGCCAAGGTCTCTAGAGCTTCAGAACTTTCCTTTGAGGATACAGGTATCCTGAAGGACCCAATGGACAGGAAGGCGGAGGGCTATTTAAAAAAGGAGTGGGAAGCTTGCTCCGCCAACTTTAGACCCGCACTAGCCACCACATGCGTGGCGCGTACACTTGACTTATGGCTTAAACAGCTCCGCACTCTTCTGGAGTCAGACACTCCTAGGGAAGAGATTCTGGATGCTTTACCCACGCTAAGTAAGGCAGTGGCCTATATAGCGGATGCATCCACGGAGTCGGTCACATTCTCGGCCAGATCCACAGCCTTGGTTAATGAAGCCAGGAGGGCTATCTGGCTGAAGACCTGGGGAGGAGACTCTGTCTCAAAGACAAGACTCTGTTCCCTCCCGTTTGATGGAGATCTGCTCTTTGGAAAGGAGCTGGAATCCGTCCTAGAGAGGTCGGCCGATAAAAAGAAAGGGTTCCCTTCCACAGTGGCAGACCATCTCCAGCAGCCGTTTTATCCTAGATCTGATCGCATCAGGGTACAGGATAGAACTTTTAGGCTGCCCCCCTCAAAAACTTTTCATAACAAGTCTCCCAAGAGACGCGGAAAAAGCCACAGCTATGTCTTCCCTCCGGCAGAGTATGCTAGAAGAGAAGGTGATAAGCTTCATCCCCCCATCTCTAAGAAAAGAAGGATTCTACTCAAGTTTTTCTGATAAAGAAATCATCAGGAAAATTTCGACTGATTCTAAATCTGAGACAAGTAAACATGTACGTAAAGTACAGACGTTTCAAGATGGAATCAATCTACTCCACCAGAGAGCTGTTAACCCCTGGGGTCTTCATGGTCTCATTGGACCTAGGGGACGCCTATCTTCACGTCCCTATTCGAGAGGAGTCCCAACAATTTCTCAGATTTGCAGTAAGAAAAGGGTTCAGAACCCTCTATTTTCAATTCAATGCTCTGCCCTTCGGACTAGCGTCAGCTCCACGCATTTTTACGAAGATACTGGCAGAAGCGCTAGGGACTCTGAGATCAGAGGGAATTCAGATTATCCCCTATCTGGACGACCTACTGTTTTTTTGCAGACTCAGCAGAAGAAGTCAGACGGAACCTGAGCAACTAGGGTGGCTGGTAAATCAGGAGAAGTCACAATTAGTACCTACTCAGAGCATTGTATACCTAGGATACCTGATAGACTCAAGGAAGTCCAAGATATTCCTGACAAAGGAAAAGGTAGAGACAATTTTGACAGAGGTGAGGAACCTCTGCACTTGTTCAAGGACCTCAATTCAGAGTATGAGGGTCCTTGGGTTAATGACAGCGGCCATCCCAGGAGTCCAGTGGGCTCAGTTCCATACTCGAGCGCTTCAGGCGTTCATGCTTTCTCTCTGGGATGGACAAACAAATTCACTTCAGAGACAGACGGAAATTCCGCAGGAAGTAAAGCTCTCAATAGAATGGTGGTTGATCCCTGCAAACCTCTCGGCTGGCCGACTCTGGTCCCAACACTGTCCTCTGGCAGTCACCACGGACGCCAGCGGGCAGGGCTGGGGCGCCCATTCAGGCACTCTGATAGCCCAGGGGCTCTGGAACCGGCAGGAAGCCGGCCTCTCCTCCAATGCGAGGGAGATGAAGGCGGTTCTAAAGGCCCTAGTAGCCTTTTGCCCATCCCTAAGGGGAAGACATGTGCAGGTCCTTTCGGACAACATTACCACGGTTTGTTACCTCAACAAGCAAGGGGGTACGAGAGTCCCGGGTCTGATGAGGATAGCAAGAGAGATCCTTCAATGGGCAGAAGAAAACCTGTTATCCCTATCTTCCATTCACCTAAAAGGGGAATTAAATTCTCTGGCAGATGCCCTAGGCAGAGAGACGCTGTCTTCGACAGAATGGTGCTTGAATCGAACAGTGTTCGAAGAAATAGTGCAGAAGTGGGGAGACCCACAGATAGACCTTTTTGCTACAAGACACAACAGGCAGGTGAAACAGTTCTATTCCCTACAGAGAGATCTTCTCAGTCGGGGCCTAGATGCCCTATCCCAGTCTTGGGAGGCAGATCTGGTATACGCATTTCCACCGTTTGCCCTCATTCCGAGGATTATCCGGAAGATAAAAGGGTCCAACACAAAGGTCATCCTGATCGCGCCATTTTGGCTGAGGAGGTCTTGGTTCTCAGGTCTTCTAAGACTCAGCATTGCAGAACCTTGGAGACTACCTTACAGGTCGGACCTCTTATACCAGGGAGAAGCGAATCATCCAGAACTGAGCTCTCTTTCTCTGACGGCTTGGCTTCTGAAAGGGAGCTGTTAGAGCTGAGAGGGTTATCGGCCAAGGTAATCGATACCATTCTTAGCAGCCGAAAGCCGTCCACTAACACAATTTATAATAAAATTTGGAAGAGATTTGGGGACTGGCGCAGACTCGACAACAGAGTGTCAGGTGCCATGGTCCCGGCGGTTCTAGATTTCCTCCAAGCCAGAGCAGATCTAAACCTTGCAGTTAGTACTCTTAAGGTTCAGGTGGCCGCCCTGTCCAACTTTTTAAATCAAAGACTGTCAGAAGAACCACTGATCAAAAGATTTCTTGTGTCCATCAGCCGGAAATGAGTCCCCAAAGCAAGGAGGTTCCCTCCCTGGGACTTAACAGTATTACAGGGTCTCGGTAGGGCACCATTTGAACCTATAGATGAACTACCCATAAAACTGTTAACCCTGAAGACAGTAGTTTTGGTGGCCCTAGTCTCGGCTAGGAGAGTCAGTGAGATCCAGGCACTTTCAGTGATCGAGCCTTTCTGCACCATTTTACAAGACAAAATTATCCTCTCGCTTGACCCAGCTTTTCTCCCCAAGGTATCGTCTAACTTCCATAGGTCAGAAGAAATAGTGATACCATCATTCTGCGGAAATCCAAAGAATGAGAAGGAAGCAGGATTTAATAAAATAGACGTCAGGAGATGCCTGATTGCCTACATAGAGCACACCAAGGAGTGGTGACGCTCCACCAGCTTGTTTTATTCGCAGGTCCTAACAAGGGGAAAGAGGCATCCAAAGGTACCATCGCCAGGTGGATGAAGTCGGCCATGGCGGAGGCATACAAGGCAGTCTCCCGCACACCTCCATTAGGTATAAATGCTCACTCCACAAGAGCGGTTTCTACTTCTTGGGCTGAAAGGGCAGGAGCATCTCGCCCTCCAGATCTGCAAGGCCGCAACCTGGTCCAGTTTCCAGACTTTTGTGAAGCATTACAGACTGGACCTGCTTGCCAGCCAGGACCAGTCTTTCGGCAGGAAAGTGCTGCAGGCTGTGGTCCCGCCCTGATCAGGTAGTACTATATTGTCCTCTCTGTAAGCCGCCCTGGAAGATGACTTGGAAAAACAGTGTTATTACCTGTTAACTACTTTTTCCAGGAATCTTCCAGGACGGCGTCAGTTCCCTCCCTTTTTATGAGGTGAGTAGCAATGTAAAGCATATATAAGGATAGAGCTACGCTGATCCAGGTTTAATGATTCTGAGGCCTTCGGTTATTTGTTAAATACTGAGGTGCTAATGCATGAGTAAGAATTTTATGATGTGGATCATGTGTTTCCTGTTCTAGGTGGGAGGAGCCTATCTCTCTGTAAGCCGTCCTGGAAGATTCCTGGAAAAAGTAGTTAACAGGTAATAACACTGTTTTTTCCTCCAAGGAACCTACACGAATGCCCCTGATCGAGGGGTCTCCTCTAATATGTGCGGCAAGTGGCTCCATGGCCAGGGCAAAAAGGGATGGGGACAGTGGGCATCCCTGCCGGGTCCCCCTCTCTAGGAGGAAAGGACCCGACAGTGTGCCGTTAGTACGGATGCGGGCCTTGGGATGTGCATAAAGCATTTGTATCCACTTCAGGTAGTTCGGGCCAAACCCGTACCTGGAAAGAACCGACCATAGGTAGCCCCACTCAACCGAGTCGAAAGCCTTCTCCGCGTCGAGTGAGGCCACCACTCCTGGGGCATCTGGGTCAGCACTCGCTATATGCGTGTGCAACCTACGGATGTTAATGTCAGTACCCCTCCCCGGCATAAATCCTGTCTGGTCTGGGTGGACCAGAGCTGTGATTACCGTAGTAAGGCGGTTCGCTAGAATTTTCGCCAAGACCTTGGTGTCTACATTTAGGAGGGAAATGGGGCGATACGAGGAGCACTGCAGGGGGTCTTTGCCCGGCTTGGGAATAACAACTATGACTGCCTCGCTCATCGAGTCTGGGAGGGCCCCCGAGTCGAATGCGTGCGTTAGAGTCCGGAGCAGTCTAGGGGCCAGGTCCTCCATATATGTCTTGTAAAATTCCACCGGGAACCCGTCCGGGCCCGGGGTTTTATTTGTCTGCATCCCCTTCAAGGCCGACTGAATTTCCTCTAACTTTATTGGGGCGTCCAGTTTATTGGCAGTTACTGTCGTAAGGACCGGTATATCAATCTCGGCTAGGCAGCGGTCAAGGTCTGTCTGATCATATGTCACCCTGGAAGTGTACAGGTGCTGATAGTACTCGGCAAAGCTGCGGTTAATGTCCTGGGGAGTAGAGAGTAGGTGCCCATCCTGGTCCCGTATTTGTGCTATGGTCGCCACCCCGGACTGTTCTCTAGACAGCCACGCAAGGAGTCTTCCCGTTTTGTCCCCTTGCTCAAATATCCGCTGAGATTGATGAAGAAGCTTTTTTTTGTGTGAGAAGTGCGAAGGAGTAAGGCCTGTTGCGTTAGAGATTGGAGTTGGGTATAGTGTGTCGGGTCGCGTGTTTGAACATAGAGGGCTTCCGTCGCCGACGCCTCCCCCTCCACCCTCTCAAGATCTACTCTACGTTCCCTTCTCACCGCAGCTATGATAGTGTCCCCGTGAGGAGGCCTTAAAGGCATCCCATGTGGAGCTGTCCCCGGCCGACCCCAGATTCTCCTCCCAGAACACCTGAAGGGTGGGGTGAAATCTAGAATCGACATCCTTATCCGAGATCCAGAACCTGGAGAGTCTCCAAAGTCTGTCTGAGGGATCCGCGGTCAGCTCCAGGGACAGCAACAGTGGGGCATGATCGGAGATTCCGCGAGGGAGGATAGCTATTTTCCGGACTCTGGGAAGGACAGGCGCCGCCACGTATGCAAGGTCAATTCTAGAAAATGATTTGTGTGTGGCTGAGTGGCAGGTAAACATTCTGGAATGGGGATATTTCCACCTCCATACATCAGTAAAGCCATAGGTATCAGCCCAAGTGGCTAGGCCCTGGCGGGTCGCACCCGCTGCAGCACATCTGTCCCTATCAGAGTCCGGCACTAAATTGAAATCCCCCAGAAGGATGACATTGTCTGGGGGGAACTGGGCCAGCTTGGCCGTGAGTAGATTCAGGAGTGCAATGGAGGCCGGGGGGGGGGGGGCAAGTAAAGAGCCACCACCACCCAGGGAACACCATGTATTAAGGCATGGAGCAGTATATATCTGCCATCAGGGTCCAGGATTAAATCTAACAGTTTAAATGGGAGGGTTTTTGCCACCAACACACTGACACCCCTGGCATAATTAGAATAGGTTGAGTGGTAATGATGTCCCACCCATGGCTTCTTCAGACTCATTGTTTTGCTGCCCACCAGGTGCGTCTCCTGCAACACACAGATGTGCGGGGTATATTTTTTAATAAACTGGAAAACCAGTGAACGTTTAATCGGAGAGTTCATACCCTGTGTGTTCCAGGAGAGGACATCAAGCTCAGCCATCATATCCTGAGACACAATAAAGAGGATAAATACATATTACGAGGCCCGGGGCTCCTCCACCCCTTCCTCCCGGGTCAGGGGGAGAACCGGGCCTCCACAGCAGTATAACAGTCACCACCAAGCACACATCTGTCACATAACAAGTAATCATCAACTGGGAGCCAAAAATACAGCTCAACTTTCCCAAACTACCCCCCACCCCACCCCCCCCCCCCCCGTCCCCGGAGGAAGGCCTGAGTCCCCAAACAATTGTCAGCCCATTTGCTGAACATGAGGGCAGTGAGCAAGAGGCAACAGGCCCCTCACCAACAAACTGGGTAAGGCAAGCTTGTGAATCCAATGCAGGATATGTGTCATGGATCTCCCGGATGTTCCGGGGGCACTCTTCTTGGGTAAAAGGGTCATGTGTTGAGTCCCACAAAGGTCTGAGCAGCATCTAATGACCGGGGGGGGGGTGTCCCTCCAGAGCATAACACCCCTCTCCAGCTCACACAGGCAGTTTTTGTCCCCAGTCTCTCATGGAGAGTACAGAATTGCTAGAGGGGGACAGATCAGAGTCCATAAGTGGGGAGTATGATGAGCATCAGGAGAAGAAGGATCAGGTCCCCATGGAAAGGCAGCAGGGGGATTAGAGGAGTTCAACTTACCAAGCCCCCCCCCCCGGGGCATATTCACAGTCAGTGGGTGCAGATGGAGGGTCTTCAGGCACGAAGGGATTCAGCCCACTCCACCGCCTCCCTGGGTGATGTGAAGAATTCAAAGCGATCTCCATCTTGGACCCTCAGCTTGGCGGGGAAAAGCATACTGTACTTGATGCCTTTAGCTCTCAGGATGGCTCGGGCTGGGTCAAACGATTTCCCCTGCCTCTGAGTTTCTACAGAATAATCAGGGAAGATCAGCAGCTTTGTGTTCTGATATTTCAAATCCCCTTGCACACGGGCCGAACGGAGGACAGTGTCTCTATCCCTGTAGTGGAGGAGCTTAAAAATAAAAGTGCGCGGCGGCGCTCCGGACGGATCTCGGAGGGCCGGGACTCGATGCGCCCGTTCAATGGAGAAATGCGAGGAGAAGCGGGCCTCTGGGAGCAGTGTGGGAAGGAGATGTTCCATAAATGCGACCGGATCTGAGCCCTCCACACCCTCCGGTAGGCCCAGGACCCGCAGGTTATTCCTGCGGTTCCGGTTCTCGGCGTCCTCTGCTCTTACCTCCAGGGCCCGCACCTTGGATTTAAGGATCTGCAAGTCCGCATGTTGCTCCCTCTGCGTATCTTCTGCGCCCGAGATCCTCCTCTCCGCCTCCGGTCCCGGAACCTGTCCATGTCGCGGCGGATGAGGGCGGTTTCAGCCTGAACATGGTCTATCTTGACCGTGAGCGCTGATTGGCATCCCAGGATTGCCTGCATCAGGGCATCGAAAGCCGGCGAGCCCGCCTGGATTGCTCCGTCTGAGGAGGATGCTGTCTGTGTCTCCATGTGGGACGTTGGCGGTGATATAGGCCCAGGTTTCGGCGGCGTGCAGGCAGCGTCCAGTCCCCTTCTCCTCTGTGTCCCCTTGTTGCCTTTACGCATTCCCCAAGAGCCCCGGGAGTGTTTTAGGAGGTTTTACAGGATCTCCGGGGTAAATCCACGACAGGATGGAGAAGGATTAGGATTCAGAGCGGGAGCCCAGTAATCAAGCGTCCGCTCCCTGCGCCATCTTGGCCACGCCCCCCTTTTCAGGTTCTTAAATTGCAGGTGGAATGTTATGCTGAAGTGGTGCGTTCTACATTTAAGTTGCCCTCTTCTGAATTTCCTGAGTCCACTGTCTCCTCCCTGGGTTCATTAAAATCCCCACAGGCTGCATGTTCTTTTCCGGTTTATCCTTTATTGGAAAATCTTATTTACATGGACTGGCAACATCCAGACAAGCGTTTTTTTTCCTCCCAGGAAATTTGATGTTCTCTATCCTATGGAGGAAAAGTTTACCAAGAAGTGGAGTCTGCCTGCAATAGATGCGGCTATTTCTTGTGTAAATAAAAACCTGACTTGTCCTGTAGACAATATTCAGGTATTTAAAGATCCTTCTGAGAAGAAAGTGGAATTTTTACTTAAATCTTCTTTTCTTATGGCTGGCGCTGTAACCCAACCTGCTGTGGCAGCGGTTGGCATGTGTCGGGTCCTAAAGGAGCAGGTGAAGCGAGGGCTTAAGGATCTTCCTCCGGATCAGGTTAAGCTATGGGAGAACCTGCCTAAAGCCTTATGGTTCACAGTAGATGCCATTAGAGATTCTATTCTGCAGGCATCCCGTCTCACGCTCCAGCTGGTGCACACGTGCACGATTCTGTGGTTTACAGCATTGGTCAGCTGAAGCTTCGTGTAAAAAAACTTTTGGCCAGTTTCCCCTTCCATGGGGAACGACTCTTTGGGCATGATCTAGATAAATATATCCAGAAGATTTCAAGTGGTAAAACTACTGTTACCAGATAAGAAGAATAATAAGTGCCCTTGTTTTAAGCGTTCTCTCTCCCTGGTTCCCGGAACCTCAGCCAGGCAGTGGCGACGACATTCTCAGCCAGCCACAAGAGCTAAGGCCCAGGGTCACAAGAAGCCCAGGGTCACAAAGAAGCCTTGGGGTCAAAAAGCTAGCAAGCAAAACCCCAAAGCCCCCTTATGAATGGGCGCCCCCGCTCGACCGAGTGGGGGGGCGGCTTCGGCAGTTTTCAGCAGCTTGGCAGACAGAGATCCGGGACAAGTGGGTAGTTTCCACAGTGTCCCTAGGGTACAAGCTAGAATTCCGGGAAATCCCACCTGAACGGTTTCTAAGCTCAAACATCTCCAAGGATCCAATAAAAAGAAAACCCTCCTTCCAGGCATTGGATCACTTGCCTACAAGGTGGGGATTTTTTGGCGTCTATAGACATCAAGGACGCCTATTTACATGTGCCTATTTATCCCACTCACCAAAAATTCCTAAGGTTTGCGGTAGAACATCGCCACTTCCAGTTTGTGCCTCTGCCTTTTGGTTTGGCCACTGTACCCTGGGTATTTACAAAAGTTTTGGCCCCATTGTTGGCAAACTTAAGAGTACAGGGCATAACGGTGACAGCCTATCTACTTGTGATAGATCAGTCAGTGGCAGGATTAGATCACGCGGTGCTCAAAACAGTAAGATACCTGGAACAGTTAGGATGGATCATAAACCTACAGAAATCCTCTCTACAAGCCCTAAGAAGGGTAGAGTATTTGGGCATGATCATAGACACAGCCCAAAGCAGGGTATTCTTGCCAGAGCCAAAGAAAGTCTGTAAGAGAATTGATCCACAAGGTCAGGGCGAAGAAGGGACCATCGATTCGCCTTTGCATGAGGCTATTAGGGAAGATGGTGGCCTCCTTCGAGGCTGTTCCTTACGCCCAGTTTCATTTGAGACTACTGCAAGGCTGTATTCTAGCTGCCTGGAACAGGAGAAGCCAAGCCTATCCATCCCGCTCACCAAAAGTTCCTAAGATTCGCAGTAGAACAACGCCACTTCCAGTTTGTGGCTCTGCCTTTCGGCTTGGCTACTGCACCCCGGGTGTTTACAAAGGTTCTAGCCCCACTTTTAGCGAATCTAAGGGCGCAATGCATAGCAATGATGGCTTATCTAGACGACCCACTCTTGGTAGAACAGTCAGTAGCACGATTAGATCACAATGTGCTCAGTACGGTAAGATACCTAGAGAATTTCAGGTGGATCCTAAACCTACAGAAATCCTCTCTACAACCCCTAAGAAGGGTGGAGTATTTGGGCATGGTCATAGACATGGCCCCAAGCAGAGTATTCCTTCCAGAACCAAAGATCAAATCTTTAAAGGAATTGATCTACATGATCAAGGCAAAGAAGGGACCATCCATTCGCCTTTGCATGAAGTTATTGGGAAAAATGGTGGCCTCTTTCGAGGCCGTTCCTTATGCCTAGTTTCATTCGAGACTGCTTCAAAACAGTATCCTGTCTGCCTGGAACAGAAGAATCCAAGCTCTAGATTTACCAATGCGCCGGTCTTCAGAGGTGCGCCAAAGCTTCAGTTAGTGGTTAAAGCCCAAGAATTTGCGAAGCGGAAAATCCTTCCTTCCGGTCACCTGGAAGGTGGTATCTACGGATGCCAGCCTTTTCGTCTGGGGGGCAATTTTGGAAGAGGCTTTGGCCCAAGGAACTTGGTCCAAGTTCAAAAGAAGCCTACCCATCAACATATTGGAGATCTAGCCCTCAGAATCTGGACACACAGGTTACAGGGTTACCCTGTTCGGATTCAGTCCGACAATGCTACTGCTGTGGCTTATATCAATCATCAAGGGGGCACCCGGAGTCGGGATGCTCAGAGAGAATTGAACCAGATTTTAGTGTGGGCGGAAAGTCTTATTCCTTGTCTTTCTGCAATCTTCATTCCAGGGGTAGAGAATTGGCAGGCGGATTACTTGAGCCGCCAACCGCTATAGCCAGTAGAATGGTCTCTCCACCCTGACATTTTTCAAGCTATATGCCAGAAATGGGGGACCCCGGATGTAGACTTACTAGCTTCCAGATTCAACAAGAAGTTGGACAACTTTGTATCGAGGACAAGAGATCCTCTAGCCTACGGAACAGATGTGCTAATGATTCCCTGGGATCAATTCTCTCTGATCTATGCATTTCCTCTGGTTCCACTCTTACAGAGACTGCTTTGCAAAATCAAAGAAGAGGGAATACCAGTACTCCTGGTTGCTCCAAGTTGGCCCAGAAGGTCCTGGTACACCGAAATCATAAGGATGGCAGTGGGGAAACCTTGGATTCTTCCACTTCGCCCAGACCTGCTCTCGCAGGGTCCAGTGTAACATCCTTCCTTACGAAAGCTAAATTTGACGGTCTGGCTATTGAAACCTACATATTGAAGAAACGTGCACTCTCGGGTCCAGTCCTCTCCACTCTAATGCTAGAAAGCCGGCCTCCAGGCTCATCTAGTATAGAATCTGGAAGGCATATGTTTCCTGATGTGAATCCAGAGGGTTGGACCCTCAAAAGTATGGCATTTGTAGGATTCTAGCCTTTTGTCAATTAGGGGTAGATGTGAAACTAGCCCTGAGTACCATCAAAGGTCAAATCTCGGCTCTATCGATTTTCTTTCAGAGACCGCTGGCATCTCATTCCCTAGTCCAGGCATTCATTCAGGGGGTACTATGGGTAAATCCGCCAGTCAAACCTCCCGTGTGCCCATGGGTTTTGAATCCTAGTTTTTTCAGTCTTGCAAAAGCAGCCATTTGAACATATTCGCCATATTCCATTGATCCCTTTGAGTAGGAAACGCCTTTTTTGGTTGCTATCTCCTCTGCTAGGAGAGTATCTGAATTAGCAGCTCTTTCATGTAAAGAGCCTTATTTAGTTTTTCACAAAGACAAGATTGTGTTACGTCCCCATCCTACTTTCTTTCCTAAGGTGGTGTCGACGTTTCATTTAAATCAAGATTTCTTTATCGTACATCACGGGACACAGAGCGACATAGTAATTACTATGTGGGTTATAGAGCTTACCTTCAGGTGATGGACACTGGCACACCCAAGATAGGAAGTCCCCTCCCTTACCGGGAGTACCTCTGTAAAATGGACGGTACCCGGGCCTCGGTGAAGAAGAACGAGATGTTGCCTGTAATGCCTCTTAGGAGGGCTGGACCCTGGGTTCCAGTACTCTGCTCAGACCCAATACCAAGAGGTTTCTGGCAGGGTGCTGTACAGGTCCAGGGGAGTGGTGTTCCTTTCGGTAGGACCCCGGTCTCTGAAGGTCTACTGACATTGCCCGCCAAGAGGGGTGAAGTTTGGGCTTTCTGTTCCGAACAGAGTCCTGCGGCGGGGAAAGGTAAGTGAAGGTCTCTGACGGACTTGGTTCAGCAGGGAACCTTCAAACTAATGTGTTTTCTGCCTGTAAAGTACCTATGTGGTATTACTGATAGCAGTCTATGCAACATTGGGAATAGATGAAGAAAATAAAGAATTATCGCTGCATGACCGAATGTATGCAGGGCTTAGTGAAACAAAAAGTCACACTTTCCCTGTGCATTCAGTAATCTCAGAAGCCATTAAGAAGGAATGGGCTGATCCAGAGAAAAAAACATTTTTCCTAAGAGCGCATAAGACACTTTCCGTTCAATGAAGATCCAGAGGCGCTTTGGAACAAAATTCCAAAATTAGACGCAGCACTTTCACAAGTTTCCAGGTCAACCGACTTGGCATTTGAAGACATGGGTATACTGAAAGATCCCATGGACAAAAGGATGGATCAGCAGCTTAAGAAGGCCTGGCAATCCATCATGGGTAACCTTAAACCAGCTATGGGCTACTACCTGTGTCTCCAGAAACATGGAGTTCTGAATCGGCTAAAAAGCCATATTATAGCAGATTCACCTAAGCAGGAGATTCTTGATTCTTTTTCAACTCTAGCTGTAGCTTATATTTCTGATGCTTCTGCAGAATCAATAAGGATGTCAGCCAGATCTGGGGCCTTAACTAACTCAGCCAGGAGAGCTCTATGGCTGAAGACATGGCCATTGGATGCAGCTTCCACAAATAAGTTATGTGGCATTCCTTTTTTGGGATATCTTTTGCTGGGTCCTGATCTAGATTCTGTTTTAGATAGGACAGCGGATAAAAAAATCCTTTCCTGTTTAAAAAGAAAAAACAGCCAGTTAAGCGTTTTTTTTTTCAACCTCAAATCAGGATCAGGGAAGCAGGCCCCAAGAAAAAAGAAGGAATTGGTCGTCGCAAAAAGGTAAAGGCAGAGGGAATGTCCTCTTCAATCCTCCTGCACCAACCAATAAAATGTAATGACATGTCATTGCCTCTGGGAGGAAGGCTTCAGAAATGCCTTCCTCTTTGGGCAAGTGTGATGGAAAACACATTTATTCTGCACACGCTGGCCCAGGGATACAAAATAGAACTTTCGGATCTTCCTCCAGAAAGATACTGTGTAACAGACCTGCCAAGGGACACAGCAAAGGCCCTAGCCATGAAGAACATGTTGGGGGATCTGATGCAACAGGGTGTTGTGGTTCAGGTATCTCCAGAGGAACGTTACCGGGGTTTCAATTCCCATATCTTCCTGATAAGGAAACCATCAGGAAGCTTCCTTCTCATTCTGAATTTAAAACTGTTAAACAGGTCAGTCCAATACAGGCGGTTCCGCATGGCCTCCATCTTTTCGGTGAGAAATCTCTTAGTCAAGGGATGCTTCATGGCATCAATCGACTTAAGAGATGCATATCTGCATGTGCCCATAGCCCCTCGGTCTCAGAAATTCCTCAGGCTGCCAATAAATATGGGGAAGGAGGTGCTTCATCTACAATTGAAGGCCCTCCCGTTTGATCTATCATCCGCCCGGTGGATATTTACCAAAATAATGGCAGAAGCTCTAGCTCCTCTCGTTCATCCCTTATCTGGACAACCTCCTAATTTTTGCCCCTTCCAGAGAGAGGTTGCAGGTAGACCTAACCAAGGTTGGCAGTCATCTGGAAGCCTTGGGGTGGATTGTGAATATTCAAAAATCTAATTTCAATCCTGCTTAAAGAGTTCAGTTTCTAGGTTATCTAATAGATTCTGTAGAGAAAAGGTTTTTTCTCCCAGAAGAGAAGAAAGAACAAGGTCTTGAGTGTAGTAGCCAGTCTTCAGACAAACCAGGAGGTGTCAATCAGGAGGATTATGTCAGCCCTGGGAACCTTAACTTCGACTATTCAGGCCATTCAATGGGCAAGACTCCATTTCAGGCCCCTCTCAGCATTTCCTTTGTCAGGTATGGGATCACAGCCCAGAAACCTTAGACACAAAAGTAAAGCTTCCCACCAAGGTCAAGAGGACCCTTTGGTGGTGGAGGAATTGGGCAGTTCTGTCAAGGGGCCTACTTTGGTCCTTCCTGACAGAAATAAGGGTCACGACAGACGCCAGCAGTTGAGGATGTGGAGCCCACTGAGATCAACATATAGCACAGGGAGTTGGGTGCTGATCCGAAGCAGGAAGGTCCTCAAACTGGAGAGAGTTAAAAGCAGTTGCTCTAGCCTTGGCTGCCTTCTCTCCAAACCTCCAAGGGTCCCATGTGCAGATTCTTTCAGACAATGTCACCACAGTGGCATACCTGAACAAACAAGGGGGCACAAGGAGCAAAGCTCTTCTGTTGCTGTCGTCAGAAATCCTGGAGTGGGCAGAGAAGCATTTACTCTCCCTGTCAGCAGTGCATCTCAAGGGCACGCTAAACGAAGTAGCAGACAAAAAATTCAGGAAGCAGAGTGGAGCTTGAAATTAAATAATCCTGATGTATTGACTACCGATCTCATTTTTTTATGGCCCTAAAATGTCAGGACAGCACAATTTTTATTTTAAAGTTATATTTTTGGCACAATTTTTATTTTATTTTTTCACACACAGCATACACATGCTAATGCTGTTTTTTAACACTGCTGCGCTGTGGTTTGGCAGCATTGCAGGTGTACCTGCATATTTAGTGGGATTAGCCTGCAGTTTCCTATAGACTTTGTATTGGGTCGCTCATTTTTGGTGCATTTCCTGAAAGTGCACCAAAAGTCCCGCATGCTGCATCTTTGGTGTACTTTATGGAAATGTGACAAAAATGCGTGACTTAATAGAAATTCTTTGAGAAACTGCGGGTTAACGTGCAGTGCAGCTGTGTGCAAACAGTCTTACAATTACATCCCAAAACGCCACCTGCTATTCCTCCCGAGCATGGGGATACCATGTATGAGACTTTCAAAGCCTGGGGTGTGGTAAGAGGAGGGAGAATAGGTTTGAATGTTCCTTTTTTATTATGAATTACAATGTCCAATATAAGCAATTAGAAAGGATTTTGAGGAAGAACTGGCCAATTCTTTAAAAGGACATATTTCTGGCAAATTTTCTCCCAAGGACCCGTAATATTTATAGAAAGGCACATCCACTGAGGACTAAATTGGTCCATAATGGTGTGGACCCTGCTGGAAGGAAGCCTACATTTTGTAAGGGTAAAGGTTTTCTATTTATTTTGCCAAAGATTTTTGGCCTGTAGGACCAGTGGTAGAGCTAAGAGCACGATAACCAAATTTGTGGAGACCTCTAAATCTCAAGACCAGTTGTTAGAACTGTCCCAAATCTAAAATGAGGATGCCACCTCACTCTTGCATGACTGATTTCAAATCACAGACTGGGATGTGTTTGCACAGGTTGCACATTTAGAGGAATATGCTTCATCTGTTTTGACCTCAGTACATGTCTGTACTGAGACTGTACTAACCATTAAAACCATCAAGGTAATTCTAAATAAAAAGGCATAGATGAATGGAAAAGTGTGGCCTCTGCTAAGAGAGCTAGGAATATGCTTCATCTGTTTTGACCTCAGTACATGTCTGTACTGAGACTGTACTAACCATTAAAACCATCAAGGTAATTCTAAATAAAAAGGCATAGATGAATGGAAAAGTGTGGCCTCTGCTAAGAGAGCTAGGCTCTTAAGGCAATAAAAAAAAATTGTGAAATAAAAAACGGCATATGAAGTCCACACCAGACCCTTAGGATGAGCGAGTACACCTCCCCCCCAAACCATACCAGGCCACATGCCCCCAACATGGGGAACAAGGGTGCTTTAGGGCAGAGGTCGCTTAACCCCCCCAAAGTGCCATGTGGATGGGAACAAGGGTCTCTCCCCTACAACCCTGGCCGGTGGTTGTGGGGGGGGTCTGCGGGCAGGGGGCTTATCCGAATCCAGAAGCCCCCTTTAACAGGGGGCCCCCCCAGATCCCACCCATGAATGTAAATGAGTATGGGGTGCATTGTTCCCCATACTTCACCAAAAAAGTGTCAAAAAGAAAAAAAAAAAGTTTTTGAAAATTCCTTTTTTTTTTTTTTTTTTTAAATGTCCCCCCCGGTGTAGATCCATCATCAATCATGACACCTGCCGAACCAAAAGAAGAAAAGGTCCGCTCGTGCCGAAGGCTCCCACCGTCTGCCAGCTCTGCTGACTGTTCTTAAATAGATAAGGGGCAGGGCCACCTGGCGACCTCACTGGGTGGCACCACCCCTTGTGACATTGCCTGGGGCTGACCTTTTTTCGGGTTTGCGGGCATCGTGATTGATTATGGCTCTACACCCGGGGACGTTGTTTTTTTTTTGTTTTTGTTTTTTTATAACGTAATTGTCAAAAGCTGCCTGTGGTTTTTTTTTTTTTTTTTTTTCAGACACTTTTTTTTTTGGTGAATGAGTGGGGGTACAATGTACCCTTACTCATTCATATAGGGGGCGGGGTGCACACGCCAATTTTTTTTTTTTTTAATCGTGAGGGTTCCCCTCAAAATTTATGGTTTGGTGAGGGACCCCCACGCTGTTTTTTTTTTTTATTTTCTGATTGAATTCATGTTCCAAGCTGATGCGATTCAGATGCATTCCCATAGAAGGCAATGAGCCTGGAATTCACATCTGAATCGCACTGCGGTGCTCAGAAAACGCCCAGGATACATATATGCGAACCGGCTCCATAAAAAAGCCGGTTTGGTTCACATATCAAATTACAAATGCACCCATTGGCTCTTATATTCCTGTGATGTTTCTTTTGAATTGCATATTGGTTTTTGTGGGCAAAAATAATTTTAAAGCTTCATTGGAGATATTATGTGCTATTGATAAGTTTTGTCTTCCTACCTCTGATTATTTATATTTGTGTATGCTGAAGCATATTCTTCCCCTTTTGACAAATAAGATTGTTTGCTTGATACCTCTCTGTGGGGGGTTTGATCCAAGGGTGGGTAGGATAGTGAAGTGGGTGGGGATTGGTCAAACTAGGCTTTTGCTTCAAAATATGTCTGTTTTAAGCTGATTTCACCCCTCATCTTTAATATGAATGGACTTTTGGTAATGGTCATGCAGATAAAAATTAGCAAAAGTGAAATAGGTTTTATTGGCACAAATACATTATTTTTTTATTGCATAAATACTGTGTGCACATGGAAAGTGCAGCTGAATAAATTGTTCAGCCTGCAGATTGACATTAATACAGTCCGTATTCTGGGGATTAATAATGCAAGATGCACAAGGTATGGATAACGTTACTATTAACTTTTACTGTGTGCGTTTTTTGTGTTTTTTTCTTTTTAATTCAGAGTTCGGAAGAAGGCAGTGGAACGACGCAAAGAATTAATAATTGACAGAGCATGCAGGAATGAGACTTTTATGAATGAAATGGTAAGTTATTTGGATCTAGTGGTTTATTTGTATTCTTTTATTCACTTTTAAGCGTAACCAAGGCATATTAAGTAAGCTTACCCAAATGGTTTGGGGTAAAGATTTATTTTTATCTTCGGTCTTTAAACTCATGTTTTATCTGTTTTACAAATACACTTTTCATACATGACACTTGATTCCTAGACTATTATGCATTATCTGAAGAGATGGCACATTAGTAGCTGTCTCTGTTGAGACAGACTGTCTTTGATTGAAACCTCAGAAAGGGTGAGAGAAAGGTGGGATAAATACTTTCTATGACTCATTTACATGTATATGTAAATTTCAGCTTGAATTTTGAATTCGGTCATTTTAGGCCCCTTTCACACCTATACGACTTGTCCCACGATTTGTAATGGCAAAGTAACATGACAAGTCGTTTCCCATGATTTCCAATGACAACCATTCATATTAGTACGACTTCAAAGTAGTCCCTGCACTTTGGTCCGATTTTGATGGCACTTACACAGGCATTCCCTGAAATCGCGGTCGCGGCAAAATCGCGTGACTTTGAAGTTGCATTACTGTGAAAGGGGCCTAGAATTCCGCGGAAAAAAATATTAAATCAGCAGCTACAAATACTGCAGCTGCTGACTTTTCTAATATATGGGCCCTTACCTGTCTAGGGCACCTACAAAGTCAGCACCTGAAGCCGATCTGTCCCTCGGCTCTCGGGTGGAGGCACCAACTTTTTTGGTAAGGGAATCAGGAAGTGAAGCCTTGCGGCTTCACTTCCTGGTTCCCCACTGTACATGCGTGAGTCGTGCTGGTCCCTGCTGTCTTCTGGGACCTGTGTGTCTCCCAGAAGACTGGGGGGAAGGAGGGGCCAAACATGGCGTAGATCGCTGATCTATGCCCGGAAGTGGGAGCAAATACCTGGATTACACAGGTCTCTGCTCCCCCCCTGAGGGGAGAAATGCGAAAAGCTGAGTTAGGCTTACCGGTAACTCCTTTTCTGAGAGTCTTCCAGGACAGCCCATGAGACCTAGGGCTCCTCCTACCAGGAAAGGAAACACGTTACCCCCATCAGATAAAAGGGCGGTCCTCCAGGTGCCACATCAGTTTTCTCGAGAACCGTAGGACAACCCTGAAAAACACATGCAAAATATACATAACTTCCAGACAGAAACCGGGTGGGAATCCGGCTGTCCTGGAAGACTCTCAGAAAAGGAGTTACCGGTAAGCCTAACTCAGCTTTTCTCTCAAGCGTCTTCCAGGACAGCCCATGAGACGATGAGCCAGAACTTACCAGTCTAGGGTGGGACAACTGCCTGAAGGACCTTTCGACCAAACGCCTGCTCCTGTGCAGAAAGGAGATCCAGGCGATAATGTTTCATGAAGGTCGAAAAACTGGACCATGTGGCAGCCTTGCAAATTTGTTCCGGTGAGGCACCAGCCCTCTCAGCCCAAGACGCAGACAAGGCTCTTGTTGAATGCGCAGTGACAAAAGGTGGAGGAATTTCTCTAATTCTGTAAGCTTCCGAGATGGCTTGCTTTATCCATCTAGCCAATGTGGCTTTTAGATGCACTCTTACCTCTATGCGTACCTGAAAAAAGGACAAACAAGGCGTCTGTTTTCCTAAAGGTCTTGGTGACCTCAAGATAGACGAGAAGAATTCTTCACATCTAAAAAACTAAACTTCCTCTCTTGGTCGCCCTGTGGCGAACTACAAAAGGTTGGCAGTACAATGTCCTGAGATCTGTGGAATGTACTGGCCACTTTAGGCAAAAAACCGGGATCCCTTTTCAACACAACCCGATCCTCAAAAATCGTGAGGAACGGCTCCCTCACCGATAAGGCCTGTAACTCGCTTACTCTACGAGCTGAGGTAATTGCTACCAAAAAAATTGTTTTTAAAGTGAGTAATTTAACAGAAATATCCTCTAGGGGCTCAAAAGGAAATTCTACCAGAGTTTGAAGCACCAGGGACAGGTCCCAAGTTGGACAACTTCTCACCACTACTGGCCTGGCCCTAGAAATGGATCTGAAAAATCTAGCTATAGTGGGATTTTCCAGAAGAGAAAACTGGAGGAAAACACTGATAGCAGCCGCTTGTACCTTTTTAAGGTACTAACTGAAATACCTTTGTCAACACCCTCTTGAAAAAATTCCAAAATAGAAGGAACATCATGAGTTAATCTTTGATTTTCCGATAACCATGAGTTAAACTTTTTCCAAACCTTGGAATATATGGCTCTAGTGACTGGTTTCTGGCAATTGACCAGGGTCTTGACTACTTTGTCAGAGAACCCCTGGGCCCTTAGTATCTTCTCTTCAGATACCAAGCCGTCAAGTTTAAGGAAACCACCTGTGGGTGCGACACTGGACCCTGCGATAGCAAGTCCTCTCTCTTCGGAAACCTCAGCGGAGGCTTCGAGACCAGAGTCTGTAACAGGGAAAACCATGGCCTCTTGGGCCAGAAAGGGGCGATCAGAATAAGGTCTGTTTCTTCTTGGAGAAACTTCTGGAGAACTTCCGGAATAAGTCTGATTGGCGGGAAGGCGTAACAGAGACTGAATGTCCACGGATTTGCCAGAGCATCTACCCCTAATGATTGATCTGCTGGGTTCAGAGAAAAGAACCCCTCTGTCTTGCGGTTGTCCTGGTTTGCGAACAGATCCACCTCGGGACAACCCCATTTGTCGGTGAGCTCCGCAAATATCTCGGGATGAAGAGACCAATTGTCTCGATCCACCCTGAAGCGACTGAGTCTGCCAAGCAGTTTTGAGTCCCTTTCAGGTGTACTGCTGTAATTGAGGCTAGATTCCCTTCTGCCCATGACAAAATTTCCTGGGCAATAGCCTGAAGAATCCGACTCCTTGTACCTCCCTGCTTGTTGAGGTACGCCACTGTCGCGATGTTGTCGGACAGAATTTGAAGATTGTGACCCCTGATCTCCCACTGGAAAACTTGCAAGGCTCTCTGAACTTCTAGAAGCTCTCTCTGGTTCGATGAAGCTCTTTCGTCTCTCAAGGACCATTGTCCCTGTGCAACTTTGTTGCTGAGGTGGGCTCCCCAACCCCAGGAACTCGCATCCGTCGTGATCCTCTGGGATATGGGAATGGACCAAGGAAGACCTCTTGTTAGGTGAAGGTTTAACCTCCACCACCACAAGCTTCTTTTTACCTTGGTAGGCAAAAAGACCCTTGACTCCAGAAACCTTGCGTCTCCATTCCACTTCCTTAAAAGAAACGTCTGTAATGGTCTTTGATGGAATCTTGCCCATGGTACTGCAGGGAAGCATGAGGTCATCAGACCTACTGCTCTTGCAAGCTCTCTTGGTGAGACCGATTGATTGGTCTGTAAAGCTGAGACTGTTTGCACCATCTTTGAGACCTTCTCTTGTGGGAGAACAACTTTTTGGTCTGTTGAGCAAAAGTCGTATCCCAAATACGTCACCTTCTGGGCTGGAATCAAGGAAGACTTCGCTCTGTTTATCAACCAACCCAGGGATTGAAGGAAGTCCTGTACCGTCTGGAGATCTGCTGATAACTTTTGGAAAGACTCCGCCACCACTAGGAGGTCATCCAGGTAGGGGATAATAGTTATTGCCCTTAACCTTAGCGGAGCCAGCGCCTCCCCCAACACCTTTTGTGAAAATGCGTGGGGATGAGGACAGACCGAAGGGGAGGGCTTGAAATTGGAAGTGCCGAATTTCTGTTCCCATTTTGACTGCTATTCTCAAGAATTTTTGGAAGGCTGGATGGATAGGGATGTGAAGATAAGCATCCCTCAAATCCAGCGTGGCCATGAAGCAGTTTGGGTAAAGCAGGTTCTTGATTGTGAACACTGTCTCCATACGGAAGTGCTTGTACCTGATCGATCGGTTTAGAGACCGAAGGTTCAGAATAAGCCGATACTTTCCTGAAGGCTTTCTGATCGCAAAAATATGGGAATAAAACCCCTTGTTCTGTTCTGAGCGGGGAACAGGGATCAAGACTTTCTGATCTAGCAAGTCTCCAATTTGGAGACCCAGAGCCCTCGCTTTTTCCCGATCTCGGGGAAGGGAGGTGACCAATAGTTGCTCTGGTGGTTGGCAAGCAAATTCCAGCCTGTACCCATTGGCCACTAGATCCAGAATAAAAGGACTGGAGGTGGCTGCTGCCCACTGTGGGAGAAAGGCCTTCAATCTTCCTCCCACTGGGAGACACGCGTCACTGTGGCTTGGCGGGTTGTTGAGGGTTAAATAAGACGCCCCCTCTACCTCTGCCTTTTGTGGCTGGTCCAATGCTTTTTGGCCTATTGTCCTTCTCTCTGGGACCTTGCTGCCTACTTTTGCCACAAATTTTTTTTCTGGCAGTTTTTTCTTGTTTTCTGGAAAGGCCGCCTTCTTGTCGGCTGTACGTTCCAGTGCCTCCTGCAGACCTGGGCCAAAAATATGATCCCCTGTTAAGGGAAGCCCACAAAGGCGCAACTTAGAGGCTGCATCACCTGACCAGGTTTTAAGCCACAGGCTTCTTCTGGCTGAATTCACGAAGGCCGAAGTCCTGGCTGACATTCTTACCGACTCTGCGGAAGAATCAGCTAGATACCCTGTGGCCTGAAAAAGGAGAGGGAAAGATTTTAGAATCTGCTCTCTCGAGGTACCTGCCAACAAATGGGATTGTATCTGTGTAAGCCATACTTCCAAATTCCTGGCTACACAGGTGGAGGCCAGAGCTGGTTTAAGATTCCCCACAGCTGAATCCCATGCTCTGTGAAGGAGGATATCTCCCTTCTTGTCCATTGGGTCCTTAAGCGTGCCCATATCGTCAAACGCCAGGTCCGAGTTCTTTGAAACTTTTGAAAGAGGCGCGTCCAACTTCGGATTTTTATTCCACGGCTGCGCTGCATCTTCATCAAATGGGAACCTTCTTTTTAGGCTACCAGAACAGAAAGGCTTTCTTTCTGGATTTTCCCACTCCAGCTTGATAGTATCAAGGAGGGAACTATGCACTGGAAAGACTTTAGATTTCTTTCTGTGCAGACCCTTGTAAATAAGGTCATGTTTGGACAATTGCACCTCCTCCTCTTCCATTTCCAGAGTGGTGTAGATAGCTTTTAACAAATCATCTACATCCTCCAGAGATAACTTATATCTCGAGCCCCTAGAGGATTCTCTATCCCTGGGCCCTGTCTCTGACCCCGATTCTTCTGGAGAAGAACGGGCAGATCTGGCTTCAGTCTCAGAGTCCTCACTCTCCGCTCTCTGCTGAGGGGCGCTACTGACTGAAGCCTTTCTACTAAGGGACTGACCCTCTGCGGGAGCCTGAAATCTGTCAATTAGATTTTTAAAAGAGCTGAATGTAGAAGCAATCTCATCTCTAACAGACGTCAGTATCTTCTGACAGGAGGCTGCAGGATCATCCCTTACGAGGCTCTCTATACAAGTGCGGCAAACTGCTTTGCTCCATGAGGAGCTCAGTTTGTTTCCGCAAACCGCACATTTTCTCTTAGGTGGCTGCGCTTGGGCCTTGTCCTGAGTCTTGGTCTGTAAGACAAAACAAATGGCCCAAAGTAAACATTTAAACCACCACACACTCCGAAACACCACGTGCAGGAGGGAGAAAAATGTGTCCCCTAACACCAAAATCCTATGATTGGGAGGGGGGGTAAAAACACTCACCAGGACAGCAAGAGAGTGACCAAACAAAACACTCCAGGCTTACCTGAGAGGTGCTGGTGTTGGAAACCGCATCCGCTGCCTGTGCAGGTACTGCAGAAGAGTCCATCCGTCCACTGGTCGTCCACAGCCTGTGCTGCTATAACCAGAAACGCCAGCAGGCCAGCGTCCCCTGTTCGCGCCATTTATGGAGACAGGAACCAGCGTCTCCGGCGCCCGACGATGACGTCGTATGACCCGGAAGTGACCCTCGCCGGATACTTCCTGTGGGCCAACTTGGAGCGCAGAAGCTCCGCCCCTTAGAGCGCCGCGGCTTCCTCTTTCCCCTACACAGATCAGCCTGGCTGTCGGTGGGGAAAGGATACCAACATGCTGCTTTATGCAGCGCGCGCTGTGGAGCCTGACATCACCGCGGTCGTGGCCCTCCCCAGGCACAGAGGACAGGGGACAGCATATGCTACCAACCTCCCCAGCGGGGATACTGCTTCTGGCGAGGAGAGAGGTTAGTACATAGAAATACCCTACCGCCATTTAGAGCCCCTGCTCATGAGACCCAGGGTACCAGGTTCCAGGAAACATGTTACCCCCCGTCCGGAGGAAACACTAATACTGTTGTGGCGCCTGGAGGACCGCCCTTTTATCTGGTGGGGGTAACGTGTTTCCTGTCCTGGTAGGAGGAGCCCTAGGTCTCATGGGCTGTCCTGGAAGACGCTTGAGAGAAAAGTGGAAGTTCCATTTTTGGGTGGAACTCCGCTTTAAGGTTTGTTTGTTTTTTGACAAGAGGTAAGGAGAAACCGTAAAAAAAAATTGAAAAGTAGTGTCAGAATGTTTATACTGAAATATTTAAATATTATTGTATTTATGGAAATATGCAAATCTATGATTTGGGAGATTTACAATTTCCTACAATATCAAGAAATCCAAAATTCTTTCTGTGCTAGTTTGAAGACAAGTAACACAAATGAATATTGCTTAAAATATTATATATATATTAACCAAAGTACAGTGCAAATTAAAATCAGGTATAAGTCGTGATCAAACAAATGAATGGATATACTAATACAATCAGAGATAAATGATGATTAATGTTCAGATAATATTTACATACATTTCTATGCAAGCTCTATATGACAAGGTATATTCACAGTTCAATACTTAAAGTGGTTGAATACCCAAATTTTGTACAAGCACCAACAGGTAAGCCTACATTAAGGCTTACCTGTAGGTGCTTGTAATATCTCCGAGACCTACACAGTCTCGGAGATATTTGCAAAAAAGACTGTACCGCTATCTACGGCGCATACGCGCCGTAGATAACGGCGCAGGCGCACTGAGCGCGGCGGCTCTTGAATGGGAGCCTGCCGGACACTGCCGGAAATTCGCGCATGCGCGGGGATCGTGCCGGTCCCCGCGCATGTGCGGGAGTGACGTCATCGCCGCTCCGGCCAATCACAGCACCGGAGCGGCGATACCTGGAAGTCACTCCGGGTATCATGGATTCGACGGAGGACGCGTCCTAGGACCGCTGCGGGGGCTTCGATCTAAGGTAAGTGATTGATAATGAGCTAGTATGCTAGTCATACTAGCTCATTATACCTTTGCCTTGCAGGTTGACCAAAAAAAAAAAAAAGTTTTGCATTATACAACCGCTTTAAATGATACTTGTACATTTAAAACTTGGTAACTCTTGTGAAATATTTTTCCGTTACTTCGTGGAAGGTGTAAACACTCTTTTTGTTTACTTTAACACTATTATCTTTCTCCATACAAACAGATCTCCTGATTACACTTCTTAAATGTGTCCAGACCAAGTGTCCTATTAGGAACACGGCTTGACAATACAATCAAGGCTTATGTTAAATTTAGAATCTATTTTTACACATACTTCATACCAAAACCATTGTACCAACTTAGCTCTAGATTTGTAAAGACAACCAAATTAGGGTATGTATCTTAATATTTGGAACATAATTACTTCATACTGCAGTTAAAAATAATTATCTCCAACACTAGGCTATATATATATATATATATATATATTTAAATGGTTTTAGTTACGTGTATGCAAAAACAATTCCATTACCAAAACAGGTAAATAAACAAAATAAAGACGTTACCAGGTTAAAGTTCTGTCTGTTTGAGAAGCTTCCATTATGAGTCCCACAGGACTCCTTCCAACATTGCTACATGTTTGCGTTCAAGATTTCCCCCTTCCAGCTTCCTTCAGATGTAGACCCCCGAGAGAGATCTTTTCAGAGAGCGAGTGCCTTCGGAGATCATCCCTGTGTAGAGTGACCTGTTCCCTCAGAGAGATCTCCTCAGCGAGAGCGTCCTTCCAGAGATCGACCCTCAATCACCCTGAACTCCCCTTACTTTTTATGCCACCCCAAAAGTGGGTGTGTATCATTACGATGTAATTAATGACATCAACGGACGATGTGTTTTGATGGGTTGCCATAGCAACCAAGTATGCGGCCATCTTGACTGGCCTTACTGGCAAGGGCGAAGAGGTCTACCTCAATGGTTTTGACCCTGTGTGATTCCCAGGGGGTGGCCCACACCCAAACTCCTGTGATAACGCAAATTTTCAGGTCCATTCTATGCCGATCTATACACTTCAATGGTACACCCCACTGAGGGTGACATATTAGGATTCCTGGGGAATTGTGAACTACCGCGTTTGTCTGCTTCGGACGTTGCTCTGCTTGATGCCCCTGTATCGGAGGACGAATTGGCTACTGCACCGGAACAGACTCGGAATAACAAGTCTCCAGGGGCAGATGGCCTCCCGTCCGAGGTATACAAGCGATATACTGCCACATTACTACCTATGCTCGTAAGGGTCTATAATGAAGCACTTAGAGAGGGTGTACTTCCGGACTCAATGAATGAAGCTATTATTATAGTTCTGCTGAAACCCAGTAAGGAAGCTTCAAAGCCAGACTCCTATAGGCCTATCTCTTTGCTTTCAACCAATGTCAAGCTATTGGCACGGGTGATGGCAACGAGATTGTCAAAAGTAGTCCACAAACTGGTCCATACGGACCAGTCTGGATTCATACCTACTAGACAGCTCAAAATATAAGGCAACTTTTCTTGAACCTGCAGCTGCCGGTGGAGAACACTGGCAACTGGGCCATTTTTTTTCACTGGACGCAGCTAAGGCCTTCGACAGCGTCAAGTGGCCTTATCTGTGGAAGGTGTTAGAGCAGGCGGGGCTGGGTGACAACTTTATTAGTTGGGTCAAACTACTGTATGCTAGTCCATCGGCCAGAGTCAGGGTTAATGGGGAGCTTTCAGACCCATTTTCATTGTTCAGAGGCACTAGGCAGGGGTGTCCACTTTCCCCCCCTGCTGTTTGCCCTGGCATTGGAACCTCTGGCTGCACGAATAAGGGGTGACGGTGCAATCGTGGGATTGAAGCGTAACACGGGGACGGATGTTATTTGTCTATATGCGGACAATACCCTACTATACCTGGGCGACACGCAGGGCTCCTTGACTACTGTTATGCATTGCATCAAGACCTTTGGTGCATTGTCTGGCTTCTCCATTAATTGGAATAAGTCAGTACTCATGCCATTAGATCCCCTGACTGTGCCCCTCCCGGACTGCGCATCGATGATACAAACTGTGTCCTCCTTCCGCTATCTGGGGGTGCAGGTGTGCCCGGACGTCTCTCAATACATACCTCTTAACCTCACCCTCTTACTTGCTAAATTTAGGACCAAATGTAGTGCCTGGTGTAAACTTCCCTTATCGGTGGTTGGGAGGGTGAACCTCATAAAAATGGTGTGGGCGCCACAATTATTATACATATGCCATAATTCCCCGGTGTGGATTCCATGCTATTGGTTTGATAGGATTGACTCCCAATTTAGAGAACTGATTTGGCGCAAGTAAACGGTGAGGATTAGACTGCCTATCTTACAATATAACAAGGATGAGGGGGGATTGGCGGTCCCGCATGCCAGAGCCCATTTTCTATCGGCTCAGTTACAGCAGCTAGGAGGTTGGGGATTGGTAGATGCATCGGACCCTATCCGCAGACTTGTGGTCACTCCGACAGACGAGGCCCCGTTGGAGGCTGGCTATGCACATCTAATGCGTGGGACCCCTACTGCTCCTACTAAAAACTTTATGGACTTCCGTTAAACGATTATTGGGTGTCAGGGGATTCCTACCACTCACCCCTATCTGGCGTAATCTTCATTATGGAGAATTATACAAACTTACAGGATTTAGACTCTGGGAAGCTGCAGGGCTCAGATACTTAACACAACTATACAATGGCCGGGTCCTCAAATCCTTTTTGGAACTCCAGGCTGAGTTCGGTATACCTCGCTCTAACTTTTTTATAAGTACCTGCAATTGCGTCATACCCTACAGGTACAATCCAGACGGATGCCACTTAGGCTAACTGACCACACCATAAGTCAGGGGATTTTCATGGAAGGAGATAAAAAGGGCATGATTTCAAGGGGCTGCAATATTTTGCTCAACGCACTTCAGGATCCAGCTAGTCTACCATGCAGAAATAAGTGGGAGGAAGATGTGGAGCCTATTGATGGGGAAACGTGGAACGTCTGCTTGACAGCTGCTCCTATGGTTTCAGTGTCTCCCTCCCCAGAGGCTGTCACATTTATACCTGCTACACAGGGTATATAGAACTCCGGCCAGGCTCCATGACTGGGGCTACGGGACTCCCCACTGTGTCCCAAGTGCGTGAGGGATCATGGAGGCCTCATGCATATGTTCTGGAAATACCCCAAACTCTTCTGATACTGGACCGAGGTGCTTGATGTGATTACACAGGTGTTCGCCTTTGCTGTCCCGTTGTATGTCTACTGGGTGCCCTGGATGAGGAACTCCTGACTCCGCCGGTTTTTACGGCGGTTATCCGTTTACTCCATGTGGCACGCAAGCTGATAGCTTAGCTTTGGATTACTCCCAGCGTACCCACTAGAAGACAGTGAATTGATCAGGTGGACAAACTTTTAATTAGAGAAAAACGGACATATCAGCATAGGAATGCACCTCGTAAGTTTAGTTCATTATGGCAGGCCTGGCTTGATGTCTCGGGGGTTAGCACCCCATCAATTGGTCAAAGACAGATTACCGCAATGCTAAGAGTAGAGTCAGACTATAGGAGGGATTGGTTTCATGGGTCGGGATGGGCATTATGGAAACCTCACAATGTGATGGTGGGGGCGGGGGTTACCCGTGCGGAATGATCACCTTCTTGTTTCCTTTGGGTATTGTTATATAACACCATTTGGAGGGGAGGGGGGAAAAGAGAGAGTGGTTAACTATAGGATATGTGCCTTAATGTACTTTTCTCTTATCGTCCATGGACTGACACAGCTGTCATACTGATTATGTGTGGGTATATGTCCCTGCTTGCAGGAGAAGACCTAGGCAGAATGTTAGATGTTAAAACATTCTAGAACAAACTAGAGCTGAACAGCCCCGCCCAGGGGGGGCGGTCCCTCCGGACATTACCCTCCCACCTGCAGCTAGCAGACCTCCGTTTTTTTTTCTGCCTAGCAGAAGGAGAAGACGTGGCTCTCTCAGGAGCCAGTCTCCTGGAAGATTTTACTTTTAAATTTTATTCCTTTGGGAATTTTATTTTATTTTTGAGACCTTCAATCAACTGTTGGCTGGGCAACAGGTTGGGTACACTAGTATCCTCGTAGTCTTCCCTGTCCGACCATCGAGCGTGCTGATCCTCGCCTTGTGTGCGTGAGACTTGGTTCACGACATACCCCATGGCTCCAGGGGTGGCCGGGTTGCTTTCATGCTCCCGCGGTCCTCTCAAGATTGAACAGTACCTGACTATCTTTCGCGGTGGACCTGGCCGACAGCTACGCAGTACTACTCTGTGATAGGTCTGTCTGAGACAAGCCAGTGGCTCCCTCTAGGGACGGGTAAGTAGTCTCTCCTGCTGCAGGTGAGTACATACTGGCTGTGTTTCTTTATGTGGGGGGTTCTCCCTGTCCCCCCCCGTTATGCTGCTCTCTGCACCCTGTACTGGTGCTGTGCTGTGTGGGGGTGCTTGGGGGTCACTCTTGCCTGGCTGAGGGAGCTCATGTCTGTTTTAATGGCACTGGGGCAGTGTTCTGGTGTGTGAGTGACATACTGTGGTGGATAGTGGTTACATGCATGCTTAGCAAAGCTAAGCTTCACAGGTTTAGTTCCTGAGTGGGGCTGTTTTTGTTCAAACAGCCGCCCCAGCGCTTGCCGTGCCACAGCCAGTGAGGGCAGGAGCTCCTGCCTTGTGGTTAGTGAACAACCGCAAAACTTGTGCGCCATTAGCGCTGTGAGATAATTTAAAAAAAAACGCGCTCGGCGGCCATTTTGCCGTGGATCGATGGCGCAGTATTGTATGCGGCCGGCGGCCATTTTCTTGAAGCCGCAGCGTTTTTGCTTACGGTTTCGGCCTCTATTGGCTGCTGCTGCGGCGCGAATATCCAATCTCTTCACAGTCCGGTCTCCTCACTCTCCCCAGGCTTCACCCGCGCGGCAGCGCGGTTTCATACAGCGGAATGAGCGGTCCTTACAGGGGTTGGTGAGTACTCTGGGTGTCCCCTCCTCAGCTTCAGCATAGCCAGTGGGTGGACTGTGTTACTCACTATGATAGTGTTTAACAGTCAGAGGGTGGCAGTATGGAGTCTAGTTCACCTTCTCCACACTTGTCTGAGGCAACTGGCAGTGCTCCTGCACCGGCGGTCCCTATGGACCAGTTGTCGGCAGTCCTGGAATCATCCTTGTCAGGATGGAAGCGGTGTGCGAGCGCAAGGGAGCTGTAAAGCGCCCCCTCCCCACACATCCTCCTGTAGGGGAGTGCTCTGTCTCAGATATGGGCCTAGCTATGGCTGCTCAGGACCCTAGCTCTGAGGATTTTCATATTTTTTAAACAGGATATTCCCTGTGAGGAAGACCCCAGTTCTGAAAAACTGACAGGGTGCTTGTAAGTGAACTCATTGATGCTGTGAGGAACACTCTCAAGCTGAATGTTGAGGCTGAGGAACCTCAGGTAAAAGCGGTCTCCTTTGGTTCTTTTAAAGCCGTTTATTTAAAAAGGCTTTTTCCATATGTGCCTTTTTTTTATACATTCATTGACTAAGTCTGGGGTAAGCCGCAGAGGACTTTGGTGGTCCCGCGGCACCTAGCCATGAGGTACCCATTTTAAGGAGGACCTGGTTATGAAGGGGCTCTCCCCCCAGTGGTCGACCCCCCCGGTCGGCTGTTTGAATAAGGCTACCACGCTCCCAATGGAAGGGACTTCTGCATTTAAGGATCCCACTGACAGGAGGTCAGAGTGGTGAGTAGAACTATGTTTACCTTATTGGGGTCTGCCTTGCGCCCTATAGGGGCGGCGACACTTGTGTCTCAAGACACTCACAGGAAGAGAAATGCTAGTCGGCCGACCTAGCTTCCAAATAGCTCCTGGCTGACTTGACCTTTAAGGGCGGTGGACTGTTTGGGGCCGCCCTGGATGCCATTATTATGGATGTCACAAGGGGTAAGAGCACCTTCCTTCCTCAGTCTGTTACGGACAAAGGAGCCCCACCGTAGGCTGGGCCCTTCTTTTCTGGCAAAGGAGAATGAGTCTCTTCTTGACAGTCAGAATCCACGGGTAAGCCCTCCCAGACTGGGAAAAGTGCGGCTGGGGGACATGAGCATCCCTGGGTGCGTAAGCCTACCAAGCAAGCTCCCAAGCCCACCGCCACATGGAGTCTTGTCCCTGCCCGACTCTGGGGTGTGGGGACTTCCTTGCAGGTTCACGGTTCGGTGGACCTCCCGGATCTCCGACTGGTGGGTGTGCGAGGTGGTCACCTCAGGATACAGGATAGAATTCCTGGCCCCCAGACAGATTCTTTCCCTCAATTCTCCCTCTCCTTCCTGCCCGTCAGGCGGCCCTCTTAAAGGCCGTACAGGATTGATCAGGTCCGGAGGATTGTGCCGGTTCTGTCACAAGAGAGGTTGTTCAGGGTTTCTACTCGAATCTGTAGTCCCAAAAGGTGGACGGGGGTTCGGCCAACCCTGGGCCTCAAGGCCTGGATGCTTTTGTGATGGTGTAAAGTTCCGCATGGAATCCATTCGCGCGGTGTTCGCTACACTCGATCGGGATTTTCTGGCATCCTTGGACATCAAGGCCGCCTACTTGCATGTTCCGATCTGCGCACGTCAACAGTAGTTCCTGCGCTTGCGATCGGCGAAGACCACTATCAATTGTGGCTCTTCCCTTCGGCCTAGCCTCGGCACCAAAGGTTTTTTACCAAGGTGCTTGCTCCGATTCTAGCCTTGCTGAGACAGCGAGGCACTGCTATTATGGGCTATCTGGACGATCTTCTTCTAAGAGCAGACAATGGCTCAGAATTAGAAGAAGTGTGACTATGTCAGTCAGACCCTTAGGGACTTCGGGTGGCGCCCGAACATTCAGAAGTCGGTCCTGGTCCCGGCTTAGCATTTGGAGTATCTCGGTCTGATCCTGGACTCCATGGAGGCGTAGGTATTCCTAACCTTGGAGAAGTTACTGACTTTTTAGTCTGTAGTGCGGGTTCTGACGTCTCGAAAATGGTCGTCAACCCGTTTTTTGCATGAGAGTCCTGGGACTCATGAGGGCCTCGTTCGAAGCTGTTCCGTATGCCCAATCACACACACGGGCATTACAGTAAGAGATCCTGTCCACTTGGGACAAATCCCTGTTGTCTTTGGATCTTCAGATCCAGATGAGTCACCCACTCAGGGCGTCCCTGGCGTAGTGGTTTGGGTCCCCGGCTCTTCGGTCCGGGAAGTCCTCCCTCCCCATCCAGTGGACGGTGTTCATGACAGACACCAGCCTGACGGGCTGGGGTGGAGTCGGGAGTTCTGTCGGCCCCAGGGCTTTGGACTCCAGACGAAGCCCGTTTACCGATCAATGTTCTGAAAATACGGGCAATCAGAATATAACTCCCCACGGGGTCTCTATCGGCCGTCTACGTTCAGCGTAGGCAATTGGCAGGCGGACTATCAGAGTCGCCAGACGCTGGACCAGGAGAGTGGTCCTTACACCTGGACATACCGGATGTGGACCTGAGGGCCTCTCGACTAAATCGTATGGTGTCATGGTTTGTGGCCAGGTCCAGGGATCCTTGGGTGGATGCCTCGGATCCGTTGGTGGGCCCCATGGGGTCATGATCACCTGATATCTGTTATCCTCCGCTGCAGCTGCTTCCTCGCCTGCTGCGCAGGGTTGTGGCCGAAGGGATTCCGGTGATCCTCTTGCGCCAGGTGGGTCTCGGCGTCATTGGTACGCTGATCTGGTACGTCTCATCGCGGACGTTCCTTGGCGGTTGCCAATAAGGGAGGACCTTCTGTTTCAAGATCCTATTTTTCATCCTGTTTTACAGTCTCTGACTTAACTGCATAGCTATTGAAAGCCAGGTGCTGAGAGTGCTGAGAGCCCCTAATGTCCTTCAAAGTTAGGATCTCACATCATAAGATATTATATTTGTAACTTCCTAATATATAAACCCATTTATGCATATATATGGATTACTATCAATTACTAGAACAGATACTTTGTGAAGATACTTAAAAGTCACATTATTTAAGATATACAATACCACAGCTTATTTGTGGATGAGCCCTATGGCTATGAGCTCATGTCTCCCTTATCTATACAGTCTGTATAAGCCTGAGCCAATATCCCTTTATCTTGTTGATCTTACTAAGTGTCCAAACCTTTGAATTACAACCTTAGAGATGGTACAGCCAGACCCCTTAGTGAGACATAAGAACAAGGCCTTTTCATGCCTATGAATCTAATTTAAACGTTTAAAGATAGTGAATTTGGATTAACCTCTTAAGAGGAAAGTAGAAACCAAAAATGGCTGTAGTATCGTTCATAGCATATCATTAGTCATGAACTTAACTTTAGAGACAAAAATGGTCTCTTTCGTTCATAATATACATGAATAGGAAGAATATGAAAAATATGTACTATGCGTAATATAAAGACCTATATGTAATTCTTTTAACCCCAAATGTTCTGACAGTCTAAATGTCACCTGCTGGCTAGATACGAGGATCAAAGTATTATGTAGCACTTAATTTTTGGTTAAGAGGAAGGCTCTTTTAAAACTACAGTGCCTTGAAAAAGTATTCATGCACCCTTAAGATTTTTCACATTTTGTCATGTTGCAACCAAAAACGTAAATGTATTTTATGTGATAGACCAACACAAAGTGGCACATAATTGTGAAGTGAAAGGAAAATGATAAATGATTTTCACATATTTGTAAAAAATGTTAGTGTGGCGTGCATTTGTATTCAGCCCCCCTGAGTCAATATCCAAACAAAAGAACTCGCTGTTTCAGGTGAGACAGGAAGCCTAATGATATCACGGGTGCCTGCCTCGGCTCACCTCCGCATACGATCAACACTGAAGAAATGGCAGCACTCCCAGATCCATCAAAACTCTTGTTTAATAAATTAACATCTGTTGCAAACAGTTCAAATGGTAGACTAGTTTCACACAAAGATGTGCTTATTCATTGTGCCTGGTTCCCCACTGCACATGCTTACTTTGTAGAACCACCTTTCGCTGCAATTACAGCTTTTTTGGGTATGTCTCTACCAGCTTTGCACACCTATAGAGTGACATTTTTGTCCATTCTTCTTTGTAAAATACAGTTGTGCTCACAAATTTACATACCCTGACAGAATTTATGATTTATTTGGCCATTTTTCAGAGAATATAAATAACACAAAAACATTTCTTTCACTCATGGTTAGTGTTTGGCTTAAGCCATTTATTATCAAACAACTGTGCTTTTTTTTTTTTTTTTAACCACTTAACAACCACCTGCTGACAAATAACGTCGACAAGGTGGTTGCTTAACTCTGGGAGGACGTTATATAACGTCCTCCCGGAATCGCGCTCCCGCGCGCCCCCTGGGGCGCGCACACGGGAAACTCCGTGACCGCCGGGTCCAGAGGACCCGGCGGATCACGAATCGCGGTAAATCGCCGCCGATAGCGGCCGTTTACCACGTGATCGCTCCGTCAAATGACGGAGCAATCACTTGTAAACAGACCGGCGTCATTTGATGATGCCGGTTCCTCCCTCCCCTCTCTGTACCGATCGGTACAGTGTGAGAGGAGAGGGGAGGGAGCGGATGGCAGCAGCAGCTCTGTGGGCTGGATCTGTGACAATTGCAGTCACAGATCCAGCCATCCCTGCTCAGCCATCCCTGGTGCAATACCCTGCCAATACTCTGCAATACACCCTGCCAATACTCTGCAAAATACCCTGCGCAATACTCTGCACAATACTCTGCAATACCCTGGCGCAATACTCTGCAATACCCTGGCGCAATACTCTGCAATACCCTGGCGCAATACTCTGCAATACCCTGGCGCAATACTCTGCAATACCCTGGCGCAATACTCTGCAATACCCTGGCGCAATACTCTGCAATACCCTGGCGCAATACTCTGCAATACCCTGGCGCAATACTCTGCAATACCCTGGCGCAATACTCTGCAATACCCTGGCGCAATACTCTGCAATACCCTGGCGCAATACTCTGCAATACCCTGGCGCAATACTCTGCAATACCCTGGCGCAATACTCTGCAATACCCTGGCGCAATACTCTGCAATACCCTGGCGCAATACTCTGCAATACCCTGCGCAATACTCTGCAATACCCTGCAAAATACTCTGCAATACCCTGCAAAATACCCTGCAAAATACCCTGCGCAATACCCTGCGAAATACTCTGCAATACCCTGCGCAATACCCTGCGCAATACTCTACGCAATACCCTGCGCAATACTCTGCAATATACTCTGCAATACCCTGCGCAATACTCTGCAATACCCTGCGCAATACTCTGCAATACCCTGCGCAATACTCTGCAATACCCTGCGCAATACCCTGCCATACTCCGCAATACCCTGCCATAGTCCGCAATGCCCTGCAATGCCCGGCAATACTCCGCAATACCCTGCCATAGTCCGCAATACTCCGCAATGCCCTGCAATGCCCGGAAATACTCTGCAATAACCACTTCCCGCCCGCCGGCCGTCATATGACGTCCGACTTTGTGCGGGGATATCTGAATGATGGGTGCAGCTACAGGCATCATTCAGATATCAGCTTTTTCAGCCGGCGATTCCCTACACCATAACAACAATCATAGCGGCTGTTCCGCTGCTTGATCATTCTTACGGGAGGCGAGAGGGGATGTCCCCCCCTCCCGCTGCCCTCCGGTGCTTCTACCGACTCACCGCTACGATCAAAGGCAGGATTGTTGTTTTTTTTTTTTTTTTTTTTTTTCAGGCTTCCCAGCCTAGAGGTGAGATGTGGGGTCTTATTGACCTCATATCTCACTGTAAAGAGGACCTGTCATGCCATATTCCTATTACAAGGGATGTTTACGTTCCTTGTAATAGGTATAAAAGTGATCAAAAAAATTTTTGGGGCGGAAAAACATGTCAAACTAAAATAAATAAAGTAAAATGAACAATAAAAAAATATATATATTTTTTAAAGCGCCCCTGTCCCCGTGTGCTCGCATACAGAAGCGAACGCATACGTAAGTCCCGCCCACATATGAAAACGGTTTTCAAACCACACATGTGAGGTATCTCTGCGAATGTTAGAGCGAGAGCAATAATTTTGGCCCTAGACCTCCTCTGTAACTAAAATCATGTAACCAGTAAAAATATTTAAAGCGTCGCCTATGGGGATTTTTTTAAGTAGCGAAGTTTGGCGCCATTCCACGAGCGTGTGCAATTTTTAAGGGTGACATGTTAGGTATCTATTTACTCGGCGTAACTTCATCTTTCACATTATGCAAAAACATTGGGCTAACTTTACTGTTTTTTTTTTTTTTTTTTTTTTTTTTTTTTTAGCACAAAACATTTTTTTTCCGTAAAAAACGCGTTAAAAAAATTGCTGCGCAAATATCGTGCTAGATAAAAAGTTGCAACAACCACCATTATATTCTCTAAGGTCTTTGCTAAAAAAAATATATAATGTTTTGGGGTTCTATGTAATTTTCTAGCAAATAAATGATGATTTTTACATGTAGGAGAGAAATGTCAGAATTGGCCTGGGTGCTCCAGAACGCCTGAAGGTGCTCCCTGCATGTTGGGCCTCTCTATGTGGCCACGCTGTGTAAAAGTCTCACACATGTGGTATCGCCATACTCGAGAGGAATAGCAGAATGTGTTTTGGGGTGTAATTTGTGGTATGCATATGCTGTGTGTGAGAAATAACCTGCTAATATGACAATTTTGTGAAAAAAAAAAAAAGAAAAAAAAATCTTTATTTTGCAAAGAATTGTGGGAAAAAATGACAACTTCAAAAAACTCACAATGCCTCTTTCTAAATACCTTGGAATGTCTTCTTTCCAAAAAGGGGTCATTTGGGGGGTATTTGTACTTTTCTGGCATGTTAGTGTCTCAAGAAATGAGATAGGCCGTCAGTACTTCAGGTGTGATCAATTTTCAGATATTGGCACCATAGCTTGTGGACTCTATAACTTTCACAAAGACCAAATAATATCCACCAATTTGTACTTATTTTTACCAAAGATATGTAGCAGTATAAATTTTGGCCAAAATTTATGAAGAAAAAATAGTAATTTGCAAAATTTTATAACGGAAACGAAAAAAAAATCATTTTTTTACAAAATTTTCAGTCTTTTTTCTCTTATAGCGCAAAAAATAAAAAACCCAACGGTGATTAAATACCACCAAAAGAAAGCTCTATTTGTGTGAAAAAAGGACAAAAAATTCATATGGGTACAGTGTTGTATGACTGAGTAATTGTCATTCAAAATGTGAGAGCACCGAAAGCTGAAAATTGGTCTGGTTATTAAGGGGGTTTAAGTGCCCAGTGGTCAAGTGGTTAAATCATAAGGACAACAAACTATCCAAATGACCCTGATCAAAAGTTTACAAACCCTGGTGATTTTGGCCTGATAACATGCACACAAGTTGACACAAAGGGGTTTGAATGGCTTTTAAAGGTAACCATCCTCACCTGTGATCTGTTTGCTTGTAATTTGTGTGTATATAAAAGGTCAATGAGTTTCTGGACTCCTGACAGACCCTTGTATCTTTCATCCAGTGCTGCACTGACGTTTCTAGATTCTGAGTCATAGGGAAAGCAAAATAATTGACAAAGGATCTGCGGGAAAAAGTAGTTGAACTGTATAAAACAGGAAAGGGATATAAAAAGAGATCCAAGGAATTGAGAATGCCAATCGGCAGTGTTCAAACTCTAATCAAGAAGTGGAAAATGAGGGGTTCTGTTGAAACCAAACCACGGTCAGGTAGACAAACTTAAATTTCAGCCACAACTGCCAGGAAAATTGTTCGGGATGCAAAGAAAAACCCTCAAATAACTTCAGGTGAAATACAGGACTCTCTGAAAACATGTGGTGTGGCTGTTTCAAGATGCACAATAAGGAGGCACTTGAAGAAAGATCGGCTGCATGGTCGAGTCGCCAGTAGAAAGCCTTTACTACGCAAATGCCACTAAGTATCCCGTTTACAATACTCCAAACAGCACAGAGACAAGCTTCAAACCTTCTGGCACAAAGTCATTTGGAGTGATGAGACTAACATTTAGCTTTTTGGCAACAACCATAAATGCTTCATTTAGAGATGAGTCAACAAGGCCTATGATGAAAGGTACACCATTCCAACCGTGAAACATGGAGGTGGATCGCTGATGTTTTGAGGATGTGTGAATTTGATCAAAATGGCAAGTGGAATGCAGTATGTTATCAAAAAATTATGAAGGAACATTTGCATTCATTCATTCATGCTTTGCTTACTGTTTATGTAGAGGAAGTAGTGGAAGAGGGTGCCCCCTTAGGATGCTTTCACACTCGGGCGCTTTACCATTCTTTTTGCAGAGGTTTTTGGCCGCTAGCGGGGGTTAAAAGCCCCGCTAGCAGCCGAAAAAGGGTCAAAACCGCCGGCAAAGCGGCGGTTTGCCTGTGCTGCCCATTAATTTCAATGGGCAGGAGCGGTGTATACATCGCTCCAAAGATGCTGCTTACAGGAGTTTTTTCAACGTCCTGCCAGCGCATCGCCTCAGTGTGAAAGCCCTCAGGCTCTCACACTGGGACTGCAGGGGAGGCACTTTACAGGCGCTATTTTTAGCCCAAAAGCGCCTGAAAACTCCTCAGTGTGAAAGGGGTCTAAAGATTAGGCCATACTGCAGCTGGATTATCTGTGTCCTCTAGTGGCTGCAGCCATTTCTCTGAGCTGTTTTTTTCTGGGGTCAGTACATATTTATCAACTTAGCTGCTACATCCTTCTGTTTTTATTTAGGAAGCTGAAGTAGTGGACCGCCACAATTCTTGTTCCTTTAAGTTTCTCTATGGGGCGGTTACTCTGTATGGCGTAATGCCACAAAAGGAACCATCAGAGGCCCGTCTGTATGTCCAGACAAAGCTACGTGTATCCTAGCGAAACGCGTTGACATCACCAGCGTCACGTGATGCCTTCTCTCCAGAAAAATTTGAATTTTAAAGCGGAGGTCCCTCGAAAAAAAATATATTCAAAGCCAGCAGCTACAAATACTGCAGCTTCTGACTTTTAATAAATGGACACTTACCTGTCCAGGGTGCCCACGATGATGGCAGCGGAAGCCGAGCCTTGGTGAGGGAATCAGGAAGTGAAGCGTTGCGGACCAGTGTGTTTCCCAGAAGACAGCGGGGTGTGACACGAAGGGGCGTGACTCCCACGTGAGTCTATTCCCAGGAATTGGGTACAAATACCTGTATTAGACAGGTATCTGCATCCTCCTCCCCCCTGAAAGGTGCCAAATGTGACACCGGGGGGGGGGGGGGGCGAGGGTTCCGAAAAGCAGAGGTTCACTTTTTGTGTGGACCTCTGCTGTAAGAGAAAAAAAGGGAAAAAAAAAAACTCCTCCTCTCGATTCTCCCCCCAGGCCATCCAGCCCAGAGGGCTTAATCTGTCCTTATTTCAGAGCCATCCCGCCCATATATCTTTAAATTTATTCTGTTGGTCCTTGACCGTATGTACCCATCTCTCTGCCTCCATTATCCTTTCCACCTCCTTTTTCCAATCCATTATAGTAGGATATCTGGGTTGTTTCCAGAATCTGGGTATCAATGTCTTTTTGCTGCATTTAACAAATGTGGGGTAACACTTCTTTTATAAAACTTTAATGGATGACGGCATCCCGTAAAAAAAAAAAGTGCAGTGGAAAAAATTCTATAGGTCTAAGTGTCATTTTTTTTTTAATCCAGGGGGCTATCTCTTCCCAAAAAAGCTCCTATGGTTGCACCCCCTCCAACAGTTGGCATCCACCGATGGATATATCTGAGCTCATCGGGTCGGTGTACGTTACCATCTGGTCAAAAACTTGTAAGACATCTCTTGTATATAAGAACTTATTGATGAGTGGTGTGTTTCCATCAGCCTTTTAACTTACTCTGATGTAAAGTTATGGCCTAACTCCCTTTCCCATTCACGGATGAAATGAGGAGTTGTCGCACTTTGGGCACTCAGGACCAACCTGTACATTCGAGATAAAATATGGCCCGGCTCTGATAGGTTGGCACACCACCCCTCAAAAATAGTCAAAAGATTTGCTGGTCTCATCTGATACTTACACTTATTAAACAGATTCGTCAACTGGCGGTGCTTCCATTCAGCTATTGATACCTCCACTAACTTCTGTACCAGATCTCCCAGTGAAAGCAATTTTCCTCGTGGGGCCACTCCAGCGCATTTTCCCTTCCCGTCCCTTCCCCAACATTCTAAACTTCCCTTCTCCTACCCTGGGGGAAACCCCTCCAGAGGTGTTATGGGCGATATTGGGGGGAGGGGGGCGAACCTTCCTGTATTCATTCTGTCCCAAATGGAGAGCGTTCTCTTTGTCAATGGTGACGTATATTCCGACGAACCCCCTATATGACGCCGGAATCCAAGTTGCTCCTGCCAGGTTCCTTCCTGCTAATGTTTTCTCCAGGGGTACCCAAAGTTTGCTAGTAGAGTCGTGGCACAAGTTCCTAATGCGAATTAGGGCCATGGATTTATAGTAGGACACTGTCTGGGAGGCCTACACCCCTCCCTCCTTGGTCTCCTCAAAATCTCATATGCCAGCCTGGGATGTTTATCCCCCCACACGAAGGTCATAAAGGTCCTCCTTATTTGTTTAAAAATTATCTGTGGGAGAGTTATGGGAATAGTATGTAAAACATAGATAAGCCTGGGGATTACACTCCTTTTAAGAGCATTTACCCTACCGAACCACATCAGGGTGTGGCTTCTCCACTTCTGCAAATCTTTAATATAGATACAACCAGGGATCCATAGTTTAGATCATATAGGCGTTTTACATCTGGGGTTATACAAGTCCCTAGGTAAAATATGGAGTCAAGACGCCATACAAAGGGGAAGGATCGTTTTTCCTCATCCTCAAGGGCACATGACTTGGCATTGACACCGACTTTTTGAGCTCCTCTTGCTGTTTTTTGCTGTCATATGTGTTGATGTGACCTTGTTTTTTTATATAAAGAACCAACAATTTTTGGAGTGCGGCTGTCCAAGCTTTTCTTTCGTTTCTGCACCGACTTTTTGATATTTATTTTAAAATTGGATATAAGGCCAAATCTGTTTATCTCCAGCATCAATTCCGTCCGGGACTCTTGAGAGATACAACAGTAAATCATCTGCATAGGCTGATATCTTATCTTACGTTCCGTTGATCCAATAACAATCCCCTTGATCCTCCTATTTCCCCTGATTGTGCGCAGAAAAGGTTCCAACACCATAGCAAATAGCAATGGGGACAATGGGCACCCCTGCCTAGTCCCGTTCCGTATTTCAATATAGTCTGATAATCTACCATTAACTTTAACCCTTGCTCTGGGATCCGCATACAGTGCCGTTACCCATCCCATCATCCATTCTCTCAGACCCATCTCCCTCAGAACTCCGACCATAAATTCACATCCCACTCTATCACATGCTTTTTCAGCGTCCATTGAAGTTTCTACACCCGGGATCTGGTTTGGGCCTTTATTGCATCCAATGTAGTACATGAAGGGCCCCAATAGTATTGTCTCTGGCCTCTCTCTTTCATAAACCCTGTTTGATCTGGGTGAATCAATTTAACTATATGGTCTTGTAACCTTAAGGCCAAAATTTTGGCCAGGGACTTGGTGTCGGAGTTCAAAAGGGAGATGGGCCTGTAGCTGGCACAATACTGAGGGTCCTTCCCCTCCTTGGGGAGAACCGTCACATATGCCAGCAGAGCCTCTGGAGGCAACAGATTAGAGGCCGCAACAGAGTTAAGATATCTACAAAGAGGGGTCAGCAGGGTCAAGGCAAACTTTTTGTAGTACATATTTGTAAAACCATCAGGTCCCGGACTTTTACCCAATGGTGAGGTCGAGATCACTCCACCTAACTCTAAAGTGGAGATTGGTTTTTCCATCTCCTCCAGGGCCACAGACGATCTGGCCTGTAACCCTGAGGCTTCAAGATATTCAGAATCCTGTCCTCCTGCCCACCCTCCCCTGCCCCTCTAGAAGCCGGATCTATATTGTATAGAGACAAATAAAAGCGATGGAATTCGGCTGCTATTGCTTGGGAGTCTATCTGCTTATTGCCCTTCTTTATGGCATGAACATGGCATGCATTCTGTTGTTTCTTTAGTTGTCTAGCCCAGTGTTTCTCAACTCCAGTCCTCAAGGCGCCCCAACAGGTCATGTTTTCAGGCTTGCCATTATTTTGCACAGGTGATTTGATGAGTTTCACTGCCTTAGTAAATACAGTTGCTTCATCTTACGGAAATCCTGAAAACATGACCTGTTGGGGCGCCTTTAGGACTGGAGTTGAGAAACACTGGTCTAGCCAATAGTCTCCCACTCTTATTCCCCTGTTCATTTTGAGCTTTTCGATCGAGAAGCGGTTTTAAATCTATCCGCAACTACTCCAGTCTCTGCGCATCTCCTGGCTTTAAATGGGTTTTATGTTTAATTTCTATTTTATGTATGTCTTCTAGGAGCGCAATCATTTCCTTTTTTGTCTCGCTTTTAATATGCGATCCCATTGAGACCAACTCCCCTCTAATGACTGCCTTATGAGCTTTCCATACTACTTAGTCAGATACCCCCTCTAACATATTAGTCTCAAAGTATGATACCAATGTACGGGACAGGGATTCCATATTCTGTTTGTCATCCAAAATGGATTAATTTAATCGCCAAGTTCTTTCCGTGTTCCCAGTCAATACCGGATTCACTGATAGGCTTATTGGGGTATGGTCTGATATAGTGATCGTTTCGATAGTCAACGAATCTACATGGCTCAAACAATATTGATCTATCAACAACATATCAATCCTTGAATAGACATTTATGCGTTTTAGAATAACTGTAATCCCTGTCCCGTTCATGTAGCACTCTCCAACTGTCCACCAAATGCAGAGAGCGGAGGCGCCGTTAAACAAATCTTAACGCTATATGCGACAAAAAAGTTTTCCCAAAGGAGGCGTCTAAGCTAGGGTCCATGGTAATATTAAAATCCCCTCCCATAATCAATAAACCTTCCCTGAACTTCTCCAAGATATCAAAAGTTTTGTATAAAAATTTTATAGTATGGCTACTAGGGGCATAAATCGTGGTGAGGGTATAGCACTGGCCCTGGATCTTCCCCTTAACAAAAAGATAATGGCCTTCAGGATCTTCCTGTGTTTCTATATGTAATAAGGCAGGGCTCGACAAACCCCGGGCGCAATGTCGCATTTGCGACTAGAATTAGCGACCTGGCGCTTGGGGCGGCATAGCTAGGGTATCCTGTCTCTGTGCGCCCCCCCTGGCGGTTGGGCCGCGCCGGCCGGTAATTGAGACCACGGCTTTGTGGCCTTCTGCAGTCCTATGCTTCCTTCTGGAATCTGGCGCCCTCTTGTGGTGGCCGTTGGTATGACAAGACAGCCAGCAATGCTAATGGAGCTTCCCCTGCCTGTTTTCACTGCCCGCCCATCTCCTTCCCTTTTACTTAGAACCCCCAAACATTATATATATTTTTTATTCCAACACTCTAGAGAATAAAATGGCGGTCGTTGCATAACTTTGTCACACCGTATTTGCGCAGCGGTCTTACAAGCGCACTTTTTGGGGAACAATACACTGTTTTTAATAAAAAAAAATAAGACAACAGTAAAGTTAGCACAATTTTTTTTTTTTTATATTGTGAAAGATAATGTTACGCTCGTGGAATGGCGACAAACTTTTACCCTTTAAAATCTCCATAGGCGACCTTTAAAAAATTCTACAGGTTGCATGTTTTGAGTTACAGTGGAGGTCTAGGGCTAGAATTATTGCTCTCGCTCTACCAATCGTGGCGATTTCTCACATGTGTGGTTTGAACACCGCTTTCATATGCGGGCACTACTCACGTATGCATTTGCTTCTGCACTCGAGCTCGGCGGGACGGGGCGCGTTCCTGGCTCCTAACTTTTTTTAGCTGGCTCCTAGATTCCAAGCAAATTTGTCAAGCCCTGTAATAAGGGACATTGTTTATGTATTGCAATTGTAACTCCTCTTGCCCTAAGAATAGGTGAGGGTGCATGGAACCACTGACTATATAGAAAAAGAGGCATACGAGGGGTCGACCCTGCCACGAAGTGCGTCTCCTGCAAGAAAATAATCTCTACCTTCATGTGACGCAGTTCATGCCAGAGACCCCTCTTGCCACTCGAGCAAAGACCTCTTACATTGTACGATATAATTTTCATTCTACATGCCATTTTCTTATACCTTCCATGGGTCTCTTCTATACTATCTGATCTCCCCCTGGATGTGTCCGATGGGGGGGGAGGGGAGAGAGCGAGAGAGGAAGAGGGGGGAAAAAAAAAAACACAACTTCCACAACATAAAACATAATATACCACTCTATATGCATGTTGCAAACCCCCTAGGGGGATGGTGAGTCTGGACAGGGGTATACCACCCGTGTCCGGAATCCCCCTCCCTTCTGCTCTTTGGCAGAAAACCAAATCCCTTGTCTCGAGACCTTCCTAATGGGGGAGAAATTGGGAAAAAAACATGTACTGAGCACCTCCTGCTCCCCGGGTTTCTGTCTTCGTGGCAATGCCATTTTTGTTTTATCCTACTTCTTAATTTACTTCAGGAATACTCCGCAAATGGGAAGGGGGGTGAGAAAAGGAGGTGACTAAAAAGAAAAAGGGGGAAAAGAAGCAGGGGGGGGGGCGAGGGGAAAAAAAAGGAAGGGAAAATTATCGATTTGGTCACACAAACATCCCCCCCCCACACCACGGTTCACATCAACCCCTCCTCCCTCAGGTAGTTAACCCCCCCCCCACCCCTTTTCTGTCGGTCTTTAGCTGATACTTGTTGCCATCTTTTTGGTCTTTGTAGGGCTGACTTATAGTTATTCAGTCTCCAATTAGGAAAATCCACTTGGGGTAGCTCCAAAACCTCTATGAAGTGTTGCAAGTCATCTTTATTTTGAAGTGTTGCTGTTTTCCCATTCCGTGTTGCTGGGACCCTAAAGGGTACCCCACCGATATTTAACATCAACTGCTCTCAAGGCTTCCAACAGAGGTTTAATCATTCTTTGTTGCATAAGTGTTCTACGTGATCTGGAAACAGAGCTATTTGTGCCCCCTCAAATTCGATCCCAGCTCTATCTCGTACTGCTTTCATAATGGCTACTTTTACAGGATATCTGTGTATTTTACAAATTACATTACTTGGTGTCTCTGCATTTTGAGGGGCTGGAAGAAGATCACGGTGCACTCTGTCTATTTCTATCTTCTCTGGTGCAGATGGCCCCAGAATTGACTGAAATAACCTTATCACTTTTGGGAGTAGCTCAGTTTGTTTTGTTTCAGGCAGACCCTTATACGTATATTTTTTGCCTACGATCTCGATTTTCATAATTATCCATTTGGTCCAACAAGGAATTCAACACTTCTCCATTATTTTTTGTCGTGTTTGGATGTCCACCACTACCTGTCTGTCTTCCTGATCCGTCTCCCTTTCTTCAACTCTATGCCCCAGTGCTATCATCATATCCTCTCTTAACCCCTCCACAGCCTGCTTACATGTTGTTTCCACAGCAGCTATGAGTAACTGAATGTCATTCTTTGTTGGGAGAGCTCTTAGATGTTAAGTCCCAGTCCACTCTAAACTCCACTTGCGAGTTAGTTAATTCAGTATTAGGGTCAGTATTCTGGTCACAGTCCAAAGTATTAATATGCTGCACCTCCTCTGTGGGGGCTGTCCCTGTGGCGCTTCCACTGTTCATCTGTGCCCACTCGCTACTTTTTTTTTTTGTGCCACTTTTTTCAGTTTTTTTTTTCTTCCACCTCCTGGAGACTCGGGTCCTTTCCTGCATGTCCCCCCCCCCCCCCCTCTGAGATGGCAGCCTCCTAGTCATTGGCCCTGGATTCCTTGCCTACTCCTAAGGGTTCTGCTCCTGGGGTCCTACTGCATTGTTTTAGGCTTAGAGGAGATTGCCCCCGACCAGGTGTTATATTACCCCTCCCGAGTCCACCCACTCCACGACCTTGGAGCTCGTGAACAGCCCTTTTCATTCCTCTCTTCGGGTCAGGGGAGCCCTGCTTCTTTCCCTCCTGGGCCGACATCCTCTTTGTCATACCCTCCAGGTCCGTGCTCTGTACAGTGGGGTAAGTTCTAAGCCCGTTTTACTTGGCCTTTACCACTACCAGGTGGATGTGCGGCGGCGTGTGGACATTCCTCCGTTAGGGATTTACACTCTGTTTGTTTTTTATCTTCCTAACGGCCCCTGCTGTTAATTCTGTCCAGCTGTTAAATACTTATCCAATTCTATATGGGTAAGTGTTCAGAAATACGAGAAAACGTATAAGCAGTTTTTCAGGTATTTGTAAAATCAGCAAAGCTTGTAATTGTAGGTAAGTGAATAGGTCGGCAGGTAGGCAAATAATTATGCAGGCGATATACTGATGGCTATGCAGGTGTACAAGTATATGGGCAGGTTTACCTTTAGGTATCCCAGTATACAAATAAGTATACAAGTGTCTATTCAGATGAGTGTACAGACAATTATGTGGGTAAACAGACAGGCATTCAGGTGGGGTATAAATAATTATTCAGTTTTAAACAGAACACCTTCTCCCCAACTTTCTTCCACCACCTCCTCCACAAACCATTATTTTTGCTGCAGTTTTAAAATGTATATTGTTTGTTTTACATAACCTGCCGTTCTCTACGCTGCTCAAAGGTCTCCGTCTCGTCTCGCCTGGTTCACCCTTGTGTCTCCGGCTCCTCCTGCTCTAAAAGTGGCATCTCGGCTTTCCCTTCGTGGCCGCACTCACCGGCTTGCGAGCCCCAGACGTCCTCGGCACCGCCGTTTCTGGTACCTGGAGACCCGCACAAGGGAACAGTTGTCCACTCTCCTCGATCCAACCCCACACAGCGGTCCCACAAGCTCGATGGATACGTGGGTCTCACGGAACAGATGGGTACAGCCCCAGAAATCCATCAGGCATGATCATTGATACGGCGGCATAGGCTGGTTCTTATGCGAGAGTTTTAACACTCAAGTGCATTCCGCCCAGAGTAGCACACAGGAGCGCACTACCCCGCACTGTTGCTCGGCGTCATGTTGTGGCTCCTTCCCCTGCTGTAATTTGTTAGTCTGATTCACTGTTTATGCTTCCATTTCTCATTTGATCCGTCAACTTATTGCTCAAGCTTCTCCGTCTAAACGGCAGTGTTCAGCTGTTCTTAAAGCGGAGTTCCAGGCAAATCTGACTTTTAAGATAAAAAATACCCCTAGAATATTCATGCCACGTGCAATGTAACAAAGGTATGCTGTAAACTATGCCCAGTTTTCTATTTGTGCAGCACAGACCTCTCCAGTGTGGGCATCTGAAGCCAGTGTCCTCCTTCCTGGATTCCGTGCATGCTGGCTTCCCAGCATGCACCTGCCAATCTCGCGCATGTGCGGTGCAATCTTGGTCAGCTTGCCATGCCAAGCTGACCAAGATTTTCTATAGACGCCAATGTTAAATGTTACTGGAGCCACACCCTGCCAAGCTGACCAAGAATTTCCATAGACGCCGATGTAAAATGTTACGCGAGCATTGCCATGCCAAGATCTCCCAGGAACCAATGCAAAACCGGAAATGACGGCCGAGGCTGCTTAACCACTTAAGCCCCGGACCATTTGGTAGCTAGAGGACCAGAGGTGAATTCAGAATTTTGCACTGCGCTGCTTTAACTGTAAATTGTGCGGACATGCAATGTTGTACCCAAACGAAATTTGCGTCCTTTTCTAACCACAAATAGAGCTTTCTTTTAATGGTATTTGATTGCCTCTGCGATTTTTATTTTTTGCGATTATAAACGGAAAAAGACCGAAAATTTTGAAAAAAAAATGATATTTTCTACTTTTTGTTATAAGAAAAATCGAATAAACTCAATTGTAGTCATACATTTAGGCCAAAATGTATTCAGCCACATGTTTTTAGTAAAAAAAAGTCAATAAGCGTATATTTATTGGTTTGCGCAAAAGTTATAGAGTTTACAAACTAGGGTACATTTTCTGAAATTTACACAGCTTTAAATTTATGACTGCCTATCTCATTTCTTGAGGTGCTAAAATGACAGGGCAGTACAAAACCCCCCCAAATGACCCCATTTTGGAAAGTAGACACCCCAAGGAAATTGCTGAGAGGCATGTTGAGCCCATTGAATTTTTTATTTTTTTGTCCCAAGTGATTGAATAATGACTAAAAAAAAAAAAAAAAAAAAAAATTACCAAAAGTTGTCACTAAATGATATATTGCTCACACATGCCATGGTTATATGTGGAATTTCACCCCAAAATACATTTTGCTGCTTCTCCTGAGTACGGGGATACCACATGTGTGGGACTTTTTGGGAGCCTAGCCGCGTACGGGACCCCGGAAACCAAGCACCGCCTTCAGGATTTCTAAGGGCGCAAATTTTTGATTTCACTCCTCACTACCTATCACAGTTTCAAAGGCCATAAAATGCCAAAATAGCACAAAACCCCCCCAAATGACCCCATTTTAGAAAGTAGACACCCCAAGGAAATTGCTGAGAGGCCTGTTGAGCCCATTGAATATATTTTTTTTTGTCCCAAGTGATTGAATAATGACAAAAAAAAAAAAAATTACAAAAAGTTGTCACTAAATGATATATTGCTCACACATGCCATGGTTATATGTGGAATTACACCCCAAAATACATTTTTCTGCTTCTCCTGAGTACGGGGATACCACATGTGTGGGACTTTTTAGGAGCCTAGCCGCGTACGGGACCCCGAAAACCAAGCACCGCCTTCAGGATTTCTAGGCACAAATTTTTGATTTCACTCCTCACTACCTATCACAGTTTCAAAGGCCATAAAATGCCAAAATCGCACAAAACCCCCCCAAATGACCCCATTTTGGAATATAGACACCCCAAGCTATTTGCTGAGAGGAATGGCGAGTATTTTACAGCTCTCATTTGTTTTTGAAAATGAAGAAAGAAAATATATATATTTTTATTTTTTTTCAATTTTCAAAACTTTGACAAAAAGCGAGATCTGCAAAATACTCACAATACCTCTCAGCAAATAGCTTGGGGTGTCTACTTTCCAAAATGGGGTCATTTGGGGGGGTTTTGTGCTATCTGGGCATTCCATGGCCTCCGAAACTGTGATAGGCAGTGAGAAGTGAAATCAAAAATTTACACCCTTAGAAAGCCTGAAGGCGGTGCTTGGTTTTTGGGGTCCCGTACGTGGCTAGGCTCCCAAAAAGTCTCACACATGTGGTATCCCCGTACTCAGAAGCAACAGAATGTATTTTGGGGTGTAATTCCACATATGCCCATGGCATGTTTGAGCAATATATCATTTAGTGACAACTTTGTGCAAAAAAAAAAAAAAAAAATTGTCGTTTTTCCGCAACTTGTGTCAACATATAAAATATTCCATGGACTCGACATGCCTCTCAGTATATAGCTTGGGGTGTCTACTTTCCAAAATGGGGTCATTTGGGGGGGTTTTGAACTGTTCTGGCATTTTATACACAACATTAGGAAGCTTACATCCACTCTTCTAACCACTTGAAGACAAAGCCCTTTTTGACACTTTTTGTTTACATGAAAAAATTTTTTTTTTGCAAGAAAATTATGTTGAACCCCCAAACATTATATATATTTTTAAAGCAAAGGCCGTACAGATTAAAATGGTGGGTGTTGCATTTTTTTTTTCTACACAGTATTAGCGCAGCGATTTTTCAAACGCATTTTTTGGGTTAAAAAATACACTTTTTTTAATTTTAATGCACTAAAACACACTATATTGCCCAAATGTTTGATGAAATAAAAAAGATGATCTTAGGCTGAGTACATAGATACCAAACACGACATGCTTTAAAATTTCGCACAAACGCGCATTGGCGACAAACTACATACATTTTTAAAAGCCTTTACAGGTTACCCCAGTAGATTTACAGAGGAGGTCTACTGCTAAAATGATTGCCCTCGATCTGACCTTCGCGGTGATACCTCACATGCATGGTGCAATTGCTGTTTACATATGACGCCAGACCGACGCTTGCGTTCGCCATTGGGCAAGAGCAGGGCAGGACAGGGGTGCTTTTTTTTTTTTTTTCTTTTTTTTTATTATTAATTTTGCTATTTTATTTTTAAATTGTTCCTTCCAAGTATTTTTTTTTTTTTATTGTTATCTCAGGGAATGTAAATATCCCCTATGATAGCAATAGGTAGTGACAGGTACTCTTTTTTTTGAAAAAACTGGGGTCTTCTAGACCCTAGATTTTTCCTCTGCCCTCAAAGCATCTGACCACACCAAGATCGGTGTGATAAAATGCTTTCCCAATTTCCCAATGGCGCTTTTTATATCCGGGGGGGGGCATTCCCTCCCACTGCTTGTAAAAGCAGTCCAGAGGCTAATTAGCCGCTAGAATTGCTTTTACATGAAAGCCGGCCGCAGGCTGAAAAGAATGATACCAAGATGATACCTAAACACGCAGGCATCATTCTGGTATAAACATTCAAAGTCCAGCAACATACCAGTACGTTGCTGGTCCTTGTTGGACATGTATTGTAATCTTTTTATTTCATGCAGCCAGTTGGCTGAACGAAAAAAGAGATTGATCGGTGGGTATGCCCACCATTAGAATACCGCCCTTCATCCACCCACTTCCAATGATGGGCATACACGCACCATTTATATATGCCGAAGCATGGGGGCATCCTCCCGCAAAAAAGTTATGCCGCACACACATGGTCGGACTTTTCCACGGGCAAGCCTCCGTCGGAATTTCGACCGTATGTACACGGCATTAGGAGCAAAATCGCTCCTCCGCCCCTGCTGCCCCAATGCTTTGGCATATTTGCTTCTTTTTTTTTTTAACTGTGGTGGTGAAATCACCTCCTACAGCACTGGAGTCGCAGGGATCAGGCCTGTCTCTGCGAATGCTGCAGTTATGTGTGTTTTTGTTTTGTAAGTGACAGTGATCGATCGATACTGCACTTGGGTGGCCTGGGCTGGACGGAGGGGCAAAACGCATGTGCCAGCAGGTATCTGGGCTGATCCCGCTAACACTGCGTTTTTGGGAACCCTAAACTGCTGGGGACGCTAGTATAGATCTGATCAGATCAGATATTGATCTGTTCAGATACTATACCACTAAGGGGGGTGTATGCTTCACGCGTGGGTGTTAGCGTTACTGGCACTAACCTGACGCTGCCTGGGGTGTGACTCAGACCCTCTCTGACGCTAAAACCTAATTGATATCACCCGCCGGGCGATCAGGGGGTTAAACCTTTATTGGGTTATATACACGGCGGGTGCCCTGACACTATAAAAAGCAAACTAACTAACCAGCGTCACCCGTAACACTTATATGGTGATCACTGGTGAAAGGGTTAACTAGGGGCAATCAGGGGGTTAAAACCTTTATTAGATAATATATGGGGGTACCTGACGCTATAAAAACCTGCGGCGAACCTAAAAAAAATTACCAGCTACCGATCTGCATCACCGACACTAAGACAGCGTTTAGAAAAATGATCGCTTAGCGACAGTGGTGATGGGGGTGAAAGGGTTACCTGGGGGGGCGATCAAGGGGGTTAAACCTTTATTAGATAATATATTGGGGTACCTGACGCTATAAAACATGCGGCGAACCTAAAAAAAATTACTGGCTACGATCTGCATCACCGACACTAAGACAGCGTTTAGAAAAACGATCGCTTAGTGACAGTGGTGATAGGGGGTGAAAGGGTTACCTGGGGGGCGATCAAAGGGGTTAAACCTTTATTAGATAATATATTGGGGTACCTGACGCTATAAAAACCTGCGGCGAACCTAAAAAAAATTACTGGCTGCCGATCGGCATCACTGACGCTAAGACAGCGATCAGAAAAATGATCGCTAAGCGACAGTGGTGATAGGCGGTGAAAGGGTTATCTGGGGGGTGATCAGGGGGTTAAACCTTTATTAGGGGGGGTTAGGGGGCTACACTGGACCTAAGACTAAACTTTGGTGACAATTTTACAGTCACAAATGTCACTGATTGCAGTGATCACTAAATAAATGGTCACTGCAATCAGTGACACTGTGACTGGGGGGTGATCTGGGGTGATCTGGGGGGCCTGGGGGGGCGATTTATGTCCCTATGTGTCCTGGTGTCAGTGTAGTGTTGTGTGAACTGACCTGTGATCTTCTCTTGTACGGCGCTAGGTATATGTGAGCGCCGCACCAGAGATGACATCACTTCCTCCTGCTCCCTCTGTCTGACACAGACAGAGGGGGCATTTCCATTCGCCGGGAGCGATCGCGAGGGGGTGGCCAGAAACGAATGGCTGCCCCCTCATCCCGGAACGCTCCCGGACACTTAGCCACCGCTCACTGTACAGAAGGGGGGTCCGATCGGACCCCCCAACTGTACAAAGGCAATCACGTATGCTCTACGTGATTGTGCCTGTCGGTGCCATTCTGCCGACGTATATATACAGTGAGCGGTCGTTAAGTGGTTAAGGAGGAAATTAAATTGGATATAGGCTTAAATCAGTTAAGTGAACAGAAAAAATTAAAATAAATTGCCAATTCATTTTAAGGATGCACATTAGTGCTGCATGGTGAGGAGTGAAAAATGTGGATGGAACGCCGCTTTTAAAAATGGCTGATTATACCAGGAATGTTGGTGCTTCCTGGACTATTCAACATCATGCTTCAGTAGAGCAAGTTTCTAAGACTGCTACCTGGCCCTGTTCATACCTTCAAGTACCACCAAGTAGATGTTTGAGCTGTGCGAGACTAAACTTTTTGTGTTTGTTTTTTTTTTTGGGGGCCTTTTGGGTTCCATTATTGAATGTTTATTCCCTTTTAGTCAGCTGGTGGTCTCCCAATTTTCTCCTTCTTTATGAGGGTAATATTTCTAATTGTCTGGCGTTGCTGTCCCATTTCTGAAGATTTACACAAAGTGGTGTTATCACCCCCGAATATGAAATGTCAGGTTAGGGGAAAGTGATTTGGCATAAAGTCAGGAAAGGCACATAACAGTTTTTTTCTTTCGTTCATGGACGGACACAGCATCTTATTCTTGACATTAGGGTATTGGCCTTCTATCAGGAGTGGACTAGGCAGAAAAGCATGTTAAGTGTTAAACACACATCAAAACTGTACAGTACCGCCCTGGGGGCGGTCCCTCTAGGTACAACCCCTCTCCCTGCATCATGCAGCTCCAGTTTTTTTTTGCCTAGCATAGAAGGACATGGCTCCCTGTGGGCCCATGTGGCCTGGGGATTTTTTTTTTACTCTTTTTGATCCTGAGATCTACTATCAACTGCCGACTGGGTGACAGGCTGGATCCCCGATACTTGTAGTCCCCTTATTTCGGCCATCGAGCATGTGCCGACCTTTTAGCTACGCGCTGGGTTGACCACGACATGCCCCGTTGCTCCAGGGGTGGCTGGTGTGCTATATGCTTCGGGGCACACACATATGACCGGGCTCTGTCCGTGTCACACAGTGTGCCGGGCCGACAGCCATGCCGTAACCGCGCGGACGCTGGGCCTGCTGTGTACTGACCGGGGGTCCTCTGGGGGGCTCCGTGTCCTGGCGGGGGGCTGCACTGGGTGTCTGGATCCGCTCTCCATGTGAGGGGTTGTCTGGTGCCATGGGGGGGGGCCTCCGCGCTGAGGCCCAGCGTGTTCGCAGCCATGGCTTAGTTTCTCTCACGTTTTCAGCGGTCATTTTGGCGGCGCCATTTTCTTGTGGCCGCGCTGGGTATTTAATGCTGTGGAGCGGTGGCTATTTTGTAGTCCGTGCGGTTTTTAAACAGGGGCACCCGGCGGCCGTTTTCTTGTAGTCACCAGCTTAGTTTGTCTCTAGCGGTGGAAGCGGTCCTTCTGGACGGCGCGAACACAACACCTCAGCCACAGGAAGACACCGCAGCCATACCAGATGGAAGGCATGTGGGGAGAGCGGACGGCGGCGCTGTGCTGTTACCTGGGTCTGTACGTTGAGTCCTCTGGGGGGGGGAGGGCCCTCAGTCGGAGCAGCTAGGTAGGTGGAATTTTTTTTGTGTGACTTGTCCTGTTCCCTATGGAGGTCAGGCAAGTGTGTCTGCATAGCGTCAGAAGCTGGCGTTTTCTTCCCCAGACATCCCTGTGGTGACAACCGGTGCCCCTACACTTGCAATGCCTAGGGACACCTTGTCAGGGATCCTGGAATCCCTTATTGCCAGGGTGGAAGCGGTGCGCGGGAGGTAAAAACGCCCTCTCCCCCCACCATCTTCTGGGAGAAGTTCTGATTCAGACTAGGGTTTTGCTGTGGCAAATGTCCCCTGCTCTGACATGTCAGAAGATGCGGACCAGGACTTTTTCGGACAGTGCGGAACAGCTCCCTTCTTCCGTGTCTGGGTCAGCGCAAAAGGCGCTGGTGGAGCACTTATCACTGGGTGCGGGATCCCCAATAAGATGGAGGATACGGTGAGGGCATCTATTAAGGTGCCGGTCTCTTCTGGATCCCACAGGCCGACCCGCACCGCTGGGTTTCCCTACCTAGCTTATTTGGGAAGTTGTATGCTACGAATGGGAACGGCTGCAGCGTTCCAAAAAAATCGCATGAATGTCCGTTATTCCTTGGAGCAGCCTTTCTCAACCTTTTCAACACGGAGGAACCCTTGAAATAGTTCTCCGGTCTCGGGGAACCCCTGCTAAAAATTACAGATCTACAATTCATGAAACCTTAGTGTGATGGTCAGTGGGAAGGATGGTCCTTACACTTTTGGTCATTGGGAAGAATTACCTCCTTACAGATGGCTAAAAAGATCAATTGTGTCAGTGGGAAATTATCTGAGAGGCAGAAATTGCCCAATGCTGAAGGAACTTCTGGAGGAACCCTAGGGTTCCATGGAACCCTGGTTAAGAATGGTTGAGAATCACTGCCTTGGAGTGTTTTCCTGAAAATGGACATCTCCTCCGATGGGGACCTCCGAGATGCAGGGAATTACCACGATTCCGGCGGTAGGGACCCCTGTTCTTTAAGGCCCCTGCAGACAGGAGGGCCGAGGCGGTGGTCCGGTCCTTGATCTTGGTATTGTGGTCAGCGTTGCGGCCACTGTTCGCCCCGACCCTGGTGTCACTAATGCTCCCTTAATGAGCAAAGATTGCGGCACCATGTTTGGAATAGCGACAGGCTTCCCCGGTCTGCATGACAGTGGACCAGTTGGTGCATGGCCTTAAGTATGTCTGCAATGCGGCCTTAGGTACTGCTCCCTGGCTGTCCAGTACATCAGTATCTGCGGTGGGTCTACGCTGCATGATTTAACTGAAATGCAGGTCTGCGGACCGGAAGTTGGAGGCTTCTGGAGCCTCGCAGGATGACCTTATTAAACATGTCGTTTGGGGTGAGAGCACGGTGCTCCCAAAATTCCAAAAAGGTATGGCGCCACGCTGTAGGCCAGGGCCCTCCTTTTTTCCGCTCACAGCGGGTTTTTTTTTTCCTTCCGCCGGGCCCGCAGGTAAGCGTTCCCAGGCCAACAGGGTGCCTGCTAAGGGACTAAAGTATCCCTGTTTCTCGCAAGCAAAACATGCCTGTGTATGCGGCGACATGGAGGTTTTGCCCCCGCCCGTCTATGGGCATTTGGTGGTGGAGGTGTTGCCACAACACTGTAAGCCCTCACAGTTACTCTTGGTGGGTGCAGGAATGGGCCCTGCTGTGAAATATTAGATCAAGAATTGTAATTACATGCCCCTGTTGAACAGGGGCAGAAAAATTGGGCCTTAGGCACTGGTGTTTTTACAAGCTATCAGCATGATCATTGAGGAGGAAGATGATAGTCACTTGGCATAACAGGATGGTCACTCAGCATCAGTATAGGCAGTCTTGAAGGGATCTGACATTTCAAAGAAAATCAGGTGCTTGGTAGCTGGTGGTGATCCAAGACTGATTCAGTTTCATGAAGGTCAGTCGATCGACTGAGTCGGTGGACAGGCGCACCCTGTGATCGGTTACAAAGCCTCCAGCAGCACTGAATGTGCGTTCTGAAAGAACTCTGGATGCAGGACAGGCCAGTAGCTCAAATGCATTCTGTGCAAGCTCTGGCCAGTGATCCATCCTCGAGACCCAGTAACCCAGAGGATTTTTGGTGGGAAAGGTGTCAAAGTCTGATCTTGCCCCTAGGTATTCCTGCACCATGTAAACCAGGCGCTGGCGATGGTTGCTGGAATCGAGCATACCTTGGGGCTGCGGACTAAAGAATTGTCTGAACGCATCGGTCAGACGGCCACCTTCTCCACCGCTCCTTCTTTGACTGACCGAAGCCTCAGCAACATGTCCAAGACCAGGAATTTGTAATCTCCCAGTCTCTGGGAACGCGTTGCACAGACCTTTCTGCAAGGCCTCCCGAAGATGTTTAATCCTCTGCGACGGCAAGATAAGGTCCGCAACCTTACCCTTGTAATGTGGATCAAGGAGGGTTGCCAGCCAGTAATGATCGCTCTCCTTGATAGCACAAATACAAGGATCCTTCTGCAGGCTTTGCAGGATTAGGGAGGCCATGCAGCGTATGTTTGCTGAGGCATTCGGTCCGGAGTCCTCTGGGTCACTCAGGACGACATGATCCGCAGCCACGTACAAGTCCATGGGTGTCTTGGGACTGTAATTGATCCCTTGACTGCTGCTGATGCTGAGTGCTAGGCTCCACCTCAATGCTGACACAATCCTCCTCATCCTCATCCTCTTCCTCTTCATCCTCTTCCTCCTCTTCATCCTCTTCCTCCTCTTCATCCTCTTCCTCTTCATCCTCTTCCTGTGTGATAGGCGGGCCAGCAGGAACACTGTCTGGATAAAGGGGGCCCTGAGAGGTAAGGAAGTCCTCCTCTTCCTGCCTCTGTTCTGCCTCAAGTGCCCTGTCCATTATTCCGCGCAGCGTGTGCTCCAACAGGTGGACAAGAGGGACAGTGTCACTGATGCATGCACTGTCACTGATCACCATCTTCGTGGCCTCCTCAAATGGTGACAGGACAGTGCATGCATCCCTGATCATGACCCATTGGCATGGCAAAAAAAAGCTCCCCTGACCCTGTCCTGGTGCCATATTGGCACAGATACATATTGATGGCCCTCTGCTGCGTGTGCAGCAGCTGCAGCATGGCCAACGTTGAGTTGCACCTGGTGGGCGTGTCACAGATTAGGCGGTTATTGGGCAGGTTAAATTCCTTTTTCAGGTCAGCCAGCCGAGCACTGGCATTATATGACCGGCGGAAATGCACACAGACTTTCCTGGCCTGCCTCAGGACATCCTGTAAGCCTGGGTACCTGCCCAAGAACCGCTGCACCACCAAGTTAAGGACGTGAGTCAAACGGGGCACATGGGTCAGGTGTCCCTGCCGGAGGGCGTAGAGGAGGTTGGTGCCATTGTCGGAAACCACCATTCCTGGCTTATGCTGGTGTGGCGTCAACCACCTCTGAGCCTGCCACTGCAGAGCTGACAGAATCTCTGCCCCAGTGTGGCTCCTGTCCCCTAAGCACACCAGCTCAAGCACTGCATGGCATCTCTTTGCCTGCGTACTTGCATAGCCCCTTGAACTCCTACGGAGCACTGCTGGTTCCAAGGACAAAGCACAGGAGAAGTCCATGGAGGAGGGGGTGGAGGAGAGAGGTGTCAGAATCACCAGTAGTAGCATTTTGGAGGCGTGGTGGCAGAACAACCTCCAACACTACTGCATCTTGTCCTGCATCCTTCCCAGCTGCCAGCAGAGTCCCCCAATGCGCCGTGAAAGATGGGTAACGTCCCTGTCCATGCCTGTTGGACCATGAGTCAACGGTAATATGCACCTTACCGCTGATCGCCCTGTCCAGCGAGGCCTTCCACATGCCGGTAGAGAGCCGGAATCGCCTTCCGTGAGAAAAAGTGGCATTTGGGAACCTGCCACTGAGGAACCGCACATTCCACAAACTCGCTGAAGGGGGCAGAGTCTACCAACTGAAAAGGCAGCAGTTGAAGTGCTAGCAATTTAGCCAAGCTAGCATTCAACCGCTGGGCATGTGGATGGCTGGGAGCGAACTTCTTTCGGCGGTACAGCAGTTGGGGCCGGGAAATTTGCCTGGTACAATCTGACGTTGGTGTACCGATAGCAGATTGCTCGCAAGTACTTGGCTGTGACACACCTAATTCTACACCTTCATTCCTCTCAATGCAGGTTTCAGAGAGGATTGAAGGTATCGTGGGGTTGGAGATCCCAGCTGATAAGGAGCAAGAAGAGGTCCGCTTTGTTCTTTGGTGTGGGTCTTTTAGGTGTGCTTGCCAACAAACTGCATGGCAGGTCGACCTATGTCTGATCAAGCATTTGGTGCCCAAGCGGGTGATGTTTTGGCCACGCGAGATACGCCTGAGACATATGTTGCAAATAGCAGCGCTGCGATCTGATGCACTCGTCTCAAAAAAGCCCACACCAAAGAACTTTTGGAAAAACGAGCAGAGCCGGCAGCAGCCTGCACATGCGGAGCTCTGCGGTGTGATGCTGTCTGTGTGCTGCCCTTGAGCTGGCCCCTGGAGGGCATCCTGCCTCGTTGATGTGCCTCCTCCTCTCTCCTATCAGGCACCCACGTAGAGTCCGTGACCTCATCATCCCCTCCCTCCTCATCTTTGTAGCAAATCTGGCAGTATGCTGCAGCTGGGGGAACATGACTGCCAGATTGCTGTCCTTCTTGGGCACCCCCTCTCTCTGTGCTCACGTTACTGCCTTCCTCTAGCTGGGTACCATCATCGGAGCCTTCAAAACGCTGGGCATCCTCCTGGAGCATGTACCCAACACTGTGATGAAACAGTTCAGGGGACTTCTCAGGAGGACATGGTGGGGCTAGGGAAGGAGTGACTGATGCTATTGAGCCGAGGGAAGAGGCCGCTTTGGTATCTGCTTTGCCAGAAAAAGTACCCTGAGCCTGGGTGAGAGAGGAGGAGGAGGACGCTTGGTCATCCACTCTACCAAGTCTTCAGCATGTTGCAGTTCAACACGGCCAGCTGCCGAAAAAAAAGGACAAGCGTGTCCCACGGCCACATGCTGATGAGGATGCACTGTGTCCAAGACCAGCACTGTTGCCTCTAGACTCAGAGCCTGCTTGCCCTCTTTCTTTTCCGTACATCACGGGACACAGAGCGACATAGTCATTACTAATGGGTTATATAGATACCGTCAGGTGCTGGCACTGGCAACTTCCAAAACCGGAAGTACCCTCCCCTATATAAGCCCCTCCCATCCGGGAGCACCTCAGTTTTTTGCCAGTGTCTAAGGTGTTGGCCAAGAAGAAACATGTGTTTTTCACTGAGCTTGCGTACAGGTTCTTTTGGGCCTCAGTAAGCTATTCCGGATCCGACCAAAAAAGCTTCATAGCTAAACGGTCGGTACCCGGGCCTTGCAGAGAAGAGCAAGGTTTTGCCTGTAATGCTTCTCTTAGGAGAGCTGGACCCTGGGATCCAGAGCTCTGGTCATACCCACGACCAAGATGTTTTCTGTGCAGGGTGCTATACAGGTCCAGGGGAGTGGAATCCTTGGGAACCCGGTCCCTGAAGGTTTGATTACAATGCCTGCCGTGATAGGTGAAGTTTGGGCTTTTGTGGACCAAACAAAGTCCTGCGGCGGGGAACAGGTAAGTGGGGGCCCCCAGGAACTTGGTTCTATTGGGGGACCCCCAAGCCTAATTTGTCTTTCTGTCTGTTACCTAATGGTATTCCCGCAAAATTCTGTGCATGCCTGTAACTACTAAAAAAATGTAATAATTTTTAATGGTGGTCAAGAAAAAAATAAATAAAATTTTTTATATATATATTAGACTGCGGTACCTGTGTTTGTCCACTAGAGGCCGCTGTGGAATGTTTTCTTGTTATGTGGACTAGCTTCTTCTCAGCAGAGCAAAGTCCAGGCAGATGGTGAGTTCTCTTATAGGAAACTGCTTCCTCTGCCATGTTGCAGTGTTTGTCCATCCCCCGGCCTGCGGCAAAGAGGGGCCCTGGCTCCTGTCCCTTGTTACCATATTTGAAATTAGCGCCGAAGGCGCACGTGCCCGTGCGCGTGCACGCGCCTCTATATATAGAGGTGAGCCGGGAAAGGGGGCGGAGCCTGGGGGATGACGCTCTGTGCGCGCCGCAGCGCTTCTGCGCATGTGCGGGCGTCCCAGCAATTTTAAAAAAACCACAATATTGTAGTGAGCTGGCTATGAAGTACAGAGACAGAGCTGGCAACATTTAAAGGCATACAGCAAGCGGTTGATACAGGCATCCCCTAGAAAGGCACATTAGTAGACACCAACTGTGATATAGCAGCAATTGTGCTAGACTATTCTCAGTAAAAGTGGTGTATTACGGCTGGAATACCTCAGCTTTAGGCTTAGGAATATGCCGTCCAGAAGCTCCGGAACTGAATCTTCCAGGAAGCGAAAGGGGTCTCATCGGGCTCTGAGGATCTTGGGCATACTTCTGCTGCACCAGTCTCCCCTGAAGTTCAGAGGTAAGTGACCGTAGAGACCCCGCAGGGGTACTTGGTACTGTGGCTGTCCTCAGTCACCTGCTCCTGTGTATGTAACAGAGGAGGTTTTTTCCTCAGCTCTGGGAGGATTAGAGAGAGATTGTCAACATTTATCGCTGCCTCCCTGTCAGGGAAAGCACGCCCGATCTCCGTCTCCTCCTTCAGAGTGCCTGTTAGCAGAGCAACAGTCCCATACAGGGATCGACCTGCGTGAAGGGGATCAGGATGAGGTTGATTCTGTTATAGAGGAATCAACAGTGGGGGAACCTTTTCTCAGCATCTCAAGCTGAAAGATTATGGGTTCAGTCTCTGACTAACATGGTCCGATCAGCATTTAAAAATGCACCTTGCGGAACCATCAACCACTACTGTATCCTCGTTGGGGTCGCTAGAAGCCCCCAGACTGTTTGTTCTTTTCCACTTCACCCTTTACTGAAAGGGCTCATTTACCAGGATTGGGAACGTCCTGAGAAAATATTTATTCCCCCAAGAGATTTCCGGTGGTCTATCCCATGGAGGATAAGTTCATCAAAAAAAAAAAAAAAAAAAATGGAAGGTCCCTACAGTGGACGCAGCCATCTCTTGTATGTATAAATCACTGACATGTCCAGTGGATAATGTCCAAATGTTCAAGAACCCAATAAATAAAAGATTGGAGTCCTTATGAAAATCTGCTTGGTGATACAACCAGCAGTAGCAGCTATTGGGGTCTGCTAAGCAGTGAAGGATCAGTTGAAACAGGTCTTGAGGGACTTGACAGATCAGCAGGCTTGGCCCTAGCTGATCTACCTAGAGCCTTAGGCTTTGCGGTTGACGCCATAGAGGATTCAGTCCATCAGGCCTCCCGCCTTACGCTGTCTATAGACATACGCGTAGGCTCCTATGGCTCAAAAACTGGTCTGCTGAAGCTCCCTGTAAAGAATGGCTGGTTAGCGTCCAATTTCATGGTGAACGCTTATTCAGGGAAAACCTGGACAAATATATCCAGAAAATTTCCAGCGGTAAAAATACGCTCTTGCCGGTTAAAAGCAGAATTAGAGGTCCCTCTTTAAGAGGCCTGCTTCTCCAGTCCCTGGGGCATCGGCTGTGTAACAGTTCCGACGGCCTCCTCGGTCAAATCCCGGGGGTAAAAAACAGGGACAGTAGCAGGGTAATGAGAAACCCTGGGTCAGGGGAGGTACAAAACCTCCCTCAAAGTTAAATTCATGAAGCCCCCACTCAGTCGGGTGGGGGGAGGACTCCAGTTGTTCGCAAGAGACCTGGCGGGACACGATCAAGACAGATAGGTGCTCTCCGCAGTAGGTTTGGGATACAGTTTGGAGTTAAAAGACTCTCCTCCTTCCCATTTTTGAGGTCAAACGTGCCAAGGGATCCCCGGAAGAGAGAGTCCCTCCTGTTGGCACTAGAACAACTATTGCTCCAAGGAGTAATTATGGAGGTTCCCCTGGAAGAATGAGGGTTCGGGTTTTACTCAAACCTCTTTACAGTCCCGAAGCAAACGCGGACGGGAGGCCCATATTAATTCTAAAAGGGCTATACAAATTCCTGTATATCAGGTCTTTCCGATGGAGTCGATCCGATCGGTGGCCACTGCCCTACAAGGGGAGGATTGGTTAGCCACGATCGACATCAAAGATGCTTATTTGCACATTCCCATCTTTCCAGTCCACCAAAAATTTCTACGCTTTGCAGTAGAAGGGCGCCATTTTCAGTTCAGAGCCTTACCCTTCGGTTTGGCCACAGCACCACGAGTGTTTACAAAAATTCTGGCCCTTTATTGGCCAATCTAAGAACACAAGGTGTAATGATAATGGCATATCTGGATGACTTGTTGCTGATAGACCACTCAGTGAAAAAACTAGACGTGGTCGTTCACAAGACGATCAAGTATCTGGAATCTCACGGTTGGATTATCAACCGAGACAAGTCAGCCCTAAAAACCAGTCTAAAGTCTGGAATACTTGGGGCTAAGGTTGGATTCAGGCCAGAGAAAAATATTCTTGCCTCGAGGAAAGGTGTTGTCTTTGAAAGATTTGATCCACTTAGTGGGTACAAAAAAGACAGCCGTCCATACGCCTGTATATGAGGCTGCTGGGAAAAATGGTGGCATCATTCGAAGCAGTACCCTACGGTCAATTCCATTCAAGGAATTTGCAAGGGGCCATACTGTCAGCCTGGAACAAAAAGATTCAGGCCTAGACTCACAATGTCCTTGTCCCCTTCCGTTCGCAAGAGCCTCCGTTGGTGGTTGGTTTCCCAGAATCTGGAAAAAAGGAAATCCTTCAGTCCGATTTCTTGGAAGGTGGTCACTACAGATGCCAGCCTTATAGGCTGGGGAGCAGTACTGGAGCAATAGTCTCTCCAGGGCAGATGGTCGGATGCAGAAAAGGCCCTGCCCATCAATCTCTTAGAGATACGAGCAGCCCGGTATGCCCTAGTAGCATGGACATCCAAACTCCAAGGGTCCCCTGTCAGAATTCAATCAGACAATGCCACAGCAGTGGCATATATCAATCATCAGGGGGGCACCAGGAGTCGTGCAGCCCAGAGGGAAGTAAATTACATCCTGAAATGGGCAGAAAAAATATGTCCCAGCCATATCTGCGGTATTCATTACAGGAGTGGAGAATTGGAAGGCGGACTTTCTAAGTCGCCAGAAATTAGGCCCAGAGGAAGGGTCCCTTCACCCCGAGGTTTTCTGGACAATATGTCAGCGGTGGGGAACATCGGATGTAGATCTTCTAGCATCCAGATTCAACGCAAAGGGGGACAGGTTTGTCTCTCGGACAAGGGATCCCCTAGCTTGCGGCTCGGATGCCCTAGTGTTCCCTTGGGATCAGTTCAAGCTGATATATGCATTCACACCGCCACAATGGTTACCTCGATTACTCCGCAGAATCAGGGTAGAAAAGAAACCAGTGATTCTGGTGGCTCCAGCGTGGCCCCGAAGAGCGTGGTACGTGGAGATTGTAAAATGTCAGTGGGGAGTCCTTGGACTCTCCCACATCGTCCGGACCTGCTTTCGCAAGGACCGATATACCACCCTTCCTTACCAGCCCTAGGTTTGACGGCCTGGCTATTGAAGCCCACATTCTAAAAAAGAGAGGGCTCTCTAATTCTGTGGTATCTACCATGATCAATGCCAGGAAGCCGGTATCCAGGCAGATCTACTATAGAATCTGGAAGGCGTACATCGCCTGGTGTGAAGCCAAGAAATGGCATCCACGTAAGTACGTAATAGGTAGGAGTCTGGACTCCCTACAATGGGCTGTAGATAGGAAGCTTGCCTTGAGTACTATCAAGGGTCAGATTTCGGCCTTGTCAATATTTTTTCAAAGGCCCTTGGCTTCGCATTCACTAGTCAAAGCCTTTATACAAGGAGTGATGCGTATTAGTCCTCCGGTTAATATTCCCATATGTCCATGGGATCTAAACTTGGTTCTGTCGGTTCTACAGAAACAACCATTTGAACCATTACAGCATATTTCTTTGGTTCTTCTCACCAGGAAATTGATTTTTCTAGTAGCCATTTGTTCGGCTAAAAGAGTGTCGGAATTAGCAGCTATGTCCTGTAGGGAGCCATATCTGGTTATCCATAAGGACAGGAGTAGTGTTACGTTCTCATCCAGCCTTTCTTCCTAAGGTGGTATCGAGGTTTCATTTGAACCAGGATGTGGTTCTTCCTTCTTTTTTTCCCCAAACCTACTTCGGTAGAGGAAAAGTTATTGCATTCTTTGGATGTAGTAAGAGCAGTTAAAGCTTATCTAAAAGCCACTGCTCAGATTCGCAGAACGGATACTTTGTTTATTCTGCCGGAAGGCCCCAGAAGGGGTCAGGCAGCGTCAAAATCTACTTTAGCCAAGTGGATTCGACAGGTCATAATACAAGCCTATGGCTTGAGAAATAGACCGCCTCCGTTCAAAGTTAGGGCGCACTCCACGAGAGCAGTTGGAACTTCATGGGCAGTGCATCACCAGGCCTCCCTGGCTCAAATCTGTAAGGCCGCAACATGGTCTTTAGTACACACGTTTACTAGGTTCTACCAGGTGGACGTTGGAAGTCAGGAGGATGTCGCCTTTGGGCGCAGTGTGTTGCAGGCCGCAAAAGATCCTCATGTCTGATAGCGCTCAGCTTATATATGGTGTATCCCCCCCCTCATTTGGCATTGCTTTAGGACATCCCATTAGTAATGACTATGTCGCTCTGTGTCCCGTGATGTACGGAAAAGAAAATAGGATTTTTATAACAGCTTACCTGTAAAATCCTTTTCTTGGAGTACATCACGGGACACAGAGCTCCCACCCCTCTTTGGGGACACTTATTGCTTTGCTACAAAACTGAGGTGCTCCCGGATGGGAGGGGCTTATATAGGGGAGGGTACTTCCGGTTTTGGAAGTTGCCAGTGCCAGCACCTGACGGTATCTATATAACCCATTAGTAATGACTATGTCGCTCTGTGTCCCGTGATGTACTCCAAGAAAAGGATTTTACAGGTAAGCTGTTATAAAAATCCTATTTTTATTGGCTCGTGACTGTCTGCCTCTCCTTGTTTTCCTTCCAGACATACTAATGGCCTGCAGGGAGATGTAGCTGCACAAAGCTGGGATGTGTGTATAATATGTGTGTGTGTGTGTGTGTGTGTGTGTGTATATATATATATATATATATATATATATATATATATATATATATATATATATATATATATATACTGCAGCTAGCAGAATCAACTGCCTGCATGTAGTATTATTAGTATGAGAACACCAGCAATTGTATTCAGGTAAGCTTCGTGCAAAGGACGCTAAAACAAAATACTGCAGCTCCCTGCCCGTATTTGTATGAGAACACCAGCAATCACAATCGCCTGCCTGTCAGTATATTATGAAGATAACAGGAAAGGTCTAGCTAAACTGAATACAGTGTATAAATATATATACAACACCTAGGATGCATATATATCCTCTACACACTGTAACTGAAGCTAACTGACTCGCCTGCCTGCTCTATCTAACTAAAATTAAATGACACTGTCTATCTCTCTCTTTCTGTCTTTAACCACCGCTGCAACACACTACACAAGGCCGCCACACACAGGCGGCCTTATATAGTGTGGAGCGTGTACTAAACCCCCTGAGACATAATTGACCAAAGCCACCCTGGCTTTGGCCAATTATGGCTCTCCGTTTTTTCTGCGCTGTGATTGGCCAAAGCATGCGTGTCATAGTGCATGCTTGGCCAATCATCAGCCAGCAATGCACTGCGATGCCGCAGTGAATTATGGGCCGTGACGCGCCACTCTAATTTGGCGTGAAAGCCCCATAATGTTTGAAATTCGGCGAACAGACGATGATCGAGTCGAACATGGGTTCGACTTGAACTCGACGCTCATCCCTACACTTTAGTAAATGTGAAATGTGGATGTTGATAGACGTTGGTGTTTAAAGATTATAATTTTGTTTTCTGAGAAGTATGTACACATTTAAAACTAGGGGGTATTTGGTTTTGTAGTTTTCTTGAGAGATGCATCACTGCTTTCCTAGTTGGTAATTTGGTAAATTTACTAATGGCTTGTATGATATTGAAATAATTGTTGTGGATGGCTATGAGCTGAACATCTCTGATTGCATAGAAAATTCAAAAAGGAAGGGAGCTAAAACCCATCAGCACGTTTTCACTTTAGCCAGTGTCACAGGGTATATGGGGTACTACACGACCATAGAAACAAAGTTGCCATAAAACAGGTCTGGTGGGTTTAAAATGTTTGCCTAATATATTGTTGCAAATCTGCATTGAGAATATCTACTTGCCTGACTGCTTTTTAGGCCTCATGCACACTGGATGTTTTTGGATGGTTTTTACAGCTGCTGTTTTTGGCTTCAGACGTTTTTTTTTCTACAGTCAAACTCTCCAGCATGTTATCCTTTGTGTCCATGCGCACACAGGCTGTTATTAACAGTTTTTGGCTGGGGCGTTTTGGCATTAAAAAAACCCCCCCAAAACTAGTGGGTCCTGAGAGGAGTTTTTCAGCTGTAAAAATGCTCCAACTTCAACAAATGCAGATAAACGCTGAAAAACTTTGAAAAACTCACTGCAAAGCTACTGGCGTTTTTATAACGTTATTATAACGTCCAGTGTGCATGAGGCCTTATGTTTGAAGGTTCCATGTAGCTTTTGGACACAAGTAAAAGGAACCTGCTTACAACATAATGTTAATGTATGCTAGAAATGCTCATTGGCTATTGCCAACAGTCTATCCCGAACCCACTGAGAGCCTTTCCAGCTCTGTACATTATTTTGCTGCAGTCTGTTATTTGCCTGCAGTGAACTGATTTATTTCACTTAAATGCAAGTACTGCTGCACTATCACACTTAAAACAAATGCCATATGGACTGTGCCTCCTATTTATATTAGTTTACAGGCAGTTTATACACCGAGAGGAGTTCTTTTTAAAAAATGCACCTCCCCGTCAGGAAAAGGTGGTTGACCAGAATATGAAATTACCACAGCCAGCTTATACTCATTGGGTTGTAAGACAAGACTTGTTTGTTTTTTAAATAGATTTTCAGAACAGCGATTTATCAAACTTTGGGAATACACCCCCCGATTTTATATAAAAAAATAGAACTTAATAAATGACATGCATGTTGTAAACTCTTTTTTTAATGTATTTATATTTTTATAGGAATCCCGTGGTTTAGGAAGGAGGCCAGAAGATCCTTCAGACATGGTTGATGAGGGAGAACTGGTTTTAACTTTGAATTTGATTTATCCAATGATTTTCCAAAAGGTTTGTTATAATTAATTATATGCATCAAAGTTTATTCAGCTCCATATTGGCTGCTTTATTTTTATGTCTTTTTGTTACATGTCACAGTAGTGGGCAGTTTATAATCCTACATACTCCTATATTAGAAAAAAAAAGCTGGAAAACAGCCTTTACTTATATGAAGATTTGAAAATACAAGAAAGTCACTTCCAGCGCTAAAAGGGTCTTTCATATTTTTAAACAGGGACATCAGTGTTCCAAAACCAGGTGGTTGCTGCCCTCCTCAGATGAGGATAATCTGGTAAAAACGATAAAACGGAACAAAAGGATGGCGCGTACACCTAATGTATTACCAAACACATTTATTAAGTATTAAAAGGTTAAAAGTGTATAATCACAAACGTGGCGACCAAGCTAGTCTGGACACCAAAGCCCAGCACTTAATATAAGCAAAAGGCTTGAATAAATAAATTAATAAATTGATAAATGGAATAACTCTTTAGTTGAGAAGGCCCACCCACCAAAGATGAACGTGGGGGCGGGACAGACATATTTTTATATATATTTTTGTATAAAATATTAATAACATATGCCATTCGAAACTTATTCCATAAAATTAATTGCTGAAAAACTATGTTGTTTTAAATGTAAATACAGAGTGAACATCTATGTATATCTGTATAGTTTATATTCTTTTTACATTTAAAACTCAACATTGTTTTTCAGCAATTAATTTTATGGTATGATTTTCTAATGTTTTTTGTTGTAATTATTTTATACAAGAAAACATTTCTGTCCCGCCCCCACAATCATCTTTGGTGGGTGGGCCTTCTCAGCTAAATAATTAATCAATTTATTCATTAATATATTGAAGCCGTTTTCTCATATTACCACTTATAGACCGGAAGTTTTTCCACCTCAATTACCAGATCATTTGTTGCGATACAGCACTGCGTCGCTTTAACTAACAATTGCATGGTCCTGCAACGCTGTACCCCAACAAAATTAACATCCTTTTTTCCCACAAATAGAGCTTTCTTTTGGTGGTATTTGATCACCCCTGCAGTTTTTATTGTTTGTGCTATAAACAAAAAAAGAGCGACAATTTTGAAAATAAAATAATTTTAGGCCAATATATATTCTAATACATATTTTTGGTAAAAAAAATAAAACGCAATAAGCTTATATTGATTTACGCAAAAGTTATAGCGTCTACAAAATAGGGGATGGTTTTATGGATTTTTTTATTTTTTACTAGTAATGGCGATCTGCGATTTTTAGCAGGATTGTGGATGTAATTTTTGACACTTTTTTTTTTTTTTTTTTTTTTTGAGACCATTGATATTTTATACAGCGATCAGTGCTATAAAAATGCACTGATTACTGTATAAATGTCACTGGCAGGGAAGGGGTTTACACTAGGGGGCGATCAAGGGGTTAAATGTGTTCCCTCATGGGTGTTTCTAACTGTGGGGGGGATGGGACTGACTAGAGGAGGTGACCTATCGCTGTTCCTAATCATTAGGAACAGCAAATCTCTCTCCTCCCTTCTCAGAATGGGGATTTGTGTGTTTACATACACACACATCCCTGTTCTGGCTCTCGTGCCCATGATTGCAGATAACACACATCGAGTCCCCCCGCCTTGCAGCAGGCGGGTGCCTGCTTTCGCCCTTAAAGGTGCCGACGTACACCTACGACGAGTTGCGTGATCGTTGCGGCCTGGCTTTGGTGTCTAGACTAGCTTGGCTCTGAGGAAGGGGTTGGGCCCCCGAAATGCATCAGCCTATACCCTTGCTGTGTCTGCACCCTGTAACACTGTGCAGTTTTATGGCTCATTGTGGGTCGCCACTTTTGTGAGTATCCACTTTTAAACTTTTAATACTTATTAAATGTGTTTGGTGATGCATTAGGTATGTGCACCTTCCTTTTGTTCTGTTTTATATGAAGATTTTTATAAACAATCACTGAGTTTTTAGGGAGTAATGCCAAATTGCACCTATCAGTCTGTTAATGTATAATTAAGCCTCTCTGCCTGTGCATTAGCTTAAGTGATACATTAGATCAGTTTTGTCATACTAAACATTCATTAACATAATAGGGGGGGGGGGGTGTAAAAATCCATGCTAAAATCAAATGCATAAATCTCTAGCAGCTGTTTTAATATAAAGTATATATTTAATAAAAGCAGCACCTAGAATAAAAAACAAATAGTGTGCAAATGTCATAAATCAGTGCAAAAAATAGCAAAATTGTTCGATCATACAAAGTCCTGTGTGTGTGTGTGTGTGTGTGTGTGTATATAGAGAGAGAGAGACAGAGACCCCCAAATGTATATTATATGTGTGTGTGTATATATCTATATATAGATATATATATTGTGGGAGATTAGCTTGTGGGGAGCAACTTTCTGAATCACAGTCCGCAAACAGGTAGTATCCTCTCTATACAGTGCGGGGCTGGTCCCCGTCACCCACAAAACATGCGATAAAGCAAACCTTTTCTTTTTGATCCACTCCAACAGAGCTCTCACTCAGGTTCCCTCCTGAGTCTCCAAAACCAGAGAAATCCTGTGCTTTCTTCCTGCATCTTTAAAGCCCAGCTGACTGTGGATTCTAGTGAACCCGAACAACTGGACTGGAACCCAGCCGACCACAGAGGCTGGAAAAACCTGGGCCGGATTCTAGTTCAGTCCCTTACAATGGACCGAATGCGAGGTGAAATGTAGCGATTATCATGTATCTCACCTCGCATACCGTCACATATACTCCCCCTCTGCTCAAGCCCCTGCGGCTGAGCACTTGACCCAGCCATACAGTGCACGCGGGAGAGGGCATCAGCATTATCCTGGAGTTTGTCCGGCCTGTGCTCAACCGTGAAATTAAAGGGCTGTAAAGCCAGGAACCACCTTGTCACACGGGCATTTTTTTCCCTGTGGTCACACATCCACTTCAGGGGAGCATGGTCAGTGACCAGCCTAAATGACCTCCCGAGTAGATAATACCTCAGGGAGTCTAAGGCCCATTTAATGGCGAGACACTCCTTCTCCACAATGGCATAGTTCCTTTCATGTTTGTTCAGCTTCCGGCTCAGGTATACAACTGGGTGCTCCTCACCATTCCTGACCTGCGACAGTATGGCCCCTAGGCCCACCTCGGTAGTGCACAAAGGGCCTGTTTTAATTTTTGAAACGCCTTCTCTGCCTCAGGGTTCCATTTGACCATGACCGACCCTCTGCCCTTCGTCGGGTCAGTCAGAGGGATGGCAATGGTGGCAAAGTCGGGTATAAACCGTCGGTAATACCCCGTAATGCCTAGGAAGGCCCGAACTTGTTTCTTGTTTACGGGTTGGGGCCACTTTTGAATTGCCTCAATCTTATTGGTCTGAGGCTTGACAAGTCCCCGGCCAATAACGTAGCCAAGATACTTGGCCTCCTCTAGGCCTATGGCACACTTCTTTTGGGTTAGCCGTGAGGCCTGCTTTCCTAAGGGAATCTACCACCGCCTGTACCCGGGGCAGGTGTGATTCCCAATCTGGGCTGTGGATGACCACATCGTCCAAATAAGCAGCCGCATACGGGTGATGTGGTCTCAAAGTTTTGTCCATCATTCGTTGGAATGATGCAGGGGCCCCATGCAGACCAAAAGGCATCCGCTTGTACTGAAACGAGCCCTCAGGACTGGAAAAGGCAGTCTTCTCCTTGGCCGATTCAGATAGCGGTATTTGCCAATAGCCTCTTGTCAGGTCTAGGGTCGTTATATAGTGAGCCTGTCCCAACTTGTCCACAAGTTCGTCGACCCGGGGCATCGGGTATGCATCAAACTTGGATACACTGTTGAGTTTCCGGAAGTCATTACAAAACCTGATAGTGCCATCAGGTTTTGGGACCAGCACTATGGGGCTCGACCACTCACTGTGGGACTCTAATATCACATCCAACTCCAACATGTTTTTAATTTCTTTCGCGACTGCCTCACGCCTGGCCTCTGGGATTCTATACGGCTTCACATTTACCCGAACCCCTGGTTCCGTCACTATGTCATGTTGGATCACGTTGGTCAGTCCGGGTAAGGGGGATAAAAAGTCTCTATTTTTAGGCACGGACACCCTAACGTCACTTTGTTGTGCCACGGACAGGGTATCCGTAATGGGAACGTCAGGTGTCACGGGTACCCGGTCGATTGGAGGCAGGGACGTGGCCAGTAAAGTCTCTCGGTCCTTCCAGGGTTTTAAGAGATTCACATGGTAAATTTTAGGGTTGTCCCGATACCACTTTTTTAAGACCGAGTACAAGTACCGATACTTTTTTTCAAGTACTCGCCGATACCGATTACCGATACTTTTTTTTCAATGTCATGTGACAGTTTGAAAGATGGGGACTGATAGGTGGCACTTATGGGCACGGATCGATGGCACTTATGGGCACTGATAGGTGGCACTTGTGGGCAGTGATAGGTGGCACTGATAGCTGGCACTTGGGGGCACTGATAGGTGGCACTGATAGGTGGCACTTGGGGGCACTGATAGGTGGCACTTGGGGGCAGTGATAGGTGGCACTTGGGGGCAGTGATAGGTGGCACTGATTGCACAGAAAGGTGGCACTTGTGGGCAGTGATAGGTGGCACTTGTGGGCAGTGATAGGTGGCACTTGTGGGCAGTGATAGGTGGCACTTGTGGGCAGTGATAGGTGGCACTTGTGGGCAGTGATAGGTGGCACTTGTGGGCAGTGATAGGTGGCACTTGTGGGCAGTGATAGGTGGCACTTGTGGGCAGTGATAGGTGGCACTTGTGGGCACTGATAGGTGGCACTTGTGGGCACTGATAGGTGGCACTGATTGCACAGAAAGGTGGCACTTGTGGGCACTGATAGATGGCACTGATTGCACTGAAAGGTGGCACTTGTGGGCACTGATTGCACTGATAGATGGCACTGATTGCACTATCAGTGCAATCAGTGCCATCTATCAGTGCCCATAAGTGCCACCTATCAGTGCAATCAGTGCCCATAAGTGCCACCTATCAGTGCCATCTACCAGTGCCACCTGATAGGTGGCACTGGTAGATGGCACTGATTCCACTGATAGGTAGCACTTGTGGGTACTGATAGGTGGCTGGCACTGAAATGATGCGGGGGGTGGGGGGGAAATGACACAGGATTTAAGAAAAAAAATATATGCTGCAACGCCCATCTTGGTACACCCTGCACTCGGCTGCAGTAAGCAACAGCAGACATCTTGTTACACCCAGCCCATATAGCTCGGGCTGGGTGTAACAAGATGTCTGCTGCTGCTTACTGCAGCCGAGTGCAGAGTGTACCAAGATGGGCGTGGGGACGTTCAGCCGCTGACGGCGACCGAATGTGACAGCACCGGTCACCGATCCTGATGCGGCTGCGCCCTGAACCCCTGCCAGCTTACCAGGTTCAACTGCAGGTGAGGGACTCGCTCTCCGCCCGCGGACTCCGTCCACCGACTGTGCCCGCCCTCTTCAGCCAGACTCCGCCCGCACTTTCCTCTCCCGCCCTCCCCAGCCACTGACTCCTCCCGCCCTCTCCGGCCAGACTCCGCCCGCACTCCTCCGCCCTCTCTCCTGCCCTCCCCAGCCACTGACTCCTCCCGCCCTCTCCGGCCACAAAAAAAAAGTATCGGGTGAAGCATCGGGAGCATTTGCGCGAGTACAAGTACTCGCGCAAATGCTTGGTATCGGTCCCCGATACCGATACTAGTATCGGTATCGGGACAACCCTAGTAAATTTGGTGTGATTTCCTTTTCCCTGCCTGGTAGACTTTGTAGTTTACCTCCCCCACCCTTTCGACAACCTCGAAGGGACCCTGTCACTTGACTAAAAACGTACTTTCCACCGTGGGGACCAATACCAACACTCTGTCCCCAGGCTTGAAAGTACGGACCCTGGCACTTCGGTCATAGACCCTCCTTTGGGCCTCCTGGGCTCGCTCCATATGTTCTCTCACCAGGGGTAGGACAGCTGCGATTCGATCCTGCATCAAGGAGACATGCTCTATGATGCTTTTAAATGGGGTTGCCTCACTTTCCCATGTTTCCTTGGCAACATCTAGCAGCCCCGTGGGATGCCTACCATACAAGAGTTCAAAGGGGGAATAGCCTGTGGACGCCTGCGGAACCTCACGTATTGCAAACGTGAGAGATGGCAGCAAAAAATCCCAGTTTCTCCCATCTTTGTCGACCACCTTTTTCAGCATACTTTTCAAAGTTTTATTAAATCTTTCGACCAGACCATCCGTTTGGGGGTGGTAGACAGAGGTACGGAGATGGGAGATTTTGTATAACTTACAAAGCTCCTTGGTAACCTTGGACATAGAGGGTGCCCTGATCGGTTAAGATCTCTTTTGGGATCCCCAGTCGACTAAAGACAGCCTTAGCAGAGGTATTGCGCAAGGGTATGGCCTCAGGATAGCGGGTCGCATAGTCCAGAATCACCAGAATATGCTGGTGACCGCAGGCAGATTTCACAACTGGCCCCACCAGGTCCATGCCAATCCTCTCAAAGGGGACCTTGATTATTGGCAGAGGAACAAGGGGGCTGTGAAAATGGGGTGACGGTGCCGACATTTGGCACTCGGGGCACGATTCGCAGTACTCCTTGACATCTGCATGCAAGCCGGGCCAGAAAAATCTCTGGGTGATTCTCTCCCTGGTTTTTTCAACACCGAGATGCCCTCCCATTACATGACCATGGGCCAGGTCTAGCACCACCCTGCGGAAGGGTTTGGGGACTAGTAGCTGTTCTACCTCGTCCTCTCCATGTTTTATCACTCGATACAATAAATTGTTAATTGCCATGTAAGGGAAAGACACCACCCAATTAGGATCCACCGGTTCCCCATCCAACATCTTAACGTTTTCCCTGGCTCTCATGAGGGTGGCCTCTCGTAGTTGCTCGGTACAGAAATCCTCTCTCCTGACCTCTAAATCGGGTACCACATTTTGGCTACTCAATGTCAGGGTCAGAGGGGTTCTCCTGTTCGTTACCCTCAGGCTGGGAGCTAGCTTCCAGGTCCTCCGGCTCCCCAGCCATGACAGGGAAAGGAAGAGGGTCTCCGGCTTCCTCGATCCCACCAACAGCATCCCCTTCCCTTTTGGCAAAAAGGGTCTGGTGAGAGTTCTCGTGCTTCCCCAGCAGGGGGAGATCTATCTACCAGCCTCCCCTTGTTTTCCCATAATTTCCAGAAATGGGGAAAATCTCTTCCCACTAAAGCTTTGTGAAGCAGTGAAGGTAACACTGCCCCAGGGGGTATCAACCTCAACCACCGCTGTCTGGTAGTCTCGAGTGTCCCCATGGATGCAAATAACCCCAATAGTACTGGGGTGTAGTTTTGTGGGGGTTCACACAATCACTCCTGACTAGGGTCACCACACTACCAGAGTCTAGCAGGGCTGTCAGTGGTTTTCCATCCACTGAAATAACACATCTGTCTTTCAATGCGACTCCGACATGATGCAGTACATGCGACCTGTGCAAATAAAGAAATGCGTCTTTTCATATGAGCATAATCGCATTGCATAGGTTCATCATTTATAGGACAGTTCGCAGCAATATGCCCTAATGCATGGCAACGAAAACATCTTATATGCTCAACCCCCAGTCCTCTCAACGGTCCCAAAGACCTTCCTGGCTGCTTTGGCCAGTCTCCAGGTCTAGGAACCACAGTCTCATCAGTTGGAACAACAGTCTTCTCAAATCTCCCCAAGCTCTTGGACCCCAGAACAGTCTTACCAGAACCGCCGGGAGATCTTGCACCCCTAGACACACCGAAGTGGGGCGTAGATGGCTTCACCAAGTCCTCAGTAGCACTGTACCTCTCCACTAGGTTGACCAGTTGGGCTGCAGTTTTGGGGTCGCCCTGTCCGACCCACTTCCTCAGAGCAGCAGGGAGCGCACGCAGGTACCGGTCCATTACCACACGCTCTATGATCTGCGGGCCTGTCAAGGTCTCTGGCTGCAACCACTTCTTGGTGAGGTGGACCAGGTCAAACATTTGCGAACGGGGTGGCTTGTTGCTGGAGAAGGACCACTGATGCACCCGCTGGGCCCGGATTGCCATGGTGACACCCAAGCGTGCGAGGATCTCCGTCTTTAGAGTCACATAGTCCTGGGCCTTATTGGGTTCTAGGTCAAAATAGGCTTCTTGGGGTTCTCCTGTTAGAAATGGGGCCAGGAGACCTGCCCACTGCTCTTTTAGCCATCCTTCGCGGACAGCAATTCTCTCAAAAGTTGCAAGGTATGCCTCAACATCATCAGCAGATGTCATCTTTTGTAGGTGGTAGGATGCACGTATCATCTTTGCTTCCACTGGCGCAGGAGGTGCGGACTAGAGGTCGACCGATATGGGTTTTTCTCTGGCCGATGCCGATATTTAGAAATTGGGGAGGCCGATGACCGATTATATGATGCCGATTTTTGTGGCCGATATTTTAGGCCGATTAAAAAAAACAAAAAAAAAACACCTCACCCACTCCATTCTTTCCTGCTTACTCCTGTCACTCTAGCACACACTTAATGTCCTCAGTACAGGTGGCACTGGTTTGGAACTGACAGATGGCACTGGCAGGTGGCACTGGTTTGGAACTGACAGATGGCACTGGCAGGTGGCACTGGTTGGCATTGGCAGGTGGTACTGGTTTGGAACTGACAGATGGCACTATTGGCACTGGCAGGTGGCACTGGTTTGGAACTGACAGATGGCACTGGTTTGGAACTGACAGATGGCACTGGCAGGTGGCACTGGCTGGCATTGGCAGGTGGTACTGGTTTGGAACTGACAGATTTGTACCGATTGGCAGCAGGGGGCACTGGTTTGGAACTGACAGATCGCACTAGTTTGGGACAGATGGCACTGATTGGCAGTGGCACTTGCAATTGGAACTGGTTGGCACTGGCTGGTGGCACCGATTGGCGGTGGCACTGACAGATGGCACTGGCTGGTGGCACTGACAGATGACACTGGCTGGTGGCACTGACAGATGGCACCGATTGGCGGTGACACTGGCACTGACAGGTGGCACTGATTGACACTGGCTGGTGGCACTGACAGATGCTGATTGACACTGGCTGGTGGCACTGACAGATGGCACTGATACTGGCTGGTGGCACTGATTTGGGTGGCATTGATTGGCACTGTCTGGTGGCACTGACAGATGGCACCGATTGGCGGTGGCACTGATTTGGGTGGCACTGATTGGCACTGGCTTGTGGCACTGGCTGGGGGCACTGACAGATGGCACTGGCTGGGGGCACTGACAGATGGCACTGGCTGGGGGCACTGACAGATGGCACTGGCTGGGGGCACTGACAGATGGCACTGGCTGGGGGCACTGACAGATGGCACTGGCTGGGGGCACTGACAGATGGCACTGGCTGGGGGCACTGGCTGGGGGCACTGACAGATGGCACTGGCTGGGGGCACTGACAGATGGCACTGGCTGGTGGCACAGATTGACACTGGCTGGGGCACTGACAGATGGCACTGATACTGGCTGGTGGCATTGATTGGCACTGGCTGGTGGCACTGACAGATGGCACCGATTGGCAGTGGCACTGATTTGGGTGGCACTGATTGGCACTGGCTGGGGGCACTGACAGATGGCACTGGCTGAGGGCACTGAAAGATGGCACTGGCAGATGGCACTGAGTTGCAGTGGCACTGACAGGTGGCACTGAGTTGCAGTGGCACTGACAGGTGGCACTGAGTTGCAGTGGCACTGACAGGTGGCACTGAGTTGCAGTGGCACTGACAGGTGGCACTGAGTTGCAGTGGCACTGACAGGTGGCACTGATTGACACTGGCTGGTGGCACTGGCTGGGGCACTGATAGATGGCACTGATACTGGCTGGTGGCACTGGCTGGGGCACTGACAGATGGCACTGATACTGGCTGGTGGCACTGATTTGGGTGGCACTGATTGGCACTGGCTGGTGGCACTGACAGATGGCACCGATTGGCGGTGGCACTGATTTGGGTGGCACTGATTTGGGTGGCACTGATTGGCACTGGCTTGTGGCACTGACAGATGGCACTGATTGGCACTGGCTGGGGCACTGACAGATGGCACTGGCTGGGGGCACTGACAGATGGCACTGGCTGGGGGCACTGACAGATGGCACTGGCTGGGGGCACTGACAGGTGGCACTGGCTGGGGGCACTGACAGGTGGCACTGGCTGGGGGCACTGACAGGTGGCACTGGCTGGGGGCACTGACAGGTGGCACTGGCTGGGGGCACTGACAGGGGGCACTGGCTGGGGGCACTGACAGATGGCACTGGCTGGGGGCACTGACAGATGGCACTGGCTGGGGGCACTGGCTGGGGGCACTGACAGGTGGCACTGGCTGGGGGCACTGACAGGTGGCACTGGCTGGGGGCACTGACAGGTGGCACTGGCTGGGGGCACTGACAGGTGGCACTGGCTGGGGGCACTGACAGATGGCACTGGCTGGGGGCACTGACAGGTGGCACTGGCTGGGGGCACTGACAGGTGGCACTGGCTGGGGGCACTGACAGGTGGCACTGGCTGGGGGCACTGAGGTGTGGCACTGGCTGGGGGCACTGAGGTGTGGCACTGGCTGGGGGCACTGAGGTGTGGCACTGGCTGGGGGCACGGACAGGTGGCACGGGCTGGGGGCACGGGCAGGTTTCACACTAAGCCGAGTGTAATGTGTGAAACTGACAGAGGAGAGAGAGCTGTTAGAATTGAGCTCGATGTGGGGGTGGGCGGGACCCAGCAGCCAAATTACACCAGCCAATGATTGGGCTGCTTTAGACGTAGTGGCCCGCCCAGATACCATCCCATTGGCTGGTGTAATATATCTGCTGGGTCCCGCCCACCCCCGACATCAAGTTGACAGCTCCTCTCTCTCTCTCTCCTCTTATTTTCAGTTTCACACACACAGCACGGCGCTTGATGCTGCGGAGTGTGGAGGAGGGAGGAGGAAGGGCAGCCAGTGAAATATATCGGCCCAGTTTTGATAATAGTCGGCCAAAGCCGATTTATCAAAAATGCCTAAATATCGGCCGATATATCGGTCGACCTCTAGTGCGGACCCCTTTTTCAGTTCGAGCAGAGCCTCTGCGAACTGCCGGTTCATCTCCTGCTGGGCCACCTGTTGAACTGCAGCGGCGTCCTGTTGTGCTGCCTGTTGTGCTGCCTGTTGTGCTGCGAATTGGCGTTTGGTTTCCCGCTGAGCTGCATTGGCCTGCAGCAGGGCCTTTAACATTTCCTCCATCTTCAGAAAGTGCCCGCTGAATCCACCACGTGTGGGAGATTAGCTTGTGGGGATCAACTTTCTGAATCACAGTCTGCAAACAGGCACTTTCTTAAAAGTCTGGCGGATGCCAGGTTTTATTTATAAGAGATTTGCAGGTATAAACAAGCAAAACAGTAAATAAATCCTTGCCGTCCGGCGCTAACTAAACAAAATAGTATCCTCTCTATACAGTGCAGGGCTGATCCCAGTCACCCACAAAACATGCGCTAAAGCAAACCTTTTCTTTTTAATCCACTCCAACAGAGCTCTCACTCAGGTTCCCTCCTGAGTCTCCAAAACCAGAGCAATCCTGTGCTGTCTTCCTGGATCTTTAAAGCCCAGCTGACTGTGGATTCTAGTGAACCCGAACAACTGGACCGGAACCCAGCCGACCACAGAGGCTGGAAAAGCCTGGACCGGATTCTAGTTCAGTCCCTTACAATGGACCGAATGCGAGGTGAAATGTAGCGATTATCATGTATCTCACCCCGCATACCGTCACAATATATACACATACACGTACACATACAGACATCTATGCCCTTTTTTAAAACCTGAATTGAATTATGGCAGATGTCAGTAGTCGCATCATTGTTGATCTCATCATGTGACCGTCAGGAGAGAGTCAAAGCAAATGGCGCCATTATGCTTGACTTTCAAACAACGCAAGACCATTTTGAAGTAGTATTGTAAATCAGAAAATGTGTGTGGGAAGTTCAATGACAGCGGCGACCTGAGTTTGTAACCGAACCACCAACACAACTTGCAATCACATAATTCGTGAAGAGTTAGAAATGTATGGCATTGTGAGTGATGTAATAAATAAAGAATAAATCGCGCTAAATGCTACATACAATCAAGTAAATAATGACACGCTTTCTCTTGTTAAAAAAATAATAAAACACTAAAATAATGAAACACTAAAAAACAATCGCTGGAAAAAGTCCCCCTTGAAAACGTGCTTGTGCTGTTGGAACAGTGTTAAAGGTCTCATACACAGTGCTGTGACTTGAAATATGAATGAAAAATTCCGTGCTCCTTTATGTGCTTTAAATGGGGTGCCCCCCTAGTAGATGTGCACTCACCCTTGGGATTGGACCAACTATCGCTAGTTAGGTCAAATGCGTTTGTGGAGTGACCCCTATAGGTATCCTCTGGACCGGTGGTTCGATATGGTAAATAATTATGTATGAGTGCCTGATCTCCTGGCACCTGGATTAAACAGCAGGTAAAAAAGTCATCCGTGAAAACTGCCCGATCAGTACATAAAGCCGCTATTGCGGTAGGGGCTCGATTTCGGGGTTTGGACGTCTGGGCGGAAGTGTGTCATGATCACTTGACTCAACCTCTCTGCATTTCGGCCTATCAGATTGGCCATCTTCAGGAAGTTGCAATTTCGCCATTTTGGTTGAGGGCATAAATACCCTCAACCCGAATCACATGTCAAAACTTATCCAATAGCGTTGCTTTGCCTGCTATTTACTTGGGACGGCCCACAATCTAATTACAAATGCATTGGTTGACAGTATAATATACGAAAGGAAGATGTAATTAAAAAGATATGATAAATATTAAAATTGTTATAAAATGGTGAAAAAAGTAATTCAGAAACTCCCGATATGAACAATGCATGTATTCGAACATTATAAACCATTTGAAAAGCAATAATTACAGCAACATCTAGTGGTGGACATCTAAACTGATAGTCCATCCATGCTAACATATTAGTCAGCATGGAAGCTGTCTGGGACGCAAATGGCATGCTCCCTGTCTGGCAACCCACTAGGTGGCCCCCTACTGGTCATATGTTGTAACTATCCAAAATGTAATGGGATGAAAAAAATGAAAACCTTTATGAAAAAATAGAAAGTGTCATTAAATAATAAAAAAAAAAAACGTGCACAAGCAACGTTCTGGGAGGGGTCGCACAGCAAAAAGTTGCGCTTCGTCAGATATAGTGTTGCACCAGTTTACATGCTCACCAGAAATGTTTGTCAAACAATGTGCACAGGAATTGGCAGATCAAGCATATAATGTAAATCAATGCACACATTCGCCAGCACACCATGTATCTTCAATTGCAGTCCAAAGCTTTTATTGCATAGAGATCACATAACAAAAGTGCAATGCTTGGGAGCCGCACAGGACCCCATTCATCAGATGCCTGTATGTGTATTTATCTGTGATATATTCAGTGTCCAGCTGGTAACCGCTACAGCACCCGCTACAGATGAGCCTGTGATGCAGGAATGTGTGCGATGGGAATAATGGACAAGAAAGCAAGCATACAATGTATTCTGAAGAGGGCACACTGGAAATTTTTCATCCCGAGATGGTTGCATGGCATTAATGAAGAATGGAGCAGTGTGATTGGTTTCGTACATGAGGATGGGGAGATTGTGCAGAAAATGGTGCGGTCTGATGAAGTGCAGTTAAAACTAAATGGTACTATAAACTGTCATAATTGTGTTTATTGGGCCCCAGAACAATTTCACATTAGTGTGGGCAAAGAAGTCAACTTACCAGGTCTCAATGTCTGGTGTGGACTGTTATCCAGGGGTTCTATAGGACCATTCTTTTTTGAAGGCACGGACACTGGTCCAGTGTGCCTTGACATGCATCGCACATCCATTTTATTGAAAAAAATAAAAATTGGGAGGTGGGTCTCACAGGGATAAAAATAGTCTGGTACCTCATCCTGAATTTAAATGCACAAAAGATTCCCTTACTACTAAACTAGAAGGACTATAGCGGTACCAACAAATTAAAAATTAATTTTTTTTTTATATTATACATAATAAAAGTTGTGAAAAAACATGGAAATATACATGTATACCACAGACATGACATCAAATATTGAACATAGATTGGTTCTTCTTAGTGTTGATAAACACCAACCTCACATCAGTGGGGGGTGTGTAAGGCTTGCTGTTGCTCCAACGCAGGTTGCGTTTCGCGGGGCATAGCCCGCTTCTTCAGAAAGTTTAAAGTGTAGTCATACACTAGAAGGAACAATATACACGTCAGTCAAGATCACATCTTATCACTCAGTATAGTGGTCTAGTGATCTATTGTCACATACCTTAGAATTTTATACAAAAGAAGAATGTGGAGCTATTTTACCAGCCATTTGTGCGGTTTATGCGGGTGAGCAATTTTACTTCCAGCAAAATGGCGCACCACCTCACTACCCCCAAGACGTGAGAGCGTATCTCAATGACATTCTACCATGACGTTGGGTAGGACATAGAGGTGCTGTTGAATTTCCTCCATGTTTCCTAGACTTGCCACCCCTCGATTTCTATCTGTGGGGAACACTAAAGGATGTGTTGTACTGTACAAAACCAGCTACACTGACTACACTACAGGAAGAAATTGAAACAGAGCAATTCATGTGGACACTCTAGTCAATGTTGTTCATGCAGTAAGTTGCCGAAAATCAAGTGTTTAGAAGATAACATTTTTTTAGCGTTAGTATCACTTTAACTATGTACAAAAACCATAGGAACTGGGGTGTAGAAAAATGACAGCAGGTGCTCTGGATTGATGAATCAATATTTGGCTGTGACAGGAGGCAATTTGTTCACCGAAGATCTGTAGAGAGTGGTACAATAATAAGTGTCTGTAAGCATTCTATTCATTAAGGTGAAAATCCTTCTGTAGTGCAGCACCCCCCCTAGAGCCCCCCTTTTACTTGCCTGAACCCGATCTTTCCAGTGATGAGAACAAGCCCAGCAGCTCCAGTTGCTGTCTCAGGTCCTCATTGGGTAGATTAATAGCAGCAGCAGCAGCAGCAGCCCTTGGCTCCCGCTGCTGTCAATCAAATCCAGTGACATGGGAGCCGAGTCCTGCTGTCTGTGTCAATGGACGCAGCAGGACTCGAGAGCGTGCCCGCACTGATGCCCCCTTGGAATGCAGGTCTCCAAGGGGGCACTCGATGCGGGGAGGAGCCAGGAGTGCCACTTGGGGGACCAGAAGAGGAGGATCGGGGCCACTCTGTGCAAAACCCTTGCACAGAAGAGGTTGGTATACCATGTTTATTTTAACAAAAAAAAAACAAACATTACAACTGCTTTTAGGCTCGGTTCACACCTTATGCTGATGCAGCTTCCAGCAGGGCTCCTGTGCGCCCTGGTTCACCGTTTCAGGTCTGAATTCAGCCTGTATTTTGGGCTGAATTTGGACCTGAAATGGACCAAAATACGCACAGGGCTCGTGCAAATTTACATCGGAAATTCCGTATCCAATTCGCAATAGTGTGAACCCGGCCTAAAGAACTGGATCTGAACACTTGCTGAGTTTCATGCTGTTGCATTGCAGTGTTTTGCACCAAGCAACTGGTTTTTACACAAACACCCACTTGCACAGAATTTTCTATTTGTTTGCACACATGGGAATAGTTTTAATTGGCAATTATTATTTTTTTATTTTGATGTTTAGGCTATATGCATATGGACGCATTTGCCAGTGTAACCTAGACACTGCCACACACAGACATGAATGGGTGAAGGTGGCTGTACACAGCAAGGTGTCACTTTTTCTGTAAAGTAATGCATGCAAATCGATGTAGTGCACCAAATCCCCAGGTGCATTATGTCTGCATGTGCACTACTTTATACAAATAGCTGTGTATAGCTGCCTATACCCATTCTTGGCTATGGGTGGCTGTATGCAGCTCCAGCACATCTGGGAGAAATATGCAGTGTCTTTACATTGCTCAGGGAAATGCACCCATGTGCATGTGGCCTATTGAGATCTACTTTTAAACGTAGTAATAGTAACTGTAGTGCACAATTTAGCTCTGAAAAAGATTTTTGAAAATGTTTTCTAAAATATTAATTTGATAGTGTTCACCATGATAGGAAGAGAGAACTTTTCTCCCAAGAGTTTTTTGCAGCTGTTTTTATGAGTTGCCAGTGGACAGAATAGAACCCAGGCACATTTTCTTTGGCATTGTCCGAAGCACTAAAAACTGCACACATCTATGTTGTAGCTCAGTGTGTATATTGGCTTCTGTCTTAGCTTTTCCCATACTGTCTGCAGTAGCTGACAGTGTTGTGGACATTCGCTTCTCTGGCAGCTCTCCTTCCACTGCTTGCACTACTTTCTCTGGAATTTCCAATGTACACACACACTTCACTGGCTGTGTGTCCCTTTCTAGTCCATACTACTTTCTCTGGAGTCTTTACCACCACTGCATACACTTTAATTTCATGAAGAACTACTTATCTTTAGATGCCACATTTCACTGTCTCTAAAATTCTGAACTCCACTTTCACTATGCTTTTCTTTCTGTTCTGTGGCTACCAAAATGGAGGCAAACACCCAAACAGTATTTTGCTTTATTATAAAGTACAAAAGTATATCTGAATTAGATGTCTTCATTAAAGTAGAGGTTCAGCCTAAAACTAACTCTAAATCTACTGGCAGCCACATCTAACCCTATGAAGCAAAATTAGTACATACCTTTTGTGCAGCCTATCCGGCCTGGTCTCCAGCGGCGGACGCTGTGTAGAAGAGACTGGGAAATGACGGCACCCATAGTTGGTTTTGGCCTTTTTTTTGTCAGCGGCCTCTCCTGCACACACCTACACACAGAAGCTGCCGCTGATATCTCAGCGTGGGACCGGACTGGAAGGAGTGACTGCAGAAAAGGTATGTATAGGGATTTTTGCTTTACAGGGTTAGATAGGTTAGTCTTAGAATGTGGTTGCCAGTAGATTTAGAGTTAGTTTTTGGCTGAACTTCTACTTTAATGGCATGTTTTATTCTATTACAGCACAAAGAATACAAACCCTATGAGACCATATTAGTGCTTGGCAGCCAGAGGCTTTCAGAATTGAGAGATGCCATCAAATGTCTCAGTGACCTACAAATTGGAGGGGAGTTCAGTGACAATCCAGATTTGGCTCCTGAAAATATTTGCAAGGTAAAATTGTTTGGGTACAATGAACTGGGGCCTATTTTTTACAAAGAAACAAGGAAATGAGAATTTTTGTCTATCCTACCTTGAGGAGCTGCTGTTAGTTTTTTTGTTTTGTACATGAAAACTTTGTCCTGACATATATTAGTTTTCAGCTAGTATTGGTGATTTGTGGGTATTTTTTTATTACGTTGACATTATCCAATTATATTTGAAGGCATGGATTTAAAATCGAACCACATGTTAACATTACCATTTTGTCATTTTAGTCCAGCAAATACTAAGTTATGTACCTTTTGTACTATTTATTCTTAATATCAGGGCCATTTGTAGACAGGAAATGAGAGGAAATGTCTTCGAAGTGAGGGTAATTCCCCTCTTAAGCTGGCCATACATTAATCATTTTATTTTAACTAGCTGGTTTAACGAAAAACAAATGACCCGATTTCCCCATCCACACATTAGATGTGGAGAGGAGGAATAAGTTCCACCGTGCTATTGTGTTCTGATGGCAGGTAGCCTTCCCTGCTGTCAAAATACACGGAGTAGTGCTGCTGGCTATAGCCGGTGGCACTAATCGTTCAATAAAAACCTGACAGTCTGGTTGTACAGAAGTTTATCGGTGGATCGATTTTTGTACAACCAGCCTGGCATACATGGATTGAAATTCAGCTGGTCCCTGCTGAACAGGCCAAATTTTGATCCATGGAAGGCCTCCTTTAGACAGTTTTTTCCTGGAACAGGTCCACTTTCTGTTTGTGGTAATGGTTAATAGGGTAAGTAGAGAGGGTAAATCTCCTTAGTCAGAGGCCTTGCCTAGCAATAAAACATAACCAAAGTTCTAACCCTTCCCTCTTCTAGTAAAAGTTTTGAGTTTGAATTGAATAATTTATATTTATTTTCTCAATTATTTCTTTTTTAGGATCTTTTCAAATCAGCATTCTTTTATTTTGAAGGTATATTTTACAATGATATGAGGTATCCAGAGTGCAGAGATCTAAGCAGGTACAATGCATATACATTTTTTATTTGCATTGAGTTGTAAATATTTATAACCTGTTTTGGAAACCAAAGTATATTTTGAAGTTGGGCACCTTTTATATCCATTACAATAGGTTTATTTTGTCACCTATAGGTGATTGGACACTGGCCTAAGGCCAAGATGATGATTACCTGGACACTGCAATGGCTATGCAGTGATGGCCTGTAAGGTTGCATTCTATCTCCTGTGGTCTGTGCAGTTCTATATTGCCTGGCAGATTGGCAGAGTACTTTACAGATCCAGGGCAGTGATCTCCAGCTGGGTAATCCTGTCCCTTAAATCCCTAGTGGCATGGCCACTGAGATGATTGGCTTGGACTCTCGGCTGGGGTTCCTGCAGCGAGAATGGCAAGTATCTCTGATGGGAGTCCCACTGGTGGCTATACTGTGGGGAGGGAGTTTACCTTGCATAGTAGGTGAGGTTGAAAAAAGACACAATTCCAAGTCCAACCTATGTGTGTGATTATATGTCAGTATTGCCTTGTATATCCCTGTATGTTGTGGTCATTCAGGTGCTTATCTAATAGTTTCTAGAAACTATCGATGCCCCCCGCTGATACCACCACCCGTGTAAGGGAATTCCACATCCTTGCCGCTCTTACAGTAAAGAACCCTCTACGTAGTTTAAGGTTAAACCTCTCTTCTAATTTTAATGAGTGGCCGTGTGTCTTGTTAAACTCCCTTCCGCAAAAAAGTTTTATCCCTATTGTGGGGTCACCAGTATGGTATTTGTAAATTGAAATCCTATCCCCTCTCAAGCGCCTCTTCTCCAGAGAGAATAAGTTCAGTGCTCGCAACCTTTCCTCATAACTAATATCCTCCAGACTCTTTATTAGCTTTGTTGCCCTTCTTTGTACTCGCTCCATTTCCAGCACATCCTTCTTGAGGACTAGTGCCCAGAACTGGACAGCATTCTCCAGGTGAGGCCGGACCAGAGTCTTGTTGAGCGGGAGAATTATTGTTTTATCTCTGGAGTTAATCCCCTTTTTAATGCATGCCAATATTCTGTTTGCTTTGTTAGCAGCAGCTTGGATTGCATGCCATTGCTGTGCCTATTATCTACTAGGATCCCCGGGTTCTTTTCCAGCCTAGATTCCCCCAGAGGTTCTCCCCCCAGTGTATAGATTGCATTCATATTTTTGCCACCCAAATGCATTATTTTAAATTTTTCTACATTGAACCTCATTTGCCATGTAGTTGCCCACCCCATTAACTTGTTCAGATCTTTTTGCAAGGTTTCCACATCCTGCGGAGAAGTTATTGCCCTGCTGCTTAGCTTAGTATCGACTGCAAATACAGAGATTGAACTGTTTACCCCATCCTCCAGGTCGTTAATGAAAAAATTAAACAGGATTGGTCCCAGCACAGAACCCTGGGGGACTCGACTACCCACCCATGACCATTCCGAGTACTCCCCATTTATCACCACCCTCTGAACTCGCCCTTGTAGACAGTTTTCAATCCATGTACTCACCCTATGGTCCATGCCAACGGACCTTATTTTGTACAGTAAACGTTTATGGGGAACTGTGTCAAATGCTTTTGCAAAATCCAGATACACCACGTTCCTTTATCTAGATGGCAACTCTCCTCCTCATAGAAGGTTAATTGATTGGTTAGGCAAGAACGATTCTTCATGATTACTGCTAATGATACCGTTCTCATTATTAAATTCTTGTATATAGTCCCTTATCATCCCCTCCAAGAGCTTACATACTATTGATGTTAGGCTAACTGGTCTGTAATTCCCAGGGATGTATTTTGGGCCAATTTTCAAATATTGGTGCTACATTGGCTTTTCTCCAATCAGCTGGTACTATTCCAGTCAGTAGACTGTCAGTAAAAATTAGGAACAATGGTCTGGCATCTACTTGACTGAGTTCCCTAAGTACCCTCGGGTGCAAGACATCTGGTCCCGGTGATTTATTAATGATAAGTTTCCCAAGTCTAATTTTAATTCTGTCCTCTGTTAACCATGGTGCTTCCTGTGATGTGTCACGAGGATAAACACTGCGGTTTTGGTTACAGAAGCCTCCCGATTCCCTCGTGAAGAATGGAGAGAAGAATAAATTCAATACCTTCACCATCTCCCCATCCTTTGTAAACAGATGTCCTTCCTCATTCTTTATGGGGCCAATATGGTCTGTCCTCCCTTTTTTACTGTTTACATACTTAAAGAATTTCTTGGTTTTTTTTTTGCTCGCCTCCGCTATGTGTCTTTCATGTTCTAGCTTAGCCACCCTAATTGTACCCTTACATTTCTTGTTGCATTCTTTATAAAGTCTGAATGCTGATGATGATCCCTCAACCTTCTATTTTTTGAAGGCCTTCTCTTTTGCTTTTTATATGCATTTTTACGTTGGAGTTGAGCCATCCAGGATTTTTGTTTGCTCTTTTAAATTTATTACCCAATGGGATGCATTGGTTAATGCCCTTATTTAATATGCTCTTAAAGCAAACCCATCTCTCCTCTGTGTTCTTTGTTCCTAAGATTTTATCCTAATTTATACCTTCTAGCAAGGTTTGTAGTTTAGGGAAGTTGGCTCTTTTGGAAATTCAGTGTCTTTGTATTCCCCTTTATGTTTCCTATTTGTGTGATTTATACTGAAGCCAATTGACCTGTGATTGCTGTTGCCTAAATTGCCCCGTATTTCCACATCCGTGATCAGGTCTGTATTGTTGGTAATCAGTAGATCCAGTAATGCTTTATTTCTAGTTGGTGCGTCTACCATCTGACCCATAAAATTGTCCTGCAAGACATTTAGGAACTGGTGAGCCTTAGATAAATGCGTGGTTCCCTCGGCCCAGTCTGTCTGGATAATTAAAATCCCCCATTATGATAACCCTTCCCATCCTTGCTGCTAATCCAAATTGTGATAGATCTGTCTCCCCGTCCAGCCTCAGGTTAGGGGGCCTATAGCATACTCCCAGTATTATTTTCCCCTTCGCTTCATCCCTTCGGAGCTCTACCCATAAGGATTCCACCTCCTCCCTATATCTCCCTTAGTGATGTCCTCTCTCACTTTCACTTGTACATTATTCTTGATATATAGGCATACCCCTCCCCCTTTTTTACTCTCTATCCTTGCGATAAAGGGTATATATACCCTTGAATGGTTGCCAGCCAATCATGAGAGCTGTTGAATCAGGTCTCTGAAATTCCCACAAAATCCAAATCCTCCTCGTACAGCAGTATCTCTAGTTCACCCATCTTGTCCACCAGGCTCCTGGCATTAATGAACATGCCACGTAGTTTAGACCGGTCGCATACTATCCTCTTATTGGGTGTTGCTACTGTACTTACCTTGGGTTTATGTGCTTTGGTCAACCTACCACTAATGCCCCCCAATACTACCCTCTTGAATATGTTCCGTTCTGACTATCTCTACCTCTGGACCCCCACCCCCCAGTCGCCTAGTTTAAAAACCCCTCTAACTTTTGGGGGTTCCTAAATAAATATATATGCCCTTGCTTTAGTTCAAAGAGAGTTCACTTTTTTACTGCACTCTTCATTGCAGGTTTAGACTGCATAAGTCACAAACAAAAATGCTCTTCTTCCTCTCCTCCCTGCTGATGTAGTAGGAACAACCAGCTATTGATCCACTGGTAGAAGAGGGGAAAGAATAAGCATGATCTCAGAAGGTCTTGAGAAAACCCAGAGCCTGGTCAAAGGGTGTTTTTAGGTTTCTTGGTAGAAGTGGTGTGGGACCAACTTTGAGGTTTGCTGCTCCCTGAAATGCCTATTTAAAAAGTTACCCATTTCGGGTCATGGCCGCCGCCTTGGCTCCCCCAGTCTTTCCCTGTTCATCTTCGCTTAAAGGTAACGTTGTACACTATATTGTTAAAAGTATTGGGGCACATGAACTTTTAAAGCGGGAGATTGCCAGGAACAGACCGGACAACGAACTTTTTCGGAAAACCATTTTTATTTCACCCTGGCCAGCGTGGTAATCAGCCAGACTCATGCCAGAGCCAAAATGCCCGTCTATAGGTTTTGACCGTATACATATAACTTGCAATTACGTCACACATTTCCTATAACTTTGTGGTTTCCTTCATTTACATATTTGCTTTATGCATTGGCTAGCGAGGTGTTGGCTGCTATGTGACCTAACAGATATACATAACGTGTCTGCAAAAATTCTCCACTTTGTTGCAATGTCCGTTCTGTCCAAGCCCAGCCATCTTGACCCACTAGGCCCTACCACACTTTAATGGCATCCCAGTCTTAGTCCGTAGGGTTCAATATTGAGTTGGCCCATCCTTTGCAGCTATAACAGCTTCAACTCTTCTGGGAAGGCTGTCCACATGGTATGTTTGACCATTCTTCCAGACGCGCCTTTGTGAGGTCAGGCACTGATGTTGGATGAGAAGGCCTGTCTAGCACTCTCCACTCTAATTCATCCCAGTAGTGTTCTATCAGGTTGAGGTCAGGACTCTGTGCAGGCCAGTCAAGTTCCTCCCCCCCCCCCGAACTTGCTCATCCATGTCTATATGGACCTTGCTTTCTGCACTGGTGCGCAGTCATTTTGGAACAGGAAGGGGCCATCCCCAAACTGTGCCCACAAAATTGGGAGCATGAAATTGTCTTTTTGGTATGCTGATGCCTTTAAAAGTTCCCCTCACTGGAACTAAGAGGCCAAGCCCAACCCCTGAGAAACAGCCCCCCACACCATAATCCCCCCTCCAGCAAATGACTTGGACCAGTGCACAAAGCAAGGTCCATAAAGACAAGGCTGAGTGAGTTTGGGGTGGAGGAACTTGACTGGCCTGCACAGAGTCCTAAACTCAACCCAATAGAACACCTTTGGGATTGATTAGAGCGGAGACTGCGAGCCAGGATTTCTCATCCAACATCAGTGCCTGACCTCAAAATAGTGCTTCTGAAAGAATGGTCAAACATTCCTATAGACACACTCCTATACCTTATGGACAGCCTCCCCAGAAGAGTTGAAGCTGTTATAGCTGCCAAGGGTGGGCCAACTCAATATTAAACCCTATGGACTAAGTCTGGGATACCTTTTTAAAGTTCATGTGCGTGTAAAAGTAGGTGTTCAAAAAACTTACTGGAATTGTCCCAGATTCCTAATTCAGAGATATGGAGCATTCGAGGGATATATTTACACCATCTCATTTCGGATGGAGAGCTTAAGACCTTCCACGCCCTTCAGGATGAATTTGCACTCCCAGATACCATGCTCTTCAGGTACATCCAGGTTTGTCATGCTCTCTGCACAATTTCCAGGGGCAACCCCACAACCCTCTCCTAACTCCATCATAGCCATAGTTAAAAGTACAGACCCCCAAATACTTATATCCTCTTTTTACAACATGCTTCTTATCCACGAAAATGGCTTATGCCATTAAACCGCGCTGGGAGAGGGAGGTGGGAGAAATGGAGGATGAGGAATGGAGCGAGGCCCTGGATGCCTGTAAGGCAGTATCCCCTAAACTCTGACAGACTCACGCAAATATACATCCTACACAGGTCGTAACTCACACCACTTCGAGTCTCTAGGTTTAAGAGGGGTCATCCTAACTCTTGTCCGATGTGTCTACAAGATGTGGGCACTTTTTTCCACCTAATTTGGTCCTGTCCCAGGATCCAGAACTTCTGGAAGCAAGTCGTTGACTTCCTTCACGACGACATGGGCTCGCCCCTCACTTTGAACCCCAAACCATGTCTATTAGGGATACACCCCGATTCCGAGTTAGATAAATTTACGACTATATTTTTACAGGAAACGTTATTTCTAGTCAGGAAAGTGGTGGCGAGGAAATGGATGAGACCGACTCCTCCCACCTTGGCCGAATGGAAAACTGAAGTTAATGGTAGTCTTCATACAAGAAATTTATTTATATTAATAGAGGATGCCCCACCAAGTACAATAAAATATGGGATCGCTGGATGAATACATCAACCACTTATGCTTAATGGTCCATAGAACACCTTGTGGGAGTATGCAAGCCCTACCCAGTGTCCTCCCTCTATGGCACAATCGGATGTAACAAATGTATTTCTGTATCTGACCTGCTATTTGTTTACTATTTTATTTGTGTATGTTTTTCTGTATACAATGTTATGATACACATATTACACTGGTATGTTCGCATTGCCGAATAAAAACTTTTTTGAAAGTAAAAAAAAAGGCAGGTGTTCAAATACTTTTGACAATATAGTGCATGTGCTTTGGTCTTACCCTGAAAAGGTATTTGTCCCAATGAAGCAGTTGTTCACTAATATCCTATGGAAAGCGAGTTTATCAAAAATGGAGAATGCCTGTCATCTTGGGAAAACCCTGACCGTTCCTGTGGATGAAGTACCGATCTTTAAGGATGCTACAATTTAAGTCTTTTGTTTCCTATAGGGTCACCCTTGCAACTGGAAGTAGCAGCTGTGGTGTGTGTCAGGCCCTCACGGTGTGGGCATGACGGATGATAACCGATAAAGGTTCTGAGCTGGGTGATGGCCCTTGCACACAGTTTCTTGTTGGATGCCTTGAAAGACAGTATTAAGAAGCTTTCCTGTTTGGACGTGTTATCTTTGCATAGGCACAGAGTTTTTTGGTTGAAACGTTGGTAAGCTGAGCTACCTTGTAAGAAGCAGATTGAACACCTACCCTTTTTAAATTTATATTTGCTGGTTTTCGCAGACATTTTGACCTGTAAATTTTGGTCTGTAGCATAGTAACTCTGGGTTACAGGCTGGAATTTCGGAGTTTTCCCCTTGCGTGTTTCATGCTCTGATGTTGAATCTATAAAGTAGAGAGAGCTTCTTTTTTTTTTTCCTTTTTTTTTTTTGAGGCACTCGCTTGTCTGCTCGCAAAGGGAGTAATTGCTCTGGTCCCGAATGGAAGAAAAATTTTGTGATTTCTATTCGAACCCCTTCAGGGTACACAAGCCAAATGGCGACGTTCGCCCAGTTATGGACTCAACAAATTCAGTTTACTGATGGACACTAGACTAAAAAATTGGACTTTAAGGGCACATAGGTAGTTTATGTAAAAATCTAAAGGTTTTTATTGTAGAAATACATAAAAACAGTAGTGCATTTAAGACAGTACATATTATCAATAAATGGCCCATGATTTTTTTATGTATTTCTACAATAAAAACCTTTAGATTTTTACATTAACTACCTATGTGCCCTTAAAGTCCAATTTTTTTAGTCTAATTGGTGTCCATCTATAATATCGGGACGTTGTCACATTTCTACCAGTGTATCCACAGTGTCACCCTGTGGAGATACACATGAAAGAGATATTCCTTTAAATTTCAGTTTACTGCTCTGTTGTTTGGCCTCTACATGGCCCCCAGGGTTATTCGTCAAGGTGTTGGCTCCAGTCTTATGTCTCCAATGTATTCCCATTGTGGGTTACCTGGACATCCTCCTGCTCTGCAAGCAATTTTCTTCACTTCTGGAGTCCAATTTGCATTGGACACAATACTCTCTCTAGAAAGGTTCAGGTAGATTCTGAAATTCCAGAAATGAGCCTTGGCCCCAAGTCAGTGACTTGAATATCTGTGTCTGATCTAGAACATTGATAGAAAGGGATCCTACCCCTGGAAAAATGTCTGTCGCTGGAAACTGTTGGAGTTGCTTCGGACTTTACCGCAACTCTTGATACATTTCTGCATGAGGGTTCTGAGGAAGATGGTTGCTTCCTTTTGAGACAAAACCATTTGCCCAGTTTTATTCCAGAGCCCATGGGACAAGGGGACACATTAAATTATCCGATGAGTTTTCACCACAAGGCAATACTATCACTCAATTGGGAAAAGTCCTGACAATGGATGCCAGCTTGACTGGCTGGGGTGGAGTCAGAGAACCTCTTGATTCAGGGCACTCTAGATTCAGAAGAAAGGATGTTGTCTATCAACATCCTGGAATTGTGGGCTATTCAACTAGCTCTTCTGCATTTATCAGTACACTTGATTGGTCTCCTAGTGCGAATCCAGTCCGACAACACCACAGTAGTGGTGTACATAAACCACCAGGGAGGCACAAGAGGTTGCAACGCTCAGGAGGAAATGGAGCCGATTCTAGATTGGACCAAAAGTTCCATTCCTTCCTTGTGTGCCTTACACATTCTTGTTATTGAAAACTGAAAATGCATTCGGTCTGGGACAGTACAAATGCTGTCTCTATCGTCGGTGTATATTCCAGGTATAGAATAGTCAAGTGAATCTACTAGATTCCACATTCTACAACAAGTTGGGACAGGTTGTGTCCGGGACGAGAGTCCCACTGGCAATAGGGATAGATGCTCTGGTAACGCTATGGGGACCAGTTCTCCCTTATTTGACGCTTTACCTCTGTTTTGACGTCTGCCACATCTTTTGTGAAGAATCTGGAAGGTGGTAACACTGATATTAATGTTAGCCGAATTAGACCAGGAGGGCTTGGTACACTGACATAGTGAGTCTTGCGGCGGGTCACTCCCTGGGCACTCCCAGTCCAGCAGGACCTAATGGTCTTGAGTATCTCAGCACTGTTGTGCCCCAGAAGCCAGCTTCGGGGAACTTCAATTACAGGACTTGGTAATATTTTTTTGCCTGAGGTGAAGCCAGGATGTGGTACCCACAGAAATATGAGTGGGCGATTTTTTATTTTTCTTTCCCCAATCGGTAGGGGAAAGGAGTTCGTCCTTATCCATTTTTTTCCAGAGGCCGTTGTTTCTCACTCCTTGATTCATACTTCATACAGCGGGTAACGTAGACAGTACCACCTGTCTTGTGTCCCTGGGACTTGTATTTGATCTGGTCTGTCCTTGCAGAGGCCACTTTTTGAACCAATCGGGAGATTCTGTTGGTCCTTTATCTCGAGAGGTGGCTTCTTTGGTGGCTATCACTTCACTAGGTGGCGTGTCAGATTTAGCGGCTCTTTCATGCAAGGATCCGTTCTTGGTCTCACAATATAAGGTGATATTGCGTCCTCATCCATTTTTTGCCTAGAGTGGTGTCTAGTTTTTCACTTGAATCAAGACAATGTCTTGCCTTAGTTTCTGATCCTCAGTTGGCAGGACTAAGATCACTGCATACTCTGGAGGTATTTCAGGCAGTCAGAATTACTTGAATTGTTAGTGCAGGTCAGGAATCCTGGTTTGTGCTGCCGGTAGAGCCCAGGATGGTCAGGAGGCATCCAAGTTAACTATTTTCATTGGATTCTCCAGTTAATTATTCGAGCCTATGGCTTGAAAGGGCAAGTCCCCCATCACTTTTATTGGTAAAAGCGCTCGCTACCAGGTGTGTGGGGGCATCTTGGGTCATCAGGTGTCAGTGGCTGAGGATTTTACATGGTCTTTTTGTTTAAGCATTCACAGAATTTCACCAGATGGATATCAAAGCCATGGAGGATACTGCTTTGGCCACAGTATGTTTTAGGCGGCAGAAGTCTTTCTCGGGTGGCAGTTTCTGTGATTGTGTCTCCCTCCCCTCAAGTGCATTGCTTTAGTACATCCCATATAGTCATTATTATGGTTTCTCTGTATCCCGTGATGTATGATAAATAAAATAGTACTTGTAAAATCCTTTTCTTGGAGTACATCACGTGACAGAGGTCCCTCCTATCTTTTTTGGGATATTCATTGCTTTTGCTACAAAACTGAGGTCCTTCCTGTGTAGGAGGGGTTATATAGGGGAGGATTTCCTGTTTGACTATCTGTCAGTGTCCATTCACCTATAGGTGACGTATAAACCCATATAGTCCTATGGTTGCTCTGTGTCCTGTGATGTACTCCAAGAAAAGGATTTTACAGGCAAGTATGATGGAAAAAAATCCTATTTTCCCCTGGAGTTCAGCTTTAGTAAAGGGTTTGTTAACCCATCCATTTAAAACTGTCAGCCCCTCTATTAGAGGCTGTCATAGCACACGCTATGTCAGTAGTGATCAGGGCGGAGCAGCAGGAAGTGGCAAGTTTACGTTTTTTTTTTTTTTTTTACAGTTTAGAGTAGGGCAGATTACACACAGCACAAGCACTGTGCTGTGTAATCTGCTGTAAGGGACCAGAATCTGCATATTTTTTTTGGGGGGGGGGGGTTTACAAACACTTTTAACAGTTTTTCTGCACTCTAAAACTTGTTTGGTTTTTCAGAACTATAGTTGAATGGGCTGAGTCTCGTGACAGAGGCTATGGTAAATTTCAGGTAGCCAAGATGGAAGACTATACGTTTAATGACCTCAACATAAAAATTGGCTTTCCTTATCTGTACAGCCATCAAGGAGATTGCGAGCATGTTGTAACAATTACAGATATAAGGCAAGTATATGGCATTCATTTTTGCAGTTATCTAAAGTAAAATATATTAAAAGAAACATGTTCTTGTATGAACAAAAATAAAATAATAGTTTGTATTGTTTAAGGCTGTGCATCATCTTGTTGCATCAAAAAAGCTGCTTAAAATGTATTTTAATTTTAGAAAGTTTAGTATATAGTTGTACTATGTGTTGGTGTATAGTCACATAGTATTTGGCTGACTTTTCATTGGGGAACACACCGCTATCTAGGGTAAAGACCCAGTCTAAAGGTGTAAGTACACATAGTTAAAAAAGAGGACGTGCTACCTTTGTGGCCTATATCCGTGGTTCTCAACCGCAGGTCACGCCCTCCCTCCTGCCAGCCACAAGTGAACCAGACTGGACTTTCAGGGGACAGCTGCTGTTACCAGGTTGCCAGAACTGAGCACTGCTCCAATCTGCATCACAAGGAGGCATGGTAAATCAGTGCCTCTCTTGATGTACAGCAGTCGCAGACAGGTCATCAGTACCGGCACCCACCAGGGAGTGAAATCTCGTGCTTTCTTTTTCGTACATCATGGGACACAGAGCGACATAGCAATTACTATGTGGGTTATATAGATTACCTTCAGGTGCTGGCACTGGCAACTTCTAAGACAGGAAGTACCCTCCCCTATATAAGCCCCTCCCATCCGGGAGTACCTCAGTTTTTTTGCCAGTGTCTAAGGTGTTGGCCAAGGATAACATATTCATCTGGGCTTGTGTACAGGTTCTTTTGGGCCTTAGCAAGCTATTCCGGATCCAACCAAAAAAGCTTCATAGCTAAACGGTTGGTACCCGGGCCTTGCAGAGAAGAGCAAGGTTTTGCCTGTAATGCCTCTCTTAGGAGGGCTGGACCCTGGGATCCAGAGCTCTGGTCATACCCAAAACCAAGATGCTATCTGTGCAGGGTGCTATACAGGTCCAGGGGAGTGGAATCCTTGGGAACCCGGTCCCTGAAGGTCTAAGTACATTGCCTGCCGTGAGAGGCGAAGTTTGGGCTTCTGTGCCAAACAGAGTCCTGCGGCGGGGAAAAGGCAAGTGGGGGCCCCTCAGGAACTTGGTTCTATTGGGGGGCCCTCAATCCTAATGTCTTTCTGCCTGTTACGTAAACGGTATTCCCGCTAAATATCTGTAATGCCTAAGACTGCTAATTCTAGAAAATGTTTTTTCATATGGTAGTTGGAAAAAAAAAAAAGACAAGGTGCGGTACCTGTGTTTAGCCACTAGAGACCGCTGTGGAACGTTTTTTTCTTTGGACTATTCCTTCCAGGGTGAAAGTCCAGGCAGATGGTGAGTTCTCTTGAAAGGGAAACTATATTCCTCTGTCTTGTTGCCATGTGCTCTGTCATCCCCGGGCCCTGCTGTAAACAGGGACCCTGGCTCCTCTCCCTGTGTTTCCATATGTGAACGCCGATGGCGCACACGGGTGCGCGCGCACGCACTTCTAATATAGGAGATAAATATTTAAAAAGTGTGGCGCCAATGAATGATGAGGAAGAACCTCAACCGTGCAATATACTGAAATAAGTATATGTAAATTATTAAATTGAACACAATGTAGTGATAAATATACCCTGTGACATGGGCATAATATACAATTTACATGAAAATACCATATAGCATAAAACGATGCCTCATCCACCTGTCTCTACTGACAGCAGGTGGTGAACCAATAGCTATATCGTGCATATACAAACAAAACAAACAAAACTTAATTCCAATGGGTGTCAAGTTCATATGGGGTAACTTTGATGAGTGTCTGCCAATATAATGGTCATACACTAAAGGAAAGTTCCAGCAAAGAATCTCCCGAAGAACTTGGGATGACCTTATCCGTATACCGGGTAGTATGTTGGCTGTAGTAGACCACTAGGTATATACTTTCACCCGGGAGTGCCTTCACCATGGATCCATAAAGGAGAAAGGGATACTCTTACCAGCTATGATGGATCCAATGCGCCGTACGGCGGATGGATCTTTCAGGCTTTGTCTCTACCAGAGACGGGGAAGCGACAACCAGAGTCTGTAGAACGCCTCCTCTTAGAGCTGGCAGCACTTCTATTTTATCAAGAACGATCCAATCCCAAATCGAAAAGCACCTCAGTAGGTCATAGCCATGAAAAACAGGGAAAAGATTCTCCACATGGTGTAAATCCAAAAATGATTTATTAAAACATCCGTTTTAAAGTTCAAGCAATGTGAACACTCTGTAAAAATTCTTAAAAGGCAAATATATAAAAAGCAAAATATAAGAAAAGCCACGACACTCCAGAACACAGCAGTACAAAAACGAAGACAGCGTGGTCAAGTCAGCTGGAGCTGGTGTATTGTCCGACCGGTTTCGTCTTAACAGACATCTACTGGGAAATACAACAAGCCCACTGACCTCCACGCTTATATATAAGAAGAGTAATCATAAATTTGAAACAGTTGTGATCTAATTTGTATCCCAAATCTCCGGGATCCCTCTGTCCAATCATAGAGGGTATTAGATAATATCACCTAAATGGTAAGCCAATAGGGAAGAGATTGCTAAAGAGGACCTCGCCACGTCATCCGTCATGTGACCATGATCGTCGGTGTACAGAGGTATGTCAGCATCCCGTGACGCTCCGTCCCAGCGTGAGCGTCACTCATACGGCAGTCTGGGAAATGTAGTCTCACCCCGAGGCCGTACCACACTCCCCTATCACCACCGCTCCGTCACTACGTCATGACGTCATGGCGGCGCGACCAGCCGCAAAGCAACCTGGGGCGTGTAGTGTACTGTGAGTCTAGCCATCATGATCACAGACTATCTCCCATCATCCTTGCCCTCACGCAGCATCAGACACAATGCCTGACAAGAGATCAGCGCCCTACCTGACATATATAGTGTCATAAATGCTATAAATGCTAATCTTCAAGGACGTGTATCAAAACAAGCAATGATACTTATATGATACATCATATTTCTTAATGGACTGGGGAGAACATCTATTCATGTCAATATGGAAGAACTTTTCAGTATTTGGTGTAGTGCTTATTGGCCAAAACAACCTATTACAAAAACCAGTATATGTAGTTCATTATATGATAACTATTACTCCATATACGGTGATCAGAATACTAATTCTAATCCGTGCACAACATGGTGGTAAATATATAATAGATTAATACCAATATTTGGACCAGTATCCCGGAAATAAGGAACATATAAAGGTGTCGTCATGGTACATATATAGTACGCATAAATAACTTCTATAATCACAGTTAATATGGCGAAAATATTGCATACAAGGGGATATAGTCAATCTATATGGAATTAAGCTTGGTTAATAAAAGCATTAATATCCCAGTCAATGTTAAGGCCATACGGCCTATAACATTTGAGCTGGTAAATCCAGTAAGTTTCTAGCTGGGAGACCCCCCTAATGCGGGACTCCCCCCTCCAACTAGGGATAAACTTGTCTATAATTTGAAATGTAGTGCCTTTAGGATCTTTATTATTGAACTCCAAATAGTGTCTGGGAACACTATGGTTCGTCTTACCCTTTTTAATACTGGTGAGATGTTCCCCTACCCTGATAGAAAATGTGCGGATAGTACGCCCTACATACTGCTTCCCGCAGGGGCAGGTAAGCAAATAAACGATATATTTGGTCGCACATGTGGCAAAATGTTTCATTTGGTAACTAACACCGGTAGACGTAGATCTAAAGGTGTCAGTTTTACGTTTCCCACAGGTGTTAATCAAACAGACCTTACATTTTTTACAGGGATAATACGCCTTTAATTGAGGAAAGAAGGTAGGTATTATTGGGGGATCAGTAACATTAGGTGCGATCTGATTCCTTAATGAGGGTGCTCCTCGATATGTTACTCCAGCTTTATCAGGCAAAGACGGTCCCAACACCATATCATTTTTTAGAACTTTCCAGTGTTTCTGGAAAATATCTTTTATCTGTCTATGTCGGACAGAGTATGTGGTGAAAAAGGAAAACTTATATTTTTGTTCTTGAATGGGCTTATCCCGCTCTTTGACTAAAGAGTCTCTCTCAATCATGGCTATATGTTGGATTTCATCCTCTATAGTCGAAACTTGGTACCCCTTCTCTACAAATCTGGATTTAAGTATATTGGCTTGATAAAAAAAGTCTGAAAGGTTGGAACAGTTGCGTCTGACTCTTAGAATCTGGCTGCGAGGCACAGATCGCAGCCATGTAGAGTGATGGCAACTGTCGACCGGAATGTAACCATTCCGGTCTGTGGGTTTGAAAAATGTCCTAGTTTGTAATTGTCCATTATTGGAAAAGATTTCCAAATCCAAAAAATGGATAGACCTATAACTGGTCTCATAGGACAGATTAATACCCACATTATTATCATTCAAGGTGGACATGAAGGAAACAAGAGAAGTCTCGTCACCCCTCCATAGGAGGAGGATGTCATCTATGTATCGAACCCAGAGAATAATCTCGGGTCGATTATACGCATAGATGACATCCTCCTCCCATTTGGCCATAAAAATGTTAGCCAAGCTCGGGGCAAATTTTGCCCCCATTGCGACCCCCTTTTGTTGCAAAAAGAAGTCCCCATTGTACCAGAAATAATTGTGATGTGTAGCGAATTGTAAGAGGTCCATAATATATCGTTTTTGCGTGCCCGAAAGGGTATTGACTCTTGACAGAAATAAATTTACTGCCGACAGACCTAAGTCGTGTGAGATACTAGTATACAGCGAAGCAACGTCCGCTGTCACAAGTAAGATGTCCTCGCTATAATTTACCTGTTGTAATAGAGAAATTACATGTCGGGTGTCTTTTAAATAAGATGGTATAGACTTCACGATGGGCTGAAGATGGAAGTCTATATACCTCCCTATTCGTGAAGTCACGGAGTCGATTCCGCTAATAATTGGGCGACCCGGAGGATTGCTCACGCACTTGTGTACCTTTGGTAAATAATACAATATTGGAATCCGTGGAGCAACAGGAACCAAATAACATTGCTCCTTTTTATCAAGGATTCCCAATTGTGTCCCAGTATCAATCAGATCTATCAGAGCTGTTTTATAGCTCTGAGTCGGATTACCATTGAGGCGAGTATAAGTGGCCGTGTCACTTAGAATTCTAGTCATTTCCAAATGATAAGCAGTTTTGTCTAGGACAACTATGCCTCCACCCTTATCGGCGGGGCGTATAGTCAGATCTTTTCTCTCACACAAAGATTTCAAGCCAATTTTTATCTTAGGGTCACTGTATATTCTTTTTTTAGGTAATGCCTCCAAGTCCCTCAGAACCAAGTCTTTGAATACCTGAACTGAGGGTGCTATGGGGCATGGTGGATTGAAGAGAGAGGGGTTTGAAAGCCCTGAATGTACCATAAGTGAACTATTATCCTGTGTTGATGGTCTAGTTGGGTTAGAAATAAAATATCTTTGAATATTTAATTTTCGAACAAACTTATGCACATCAATAAATGTGGCAAATTTGTTCAAATGTTTAGGGGGAACATATTTAAGACCTTTATTTAGAACAGTTTTTTCAGCTTCCGTAAAGGTTGCTGTACTTAGATTAAAAATTCCATCCTCCCTTATATGCATTTTCTTTTTTTGTTGTTGGATACGCCATCCACCTCTGCACCCACGTTTGGGTCTTGGTTTTTGTTACTTGTGACAGCGGACGTTGCTTCGCTGTATACTAGTATCTCACACGACTTAGGTCTGTCGGCAGTAAATTTATTTCTGTCAAGAGTCAATACCCTTTCGGGCACGCAAAAACGATATATTATGGACCTCTTACAATTCGCTACACATCACAATTATTTCTGGTACAATGGGGACTTCTTTTTGCAACAAAAGGGGGTCGCAATGGGGGCAAAATTTGCCCCGAGCTTGGCTAACATTTTTATGGCCAAATGGGAGGAGGATGTCATCTATGCGTATAATCGACCCGAGATTATTCTCTGGGTTCGATACATAGATGACATCGTCCTCCTATGGAGGGGTGACGAGACTTCTCTTGTTTCCTTCATGTCCACCTTGAATGATAATAATGTGGGTATTAATCTGTCCTATGAGACCAGTTATAGGTCTATCCATTTTTTGGATTTGGAAATCTTTTCCAATAATGGACAATTACAAACTAGGACATTTTTCAAACCCACAGACCGGAATGGTTACATTCCGGTCGACAGTTGCCATCACTCTACATGGCTGCGATCTGTGCCTCGTAGCCAGATTCTAAGAGTCAGACGCAACTGTTCCAACCTTTCGGACTTTTTTTATCAAGCCAATATACTTAAATCCAGATTTGTAGAGAAGGGGTACCAAGTTTCGACTATAGAGGATGAAATCCAACATATAGCCATGATTGAGAGAGACTCTTTAGTCAAAGAGCGGGATAAGCCCATTCAAGAACAAAAATATAAGTTTTCCTTTTTCACCACATACTCTGTCCGACATAGACAGATAAAAGATATTTTCCAGAAACACTGGAAAGTTCTAAAAAATGATATGGTGTTGGGACCGTCTTTGCCTGATAAAGCCGGAGTAACATATCGAGGAGCACCCTCATTAAGGAATCAGATCGCACCTAATGTTACTGATCCCCCAATAATACCTACCTTCTTTCCTCAATTAAAGGCATATTATCCCTGTAAAAAATGTAAGGTCTGTTTGATTAACACCTGTGGGAAACGTAAAACTGACACCTTTAGATCTACGTCTACCGGTGTTAGTTACCAAATGAAACATTTTGCCACATGTGCGACCAAATATATCGTTTATTTGCTTACCTGCCCCTGCGGGAAGCAGTATGTAGGGCGTACTATCCGCACATTTTCTATCAGGGTAGGGGAACATCTCACCAGTATTAAAAAGGGTAAGACGAACCATAGTGTTCCCAGACACTATTTGGAGTTCCATAATAAAGATCCTAAAGGCACTACATTTCAAATTATAGACAAGTTTATCCCTAGTTGGAGGGGGGAGTCCCGCATTAGGGGGGTCTCCCAGCTAGAAACTTACTGGATTTACCAGCTCAAATGTTATAGGCCGTATGGCCTTAACATTGACTGGGATATTAATGCTTTTATTAACCAAGCTTAATTCCATATAGATTGACTATATCCCCTTGTATGCAATATTTTCGCCATATTAACTGTGATTATAGAAGTTATTTATGCGTACTATATATGTACCATGACGACACCTTTATATGTTCCTTATTTCCGGGATACTGGTCCAAATATTGGTATTAATCTATTATATATTTACCACCATGTTGTGCACGGATTAGAATTAGTATTCTGATCACCGTATATGGAGTAATAGTTATCATATAATGAACTACATATACTGGTTTTTGTAATAGGTTGTTTTGGCCAATAAGCACTACACCAAATACTGAAAAGTTCTTCCATATTGACATGAATAGATGTTCTCCCCAGTCCATTAAGAAATATGATGTATCATATAAGTATCATTGCTTGTTTTGATACACGTCCTTGAAGATTAGCATTTATAGCATTTATGACACTATATATGTCAGGTAGGGCGCTGATCTCGTGTCAGGCATTGTGTCTGATGCTGCGTGAGGGCAAGGATGATGGGAGATAGTCTGTGATCATGATGGCTAGACTCACAGTACACTACACGCCCCAGGTTGCTTTGCGGCTGGTCGCGACGCCATGACGTCATGACGTAGTGACGGAGCGGTGGTGATAGGGGAGTGTGGTACGGCCTCGGGGTGAGACTACATTTCCCAGACTGCCGTATGAGTGACGCTCACGCTGGGACGGAGCGTCACGGGATGCTGACATACCTCTGTACACCGACGATCATGGTCACATGACGGATGACGTGGCGAGGTCCTCTTTAGCAATCTCTTCCCTATTGGCTTACCATTTAGGTGATATTATCTAATACCCTCTATGATTGGACAGAGGGATCCCGGAGATTTGGGATACAAATTAGATCTCAACTGTTTCAAATTTATGATTACTCTTCTTATATATAAGCGTGGAGGTCAGTGGGCTTGTTGTATTTCCCAGTAGATGTCTGTTAAGACGAAACCGGTCGGACAATACACCAGCTCCAGCTGACTTGACCACGCTGTCTTCGTTTTTGTACTGCTGTGTTCTGGAGTGTCGTGGCTTTTCTTATATTTTGCTTTTTATATATTTGCCTTTTAAGAATTTTTACTGAGTGTTCACATTGCTTGAACTTTAAAACGGATGTTTTAATAAATCATTTTTGGATTTACACCATGAGGAGAATCTTTTCCCTGTTTTTCATGGCTATGACCTACTGAGGTGCTTTTCGATTTGGGATTGGATCGTTCTTGATAAAATAGAAGTGCTGCCAGCTCTAAGAGGAGGCGTTCTACAGACTCTGGTTGTCGCTTCCCCGTCTCTGGTAGAGACAAAGCCTGAAAGATCCATCCGCCGTACGGCGCATTGGATCCATCATAGCTGGTAAGAGTATCCCTTTCTCCTTTATGGATCCATGGTGAAGGCACTCCCGGGTGAAAGTATATACCTAGTGGTCTACTTCATCCAACATACTTCCCGGTATACGGATAAGGTCATCCCAAGTTCTTCGGGAGATTCTTTGCTGGAACTTTCCTTTAGTGTATGACCATTATATTGGCAGACACTCATCAAAGTTACCCCATATGAACTTGACACCCATTGGAATTAAGTTTTGTTTGTTTTGTTTGTATATGCACGATATAGCTATTGGTTCACCACCTGCTGACTGTCAGTAGAGACAGGTGGATGAGGCATCGTTTTATGCTATATGGTATTTTCATGTAAATTGTATATTATGCCCATGTCACAGGGTATATTTATCACTACATTGTGTTCAATTTAATAATTTACATATACTTATTTCAGTATATTGCACGGTTGAGGTTCTTCCTCATTCATTGGCGCCACACTTTTTAAATATTTATTTAACCTTTTCCTGTCTGATTTTGAGTGGTTGGCTGCACATAACTAGTTTCTTATTATAGGATTGGCGCAGTACTACACATTTTTATAATATAGGAGATAGGCTGGAAAGGGGGCGGAGCTTGGCGGATGACGCTCTGTGCGCTGAGCAGCGCTTCTGCGCATGTGCGGGCGTCCCAGCATGTTAAAAACACAGTTTTTTCTGTGAACTGGCTGTGGATGGACAGAGCAAAGGGGGCTGGTAGCATACTAAGAGCAGGCATACAGCAGGCGGTTGATACAGGCATCCCCTAGAGAGACACATTAGTGGACACCAACTGATATATATATATATATAGCAGCAAGTTGGTTAGACTATTGTCAGTAAGTGGTGTATTGCGGTTGGACTACCTCAGCTTTGGGCTTAGGAATATGCCGCCCAAAGTCTCCGGGTCTAAGACTCCCAGGAAGCAAAAATGGTCTCCGTCGGGCTCTGAGGATCTGGGGCATGCTTTTGCTGCACCAGTCTCCCCTGAGAAATCAGAGGTTGGTACCCGTAGAGAACCCTCAGGAGTGCCTGGTACTATGGCTGTCCTCAGTTCACCTGCTCCTGTGTATGTAACAGAGGAGGCTTTTACCTCAGCTCTGGGAGGACTGGAGCAAAGATTGGCAGCATTGATCGCTTCTTCCCTACCAGAAAGAAAGCGCGCCCAATCTCCGTCTCCTCCATCAGACTACCTGTTAGCAGAGCAACAGTCCCATGAAGGGATTGGCCTACCTGAAGGGGATCAGGATGAGGATGACTCTGTTTTAGAGGAGTCGACAGTGGAAGAACCGTTCTCGGCATCACAAGCTGAAAGATTGTGGGTTCAGTCCCTAACTGACATGGTTCGATCAGCATTTAAAATGCCTCTTGTGGAACCAGCAACCACTTCTGTCTCCTCGTTGGGGTCGTTAAAAGCTCCCCAGACTAATTGTTCCTTTCCAATTCATCCATTACTGGAAGGACTTATATACCAGGATTGGGAACATCCTGATAAAATATTTATTCTTAAGAGATTTCCGGTGATCTATCCCATGGAGGATAAGTTCACCCGGAAATGGAGTTTGCCTACAGTGGACGCAGCCATCTCTTGTGTGAACAAATCACTGACATGTCCAGTAGATAATGTTCAAATGTTCAAGGACCCAATAGATAAAAAATTGGAGTCCTTATTAAAGTCTGCTTTTTCTACAGCGGGAGCGGTTACACAGCCAGCAGTGGCAGCGATTGGGGTTTGCCAGGCGGTAAAGGATCAGATGAAACAGGTCTTAAGGGACTTGCCGGATCAGCAGGCCCATGCCCTGGCTGATCTGCCTAGAGCAATTATGCTTTGCGGTTGACGCCATCAAGGATTCTATCCATCAGGCCTCCCGCCTTACGCTGTCTTTAGTACATATGCGTAGACTTCTGTGGCTCAAGAACTGGTCTGCTGAGGCTCCCTGTAAAAAGTTGCTAGTTAGCTTCCCATTTCATGGTGAACGCTTGTTCGGCGAGGACCTGGATAAATATATCCAAAAGATTTCCAGCGGTAAAAGTACTCTCTTACCGGTTAAAAAGAGGTTTAGAGGTCCCTCTTTTAAGAGGCCTACCTCTCCAATCCCTGGGACATCTGCTTCTAAGCAGTCCCGACGGCCTCCTCGGTCAAATCCCGGAGGTAAAAATCAGGGACAATCACAGGGTAACAAAAAACCCTGGGTCCGAAGAGGTACAAAACCACCCTCCAAGTCAAATTTTTTTTTTTTTTACAAGAAACATTTTTTTTTATTTAGATCTTTACAGTACAAGCGATGCAAACACACATTCCTTTACATGAAGGACAACAGTCAGTAACTTAGAAAACAACAACAGTATTGACCACAGGATGGGTGAGAATAAGGTCCAAGGAGCTTCCAATGTTAGGTCAGGAGGTATACATTACAACATATTAAGTCAGAATGGTCGATTTAGGGGGAGAGGGGAGGGGGGGAAGGGGGGAGGGAGAGGGGGGGCTCCAAGTCAAATTTATGAAGGGCTGCCCCCACTCAAACGGGTGGGGGGAAGACTTCAGTTGTTCGCAGAGACCTGGCGGGAGACGATCAGAGACAGATGGGTGCTCTCCGCAGTAACTCAGGGATACAAGCTGGAGTTAAGAGTCTCCTCCTTCCCATTTTATGTGGTCAAGCGTGCCAAAAGATCCCCTGAAGAGAGGATCCCTCTTGTTGGCATTAGAACAACTATGGCTCCAAGGAGTAATTATGGAGGTTCCTCTAGAAGAGTGGGGGTTGGGTTTTTACTCAAACCTCTTCACAGTCCCGAAACCAAACGGGGACGTAAGGCCCATATTAAATCTAAAGGGGCTAAACAAATGCCTGCACATCCGGACTTTTCGGATGGAGTCGATCCGGTCGGTAGCCGCTGCCCTACAAGGGGAGGAATGGTTAGCCTCGATCGACATCAAAGATGCTTATTTGCACGTTCCCATCTTTCCAGTCCATCAGAAATTTCTACGCTTTGCAGTAGAAGGGCGCCATTTTCAGTTCAGAGCCTTACCTTTCGGTCTGGCCACAGCACCACGGGTGTTCACAAAAATTCTGGCCCCACTATTGGCCAATCTAAGAACATGAGGTGTGACGATAATGGCATACCTAGACGACTTGTTGTTGATGGACCACTCAGTGGCAAAACTAGAAGTGGTAATTCACGATACGATCAAGCATCTGGAATCTCACGGTTGGATCATCAACCGAGACAAGTCAGCCCTACAACCAGTCAAAAGTCTGGAATACTTGGGGCTACGGCTGGATTCAGACCAAAGGAAGATTTTCATGTCTCAAGAAAAAGTATCTTCTTTGAGGGATTTGGTCCACCTGGTGGGTGCAAAAAGACAGCCGTCCATACGCCTGTGCATGAGGCTGCTGGGAAAGATGGTGGCATCATTCGAAGCTGTGCCATACGCCCAGTTTCACTCAAGGAATTTGCAAAGGGCCATACTGTCAGCCTGGAACAAAAAAGTTCAGGCCCTAGACTTCCCGATGTCCTTGTCCCCCTCCGTTCGGAAAAGTCTCTGTTGGTGGTTGATTCCCCAGAATCTGCAAAAGGGGAAATCCTTCAGTCCGATTTCTTGGAGGGTGGTCACTACAGATGCCAGCCTTATAGGCTGGGGGGCAGTACTGGAGCAATGGTCTCTCCAGGGCAGATGGTCGGATGCAGAGAAGGCTCTGCCGATCAATCTCTTAGAGATACGAGCAGCCCGGTATGCCCTAAAGGCATGGACATCCAAACTTCAAGGGTCCCCTGTCAGAATTCAATCCGACAATGCCACGACTGTGGCATATATCAATCATCAGGGGGGCACCAGGAGTCGCGCAGCCCAGAGCTGTAAATCACATCCTGGAATGGGCAGAAAAATATGTCCCATGCATATCCGCGGTCTTCATCCCAGGGGTGGAGAATTGGAAGGCGGACTTTCTGAGTCACCAGCAGTTATGCCCAGGGGAATGGTCCCTTCATCCCGAGGTTTTCCGAGCAATATGTCAGCGATGGGGAGCACCGGATGTAGATCTGCTAGCATCCAGATTCAACGCAAAGGTGGACAGATTTGTCTCTCGGACAAGGGATCCCCTAGCTTGCGGCTCGGATGCTCTGGTGTTCCCTTAGGATCAGTTCAAACTGATATATGCATTCCCACCGCTACAATTGTTGCCTGGACTACTCCGCAGAATCAGGATAGAAAAGAAGCCGGTGATCCTGGTGGCTCCAGTGTGGCCCCGAAGAGCCTGGTACGCGGAGATTGTAAAAATGTCTGTGGGGAGTCCTTGGACCCTCCCACGTCACCCGGACCTGCTTTCGCAAGGACCGATATACCACCCTTCCTTACTAGCTCTAGGTTTAACGGCCTGGCTATTGAAGCCCACATCCTAAAAAAGAGAGGTCTCTCTAACCCTGTGGTATCTACTATGATCAATGCCAGGAAGCCTGTATCCAGGCAGATTTACTATAGAATCTGGAAGGCGTACATCGCATGGTGTGAGGCCAGAAAATGGCATCCACGTAAGTACGTTATAGGCAGGATTCTGGACTTCCTGCAGTGGGCTGTAGACAGGAAGTTTGCCTTGAGTATTATCAAGGGTCAGATTTCGGCCTTGTCAATATTTTTTCAAAGGCCCCTGGCTTCACATTCACTAGTCAAATCTTTTATACAAGGGGTAACGCGTATTAACCCTCCGGTTAAAATTCCCATATGTCCATGGGACCTAAACCTGGTTCTATCGGTTCTACAGAGACAACCATTTGAACCTTTGCGGCATATTTCCTTGGTCCTACGCACCAGGAAATTGATCTTTTTAGTAGCCATATGTTCGGCTAGAAGAGTGTCTGTCTGAATTGGCCGCTATGTCCTGTAAGGAGCCATATCTGGTTATTCATAAGGACAGAGTAGTGTTGCGTCCTCATCCAGCCTTTCTTCCTAAGGTGGTATCGAGGTTTCATTTGAACCAAGATGTGGTTCTTCCTTCCTTTTTTTCCAAACCTAGCTCGGTAGAGGAAAAATTATTACATTCCTTGGATGTAGTAAGAGCAGTCAAAACTTATCTAAAAGCCACTGCTCAGATTCGAAAACGGATACTTTGTTTATTCTGCCGGAAGGCCCCAGAAAGGGTCAGGCAGCATCAAAATCCACTTTAGCCAAGTGGATTCGACAGGTCATTATACAAGCCTATGGCTTGAAGAGAAGACCGCCTCCGTTCAAAGTTAGGGCGCACTCCACGAGAGCAGTGGGAACTTCAGGGGCAGTGCATCACCAGGCCTCCCTGGCCCAGATCTGTAAGGCCGCAACATGGTCTTCAGTACACACGTTCACTAGGTTCTACCAAGTGGACGTTAGAAGTCAGGAGGATGTCGCCTTTGGGCGCAGTGTGTTGCAGGCTGCAAAAGATCCTCATGTCTGATGGCGCCCAGCTTATGTATGGTGTATCCCTCCCCTCATTTGGGCATTGCTTTGGGACGTCCCACATAGTAATTGCTATGTCCCTCTGTGTCCCGTGATGTACGAAAAAGAAAATAGAATTTTTATAACAGCTTACCTGTAAAATCCTTTTCTTTGAGTACATCACGGGACACAGAGCTCCCACCCCTCTTTTGGGGACACTTATTGCTTTGCTACAAAACTGAGGTACTCCCGGATGGGAGGGGCTTATATATGGGAGGGTACTTCCTGTCTTGGAAGTTGCCAGTGCCAGCACCTGAAGGTAATCTATATAACCCACATAGTAATTGCTATGTCGCTCTATGTCCCGTGATGTACTCCAAGAAAAGGATTTTACAGGTAAGCTGTTATAAAAATCCTGTTTTCTTCCTGGCAGATATCTGCACATATAGCAGGCCTGAAGTAAGAGGAAGGGGAATATCTGCTGCATTAGGCCCCCACTGTGCCTCTTCCAGCCCTATGAATGCCTGCAACCAGCTGCAGAACCCTTTATTTCCCACAGGGGCCTGCAGTGCCCCTCAACCTTTGATGGCTCCCGCAGCGCCCTTTAACATCTCACAATCCCCTTAATCTGCTTAATGTGGCTTCTACATTAGTTTACTTTGTTTAGGCATTTGTCGTTTAATTTTACCTGTTGATCTGGCCAGTAGGTTTATTTTTGTAACATCCTTCTCCAGATCAAGCTGTCCAGCAAAAGTGAAACCTGTTTCTACCGGTCTTGTAAGAAATGTGATCCACATGGCATTCGAGGGACAGTGTCTCTTGGGACGTGCTCTAGTTCCCATTAATTATGTTAATGGTGGCAATGATGCTCAACTTGCCCAGTTGAGGGAGCCTAAAGAGCAGACTGTGAAACAGTGTCCCTTTTTAATTTCTCCACTTCCTTGATTTCAGCATTGATGCCCCCAAGCTTGGCTCCCTGATCACTAACAAAGTTTTCAACGCCAAATCTGCCAAATCGTCAGAAAATCCTGCCTCCTCAAGATGTACCCCTAGTTTCCAGAGAGTGAGGATGTCTGTTGACATTTGCAGACCTCTGGACAGCTACAAACTTGAGCTTGTTATGGATGGCAAGAACACTTATCTTGCCCAGCTGAAGGAGCCTAAGGAGCAGACTGGGAAATTGTCCCCTTTTTTGAGCATTAAAGTGATTGTAAAGCCTCGCTTTAAAAAAATAAAATAACAAACATGTTATACTTACCTGCCCTGTTGCAGTGGATATGCACAGAGCAGCCCAGATCCCCCCGCTGCTCCTGGCTCCTCCCTCCTGACAAGTGCCCCCATAGACCAGCAGCTTGCTATGGGGGCACCCGAGCTGAGTCAGGGCACTGTGTATCCATTCAGACACTGAGCCCTGCCCCCCTCTCTCCCCTGATTGGCTAACTGACTTTGACAGCCGTGAAGGGGGGGGGGGGTGGTCAGTGGTGCTGTAGCTGTGCCCCAGCCAATCAGGAGGAGAGTCCTGTATGTCCAAGGGAATCGTGGACCGCGCTGGATGGAGAAGGTGCTCAGGGTAAGTATTAGGGGGTGCTGGGCGGCCTGCTGCACATAAGGCTTTTTATCTTCATGCATAGAATGCATAAAGATAAAAAAGCTTTTGCCCTTACAACTCCTTTAAGAAGTGTCCCTTTAAGTTTTTGCACGTTCTCTACTCCAGCGACCTTTGCAGACCCTTGTACAGCTTGCATTTCCTGGGGTGGTGTCCTAGGGCTACAATCTTGTTTTGTTCCTTGGCCCTCAATCCTTCTTTTGCCTCCTCACAGGCAAAATATCCATCAGGCTCTCTTAGGACTCGAGAGGTAATAAACCCCAAACCAAAAATGTAATATATTGCAGCTTACCAATCATGAGATGTGGCTGCATTCGTTTTTTCTTTCCTTTTGGCTTTTTTTTCTTTTTTGTTTTCACCTAGTGATCTGGCCAGAAACACACCTCCTGTATTAGCATGCCAAAGCTCTGGAGCAATGAGTAAAAGGCACAGCAGCATTGTCAGTCTGGGGGAAGGGGGTTGTTGCATGTATTATCAGATTTGGATACAGTAACAAATTGAAACCAATTCAATTGGTCATACTATAATCCGTTACAACAAACAGTTTTTTTTAGGTTTTACATAAAAGCTGATCATTTTAATCACCTCTGCTAGCATTAAGTGGTTTGTCTCATCCATGTAAACTAATACATTCTGCTGGAGAGTTTGTGCTGTGAAAAACAGACTTGCAGGCTGGATCACCAGATGACAATAGAGGAAAGAAAGCTTAAAAAAAAAAACTAAATACAGTCATCACATCTATGAATTGGTAAGCTGCAATAGAATCTTTGCTTTTTCATACTGCTTTACAGACCAAGATTCCCTGGTACAGAACGGATTAAACAGTTTTACTCCAACCTGATCGCTGTTCTAAAACCTCACAAAAATAATGCTGTGCTATCATACCTTTAAATCATAAACATATTGTATACAATTAATTTATAAAATTACATAATCATTGTTCAAAATCAATACATAATAAACACATTTCTTTAAAGAAATCCATAAAATGATGAAAGTGAAGTAGGAGAAAAGCAATCCATACCAGTATCCACTTGAAATCTGCTAGCGTGACCAGTGTGAACCCCAAAGAAAAATGAGATCACTTGTGCACTTTCAATGTATAGGCCATAGCATGGGTAGTAGAGGGCATCAGCCAGCCAAACTTCACTGCTACATCGGATCCGGGTCACCCATGTGTGGTACCCTCCGCGCTTGTCGTGGTGGTGGAGTAGGAATCGCCGGTGGATATTGGCTCGGATTGTTTCTTGTATATTTCACTTTCACCATTTTATGGGACGTTTGGATTTTATCAAAGAAATTTGTTTAATATGTATTGATTTTGCAGTGATTATGTAATTGTACAAACATGGAATTTGTATGAAGTATGTTTATGATTTAAAGGGATAGCGTGCAAATACTTTTGGGATATTTTGTACTTATTTGTGGGGTTAATTGCACTGAGTGCGGATCATTCAGAACAAACCCAACAGGCTGGTTATACAGAAGTCTATCGGTAGATGGACTTCTGCACAACCAGCATACATGGATCAAAATTCAGCCGATCCCTGCTGAACCAGCTTTAGACCCCATTCACACTTGTGTGACTTGTCATGCGACTTTAGACGTCACAGTTGTATGACGTCTTACCCCATGTTTCCCAACGGTAACCATTCATTTATGTGCGACTACTTTGGTCTGACTCGTGCAACGTGAGGGCCATAGACTTAAATTTTAACTCTCAAAAGTTGCATAAAAGGCGTACCTAAATGTTTTACATGCAACAGTGGGTCCGACTTTGCAGAGGGACAATTCACGTCCAAGTCGCAGCATTTTTAATTTGCGTCAAATTTGAACTCCAAAGTCGCACAGCTTTGGAGTTGTACAAGTGTAAATGGAGCCTTAGCTGTAAAGAAAAGAAAAAAAGCCATGACCTTTACAATACATACAATTTCAAGTCACATTTTTTGTTAGTGTGGGTGTTATGCCAAAACTCTCCATAAACACTCTAGCGCTAAATCCAGGGGGTTTTATCATTCACAGTGCTTCAATAAGCAATGCCTCAGTGGGGTACAGCTCTCCTCAGACTGGTAAATCTTCAATACACTGTAAAAGACACACAGGAGGGTGAAAACAACTTGTGCACTACCATTGACAAAATTATTACAAATACCAAGACAAGCAGATAAAAGCAATATGCAAATAAGTCAGCAGAACGTGATGTGCCCATCGAACCACACCCAATTGGGTGTGAGACGTGTTTCAGGGGACAGACCCCTTTCTCAGAGCTGCTACCTCATGGTAATGCACAAGGTGTTTGGGTATTATGCCAGTTTTGAAATGTGCAGTAAAAAAATTAAATAAAAAATCTGATCACTAACTAATCTAGGAATATTTTGGAATAGATATGTTTGTAATATATAATGCAGTTTGAGCTTTGATTTATGCAGTGACTTTTTTTTTCTCCCTTCTTAAAAAGGTTAATACACCATGATGACTGCTTAGAAAGGAACCTATACCCATTACATATTAGAAGGCATTGGTTTATTTCAAGAAAGTGTTGCGTGTGTAAATTGTATATTGCAAAGTAAGTCTCTTCCCTTTTTTATATATATATATATATTTTTTTTAACATTTTCTGTCTACAGAATATATGTAGGCTACCATGATCAAACTCCTAAAATGCTTGTTAACTGACAGTCTCTGGCTCCAGTACTTATGCAAGCTTTTCCCAGCACTGAATATCAAAGTCGGAGTGCATTCAGAACTCTTGATCTGAATAGAACAGACGTTGATGGGGGACTTTTGTGGAGATATCCAAAAGATTGTAATTGGTGGTCTCATTCTTTATTTAACCACTTCAGCCCCGGAAGGATTTACACCCTTCCCGACCAGAGCACTTTTTGCGATACGGCACTGAGTCGCTTTAACTGACAATTGCGCAGTCGTGCGACGTTGCACCCAAACAAATATTTTTTTATTTCTTTCCCCCACAAATAGAGCTTTCTTTTGGTGGTGTTTGGTCACCTCTGCGGTTTTTATTTTTTGCGCTATAAACAAAAAAAGAGCGAAAATTTATAAAAAAAGCAATATTTTTAACTTTTTGCTATAATATCCCCAAAAAAGATATTAAAAAAATTAAAACATTTCTTCAGTTTAGGCCGATACGTATTCTTCTACATACTTTTGTTAAAAAAAAAAAAAATTGCAATAACCGTATATTGATTGGTTTGTGCAAAAGTTATAGCGTCTACAAAAAAGGGGATAGATTTATGGCATTTTTATTATAATTTTTTTATTAGTAATGGCGGCGATCTGCGATTTTTATCATGACTGCGACATTGCAGCGGACACTTGACACTATTTTGGGACCATTGTCATTTATACAGCGATCAGTGCTATAAAAATGCACTGATTACTGTGTAAATGACACTGGCAGGGAAGGGGTTAAACACCAAAGGGCGATCAAGGGGTTAAGTGTGTCCTAGGGAGTTTTTCTAACTGTGGGGGGGATGGGCTACCACTGACATGACAGCGATCACTGCTCCCGATGACAGGGAGCAGTAGATCTCTGTCATGTCACTAGGCAGAACAGGGAAATGCCTTGTTTACATCTCCCCATTCTGCCGCTTCGTGTCACGAGCACGGGCCCCCGGCGGACATCGAGTCTGCGGGCACGCTCACGGAGTAAGCGGCGCGCGTGCCCATTAAGCCGCTATTTTAAAGGGGACATACAGGTACGCCCATTTGCCCAGCCGTGCCATTGTGCCGATGTAAATCGCCGTGCACTGGACAGCAAGTGGTTAAACATTCTATCCAAGGATAATTACTTACAGTGGATACAAATAATGGTGCATGGAGGTGGCTGGCTAAATGCTCTTCCAAACACTTTGATCCAAGGGGCCCAGTAAACTTCATCTTACCAAAACTCTGTAGGCATATTCACATTATCTTTCACATTATCTGGTCCTGATCCCACAAAACCTTCTTCATTAGCCCAGATGCAACAATTCCATATTCAGTGCCTCTGTGGAAAAGCCTTAATGTATAACTAAAGGCCAAACCTGTATTTATTTCTCTTTTCGTCCATGGACGGACACAGCTTAATTCTTGACTTGTGGGTTATGTTCCGTCTATTGGGAGAGGACTAGGCAGAACATGTTGGGTTATCTAAATACATGTAACTTTAACAGAGTTGAACAGCCCCGCCCGGGGGGCCCCTCCGAACATAACCCCTCACCCTGCAGCTAGCAGCTTAGTTTTTTTTCCTACCTAGTAGAGAAGGACCTGGCTCCCCCTTGGGCCCAGAATCCTATGGAAATTTTTACTTTTTCTTGTCTTTATTATTTAATATTTTGATCCTGATATCTTCTGCCAATTGCCGGCTAGGCGACAAGCTGGATACTATAGATCCTGGTAGTCTCCCCAGCCTGGCCTTCGAGTGTGAGCAGGCCTTAGCTAAGCGCTGGGTCGGCCACGACATGCCCCGTTTGCTCCAGGGGTGGCCGGTGAGCTTTATGCTCCGGTGGTTCACATATGACTGGGCTACTGTTGTCACAGTGAACCATGGCCGACAGCCGCCCCGTACTGCCTGGCGGTGAGTCTGTCTGGAACGCACCAGCAAGTCCACGCATGGACGGGTAAGTACAGTTCCTCCTGTTTCGGCAGGTTGGAGCAGCTGGGCATTCCCGGAGGGTCGTTAAAGGGTCCCCTGTCCTCACTTTCCCCTCAATCTGTCCCCCCCTCTTTCCTCCGCCCCATTGCGGGGCCTACTGCGTCGGCGGGGTATACCTGTAGGGGGCTTCTGTATCCCGGTTGGGGGCTGTGGGGGGTGGTCTGACTTTTGGGAGCCTCCGCTCTGTGTCCCTGCGGCCTTCTCGTCCACCTCGGTGTGCTCGGGCGCCATTTTGGGTAGCGCTGGCGCCATTTTCTAGTGGGTTTTTTCTGTATTGAAAATTTCCATTGGCGGCCATTTTGTTGTGGCCACGCTGTGGCGCAGGTCTTCATTGTGGGCGGCTATTTTCTTGTAGCCCGCACCCTTTTTTTCTCTGAGGAGTCCAGGGGCCATTTTTGAGTGGTCTGTTTCACTGTATGGCTTGGCCTCTGTAGGCTTCCTGAAGGCCACGAATAGCGCAAATCACCTCACAACACCTCAGTCACACGCTGTGTGTGGGGCAGAGCGGACAATGGCACTGAGCAGTCTCTGGCTGGGTGGTGAGTCCCTGGGTAACCCTCCCGGTCAGCGCAGCAAGGAGGGTGGACATTTATTATTGCAAGTGCCTTGACTTAGTCCCTAAGGACTGTCAGTGGGTCAGAATGGAGTCTGAAGCTGGCGTTTCTTCCCCAGACATTCCAGAGGCAGCAACCGGTGCCCCTGCACCTGCGGTTCCCATGGACACTTTGTCGGCAGTCCTGGAGTCATTTGTTGCCAGGGTGGAAGCGGCATGCGGGTGTAAGGGGGTAAAAAGCGCCTCCTCCCCCGCCATCTCCTGGGGAATGCTCTGAATCAGACTCGGGCCTGGCTGCAGCTCAGGACCCCTGTTCTGGGATGTCAGAGGATGCGGACCAGGACCGTCCGGGCACTGAGGAGGAGGATTCGTCCGGGTCAACGCAGGACAGAGCACTTGTGAGAGCACTTATCACCACAGTAAGGGACACCCTTAAGCTAGAAGATGCAGCTGGGACATCCACTGAGGTGTCAGTCCCTTTTGGGTCTCACAAACCGACCCGCTCTGTTAAGGTTTTTCCTTTTATGTAGATTTCTTTGACAAGTTCATAGATAAGGAATGGGAACGGCCGCAGAGGTCCTTTGTGGTCCCTCAGTGTATAACGGTCCGTTACCCATTTAAAGAGAGCCTTTTAAAAAAATGGGCTTCTCCCCCTGTTTGAACAAGGTAACCACTATCACGGTGGAGGGGACCCCTGCTTTTAAGGACCCTACTGATAGAAGGTCCGAAGCGGTGAGTCGGACCGTGTTTACCATGCTGGGGTCAGCATTGCGGCCGATTGATGGCTGTGAATTTGGTGTCTCAGACACTCACTGAATGGGCTAAACTTTTGCACCAGGCAGTGGAGGAGCATCAGCTCCCACAGGAAATCGTGACACATTCACTGGTAAGCACGTTTGTGCAGGGGGTCCGACACGTGATTCCCCTGATTAGACCACCACTCCCTCCGTGGGACTTGAATCTGGAGCTCTCGGTACTTCAGGAATCTCCTTTTGAGAACATCAGGGAGATTCCTCTCTTGACACTTTCTCAGAAAGTTGCCTTTCTATTTGCCATTACATCGGTCAGAAGGGTTTCTGAATTGGCGGCCTTGTCCTGCAAGTCACCTTACTTGGTCCTCCATAAGGATAAAGCGGTGCTACGCCCGCAACCCTCATTTCTTCCTAAGGTAGTTTCGGCTTTTCACCTAAACGAGGACATTGTACTTCCGTCCTTGTGTCCACGGCCGTCGCATCCCAAGGAGGCTGCACTACATACTTTAAATGTGGTACGTGCCCTACAGGTGTACCTGTCTGCTACTGCTCCGTTCCGGAGATCTGACTCACTGTTTGTGTCGGTGTCTGGTCCAAAGAAGGGCCTGGCGGTCTCGTCGGCCACCATTTCTCGGTGGATCAGACAGACCGTAATCCAGGCCTATGCCCTTAAGGGGCGGGCGCCTCCCTTTCCTGTCACGGCGCATTCAACCAGGGCAATTGGTGCCTCATGGGCTTTCCGACATCAAGCGTCTCTCTCACAGGTGTGTAAGGCGACGACCTGGTCGTCCGTCCACACTTTCTCAAAGTTTTACAAGGTTGATGTGAGTGTATCTTCAGATACTTCTTTTGGCCGCAAGGTTTTACAGGCGGCTGTTTGAGATTGCAACTCCTCTGTTGAGGAGCTCTGCTGTTTGGGTTGAAGTTAGTTTTTTTGATGGCTGTTCCCACCCCTCGTTTTTCTGACGTCCCACAAGTCCAGAATTAGGGAGCTGTGTCCGTCCATGGACGAAAAGAGAAAATAGGATTTTTGTACTCACCGTAAAATCCTTTTCTGTCGTCCATGGACGGACACGGCACCCACCCCTCCTTAAGTTTGTACTGCTTTTTGATGAACTGAGCTGCTAGCTGCAGGGTGAGGGGTTGTGTCCAGAGGGACTGCCCCCTGGGCGGGGCTGTTCAACTCTGTTAAAGTTACATGTATTTAGATAACTAACATGTTCTGCCTAGTCATCTCCTAATAGACAGAACATAACCCACAAGTCAAGAATTAAGGAGCTGTGTCCGTCCATGGACGACAGAGAAAAGGATTTTACGGTGAGTACAAAATTCTTTTTTTTTTTTTTCAAGTTTTGGATATAGTGATAAGGGATTAAAAATGACAGGTTTTTATATCTGCCTGTATCCCCATTAGGGAATTTGGCCTTTTTTATTGTCCTGTTTACTCTTAATGCTGCAAGTGAAAGAAAATAAAAAATTTTGAGTTGTCACCAGGACAGGAAGAGAGGAAAATCTTACGGTGGCTGTCATAGTTATTCCACTTAGTGTTAATAAACCCCCCTTCCGGAACGGAGCCGTAGCAGACAGGTACACCCGTAGGTCACGTACCACGTCTAAAGAATGTAGCGCAACCTCCTTGGGATGCGATGGCCGAGGACACAAGGATGGAAAGTCCTCGTTTAGGTGAAAAGCTGAAACTACCTTAGGAAGGAATGAAGGTTGCGGGCGTAGCACCGCTTTATCCTTATGGAGGACAAAGTAAGGTGACTTGCAAGACGAGGTCGCCAATTCAGAAACCCTTCTGACCGATGTAATGGCAACTAGGAAGGCAACTTTCTGAGAAAGTGTTAAGAGAGGAATCTCCCTGATGTTCTCAAAGGGAGGTTCCTGAAGTACCGAGAGCACTAGATTCAAGTCCCACGGAGGAAGCGGTGGTCTAATCGGGGGAACCACGTGTCGGACCCCCTGCACAAACATACTTATCAGTGAGTGAGCCGCCAGGGATCGTTGGAAGAAGACAGCCAAGGCTGAAATCTGCCCCTTAATAGTGCTTGAGGCAAGTTTCAGATCCACTCCACTCCGTGCTGTAAGAACAGCAGGATCCGAGAAAACCGAATATGCCGTGGGCGCCAGGCTATCTTTTCACACATAGAGATGTAGGCCTTCCAAGTGCGATGGTAGGACGTCCGGGAAGATGATTCCCGGGCCCTCAACATGGAAGAGATTACCGAATCTGACAGACCACGGTCCCTTAGTACCAGGCTTTCAATAGCCATGCCGTTAAAACCAGCGACTGTAAAACAGGATGAAGCACGGGACCTTGAGACAGTAGGTCCCCCCGCATTGGCAGCCGCCAGGGAGCGTCAGCTACCAGTCTCACGAGGTCGGCGTACCAGGGACGCCGGGACCAGTCTGGGGCGATTAGAAGCACCAGAATCCCCTCGGCCTCCACTCTGCAGAGCAGACGAGGAAGCAATTTCATTGGGGGAAAGGCATAAATCGGCCGATACTGACCCCATGGAGCCACCAACGCGTCCGACGCATCTGCCCAGGGATCCCAGGACCTGGCCACAAACCTCGACACCTTGCGATTGAGTCGAGAGGCCAGGAGATCCACAACTGGTGTGCCCCATTTCTGACAAAGTAATGAAAACACCTCCGGGTGTAACGACCATTCCCCTTGGTCCAGCATCTTGCGACTCAGTTTTCTGCCAGTTTTCTACGCCCGGATGTAAACAGCTGATAAAGCCGGCACGCTCCTTTCGGCCCAACTTGGGATGTGAGCGATTTCCGACGCTGCGGCCGAGCTCCATGTTCCTCCCTGATGGTTGACATAAGCCACCGCCGTGGCGTTGTCCGACTGGATCTTGACCAGACGCCCTCGAAGACTCTGCGACCACTTGGAGAGGCACAGTCTGATCGCTCGAAGTTCGCCAAACTGTGAGGCTGGTGTCCGTCGTGATCACAGCCCCATGGAAAGAAAGGAATGACCTCCCGGAATGAAGAGCCGGGGATATCAGCCACCCTCTCAGGGAAGCCTTGACCAGGTGACTTACCTGAATCCAGATACAATGGAGATCTGTTCCATTTGGACAGGATCTCCTCCTGCAATACTAGAGTGTGGAATCGGGCATACAGTACTGTCTCGAAGGAGGCCACCATGAGGCCCAGAACTCGCATGCAAAAACGGAGAGACGACCATTTGCGGGATGCTAACAATTTCACCGCCGACTGGAGCATTTGCAACTGCTCCAAAGGAAGGAAGACCTTCGCCTTCGAGGAGTCCAGGATCAAGCCTAGGTACTCCAAGATGCTGAGTCCGTACCAAGACAGACTTCTGTATGTTGAGTACCCAACCAATTTCCCAGAGGGTCTGACTGGCTATAGACACGTCCTACTCTAATTCTGAGCCAGAAGCAGCTCTCAGAAGAAGATCGTCTAAATAGCCCACGATAGCAATGCCTCGCTGTCTCAGCAAAGCCAGATCAGGGCGAGCACCTTGTTAAAAACTCTGGCAGATGGGGACATGCAAGTATGCGTCCTTGATGTCCAGGGATGCCAGAAATTCCCCCGGATGGAGCGCAGCAACCTCTGAACAAATGGATTCCATCCTGAACATTCGCACCCTCACAAAGGTATTGAGGGCCCGAGGTCCAAGATTGGACGGACACCGTCCTTCCTTGGGACTAACAACAAATTCGAATAGAATCCCTGAAACCTTTCCACCAGGGGCACAGGTAAAATTACTCTGCACCTGAGCAAGTCTTGTACTGCTCCCATCAAAGCAGACTGATGAGCCGGAAGGAGAGAAAGATTTGAGGGAAAGATCCGTTTGGTGGACAAGAAGAAACTCTATCTTGTACCCCGAAGTGACCACCTCGCAGACCCACTTGTCAGAGAGCCGGGAGGTCCACCGAGCTGCAAACTCGCTAAGCCGCCCCCCCCACCCCTGAGTCGGGCGGGGGCAAATTTTAATGCGGTAGCAGGCTTGTTCACCCAGGGACGCTTCTGTCCCCCAGCTGGAGCCTTGTTAATCTGGGAGGATCTGCCGGCTGATCCTGACCGACGAAAATACCTCTTCTGCGTGGAATAGGAGGGCCCCGACCAATGGCGCGGCTCCTTCCCCTTAGAGGACTGCGGGAGAAGTGTGCTCTTACCTCCAGTGACATCCTTAATAATGTCGTCCAGCGAGGTACCAAAAAGCCTCTGAAAGACAATCTGCCAGAGCTCTTTTGGATGCTTGGTCAGCGGGCCAGCATTTCAGCCAATCAGTCGGCGCAGTACCACCACAGATACAGAGGCTCTGGAAATCAAGGGGGCTACACCTAGGGTGGCATCACAGGCATACACAAAGCCCTGTACCATTTGGTCCTTTTTACATACACACACTGTGTGTGTGTGTGTGTGTGTGTGTGTGTGTGTGTGTGTGTGTGTGTGTGTGTGTGTGTTTTTATTGTGGCGTCGAAGGCGCGTATGTCTTTGGAGTGTGGGAGGAAACCGGAGTACCCGGAGGAAACTCACGCAGACACAGGGAGAACATGCAAACTCCAGGCAGACGGTGTCAGGGTCCGGGTTCGAACCAGTGACCCTCTTGCTGCCAGGTGAGGGAGTTAACCACTACACCACTGCCCCCATTGAGTGAATGTCTAAGACACCAAAGTCGCAGCCAATATAGGTTGCAACGCTGACCCCAGCATGGTGAACCTGGAGCGGGTCACCGCTTCGGACCTCCTATCAGTAGGGTCCTTAAAGGCAGGGGTTCCCTCTACCGGGAGAGTGGTTATCTTATGTAGGCGAGAGACCGGGGGGGCCACGACCGGAGGAGAGGCCCATTTTTTTTTTAAAGCCACTCCCCAAAAGGATAACGGACCGCCATGCGCTGAGGGACCACAAAGGACCTCTGCGGCCGTTCCCATTCCTTATCTAAGAACTTTCAAAGAAAGGGAAAAAACTTTCACAAAGCGGTCAGATTTGTGTGACCCAAAAGAGACAGACTCCACTGCGGAAGTCCCAGCTGCACCTACCAGCTTGAGTGTCCCTCACAGCATCAAGAAGTGCACTCACAAGTGCCCTGTCTTGCACTCCCCAGAAGATGGCGGGGGGAGGGGCGCTTTTTTTTACGCCCGCACGCTGTTTCTACCCTGGCAACAAATGATTCCAGGACTGTTGACAGTGTATCCATGGAAACCGCAGGTGCAGGGGCACCGTTAGCTGTCTCCGGCAATTTAAGAGAAGAAAGGTCACATACTGACTCCATTAACACCCACTGACAGCCCTCAGGGACCAAGAGAAAAACACACACCGGGGGGGGGGGGGTGTTGGCTTAACCCAGGGGACTCACCACCCAGAGGGAGACTGCTCAGCACCGCTGCCCGCCTTCCTTGTACACACAGCGTATGTGTGAGGAAGAAAATTGTGAGGAGAATGAGCTGTGCGCTGTTCAGAAAGACAGTGCTAGAAGCCAAAACCCACTCCAAAATGTCAGCCAGACGCCTCCGATAAAAAGGGTGCGGACCACAAGAAAATACCGACCTGCGCCACAGCGAGTCCACGACAAAATGGCCGCCAATGGAATCTCTAATAGAGAAAGCAGGCACACTAAAAATGGTGTTGGCGCTGCCAAAAATGGCCCAAGCCCCGGGATGTGGACGAGGAGGCCGTGCAGATACTTCCCAGGAGACAGACCCCCCCCCCCCCTCACAGAAAGTGGACCTTGGTGCCCCACGGTCCTCCACAGGGACTCTGAGACCCCCCCCCCTTACAGGTACACCCCGTCGCAGAGGGCTATAGGGCAGGAGGGGAAAGGAGAACCCCTAAATCCCGGGAATGCCCAGCTGTTCGATCCTGCCGAGACAGGAGGGAACCATACTTACCCGTCCTTGCGAGGACATGCTGGCGCGTGTCCCTGACAGACCCACAATCAATGGTATGGAGTAGCTGTCTTCCCGGTCCACTGTGAGTGAGACCGCAAGCAGCCCAGTAATATGTGGACCCCGAAGCATGTGCTCACCGGCCACACCTGGAGCAATGGGGTACGTCGTGGCAGAACCAGCGCAAAGCTAAAGACTGGCACGCTCGATGGCCGGAACTGGGAAGACTACAAGGATCTATAATATCCAGCCTGTCGCCCAGCCGGCAGTTGATGGAAGATATCACAAAAAAATTAAATAAAATATTCTTCAGGACTCTGGGCCCAAAGGGAGTCCCACGCCCTTTTCCTCTGCTAGGCAGAAAAAAACTCAGGCTGCTGACTGCAGGGTGGAGGGTTATGTACGGAGGGACAGCCCCATGTTAAAGTTACATGTTTTAAGATAACTAACCTGTTCTGCCTAGTCCTCTCCTAATGAACAGGAACATAACCTACATGTCAAGATTTAAGGAGCGGTGTCCGTCCATGGACGAAAAGAGAAAAATTACATGAGGGGATATGTATATTAAATGCAGGGATTTTAAAATCAGCTAATAAAACAGAATGGGATGGTGATAAAAAGAAAATTGTTTAAAGTAATGAAAGATGGAGCAAAGCCAAAATTGTTGATGGAGATATGATATTTTTAAATATGTGAATGGTAGGTTAATTTGTGGGTTAATAAATCCACTTGAATAAAAAACTAATAATCAGGTGGGGCAGGTCAAAAAGGGAAGCGGGTGTCTATCACCCATAAGCAAATGGAGCTAAAAAATGAATATGACCTGTCTCAACCTTCAATCAAACACCACCATGCCTCCATCCCTGCATATACAGACTGATTTTAATTTACTGTTGTGGTTTTAGTAACACTTTAAATGGAATAAGCATAGACCTTTATTCTGACAATTTACAGTGTACATATTCCAGGGCTGTGATTGAAAGTATTTTTCATATACAATCAAGCACTTAGTATTTTTTTTTTCCCCATCAATGGCAGCACCCACGTGCCTGTGATTTTTATCTACATATTTTTTAACTTGTCCTCAATGTTTGAGTTGAAACGAAGGCATTGGCAATATTTTATTTACAGCAACCAGTTATGTAGTAATGAAGTGTTTTAAGGTTTTCATTTTTCTCCTTTTAGGTGGGTGACAAAAAGTGACAGCTTTGCACCAGATGACCCATGTTTCTTCTGTGATGTTTGCTTTAAGATGCTTCACTATGACAGCGAGGGCAATAAACTTGGAGACTTTCTTGCATATGCATATGTTGACCCAGGAACATTTAATTAAAAATGGAACATTGCAGCAATAAACGGCACACCAAAGGTCACAAAGATAAAGGCCAAGGACAGGAAATTCACTTTTTATAAGTCTGCAGACTGTAATCAAAATGTGGAGATTTGCATGACTACAGAACATCTCTGTGGTTTTCTTTTCTAGGTATAAAGCATACAGATACGCATTCTACTGTAGCACACAACACTAAGCAAAATTGGAGTTCTGATGTAATACTGCTGATTAAATGGAACTTCAAACTATATAATTGTACTTCTATGTAAAGTAAATGGTGTGAGTTGTAAAATAAGTCCTTCAAGCCAGCAAACATTGTGATTCATCAGACAACAAGTACATTTGCAGCTCTTTAGTAAAAGATTTTTATTTATTTTTTCTAGGCCAGCAAAGTAAAATAATACATCTGTAAAGTGAGTCGGTTGACCTGCAGAAATCGCAGCCTGTCACGATTACCTACTTGAATTTTTGAACCAAAAAGATACGACTTTAAATGTCACAAAGTTTTTAATTTGCATTTATTACGTCCAGCACCTCTTTGCCTGATGCAATTAACAGGCTGCTTATAACACATGCTTTTAACAGAGGATGTACAGGGAAGGATTGGGGATGCCGCAGCAGGACCTTTGTTACAGAGGAAGCTGTAGTTTTAACCACCATGCCAGTTCTGATACTTCTCACATATATGTACAAAATCTACTTTTTTTTCCTTGCTAGAAAATTACTTGGAACCCCCCAAACATTATATATTTTTTTTAAGCAGATGTGGGTGTTCCGATTTTTTTTTTTTTTTTTATATGATGCACAGTATTTTCTTAGCGGATTTTAAAAATATATTTTTTTTGGAAGAAATAAACTTTAGTGAATCTTCATGCCTTTATGCACAAAAAAAAAAATAGTACCCAGTTGGGTACAGTGTTGCATGACATATTTTACCATGGTATTTAATCACCACTGGGTTATTTTTGTGATATAAATGAAAAAATTGTGAACATTTTTAAAAAGCCCACTTTTTTTTTATAGTTTCCATTATAAAATTTTGCAAATAAGTAATTTTTGTTCATAATTTTGGGCCAAAATATATACTGCTACATATCTTTGGTTAAAAATAACCCAAATTGGATATTTAGTCTGTGTGAAAGTTAGACCCCATACACATTTTCTGCAGATTTTTGGCTTCAGATTTACCAAAACCATATAATATGAGGTTCAATTTGTGTGCAATCAGACAGAATCTTGCCCTATGTGGTTTTGGTAAATCTGAAGACAAGAGGCTACAAGCTATGGTGCAAATCATTGAAAATTGATCACACCTGATGGATTTCTTGAGGCCCTAAAATATGTTGGGACATTCCAAAAAGGGGTCATTTGTAAATTAGTCAGTCCAAGGTATTTAGTAAGAGGCATGGCATGTTTTTTGAAGTTGTAATTTTTCCCCACAAAGTTATTTCTTACACACAGCATATGTATACTTCCAATTACACCCCAAAATACATTCTGCTGCTACTCCGGAGTATGGCAATATCACATCTGTAAGACTATTTCACAGCCTGGCCACATACAGGGGCCCAATATGCAGGGAGCACTATAAGGCTCCATGTACACAGAAGCTCAAAAACGGCCGTTTTTAAAGCAGCAGAAAAAGCTAGCTTTTATCAGCGTTTTTTTTACTAGCTTTTATTAGCGTTTTTCAGTGTAGCTTTTTTTAGCTTTAAAAAAAAAAAAAAAAAAAAAAAAATTTCAATGGACCAAAAAACGCTCGCGGCCAGCGTTTATGAGCGTTTATCGGCTTTTTGCGTTTTTTTCTGCGAAAAACGGCACTTTGAACGCAAATTTCCTGCGTTCAGAAAAAAGCCCATTAACTCCACTGCTCATTAAAGCTAAAAAACGTTATGTGTACATGAACACATAGGCTAACATAGAGTGCAGTTAATGGGCTTTTAAAAAAAACGCCCATTAACTGCAGTTTATCAGCTTCTGTGTACATGGAGCCTTAGGTGTTCTAGGAGCATAAATTTCACATCTTGTTTCGTTCCTACCTATCACCCTTTTTTTTTTTTTTTTTTTTTTTTTATAGTTTATTCTTTATTCGTTTTTATTTCAAGTGTTAACAATTCAATAATAAAATAGTCGTTTTCTACATCATTAAATTAATAAGTACACAGAGAATAAGGACACATCACAAGATTTTTTCCTTCTCTCCCTCACATGGTATCCCGATCTCTGTTGCTACTATTGAGTCAACTGCTGAACCTCACCGAATTGTACCGGACTTAGATGTTGGGTGACTTTTTTATATTTTCTTTGTTTATTGTTGAAACCACTGAATTTAAATGGACATTTGTTTTTTCTTTGGATATTGCTGTTCCTTTTAGGTTTGTGGGGCCTCAAAGGGATAATCATTTGCATGTAACCAGTTTTATATACTCCAGTCTATTCTCCTAGCACAGTTTATGTACTGATATTTACCTAGTTTTGGAACACTTAGTGGAAACACTTAGTTCCATACATTTAGCACGTTCTTGTGCCACCATTATTGATAGACTAACAAAATGATTGAAGTGCATCACCAGTGTATATTTTATTTAAACCCAGTGGGTGTTCTCATTCACTGATGCTTTTCACATAACGTTAAGTGTTCTGCATTTAGAATGCAGTGCTAGTGGATATAATTATTTGTTTTATATCATTTCAAGGCGATAGTGCCTTATGTTGTAGCAGCTGCATGTAGTAATTTATTTATTTATCTTTATTCGCATCCTAAGTGTGAGTTTTAGTTTTGTTTATTTATCTTCTCACAGTAGTAAAGATGGCTGACATTCAAAACTACTGTGAACTCTGGCTACAGCAATCACATGGTATAGGGAGGCGGTGCTTGGCCCTGTACCATGTGATCACTGTGAACAATCACATCTTATAGTAATTTTAAATGGCTGCAGGAATGAAAAAGGGGGCACAATATGGGTCCACTTTCTTGAGGCTGTGACCTCCCCACCACAGTTGGGTCATTTAAGTTTAGCAGCATTAAAGTTATAGGTAGTTTCGGAGCGGCTGCCCCTTTTAAGGAAGTTAAGCTGAGGTATCCGGGAGGAACCAATCAGAGAGCAGGAAAAAATGTTGGAATAGGCTATAAAAGGTTAGCAGGAGAAGGGGCTCTTCCTCTTTCCCACTGGACTAAGCAAGAAGATTGAAGCTCACAAGTAAGGCTTTCTCATACCCCTTTTAATGGAGTCCCTGGTGATGCAGCTCCTTGAGAAGGCTGGCAGTGCAGAAGGGGAGACGTGGCTACGGCGCTGGCTTCAGAGGAGGAAAGCTTACAGCCTGAAGAGGGAGGAGGAGGAGGCGGCAGCACGGCGGTGAGCAGGCGCATCCACAAGGCGGATAGAGTAGGAGCTATCACTGAGGGAGAGAGTGAGGAAGATCGTCGTGCCTCCGGAGCGGCGCAGACAGGCTCCGGAGGTCGCCAAAGAGGCTCGGGAGCAGCTGAGAGGAACGGAGGAAGATGGCGGTGTGTCATCATGGAGCCGCCAAAACACTAAGAGGCAGACTTGCTCGCAGTCGCCAGCAGGCAAAGGAGGATGGCGGGGCCAGTCTTAACAGCTCGCAAGTGACACAAGGGGCAGGTGGTACGCTATGCAGTCTCCCTGTCAGCAAACAACAAGCTGTGCAGCAAGGCACTCGGTGTGTAGAGGTGCCTGGGCAGCTACAGGTTGGGCAGGCTGCAAAAGTTCCAGACCCTGGAGTGCTGCTGGAGGATGAAGTACAGCCAAACGTGGTGCAACCTCCAGCAGCTCGTGAGTTACAGCAATTAAATGTTTTATCAGGGTTAGTGGGATCTCTGTCCTCCCTTGTTCAATCCCTGTTTCATGTCTCAGTTCCTGCTGTTTCTCCTATTCTGACTTCTATGCCAGTTAACCCTCACACTGCTGTACTTTAAAATCCTCCTGTCAGTTTAGCAGCTCAGCACAGTTCTATGTCTGATTTTAGTGTTGGTATGCAGAATGCAAATGTAGTCCCTGAGCCATTGCACACAGCTGCGCCTGTCAGGGCTAATGTCCCTGAGTTCTGAATGAAAGACGTTATGCCCTGCGAGATAAAAACAAAACAAAAATATTATGCCTTGCGAGATGTCTCCCCTGGGTTATCATTTGAGTGTGACGGTTAAGGAGAAAAGGAAGGGAGAGTACATAGATATTCCTTCTCTCCTGCCGGCTCATAAACAGTTTACGGTTAGACCAGAGAGGCGCGAGGATGACAGGTGCAGGCCAGTACCCAGGTCATTTAATAATTGGTTGCAAGCTTACTGCATCTATTTGGGCATAATGGCAGAAAAGCACCCAGAATTGTGCAGGGGCCCTTTTCAGCATCTAGACCAGGGGTCTTCAAACTATGGCCCTCCAGCTGTTGCGGAACTACAATTCCCATCATGCCTAGTCATGTCTGTGAATGTCAGAGTTTTGCAATGCCTCATGGGATTTGTAGTTCCGCAACAGCTGGAGGGCCATAGTTTGAGGATCCCTGATCTAGACCATATTTTGGAGGCTTACAAGAATTTTGGTGGCCTGGGCTGGTTTTATTATGACGAGTCATTCCGTCAAAAATGTCCATACACCCGTCACTTAGGTGGGGAATGAAGGATGTGGGGCTCTGGCTCAATTTGATACTGCCCCAGAAGCCAGTGGCTCCTAAACAGTCCACAGTTAACCCCTCCAATACAGCCTTTAGAAAAGGCTGTTTTGCATTCAATGACGGTCAATGCCGCTGGAATGCATCGTGCAAGTACAAGCACGAATGTTCATTTTGTGCTGGAGCGCATCCAGCAGCAAAGTGCTTTAAGCGGAAGGCTACTGTGGGTTCTGGTCCAGCACAGAGAGACATTTTTCCCAAAAGCCTATGAGGCTGGAAAAAATGCGCCGTGGCTGGACAGCTACCCAAACAAGAAGACGGCATGTTTGCTCATTGAAGGATTTTCTAACGGTTCCCTTTTTGGGAATTGGGTGTAAAACAGTTGAAAATTTAAAATCTGTGCAACTGTTTCCACAGGTGGTGAGGGATAAGTTGGTCAAGGAACTTGTGGAAGGGCGAATCGAGGGGCCTTTTGAGCATCCGCCTTTCAGTAATTTTCATATTTCCCCGTTAGGTTCCCGCTTAGGAACCACTCCTAATGCATTCCGCATCATTCACCATTTGTCCTTTCCTTCATGATATTGATGGCAGTTTATGTTCAGTTTCGTATGTGACATTTGACGATGCAGTCAGGAAAATTAGGTCGTTCGGCCCTGGAGCATTATTGGCAAAAGCCGACATAAAATCAGCTTTTCATCTCCTGCCTATTTCCCCATCAGCTTTTAATTCCTTAGGTTTTTTTTCTTTGTGTCTCCCTATGGGATGTTTGCTGTCATGTTCTTATTTAGAGGCGTTCTCCACATTTTTGCATTGGGTCCTTTGTGTTCAATCTGGTATGGATAGTGTGGTTCACTATATAAACAGTGAAAAATATCTGCGCTAGTGGTAAAGTGAAATGTATATATAAATGTAAATGAATAAATGGCAGCTAGCACAGTCTGTAGATAACAAACACAAATAATATAGTCCAAAATGCAGCGCTATATAAAAAAATATATAATGAAAAAAAGTCCAAAGCATTGAAACCAATCAATATTGAATAATGATGAAAATGATGTAATCCCACCACCAATCTTCAGTGTGCGAAAAAGGATTTTAAAGCACACCACACCAACGTGCTCACAATCTGCTTACCAGAAAGTGGAAATAAGTAGACAATGTATTCAACTGATGTAGAGGGCCAAACGGTGACAGCAGAAACTCCAAATCAGGTATTCATAGGAAAGACCAACATCAAGGAAATTTCCAAGTCTCAGCAGGCGAATAAAGATGTTGAGCAAATCTCAGCCAGTAAATTTACCCAATGTAGAGAAAAAAAGGCAGCATAGTGAAGCCCATAGGTAAAAGGCAAAAACATTTATTGTAGTCTACTTACAAATGGCAGAAAAACATCAAGGCATGTAAAACAATTCCGCGGCTCTCAGCGTGCTTGCATCGGCCAGCCTGACATGTTTCATCCTATGTGGATATCATCAGAGGCGTGGCCAATGATACAAGCACGCCCACATAAATACCTAAAAAAAACTAGTCCTGCTAACCAATGACAGAGCAGCATGACTAAACAGCTGAAGTAATCAGAGACATAATACGAACATTGGCCGCACCTGTACAGTGCAGACAAGCTGATATTGAAATTCCAATTCATTGCAAATACGCCAAACAGCGATAATTACCTTAGAAATAACAGGAACTATTGGATAATAAACATTGGATTCCCGGGAGAGACAAGCTGACTCTTCATCACCCGGAAATAGATGAAAACTCCTATTCTAATAGGAGAAAGATCTATTTGTTTGGACTTCCATATTCGGTCCACGGAGCCAGCCCCCGGAACCGGAACTGACGTCAGTGGAGCGCAAGCAATGAAACAATGCGCTCCACACACAGAAGACATCCAATTCCGGTTTAACGTCCATATCCGGTCAGCGGAGCCAGCCGCCGGAACCGGAAATGATGTCAGTGGAGCGCAAACAATGAGACAATGCGCTCCACACACGAAAGACATTCACTTCCGGTTAGTGTATTCAATCGCCAAAACCGGAAGTGATGTCAGTAAAGCGCAGACATTGGAAAAATGCGCTCTCCAATGGAATCAAGGACATGCAGGTAGAGCAAAGCTGAATTAGCCGTGTGATCAGCCATTCATGTAGATAGGATATTAATAAATAATACTAAGCAAGTATATGTATATGTCCCCACATGTGGATAACAAAGAGAGTATCTGGCTGAATGGAGGAAAAAAAGGGGGGGGGGAGGCTCACAATCGCCAAAGGATCTCTGATATCCAAATGTGGAGAAAAGGGGGAATGTGCCCCCTGGTGAAAAAATGACATAATTACACATATATATTTCAAAACAACCAAAGAAATGCACACAAACGAAAGTACTGTACAATCCATTTGGTGTTTCGAATATTAAAATCCCAGAAACATAATTTAATAAAAAATGGGATAAAAAAGAAAAATAATGTATATTAAAAAATATATAAAAATAAATAAAAAATTTGACTGTGTACACACCCTGCCCACTGGTGGCATGAACCACATTGCACAGACATTAACTATTATTAATAAAACAATTCACATCCCAATCGACATTCATGCCGAAAGGGGTGTAACATTTAAGATCAAATATCCAGCGAGTTTCAAGCCTGGAAATCTCTCGCTTGGACATACTTCCCCGCCAATGAGGGTTGAAACGGTCAATGGCCAAAAAAGTGGTGCCTTTAGGATTCTTTTTATGACACTCCAGATAGTGTCTAGTGTTTGGGAAAACCTTTCCTAATGTTCGTGATATGTTCATTAACACGAACATGCATCGCACGCGTAGTGCGTCCTACGTACTGAAGGCCGCAAGGACAAGTTAGGAGGTAAACCACGTTCAAAGATGTGCAGGTGATAAAGCTGTTAATATCATAAACCCTGCCAGTGGTATGAGAATTGAACTGGCATATTTTTCTCCTCCTATCTTTATTAATGGCACATACATTGCAATTATGACATGGATGATACCCTTTAGATTTTTGGAAAAACGATACTCTGTTAGGAGCATCCAGAATGTTAGGAGCGACTTGAAGCTTAAGGGGAGGAACGCCCCTGAAAACTATCTGGGGTCGATCAGGAAGAACCGGACCCAGAAATTTGTCATTTTTCAAGACGCTCCAATGTTTGGAAAAAATCTTCAATATCACCAAATTGTTGTGAAAAAGTAGTAACCATGGCTAAATCGTACTTGACATTCGAGGGTGCCTTAACCTTGCTCTGAAGAATAGAGGTCCGATCGATGTTATTTACTTCATCAATTACTGTGTCAAGGTCACTACTTCGATAGCCCTTTTCCATAAATCTCTTCTTCAAAATGTTAGCCTGCAAAATGAAGTCCTCTCTCAAGGTGCAATTTCTCCTCAAGCGAAGAAATTGGCTTTTAGGGACAGATTTTAACCAAGAGGGGTGATGGCAACTACCCTGTCCAATGTAGCCATTGCGATCCGTACTCTTGAAAAAGGTGGACATGTGAAAAGCACCATTCATAACCCAGATGTTTAGATCTAGGAAATTGATGTTATCGGTGCTCATCACAAAATCCAACACAATTCCCAACGAATTAACATTAAGATACTGCATAAAGGAAGTGAGAGACGCCATGTCCCCATCCCATAGGAGGAGGATGTCGTCTATGTAGCGACCCCAAAAGATCAACTCTGGTCTCCTGTTAGTATAGACGACATCCTCCTCCCATTTGGCCATAAAAAGATTGGCCATACTGGGTGCAAATTTAGCGCCCATGGCGACCCCTCTGTTCTGGAGGTAGTGAGTCCCCCCAAACCAGAAGTAATTATGGGTCATGGCATATCTCAGTAAATCCAAAATGAATTCCTGTTGGGACCTAATCAATTCAGAGTCCCTTCCAAGGAAAGTCTCCACAGCTCCCAGCCCATCAGAATGGGAGATGATGGTGTAGAGGGAGGCCACATCGGCGGTGGCCAAGATGTAGCCATCCCTCCACTCCAAACCCTCAAAAGTTCGGATCACTTGTGCAGAGTCCTTAATATAAGATGGAGTACCAGACACTAAGGGCTGTAGAAATCCATCTATATATTTCCCAATACGTGAAGTGACAGAGTCTAACCCGCTAATGATGGGCCTTCCAGGGGGGTTAATTAAGCTCTTATGTACCTTGGGAAGGAAATACATAACTGGCTTTCTGGGAGCCAGCGGAATCAAAAAATCCTTCTCTTTTTTATTTAAAAGGTTATTCACATAACCCTTCTCTACAAGGGATGTGAGTTCCCGTTTATATTTAAAAATGGGATCGTGGTTTAATGGTAAATAGGTTTCAGTATCTGATAATATTCTTTCCATTTCTGAAATGTAGGCACTTTTGTCCATCACCACTATCCCTCCCCCCTTGTCGGCAGGACGGACAATGATGTCACTTCTCTCCTTCAGGGATTTTAATCCATCACGAAAGCGAGAGTCCTGATAATTTCTCTTAATTTTTAATTGGTCAAGATCTTTCAGGATAAGTTCCTTAAAAACTGAAACGGATGGGGGTATGAACCCAGGTGGGTTAAAAAGAGAGGCATTAGCAAGCCCGGAATGTCTCACTCCATTGGTATCCTCCAAAGAAGTAGCAACCTTCTGGGTCAAAAAATATCTTTTAATGTTGACCTTACGAATATATTTTTGAATATCCATAAATACTCCAAATTTATTCAAGGGTTTATCCGGAGCAAATTTCAATCCATGACCCAACACAAATTTTTCATTATCTGTGAGTATCTGCTTACTAAGATTGAAGATGCCGGCATCCCTTACACTCTTTGCCTTTTTCGATCGGCTCCTCCTCCCCCCTCTGGTCCCTCTCCTGGTTCTTCCCCCCTCTTGCCTTTCTGTGGGCCTCTGGGAAAAAAAGAAGAAGAAGAGGGGGCTGACGAGCCTGACGGTCCTAGATGATGGGAGGGACCCTGATTGGAGGGATATGATCTCCTAGGTGAATAAGGTCTTGGACTATCCCAACCAGGTTGTTTACGTTCTGGACGTATATTTCTTGGATTAGGGCCAGAGGGATGTTGAACAATATATCGATAATCAAAATCTTGTTCCTCATAATCATCATACTCCCCCTGGTAATTTTCCAAAGGTGCATATTGGTTATATACTGGAAAATCTTCATAATGGTCCCCCCGTGGATAATCCCGATAGTGTGGTTCACTATCTGGACGATTTTTTTATTTGTCAGACTGGCTGACTCTTCAAGTTGTTTTGATCTGTTATTGTAATTTCAGGCTATGTCTCAGGAATTTCCACTTCCTTAACCACTTAAGCCCCGGACAAATACGGGCCATTATGACCAGGCCCCTTTTTGCGATTCGGCACGGCGTTGTTTTAACTGACAATTGCGCGGTCTTGCGACGTGGCTCCCAAACAAAATTGGCGTCCTTTTTTTCCCACAAATAGAGCTTTCTTTTGGTGGTATTTGATCACCTCTGCGGTTTTTATTTTTTGCGCTATAAACAAAAATAGAGTGAAAATTTTGAAAAAAAAATCATTTTTTACTTTTTGCTATAATAAATATCCCCAAAAAATATATAAAAAAACATTTTTTTTCCTCAGTTTCGGCCAATACGTATTCTTCTACATATTTTTGGTAAAAAAAAATCGCAATCTGCGTTTGATTGGTTTGCGCAAAAATTATAGCGTTTACAAAATAGGGGATAGTTTTAAGGCAGTTTTATTATTTTTTTTTTACTAGTTATGGCGGCGATCAGCGGTTTTTTTTTCGTGACTGCGACATTATGGCGGACACATCGGACACTTTTGACATTTTTGGGACCATTGTAATTTTCACAGCGATCAGTGCAATAAAAATGCACTGGTTACTATGAAAATGACACTGGCAGTGAAGGGGTTAACCACTAGGGGCGCTGGAGGGGTTAAGTGTGCCTAGGGGCGTGTTACTAACTGAGGGGGGGCATGGCTACGACTGACGCGTCACCGATCTCCGCTCTGATTACACAGAGCGGAGATCGCTGACATTGTCAGTAGAGGAGCGGGGAGATGTTGTGTTTACACACACATCTCTCCGCTCCGAGCCTCCGTGAGACGATCGCGGGGATCCCCGCGGCGATCGAGTCCGCGGGACCCGCGGTCCCACTCACGGGGGTCGCGAGCGTGCCGCTGCCGCCGGCACGCACGGCCCTAACAGTTAAAGGGCCATGTACATGCCATTCTGCCAACGTATATCTCCGTGAAGGGGTCGGCAAGTGGTTAAACAAAATCTCTCTGTGCCCAGGTTCACACTGGGCTGCGGGAGTGAAGCCGTGCGAGTTCAGCTGAACTCACACGATTTCACTCTCGCTGGCAGTCCCGATTTCAGCCGCGATTACAAAGACATCTGACACAGATGTCAATGTAAATCGCGTCCGAAATCGCAAAAAGTAGTACAGAAACTACTTTTTGAAATCGGTGCAGCGCCGCAGATGCGGCGGCGCGCCGATTAGGACAGTGCTATTGCCCGCAATTTGTGGCAAATATCGCCGATTTGACATGTCAAATCGCACCAGTGTGAACCAAGGCTAAAACTGAGTTACTAATATTCCCCCCGGCCCGTGCCCCCCTCCATGACTTTTCCATCAAAATCAACAATGCAAACATCAGTCCCTTCCCTCACGCCAGGGTACTAGGTGTAATCCTATACTCTGACTTGTCATTTCAGCCTCAAGTCCAATCATTGTCAAAAGTTTGTAGAATTCACTTCCGTAACAACTCTAAAATTTGTCCCTTTTTAACAAATGAAACCACCAAGCTTCTTATTCACTCCCTTGTTATCTCCCGCCTTGACTATTGCAACTCCCTTCTCATTGGCCTACCTCTCCATAGGCTATCCCCTCTTCAGTCTATCATGAATGCTGCTGCCAGACTTATCCACCTTACCAACCCTCTCCAATCCATACACTGGCTCCCGATCACCCAGCGAATCAAATTCAAAATACTAACCACAACTTACAAAACCATCCACAACTCTGCCCCGAGCTACATCACCAATCTGGTCTCCAAACGTATCCCAAACTGTGCTCTCCGCTCTTCTCAAGGCCTCCTACTGTCAAGCTCTCTCGTCTCCTCTTCCCATGCTCGTCTCCAGAGTCTCTCCTATCCTCTGGAACTCGCTACATCAACCTGTCCGATGATCCCCTACTCTTGCTACCTTTAGGCGATGCCTGAAAACTCATCTCTTCAGGGAAGCCTATCACATCTCCAACTAATCTTTTACCACTTCCATCAGCTCATTCCCCACAGTTACAACCTTTTGTACCACCTGCCCCACCCTATTAGATTGTAAGCTCTTCTGAGCAGGGCCCTCTTAATCCTCTTGTATTTTATTGTATTATAACTGTATTGTCTCCCTTTCATATTGTAAAGCGCTGCATAAACGTTTGGCTCTTTATAAATCCTGTATAATAATTTGGTGTTTCTCTAGCGGATGAAAAGACATGCTTGCTCAGCATGAAGATGGAATTCCTGGGCACCGAAATTGATACTTGTATGATGGAGTTTCGTTTGCCTGAGGTGAAATTGAGAAAATTGAAGTGGTCGATTGCTTGGGTGTTGAAAAGGAAGAAAATACGGCTGGAGATGCAATCGCTGTTAGGGATCTTGGCCTTTGCCTGTAGAATTATGCCTGTTGGCAGGATTTTTCATCGGGGTCTTTAGTTGGCAATTTCTGGTATGAAATCCCAGCTTGATCACATTAGATTGACTAGCCCTCTTAAAGAGGATTTGATGGTTTGGATTAGTTTCCTGGAATGTTATGAGCGGTCTGGAGAACGCATTGGTGCTCTGCAGTTTGGCCTGAGTCGTGGGTTCGGACGGGTGTCATCCAGAATGTGGTTTTGTTGGGAGTTATTCCCGATTTTGGTGGCTTTAGAACTATGGGGCCCAGATTTTGCAAATAGGCGTATTCTGGTAGAGACTGACAACAAAGGCGTGCTTTATGCAGTTAATTCTTTCGTCCAGTTCATGGTTAGTGATCAAATTGCTAAGACAGGTGGTTTTTAGTTGCCTCAAATTTAATGTTTGGCTGAAAGCCAAGTATACTCCCGGGATTCTGAATAATGTTGCAGATTCTTTTTCTCGGTTGCAGATGGACTGTTTCCAAAGTTTGCTTCCAGAGGCAGATGTCACAGGCATCCTGTGCCCAGACCTCCTGTGATGCTCAAGCCAGCCTTGTGGGGGCTGTTTATATTTAAAATCTGCTACTGCTCGAGTTCTAATAACTGAGCAGATTGAAATTTGTTTGGTGGAGTTATGAAATATTACATTGTTTAACCACTTAAAGCGGAAGTAAACCCATCGATTTGATAGTTTAAAAAAAACAGTTAACATTTCCGGCATGCCGGAAATGCTAGCTGTCACATTGGTTGTGCTCTCAACCAAACTGTCAAACCATCCAATGACTGGTGTCATAACAGATCACATGTGCAGCATCATGGCAGTTGCAAATTAAACAGAGGCTAAGATGGCAGCTTCCTTGGCTGAAAACGATAGGAGGGTTTACTTCCACTTTAAGGACCAGCACTGTATATATACGTCAGTAGAATGGCTCGTACAGGCATAATCACGTACCTGTACGTCTCCTTTAACTGCCCGACGTCGGGGTCGTGCACAACCCCCCCCCTGCCTTCCCCGTGAGTCGGGCCGTGGGGATCCCCATGATAGTCTCATGGAGCTGGAAGATGTTAATGTAAACACATCTCCCCGCTCCGCTACTGACAATGTCACCGATCTCCGCTCTGTGTAATCAGAATGGAGATTGGTCACGTGTCACTCGTAGCCATGCCCCCACACAGTAGTAATCACTCCCCTAGGCACACTTAACCCCTTCAGCATCCCTAGTGGTTAACCCCCCCCCCCCCCCCTTTCACTGACATTTTTTTTTTTTTTTTTTTTAACAGTAACCAGTGCATTTTTATTGCACTGATCGCTGGTCCCAAAAATGTGTCAAAAGTATACGCTATAATGTCGCAGTCACAAAAAAAAAAATAGCTGATCGCTGCCATTACTAGTAATAATTTTTTTTGTTTTTTTAATGCCATAAAACTACCCCCTATTTTGTAAACGCTATAACTTTTGCGCAAACCAATCAATAAATGCAGATTGCTAATTTTTTTTTACCAAAAATATGTAAAATATGTATCAGCCTAAACTGAGGAAAAAATTTTTTTTTATATATTTTTGGGGGATATTTATTATAGCAAAAAGTATTGCATTTTTTTCCAAATTGTCGCTATATTTTTGTTTATAGCGCAAAAAATAAAAACCGCAGAGGCGATCAAATACCACCAAAAGAAAGCTCTATTTGTGGGGGGGAAAAAAGGACGTAAATTGTTTGGGAGCCACGTCGCACGACCGCGCAATTGTCAGTTAAAGCGACAGTGCCGAATCGCAAAAAGGGGCCTGGTCTTTATGCTGCGTATTGGTTTGGGGCTTAAGTGGTTAAAACCAATAAAGGTGTCATGGCCAATTTTTTGCCAAGAAAAGGATGTTTGTATTATTTTTTAGTTAAATTGTATCTGGGGAAAGCTGTTGTGGGTGGGTGTGGCCAATAATCTCATGCAGCTGAGAACTGTCAGGAACAATTGCTTATACAGCCATCTGGTTGTAGAAGCAATCATAGTGGGGGGAAAATCCTAATCACTTTCATATAGTTGAACGGATGTAATAATTTTTTTTTTTTACACTATGGTGACATTGTATCACTGTGGTGGTGAACATGTCCAATGGCTGACTGCTCCGATATCGCTGTAGGTTAGTGCTGCCAGCCATAATCTCTGATCACCGCAGTATGTCATTAGACCAGTGCTGCCAGTCAGTGCCTCTAATTACCACCACACCAGTTGCAGTGTCACCTGAAAAGTGTCAGAAGCATTATTCCTGATTGCTGCCACACCAGTGCAGTGTTGCCTCTACTAACCTTGGCCTGTTTATTAACCACATTTCTGCCTATTGCATGGACCAATACTTTGCCTGTTTGCTGACCATGTTGTTGCCTGCGGCCTGAACGGACACATCTGCATGTCTGACTTTGTTCCTGCGAGACACCAGTCCCAGCCACCTCCTACTGGAACCACAGGAATTATTTTGCGCTTCCTTTCTTCAGCCTCTTGTACTTCCTGGTTAGTGAACAGGACATTCCTGGGGGTTTGCAGGCTATGCTTTTATTGGGACTGCTATAGGTGACGCTACACCAAGTTATAGTCCCTGATCACTCGTACAGGAGGTAACCATTACAATACATTGGTTGATTTGTGAGATACACCAGATACCATGTATGTATATAAATCAGTTTAAAAAGTCACACATATGGTATCACCATACTCAGAGCTACACCCCAAAAAACATTCTGCTACTCCTAAACATGCCTATGCTGTGTGAAAAAAAATCTCTCATTAGGCCCCTTGCCCACTGAACAGTCACACAATTTCAGGGAATGTCTGTGTATACTTGAGATCTATGGACTTCAACGTCAGACCAAATAGTGCAGGGACTACTTTGAAGTCAGTGTGTGTTGAAATCGCACAGATATGAATGGTTATCAGTGGAAGTCATGGGGAACGGCTTGTCATGCAACTTGGCACTCCCAAGTCACACAAGTGTGAAAGGGGCCTAAATTGACTACTTTGTACAGACTTAATTTTTGTAGCCCTCAAAAGGCTCATCATGCCTCTTAAAATACCAGTGAGTGTTTCCTCCACCCTGGTGCTCCAGGGCCTCCACCAATGTGATGGGGTAGTCATGAAATTAGATTCACAATGTATCCCCCTAGAACATCTAAAGGTGCTCTTTGGATTTTGGTCCCCTCTATGTGGTCAGGCTGTGAAAAAGTCTCACATGTGGTATCGCCAGACACAGTAACAGCATGTTTTGGGGTGTAATTCTAAGTAGGTCTATGTGGGTGTGTTACAAATATCTTAACCACTTAGGCCCCGGTAGAATTTACCCCCTTCCTGACCAGAGCACTTTTTGCGATTCGGCACTGCGTCGCTTTAACTGACAATTGTGCGGTGTTGCACCCGAACAAAATTGACGTATTTTCCCACAAATAGAGCTTTCTTTTGGTGGCATTTGATCATCTCTGCGGTTTTTATTTTTTAAAAGCAACAATTTTGACAAAAAACAATATTTTTTGCTATAAATATCCCCACAAATATATATAAAAAAAAAAAAACTCAGTTTAGGTCGATATGTATTCTACATATTTTTGTACAAAAAAATAATTCACAATAAGCGTATATTGATTGTTTGCGCAAAAGTTATAGCGTCTACAGTAGAGGCTAGTTTTATGGCATTATTTATTTTTATTAGTAATGGCGATCTGCAATTTTTATCGTGACTGCGACATTATGGCAGACACATCAGACACTTTTGATGCTATTTTGGGACCAGTCATTTAATACAGCGATCAGTGTTATAAAAAATGCAGATTACTGTGTAAATGATACTGGTAGAGAAGGGGGTTAACCACCAGCGGGGCGATGAAGGGGGTTAAGTGTGTCCTAGGGAGTGGCTCTAACTGTGGGGGGGGGGGGGATTGGGCTACCAGTGACACGACAGTGATCACTGCTCTCGATCACAGGGAGCAGTAGATCACTAGGCAGAACAGGGAAACGCCTTGCCTCTCCGTGACCCTGATCGTTGGACACCGGCAGACATCAAGTCCCACAATGCTGTGATTTAAAGGGACGTACCTGTATGCCCATTTGCCCAGCCGAGCCATTATGCCAACACATAACCACATGCCAACCAGCGCACGACGATAATGGCCAACTTTGTAACAATAAAAAAAAAAACAATTTAATTTTCCAGAAATTTGTGGCAAAAAAAAAACATTTTAGTTTCAAAAGACTGCCTTTCAAAAAAAATACCTCGAGTGTTTGGGCTTTCGAAGAGCATAAATTACCCATCTAATTTCCGATTTTGGAAAGCAAACGTGTTCCTTGGTTTTTGGGCCCCTTTGTGCATTTAGGCTGAAAAAGGTGTCACACGTGGCATGTCCATACTCAGGAAACTAACTCAAAATATCCACATTTGCCCAGCATAATAATGTTCTAGCAGTGTTTAGTAATCCTTATGCACCACACTTACGCTCCAAGCCTCTCATGAGAATAAAATATATTTTTATATGTATAAAATCTAAGTCCACATTTGAATTATAAACGGTCTTGTTTTAGCCACGTTGCTGGCTCATTAGGGGGTCCACGATTTTCTCGTCACAGTGGACATACTCCAAAGTTTTTCAGGGTCTGTAAACCAGGAGGTGGACAATGGATAGCCCTGCACAGCATCCTTTAGCCAACTACATCAAGGTGAGCATCTAATGCAGAATCTAAAGCCAAGGCAAACATTCCAGGCCCGCTCCACACAGTGGGGGGTAATGTCCCACTAGATCATCAAGGCGTACATATACCCGTAATCTGCTAGATAGCCCATGGTAAAAAAAAGCAGTCAGATCTTGATAGAAGTGTCAGAGGACTACTGGCTCCTTCCTGACTGTTCAAGTGTCTGTGCTGCACAGGGATGGATGTGATAGGCCCCTCCCTCAGAGCGTGAGTAACCGTGTCGCTGAGAGGGGAATGAGGTGAACTCCAGGGAGAGCCGTGGTCCCAACGCAGAGTGAGAGGCTGCGTAGCCACAGCTGACGCCCCTGCTTCTCAGCCCATATCAAGACTTACCCAGCTGAGTCCGTGACAGGACGCCGGCACATATTCAAACACTGGAGGAGTGAGTCCAGCCCGGCTTCCCTCTCCCGCCTCTCTTGGATCACCAGCAGAACGCCATACACAACCTACAGGGAGGACGGAGACCGCAAGTGAGGGGCTAGGTGAGAGTCAAAGACTTTTGTCCGCGGCTAAACTATGAGGAAGACCAGGTAATGCTGCAAATTGAACTGATCTGTATTAAATGCTGTTAAGGGATAATCAGCTTGCAAGAGGAGATGCCTACCTGTGTAACATACTGATAAACCATTGGACTTATCCATAAACTGTTAATAAGCATTCTCAGTGTGTCTTTCCAGCTGCTACTATTACAGGTTGAAAGGATTGGTGTGCAGCCAACTCATGAAAACAGACTGATATTTCATGTGTCCACCCCTTTGCATACACTTCCCACTCCACAAAACTATTGGTCTGTAAATCAGCCTGCCAGTAAATATGCATTCCATGGAAACTAGCAGCAGCTATGTGATAAAACGATTTTGAAGACCCTACGCTTATCCACACAGGTCCTTCTACAGCTTTTAGAACACGATTTAGCCCAGCAGAAGTTAGATTTAATGTACATTGTCAATGTCACAGAGATGTCTGTCTCCCTCTTCTGACTGATGCATATGTGCCAAATGGTTGACATATGGCGGATTCAACACCCCAAAACAGAAGACTATACATTTTAGTTGAGAATGAAAATAATAGTCCCCCCCCAAAGACAACCCTATACCTGGTGATATAATGAAGAATTACTCCAAGACGAGGAAGGTTTAGAAATAGTGAAAAAATTATTAGAACATTATTTTTTTAACAAATGATACAAAGACCTATCAGGGGCTACCCTATAGAAGGCCCATAAAGCCTATATTTAGGGGGATTCTAATCGCTGTGGGAGCAGGGAAGAAAAAAAAAAAAGAGAACAAGGAAAATTAAAATATTAATTGAAGAAATATTTAGAGTCGAACAAGAACATAAACATCAGAACCAACATCAAGCGCTGTACCAAAAATTAGTACTCAAAAGAGATGAACGAAAAGGACCTTATGGAACAAGAGACTAAAAAGACATTCAATAGAATAGCTAAAGAAAGATACCAGTGGGGGGGATAAAGCCAGCAAACATCTAGCTAGAATGCTACAAAAGAAAAAATCCACAAATTATATAGCAAAAATCCAAAATAAGAAAGGGGAAATAGCTTATGCGACAAAAGACATAGCGGAAATATTTAAAAACTACTTTGAGGGGTTGTACTCAGTAGAACAGAAGGGGTCTCAGGCAGGAGAGAAAAAAATTAATTATTTCTTAAAAAATGCCAGACTGCCAAGGATCACTGAAATCGAAAGGTCGACACTAGATAAACCTATAACCGAGGAGGAAATAAATAAAGCTTTGATAGACTTGGCCCCGGGGAAAAGCCCTGGCCCAGATGGGTTTACAACGTATTAACTTAAAAAATACAAAGATTTTAACCCCCAGGCTGGTGTCAATATATGAACGGCCTGGGGGCTGAATACGATATGAGCAGGGGGGCCTTGTCCACCACGATAACAGTAATCCCAAAGGAGGGGAAAGACTGTACACTTTGCATTTAGCAGCAATATGGGCCTGTAGCTGGAACAGACACAAAATTATATGCTAAAGTATTGGCAGGACGGATAAAAGGCCTGATGAACACACTGGTCCATCCTGACCAGGTGGGATTTATCCCAGGAAGGGAGGGGAGGGATAATGGGGTGAGAACGTTACTCGTACTCCAGAGGATAAAAGAAAGTAAGTCCCCAGGTCTATTCCTGTCGATAGATGCTGAAAACGCATTCGACAGGGTAGACTGGGGACTTATGATATAAACATTAGAAACCATGGGAGTCGGGCCAAGAATGATCCAGTGGATAAAAACACTGTACCATCACCCTACTACAACTATAAAAATGAATGGACCACCGTCCCCCTCCTTCGAGATGAAAAACTGGACGAGACAGGGCTGTCCCTTATCCCCTTTTTTGTTTGTGTTGTCCTTAGAGCCACTACTTACCACGATACAAAATAACCCAGATATAAGCGGTATTAAGGTAGGAGACGAGAAGCATAAACTTGCAGCATTTGCAGACGACGTATTGTTCTATATCAGTGGTTCTCAACTCCTGTCCTCAGGACCCACTAACAGGCCAGATTTTAAGTATTACCTTGGTGAGATGCAGACTAGAATACTGCAATCCCTGAGCAGCAAATTATATCACCTGTGATGCATTTCAGTTATCTTGCAAACCTGGCCTGTTAGTGGGCCCCGAGGACTGGAGTTGAGAACCACTGTTCTATATAGTCAACCCTAGGACCACAATGCCCAATTTATTAAAGATCTCAAAACAATACGGCAAACTATCAAATTTTAAAATAAAAACTTAGTCAAGTCCGAGATCTTAAATATAAATATAAGCAAGCAGGAAAAACGGCTCTTGCAGAATGAATTTAAATTCCCCTGGCAGAAAGAACTAAAGTATCTAGGAATAAAATTAGCCAATTCAATTAAGAGAATATATAAAATAAATTATATACCCCTGCTAGATGAAATAAAAAGAATGAATAAATAGGCCACTATCATTGATAGGAAGTATTGGCACCCTAAAGATGGTCCTTCTACCTAAGATCACATATAAGTTCCAGATGCTGCCGGTGGCATTACCGCAACCTTACCTCAGTGTTAAAAACCATAATGAAATTTATATGGAAAAATAAAAAACCTAGAGTTTACTTTCTAGTATTAAAACAGGAAAAAAAACAAAAACAAGGCGGGTTGGCAGTCCCAGACATTAAAAAATATTATAACGTGGTAGTGTTGTCGCGAGTAGTTGAATGGGTTAAAGATAAAATGAAAAAAGGTGGGTTAATATAGAAAATACACTATGTAATGCACGATTGAGAAGTATAATATGGAACCCTTCACAATATAGAGCACTAGATGAGAATACTCACGCACTGACACGGAATGCACTTAAAATTTGGGATGCGACGTATAAACATCTAAACCGGAAATATAATTCACCTTTAATAGCACTGACAGAAAATTAATATTTTGCACCGGGGAAAAAGATAATAGGAGGAAACTGGATAAAAAAAGACAAGGAACTGAGAGATATAATAAAAAAAAAGAAAAAAAGAAAAATTATATCATTCCAAGAGTTAAAAGCACAATGATTTAACGGTGATCGACGAATAGCGGTACCTCCTGTTGTGCCATTTTGTTAAGAATATACCTCAACCAATAAGACCAGGAGAACCTCTTACTCCACTGGAACGGTTATGTACAGCAGATAACACAAAAAGTACATCAAGGTTATACAATTTACTGTTAACTATGGACGAACTGGAGATCCCGCCATATATTAAAAATTGGGAAAAGGAATTGGGGTCACAGAGGGATAAAACTACTATAGGAAACATTTTGAAATTACCCCACAGCTCAGCCGTAGACATTAAAACTGCAGAAATGAATAAATGTCTAACAGGGTGATACGCAACCCCTGATAAAACCAGTAAATCAACCGGGTAAATCGGCGGAATGTTGGCGAGGTTGTAAAGAAGTGGAAACGATGGCCCACTTACGGTGGGAATGCTCTAAAATTATAAAATATTGGAAAAAGATTTTACATTTTATAAAGGAAATTCCTAAAAAAGAAATACCAGAGGATCCGTGGACAGTTTTGTTGCACGGAGGGGAGGGAACGGTAAAATATAAAGAATCAGTGATACCAAACCTTTTAAATGCTGCTAAAAGACTTATCCCCAAAAAATGGCAAGAGGTAGAAAGTCAATCAATTTGGGAATGAATCGATTCAGTAGAAGAAACATACAACATGGAATGTTTGAGGTACAGTACGGAGGAAAAAAGTGCAGGGTTAAAAGATAAAATGGGAGTGCTGGAAAGAGTTTAAAAAAAAATAGGATTTTTTTACTCACCGTAAAACCCATTTCTCTGACGTCCATGGACTGACACAGCTCTCATACTGTTTACGTGTGGGTATATGTCCCTGCTTGCAGGAGAAGACCTAGGCCAGTGGTTCTCAACTCCAGTCCTCAGGGCCCACCAACAGGCCAGGTTTGCAAGATAACTGAAATGCATCACAGGTGATATAATTTGCTGCTCAGGGATTGCAGTATTCTAGTCTGCATCTCACCAAGGTAATACTTAAAATCTGGCCTGTTAGTGGGTCCTGAGGACAGGAGTTGAGAACCACTGACCTAGGCAGAATGTTAGAGGTTAGAAACATTCTAGAACAAAACCAGAGTAAACAGCCTCGCCAAGGGGGGCGGTCCCTCCGGACATTACCCTCCCACTTGCAGCTAGCAGCCTCAGTTCGTAACAAAGCAGTACAAACCTTAAAAGGAAGGGTGGGTGCTGTGTCAGTCCATGGACGTCAGAGAAATTGATTTTACAGTGAGTACAAAAATCCTATTTTCTCTTATCGTCCATGGACCGACACAGCTCTCATACGGTTTATGTGTGGGACGTCCCAAAGCAGTATAAGAAAAGGGTGGGCGCAAATAGTAAAGGAACAACCAAAACTTCACTCCAAACCAGCAGAGCTCCTCAACGGAGGAGTTGCAACATTAAGCAGCGGCCTGCAACACTATGCGGCCTAAGGAAGCATCCGAAGATGCAGCCACATCAACCTTATAGAATTTTCAAAAGGCATGAACGGACGACCAGGTCGCCGCCTTGCACACTTGTGCAACCGACGCTTGATGTTGGAAAGCCCAGGAAGCACCAATTGCCCTGGTGGCATGCGCCGTAACCGGAAAGGTGTAGGTGCAGTCGAGGAAGCAGCTGCAGCGGAGGATAACAGATATCAGGTGATAATGACCCCATGGGGCCCACCACGGATCCGGGGCATCCGCCCAAGGATCCCTGGACCTGGCAACAAACCTTGACACCTTACGATTAAGTTGAGAGGCCCTCAGGTCCACATCCGGCATGTCCAGGTGTAAGGACCACTCTTCCTGGTCCAGCGTCTGTCGACTCCGATAGTCCGCCTGCCAATTGTCTACGCTTGAATGTAGACAGGGGAGATAGAGACCACGTGGAGAGGCATATTCTGATTGCCCGTATTTCCAGAACATTGATCGTAAACGGGCTTCGTCCGGAGTCCAAAGCCCTGGGGCTGACGTCCGTCATGAATACCACTGGATGGGGAGGGACGACTTCCTGGACCGAAGAGCTGGGGACCCCAACCACCACGCCAGGGACGCCCTGAGTGGGTTACTCATCTGGATCTGAAGATCCAAGGACAACGGGGATTTGTCCCAAGTGGACAGGATCTCTTATTGTAATGCCTGTGTGTGTGTGTGTGTGTGTGTGTGTGTGTGTGTGTGTGTGTGTGTGTGTGTGTGTGTGTGTGTGTGTGTGTGTGTGTGTGGGCATACGGAACAGCCTCGAACTAGACCCTCATGAGTCCCAGGACTCTCATGCCAAAAAAACGGGTTGACGACTATTTCCGAAACGGCAGGACACGCACTACAGACTGAAAAGTCAGTAACTTCTCCAGGGTTAGGAATACCTACGCCTCCATGGAGTCCAGGATCAGACCGAGATACTCCAAATGCTGAGCCGGGACCAGGACCGACTTCTGAATGTTCGGGAGCCACCCAAAGTCCCTAAGGGTCTGACTGACAATAGTCACACTTCTAATTCTGAGCCATTGTTTGCGCTTAGAAGATCGTTCAGATAGCCCATGATAGCAATGCCTCGCTGACTCAGCAAGGCTAGAACCGGAGCAAGCACCTTGGTAAAAAAAACCTTTGGTGCCGAGGCTAGGCCGAAGGGAAGAGCCACAATTGATAGTGGACTTCGCCGATCGCAAAGCGCAGAAACTACTGTTGACGTGCGCAGATCGGAACATGCAAGTAGGCATCCTTGATGTCCAAGGTTGCCAGAAAATCCCCTTGGAGTGTAGCGAACACCGCGCGAATGGATTCCATGCAGAACTTTTGCACCATCACAAAGGCATTCAGGCCTTGAGGCCCAGGATTGGCCGAACTCCCGTCCACTTTTTGGGACTACAAACAGATTCTAGTAGAAACCCTGAACAACCTCTCCTGTGACGGAACCGACACAATCACTCCGGACCTGATCAATCATGTACGGCCTTTAAAGTGGTTGTATACCCACAAATATGAAATGCACCTACAGGTAAGCCTACATTAAGGCTTACCTGTAGGTGCTTGCAATATCTCCGAGACCTACACGGTTTCAGAGATATTTGCAAAAAAGAGTGCACCGCTATCTACGGCGCATGCGCGCCGTAGATAACGGCGCAGGCGCACTGAGCACGGCGGCTCTTTGAATGGCAACCTGCCGGACACTGCCGGAATTCGCGCATGCGCGGGAGTGACGTCATCGCCGCTCCGGCCAACCACAGTGCCGGAGCGGCGATACCCGGAAGTCACTCCGGGTATCATGGATGCGACGGAGGACGTGTCCGGGACCGCTGCGGGGGCTTCGATCTAAGGCAAGTGATTGATAATGAGCTAGTATGCTAGTCATACTAGCTCATTATGACTTTGCCTTGCAGGTTGTGAAAAAAAAAAGGTTTTGCGGTATACAACCGCTTTAAGAGGGCCACCCGACGGGCAGGAAGGAGAGAGAGAATTGAGGGAAAGAATCTGTCTGGGGGCCAGGAATGGAATTCTATCCTGTATACTGAGGTGACCACCTCGCACACCCACCGGTCGGAGATCCGGGAGGTCCACCGAACCGTGAACCTGCAAGGACGTCCCCGCACCCCAGAGTCAAGCAGGGGCAAGACTTCATGCGGCGGCGGACTTGGGAGCGTGCTTGGTAGGCTTACGCACCCAGGGACGCTCATGTCCCCCCAGCCACACTTTTTCCAGTCTGGGAGGGCCTACCCCTGGATTCTGACTGACGAAAAAAAATAATTTTTCTTTGCCGGAAAGGAAGGGCCCGGCCTACGGTGGGGCTCCTTTTTCCATAACAGACTGAGGAAGGAAGGTGCTCTTACCCTCTGACATCCATAAGAATGTCATCCAGGGCGGCCCCAAACAGTCTACCGCCCTTAAAGGGCAAGTCAGCCAGGAGCTATTTGGAAGCTAGGTCAGCTGACCAGCATTTTAGCCAGATAAGGCGACGCAGCACCACAGCAGATAGAGGCCCCAGAAATTAAAGGGGCCGCATCCAAAGTGGCATCACACACAGAGACTAAAAACCCTGCGCCGGTTGGTGAGCCAGGGTAATGGTCTCAGGAGGGAGATTATGCTCCTGAACCGTCTGGTGCAAAATCTTTGCCCATCCTGTGAGTGTCTTGAGACACAAGTGTCACCGCCCCTATAGGGTGTAAGGCAGACCCCAATAAGGTAAACATAGTCCTACTCACCACTTCTGACCTCCTGTCAGTGGGATCCTTAAATGCAGGAGTGCATTCCATTGGGAGCGTGGGGGGGTCGACCACTGGGGGGAGAGCCCACTTCTTAACCAGGTCCTCCTTAAAGGGGTACCTCATGGCTATGTGCCACGGGACTGTCAGTCTTCTGCGGCTTATCCCAGACAAAAGGCACATATGGAAAAACCTTTTTGAATAAACGGCTTTAAAGGAACCAAAGGAGACAGCTTCTACCTGAGGTTCCTCAGCCTCAACATTCAGCTTGAGAGTGTCCCTCACAGCATCAATGAGTTCACTTACAAGCACCCGGTCAGTTTTTCAGAACTGGGGTCTTCCTCACAGGGAATATCCTGTTTAAAAACATGAAAATCCTCAGAGCTAGGGTCCTGAGCAGCAATAGCTAGGCCCATAGCCGAGACCGAGCACTCCCCTACAGGAGGATATGTGGGGAGGGGGCATTTTACAGCTCCCTTGCGCTCGCACACCGCTTCCATCATGACGAGGATAATTCCAGGACTGCCAACAACTAGTCGCTAGGGACCGCAGGAGCACTGCCAGTTGCCTCAGACAAGTGTGGAGAAGCAGGTGAACTAGACTCCATACTGCCACCCTCAGACTTTTAAACACTATTATAGTGAGTAACAGTCCACCCACTGGCTATGCTGAAGCTGAGGAGGGGATACCCAGAGTACTCACCAACCCTTGTAAGGACCGCTCATTCCGCTGTATGAAACCACGCTGATGCGCGGGTGAAGCCTGGGGAGAGTGAGGAGTCTGCGAGGAGACTGAGGAGATCGTGAGATTCGCGCCGCAGCAGCGGCCGATAGAGGCCGAAACCAAAAACGCTGAAATGGCCGCCGGCTGAATACATTACTGTGCCATCGATCCACGGCAAGATGGCCGCCGAGCGCGGTTTTCAAATCACCTCACAGCACTAATGGCGCACACAGTAATGCACAACACACACCAGAACACTGCACCTCTCACAGGGCCATTTAAAACAGACATGAGCGCCCCCAGCCAGGCCAGAGTGACCCCCCAAACACCCCCACACAGCAAAGCACCAGTACAGGGTGCAGAGGGCAGCATACCAGGGGGGAGACAGGGAGAAACCCCTCATATAAAGAAACACAGCTAGCATGTACTCACCTGTAGCAGGAGAGACTACTTACCCATCCCAGAGAGACCCACTGGCTTGTTTCAGACAGACCTATCACAGAGCAGTACTGCGTAGCTGTCGGCCCGGTCCACCGCGAAAGATACAGACAGGTACTGTTCAATCTTGAGAGGACCGCGGGAGCTAAAAGCAACCCGGCCACCCCTGGAGTCATGGGGCATGTCAAGAACTGAGTCTCACGCACACAAGGCGAGGATCAGCACGCTCGATGGTCAGACAGGGAAGACTATGCGGATACCATTGTACCCCACCTGTTGCCCAGCCGACAGTTGATTGAAGGTCTCAAAAATAAAATAATAAATCTCCCAAAGGAATAAAAATTAAAAGTAAAATCTTCCAGGAGACTGGCTCCTTAGAGAGCCACGTCTTCTACCGGTAGGCAGAAAAAAAACCGAGGCTGCTAGCTGCAAGTGGGAGGGTAATGTCCCGAGGGACCGCCCCCCTGAGCGGGGCTGTTTAGCTCTGGTTTTGTTCTAGAATGTTTATAACATCTAACGTTCTGCCTAGGTTTTCTCCTGCAAGCAGGGACATATACCCACATGTAAACAGTATGAGAGCTGTGTCAGTCCATGGACGATAAGAGGAAAAGGATTTTTTTTTGTACTCACCGTAAAAGCCTTTTCTCTGTCGTCCATGGACGGACACAGCTCCTTAATTCTTGACAGTTGGGATGTCCCAAAGCAGTGTCAAAAAACTAGGGGTGGGAACAGCAATCAAAAAACCAAATTTCACCCCAAACAACTAGAGCTCCTCAACGGAGGAGTTGCAACCTCAAACAGCTGCCTGCAAAACTTTGCGGCCCGAAGCTAGCATCCGAAGATGCACTCACATCAACCTTGTAAAATTACAGCCTTACACACTTGTGAGACAGATGTTTGATGTCGGAAAGCCCAAGAGGCACCAATAGCCCTGGTCGAATGCACCGTGACAGGAAAGGGAGGCTCCTGCCCCTTAAGGACATAGGCCTGGATGACTGTCTGCCTGATCCACTGAAAAATGGTGGCCGACGAAACCGCCAGACCCTTCTGCGGACCAGACACTGACACAAACAGCGAGCAGACAGATACACCCGTAAGGCACGTACCACGTCTAAAAAGAGTGAAGCGCAACCTCTTTGGGATGCGATGGCCAAGGACACAAGCATGGAAGTACAATGTCCTCATTCAGGTGAAAGGCCGAAACTACCTTCGGAAGGAAGGCTGCGGGCGTAGCACCGCTTTGTCCTTATGGAGGACCAAATATGGGGACTTGCAAGACAAGGCCGCCAATTCAGAAACCCTCCCGACTGATGTTATGGCTACTAGGAAGGCAACCTTCTGAGAGAGCGTCAAGAGGAATTTCCCCGATGTCCTCAAATGGAGGTTTCTGAAGTATTGAGAGCACCAGATTCAAATCCCAGGGAGGTAGTCAGACCGGAGGGGCCACGTCAGACCCCTTGCGCAAAAGTGCTCACCAAAGAATGAGCCGCCAGGGGTCGCTGAAAGAAAACAGCCAAGGCTGAAATCTGCCCCTTAATGGTGCTTAAGGCAAGTTTCTGATCCACGCCATGCTGTAAAAACAGCAGGATCCTGGAAACCGAATATGCCCGTGGACACCATTCCATCTCCTCACACAGATGTAGGCTCTCTACGTGCGATGGTAGATCTTCCTAGAAGATTTCCGTGCTCTCAACATGGTTGAAATGACTGAATCAGACAGGCCTCGGTCCTTTAGTACCTGTTTTTTAAATAGCCATGCTGTTAAAGCCAGCGACTGTAAAGCAGGATGAAGAATGGGACCTTGCGAGAGAAGGTCCTCCCCGCATTGGCAGTCGCCAAGGTGCATCCGCCACCAGGCGCACGAGGTCAGCGTACCAGGGACGCCTGGGCCAATGAGAATTACCAGAATCCCCTTGGTTTCTACTCTGCGGAGCAGACGAGGAAGCAACTTCAGTGAGGGAAAGGCATAAATTAGTCGATACTGACCCCACAGGGCCACCAAAAGAGTCTGCCCAGAAATCTCTGGACCTGGCCACGAACCTTGACACCTTGCGATTGAGTAGAGAAGCCAGGAGATCCACGTTTGGCGTGCCCCATCTCCGGCAAAGGAGTTGAAAAAACCTCTGGATGCAACGACCATTCCCCTTGGTCCAGCATCTGGAGTCTGATAGTCCGCCTGCCAGTTTTTCACGCCCGGAATGTAAGCTGCCGATGGAGCTGGCACGCTCCTTTCCGGCCACCGCAGGATGTGAGCGACCTCCGACGCTGCAGCCGAGCTTCTTGTACCTCCTTGATATTTTTGGGCCGCCTGAACCCCCCCCAACCGGTCAGGCTGGCGTCCGTCGTGATCACAGTCCAATGAGAGTGGAGGAACAACTTCCCGAACTAAAGAGCCGGGGAGCTCAGCCACCAACTCAGAGAGGACCTGACTAGATGACTTATCTGAATCTGACGATCCAGAGACAACAGAGATTTGTTCCATTTGGAGAGAATCTCCCTTTGCAAGACCCGAGTGTGGAATGGGGCATATGGTACTGGCAACCATGAGGCCCAGGATGCCAAAAACAGAGAGACGAACATTTGCGGGATGTCAACAACCCCACCGCAGTCTGGAGTGTCTGCAACTTCTCCAAGGGAATCAAGACTCTGGCCTCCGAGGAGTCCAGAATCAACCCCAGGTACTCTAGGTCCTGGGTCGGTACTAACACCGACTTCTGGAGGTTCAGTATCTAACCAAACTTCCAGAGGGTCTGACTGGCTATAGACACGTCCTCCTCTAATTCTGAGCTTGAAGCAGCTCTCAGAAGAAGGTAGTCCAACTAGCCTATGATAGCAATGCCGCGCTGTCTCAGCAAAGCTAGAATCGGGGTGAGCATCTTGGTGAAAACTCTTGGTGCCGATGCTAGGCCAAAGGTTAGAGCCACAAATTGATAGAGGTCTTCGCCGATCGCAAAGCGCAGGAACCTCTGATGCCTGACGCAGACGGGGACATGCAAGTATGCGTCCTTGATATCCAAGGACGCCAGGAAGTCCCCCGGATGGAGCGCAGCCACCACCGAACCAATTCCATCCAATATTTTTTAATCTTTATAAAGGCATTGAGGGCCTTGAGGTCAGAGATTGGACGGACTCCGTCCCTCTTTGGGACCACAAACAGATTTGAGTAGAAACCCTGAAACCTGTCCTGTGGTGGTACAGGTATGATCACCCCGCACCGCAACAAGTCTCGCACTGCCCCCTGGAGGGCAGCCCGACGAGCCGGAAGGAGAGGCAGATTTGAGGGAAAAAAAAATCTGTTTGTTGGACAAGAAAGGAACTATTTTGTACCCCGAGGTGACCACCTCGCAGACCCACTGGTCGGAAAGACAGGGAGGTCCACCGAGCTGCAAACCCTCGAACCCGTCCCCCCCCCCCACCCTGGGATCGGGTGGGGGCAAAACTTCATGCGGTAGCAGGCTTGTTTGCTGGCTTGCGCACCCAGGGACGCTTCTGTCCCCCAGCTGGACCTTTGTCCGCTTGGGAGGGTCTACCAGCAGGTCCTGACTGACGAAAATACAGCTTCTGTGTGGGAAAGGAGGGCCCCGGCTTACAGCGCGGCTCCTTCCCTTTAGTGGACTGAGGGAGAAGTGTGCTCTAACCTCCAGTGACATCCTTAATGATGTCGTCCAGTGAGGCACCAAAAAGCCCCCCACCTTTGAAAGGCAATTCTGCCAGAGTTTTCTTAGAAGCTTGGTCAGCGGACCAGCATTTCAGCCAGATTAGGCGGCGCAATATCAGCGCAGATGCGGAGACCCTGGAGATCAAAGGGGCTGCATCACAGACGTACACGAGTCCCTGTACCAACTGTTTGGCCAGTGACACGCATTCTGGAGGGAGCTGATGCTCCTCCAGAGTCTGGTGCAATATTTTTGCCCATTCAGTGAGTGTCTGGGACACCAAGGTAGCAGCCAACATAGGCCGCAATGCTGACCCCAGCATGAACATGGAGCGGCTCACCGCTTCGGACCTCCTATCAGTAAAGTCCTTAAAAGCAGGGGTCCTCCACCGGGATAGTGGTTACTTTATTTAACCGAGAGACCGGGAATCAACGACCGGAGAAGCCCATTTTTTCAAAAGGCTCTCTTCAAATGGGTAACGGACCATCCCACGCACTGAGGGACTGCAAAGGGCCTCTGCGGCCGTTCCCATTCCTTATCTATGAACTTGTCAAAGAAATCAACACAAGGAAAAACCTTAACAGCGAGTCGGTTTGTGCGACCCAAAAGGGACAGGCCCTGCTGTGGAAGTCCCAGCTGCATCTCCCAGCTTGAGAGTGTCCCTCACAGCATTGATAAGTGCACTCACAAGTGCCCTGTCTTGCGTTTACCCGGGCGAGGGGTCCTCCCCACAGGGTAGGTCCTGGTCCACCTCTTCTGACACACAAGAACCAGGGTCCTGAGCTGCAGCCAGGCCCGAGTCTGAGTCAGAACATTCCCCAGGAGATGGCGGGGGGAGGGGGCGCTTAGTACCCTCCCTTACACCCTGGCAACAAATGACTCCAGGACCGCCAAAAAAGCGTCCATGGGAACTGCAGGTGCAGGGGCACTGGTTGCTGCCTCTGGAACGTTTGGGGAAAAACGCCAGCTTCTGACTCCATATTGCCCACTGACAAGCCCTTGGGGACTTAGTCAAGATACCGGACACAAAATTTTGTCCACCCTCCTTGCTGCACTGACCGAGGGGGGATACCCAAGGGACTTACTGTTTAAGCCAGAGACTGATCAGCGCCACTGCCCGCTCTCCATCTGCACACCGCGTGTGACTGAGGAACTGTGTGAGGTGAATTGCGTCGTTCGCTCTGTTCAGAAGGCTCAGCCAGCACTAAAGGCCAAAACCCACTCCAAAATTGCCACCGGGTGCCTCAGAGAAAGCGTGCGGACCACAAGAAAATGGCCGCCCGCAATTGCAGACCTGCATCAAAGCGCGGCCACGGCAAAATGGCCGCCAATGAGAATTGCAATGCACAGGCCCCAGAAAAATGGTGCCAGCGCTTCAAAAAATGGCGCCCAGCAAGCGAGGTGGACGAGAAGGCCAGCAGCGGAGGCTTCCAAGAATTTACTACCCCCACAGAGAGCGGGTCTGGACAGCCCCCCTAAAGGTATTGCAGCGAGCCCTGCAAGGAGAGGAGGAAAAAAGGGTGACAGAGGGAGAGAGGGGAGGGCAGGAGAACCCCCTAACGACCCCCTTAGGAATGCCCAGCTGTTCCATCCCACCGAAGTAGGAGGAACCGTACTTGCCCGTCCTTGCAAGGACCTGCTGGTGCATTCCTGACAGACCTACAACCGAGCAGTACGGAGTAGCTGTCAGCCCGGTCTACTGTGAGACAGCAAGCCGCCTGGTCATATGGGAACCCTGGAGCATAGCTCACCGGCCACCCCTGGAGCCATGGGGTATGTCGTGGCCGACCATGCACGTAGCTAAGGTCTGCTCACGCTCGCTGGCAGGACTGGGGGGACTACAAGGATCTATATTATCCTGCCCCGTCATGCCCAGCCAGCAGTTGATAGAAGATTCTCAAAAAATAAAATAAAAAAGTAAAAATTTCTTCAGGACTCTGGGCCCAAAGGGAGCCAGGTCCTTCTCTACTAGGCAGAAAAAAAAAACTGAGGCTGCTGACTGCAGGGTTATGTCCGGAGAGATCGCCCCCTGGGCGGGGCTGTTCAACTGTTAAAGTAACATGTATTAAATATCTAACATGTTCTGCCTAGTCCTCTCCGGAACATAACCCAACTGTCAAGATTTAAGGAGCTGTGTCCGTCCATGGACGAAAAGAGAAAAACATGGAGCTATGCGGAGGAACCAAGAGCTTAGATCTGCAACGGGGATGGAATAAAAATAAAAACCAAGTAAAGAATAGGTGTTTAAGCGAGGAGGTAGAGGGTGGGGGAGGTAGAGGGTGGGGGAGGGATATAATCAGGTTTAATATATTGCATAATTATTTTTTATATTTGTTGTGGAATGCTGTATCCTGTATTTATTTTGATAAAATAAAAGAATTAAAAAAAAGTGTCAGAGGAAAAGATTTTATTAAACACTCGCTGAGTGGTTATAAGAGTGTGCATTAGGAGAGGACTTAGCAAGTGTGTGTGTCTCCCCCCCCCCCCAACCACCCCCTCCGTGTTCAATCACTTGAAGGTAACCTGCATATAACCAATAAATGTCCTGTAGGATTACGTTATTTTGTTACTGCACTTAATTAGTGCTGTGCATTGAAAAGTTGTGTGAAATTATATAAAAAGGATTCAAAGCCACTACAAGCAGGACTAGCAGTGTGGACCTTCAGTCTTTTCACACCACATGAGAAAAAATGCACAGAAAGTAAACAAGTAATTTTTCCCCAAGTTTTATTGGAGCCTTAGATACAAAAGCACAACAAATGTCTGGCACAGCATATTTACAGAGCAAGCTTACTTTGCACAGTATATAACCATAAAAATTTAATAAAAACAAACTGAAGAAATCACCTTTAACATTGGTTGAAAAAAAAATAACCTATTCTTGTACGCACAAACAAAACATGGAATTGAGAACAAGGACAGCATTAGGCAAAGCTTGTCACAGATTTTGTTTTGAATAGGAACAAACGCTTTACCAACTGTGTAGTGTGACGTCTACCTCAATCTATTAAAATTAGATCCAACTAAGTAAACACACACACACTATACACAGGTGGTGAACTTTGTTGATCTACATAAAATCAAACTAAATCTGACAGTATGTAGCCAATTTAGGAGTGAATTGTGATCATTTTAAAAAAGGAGTAGTCTTATTAGAGCAAATTTGCAGCAAAAAGCCACAGTGATGTCAGAAAATTGATTTAAACCTAGACACATTTTGTCCCTGTTCCCATGATCTTCTATGGTGGGCTGCACCTCCACGTGTCCCATAACTATTTGCATGAATGGTTATTACGGTATGCATGTACAAGGTTGTGTGGTACTGAGCAGGTCCACACAAAGATCTCAGTTTAGTGGCACAGGTAGAGTAGAGTATTTAGCTTGTCAGAGATGCTGGGGAGGACATTGGAGTTAACTTACCCTATTAAAAAGAGAAGTGCCGTTCTTAACATAGGTTTAGGAAATTAAAATAGTCAATGTATTGTGCTAGCGTAGCAAAACTAAAATGTTGTGACAAAATTGGGCTGCTGCATCAGTCCTCCTCAGCCCACCCACCCTTAGCATGCACTTGGGTCACAAGAAGAGTGGGGGAGTCTGTAATATGCTGTACATTCTCCTCTAGGAGGCAGCATTTACTGAACACACTTAAGCGTATCCCAACTGCATTTCAGGGGCAGAAAGGCTGAGCAGAAGAGTCATTGCTGCCTCACTGCTAAGAACACTGCAAGCCAAGTGCAAATCACCATTTCTACTGGTGTATGTACTGTACTTCAAACTAAGCATTAAACACTAAGCATTAAACTGCCTTACCCTGACAGAAAACCTGTAATGTGACAAGTATGGCAGCTGCCATAGTTGATTTCATTGAAAGGTGCACAATTTTAAAAATAAGTCAATACTTTTTAGGCACTGACTTGGAACAAGTATTCTGAGCACGAAAGTAAATATGTCAGGGTTTACTTCCTCTTTAAGAGTGGCATCACAGCTTAGGGACTGCATACCTGTGCCTGGTCAGTAACTTAAAATGTACACAAAAAGCAAGTTGTACTGTCAGAAGTCATCAATGGTGGACTCCCATTGTTCCCTCACAAGGGCTTCACTTTATCAGGTCTATGAATATATAGCAAAATCATATGAAGAAATACTGGCTGTATTGGTTAACAATGACACTGTGTGGAACTTTAAAAGCTAGAAATGACTTTAGAGTACAGCCTTACTTTTTGTATCACTATATCGTATGGAAAAACTGGTTTATGATATACTAAACAGAACTACATTGAAAAACTGAATGCACAAAGTGGCACAGCAAAGTAAGAACTTAAAATTCCAGACCGGCCATTTTTCCCATCTCCTTTTGGTCACGTGTACCCAAATAAAACAAAGCATTACTTTGTTTATGCCCTAACATGCTTCCACTTTCTTATAGTAATGGAGGGGAAAAAAGTTCCTCCTGCTAAAAAAAACAGTTTATCATGGGTTTTTATAAGGAATCAACCTGTCCAGTCCTGTCCTGTGTGTAAGCCACCCTCCCCAAAACCAACATGATAAACGGATCATTTTGATTTCAGCATAGGGTAATGGTTTCCTGCTTCTGAGCTAACATTTAACTTTGAGAATCCAGCAGGTAATGTTGATGCAAAACAAAGGTCTATGTAAAGCCACAAGTATCACCATCTATCAAGAAGATCAACAATGCTCAAGTCTAAAACCTCGTACACACGATCGGATTTTCCGACAACAAAATGTGTGATGGCAGGGTTTTGTCGGATAATCAGTCAGTTTGTACGCTCCATCGGAAGATTGTTGTCAGAATTTCCGACAAATGTTTTATAGCATGCTTTCAAATTTTCCGACAACCCAATGTGTCTTGTCGGATAATCCGATCATGTGTAAACTAGTCCGTTGGAAAAAAATCCAAAGTACAAACACGCATGCTCCGAACCAATGCCAACCACGAGACAACATTAGCAGAAGTTGCCCAAAAGATGGCACTAAAGAGCTGAAAAACCATGTCGTTTCATGTATGTTGGCTGAAAAAGTTCTGCCGTCTGTATGCATACCAAGTTAACGGGCAACGCCCTTCACACAAAATTCCACGGATTTGTTTGATGGAAATCTGATCGTGTGTACGAGACTTAACACTACCTGGACTGTTATATTGCCCATAAAGAATACTGACATTTTTTGTTCTGTCATTTGTTTTTATACCTTCTGCTCATAACATACCTTACCAGAAGCCACGTCCTTTTACTTTTAGAAATGTGAACTTTATTACCAGTTGTCAGCAGCATCTAACATCTTTGATAAGAGGTTCAGCATTTCCTAACTCAGTTTTGCAAGTACCCCCACAAAAGGACACGTTTAAAGTTTATTTTTTAAAGTACACATTGTTGAATTATCCAATTTTTAGGTAATTTTGCTTAAGGGTTATAACCTGTATTTTTGTTTTGTTTTTCTGTGACCCCTATTGGGGAGATTTCCCTACGCTTGCGTACTCGGATTACAGGCCCATAAAGTGACTACTGTCACCAGAGGTAAATACTGAAAAGGATATGTAGAGGACGTACACTGCCTGCATTTAGGAAACATTGTTTGACATCAGCTGTTCTGAGATGGGGTATGAAAGGCCATAAATATATTGACACAAGCTAAACTCTGAGTTAGTGTATTGAACTGTATAAATAATACACCTTAACTGTCTGCACAAAATTACAGGAAGGTAGTTTAACCACAGAAGATATTAACGGACTAAATTGAACAGATGAGGAACTAGGACAGAAATCTAGCTAACACTGAATAACTCCTCTCCGGGTAACATGTCTTGCCTCCATAACACAACTGTCACATCCCAAAATGCCAATATATAAAAGTATTTAAAACTCAGCAGTCAAATGTTTGTTGCAAGACTGGCAAACTGCTCCTTCAAAAAAGGTAAGTATTCTTCCCGCATTAGTTGTCAGAGGCCGAATCGTCACTTATTTGCTTGTTGGGCTCTGCCGCTTTCAATCCAACCGTCGACCTGTATGAAACAAGTTAAAAGCTGAATATGAATTTGTTCATGGATATTTGCTAGAACTTTGTCATTTTTACAAGTTTCAAAGTTGAAACTTATTTTAAGAAACCAATAAGCATGGTAAATTGGTTTAATTGCCATTTACGGAAGTAATGTTAGGGATGGATAAGATTAGGCAGCTAAGCCAAATTGCCCCCCTAGATCAGCCTCTCTCAACTCCAGCCCTCAAGGCGCCCCAACAGGTCATGTTTTCAGGCTTTCCATTATTTTGCACAGGTGATTTGATCAGTTTCACTGCCTTAGTAATTGCCACAGCCGTTTCATTAGAGGGAAATCTTGAAAACATGACCTGTTGGGGCACCTTGAGGACTGAAGTTGAGAAACACTGCTCTAGATCATTTCCACACAGATCATCAACACCAGAGAAAAAGACCAGTCCCCTCTGTTTAACTTAGGGCAATTAATTGGTCATCTCCAAACTTCTATCTGCTGTGGATAGAATTCCAAGCACCCAAAATTTTCACTTGTTCATGCTCATCCAATACCCTTGTCAATTATCGGTTTATAATATCTTATCTGTCCCTGTCACCTCCATCTCAGTACATCTCTAGAATACCTGGTTTGCCAGTGAGGTCCAAAGACCACATTTGTAGCATATGGTGGCAAGTTCAAACACTTGCCTACCAGCTTCACGGTCTCTCAGACCCTGGTGGTGAGATACATGAGAGTTCTGCTGTGGCCAGGTTTACTCATTCTGGATTTACCAATTTAAATTTAATGAAAGGGGTCATAATTCTCCTTATGCATAAAAAAAAAAAAAAAAAGGTGAGAGACTCTAAGGAGATGAAGTGGAACTACATTTGTAGTTCTTGCCAATGGAGTCCCTAAAATATGTAAGTAGTTGGTGGGAAATTTGGCTATCATAGGTGTACTGTCCTTGGGGTGAAGCCAAGCTAAGCAAAAGTATTACAGGAGATTCTCTTTTAACCACTTCAGCCCTGGAAGAATTGACTGCCCAATGACCGGGCCATTTTCTGCGATTCGGCACTGTGCCGCTTTAACTGACAATTGCGCGGTTGTGCGACGCTGTACCCTTTTTCCCCCCCACAAATAGAGCTTTCTTTTGGCGGTATTTGATCACCTCTGCGGATTAAATTTTTTGCACTATAAAACAAAAGAGCGACAATTTTGAGAAATAAAAAAAAAAAAACACATCTTATTTTTTGCTATATTAAATGGGCCGATTTTTTTTTTAGGCAGATATGGATTCTTCTATAAAAAAAAAAAAATTTATACCAAAAATTTCACAATAAGCGTATATTGATTGGTTTGCGCAAAAGTTATATAGTGTCTACAAAATAGGGGGTAGCTTTATGGCATTTTTTTTTTTTTACTAGTAATGGTGGCGATCTGCGATTTTTATCGTGACTGCCACATTATAGCCACCGATTACTGTATAAATGGCACTGGCAGGGAAGGGGTTAAACACTAGGGGCGATGAAGGGGTTAAGTGTGTCCTAGGGATGTGTTCTAACTGTGGGGGGGGGGGGGGGGGGGAGGAGATGGGCTACCCTACCAGTGACATGATAGCGATAACTGCTTTCCAATCACAGAGAGCAGTGGATCTCTGTCCTGTCACTAGGCAGAACAGGGAAATGCCTTGTCTACATAGGCATCTCCCCAGTCTGCCTCTCCTGACCGCAATCGCGGGCCGCCGGCGAACAGAGTTCTCGGGGCTGACGCGCCAGGCGGCAAATTCAAAGGAACGTACAGGTACACTCATTTGCCTGCCCGTGCCATTCTGTCGACGTATATCATCGGGAAGAGGTTAGTTACCCACAATTGTTACAGTGACTATAGGGTCACGTCACATGTAAATAAAGGCGCAATCCTACAAACACTGCAATTTTTCTGTGTTTCTTAGGTAACTGAAGCCTGACCAATAAAAAAACAATGGTTCTGACATCACAGCTGAATCACCATGATCTACTAAAAACCTAATCCGCTTTGAGCAAAAGTGGAACTAATCTACCAATATTGACAGAATATGCTCATTCACACCTGTGCGTTAATGCTTTGAATGTGTCAAAGCCTCAAAACACTACAATGCATATACATTCACATACATGCGTTACAGTGTGCTGAGCACATATACAGCACAGTAACAAGAGTATAGGTATGAATTCAGCCTAAACCTATTTAGCTGGTACTTACCGTTTTGTAGTCTTGTCTTCTTTGCCATCATTTTCCTCACCACTGTCTCTATCCTGTTGTGCTTGGTCCTGTGCTTCCCGGCCACCATTAACTGCTTTTGCATCTGCAAACATATCGAAAACAATACAAAAATGGGATGATCGCCATGTTTCTGCACCAAAATGCATACAGTGCCTTGAATATATTGAGTATTCATACCCCTTGAAATATTACACATTTGTTATGCTACAACCAAAAACTTTGGGTGATTTTAGGTGATAGACCCACAAAGTGGCACATAATTGTTAAAAATGTTGAAAACCATTTATCATTCTCCTTCTACACAAATATGTGTTAAGTGTGGCGTGCATTTATATTTAGCCCCCGAGTCAATACTTTGTAGAACCACCTTCCGCTGCGATTACAGCTGCAAGTCTTTTTGGGTATGTATGTCTACCAGCTTTACACATCTAGAGAGTAAAATTTTTGCCCTTTCTTATTTGAAAAATAGCTCAAGCTCTGTCAGATTGGACGGAGAGTGTCTGAGAATCTTTGGCAAGACTTCAAAATTGCTGTTCAATTTGATTTAGGTCTGGACTTCGACTGGGCCATTCTAACACAAATAAGCTTTTTATGGAAAACATTCCATTGTAGCTCTGGCTGCATGTTTAGGGTCATTGTCCTGCAGGAAGGTGAACCTCAATCCCAGTCTCAAGTCTTTAGCAGGTTTTCTTCTAAGATTACCCTGTATTTGGCTCCATCCATCTTCCCATCAACTCCTATCAGCTTCCATGTCCCCGCTGAAGAAAAGCATCCCACAACATGATGCTGCCACCACCATGTTTCACAGTGGGGATGGTGTGTTCAGGGTGATGTGCAGTGTTAGTTTTCTGCCACACATAGCGTTTTGCTTTTAGGCTGAAAAGTGCAATTTTGGTCTCATCTGACCAGAGCACCTTCTTCCACATGTTTGCGGTGTCCCCCACATGGCTTCTCGCAGACTGCAAACAGGGCTTCTTATGGGTTTTTTTAAACAATGGCTTTCTTCTTGCCACTCTTCTATAAATGCCAGATTTGTGGAGTGCACGACCAATAGTTGTCCTGTAGACAGATTCTCCCACCTGAGCTGTGGATCTCTGCAGCTCCTCCAGAGTTGCCATGGGCTTCTTGGCTGCTTCTCTGATTAATGCTCTCCTTGCGGCCTGTCAGATTAGGTGGATGACCATGTCTTGGTAGGTCTGCAGTTGTGTCACACTCTTTCCATTTTGGGATGATGGATTGAACAGTGCTCTGTGAGATGTTCAAAGCTTGGGATTTTTTTTTTTTTTTATAACCTAATCCTGCTTTAAACTTCTCCACAACTTTATCCCTGACCTGTCTGGGATGTTCCTTGCCCTTCATGATGCCGTTTGTTCACTAAAGTTCTCCAACAAACCTCTGAGGACTTCACAGAACAGCTGTATTTATACTGAGATTAAATTACACGCAGGTGGACTTTGTTTACTAAATAGGTAACTTCTGAAGGCAATTGGTTCCACTAGATTTTAGTTAGGGGTAACCAAGAAAAAAGGGGTCTGAATACAAATGCACGCCACACTTTTCACATATTTGTAAAACATTTTGAAAACCATTTATCATTTTCCTTCCACTTCAGAATTATGTGCCACTTTGTATTGGTCTATCACATAAAATCCGAATACACATTTACGTTTTTGGTTGTAACATGACAAAATGTGGAAAATTTCAAGGGGTATGAATACTTTTTCAAGGCACTGCTGTACTTTTCCACTCGCTAAGTAGTAAGAATCAGATGGGTCATGTCTGTTGAATCTCCTTTTGGGATAACAAAGGTTTTACATAAATAAAAGCTCATCATTGAAAGCACCCCTGTCAGTGATAGATAGCTTGTCTCATATCCCTGTAACTGACATTTGCTGGAGAGCTTCTTTTGAAAAACAGACAGGATTACCAGATGAAAATAGAAGAAAGCCTAAAAAAGAAACTAAATGCAGCCACCACGTTAAATTGGTAAGCTAAAATAATAGGATTTTTTACTCACCGTAAAATCCTTTTCTCTGAGTCCATGGACCGACACAGCTTCTCTATTGACAAAGTGGGTATTATCCGTTAATTAGGAGTGACTAGGCAGAAAAACTTGTAAAAAGTGTTGCATCACACCTTCTACAGTACCGCCCAGGGGGCGGACCCTCTGGGTATACCCTCTCAGTCTGCATCTTCGCAGATCAGTTCGTCAAAAAGCAGTACAAACTTAAAAGGAGGGGTGGGTGCTGTGTCGGTCCATGGACTCAGAGAAAAGGATTTTATGGTGAGTAAAAAATCCTATTTACTCTTTCGTCCATGGACCGACACAGCTTCTCTATTGACAAAGTGGGACGTCCCAAAGCAGTGTCAGAGAAAAAACGAGGGGTGGTAACAGCATAAAAATAAACTTCACCCCAAACACAAAACAGCACTCCTCCAACGGAGGAGTTGCAACTCTAAACAGCCGCTTGCAAAACCTTGCGGCCAAAAGAGGCATCCGAAGATGCACCTACATCAATTTTGTAGAATTTTGTGAAAGTGTGAGCGGACGACCAAGTCGCCACTTTACATAATTGGGAAACAGACGCTTTATGTCGGAAAGCCCAAGAGGCACCTATTGCCGTGGTCGAATGCGCCGTGACAGGAAAGGGGGGCGCCTGACCCTTTAAGGCGTAAGCCTGGATTACTATCTGTCGGATCCACTTAGAGATGGTGGCCGATGAGACTGCTTGGCCCTTCTTGGGACCAGCCACCGAAACAAACAGTGAGTCTGACTTCCGGAACAGGGAAGTAGCAGATAGGTATACTCTCAAAGCCCGGACAACGTCCAAGGAATGCAACGCCGACTCCTTAGGATTCGACGGCTGAGGACACAAGGATGGAAGTACAATGTCTTCGTTGAGATGAAAAGCCGAAACGACTTTCGGAAGAAAGGAAGGCTGCGGCCGCAGCACCACCTTATCCTTGTGGAAAATCAAATAGGGAGCCTTGCAGGACAAGGCTGCCAGCTCAGAGACCAAAAGACCACTTTCTGAGAAAGTGTCAACAGGGGAATATCTCTAATATTCTCAAACGGTGCCTTCTGAAGCACCGAGAGGACCAGGTTCAAGTCCCACGGAGGTAACGGGGGACGGACCGGAGGGGTCACATGTCGGACCCCCTGCACAAATGTACTCACGAGAGAGTGAGTCGCCAGGGGTCACTGAAAAAAATACAGCCAGGGCAGATATCTGTCCCTTAAATCGTACTTAGGGCAAGCCCTTGGTCCACCCCATGCTGTAAAAACAGCAGGATTCTGGAAACCAAATAGGTACGCGGATGCCATTTCATTTCCTCACACATGGAGATGTAGGCCCTCCAAGTGCGGTGATAGACCTTCCTAGAGGACGGTTTTCGAGCACTTCTCATAGTAGAGATTACTGAGTCTGACAGGCCCCGGTCTCTCAGTACCTGGTTCTCAACAGCCATGCCGTTAAAGCCAATGACTGTAAAGCAGGATGGAATATGGGACCTTGCGATAGCAGGTCCTTCCGTAGTGGTAGGCGCCAGGGGACGTCTGCTACCAGACGTACTAGATCGGCGTACCAAGGACGCTGAGGCCAATCTGGAGCGATTAGGATCATTGGAATTCCCTCTGCCTCCACTCTGCGGAGCAGAAGAGGAAGAAGCCTTAAGGGAGGGAAGGCATAGATTAGCCGATACTGACCCCACGATGCTACCAACGCGTCCGTTGCGTCTGCCCATGGGTCTCTTGACCGGGCCACAAATCTCAATACCTTCCGATTGAGTCGGGAAGCCAGAAGATCTACGTCTGGTGTGCCCCATCTTTGGCAGAGGAGTTGGAACACCTCCGGGTGTAAGGACCCTTCTCCCTGGTCCAGCATCTGGCGGCTCCGGTAGTCCGCCTGCCAGTTTTCCACACCTGGAATGTACACGGCCGACAGTGCCGGTACGCTCCTCTCTGCCCACTTCAGGATGCGAGCGATCTCCGATGTTGCAGCTGAGCTTCTTGTTCCTCCTTGATGATTGACATATGCCACTGCTGTGGCGTTGTCTGACTGGATCCTGACTGGACGCCCTTGCAGCCTCTGAGACCATTTGAAGAAGCACAGCCTGATCGCCCGGATTACCAGGACATTGATCGGCAGGAGGGCTTCCTCTGGGGTCCAGCGACCTTGCGCCGACTGAACACCCCAGACTCCCCCCCAACCTGTAAGGCTGGCGTCCGTCGTGATCACTATCCAGTAAACCGGAAGAAATGACTTCCCGGCCATTAGAGCCGGTGCCGTCAGCCACCATACCAGGGATCTCCTGACTATGTGGCTCACTCGGATTTGATAATCCAGAGATGATGGACATCTGTTCCATCTGGACAGAACTCCTTCTGTAACACTCGTGTGGTATTGAGCATATGGAACCGCCTCGAAGGAGGCTACCCTGAGGCCCAACGCTCGCCTGCAAAAAACGGAGTGACGACCAATTCCTGGAAGTCAGCTGCCGTACTGCAGCCCGGAGGGTCTACAACTTCTCCACAGGGAGGAATACCTTTGCCTCTGAAGAATCCAGAATCAACCCCAGGTACCCTAGGCGTTGAGTGGGCACCAATACTGACTTTTGCGTGTTTAGTATCCAACCACAGTCTCGAAGAGTCTGACAGGTAATGGACACGCTTACCTCTAATTCTGAGCTTGAAGGGGCCTTCAGCAGAAGGTCGTATAAGTAGCCTGTGATAGCGATACCCCGCTGTCTTAGAAGTGCCAGAATCGGAGCGAGCACCTTGGTGAACGTCCTGGGTGCTGAGGCAAGGCCCAACGGGAGGGCCACAAACTGGTAGTGGTCCTTCCCGATAGCAAATCGCAGAAACCTCTGGTGTCTGGAGTATATAGGGACATGCAGGTATGCGTCCTTGATGTCCAAGGAGGCCAGAAAGTCCCCCGGATGGAGAGCCGTGACTACAGATCGAACCGACTCCATCCGAAAACATTGTACCTTCACAAAGCAATTGAGGGCTCTGAGATCCAAGCTTGGACGAACCCCCTCCTTCTTCGGCACAATGAACAGATTTGAGTAAAAACCCTGTTCCAGTTCTGGAACTGGAATAACTACCCCTCGTTCCAGTAGACCCTGGACCGCCCCATACAGGGCCTCCCGACGGGTCGGTAGTAGCTGGAGATTGGAGGTGACGAATCTGTCCGGTGGACAAGAGAGAAACTCTATCTTGTAGCCTGAGGAGATTACTTCGCAAACCCACCTGTCGGAGATTAGTGCTGTCCACTGAGTCGCGAATTTGCGAAGACGTCTCCCTACCCGAGAGCTGGGTGGGGGTGGACCTTCATACGGACGCAAATTTGTCCGCAGGCTTATTGGGTATGCGGGACCAGGGACGCTTTTGTCCTTGGGCAGGCGCTTTATCGGCCTGGGGTCTTTTCCCTGTCACCCTAGGGGGACGAAAAAAACACTTGTGTGCAGTAAAGGAGGGCCCTTGCCCTTGGCGTGGCCCCTTATCCTTGCTAATTTGGGGAAGCAGTGCCTTTACTTCCTGTGGCATCCTTGATGATGTCATCCAGAGAAGCCCCAAAAAGTCTGTCGCCCTTAAAAGGCAGATCCAACAGGGCTTTCTTGGAAGTCTGGTCCGCAGACCAGCCTTTTAGCCAGATCAGGCGGCGTATTGCTACTGCATAAACCGAAGTTTTAGACAGCAGGGGAATAGTATTCATGTCTGACTCGCAGACAAACCTAAGGCCCTGGACCAACAGGTCGGCCAATGTTATCTCATCAGGAGGAGCATCTCGCTCCTTAACCCCTGGAGTAGCAATCTTGCCCATTCAGTAAGTGTGTGAGACACTAGGGCCCCCGCCAATGCCGGGCGTACTGCCGAGCCTACCACTGAGTATAGGTAGCGAGTGCTTCAGCCTTCTTATCCACAGGGTCCTTGAAAACAGGAGCCCCTTCTACAGGAATTGTGGTGGCTCTATTAAGTCTGGACACCGGAGGGTCCACTATAGGGGGGAGAGGTCCATTTCTTCAGAAAACTCTCCTCAAAAGGGGTACCGTACCGCAAACCTCTTTGGGGCTGTAAAGACCCTCAGTGGGTTCTCCCATTCCTTGTATAAGAGTTTATCAAAAGACACACAAGGGAACACCTTAGCAGTGTGGGCAGGTCTATGAAACCCAAGTGGACCGGAGTCTCTGCTGCTTCTGCAGTATTTTCCAATTTTAGCATATCCCGCACTGCAGTAATAAGGTCAGATACCAAAGCCGTCTCGCGTATTGACCTGGACTTTGAATCATTCTCACTGTCCGGTCACGGTCTGCAGTCTCTGATGCATCAGAATCTGGGCCCGAGCCGTAGCTGGACCTGGTTCTGCACCAGAATTATCCCCAGAAGCTTGCAGGGAATGGGGCGTTTACTACCCCCTGTATTCCCGTGTGCTGCTTCCACCCTGGCAGCAAACGCCTCTAGGATTGCAGTCATAGCGTTCATAGACACCTCAGGGACACCAGCTGCTAAATCTGGTGTTTCAGGGGAGAAGACATCTGGCTCAGATGCCATGCTGACCACACGCTGACACTCACAGGGCTCCAGGCAAGATATCAATAGGCCACCCTCCTGTGCTGCAGAGAGGCCGGGTCACCCAGAGGACTCACCACCCTGGATAGGTACTGCTATGCTGCGCCTGATGCTGTCCCCCTGCTGCTGTGTCAGTCTGCTTTTATCAGCACTTCCTGTGTGAATTTTCGCGCCAGTGTAATGCACCCTAGAGGCCGGAGGCTCTCGAAAAATGGTTGCCAAAAACGTCTGTATGGAAGATAATGTGGGCTCCAAGAAAATGGCCGCCGACAGAAGATAGAGGTCAAGCAGCCATAGCCCACAAAAAGATGGCCGCCGAACGGCAATATCTGCATACAGGGTGGACAAACATGGCCGCCGATCAGCTGATAGGGGCCAGTGGGTGTGGCCGAACCACAGGAAGATGGCCGCCGGGCAGTCACAAGAGGCCAAACTTGGCATGGACCACCTCAAAATGGCCGCCGACAGCATGGAGGAGGAAGGACACAAACACAGCTAAGAAAAAATGACATTTCTTTTAAATGTTAGTTACAGCCAGCCCCGCTCCAGTGGGACCCCCTAGGTGACCCCCAGCACCCAGCAACCTTTAGCTAGAAGCCCAGGGAGGAGGGAAAGGCAGGGAGAGGGAAGAAAGGGGCCACAACCACTTACTTGATCTCTCCAGGAATGTCCAGCTAAATCACCCAGCCGAGGCAGGTGAGTTTTACTTACCTATCCTGCATGTATTCTGCTGGAAGACATTCCAAACAGATCATCGTCCGCGCACGGAAGGTGACTGTTGGCCAGGCATGCTGTGATTGGACCCAGAAGGGACGATCATATGTATGCCCTGGAGCATGACGCTCACCGGACAGGCTGCTGCGACTCGGCCGTAAGGTCAGCCGAAGCTGAGCGGTCCGATGCAAGCCTTGGAGCGTAAGCTCACCGGCCAGGCTGCTGCGACTCGGCCGTAAGGTCAGCCGAAGCTGAGCGGTCCGATGCAGGCCCTGGAGCGTAAGCTCACCGGCCACCCGTGGAGCGACGGGCATGTCGTGGAAAACCCAGCGCGTAGCTAGGTCGGCACACGCTCGATGGCCGAAACTGGGGAGACTACAAGGATCGAGGATCCAGCCTGTCACCCAGTCGGCAGTTGATCGAAGATCGCAGGAAACAATTTATATCTTTTTTCCCCGGACCAATGGGCCCGAAGGGAGCCATGTCCTACTCCTTGCTAGACAGAAAAAAACTGATCTGCGAAGATGCAGACTGAGAGGGTATACCCAGAGGGTCCGCCCCCTGGGCGGTACTGTAGAAGGTGTGATGCAACACTTTTTACAAGTTTTTCTGCCTAGTCACTCCTAATTAACGGATAATACCCACTTTGTCAATAGAGAAGCTGTGTCGGTCCATGGACGAAAGAGTAATAAGGTTTGTTTTTGGGTTGAACAGGGCTTTAAGAAAGCCTAAAGGTGGCAATGCAAAGATAGAATGTCATACATCGTGAAACATATGGTGCAACCGTACTATAGCCAGTCTATGAAACGCAAAACCATAGAAGAACGACTTGCCCTGGGTCACACTGGTGTAGCTTTGGAATCATGCTACTGAAGCTCGATTTCAAAGCTACAAATCAGTGCGATTTGCACCTATGATTTCATTGAGGCTTGCGACTTAGATTAACAGAAGTCTATGCAAGTCACAATAAAATCGTCAAGAAAGTGGTCTTTCAAAGTCGTTGCAATTTTAACGATTCCATTGCCGACAATGGGGTGCGACTTGTCATGCGATTTGGAATTGTCAAACTGCATGACACATCGCACTGGTGTGAACAGGGTCTTAGACTTCATCCACAATAGCACTTCTGCAGTTATCTTTTCTAAACAAAGGAAAATGTAATCTGGAAAGTATTAACTTTTATGCCTCCCACATCGCCTTCATTCTTAAAGGCCCCTTTCACACATTTCAGTTGACAGATGAAAAACAGATATCAACCCATCGCTATGGACAAACTGATTATCATCCATTTACATCTGCCAACATCCGTTTTTTGGAAATGGATCAAAGCCCTATTTTTTCCCCCCTTTTAAAAAACAGAACGGAAGAAAAACCGATGTAAAAAAAAACCCAAATAACAAACAAATGGTCTGTTTTTGCATTGGTAGTGGGTGTAAAAAAAAAAAAAACAACACACGAGCAATTGATTAAAAACTTGATCCATTTTTCTTTGAAAAAACATGATCGATGAAATGAACGGGCCACATGTGTAAAAAGGGGCCTTAATACCAATACCGGATACTCAATACTGGGAACTTACACCCCCCTTACTGCCTAGGCCATTTTTCAGCTTTTCGCGGTTGGACTTTGAATGACAATTGCGCGGTCATGCAATGCTATACCCAAATAGGATTTTTTTTGTACTCACCGTAAAATCCTTTTCTCAAACGTCCATGGACTGACACAGCATCTTCAATCTTGACAAAGTGGATTATGTTCCTGCTCATAGAAGACTAGGCAGAATGTTAGATGTTTTAACATACATTCCATTAACAGAGCTGAACAGCCCCACCCAGGGGGCGGTCACTCCGGACATAACCCTCCTCCCTGCAGCCAGCTGCCTCAGTTCGTAACAAAGCAGTACAAACCTAAAAATAGGAGGGGTGGGTGCTGTGTTAGTCCATGGACGTCAGAGAAAAGGATTTCACGGAGAGTACAAAAAAAAATCCTATTTTCTCTTGCCGTCCATGGACTGACACAGCATCTTCAATCTTGACAAAGTTGGACGTCGCAAAGCAGTGAAAGAATGACGGGTGGGAACAGTATTAAGGAAAAAAACAAAGTTCACCCTAAACAAGCAGAGCTCCTCAACGGAGGAGGTGCAACTTTAAACAGCCGCCTGCAAAACCTTGCAGCCGAAGGAAGCATCAGAAGATGCACTCACACCAATCTCATAAAACGTTGAAAGGTTATGTGCGGATGACCAGGTCGCCGCCTTGCACACTTGTGAAACAGACACTTGATGTCGGAAAGCCCAGGAAGCACCAATTGCCCTGGTTGAATGCGCCGTAACCGGAAAGGGAGGCGCCCACCCCTTGAGGGCACAAGCAGACACAAACCGCGAGTCAGACTTTCCGAAACGAAGCCGTAGCAGACAGGTAAACCCGCAAGCATGTACCACGTCTAAAGAGTGAAGCGCAAACTCTCTGGAATGCGATGGACGAGGACATAAAGGTGGAAGTACAATGTCCTCAGTAAGGTGGAAGGCCGAGACCACCTTCGGGATAAAAGAAAGCTGTGGGCGTAGCACCGTCTTATCCTTATGGAGGACTCAGTATGGCGGTTTGCAAGACAAAGTCGCTAATTCAGAAACCCTTCTGACAGAAGTAAAGGCTACCAGAAAAGCCACCTTCGGAGATCAGGTCAAGAGAGGAATCTCTCTGATGTTTTCAAAAGGAGGTTCTTGAAGAAACGAGAGCACCAATTCAAATCCCAAGGAGGAAGAGGGGAGCACATGGCGTACCCCCTGAACGAAGGTACCAATCAAGGAATGGCCCGCTAGCAGCCACTGAAAGAAAACAGCTAAAGCTGAAATCTGACCCTTAATGGTGCTTAACCACTTAACGACCGCTCACTGTATATATACGTCGGCAGAATGGCACCGACAGGCACAATCACGTAGAGTGTACGTGATTGCCTTTGTACAGTTGGGGGGTCCAATCGGACCCCCCTCCTATACAGTGAGCGGTGGCTAAGTGTCCGGGAGCGTTCCGGGATGAGGGGGCAGCCATTTGTTTCTGGCCACCCCCTCGCGATCGCTCCCGGCGAATGAAAATGCCCCCTCTGTGTCAGACAGAGGAAGTGATGTCATCTCTGGTGCGGCGCTCACATATACCGAGCGCCGTACAAGAGAAGACATCAGGTCAGTGCACACAACACTACACTGACACCAGGACACATAGGGACATAAATCGCCCCCCCCAGATCACCCCCCCAGCCCCCAGTCACAGTGTCACTGATTGCAGTGACCATTTATTTAGTGATCACTGCAATCAGTGACATTTGTGACTGTAAAAGTGTCACCAAAGTTTAGTCTTAGGTCCAGTGTAGCCCCCTAACCCCCCCAATAAAGGTTTAACCCCCTGATCACCCCCCAGATAACCCTTTCACACCCTATCACCACTGTCGCTAAGCGATCATTTTTCTGATCGCTGTCTTAGCGTCAGTGATGCAGATCGGTAGCCGGTAATTTTTTTTAGGTTCGCCGAAGGTTTTTATAGCGTCAGGTACCCCAATATATTATCTAATAAAGGTTTAACCCCCTTGATCGCCCCCCAGGTAACCCTTTCACCCCCATCACCACTGTCACTAAGCGATCGTTTTTCTAAACGCTGTCTTAGTGTCGGTGATGCAGATCGGTAGCTGGTAATTTTTTTTTTAGGTTCGCCGCAGGTTTTTATAGCGTCAGGTACCCCCATATATTATCTTATAAAGGTTTTAAACCCCCTGATTGCCCCTAGTTAACCCTTTCACCAGTGATCACCATATAAGTGTTACGGGTGACGCTGGTTAGTTAGTTTGCTTTTTATAGTGTCGGGGCACCCGCCGTGTATATAACCCAATAAAGGTTTAACCCCCTGATCGCCCGGCGGGTGATATCAATTAGGTTTTAGCGTCAGAGAGGGTCTGCGTCACACCCCAGGCAGCGTCAGCGTGAAGCATACACCCCCCTTAGTGGTATAGTATCTGAACAGATCAATATCTGATCTGATCAGATCTATACTAGCATCCCCAGCAGTTTAGGGTTCCCAAAAACGCAGTGTTAGCGGGATCAGCCCAGATACCTGCTGGCACCTGCGTTTTGCCCCTCCGTCCAGCCCAGGCCACCCAAGTGCAGTATCGATCGATCACTGTCACTTACAAAACAAAAACACACATAACTGCAGCGTTCGCAGAGACAGGCCTGATCCCTGCGACTCCAGTGCTGTAGGAGGTGATTTCACCACCACAGTTAAAAAAAAAAAAAAGCAAATATGCCGAAGCATTGGGGCAGCAGGGGCGGAGGAGCGATTTTGCTCCTAATGCCGCGTACATACGGTCGAAATTTCGACGGAGGCTTGCCCGTGGAAAAGTCAGACCATGTGTGTGTGCGGCATAACTTTTTTGCGGGAGGATGCCCCCGTGCTTCGACATATATAAATGGTGCGTGTATGCCCATCATTGGAAGTGGGTGGATGAAGGGCGGTATTCTAATGGTGGGCATACCCACCGATCAATCTCTTTTTTCGTTCAGCCAACTGGCTGCATGAAAAAAAAAAAAGATTACAATACATGTCCAACAAGGACCAGCAACGTACTGGTATGTTGCTGGACTTTGAATGTTTATACCAGAATGATGCATGCGGGTTTAGGTATCATCTTGGTATCATTCTTTTCAGCCTGCGGCCGGCTTTCATGTAAAAGCAATCCTAGCGGCTAATTAGCCTCTGGACTGCTTTTACAAGCAGTGGGAGGGAATGCCCCCCCCCCCCGGATATAAAAAGCGCCATTGGGAAATTGGGAAAGCATTTTATCACACCGATCTTGGTGTGGTCAGATGCTTTGAGGGCAGAGGAAAAATCTAGGGTCTAGAACAGCCCAGTTTTTTCAAAAAAAGAGTACCTGTCACTACCTATTGCTATCATAGGGGATATTTACATTCCCTGAGATAACAATAAAAATGATAAAAAAAAAATACTTGGAAGGAACAATTTAAAAATAAAATAGCAAAATTAATAATAAAAAAAAAAAAGAAAAAAAAAAAGCACCCCTGCTCTTGCCCAATGGCGAACGCAAGCGTCGGTCTGGCGTCATATGTAAACAGCAATTGCACCATGCATGTGAGATATCACCGCGAAGGTCAGATCGAGGGCAATCATTTTAGCAGTAGACCTCTGTAAATCTACTGGGGTAACCTGTAAAGGCTTTTAAAAATGTATGTAGTTTGTCGCCAATGCGCGTTTGTGTGAAATTTTAAAGCATGTCGTGTTTGGTATCTATGTACTCGGCCTAAGATCATCTTTTTTATTTCATCAAACATTTGGGCAATATAGTGCGTTTTAGTGCATTAAAATTAAAAAAAGTGTATTTTTTAACCCAAAAAATGCGTTTGAAAAATCGCTGCGCAAATACTGTGTAGAAAAAAAAAATGCAACACCCACCATTTTAATCTGTAGGGCCTTTTCTTTAAAAATATATATAATGTTTGGGGGTTCAACATAATTTTCTTGCAAAAAAAATAATGTTTTCATGTAAACAAAAAGTGTCAAAAAGGGCTTTGTCTTCAAGTGGTTAGAAGAGTGGATGTAAGCTTCCTAATGCTGTGTATAAAATGCCAGAACAGTTCAAAACCCCCCCAAATGACCCCATTTTGGAAAGTAGACACCCCAAGCTATATACTGAGAGGCATGTCGAGTCCATGGAATATTTTATATGTTGACACAAGTTGCGGAAAAACGTCAATTTTTTTTTTTTTTTTGCACAAAGTTGTCACTAAATGATATATTGCTCAAACATGTCATGGGCATATGTGGAATTACACCCCAAAATACATTCTGTTGCTTCTCCTGAGTACGGGGATACCACATGAGACTTTTTGGGAGCCTAGCCACGTACGGGACCCCAAAAACCAAGCACCGCCTTCAGGCTTTCTAAGGGTGTAAATTTTTGATTTCACTTCTCACTGCCTATCACAGTTTCGGAGGCCATGGAATGCCCAGATAGCACAAACCCCCCCCCCCCCCACCAAATGACCCCATTTTGGAAAGTAGACACCCCAAGCTATTTGCTGAGAGGTATTGTGAGTATTTTGCAGATCTCGCTTTTTGTCACAGTTTTGAAAATTGAAAAAAATAAATAAAATATATATATATATATATATATATATATATATATATATATATATATATATATATATATTTTTTTTTTCTTTCTTCATTTTCAAAAACAAATTAGAGCTGTAAAATACTCGCCATGCCTCTCAGCAAATAGCTTGGGGTGTCTATATTCCAAAATGGGGTCATTTGGGGGGGGGGGGGTTTGTGCGATTTTGGCATTTTATGGCCTTCGAAACTGTGATAAGTAGTGAGGAGTGAAATCAAAAATTTGTGCCTAGAAATCTTGAAGGCGGTGCTTGGTTTTCGGGGTCCCGTACGCGGCTAGGCTCCTAAAAAGTCCCACACATGTGGTATCCCCGTACTCAGGAGAAGCAGAAAAATGTATTTTGGGGTGTAATTCCACATATAACCATGGCATGTGTGAGCAATATATCATTTAGTGACAACTTTTTGTAATTTTTTTTTTTTTTTAGTCATTATTCAATCACTTGGGACAAAAAAAAAAAATTCAATGGGCTCAACATGCCTCTCAGCAATTTCCTTGGGGTGTCTACTTTCCAAAATGGGGTCATTTGGGGGGGTTTTGTACTGCCCTGTCATTTTAGCACCTCAAGAAATGAGATAGGCAGTCATAAATTTAAAGCTGTGTAAATTTCAGAAAATGTACCCTAGTTTGTAAACTCTATAACTTTTGCGCAAACCAATAAATATACGCTTATTGACATTTTTTTTACTAAAAACATGTGGCTGAATACATTTTGGCCTAAATGTATGACTACAATTGAGTTTATTCGATTTTTCTTATAACAAAAATTAGAAAATATCATTTTTTTCAAAATTTTCGGTCTTTTTCCGTTTATATCGCAAAAAATAAAAATCGCAGAGGCAATCAAATACCATTAAAAGAAAGCTCTATTTGTGGGACGAAAAGGACGCAAATTTTGTTTGGGTACAACATTGCATGTCCGCACAATTTACAGTTAAAGCAGCGCAGTGCAAAATTCTGAATTCACCTCTGGTCCTTTAGCTACCAAATGGTCCGGGGCTTAAGTGGTTAAGCAAGCTTTTGGATCACACCATGCTGTAAAAACAGCAGGATCCTGGAAAAGGAATACGTCCATGGACGTCAATCCAGCTCCTCGCACAAAGCGATGTAGGCCTTCCAGGTACGGTAGTATCCCTTCCTAGAGGAAGATTTCTGTGCCCTTAGCATGGTCGAAATGACCGAATCCAAGAGACCTTGTTTCCTCAGCACCTGGCTTTCAATAGCCATGCCGTTAAAACCAGCAACTGCAAAACGGGATGAAGAATGGGACCTCGAGACAGAAGGTCCTCCCGCAGCGGTAGCCTCCATGGATCGTCCGCCACTAGGCGCACAAGATCGTCGTACCAAGGACGCCAAGGCCAATCAGGGGCGGTGAGGATCACCGGAATTCCCTCGGCCTCCAACCTGCGAAGTAGTCGAGGAAGCAATTTCAGTGGAGGCATAAAATCAGCCGATACCGACCCCACCAACGCGTCTGCCCAGGGAACCCTGGACCTGGATACGAAACTCGACATTGCGATCGAGTCGAGAAGCCAGTCAGTCGGTCCACATCCGGCGTGCCCCACCTCCCGCAAGGAGGTGAAACACCTCCGGATGTAAGGACCATATCCCCAGGTCCAACAGCTGGCGGCTCAGATAATCCGTCTGCCAGTTGTCTACACCAGGAATGTAAACGGCAGACAGAGCTGGCACGCTTCTGTTCGCTCATCTCAGGATGTGAGCGGCCTCGGACGCTGCAGTCGAGCTCCGCGTCCCCCCCCCCCTGATAGCTGACACAAGCCACAGCGTTCCCGACTAGATCCTGACTGAGCGCCCCTGTAGTTTCCTTGACCACGAGGAGACACAGTCTCTGGTCCCGGAGGACCAGAACATCGATCGGCAGACGGGATTTGTCCGGAGTCCAAAGCCCTTGGGCTGACCGAACTCCTCAAACTCCGCCCCAGCCCGCAAGACTGGCAGCCGTCGTGATCACAGTCCACTGGACAGGAAGGAACGACTTCCCTGACTGAAGGGCCGGGGATCTCAGCCACCATGTCAGGGATGCCCTGACCAGATGACTCACCTGGATCTGACGAACCAGTGATAATGGAGACTTGTCCCAGCTTGATAGGATCTCCTTTTGAAAGGCTCTATTGTGGAATTAGACATACAGCACAGACTCGAAGGAAGCCACCATGAGTCCCAGGACCCTCATGCAAAAACCGAGTGACGACCATTTGCGTGACGTCCGCACCCGTACCGCAGATTGAAGAGTCTGCAATTATTTCAAGGGTAGAAAGCCCTTTGTCTCCGAGGAGTCAAGGAGCAATCCTAGGTTCTCCAGACGCAATTATTTCAAGGGTAGAAAGCCCTTTGTCTCCGAGGAGTCAAGTAGCAATCCTAGGTTCTCCAGACGCCGAGTCAGAAACCAGGACCGACTTCTGAATGTGCAGCAGCCAACCGAATCCTCGGAGGGCCCGACTGGCTATCAACACATCTTCCTCTTATCCTGAGCCAGAGCCTGCTCTCAGAAGATCGTCCAGATAGCCCACGATAGCAATGCCTCGCTGTCTCAGCAAGGCCAAAATCAGGGCAAGCTCCTTGGTGAAAACCTGCGGTGCCGACGCTAAACCGAAGGGAAGAGCCACAAACTGATAGTGGTCTTCGCCTATGGCAAAGCGCAGAAACTTCCGGTGACCCGCGCAGATTGGGACATGCAAGTAGGCGTCCATGATGTCCAAGGACGCCAGAAAATCCCCCGGGTGGAGCGCAGCAATCACCGAACGAATGGATTCCATGCGGAATCTTTGAACCTTTTACAAAGGCATTCAGGGCCTTGAGCTCCAGAATTGGACGGACTCAGTCTTTCTTTGGGACCACAAAAAAATTTGAATAAAATCCCTGAAACCTCTCCTTTGACAGTACTGGCAAAAACACCACGCACCTCAGCAAGTCCTGCACTGCCCCCAATAAGGCAGCCCGACGCGCTGGAAATGAGATGTGAGGGAAGAATCTGTCTGGTGGCCAGGAAAGGAACTCCATTCTGTACCCCGAGGTGACCACCTCGCATACCCACCGGTCGGAGATCCGGTAGGCCCACCGATTCGTGAACCTGCAAAGTCGTCCCCCCACCCCTGAGTCGGGCGGGGGCAAGACTTCATGCGGTGGCGGGCTTGGTAGCCGGCTTGTCCGGCTTACGTACCCAGGGACGCTTCTGTCCTACAGCCGCACTCGTCAGTCTGGGAGAATTTTTCCGTGAGCTCTGACGAAAAAACCTCTTCTGTGTGGGGAAGAAGGGCGCAGCTTACAGCGCGGCTCCCTTGCCTTAGTAGGCTGAGGAAGAAGGGTGCTCTTACCTCCCGTGACATTTTTAATAATGTCATCCAGGGAAGCACCAAATAGTCTTTCGCCCTCAAAAGGTAAATTTCAACCAGATAAGACGACGCAATACCACCGCAGACATCGAGGCCCTAGAAACTAAGGGGGCAACGTCCATAGTGGCATCGCACACAAACACCAGGCCCTACACCATTTGATCGGCCAGTACAATTCAATCCAGGAGGAAGATTATGCTCCTGCACAGTCTGGTGCATATTCTTAGCCCATGCCAGGAGTGTCTGAGACACCAGGATCGCCGCTACAATGGGACATAGCGCGGTGAACATGGCTCTGCTCACCACTCCCGACCTCCTATTAGTAGGGTCCCTAAAGGCAGGAGTCCCCTCAACCTAGAGAATTGTGGCTTTATTCCAAGGGGGGGGGGCAACAACCGGGCCTCAACCGGAGGAGAGGCCCACTTTTTAAAATCAGGCTCTCCTCAAAGGGGTATCTAACCGCCAGACGCTGCAAGACCACAAAGGTCTTCTGCGGTATGTCCAAACCCTGGTCAATGAATTTTATCAAAGAAAGGTGTATATAGGGAAAAACCCTTTTTAGAAGGATTAGCTTGAAATGAACCAAAGGAGACCGATTCCATCAGAGGTTCCTCAGCCGCAGCATCCAGCTTGAGAGTGTCCCTCACAGCATCAATGAGTTCACTAACAAGGGTCCGGCGGTCATGTACTGACCCAGATAAGGCGTTTTCCTCACAAGGAACGTCCTGGTCAAAAATTATTCAAAAATTCAGAGCTAGGGTCCTGTGCCGCAGCAATGCCCATATCTGAATCAGAGCACTCCCCTGGAGATGGTGTGGGGAGAGGGAGCTTTTCAGCCCCCTTGCGCTCACACGCCGCTTCCATCCTGGCAACAAATGAGTCCAGGACTGCCGACAACTGGTCCCTAGGGACTGCAGAGGCAGTAGCACTCTGCCTGTTGCCTGACATGAAGGGGCAACAAAAACTTAGTAAAAATGGCGCCCGACAGCCCAAGCAAAAACACAAGGCCCAGGCTGACACAGACAGCATTACCACACATAATGCAGACCCCCAACGGAGACTGGCTCCGAAGAGAGCCACGTCCTCTCCTTTGCTAGGCAGAAAAAACTGAGGCTGCAGGGAGGAGGGTTATGTCCGGAGGGACCACCCCTTGGGCGGGGCTGTTCAGCTCTGGTAATGGAATGCATCTTAAATCCTCTAACATTCTGCCTAGTCTTCTCCTATGAGCAGGAACATAACCCACTTTGTCAAGATTGAAAATGCTGTGTCAGTCCATGGACGGCAAGAGAATTTTTTTTAATAATTTTCTTCACACAAAGAGCTGTCTTTTGGTGGTATTTAATCACTGCTGGGTTTTTCATTTTTACAAAAACAAGAACGAAAATAGCGAGAAAAAAAATAGGATTATTTTGTACTCACCGTAAAATCCTTCTCTGTCGTCCATGGACGGACACAGCTCCTTAATAGTTGGGTTATGTTCCTGATCTATAGGAGAGGACTAGGCAGAACATGTTAGATATTTAAATACATGTTACTTTAGCAGAGTTGAACAGCCCCACCCAGGGGGCGGTCCCTCCGGACATAACCCTCCGCCCTGCAGTCAGCAGCTCAGTTCGTAAAAAGCAGTACAAACAAAAAAAAAAAAAGGAGGGGTGGGTGCTGTGTTCGTCCATGGTGAGTACAAAAAATCCTATTTTCTCTTTTCGTCCATGGACGGACACAGCTCCTTAATTCTTGACAGTTGGGACGTCCCAAAGCAGTGTCAAAGAACGAGGGGTGGGAACAGCAATCAAAAAAACAATTTCACCCCAAACAAGCAGAGCTCCTCAACAGAGAAGTTGCAACCTCAAACAGCCGCCTGCAAAACTTTGCGGCTGAAGCTAGCATCCGAAGATGCACTCACATCAACTTTGTAAAATTTTGAGAAAGTGTGAACGGACGACCAGGTCGCCACCTTACACACTTGTGATAGACGCTTTAAGTCGGAAAGCCCTGGTCGAATGCGCCGTGACAGGAAAGGGAGGCGCCCGCCCCTTAAGGGCATAGGCCTGGATGACGGTTTGCCTGATCCATCGAGAAATGGTGGCCGACGAAGCCGCCAGGCCGGCCCTTCTGCGGACCAGAAACCGACACACAGTGAGTCAGACCTCCGGAGCCGTAGCAGACAGGTACACCCGCAAGGCACATACCGCATCTAAAGAATGCAGCGCAACCTCCTTGGAATGCGATGGCCGAGGACACAAGGATGGAAGTACAATGTCCTCATTCATGTGAAAGGCCGAAACCACCTTCGGAAGGAAGGAAGGCTGCGGGCGTAGCACCCCTTTATCCTTATGGAGGACCAAATATGGGGACTTGCAATTCAAGGCCGATTGGTGAATTTATGGTACAGCGTGCTTAGTTGCAGTCCTCCAAGACAGTATTTGGCGCAATATAAATATCAATCAATTCAGAAACCCTCCTGACGGATGTGATGGCTACTAGGAAGGCAACCTTCTGAGAAAGTGTCAAAAGAGGAATTTCCCCGGATGTCCTCAAAAGGGAGGTTTCTGAAGTACCGACAGCACCAGATTCAAATCCCACAGAGGTAGTGGTGGTCGAACCGGAGGAGCCACACGTCGGACCCCTTGCACAAACGTACTCAAATGAATGAGCCGCCAGGGCTCGCTGAAAGAAAACAGCCAAGGCTGAAATTAGCTCCTTAATGGTGCTTAAGGCAAGTTTCTGATCCACTCCACGCTGTAAAAACAGCAGGATCCTGGAAACCGAATATGCCCGTGGACATCATTCCATCTCCTCACACAGAGATGTAGGCCCTCCACGTGCGATGGTAGATCTTCCTAGAAGACTTCCGTGCCCTAAACATGGTTGAAATGACCCAATCCGACAGGCCTCGGTCCCTTAGTACCTGGCTTTCAATAGCAATGCCATTAAAGCCAGCGACTAAAGCAGGATGAAGAATGGGACCTTGCGAGAGAAGGTCCTCCCGCATTGGCAGTCGCCAGGGTGCATCCACCAATCCGGGGCGATGAGAATCACCGGAATCCCCTCGGTCTTTACTCTGCGGCGCAGACGAGGAAGAAACTTCAGTAGAGGAAAGGCATAAATTAGCCGATACTGACCCCACGGGGCCACCAATGAGTCTGCCCAGGGATCTCTGGACCTGGCCATGAACCTCGACACCTTGCGATTGAGTCGAGAAGCCAGGAGATCCACATCAGGCATGCTCCATCTTCGGCAAAGGAGTTCAAAAACCTCCAGATGTAACGACCACCCCCCTTGGTCCAGCATCTGGCGACTCAGATAGTCCGCCTGCCAGTTTTCCACGCCCGGAATGTAAACTGCCGATAGAGCCGGCACGGTCCTTTCCACCCACCGCAGGATGTGAGCGACCTCCGACGCTGCAGCCGAGCTTCTTGTTCCTCCTTGATGGTTGACGTATGCCACTGCCGTGGCGTTGTCTGACTGGATTTTAACTGGACGCCCTCTTAACCTCTGTGACCACTTGGAGAGGCACAGCCTGATCGCCCGGAGTTCCAGGACATTGATCGGCAGTTGGGATGCGTTTGGAGTCACGCGGCCCTGGGCCGCCTGAACCCCCCCAGACTCCCCCCCCCCCCCCAACCGGTCAGGCTGGCGTCCATCGTCATCAAAGTCCAATGAAAAAGGAGGAACGACTTCCCGCGGACCGAAGAGCCGGGGATCTCAGCCACCAACTCAGAGGTCCTGACAAGATGACTTATCTGAATCTGACAATCCAGAGATAACGGAGATTTGTTCCATTTCTGCAAGACTCGAGTGTGGAGTTGGGCATATGGTACTGCTTCGAAAGAGGCTATGACGAGGCCCAGGACTCGCATGCAAAAACGGAGAGATGACCATTTGCAGGATGTCAACAACTTCACCAGTCTGGAGTGTCTGCAACTTTTCCAAAGGTAGAAAGACTCTGGCCTCCGAGGTACTCGAGGCGCTGGGTCGGTAACCAACACCTACTTCTGGAGGTTCAGTATCCAACCAAACTCCCGGAGGGTCTGACTGGCTATAGACACGTTGCCCTCCAATTCTGAGCTTGAAGCAGCTCTCAGAAGAAGGTCGTCCAAGTAGCCCACGATAGCAATGCCACGCTGTCTCAGCAAAGCTAGATCGGGGCAAGCACCTTGGTGAAAACTATTTGTGTGCCGACGCTAGGCCAAAGGGAAGGGCCACAAATTGATAGTGGTTTTCACCGATCGCAAAGCGCAGGAACCTCCAATGCCTGACGCAGATGGGGACATGCAAGTATGCGTCCCTGATATCCAAGGACGCCAGGGAGTCCCCCGGATGGAGCGCAGCAACTACCGAATGAAACGATTCCATCCGGAAATTTCTAATCTTTATAAAAAGGCATTGAGGGCCTTGAGGTCCAAGATTGGACGGACTCCGTCCTTCCTTTGAGACCACAAACAGATTCGAATATAAACCCTGAAACCTGTCCTGCAGTGGAACGGGTATGATTACCCCGCACCTCAACAAGTCTTGCACTGCCCCCTGCAGGGCAGTCAGACGAGCCGGAAGGAGAGGCAGATTTGAGGGAAAGGATCTGTTTGGGGTACAAGATAGTTTTTCTTGTCCACCAATGTGACCACCTCGCAGACCCACTGGTCGGAGAGCAGGGAGGTCCACCGAGCTGCAAACCCGCAAAGCCGTTCCCCTACCCAGGAGTCGGGCGGGGGCTTGTTTGCTGGCTTGCGCACCCAGGGACGCTTCTGTCCCCCAGCTGGACCTGTCCGCTTGAGAGGGTCTGCTAGCAGGCCCTGACTGATGAAAATACCGCTTCTGTGTGGGAAAGGAGGGCCCCGGCTTCAGCGTGGCTCCTTCCCTTTAGTGGACCGAGGGAGAAGTGTGCTCTTACCTCCAGTGACATCCTTAATGAGGTCTTCTAGTGCAGGGTTTCTCAACTCCAGTCCTCGAGGCGCCCCAACAGGTCATGTTTTCAGGCTTTCTATTATTTTGCACAGGTGATTTGATCAGTTTCACTTCCTTAGTAATTACCACAGCCGTTTCATTTGAGGGAACTCATCAAAACATGACTTGTTGGGGCGCCTTGAGGACTGGAGTTGAGAAACACTGGTCTAGTTAGGCACCAAAAAGCCTCCCACCCTTGAAAGGCAAATCTGCCAGTTTTCTTGGAAGCTTGGTCAGCAGACCAGCATTTCAGCCATATCAGGCGGCACAATACCACCGCAGATGCGGAGGCCCTGGAGAATAAAGGGGCCACATCCAGGGTTGCATCACAGACGTACACAAGTCACTGTACCAACTGTTCGGCCAGTGACACGCATTTGGACAGACCCTGCAGTGGAAGTCCAAGCTGTATCTTCCAGCTTGAGAGTGTCCCTCACAGCATTAATAAGTGCACTCACAAGTGCCCTGTCTTGCGCTGACCCGGACGAGGGGGTCCTCCTCACTGGGAAGGTCCTGGTCCGCCTCTTTGACACACCAGAACCAGGGTCCTGAGCCGCAGCCAGGCCCGAGTCTGAGTCAGAACATTCCCCAGGCGATGGGAGGGGGCGCTTGGTACCCCCCTTGTGCCCGCGCGCCGCTTCCACCCTGGCAACAAATGACTCCAGGACTGCCGACAAAGCGTCCATGGGAACCGCAGGTGCAGTGGCACCGGTTGCTGCCTCTGGAATGTTTGGGGGGAAAACACCAGCTTCTGACTCCATATTGCCCACTGACAGCCCTTAGGGACTCCGTCAAGACACCTGACACAAAAATTGTCAACCCTTCTTGCTGCACTGATCGGGGGGGGGGTTTACCCAGGGAACTCACCACCCAGCAAGAGACTGTTCAGCGCCGCTGCCCGCACTCCACACACAGAGTGTGACTGAGGAACTCAGGTGAATTGCGCTGTTCAGGAAGCCAGCCAGCACTAGAGGCCAAAACCCACTCCAAAATGGATGCCGGGTGCCTCAGAAAAATGTGCGGACCACAAGAAAATGGCCACCCGCAATGCAGACCTGCGCCACAGCGCGACCACGACAAAATGGCTGCCAATGGGATCTTTCAATGCAATACACAGGCAACAGAAAAATGGCGCCGGCGCTTCCAAAATGGTGCCCAAACAAGCGAGGTGGACGAGAATGCCGCAGCGGAGGCTTCCAAAGAAAATAACTACCCCCCCCCGCCACAGAGAGCAGGCCTGGATACCCCCACAGCCCCCCTACAGGTTTTCCCCGGTCGCAGCGAGCCCCGCAAGGGGAGGAGGAAAAAAGTTGACAGAGGGAGAGAGGGGAGGGCAGGAGAACCCCCTAATGACCCCCTTAGGAATGCCCAGCTGTTCCATCCCACCGAGGCAGGAGGAACTGTACTTGCGAGGACCTGCTGGTGCGTCCCTGACCGACCTACAACCGAGCACTACGGAGAGCTGTCGGCCCGGTCAAGTGACTGAGACACCAAGCAGCCCGGTCATATGTGAACCCTGGAGCAATAGCTCACCTGCCACCTCTGGAGCCATGGGGTATGTCGTGGCCAACCCAGCACGTAGCTAAGGCCTGCTCACGCTTGTTGATTGGACTGGGGGGACTACAAGGATCTATATTATCCAGACTGTCATCCAGCCGGCAGTTGATAGATTTCTTAAAATAAAATCAGAAAATAAAATTAAAAAATTTCTTCCGGACCCTGGGTCCAAAAGGGAGCTAGGTCCTTCTCTACTAGGCAGAAAAAAACTGAGCTGCTGACTGCAGGGCGGAGGGTTATGTCCGGAAGGACCGCCCCCCCTGGGCGGGGCTGTTCAACTGTTAAAGTAACATGTATTTAAATATCTAACATGTTCTGCCTAGTCCTCGCCTATAGAACATGGACGAAAAGAGAAAATACGTTTTAGTTTGTCAGTAAATTTTGTAAATTAGTAATTCTCCTTCACTGATGCGCGCTGATGGGGCAGCACTGATGGGCACCGATAGGCTGCACGGATGAGGCAGCACTTATGGGCACTGATTAGGTGGCACTATTATGCCGCACTGATGGGCACCAACTGGCACCAGTAACGGGCACCGATTGTGGCACTCATGGCGCTTTACTGCAATCAGGGCACTGATTATCAGCGCCCCGATTACCTGCCCTGTTCTCCCATGCGAGGAGATGGTGCTGATCGCCACACACCGTCAGTGAGGCGAGAAGAGCCGATTACAGGCACTTCCGTATTTACATGTGACCGGCGGTGATTGCACACAGCCGATATGGATTGGGGGTCGAGCCGTGTCCTAGCAACAATGCGCGAATGCCCAACTGCGTGCCCTGCGGGCAAGGCCGTTCTGGTGCGCAGTCATATGATGTTCACCCTGAATGAGAGCCGCACCGTCCTGCTGTTGGTGGCTGGACGGCAAGTTGTTAAAGTAGGTTTAGCCATGAATAAGGTTTCTAAATCGGATTCTGAATGCACAGAATTCCATTTTCTCTAAACGCAGATATACTGATCGCACCTAAATGATTATACAGGATTTATTCAGCGCCAACAGTTTACACAGTGCTTTACAACATGAGGGTAGACAGTACAATTACAATAGATTCTAATACAGTAGGAATCAGTGAACCTTGCTCATTAATACAGGTAAATGCACAATGTGAATGGCACCATTGAAAAATCATTACGTGCATTTGGAAAGGTTCTCTAAACACATAAATGCAGGTTTGACAGTGCCAGTGTAAACAATGCCTTAAGGTGACAGGATACACTATTTCAGCCAATTTTAGGCTACATTCATATCCTGTGTAAATTGATCAGTACATAGATCCATCTTTAATGTGTAAATATTGTCACGTCCTTTTTCTCAATGGTAAACATGTATACGCATGTCAGATGCAGATTTTGTTACAGATCTGAATGCCATGCATGTTTACACACCTAAATAAATGTCTCCATTGAAAACAACGCAGCTGTGTTCACATACATAAATAAAAATAATAAGAACCTGGATTTGACAATTCAAATATATGGAAACCATTATTGCCAAACTCACCTGAGCTTGGTTCTTTCTCTGGCTTCTTGGGAGGTCCTCTCTTTCCTGCATCCTTGGATTTATTGGCTTCCTCCTGCTGTCTCTGTTCTGCTAAAGACTTATTAAGAACCTGAGTAATTACAGAGTCTCCTTCTCCAACAAGGAACATGTTCTTGAACTTGTTGTAAAGCATAGAGGCCTTGTCCATTACAACTTGACTGGCTTTGAACCGACGAATCTATCAAGAAATATACTTTTTTTTTTAATATGTTTTGGATTATTTCCTTACTCAACCACTTCTAAAAGCAAAATTTATGAGGGGCATTTATCAAAACTGGAACAGAATCTGGAGCAAATGGCAACCTATCAGCTTCTATTTTGAGCTTGTGCAATTGGTTGTCATGCACAGCTGCTCCAGATTATGGGCTATCCCAGTTATGATAAATTCCCCTTATGCCAAATGATTACTGCAGTGTAGTAACGTAGAACTTTAGTCAAAAATTAAGTCCCACTGGATCACTTCAGGCTGGCCCATTTTGCAGATAAAGCTATGTAAAACATTAAAATAACTGCCTATATGGTTTATAATCCAGTAATACACTGTACTCTGCACATGCTCAGTTCTCCTTTTGTTGGCACTGTGAAGAAAATCCGAGCCACTAGAGCAGGGGTCAAGCAACCTTATTCCACTTAAGGACCAGATTTGATGTATGTGAATGCATGGAGGGCCGCATTTCACATGCTAATGAAGATAATAATGATCCTAATATAGTAATAACAGTTTTACCTCACTTTAAGGTGTGTCACTAATACAAAGCCAGTTCACCCTGAAGGAGCATGTGGCTGGGGATTCAGATTTTACTGTCCTCTCCCCCATCCTGGCACCCAAGGGTGGCTGATGCAAGCCAGCTTGGTCTTGAGATGCGAGCCCCCGCCCCTAGGGGAGATGGGGTCCCTAATAGGGTCCCCCCTATTGCAGGGGAAAGTATATTCCTTGGTAAAGAACCTGAAATTTTCATCAAGTTATGGGTAAAATTCCACTTTAAAGTGATTAAATAAGGCTTCTTACATTTTCCACCTTCATATTTTTATGTTAAAGGGGCTGTAAAGGTTTGTTTTTTATTTTCTAAATAGGTTCCTTTAAGCTAGTGCATTGTTGGTTCACTTACCTTTTCCTTCGATTTCCCTTCTAATTTTTTTTTTTCTTTACCTGAATTTATCACTTCCTGTTTCTCCTCAGTAAACTTCACACCCATCATCCGAGCAGTGTTTAGTCAGCCTGAACAGCTTACTGAGGAGGAACAGGAAGTGAGAAATTCAGACAAAGAAAATAAAGAAAAAAAACATTTAGAAGGGAAATCGAAGAAAAAGGTAAGTGAACCAACAATGCACTAGCTTAAAGGAACCTATTTAGAAAATAAAAAACAAACCTTTACAACCTCTTTAAATGTAAAAAAAAAAAAAAATTAGATTAGCACTGAACAGATTAGAAACCACCATCTCTCCATCTCTCTGTTTAACAGTTGCATAAATAAAATATCAACCTCCTATGCATAGTTCACAAATATTCATCTCCTAGACTTGTAATGTGAAAAGCAGAACAGAGGAGTTTTGAATTACCTGTAAATTCCATATCTTAATGTACAGTACTGGACACAGACAACTTATGCATACACTATAGGTTATAGGCTTGTACCTTCAGGTGATTTGACACTGGCAAGCTTTTGGGGACACCTCTTCCCTTTAACCCTACGCCGTGAGTCCTCAATTTTGTAGCCAGCCATGCAGAGTAACAGAGAATTTGAGAGTGGTCTGTGTCCTGTACATCAAGATATATAATTTACAGTCAAGACTCCTTATCTTGAAGCAGAACTAAAAAGGCAAGGGAGGGTTATAACCCCCTAATTTTTTCCACGTATCCTATTGTGGCTATTTTCCTTCACTTACAGTCCCATAGCAAAAATAGGAAGTGAGAAGAAATCCCTCCAAAGTCATGGAATACCTGTCCCTAGGGTCCCCACTGAAAGACTTCCCCTCTATTCCTGTGCTGGGAACCACCACCCAAAATTTGGGATGATCTTTTACTTTAGCATTTGTTGATAAAAAAGGTATAGAAGATAAACAGAGGGTTAAACTCCATAACAGGAACCAGAGGCGTAGCGTGGGGGGGGGGGGGGGGGGCAGGGGACGGTTGCCCCAGGCGCAAATTTAAATGGGCGCAGCGGCAGCTTACCTGCCGCTCTTCTCCTGCGCTGTGCAGTCTGGAGACTGAGCTTTTCGGCATCGCTATGAGGAAGAAGTTGCGGTGCAGTGCCAGCTTAGGCTCCAGCGGTGACACTGACAGCAGTGAGTAAATGAACACCGAAGACCATCCATGATGATCCCAGAGTTTGTGACCGTGTGGAGACTGAGGGGGAAGGAGGGGGGCAGGCGACTCACGAGGCATCCTCTCTATTACACGCCACTCCCCACACACGAGGTCCAGGATCCCGGCTCGTGCGACATGCTGTCCCGTCCACTTAGCCCACCCCACAGCCCGGACTTCTGACCACCGCCGCTTCTCCTGAGTCCTGCCTGTCAGTGTTTCTAGATAGGACACCGGCACTCTGAACCTGCACCGACCACCCCAGGACTGGAGGAAACCGGTGCCAGGAGGAAGAGGATGAGGCATCCACAGACAGAAGCCCCTCCTCACCGGCAGCTGCACGGACATTGTGAGTACTCCTCTACAGAGGAAAGCTCTGTACGGGATGATGGCAGCCGGAGGGGGGCTGGGGCTGAGCTCTGAACTGTAATCTGTGGGAAAGAGCTTTGCAATTGGGGGGGGGGGGTTGTACACAGCGCACCCCCTCAACCCTGCACGCCACACCCCCTCAACCCTGCACGCCACACACCCCCTCAACCCTGCACGCCACACACAGCACACCCCCTCAACCCTGCACGCCACACACAGCACACCCCCTCAACCCTGCACGCCACACACAGCACACCCCCTCAACCCTGCACGCCACACACAGCACACCCCCTCAACCCTGCACAGCACACCCCCTCAACCCTGCACAGCACACCCCCTCAACCCTTCATTCAGTACACAGCACACCTCTCAACCCTGCACTCCATATACAGCGAACCTCTGAACCCTGCATTCTGTACAAAGCGCATCCCTCAGCCTTGCACTCCATACACAGCACACCCCTCAACGCTCATTGCTAATTAGTTCTAGTTCTTTTTTTCTATTGGTGGGTCCCGTCACTTCCGCAGTCTGTGGTGTGCAGGCAGTGAGATGTGCTGTAACCTTATGCAACAAATCAGTGGGTTGTAATGATGTGCTGTAACCTCTAGCAACCAGTGAGCGCAATAATGTGCTGCAATGTCTAGCAACCAATTAGGGAGTAACCCCTAGCAACCAGTGAGTGGTAATGATGTGCAGTAACCTTCAGCAACCAGTGAACAGTATTGATCTGCTGTAATCTATAGCAAGCAATCAGTGAGCAATAATAATTTGCAGTAACCTCTAGCAACCAGTTTGTAGTAAATGATGTGCAGTAACCTCTAGCAAACAATGGGTAAGAGGTAATTATGTGCAGTATCGTGTAGCAACCGATCAGTGAGCAATAATAATGTGTGTAGTGGACAGTGTAAGAATCAGGTAGGTCAGTGTAGTGGTCAGTATAGGAATCAGGTAGGTCAGTATAGCAATCAGATAGGTCAGTGTAGGTTAGTATAGTGGTCAAGTAGGTCTGTGCAGGAATCAGGTTGGTCAGTACTACTGTACTAGCTGAAGGGACTCAGAGTGCTAGAAAAAAAATGCGGGTTAGGGGGCGCAAATCTCTTGCCCTGCCCCGGGCGCTGACAAGCCATGCTACGCCACTGACAGGAACACCGACGGCAATAAAACCCGATACGTGTTCCAATCACTCTATGCAAAACGAAAAAATAGGATTTTTGTACTCACCGTTAAATCCGTTTCTCTGACGTCCATGGACCGACGCAGCTCTCATACTGATTACATGTGGGTATATGTCCCTGCTCGCAGGAGAAGACCTAGGCAGAATGTTAGAGGTTAAAACATTCTAGAACAAGCCAGAGCTGAACAGCCCCGCCCAGGGGGGCGGTCCCTCCGGACATTACCCTCCCACCTGCAGCTAACAGCCTCAGTTCGTAACAAAGCAGTACAAACTTAAAAGGAAGGGTGGGTGCTGCGTCAGTCCATGGACATCAGAGAAACGGATTTTACGGTGAGTAAAAAAATCCTATTTTCTCTTATCGTCCATGGACCGACGCAGCTCTCATACTGATTACATGTGGGATGTCCCAAAGCAGTATAAGAAAAAGGGTGGGAGCAAAAAAAGGAACAACCAAAACTTCACTCCAAACCAGCAGAGCCCCTCAACGGAGGAGTTGCAACATTAGACAGCGGCCTGCAACACTTTGCGGCCAAATGAAGCATCCGAAGATGCAGCCACATCAACCTTGTAGAACTTTGAGAAGGTATGAACGGACGACCAGGTCGCCGCCTTGCACACTTGTGCAACCGACGCTTGATGTCGGAAAGCCCAGGAAGCACCGATTGCCCTGGTGGAATGCGCCGTGACCGGAAAGGGGAGGAGCCCGTCCCCTAATGGCATAGGCCTGAATAACAGTCTGTCTGATCCACCTAGAAATGGTGGCAGACGACACCGCTTGGCCCTGTTTCGGACCAGAGAGACACAAACAGCGAGTCAGACTACCGAATAGGAGCGGTAGACGCCAGGTATACCCGTAAGGCACGCACTACATCCAAATTGTGAAGTGCAACCTCCCTAGGATGCGATGGTTGAGGGCACAAGGACGGAAGGACAATGTCCTCGTTAAGGTGAAAAGCCGACACCACCTTTGGAAGAAAAGACGGTCGCGGTCGCAATTCCGCCTTGTCCTTATGAAGGACCAGGTAAGGCGACCTACATGACAGAGCCGCCAATTCAGACACCCGTCTAACAGAAGTGATGGCCACTAAAAAAGCCACCTTCTGGGACAAAGTCAAAAGAGGAATCTCTCTTACATTCTCAAAAGGAGATTCCTGAAGAACCGAAAGCACCAAGTTCAGATCTCAAGGAGGGAGCGGGGGCTTGGAAGGTGGAACCACATGGCGTACTCCCTGCACAAAAGTGCTAACCAAGGAATGACCAGCTAGGGGTCTTTGAAAGAAAACGGCCAAAGCCGAAATCTGACCCTTAATAGTGCTTAAAGCCAGCCTTTGAGCAACACCACGCTGCAAGAACCTCAGGATTCTGGGAACGGAGTACGTCCGTGGACGCCAGTCCAGCTCCTCGCACATAGCGATGTAAGCTCTCCAGGTACGGTGATAGATCTTCCTAGAAGAAGACTTCCGTGCCCTAAGCATGGTTGAAATTACCGAATCAGACAGACCTCGGTCTTTTAGCACCTGGCTCTCAATAGCCATGCCGTTAAAGCCAGAGACTCTAAAGCAGGACAAAAGATAGGACCTTGAGATAGAAGGTCCTCCCTCAAGGGCAGGCGCCAAGGGGCGTCCGCGATGAGACGTACCAGATCGGCGTACCAATGACGCCGAGGCCAGTCCGGGGCAATGAGGATCACCGGAATACCCTCGGCCGCTACCCTGCGCAGCAGACGAGGAATCAACTGCAGCGGAGGGTAGACATATATCAGGCAATACCGACCCCACGGGGTCACTAACCCATCCGAGGCATCCGCCCAGGGGTCCTTGGACCGGGCCACAAACCTCGACACCTTGCGATTGAGTCGAGACGCCATCAGGTCCACATCCGGAGTGCCCCATTGTTGACAAAGGAGGTGAAACACTTCCGGATGCAAGGACCACTCCCCCTGGTCCAGGGACTGGCGGCTCAGATAGTCCACCTGCCAGTTTTCTACGCCCGGAATGTAAACGGCCGACAGCGCCGGCACGCTTCTTTCCGCCCATCTTAGAATGTGGGCGACCTCGGATGCCGCAGCCGGGCTCCGAGTGCCCCCCTGATGGTTGACATACGCCACGGCCGTGGCGTTGTCCGACTGGATCCTGACCGAGTGGCCCTGTAGCCTCTTTGACCAAGCGGAGAGACACAGTCTGATCGCCCGCAATTCCAGGACGTTGATCGGGAGACGAGATTCGGCTGGAGTCCAGAGCCCTTGAGCTGACAGGACTCCCCACACTCCCCCCCAGCCCGTCAGGCTGGCGTCCGTTGTGATCACCGTCCAGTGGATGGGGAGGAACGACTTCCCGACCTGAAGAGCCGGGGACCTCAGCCACCATATCAGGGACGCCTTGACAGAGTGACTCACCTGGATCTGAAGATCCAAAGAGAATGGGGACTTGTCCCAAACCGACAGAATTCCCTTCTGTAATGCCCGAGTGTGTGATTGGGCATACGGAACCGCCTCGAAGGAGGCCACCATCAGTCCCAGGACTCTCATGCAGAAGCGAATTGACGACCACTTTCGGGACGACAAAACCCGTACTGCTGACCGAAGGGTCAGTAGCTTCTCTGAGGGTAGAAACACCTTTGCTGCCGAAGTGTCCAGGATCAGACCCAGATACTCCAAGCGCTGAGTCGGGACTAGAGCCGACCTCTGCGTGTTCAGAACCCATCCGAAGTCCCGGAGGGTCTGACTGACTATCGTCACATTTTCCTCCAATTCTGAGCCATTTTCTGCTCTGAGAAGGAGATCGTCTAGGTAGCCCAAGATAACAATTCCTCGCTGTCTCAGCAAAGCTAGAACCGGGGCCAGCACCTTGGTGAAAACCCGTGATGCTAGGCCGAAGGGGAGGGCCACGAACTGATAGTGGACTTCGCCCATGGCAAAGCACAGAAACTTCTGGTGGCCTGCGCGGATTGGGATGTGCAAGTAAGCGTCCTTGATATCTAAGGACGCCAAAAAATCCCCCTGTTGGAGGGTCGCGATCACCGTGCGAATGGATTCCATCCTCAATTTTTGTACCCTCACATGGGTATTCAGGGCCTTGAGGTCCAGGATAGGCCGAACCCCATCCTTTTTCGGGACAACAAACAGGTTTGAGTAAAACCCCTGAAACCTCTCTTGTGACGGAACCGGCACAATTACCCCGCGCCCGAGCAAATCCTGTACGGCCCCCAAGAGGGCCGCCCGGCGGACCGGAAGGAGAGGGAGGTTCGAAGGAAAAAACCTGTTTGGGGGCCACGAGCGGAACTCTATCCTGTATCCCGAGGTGACCACCTCGCACACCCACCGGTCGGAGATCCGGGAGGTCCACCGCACCGAGAACTTGCGAAGACGTCCCCCCACCCCAGAGTCGGGCAGGGGCAAGACTTCATGCGGTGGTGGACTTGGGAGCTTGCTTGGTAGGCTTACGCACCCAGGGACGTCTTTGTCCCCCAGCAGCCCTTTTTTCAGTCTGGGTGGGCTTGCCCGCATAATCTGACTGCTGAAAAAACTTCTTCTTCGCCGGAAAGGAAGGGCCCGGCCTGCGGTGGGGTTCCTTTCCCTTAATAGACTGGGGAAGGAAAGTGCTCTTACCCCCTGTGACGTTCTTAATAATGTCATCCAGTGCGGCTCCAAACAGTCTACCGCCCTTAAAGGGCAAGTCAGCCAGGAGCTTTTTGGAAGCTAGGTCGGCTGACCAGCATTTCAGCCAGATAAGCACCTTACGCACCACCACAGCAGAAATGGAGGCCCCCGTGATTAAAGGGGTCGCATCCACAGTGGAATCGCACACGAAGACCAAACCCTGCGCAAGCTGTTGAGCCAGGGCAATGGTCTCAGGAGGGAGATTATGCTCCTGCACCGTCTGGTGCAATATCCGTGCCCAGCCTGTGAGTGTGAGACACCAGCGTTGCCACCACTATAGGGCGTAAGGCTGCCCCAAATAAGGTGAACATAGTTCTACACGCCACCTCTGACCTCCTGTCAGCGGGATCCTTGAATGCAGGAGTCCCTTCCATTGGGAGCATAGTGGCCTTATTTAAACGGGCGACCAGGGGGTCGACCACCGGGGGTTGAGCCCACTTCTTAACCAGGTCCTCCTTAAAGGGGTACCGTAGAGCTATGTGCCGTGGGACCGTCAAAGTCTTCTGCGGCTTATCCCAGACTTGGTCAATGTATGTATCAAAAAAAGGCACATAAGGAAAAACCTTTTTTTGAAGATACGGCTTTTAAAGAACCAAAAGGTCATAGTGTCAACCTGAGGTTCCTCAGCCTCAACATTCAGCTTGAGATCATCCCTCACAGCATCAATGAGTTCACTCACAAGCACCCTGTCAGTTGGTGGTTCAAGACTGGGGTCTTCCTCACAAGGAATGTCCTGACTAAACACATCAAAATCCTCAGAACTAGGGTCCTGAGCAGCAGTAGCTAGGCCCATATCTGACTCCGAGCACTCCCCTAGAGGAGAATGTGTGGGGAGGGGGCGTTTACAGCCCCCGTGCGTTCGCACACCGCTTCCAGCTTGACAGGGAATGATTCCAGGACTGCCGACAACTGGTCCATAGGGACCGCAGGTGCAGGAGCACTGCCAGTTGCCTCTGGCAAGTGGGGAGAAGCAGGTGAACCGGACTCCATTTTGCCACCCTCTGAGACCCTATTCACTATAACAGTGAATAGTACAGTCCACCCACTGGCTGTGCGGAGGCTGAGGAGGGGATACCCGGAGGACTCACCACCCTTTAGGGACCGCTCGGTTCCGCTGTCTGCGCCAAACTGTAGCGTGAAGCCTGAGGAGAGTGAGGAATGAGGAAGCTGTGAGGAGAAAGTATTTCGCGCCGTTCAGCAGCGCCGCTAGAGGCCGAAACCGAAACTAAAAATGCTGTGGCTACAAGAAAATGGCCGCCGGGCGCTTGTACCTGAGCTACGGCAAAATGGCCGCCGATGGCGCATTTTTTAAAATTTAAACAGCGCGCCACACAAGTCGTCCAGAACACTTCCCCTCAGAAAAAAACAGCAGAGAGCGGCCCCCCCAGGGCAGAACGACCCCCCAAGCATCCCCATACAGCACAGCACCAGTACAGGGCACAGAGAGCAGCATAATATAGGAGAGAAAAAGTTGCGCGATTGAGAATATCACCAGTACAGCAGCTGGTGAAAGTGTAAATATGAGCCAAAAGGCTCACACAGTAAATATATGACACAAATTGATGAAAGTGAGTGATGCGAACATGCGATAAAGAAGTCACATAAACAAAAAACCACAAAAGTTGTCGCATATAGTCCAAACGATAGAGTTCATATGCACAAAAAATGCTCCTCCACCGTGCTGATTGTGATCCAATGTATTACACCACGAGCAAGTGTAGGATAGGACAGCCTCCACCAATAGATTTACTGCCTCTTACCGATAATGATGGATCCCTTGTCACAGGGGATCAAAGAAAGCCTGTGGCTATTCCCCAGCCAAGGGTATGGGGCAGGCAGCGTCTCACTGACCAGGAGATCCACAACTCCACTGCAAAGCGTGCATGCCTGCTGACAGAGCTGTGCAAAGCACTGCAAGACTTCCTTAACAGGGAGCAGCATAACAGGGGGGAGACAGGGAGAACCCCCCACAAACAGAAACACAGCCAGCATGTACTCACCTTCTTTCCAGGAGAGACTACTTACCCGTCCCGCAAGCACCTTGGAGAACATCCTCGGTGCCATTAGAGGGAATAACTGGCTTGTTTCAGACAGACCTATCACAGAGTCGTACTGCGTAGCTGTCGGCCCGGTCAACCGCGAGAGATACAGTAGGTACTGTTCAATCTTGAGAGGACCGCGGGAGCATGAAAGCAACCCGGCCACCCCTGGAGCCATGGGGTATGTCGTGAACTGAGTCTCACGCATGCAAGGCGAGGATCAGCACGCTCGATGGTCGGACAGGGAAGACTACGAGGATACTAGTGTACCCAACCTGTTGCCCAGCTGAAAGTTGATTGAAGGTCTCAAAAATAAAATAAAATTCCCAAAAAGGAATAAAATTGAAAAGTAAAATCTTCCAGGAGACTGGCTCCTGAGAGCCACGTCTTCTCCTTCTGCTAGGCAGAAAAAAAACTGAGGCTGTTAGCTGCAGGTGGGAGGGTAATGTCCGATGGGACCGCCCCCCTGGGCGGGGCTGTTCAGCTCTGGCTTGTTCTAGAATGTTTTAACCTCTAACATTCTGCCTAGGTCTTCTCCTGCGAGCAGGGACATATACCCACATGTAATCAGTATGAGAGGGGGAGGGTAGGAGGGAAGGGTTGTGAAAGTGTACTCAGTAGTTTTTGTGGGGAGTGGTACAAGGGTGGAGGGCAAAGAAGACAAAACATAATGCATGTAAAAAGTGCGTAAGAAAGTTTGTTACACTCAAATCATTCAAAACACTAAAATACATATTAAGAGGAGTGGTAGGGAGAGGTCTCACCTCAAAGGTAGGATGCGGTCACATTAGAAGCCCTCTATTTGGGCCCCAAGAAGGGCGGGGGGAGCAGCGGGTGGGAAGGGGAGGGGTGGGTGGGAAAGTATGTTTGTTTTGGGCACTAGAAGAGGGGGGAGATTCACTAAAAACACAAATCTTTGAGCGAAGAGTATTAACGGCACATTTTGGTAAGATGGGAGGCATAAAGATAAGAGCAGTCCTTAAAGGGGTAGATGACGGATAGTAGGGAGGTTGGGAAGAGAACCCCAAAACCTGGTAAAAGTATGAAAGTGTGTTCATGGAATGTTCGGGGGGTAAAAAAATTCAACTAAAAGACAAGTGATTTTCTCAACAGCAGAAAGGAAGGACATCAAAATGCTGTGTCTGCAGGAGACGCACCTGGACAGGGAGACTATTAAGATACTAAAAAACACAGGAAATACAAAACAGTACCATTCTACACACACTTCCTATTCAAGGGGTGTGAGTGTTGATAGATTCGGGCGCAGTGTTCTCCTGTAGACAGAGCAAGATAGATCCTAAGGGACGGTATGTGTTTCTTCATTGTTGGATAGAAACAAAAGAATATGTGGTGGCAAATATATATATCCCCCCCCCACCCCATTTGAAACCGTAGTCCTTTGGGCGCTAATAGAGTTCGTTATGGATAAGGTGGGGGTTCCCGTTATAGTGGTAGGGGATTTTAATATGACCATGGATAAAGGAATAGATAGGTTCCCGGCGGGTGCTTCCGCAGGACATCTGTCTGCCAGCCCTCTCCTTCATTTTTGTGAGGAGGTGGGTTTGACAGACGTGTGGCGGAGGAGACACCCGGGGGAAAAACAATTCTGTCACTCAAGGACGCACGGTACCCTGTCCAGAATAGACCTCGTACTTTGTAACGAGGAGGCACTAGAAGTGGTGGGGGAGGTGGTTTATGAAACAAGAAGCATTTCAGATCACTCCCCAGTAATACTTGAAATAAAGCTGGATAAGGGGCATGGTAGTGGGGATTGGAAGATAAACCCATTCTGGTTGGAAGTAATTGGGGACCCGGGGGGAATTTGCGACAGTCTGAATGAATTTGTAGTATTAAATACCGGATGAGCCTCAATGGGAGTGATTTGGGATGCTCTGAAAGCATTCTTACGGGGAATATTAATTCAAAAGGTATCAGTAGCTAAAAAACAGTCACGCGCTAAGGAAATTGCAGGGAGAGAAAAAGTGTTTAGCTCAGAGCTCAATTATATAAGAAATCCAACCCCAGAAAATCATGCAGAATGGTTAGTGTCACAGGGAGAGTACCAAAAAATTGTAATAAGCAAGGCGGAAAATAAAAAATTATTCCAGAAGCAGAATTTCTACGGGGAGGGCGAGAGAGTGGGGCGTATCCTGGCCCTAATAGCTAGGGCCCCCCCATCGGTTATTGCGGCGATAAGAGATGAGGAGGGGGAAGTCAGGAGAGGTACATCTGAAATAAAAGAGACCTTTAAAAAATATCAGTCTGTATAGTAGTACAACAAATGACAATTTAGAGAGGGAGATGGCAGACCTTTTTAAGGGCTAACAGATCCCTCGGCTATCAGAGGAAGATAGGGAGAGCCTGGAGGCACCGCTTACTCTGGAGGAGTTACAAATAGTAATAAAGGAGATGGCAGGTCAAAAGGCCCCGGGGCCGGATGGCCTACCAATAGAAATATATAAAACCTTTGGTGAGGTGTTGCTCCCAAAACTCCTGGAGGTTTTCAACTGGGCAGCAAAAGAAGGGCAGTTACCCTGGTCTATGACTGAAGCGACAATCATCATACTATTAAAGGAAGGGAAAGATCAGATGGAGACAGACTCATACAGACCAATATCTCTTATGTGCAGATGTTAAAATCCTGGCTAAAACCCTGGCAAGAAGGCTAAATAGGATAATCCCAAATTTGGTACATTTGGACCAGACGGGATTTATCCCAGGTAGGTCTACCTGCTCCAATATAAGAAGAGCATTCTTAAACACCCAGCTGCAGACGGAATCAGAGGGGTCTAGAGCGATATTGTCCTTGGATGCAGCCAAGGCGTTTGACAGCCTTGAGTGGCATTTTCTTTGGAAAACGTTGGCAGAGTACCATTTTGGTCCCAACTTTATCCAATGGATTAAAATACTATATAAAGACCCTAGAGCGAGGGTTAGGATAAATGGAGAATGTACAGACTGGTTCCAATTGGCGAGGGGGACAAGACAGGGATGCCCTTTGTCGCCCTCGCCATGGAACCATTGGCCAGTGCTATAAGGACAGATCCAGGAATAAAGGGTTTCAAGAGGAGACTGGGGGAAGAGAAAATAGCTATGTATGCGGATGATATATTGCTCTTCCTAGGGGATTTGCAAACCTCACTGGCAGGGGCAATAAACATAATAGGGGAATTTGGAAAGTTCTCTGGAATAAAAATAAATTGGGAAAAATCGGTTCTTCTACCGATTGACCCATTGATGGGAGAGATAGTACAAGTGAAGGTGGTGTCCCAAATAAGATACCTAGGAATTAATATAACAAAGGACCCGAGGCAATATATAACTGGAAACTTAGTTCCCTTATTAGCAAAGCTTAGACAAAAATGCCAGGTGTGGAATAAGCTCCCACTTTCAGTAGCTGGTAGGTCCAATTTGATAAAAACGGTCTGGATGCCACAAGTTTTATATATCCTCCATAATTCTCCAGTATGGATCCCCAAACAGTGGTTTAATAAAATAGACAGCGTATTCAGGGAATTGATTTGGAGGAACGGAGCAGCAAGGATATGTCTCCTCGCCCTACAACAACCAAAAGAGAAGGGGGGACTGGACATCCCGAACCCTAGATATTACTTTTTAGCTGCTCAGATGCAGCACATGTGTGGCAGTAACCGAAGGGTAGAAAGTGAAATAAAAGGGGTTAATTTTGAATGACACATGCCATGATACAGTAGTTGAGGCAGTGGAGGCGGACTCCTTCTGCTCTAAAGGCCCTACGGCCCAATTAATGGTAAAGAGCTGGAAAGAGGTCAAGAAGATCATGGGATATAAGGGATTTTCCGAATACTCACCTATATGGGATAACAGCAATCTGCAAGAACTTAGGGTTATGGGTAGGGCTGAGGATTGGGATAGAGTGGGAATACACTTGCTGGCGCAACTCTATAAGGAAGAAAGAAAATCATTTCAAGAAATAAAGGAGGAGTATGCAGTCCCAAATAGATCCTTTTACAAATACTTGCAAATCAGACACGCGCTGCACGCACAATTTGGACAGAGTCCACCAGAATGGAACGACATGCCCATCTTACGTAATTTAGTAGAGACAGAGACCTCTAGAGGGATAATCTCTGACATATACGGATCCCTAGTAAGGGCCGATCAGGGAGAGATTCTGGTTAACAAAAATAAGGTTAAATGGGAGAGAGATGTGGGCCCACTTTCGCAGAAACAATGGGAGCAAATAGTAGCGACAGGACCCAAAGTATCACTTTCACCCTCTCAAACAATATCCCAACTCTACCTGTTATATAGAGTATACTATACTCCCCAAAGGTTGTTCCAGTTTGGTAGGAGACCGGATCCGTGTTGTCAGAGATGTGGGGACAATAGGGGAGATTTAATACACATGGTCTGGAGCTGTCCCAAGTTATACCAATATTGGAAGCAAATAGTAGAAAGGATAAACCTGGTGTTTGAGACATCTCTTCGCCCAGAAGCCAGACTATGCGTATTGGGTCTCCTGGAAGAAGAGGGACTGCCAGTAGATGAACGGATAGCAATAACAAGATGTCTGTTCCAGGGCAGGAAAATAATTGCTCAGAAATGGCAAGCCGAAAGTCCCCCTACAATAAGCGAGTGGAGGATAGTGATGGAGGATACAGTAGCAAAAGAATAATTTATATACAAAAAGGAAATAAATTTAAATTTAATAAAATGTGGAAAAAGTGGATAGAGAGGTGTTCACGCTGAGAATGGGTGTGGTAAAGGTATGGATGGGTGAGAGGTAATATAGTTGTGTAGAGGGCACAAGGGTCTATATGGTATAATTTTATACCTGCTCAATGTGCGGTACTGTAATAGTGTATGTATGATTTGTTATGTTGAAAAAAGGAAAATAAAGAATATTTAAAGTAAAAAAATAAATAAAAAAAATCAGTATGAGCGCTGCGTCGGTCCATGGACGATAAGAGAAAAAAAGTTTTGCCCTTCATACTTTTATGGTACAGTACAGAACAAAGCCAACTATTCACACACCATGAAACGTCCAAGAGCAGAGCAGGCAAGTATGACAGGTTTTCGGTTTTTAATATCACTTTAATCAACTGTGCAATGGTGGATTTTGAGGTAGGGTGCCACATGCCAGGTCCTGCAGAAAGAACAAGCAGAGAATCTGTTCAATAGAAGCAGTAGCTTTTAAGTATACTCTAATGGCTCTGACTAGATCCAGGCCATGTAGAGACGTCCTTTGGATACTTGGGAGCAGGGCACAAAGATGGCAGAACATCCTCACTGAAAAGGAACGCAAACAAAAAACAGAAAGCACCAGGCAAACCACTCAAACAAACCCCCCCCAGGGGGAAACAAGGAAACGTAAAGCTGTGTCCAGCAAGAGAAATCTGCCTTGCTCAGATAGGTCACTTGCCTGAAATAGAGCTAGAATCAAATGCAGAAACCAGCGTTAAAGTGCTTTGCAGGCCATCAGCAGAGCAAATGTTTGCCCAAGTTTTTCCTGTAATTCTTCTGTGCCTGGTCTAGTGTTCAGAGAAGGATACATAACAAAAAGGTACTCACTGCTCTGTGGCAAAGTCCTTGTGGAAAAAAGGCAGTAGGAAGTGGCAGAGTAACTTATTAGGGCTCTGGGTGAAAATTGGTGATGCAATTCTTAGGTGAATGGCTAGGTGATACGTCACACCACAGGTTGCCCTAAGCTCTGATTGGTGGAAGTTTTACTGCCAAGTTCAACTTTATTCACATATTGAAATGTTTAACCACTTCAATACCATGCACTTACGCACCTTCCTGCCCAAGCCAATTTTCAACTTTCTGCGCTGTCGCTGTTTAAATGGCAATTGCGCAGTCATGCTACACTGCACCCAAAACAGAATTTTTATCCTTTTGTTCCCACAAATAGAGCTGTCTTTTGGTGGTATTTGATCGCCTCTGGGGTTTTTATTTTTTGCTATACAAATAAAATAAAAAAACTAAAATTTTGAAAAAAATATGTTTCTTTTTTTCTGTTATAAAAGTTTGTAAATAAGTTTTCTCCTTCACTGATAAGGCAGCAATGGTGGGTAATTATGTGTGGCATTGATAGGCGGCACTGATGGGTATCCCTGGTGGCACTGACAGGGATTTTGGGTGGGCACTGGTTGGCAGCTGCCTGGGCATTAATTGGCAGCTGCCTTGGCACAGACTGGCATTCCCTGGTGGTCCAGGGCGGCAAGCTGGTGGTCCTGTGCGGTGATCCGAGGGGGGGCTGCGCTGATAAACTATCAGCGCATACCCCCCATCAGGAAAGTAGCCGATCGGCTCTCCTCTACTCGCGTCTGTCAGACGCGAGTGAGGAAAAGCCGATCAGCAGCTCTTCCTGTTTACATTGTGATCAGCCATGATTGGACACGGCTGATCACGTGGTAAAGAGCCTCTGCCGGAGGCGTTTTACCGAGATCGGTGTGTCAGACTGACGACACACCGCACCACCGATCGCCGCGATGCGCGCCGGCTGTTATCCTGCTGGACGTCATATGACGCCCAGTCAGGATAACGAAACCACTTCACGGACATCAATTTGCTATTGACCGGGCGGGAAGTGGTTAAACTTTGAAACAAAATTCCTGGTTTCCTTAAAGTGGTTGTAAACCCACTTTTTCAACTTGCACCTACAGGTAAGCCAAGATTAAGGCTTACCTGTAGGTGCAAGAAACATCTAAACCTACACGGTTTTGGAGATATTTAGTAAAATGACAGGCGCCGTAGACAACGGCGCATTCATGGGGTTAATCCCATTCACAAATTCGGCTAGTTCCCAGCAATTGCTGGGCCTAGCCGAATTTGACGAATGGCGATGGCTGCAGCTGAAGAGGGAGACGAGGACGGCTTCGGGGGCCCCGATCTAAGGTAAGTGATGCATAATGAGCTATTATGCTAGTCATTTTAGCTCATTATGCCTTTCTCTTACAGGTTGATAGAAAAAAAATTAAAAATTTGGGGTTTACAACCACTTTAAACTTTTAATCAATTTGAGGAGGCGTGACCGGACGCAGATGGAGGTGGAGGGTGTGAGGAGCGTGGAGTGAGGAAGGAGAGAGAGGATGCCTGTGTGACCTCTGCCTGGTTTATCCCCCTCCCCACGGCTTAGCTCCCAGCTATGTCATCAGACTAGTCTCTACCTTGGCAGTCTTCTTTCCTGCAGCCGGCAGTCTCTCTCCTGCATGTGTGGGGGGAGTTGGGCGCTGGGATCCCTGCATTGAGCACCGAGCAATGACGGTGGCAGTACCCCTCCGTGCGTTGGACGGTCTCGCGAGATCTCGAGCAGCTTGGCGGGAGATACGAGCGGAGGAAGGAGAGGACAGCGGGCCGGGAATAAACGCTGTCTACAGGGCTACTTGCACGGCAGGAGTGGAGGAGACTCCAAGACACCAGGATCACCACGGATGGACAGACGCACACTTACCGCAGGAAGCTACAGAACAACCGGTATGTGCTGTAAAGTGTATGGACAAGAGATAGTCTGTAGACACACATGAAGGGGGCCTATGAGTAACAAGTGCAGTAGCAGCAGCCGCATTAGCCAAACAAACCTGCTTAACTTGCTTAAACCTGTCTGATTATTGAGACAACCTGACATACATGGACAGTTTGAGTGGTCTGAGCAGCAGGGCAGAGGGCTGTGAAACAGGAACTATGAAATAAACCAGGGGAGCTGTCGCTGAGGCAAATTTGTGACAACCCATCTGCTAGCTGCCAGCTGCCGATATTAGACGGGTAGACACATCGGTTCTGTGGAGACATCCAGAAATACGGTATTATTATAAGGACCTGCTAATACTCTGCCAATATCGCTGTCCTTACTACGGTAAGGGGGAGGTTGCTATAACTAATGTGACACCCAGATATCTGGCATTTCCCTGTGGTTAAAGCTGGAACAGCTGCTAAAAACATACTAGGATAGTATTATGGGGTTTGAGGTGAGTTGTGCTGAATAAAAGTTTGGTCGGCATATTTGTTCGGTGGCAGAGTCCGGGGACTCTGATGAAACCCCTGATTAACCAGCAGTATAATATATAGTATATAATATATTATAATATTTGATAGTTGATCTCCTATAATCACACATCCACTAGAAAATGCCGGGCACACTATCAGTGATGACGAGGAACACTTCTAAAGAGGGGCCTAGTCCAGGAATACAGCCACAGCCCCACCCCTAGCCTCAGACAGTCCACACGGGGGGCTAAAGCAGGCCAGGCTCCGGCTGCAGCCAAACTGGAAAAATACGCACATGTACCAGCACAAATAACAGGCACAACACCCACAAAAGGGCAAGGGACTCAACAAGCGAACACTCAGAGAAGGAGCCAGGGACAGACAACTACCACAGGGACAGCGGGAAAGACGTCAGGCGATCAAGGACTAAAGGAGAAAGTACAGGAAAAAGCACAGGGAAAACCGACAGAGACAATGACCGAGTTAATATCGGAGGAAGAGCCTTCTAGGAGAGAGATTCTTTTGGCAAGAATTGCAAATCCTCATTGACTGAAATATTCGACCAACTAAAGGGGATAAAAGAGGCCATGACAGTGCTAAAACATGATGTTCAGGGGATTGGGGTGAGGACCTCTGCTTTAGAGGAGAGATTAAGTCAGGTCGAGGATGATGTCAACCCTATGATAAATGAGATGAAAGCAATGAGAGAACAGCTGAACATGTGCGTTAATAAAATTGATGACATGGAGAATAGATTACGAAGGAAAAACATAAGGGTACTGGGCCTCCCCGAGAAAAGCGAAGGTAACCGCCCCACGGAATTTATGGGAAAACTGGTTGATAGAGGTATTTGGCAAGGACTGTTTATCCAAATTTTTTTCAATAGAGCGGGCCCACAGAATCTCCTTCAGAGCACCTGCGGAGGGAGGTCAGCCGAGACCAATTCTTGTTAAATTGCTACATTTCACGGACAAAACCACTGTCCTTCAGAAAGCAAGAGAGAAGACATACAAGTCAAGGGAGCAAGAATTTCAATTTATCCAGATTTTTCCCCTGAATTGCAGAGGCAAAGGGCCAAATTTAATGAGTGTAGACACAGACTACAACAAAAAGGGATAAAATATGCAATGTTCTATCCGACATGTTTACGGATAACCATAAACGGGGAAAACAAGTTTTTCAACACGCCTGCGGAATTGACACTTTGGATGAATACAAAAGAAGGGGAGACATAGCAAGATAGAAAAGAGAAGTAAACGTTCCAAAAATCAGAGACACCGGTGCTCTCTCTGCATACCCTGAAGGGGGGGGGGGAAGGGATTTTTTTTTTTTGAATTAGAGTTATTTGTGGGAAAATTACATTTTTTTTTCTTTCCCCGTTTTCTTTTCTTCCTTTTTAGGGGTGGAGGGGGGCCTTTTTTGGTTATTTCTTTTTTTTTTTTTACAAAGAAATTTACTTTTTTGATATGGTAGGGGGAAGGAAGGGGGTGGGAAAATAGGATTTTTGTACTCACCGTAAAATCCGTTTCTCTGGCATCCATGGACTAACACAGTGTGTCTTTACACGTGGGTTATGTCCCTGCTTGCAGGAGAAGACCTAGGCAGAATGTGAGATGTTATACATACATTCTAAACAGCCAGAGCTGAAGAGCCCCGCCCAGGGGGGCGGTCCCTCCGGACATAACCCTCCCACTGCAGCCAGCAGACCTCAGTTCGTAACAAAGCAGTACAAACTTAAAGAGGGTGGGTGCTGTGTCAGTCCATGGATGCCAGAGAAAAACAGATTTTACGGTGAGTACAAAAATCCTATTTTCTCTTGTCAACCATGGACTGACACAGCGTGTCTTTACACCTTTACACGTGGGATGTCCCAAAGCAGTGTCAAGAGGGGTGGGAGCAGTATAAATGGAAAACCAAAAACTTCACTCCAAACAAGGCAGAGCTCCTCAACGGAGGAGTTGCAACTTCAAACAGCGGCCTGCAACACCTTGCGGCTGAAGGAAGCATCCGAAGATGCAGCCACATCAACCTTATAAAACTTAGAAAAGGTATGAACAGACGACCAGGTCGCCGACTTGCACACTTGTGCAACCGACGCTTGATGTCGGAAAGCCCAGGAAGCACCAATTGCCCTTGTGGAATGTGCCGTAACCGGAAAGGGAGGCGCCCGCCCCTTGAGAGCATAAGCTTGAATGACGGTTTGTCTGATCCACCTAGAAATGGTGGCAGACGAAACCGCTTGGCCCTGTTTTGGACCAGAGACAGCCACAAACAGTGAGTCAGACTTCCGAATAGAAGCAGTAGCAGACAGGTACACCCGCAAGGCTCGTACCACATCCAGTGTGAAGCGCAAACTCTCTGGGATGCGATGGGTGAGGACACAAGGACGGGAGGACAATGTCCTCATTTAAGTGGAAGGCCGAGACCACCTTTGGCAGAAAAGAAGGTCGCGGACGCAACACCGCCTTATCCTTATGGATGACCAAAAAGGGCGACTTGCAGGACAAGGCCGCCAACTCAGACACTCGTCTAACGGAAGTAATGGCCACCAAGAAGGCCACCTTCTGAGACAAAGTCAGGAGGGGAATATCTCTAATATTTTCAAAAGGAGGTTCCTGGAGAACCGAGAGCACCAAATTCAGATCCCACGGGGGGAGAGGAGGCTTGACAGGGGGGAGCACATGGCGAACCCCCTGCACGAAGGTGCTAACCAAGGGATGACCCGCCAGCGGTCGCTGAAAGAAGATGGCCAAGGCCGAAATCTGACCCTTAATGGTACTCAAAGCGAGCTTTTGGGTCACGCCACGCTGCAGAAAATGCAGGATTCTGGGAACGGAATACGTTCGTGGGCGCCAGTCCAGCTCTTTGCACATGGCGATGTAAGCTCTCCAAGTACGGTGATAGATCTTTCTGGAGGAAGACTTCCGTGCCCTTAACATGGTCGAAATGACCGAATCCGAGAGACCTCGGTCTCTCAGCACCTGGCTTTCAATAACCATGCCGTTAAAGCCAGAGACTGTAAAGCAGGATGAAATATAGGACCTTGAGACAGAAGGTCCCCCCGTATTGGTAACCGCCAGGGAACGTCTGCGACGAGACGTACCAGATCGGCGTACCAGTGACGCCGAGGCCAATCCGGAGCAATGAGGATCACCGGAATTCCCTCGGTCGCTACCCTGCGCAGCAGGCGAGGGAGCAACTGCAGCGGAGGATAAACGTATATCAGGTGATACTGACCCCATGGGGCAACCAACGCATCCGCGGCATCCGCCCAGGGATCCCTGGATCTGGCCACAAACCTTGACACCTTGCAATTGAGTCGAGAGGCCATCAGGTCCACATCCGGCGTGCCCCACCGTCTGCAAAGGAGTTGAAAGACCTCCGGGTGCAAGGACCACTCTCCCTGGTCCAGCGTCTGGCGACTTAGATAGTCCGCCTGCCAATTGTCTACGCCCGGAATGTAGACGGCCGACAGAGCCGGCACGCTTCTTTCGGCCCACCTCAGGATGCGGGCGACCTCGGAAGCCGCAGCCGAGCTCCGAGTCCCCCCTTGATGGTTGACATATGCCACCGCTGTGGCGTTGTCCGATTGGATCCTGATGGAGTGACCCTGTAATTTCTCCGACCATGAGGAGAGGCACAGTCTGATTTCCCGTATCTCCAGCACATTGATCGGTAAGAGGGCTTCGTCCGGAGTCCAAAGCCCTTGGGCCGACAGGACTCCCCAGACTCCCCCCAGCCCATCAGGCTGGCGTCCGTCGTGATCACCGCCCATTGGATTGGGAGGAGCGACTTCCCGGACCGAAGGGCCGGGGACCTCAACCACCACGTCAGGGACACCCTGACCAGGTGACTTACCTGGATCTGAAGATACAAGGACAACGGGGATTTGTCCCAAGTGGACAAGATCTCTTTCTGTAAAACCCTGGTGTGCGCTTGGGCATAAGGAACAGCCTCGAAGGAGGCCACCATGAGTCCCAAGACGCTCATGCAAAAGCGGATTGACGACCATTTTCGGGACGTCAGCACCCGTACTGCCGACTGAAGTGTCAGCAATTTGTCTGGAGGTAGAAAGACTTTTGCCTCCAAGGAGTCCAGAATCAGATCTAGATACTCCAGACGCTGAGTCGGGACCAGAACCGACTTCTGAACGTTCAGGAGCCACCCGAAGTCCCTGAGGGTCTGACTGACGATAGTCACACTTTCTTCCAATTCTGAGCCACTGTCTGCTCTTAGAAGAAGATCGTCCAGATAGCCCACGATAGCAATGCCTCGCTGTCTCAGCAAAGCTAGGACCGGAGCAAGCACCTTGGTGAACACCCTTGGTGCCAAGGCTAGGCCGAAGGGAAGAGCCACAAATTGATAGTGGACATCGCCGACCGCAAAGCGCAGAAACTTCTGGTGGCTTGTGCAGATCGGAACATGCAAATAGGCGTCCCTGATATCCAAGGACCCTAGAAAATCCCCTTGGTGGAGTGTAGCGATCACCGTGCGAATGGATTCCATGCGGAATTTTTTCACCTTCACAAAGGCATTCAGGGCCTTGAGGTCCAGGATTGGCCGAACCCCGTCCTTTTTTGGAACAACAAACAGATTCGAGTAGAACCCCTGAAACCTCTCCTGGGACGGAACCGGCACAATCACTCCGGACCCGATCAAATCCTGTACAGCCCCCAAGAGGGCTGCCCGACGGGCAGGAAGGAGAGGGAGATTTGAGGGAAAGAATCTGTCTGGGGGCCAGGAGCGGAACTCTATTCTGTATCCTGAGGTGACTACCTCGCACACCCACCGGTCGGAGATCCGGGATGTCCACCGATCCGTGAACCTGCAAAGTCGTCCCCCCCACCCCAGAGACGGGCGGGGGCAAGACTTCACGCGGAGGCGGGCTTGGGAGCCGGCTTGTTAGGCTTACGCACCCAGGGGCGCTTGTGCCCACCAGCCGCACTGTTGTCAGTCTGGGATGGCTTACCCGTGGACTCTGACGGACGAAAAAACACCTTTTTTGCTGGAAAGGAAGGACCCGGTTTACGTCGAGCCTCCTTACCCTTGATAGTTTGAGGAAGGAGAGTGCTTTTACCTCCCGTGACATCCTTGATGATGTCATCCAGAGCAGCACCAAAAAGCCTACCACCCTTAAAAGGTAGATCCGTCAGGAGCTTTTTAGAGGCTAGGTCAGCAGACCAGCATTTTAACCAGATAAGACGACGCAATACCACCGCCGAGACAGAGGCCCTGGATATTAAGGGGGCCGCGTCCAACGTGGTGTCGCACACATATATCAGACCCTGCACCATCTGGTGGGCCAGGGCAATCGTGTCTGGAGGAAGGTTATGCTCCTGCACAGTTTGGTGCAAAATTTTTGCCCATTCCGTGAGTGTCTGAGACACAAGGGTCGCCGCTACTACGGGCCGTAGGGCGGATCCCAACAAGGCGAACATGGCTCTACTCACCACTTCTGACCTCCTGTCAGTGGGGTCCTTAAATGCAGGAGTCCCCGCCATCGGGAGAGTGGTGGCCTTGTTTAAACGGGCGACTGGAGGGTCGACCACCGGGGGAGAAGCCCACTTTTTAAGCAGGGCGTCTTCAAAGGGGTATCTAATAGACAAACGCCGCGGGACCATGAAAGTCTTCTGCGGCTTTTCCCAGACCTGGTCAATGAGCTGGTCAAAGAAGGGTACATATGGAAAAACCTTTTTAGAAGGCTTGGTCTTAAAAGAACCAAAAGGAGACTGCCTCCGCCTGACGTTCTGCAGCCGCAGCATTCAGCTTGAGAGTGTCCCTCACTGCATCAATGAGTTCACTAACAAGCGCCCTGTCATTTACTGACTCAGAACTGGAGTCTTCCTCACAAGGAATGTCCTGTTCAAAACCATCTAAATATTCAGAGTTAGGGTCCTGAGCAGCAGCAGCTAGGCCCATATCTGAATCAGAGCACTCCCCTTGTGGAGAAAAAGTGGGGAGAGGGCGCTTTTTTTTTTGCTCCCTTGTGCTCACACACAGCTTCCATCCTGGTCAAAAATGATTCCAGGACTGCCGACAACTGGTCCATAGGGACCGCAGGTGCTGGAGCACTGGCTGCTGCCTCTGGCATGTTAGGGGAAGCTGGTGACTGACTCCATAATGTCCCCCTCTGAGACCACCCACAGGCTGTGCTGACTGAAGTAGGGGGAATGCCCAGGGGACCCACCAACCTGACCAGGACCGCTCGGTTCTGCTGCCCTGTCTCTCCGCGCTGCTCAGCGTGAGTGAGAGGAGAGAGACTGAGGAGATTCGCGCCGTTCCTGAGCGGCGCTAGAGGCCCAACTAGAGCTAGAAAAAAGTGCAGCTACAAGAAAATGGCCGCCGCAATGTGCTCTGGCGGACCACGGCAAGATGGCCGCCAATGTAAAAAACAGCACAGTCACCAAACATGGCGCCGAACGGCGCCCAGGCCCCTCACTCTCAAATAAACAGCCCCAGCGAAATGCAGAGCAGCATGAGCGCCCCCCCCAGGACAGAATGGCCCCCAGGCACCCCACACAGTACAGCGCCAGCGAAGTGCACAGAGAGTGACATTAAAAAACACAGGGGGAGACAGGGAAATCCCCCACACAAGAAACACAGCATGTACTCACCTGCAGCCAGGAGAGACTACTTACCCGTCCCCTGAGGGACCCACTGGTGTGTTTGACAGAACTATCCCAGTGCGGTACTGAGTAGCTGTCGGCCCGGTCCACCGCGAAAGATACAGCCGGACTGTTCAATCTTGAGAGGACCGCGGAGCTGGAAGCCCACCGGCCACCCCTGGAGACGCGGGGCATGTCGTGAACCGAGTCTCACGCACACAAGGCGAGGATCAGCACGCTCGATGGTCGGACAGGGAAGACTACGAGGATATCTTGTACCCAACCTGTTGCCCAGCCGACAGTTGATAGAAGATCTTAAAAAATAAAAGAAAAAAATTCCAAAAGGAATAAAAATAGGTCAGGAGACTGGCTCCTGAGAGAGCCACGTCTTCTCCTTCTGCTAGGCAGAAAAAAAAAAACTTAGGTCTGCTGGCTGCAGTGGGAGGGTTATGTCCGGAGGGACCGCCCCCCTGGGCGGGGCTGTTCAGCTCTGGCTGTTTAGAATGTATGTATAACATCTCACATTCTGCCTAGGTCTTCTCCTGCAAGCAGAGACATAACCCACGTGTAAAGGTGTAAAGACACGCTGTGTCAGTCCATGGATGACAAGAGAAATGTGTATTTTGTATTTTTTGTGGTAAATGGCACAAAGGTGGAAGGGAAAGACAAAAAGAAAAAAAATGCATCAAAGTGTAAGGAAGAGATGTGTGAAAGGGAAGGGTATATGCAAAATAGTTAAAACACTAAAACAAAAGATGATAGGAGTGAAAGGGGGAATGTCCACCTTGAGAGTAGGAAACGGTCACTTTAGAAGCCCTCTAATATGGGCCCCAAACAGGGCAAGGGAAGGGGAGGGATGGGATGGGAATAGTGGGGGGCAGGAATGTGTGTATGGGACACAAGAAGAATATCCACACAAAATTTGTTTTCATGATCAGATATTAATACAGTTTGTCAAGGTGGGAAGTACACTTAAAGGATGAAATTAAATGGGGGTAGATGGAGAATAGAGAAAAAGGGAGGGGGACCCCAATTCATGGTAAAATCATAAAAGGTGAGCTCATGGAATGTGCGAGGGGTAAAGGACCCAATTAAAAGACTGTCAATTTTCTCTACAATAGAAATAAGTAATATAAAAGTGCTGTGTCTGCAGGAGACGCATCTGGATAAAGAAACCAGTAAAATATTAATACAAAGTACAATATCACTCCACCCACACTTCTTATTCAAGGGGTGCGAGTATCCTGATAGATTCTGGGGTGGTGTTCTCCTGCAGACAGAGCAAGATAGATGCTAAAGGACGCTATGTGTTTCTTCATTGCTGGATAGAAACAAAGGAATATGTGGTGGCGAATGTATATCCCCCTCCCCCCCAATTGATACTGAGGTGCTTTGTGAATTAATGGCGTTTGTCATGGACAGGGAGGGTGTGCCCGTAACATGACTATGGATAATAACATGGATAGACTCCCGGAGGGTGGCTCCAGGGGACATACGCCCGGCAGTCCTCTTAGCCAATTTTGTGAGGAGGTGGGTCTGGTAGACGTGTGGAGAAGGAGGCACCCGGGAGAGAGACAATTCTCTTGCCATTCAAGGACACATGCGACCCTGTCCCGGATAGACATTATACTTTGCAATGAGGAGGCGCTGGGTGAGGTGGAATACGAACCAATTAGTATATCAGACCATTCCCCAGTTAATTTTCGAAATAAAGATGAATGAAGGATACAGGAAAGGGGATTGGAAAATAAATCCATTTTGGCTGAAGGTAATTGAGGACCCGGGGGAAATGGAGACCAGTCTGAAGGAATTTTTAACAATAAATAATGGATCAGCCTCAATGGGAGTGATTTGGGACGCTTTGAAGGCGTTCCTAAGGGGAATCCTAATAAAAAAATATAAATTTATTAAAAAACAATCAAGTGCCAAAGAAACGGTAGCAAGGGAAAATGTGAAAAGGTCAGATGAATTACATAAGAAACCCAACTACAGAGAAATACGAGTGGTAGGAGACAAAAAAAAAATAGTATTAAGAAAAGCAGAAAATAAAAAATTATTTCAGAAACAGACCTTCTATTGGGAGGGGGAGAGAGTGGGGAAAATTTTGACCCTAATAGCTAGGGCCAACGCTCCCCTATCTGTCATCCCGGTGGTCCGTGATGAGAAGGGGGAAATTAGGAGAGGCACATGAGAAATAAAAGAAGTCTTTAAGGAATACTATCAGAACCTGTATAGCAGTACACTACATGGCAAGGAGGAGGGAGATAGGAGTAAATTTTTTTCAGGCTTGCAGATTCCAAGGTTGTCAAGGGAAGATAGGGAGGGCCTGGAGGCACCACTTACACTGGAAGAGTTGCAAAAAGCAACAATGGAGATGGCAGGCCAAAAGGCTCCAGGGCCTGATGGCTTACCGACAGAAATATACAAAAAAATACAGTGAGGCGCTGCTTCCATGACACCTGGAGGTATTTAATTGGGCAGCAGAGGAAGGAAAGCTACCTGTGTCCATGACGGAAGCAACAATTATAGTATTATTGAAAGAAGGGAAAGACCAGTTGGAGACGGCCTCGTAAAGACCGATATCTTTACTGTGTGCCGATGTAAAAATCCTGGCCAAACTTTTGGCAATGAGGTTAAACAAAATAATCCCAAAACTGGTGCACTCGGACCAGACGGGATTCATTCCAGGCAGATCTACTAGCTCTAATATAAGGAGAGCATTTTTGAAAACTCAACTGCCAACAGAAGTAGAAGGGTCTAGGGCCATTTTATCCTTAGATGCAACCAAGGCGTTTGACAGCCTGAAATGGCACTACCTTTGGAAAGTTCTGGTAGAGTTAGTTTGGCCCTAAATTTATCCAATGGATCAAAACACTGTATGAAAGTCCCAGAGCAAAGGTAAGGATAAATGGTGAATGTTCAGACGGGTTCCAGTTGGCGAGAGGGACAAGGCAGGGATGCCCGTTATCACCCCTGCTCTTTGCCCTCGCCATGGAGCCATTGGCCATCTCTATAAGGGCATCCCCGGGTATAAAGGGTTTTAAGAGGAGACTGAGGGAAGAGAAGGTAGCCATGTATGCGGACGATGTCCTGCTTTTTTTGGGGGATACACAAACCTCATTGGAGAACGCAATAGATATAGGGGGATTTGGTAAGTTCTCGGGGCTGACAATTAATTGGGATAAATCTGCACTTTTGCCGATGGACCCATTGATAGGACAGATTGCTCAAGTGAAGGTGGTAGCTCAAATGAGATATCTGGGAGTAAATATAACAAGGGATCCAGGGCAGTATATAGACAGAAACCTAGTGCCATTGCTGACAAAACTCAGACAAAAATGTCGGGTCTGGAATAGGCTTCCTCTTTCAGTGGCCGGTAGGAGTAACCTGGTAAAAAATTATATGGATGTCACAAATTTTATATATTCTCCATAACTCTCCGGTATGGATACCAAAACAGTGGTTCAAAAAATAGAGGGGGTGTTTAGAGAATTAATTTGGAGGAACGGAGCAGCAAGGATTAGTCTCCGAGTCCTACAACAACCCAAAGAGAAGGGAGGATTGGCCCTCCCGAATCCCAGATACTATTTTTTAGCCGCTCAGGTGCAGTATATGAGGGGCAGTAACCGAACAGCAGGAAAAGAAGGGCTTATGTTTAACGACACATGCCATGATACAGAGGTGGAGGCAGACTCCTTTAGTTCTAGATGCAAGACGGCCCAATTAATGGTTAAATGTTGGAAAGAGGTAAAGAGAATCCTAGGATACAAGGGATTCTCTGAATTCTCTCCTATATGGCATAACAGCAACCTGCAGGAACTTTAAGTTATGGGGAAGGTAGAGGAGTGGGATGGATTAGGAATACATCTATTGACACAACTCTTTAAAGCAGGAAGAATAAAATCATTCCAAGAAATAAGGGAGGATTATGCGGTCCCAAATAAATCCTTTTACAGATATTTACAAATTAGGCACGCGCTGCATGCACAATTTGGACGGAGTACACCGGAGTGGAACGACATGCCTCTTCTCCAAAAATTAGTAAATACAGAGGCCACTAGAGAAGCAATCTCCGAGATGTATAACTCCTTAGTAAAAGCCGATTGGAGGGAAACATCAGATAATAAAAATAAGAGTAAATGGGAGAAAGAAGTGGGCCCACTGTCACAGGAACAATGGGAGAGAATATTAGCAAAGGGACCCAATGTGTCATTGTCATCAGCTCAAATCATCTCCCATCTTTACCTAATACATAGAGTATATAATACACCCCAAAGGATGTTTCAGTTTGGTATGAGATCGGATTTGAGATGTCAGAGATGTGGGGATGAGAGGGGAGACCTAATGCATATGATCTGGAGGTGTCCCAAGTTATATCAATACTGGAAGCAAATAATTGAAAAGATAAATACAGTGTTTGTGACTTCATTGCAACCAGTAGTCAGGCTATGTGTATTGGGTCTCCTGGAAGAAAGGGGACTTTCGGGAGATGTACGAACAACAAGATGTCTGTTCCAGGGAAGGAAACTCATAGCGCAGAAGTGGCAGGCGGAAAAACCTCCTACAGTGACAGAATGGAGGAGGGTGATAGTTGACACTGACAAAAGAAGAACATATTTATATTAAGAGAGGAAATAAAAATAAATTTAATAATATATGGGGAAAATGGTTAGAAGTGGAAACACGTTAATAGGTGGGGGATGGACGAGTAGGTGAGTAGGGAGGTTGGGTGGGGGTGTGAACGAGGGATAAAGTGAGGAATACATGGTGAAGTTATGTATGTATTACTGTATATGGGAAAATGGAAGTATGTTTTTTTTATTAAATGGAAAAGAAATAAAGAATATTGGATGTAAAAAAAAAGTTAATCAAATACCATTGAGGAGGCACCAATAAGTGTACTGCAAGGAGTAGAGAGATTAAAGGCGAAGTTCACCTTTGGAACAGCTTAACCACTTGCCTCACGTAGATATACGTCGGCAGAATGGCACGGGCAGGCAAAGCAACGTACTCCTGTTAGGAGATTGATTGGCAGAAAAACAGCATGTCAAGTGTTAAAACACATCACACAAGACAGCACCGCCCAGGGGGCGGTCCCCCTGGGTACATCCCCTCTCCCTGCATCTTGTAGCTCAGTTCGTAAAAAAGCAGTACAAAACATAAAAAAGGAGGGGCGGGTGCTGTGTCCGTCCATAAACTCAGAGAAATGGATTTTACGTTCGTACAAAAATCCTATTTTCTCTTCCGTTCATGGACGGACACAGCAGCATCTTGACATATGGGACGTCCCCAAGCAGTGTCAAAAAAACGAGGGGTGGGAAAACAGCATAAAACAAACTTCACCCCAAACAAACTAGAGCTCCTCAACGGAGGAGTTGCAACCTTAAACAGTCGCCTGTAAAACCTTGCGGCCGAAGGAAGCATCTGAAGATGCACTCACAACCTTGTAAAATTTTGAGGTGGTGTGAATGGACGATCAGGTCGCCGCCTTACACACTTGAGAAACAGACGCTTAATGTCGGAAAGCCCAAGACGCACCTATTGCCCTGGTCGAATGCGCCATAACCAGGAAGGGAGGCGCCCGCCCTTTTAGAGGATAGGCCTGAATCACGATCTGTCTGATCCACCTAGAGATGGTGGCCGACGAGAACGTCAGACCCTTCTTAGGACCATCCACCGACATGAACAGTGAATCCGATCTCCGGAACGGAGCAGTCGCAGACAGGAACACCCGCAGAGCTCGGACGACGTCCAAGGAATGCAACGCAGCCTCTGTGGGATGCGCCGGCCGAGGACACAGACGGAAGAACAATGTCCTCATTAAGGTGAAAGGCCGAAACAACCTTAGGAAGGAACGACGGCTGTTGACGCAGCACCACCTTATCCTTGTGGAAGATCAAACAGGGAGCCTTGCATGACAAGGCTGCCAATTCAGAAACCAGTCTGACTGATGTAATGGCCACCAAAAAAGCCACCTTCTGGGAGAGAGTCAATAAGGGAATCTCCCTAATGTTCTCAAACGGTGGTTTCTGAAGTACCGAGAGGACCAGATTCAAGTCCCACGGAGGTAGGGGAGGATGTACCGGAGGGGCCACATGTCGAGCCCCCTGCACAAACGTACGTACTAGAGTGCGTCGCCAAGGGTCGCTGGAAAAAAACAGCCAAGGCCGAAATCTGCCCCTTAAATTGTACTTAAGGCGAGTTTCTGGTCCACTCCACGCTGTAAAAACAGCAGGATCCTGGAAATCAAATATGCACGCGGATGCCACCTCATCGCCTCATACATAGAGATGTAAGCTTTCCACATACAATGGTAAATCTTCCGGGAGGTTGACTTCCGTGCCCGCAGCATGGTAGAGATCACAGAGTCCAACAGACCTCGGTCCCTTAGCACCTGGTTTTCAATAGCCATGCCGTTAAAGCCAATGACTGTAAAGCAGGATGAAATATGGGACCTTGCGACAGAAGGTCCTCTCGCAGTGGCAGGCGCCAAGGAACATCTGCTACCAGACGCACTAGGTCAGCGTACCAGGGACGACGAGGCCAATCTGGAGCAATCAGGATTGTCGGAAGCCCTTCGGCCTCCACTCTGCGGAGTAGACAGGGAAGAAGCTTCAGAGGGAAGGCATAAAGAAGCCGATACTGACCCCACGGCGCCACCAACGCGTCTGATGCTTCTGCCCACGGGTCTTTTGACCTAGCCACGTACCTCAACACCTTCCAATTGAGTTGCGACGCCAGGAGATACACATCTGGCGTGCCCCATTTCCGACACAGAAGCTGAAACACGTCCGGGTAAAGCGACCATTCTCCTTGGTCCAGCGTCTGGCAACTTAGGTAGTCCGCTTGCCAGTTCTCTACGCCAGGAATGTACACGGCCGATGGAGCCGGCACGCTCCGTTCTGCCCACCTCAGGATGTGAGCGACCTCCGCCGCTGCAGACAAGCTTCTTGTTCCTCCCTGATTGACATATGCCACTGCTGTGGCGTTGTCCGACTGGATCCTGACTGGACGACCTTGTAGTCTTGGAGACCACTCAAGAGGCACAGCCTGATCGCCTGAAGTTCCAGGACATTGATCGGCAGGTGGGATTCTTTCTGAGTCTAGCGCCCCTGGGCCGACTGAACTCCCCATACACTCCCCCAGCCTAAGAGGCTGGCGTCCATCGTGATCACCGTCCAGTGAAACGGAACCAACGACTTCCCGGTCCAAAGAGTCGGAGACATCAGCCACCACACCAGGGAGGTCCTGACCAGGTGGCTCACCTGGATTTGACAATCCAGAGACGATGGGCATTTGTCCCAACGCAACAAAATTTCTCTGTAACACTCGAGTGTGAAATTGAGCATACGGCACCGCCTCGGAGGCTACCATGAGACCCAGAACTCGCATTCAAAAGCGGAACGATGACCATTTTTGGGATGTCAACCGCTGCACCACAGCCCGCAGAGTTAGCAGCTTCTCCATGGGAAGAGAAAAACTTTTGCCTCTGAGGAATCCAGGACCAGCCCCAGGTATTCTAGACGTTGAGACGGCACCAACACGACTTCTGAATGTTTAGCACCCAACCGAATTCTCGGAGGGTCTGGCGGGTGATACACATCTTCCTCTAATTCTGAGCTTTTAGAGGCTCTCAGAAGAAGGTCGTCCAGGTAGCCTACAATAGCGATTACACTCTGCCTCAGCAAGGTCAGAATCGGGGCAAGCACCTTGGTAAATTACCCTCGGCGGCAAAGCCAGACCGAAGGGGAGAGCTACAAATTGATAGTTGTCTTCCCCGACCGCAAAGCGCAGAAATCTGATGCCTGGAGCATATGGGCATATGCAAGCATGCGTCCTTAATGTCCAAGGACGCCAGAAAATCCCCCGGATGGAGAGCAGCGACGACAGAGCGGACTGATTCCATCCTAAATCTTTGCACTTTCACAAAGCAATTGAGGGCCTTGAGATCCAGGATTGGACTAACCCCTTCCATCTTGGGGACCACAAACAGATTGGAGTAAAACCCCTGAAACCGTTCCTGTAAGGGGACAGGAACGATCACCCCCTGCACCAGCAAATCCTGAACTGCCCCAAACAGGGCCTCCTGATGACTCGGAGGAAGCTGGAGGTTGGATGGAAAAAATCTGTTCGGCGGGCATTTTGTACCCCGAGTTAACTACTTTGCAAACCCACCTGTCGGAGAGCAGAGACGTCGACCGAGCCGCGAATTCGCGAAGACGGACCCCCACCCGAGCATCGGGCGGGGGCAGACCTTCATGCGGACACAGACTTGTCCGCAGGCTTGTTGGGCTTGCAGGACCAGGGACGCTTTTGCCCTTCAGCAGGCGCCTTAGCGGCTTGGGAGCACTTACCTGCAGCACCGGACGAAAAAACCACTTGTGGGCGGTAAATGAGGGCCCTTGCCTACGGTGAGGCTCCTTACCCTTACTAGAGATTGTGGGAGCAGAGTGCTCTTACCTCCCGTGGCATCTTTTATGTCATCCAGAGAGGCCCCAAAAAGTCTTTCAGCCTTAAAAGGGTAAGTCCACCAAGGCCTTCTTAGAAGACTGGTCCGCGGACCAAGACTTCAGCCAGACCAGGTGGCGTAACACCACTGCATAGAACGAGGCTCTGGAGAGCAAGGGCAACGTATCCAGGGCTGACTCGCAAATACATTTAAGGCCCTGCACCAACTGTTCGGCCAGTGCCACACAGGCCGGGGGAGTCTAATGCTCCTCCAACCCCTGGAGCAACAGTTTTGCCCATTCAGTAAGTGTCTGACACTAGAGCCCCGGCCACGAACGGTCGCATCGCTGACCCCACCACCGTGAACAGGGAGCGGGCCACTGCCTCAGTCCTCCGGTCCTTGACAGCAGTAGCCCCTTCCACAGGTATCGTGGTCACCTTGTTCAGTCTGGACACAGGGGGTCCACGGTCGGGAGAGAAGTCCATTTTTTCAGGAATTTCTCCACATGAGGACAACGGACCGCTAAACATTTTGGGGCTGAAAAAACATTTGCGGCCAATCCCATTCAGTGTACAAAAGTTAATCCAGATAAGGTACACAAGGCAACACCTTAGCAGTGCGGGCCGGCTTGCAGAATCCAAAAGGGACCGACATCTGTCGCCTCTGCCGTATCCTCCATTTTCAGAGTATCCCACACCTCGTGATAAGTGCTCCTACAAGCTCCCTATCATGCGCTGACCCTGAGCCAGAGTCATCTTCACTGTCCGCACGGTCGAGGTCCGCAGCCTCTGACACATCAGAACCAGGGCCGGGAGCAGTAGGTGGGCCCGATTCTGCGTCAGAAGTATCCCCAGAAGATGGCGGGGGGAGGGTGCGGGTTTTTACCCCCTTTTTGTCCACGCGCCGCTTCCACCCTGGCAACAAAGGCATCCAGGACCGCCGACATAGCGTCCACAGAAATAGCAGGTGCAGGGGCACCAAGTTGCCAATTCAGATATGTCTGGGGAAGAGGCAAGGCAAGACACACGGACCACCCTCCTAGCTGTCACAGAGAGACAAGGGACACCCCAGAGGACTCCCCACCCGGAGCAGGTACCGCACAGCTGCCGTTCGCCTAAGCCTCCTAAGCTGCTGTCCCCCCCCCCTGTGCCATCCCTCAGAAAGTGTCCTGGAAGCGTTCGCGCCGAGAATCTGGCCACTAAAGGCCAAAACACCACCCAAAATGGCCCCTGACCCACCGCTATGTAAGCAGAGCGCGCGGGCTACAAGAAAATGGCTGCCGGCTAATGTAGAACACCGCTGGGCGCAGCCAAAATGGCGGCCGCGATTAAAAAAAAATGAGCTGCAAGATGCAGGGAGAGAGGATGTACCCAGGGGGACCGCCCCCTGGGCGGTACTGTACTGTGTGATGTGTTTTAACACTTAACATGCTGTTTTTCTGCCTAGTCTAACAGGAGGATTGTGACAGGGGTCACTTTGGGCACAGGGTGAGCCAGGAAATAATGGAAATTAAGAATGTCTTGGATTGCTTTAAATTGGGATAGTAATATTAATCCACAAAATGTACTGGTTGTTTGATTCTGAACTCAACAAGTTAATTAAGAGATGCTGATGTGTCACCTGTCTGCTTGTGTAATGTTAATGAATCTCAACTATGCTACAGATCCTTTCATTGTGAATAGTGATAATTAACTCTGTACTTGTGTCTATCGTAAAGCAGACAGTCTGGTGAATATAAAGGTCATGCATAATCATTTAGGATGAAAAGGGATTAGCTAAGAGATGTCAGAATATGTGTATTGGGAGACAGTGAGGCTAGCCTAAAGGTCATGCGTCTGAGTCATCACTGTAGTTAATTAGCTCATGTAAATTATGTCTGGTCAAAGGTGTATTGCCTGAGGAGAATGTAAGAACCTCCTCTCTGTGTGTATAAAACTGGGAGTTTGACATTAAAGATTGTCAGTCCAGTTGGAAACTTCATACAGAGTGTTTGTCTCGTATGTTTGGAAGGATTAATCCTATGGAAAGCGGTCGTCTGACTGTGGAGTATCGGAAGTGGATGTGTGTCCAGAGAGGGAATATCCTAAACGGCGTTAACTCATTTCATGCTTGGGGTGCCGTTACATTGGTTGGCAGCAGTGGGATTTTCCCTCCAGTTACTGGGACACTCCAAACCACCACAGTGAATGACCAGCTATGCAGCCTGCAGGGAAGCCACGCTGAAAGTCTTGGAGAACCGTGGAGGGACCGGTGGGACAAAACAAGGCCACCTTGATCAGGGAGCTAGCCGAGATGGATCAGAGGGATGGTGATTCAGGACCCCGGCTCAGTTGAATACTTGTTTCAGCAACGAGTTCGACAGCGGTTGGCATTATATGGTGCTAACCCATCAGGAGACCGCTATACAGGAAGCCATTAAAGACATCCAGCTGCAGGATGAGCGGCAAGAGAGAACTGGAGCGACAAGAGAGAGAACTAGAGCGGCAACATAAGCGGAGAATGGCGGAAATACGGCAATCAAAGACAACGCCTAAAGATGCAGCGCCTGTCCGTAAGTTGCCCTTTTGGGCGTTCAAACTATTTAAGGAAGGAGAGGAGGAAATTGAAGCGTTCCTGCAGGACTTTGAGAGACTATGCCAGATACATGAAGTACTGCCCCAAGATTGGGTCGCCTTACTGGCAAGTAATTTAACGGGCAGAGCGGCGGATGCGTATCGGGCCCTGGAGGATGAGGACGCTAAAGACTATGACCGGGTAAAAGAAGCTCTGCTAGCCCGATTTGCCATTACACCCGAAGCCAGCCGGATTAAGTTTCGATAGTCCCGGAAACAAACCCACATAACATACGTGAAATGGGCACATCGTCTGCAGCGAAACCTTAAGGGCTGGTTCCAGGGGAGCCACGCTCATATCAGAGGACATCACCCAGCTAGTACTCTTAGAACAGTTCTTTAACCACACCCCTCCGGTACTACGGGATTGGGTGCGAGATAAGCGACCACGGACTGTACAGCAAGCGGCTACTTTGGCCGATGAATATCTGGACTCTCGAAGGTCAGGCGGAAGCGAGCGCTATCCACTATCTCGGCCCAGTTTATCAGCCTCTAACCCAACTTCAGCACCAACCCCAGCGGCCACTTATCCTCAGCAGCCCAGGTTCAACTCCCAGGACTACGCACAACCCATCAGGTGTTTCGGATGTAAACAGCTAGGGCACAAAAAGCCAGACTGTCCATTGAACTCAGCCAGGCAGTCCCAGTCGTGGAGACAGCCAGCAGGGGGAACCCACGCACATCCATGCCTGCGGCCCACTGCGTTGAGGAGGAAGAACATTGGGGCGTCTTGCACAAGGCTGATACCATACAAGCAGCTAACCGGGACAACTGGCAGCAACACAGGCAGACTGTCTGGGTCAATGGAAAGGTAGCCAATGGCCTACGTGATTCTTGTGCCACCATGACCCTACTACAGAAGAACCTCATCCCAGAGAGCCAACACACCGGAGACACTGTAGCCGTAAGAGTAGCGGGAGGTACCATCTTCCGGCTACCCATTGCCCGGGTTCATCTGGATTGGGGGGTTGGTTCGGGACATGTGAATGTAGGGGTGATGAAGGATTTTGCCAGCGGATGTACTACTGGGGAAAGATTTGGCCCCCCTCGTTTCTGCCTATGTCCCGATGGGCCCCGCTGAAGCCAACCCAGTGACTACCTGTGCCCAGACCCATGCTGCTGGAACCGGCCTGATTGCGGCTGAGAACGGGGTAAGATTACCTTCCCCGACATGTACCGTAAATCAGGCACAATATCACAGTCTAAAATTGGAATGTGACAAGTTGGCCAGTGAGAAATCAGAGATGCAACGACACTACGTCATGTATTATGAGATGTCCCATTGCTTGAACATTGAAATGCACAAACAGGCTGAAATTGTCAAAAGGTTAAATGGGATTTGCGCCCAGGTTTTGCCTTACCTTTCCCAAGAGCACCAGCAACAAGTTTTGGGAGCCATTGAGAGAGCAAAGCAAGTGACTGTTCCAGAACTGAATTCCATTAATCGTCCCGCAACCTTACAACTGCACCATCAGCTACTGACCCGGTAAGCAAAATGGCAATGCTGATGGGTTGTCCAGGCATTAGAGGAATGGAACTATGGACTAACCTCGGAGTCAACCCGTCTGGGGTCTCCTCCTGTGTTAGTCTCCTGCCGAAAGGGGAGATGTGTGACAGGGGTCACTTTGGGCACAGGGTGAGCCAGGAAATAGTGGACATTAAGGTGGTCTTGGATTGCTTTAAATTGGGATAGTAATATTAATCCACAAAATGTACTGGTTTGATTCTGAACTCAACAAGTTAATTAAGAGATGCTGATGTGTCACCTGTCTGCTTGTGTAATGTTAATGAATCTCAACTATGCTACAGATCCTTTCATTGTGAATAGTGATAATTAACTCTGTACTTGTGTGTATTGTAAAGCAATTAACTCTGTACTTGTGTGTATTGTAAAGCAGACAGACAGTCTGGTGAATATAAAGGTCATGTATAGTCATTTAAGATGTAAAGGGATTAGCTAAGAGATGTCAGAATATGTGTATTGGGACACAGTGAGGCTAGCTTAAAGGTCATGTGTCCGAGTCATCACTGTAGTTAATTCGCTCATGTAAATTAGGTCTGGTCAAAGGTGTATTGTCTGAGGAGAATGTAAGAACCTCCTCGGTGTGTATAAAACTGGGAGTTTGTCATTAAAGATTGTCAGTCCAGTTGGAAACTTCATACAGAGTTTGTATCGTATGTTTGGAAGGATTAATCCTATGGGAAGCGGTCGCCTGACTGTGGAGGATCGGCAGTGGATGCGTGTCCAGAGAGGGAATATCTTAAAACGGCGTTAACCCCTTTCATGCTTGGGGTGCCGTTGCAAGGATAATACCCATATGTCAAGATGCTGCCGTGTCCGTCCATATTTTTTGGGGATATTTATTATAGCAAAAAATATTGCTTTTTCTTCAAAACGGTCGCTTTTTTTTTGTTTAAAGCGCAAAAAATAAAAAAAACGCAGAGGTGATCAAATGCCACCAAAAGAAAGCTCTATTTGTGGGGGAAAAAAGGACGTAAATTTTGTTTGGGTACTACGTTGCACGACCGCGCAAATTGTCAGTTAAAGCAACAGTGCAGAATCGCAAAAAATGGCCTGGTCATTCAGCAGCCAATTCTTCCGGGCTGAAGTGGTTAAAATGTTATACCTGTATTTAGGGACGTACAACATATTCCAGCACCCAGCTGGTGACGCCACATCGCTGACTAGTATAAACACCTTGCGTTCATTTACGAGGGAGCTGTGAGCGCCAAAACGCCGAGCACGTCCGTATGCTTGGACGTAGGTGCCTCCTCCCCTCCTTGACGCAGCGCGACGTTTCCCCTTTGTTATATGGTTGGTACACTCACCATACTTGCACAGCGTTTACACCTTAGCTAACTGCTTCTCCTATACACAAGTGCACACCCCTCTTTTTTTCCCCCTTGGTTCACCTTCCTAGGCCATTCTTGGCCACCTTCACCCATCCTGTTCAGTTCATCCTCACGGTTCTTTATAACCCTTGTTCATCATATACGTGTTACCCTCACGCTCCTCTTACCTATTCATTTATTAGTTCACCGTCACTCTCACCTACCCCATACTCTATGTCCATCACCCTTTCCTTTTTTCTCACTGGGTGCATTTACACTCCTTTCACGCTTGGGATATGTTTCCAATTTTTCAGCTGTGTCATTAGTTTATGTAATACTTTATACAGATAAATAATGTCTACAGATATCCTTTGGAATCTACTATATTATTTACCATATACGTTAACCTACATGGCACAGCTGCAAACTGGAGATCTTATCCACATGCACACACCTTGGTTGGGTGTGCCGCCGTTATTTCGGGGGGGGGGGGGGGGCGCCTCAGCTCCCGGGGCTGACGTCTCTTATGCCTCATTTGGACATTATCTACAAGACTACCCCATTACTACAGATAGGCGAGAGTGATTGGGACCCTCATGGTTCCCCCTCTATCTTATTGAACACATTTTTTTACCATTATCTCATTTGGCATTTTTTTTACCCTATTATAGATACATCTTACTCTGCAAATGCTCCTGATGATTGGTATAATGACCACGAAACGCGTCAAGCTATACTCTATGCCGTGTCACAGTGTCTATCTACAACCCCCTCTTATACTATATTATATCATAATGAACCTATCAGTTATTTTGTGGTTAATACTGCAACATTGGGTTACATGCCCTAGGTCCTTAATTATGTATATCATGCTGAGACAATTATGTACTATATTGTTTAGATGATGATTTCGATAGTGACCTATTTTATTAAAATATATTTTACTGTTTTACAAATGTGCATGTATGCCTTCTAGATTACAATAACGATGTATATATTGGTTGGTTTGTTCTACCTAGCAATGCGATTAATATAAAGTCCCACCATCCTTATTCCATATTGCCAGGGATGGAGGCTTATCTTCAGTATTGCCTCATGTAAAGTCCCAACCTTTTTGCTTGTTTTCAATATTCCAGCACCCCCTCTGCCCCTGAGCGCCCTCCCTCCCTCCCTGTGACAGTGAGCAGGGGTTCCTCTTCCCTGCAGCTACTGTCACATTTAAAATCAGCGTGGCTGTGTGGAAATCTGCCCGCAGTGTCACGTCGTTCATTTACAGCGATCTGAGAATGAACAAACAAGTCCTGCGTTCTACCTCAGCAGACGGCTTGTAGTTCTCAAGTCTACTGGTGTGCTGATCAGCACACTGTTCGTCCTCCAGCTTTCTAATTGAAAGCCCGTACAGAGGTACGGGCAGACAGGTGGGATTGTGTATGCAGGAGCCAGACAAAGCACCTACAATCCACTGATCGCGGGTGAAATGCTTTGCATTCTCTTGTAGGGAAAATAATAAATGCACTTTATTGCCCAGGAAAAAAATTAATAAAAATATCCCATGGACCTGATAGAGGGCTGACAGGTGGAAGCAATACCCCTGGTCTCCTCCTTGCTGACCCAGACACAATGTGTAAAACATCACTACTGGATTCCATGCCATAATGGCTAGGGAAGAATCTAATGCAGTGCAATCTGCACTGCATTAGATTCACTGGAGGTCAGGTGAAACATCAGTCTTGTATACCCTTGGAGTCTCATTAAAGAGGACCGGTCAACAAAAAGTCTATGTAACAAACAAATTATAGTTACACTCAATCACATAAAAACCCCCCAAAAGGCACGTCTGAGAAACCTATGCACAAATTTTTTTTTTTGCAATACAAGTTACATGTGGCTCTGCACACCGGAGTGAGCGCAATAATTCTACCACCAGAGCTCCTGGGTAGCTCTAAACTGATGACCTGCAGGGGCTTTTAAAGTGTTTATGGAATAAATAGGGTACTGAAGTTTTGTCGCCATTTAACAAGCGCATGTAATTTTAAAAAGGTACACTTTGCAATTATGTGCCACTTTGTGTTGGTCTATCAGATAAAATCCCAAGAAAATACATTCATGTTTTTGGTTGCAACATGACAAAATGTGGAAAATTTCAAGGGGTATGAATACCCCTCTCAAAACACTGCAAGCATACTTTTCAGTTCCATTGGGTATCACTCGGCACAACCTCATCTTTTAAATTTTATCAAAAAATATGCTATTGTTTTGCATTTGCGTTCCCTAAACTTACCTTTGAACTAAAACAGTCTAAAATTTGTAACTACCACCATTTTATTCACTATGGTCATTCATATATATATATATTTTTTCTTCTAAAAGCAATATTTAGGTCTAAAATAATTTTGCAAAAACTGGCAGCAAAAGGGTTAAAGTTAAACTCAGCCTTTAAGTCTCATACTTACAATAGGGCTACAGTAAGTCTGATAACAGAGGAACAACCTGTCTTGCCTTTCAATGCCGCTGAACTCTGTATGGGAATGGGCTTTGCCTGTCACTGTGGGCATAGCCCCGGGGTGTCTTCAGGGTATAGGAACCACGGGAGTGATCCACTGGCCACAGACACATATAGAATCATGCAGCCAACTACACATGCTACACTAAGTATTAGGCCTCATGCACACTGGACATTAAAATGTTATAAAAACGCCAGTAGCTTTGCAGTGAGTTTTTCAACATTTTTGCAATAGCGGTTTTTTGCGTTTTTCCGCGTTAGCGTTTTTTTTCCCCAAGAAATTTTTTTTTTTTCAATGGATCAAAAACGTTAAAAACCGCTGGTGAGCTACGTTTATCGGCGTTAGAGCGTTTTTACAGTTGAAAAAATTGTCTCTCAGAACCCACTAGTTTTGGGGTTTTTTTACTGCTCAAAAACGCCACTGCCCAAAACTGCTGATAACAGCCTATGTATGCATGGACACATATGATAACATGGAGAGTTTAATGACTGTATAAAAAGACGTCTACTGCCAAAAACAGCTGCTGTAAAAACGTCCAGTGTGCATGAGGCCTCAAGGTGAGCAAACAGGATCCAGTGCCCGAATCATGTTTACAGGCCATCCCCACAGCAAAGTGTTTAACAGAGGTTGCACTGATTCAGATGCACTGCTTTTATTGTTCAATTCAAAGTCAATAAGCACTAGTTAATCACTTAAGCCCCGGACCATTTTGGCTGGTTAAAGACCAGGCAGCTTTTTGCGATTCGGCACTGCGTCGCTTTAACTGACAATTGCGCGGTTGTGCGATGTGGCTCCCAAACAAAATTGACGTCCTTTTTTTCCCACAAAGAGATTTCTTTTAGTGGTATTTGATCACCTCTGCGGTTTTTATTTTTTGCGCTATAAACAAAATTAGGAGCGACAATTTTGAAAGAAAAAAAATTCAATATTTTATACTTTTTGCTATAATAAATATCCCCCAAAAAAAAAAATCGATAAAAAATTTTTTCCCTCAGTTTAGGCCGTTTATTGATTGGTTCGCGCAAAAGTTATAGCGTTTACAAAATAGGGGATCGTTTTATGCCATTTTTATAAAAAATATTTTTTTACTAGTAATGATCAGTGATTTTTTTTCCGTGACTGCGACATTATGGCGGACACATCGGACACTTTTGACACATTTTTGGGACCATTGTCATTTTTACAGAAAAAAGGAGCTATAAAAATGCACCGACTACTGTGAAAATGACACTGGCAGTGAAGGGGTTAACCAGTAGGTGGCGCTGTAGGGGTTAAATGTTCCCTGCATTGTGTTTCTAACTGTAGGGGGGATGGGCTCTGTCACATGACACCGATCTCTGCTCCGAGTACACGGAGCCGAGATCCGTGTTATTGTCACTAGGCAGAGCAGGAAGATGCTTGTTTACACAACCATCATCTCCCTGCTCTATACCTCCGTGAGACGATCGCGGGGATCCCCGCATGCGATCGAGTCAGCGGGACCCACGGTCTGACTCACGGGTAAGGCAGCAGGGTCGCGCGAACGTGCGACCCCACGTCAGGCAGTTAAAGGTGACGTACAGGTAAGTGGATGTGCCTGTACATGAGATTCTGCCGACGTATATCTACAGGAGGCGGTCGGCAAGTGGTTAAGCACAGAATGGAGGGAGAGGAGGTCCATCTACAGGACACTAGCAAGAAAAACTGGAGACTTATGTCAGGTACACAATGAAAATTCTCGTAAGACAGAATAAAAATTCGGAAGAGATGTAATGTATTGTATTTTAGGACAAACTGTACCGATGAAAATTGTATGATCTGGTATCATAGAACAATTTTTATGCTTGTGCCATCGGAAGAACGTTTGTCATCGGTTCTTGAAAGCTGTGTACCAACGATCAGATTACCGTACGATCACTTCAACATTGGTATTTTTCATCCGATTTTCTGATCGTGTGTACAGGTCAATACGGAGTGGGGTAGGGTTATAGGGATACACCCAAGGGTGTGCGTCACAAAAGATTTGCCAGTGTCCAATCACCTGAAGGTAGCAGCCTACAACTCTAGGGTCTTCTCAGACTGTTCTTTACTTATAACCAGCATAAAATGGCTTAATAAAATGTTAAAAGGTTTTGCTTCTCTCAAAGTAGATGAAAGATTTCTGTATTCCTAAGAACACTGACAAAAACAAACAAAACCAAGGCATGGTGGGAGCAGAAGGGGTTATACTTTGCTTTGTACTACTAAGAAGGCTTTGCTAATCTTTAGATTATAGAACCCAAATTCCAAAAAAGTTGGGACGCTGTGTAAAATCTACATAAAGACAGAAAACGATGATTTGCAAATCTCAAACCCATAATTTATTCACAATGGAAAACCTCAAATATTTAAACTGAAAAAAAAAAAGTACCATTTAAGAAAACAAAATAAGGTAATTTTGCAATTTAAGGCAGTAACACGTCTCAAAAAAGTTGGCATGAGGCAGCAAAATGCTGGCTAAGTGGTACTAACAAGGAAGAGGTGAAAGCATGTAGCGATACCCCCTAGAGAGCTGCTGGATTAAATTTGGGTCCTGCCGTTACCCCACCTTTCACCGTCCCAGAACTAAGAGTCTGTTAGGAAATGTCAAACAGATGTGAGTGCCAGTCACTTTAGTCTTTTTCCAATGCTTTATTAAACAACTTTCAGTAGCAGAAGGATAGAGGGTTAGGGGAAGTTCAGATCTCTTGTTTGCAGATCACTGATGAGGTTCTTGAATTCAGAGAACAAACAGATTTCTGTCTCTGGATCTTGCGACAACCGGATAGGCCTCCTCTCACGCCGACCTAGCAGCCGTTATGAAGCACGAACAAGTCTGCCAGACTTAGCGATACGTGGAACTCCTAGATCAGGGATATGCAATTAGCGGACCTCCAGCTGTTGCCAAACTACAAGTCCCATGAGGCATAGCGAGACTGACAGCAGCAAGCATGACACCCAGAGGCAGAGGCATGATGGGACTTGTAGTTTTGCAACAGCTGGAGGTCCGCTAATTGCATATCCATGTCCTAGATAATCCTCTGCCACAGGATTTGTTTAGCCAGTAGTCAGTCATAGGTCAGCTGCACAGTACCGGAACCTTTAAGCCATCCGTACTGTGAGGTAGGTTAACGTGGGTGCATCCTCCAAACGAGTCACCAGGCCCTTCCTGAGAAACCAGCCTTCAGCCCGGTTCTCTCCAGCAAGGGTACCCCACCCCCCCGGATCTTCTCAGTTTGAGTGGCTTCTTCCACGCAGGCAAGACAGCACAGGACCACCTTTCAGTTAAGTAGGCCCCAGACAGACTTCTGGGCCTACCTGCAGCAACACAGCCTTGAGCCAGCAGGGCCCAAGGTAGAAAAGAGCAACTGCCACATACCTTAGGCCAGGAGGTCAGGGCCCGACTGAGCACAGCCTCAGGCCAGCAGGGCCATGAGGCAGAGAGAAATAATCATGGCTTCTGTCCCTTAAATATACTCTCCCAGAATGTACAGCAGTAAGAACACTCCCACTGGGCTGTTTCTGGGGAGAAAATAGTCAATACACTTGGCTTGCTGTATTTCTCACACTGGCCTGTGGTGACAGTAACACCTACTGGCAACAGTGAAAAATGCGAACACAGCCAAACTGGAACAGAAGCAAATCAACTTTATTAAATCACTGAGCTATTTACAGCTCAGATAACAAAAAAAGGACCACATAGCCCCTATTCTTCAGGAACAGGGCGCTACGGGACATTTTGCAAATTAGGTTCATTAGCAACATGATTGGGTATAAAAAGAACATTGTAGAGCAGGGCTTGACAAATTTGCTTGGAATCTAGGAGCCAGCTAAAAAAAGTTTAGGAGCCAGGAACGCGCACCGTACCGCCGAGCTTGCGTGCAGAAGCGAACGCATACGTGAGTAGCACCCGCATATGAAAGCGGTGTTAAAACCACACGTGAGGTATCGCCGCGATTGGTAGATCGAGAGCAATAATTCTAGCCCTAGACCTCCTCTAACTCAAAACATGCAACCTGTAGAATTTTTTTAAACGTCGCCTATGGAGATTTAAAGGGTAAAAGTTTGTCGCCATTCCACGAGCGGACGCAATTTTTAAGCGTGACATGTTGGGTATCAATTTACTAAGCGTAACATTATCTTTCACAATATAAAAAAAAAATTATTGTGCCAACTTTTTTTTAATTAAAAAATAAGACGTGTATTATTTCCCAAAAAAAGTGCGCTTGTAAGACCGCTGCGCAAATATGGTGTGACAGAAAGTATTGCAATGACCGCCATTTTATTCTCTAGGGTGTTAGAATAAAAAATATATATAATGTTTGGGGGTTGTAATTAGAGGGAAGGAGATGAGGCAGTGGAAACACAGGGGAAGCTCCATTAGCATTGCTGGTTGTATGTCATACCAACGGCCACCACAAGATGGCGCCAGATCACAGAAGGAAGCATAGGCCTACAGAGAAGCATAGGCCTGCAGAAGGCCGCAAAGCCGCGGCCTCAATTACCGGCCGGCCTGACGCGATCGCACGGCGCGCGCGGGGGGGGGGGTCTCGGGGGTTCACGGAGATACAGGATACCCCAGCTGTACTGCCCCAGGTCGCCAATTCTAGTCGCAATGGCGACCTGGCGCCCGGGAATTGTCGAGCCCTGTTGTAGAGAGTCAGTGTGTTTTAGAAGTAATGATGGGCAGATCTGGAGGAAGCTTTGCACGCAAGGGAAAAGGCTGAAATTTGATATTATATGCCCGTGATCTTCAGGCCTTCAGACAGCACTGCATTAAAAACAGGCATAATTCAGTGAAGGACATCACTGCATAGACTCAGGAATAAAGAGGAGTTCAGGCGTGTTCGCAGCACCACGTGCCCGCCAGGAAGCTGACACTCCGCAGCTCTAATCGCAGACAGTGAGACATTTTCCGATCTGCGGCTGCAGGGTCAGCTTCCTGGCGGGCGCGGGCAGGTGGAGCTGCGAACACGCCTGAGCTCAGCCTTACTCGGGAATACTTCCAAAAATCATAGTCTGTAAACACAGTTCACCATGCTATCCAAAAAGGCACATTAAAGCTCTATAAAGCTTTGGCACTGCTTTTCGTATGGTAGCAGGGCGTTTTTAACCCCCAAGAAGGGGTTAAAAGCACCCGTGATGCGGTGCTTCCGAAGCGCTTTTCAGGCACTTCGGAAGCAGTGCCTATTCATTCCAATGGGAAGTGTGGGAGAAGTGTATACACCACCCCAAAGATGCTGCTTGCAGGACTTTTTTCCCCATCCTGCAAGCGCACCGCCCCAGTGTGAAAGCACTCGGGCTGTCACACTGGGTTGGCTTGAGAGGCAGTTTTCAGGCACTTTACATGCACTATTTTGAGCGCTAAAACGCCTGAAAACTGCCTGTGTGAAAGGGGTCTAAAGAGGAGAGGGACCGTTCTGCTTGCTTTTAGCACTTGGCTGCATCGCTGATGGTATGGGGGTGCATTTGTGGAATGAGCAGCTTGCACATCTGAAAAGGCACCATCAATGCTGAAAGATGTATCCAGGTTTTAGAAAAGTATAGGTGCCCAGATTACATCTTTCAAGGAAGGCCTTATATATTCTTCAGCAAGGCAATGCTAAACTACATACTGAATCTATGACAACAGCATGGCTTCGTAGTAGAAGAGGTTCTTAGTACTTAGCTTAGTACACACACACACACACACACACACACACACACACACACACACACACACACAGACTCAAGAAGTTAAAATCCTATATCAGGCAAGAATGGGACAACATTCCTCTTCCAAAACTCCAGCAACTGGTCTCAATTCCCAGCTGTTTACAGTGTTAAGAGGGGATGCTACAAAGTGTTAATTTTTTTTCTAAAAATGGTGCATCTCAGTTTAAACATTACAATTTTCTATAAAATATGGATTTATGAGATTTGCAAATCATTGCATTCGGCTTTAATGTATACTGTATATACGCGAGTATAAGCAGAGTTTTTCAGCACATTTTTTGTGTGCTGAAAATGCCCCCCTCGGCTTATACTTGAGTCACCTTTTTGCACCTGGTCTCCCGGACTTTGGGGACCCGGTACGAGCCAGCCGTAGGTCCCCTTGGCCCCAAACTTGGGACACATGTAGCCCCACTCTTCCTCTACAATTGTGCAGTTTGTTGTCCGGGGGACCTACGGCCGGGGAGCACCGATTTTTCAAAGCCGGGCACCCCTTTCATAGACTCCCATGTTAAACGCAATTTTTTTTGGTGATTTTGGGGACCTGGTATCGGTCGGCCGTAGGTCTCCTGGACCCAAAACTTGGCACACATGTAGCCCAATTTCTCCTCTACAAGAGTGCAAAGTTTGTTGTCTGGAAGACCTACGGCCGGGGAGCACCGATTTTTCAAAGCCGGGCACCCCCACCAGACTCCCATGTTAAAACGTCAGTCTAGTCATGGGCACAGTGAGGCATGCAGATGGACACCCTAGGCTTATATTCGAATCAATACGTTTTCCGTTTTTTTGTGGTAAAATTAGGTGCCTCGGCTTATATTTGGGTCAGCTTATACTCGAGTATATACAGTATTTTACACATCAACATTTTTGGATAATAAATACATAATGGATTTAATTGGCCTACATAGTGTAAAGCATACAACAGCTAGTCAGAATGGGACAAATTGTCTGAAAGTGCAATCAGGAGTACATGAATTTGTTTTAAGTCATTACACACACAAAAACACAGGACTAAGGATATGCACTCATTGCATTTTAGCTCTGTGTTTAGGTTCTAACATACAGTGGAACCTCGGATTGCGAGTAATGCGGTTAACGAGCACTGTATTTTTTAAAATCCTGACTCGGTTTGCGAGTGTTGTCTCGCAAAACGAGCAGCATTCAAGCCACAGCCGTGTGCAGTATCGCGTTTGGCCTGAGGTGGGGGGCCCGGAGCCGAACGACGCTGTTCGGAAATACTCTGTTCCCGAGGTCAGCCGAGCTGTCCTCGAGCCTCTCTGAGGCTCTCCAGTGCCCCACATGCGGTACTGCATGCCATTGAAGTCAATGCAGAATAAATTATTTTCGTTTCCATTGACTTCAATAGGGAAACTCGCTTTGATATGCAAGTACTTTGGATTACGCTCGTAATCCAAGGGGGTGGGTGTGTGTGTGTGTGTGTGTGTGTGTGTGTGCACGTACTGGAAAACGACATTTATAAACATTGACGTATATGCATCCCTGCTGTACCTTACCGTGTAAATGCTATTCAAGGTCTAAAACCAAGCCTGGCCTAACAATGTATTCGGTTTAGATTGTGAGAATCTTGCGAGCTACCCAATACAAATTTATATATACACACACACACACACACACATATATATATATATATATAAAAGTGATAATAGACGACAGCTGCTAGCACTAATCACGTCTCATAAAACCCGTGTGAAACCAATTATATTAATATGCAACACATTAATTTAATTCTTAATGCATTAGGTTTACTCTTCAGATTATTTACATACCGTTAATGAAATAAACTTTTCAAACCGAAAACATGAATAAGGTACAGTCTTACCCTTTTCAGAGTCGTGATCATATCTGTGTGTTTCTGAGCATGCTGCATGGTGATCTGGAGAGAAGCCAGCTCATCCAAAGCGACAATACATCTGTTTACATCCTGGAAAAAGACCAAAAATACTCAAGCAAAATGAGAAACGCACATGGCTTTAGGAAATGACAGTAGTAATAAATAGTGGATAATCATTAGATAAAACCCTGGACAGACATTTTTTTGTACTAGGACTCCTGGCTTTAACTACATAAGGCCATTTTGTGCATCGCACATTTCACTCCCTAGCTAGCTATTCCAACTACATTCTGACACAACGCATGATAAAGAAAGTGGTAATCACGTTTGCTTACTGTCAGTAGGAGTCTAATAGATGTAGCAAAGTCCACAAATGGGAAGACAATATCTGGTCTCTAGCTGACCGATCTTTAGGAACATGTCGCGAACTCCAACCGTCTTTAAGGTGTAACATGTCCCAGCTCCTGTCCCCCCTCTTCCTTTTCCCCAGCTGCTGAAACATTTAAAATTAGCGCGGCAGACACTTTATTCATAGCAATCTGTGAATAAAGAAACTACAAACCCCGTAGTTCTCAGACTACGAACATGCTGACCCATTCACCCTTCCTCCAGCTTACCAACTGCAATGCTTTTCAGGCTCCTTGTGGAAAAATAAATGCAAATTTTTTTCTGCTAAAATACGTGCATGTATTTTTCCTAAAAAAAAGGAACTTGGGGTCCTTTCACACAGGCAGATACCATGATGATCCGCCCCGTGAACATCCGCTTGCTCAGCGGGTATCGCTCCGTTGATACCCGCTGACCCGGCGGATGACAGGGCGGTCCCTGCACACTGTGCAGGGACCGGTCAGATCTCCGCTCTCCCCTATGGGGGGGGGGATCGGATGAACACGGACCGTCTGTCCGTGTTCATCCGATCCGCTCTGCAGATGGATGGAAAATAGGATTTACCTCCGTCTGCAGAATCGGACCATAGCGGGGGACGGATGATCGCCCGCCGACGCCCGCTATCCCATAGGGATGCATGTATGTCCGTATTTTATATGAAAACTTATGGATGAAATATGGACATACTGTCCGCACGTGTGAAAGGTGCCTTACTGTTAGAGAATTCTACCTAGTGCTAAAAAAAATTCTATTAAAGCAGAGCTCCACCCTAAAGTGGAACTTCCGCTCATCGAGAACCACCCACTCCGGTGCCAGGAGGGAGGGAGGTGCATGTATTTGCACCCACTTCCGCGCATACAATCTGCGGGTAGTGCGTCACTTTGCGGTCCCCCCCACCCCCCCCCCCCCCCCGGTGTTCTGGGAAAAATACGGCTCCCAGAACACAACGGTGACCAGTGAAAGACGAGCAGGGTTGCTCACGCATGCGCAGTAGGGAACCGGGAAGTGAAGCCGCAACGCTTCACTTTCCGATTCCCTCACCCATGAGGTCGGTGGGGCAGCCGAGAGACTAGCAATCGCCCGATGTCGCTGGACTCCAGGACAGGCAAGTGTCCTAATATAAAAAAAAAGTCAGCAGCTGCAGTATTTGTAGCTGCTGGCTTTTGATATTTTTTTATGGCGGAGCTCCGCTTTAAGCACCATGACTTTTTACAGAGAAGCTAAAATCCCTTATGTTAAAAGGTACTGCCAATACAAAATAAAACATTGTTTCGAAATGAAGGAATATACCGAAACACCTTTGTCTTACACCTGGGGGAAAAAAAAAAAGTCTTGCAAACCGTAATCTAGTATTGCAAAATTATTATAGCTTAAAGTGGATCTAAACCCAATTTTTTTTTTTTAATTAATGAAGACTTCTACCTGGTAGAGTAGAGAATGTCAAGTCACCTGTGCCCAGTCTTTCCACAAAGAGTTAATCCAGCTCTGAGCAATCCTCTTATCTTTTTTCAAGCAGATAAAAAAAACTACACACCAATAAATGTGTCACCACTTTCCCCACTGCTGTGACTGACATTTCATTTTCTTATCTCATGCAGGAGCAGCCAGCAGACAATCTCCTCAATTCCAGTTTCACATTCCTTCTCTTTTATTCTCAAGCTCTCCCAGGATTTGCTGCTCCACACCTCAGCATGATTTGGCATGCTGAAGTCATGTGGTGCCTTACCTGAGTTTTGGCTGGATGTTACTAATCTTGAGGCATGATCAGTGTAACAGAGAAGGAAATAGGTAATACATATTGCTGTGCAGTTCCTAGGACACCAGCAGAAAGAGGACACAGACAGACAATTGCTCTAGGGGAGGTGCATCTAGTCAGAGCTGGGCAGAGGAGAAGTTTCATTGATTTGATTATTGCTGTGGTGCAGCGTGCGTGTTAACCTGCTATAAGTTGCAGCATTGACTTTGATCACAAGGATGTGTTCTGTGGGGGTAGAGTGGATGTCTCACTTTTCATAGATTAGACCGAGAAAGGCTGGGCGGGCTCAAAGCTACAGCCTACCTAGGTCACCTGACTGCTCCCACCAAGTCTGTATCCAACTTTATTTTCTTGTACAGACATGACTGTACCTGGCCGTGCCCTCCTCTGTACATGGCTCTCCTCTGTACCTGGCCATGCCCTCCCCTGTACAGCATGCGATGGCTCTGTACAGCATATTGTATATTCTGCCCTCTCCCCTGCAAAATATATTTATGTGCGAGGTGGATTGTCGCTGCAGTTTATTGTTCTCCAAGATTTAACTTCTGATAAATGTGGACTATTGGGCTATAATGTGACCCCAACACTTCCCCTCTTCCTCTTTAGGGCAACTTCACACAACAGATTACTGGCGTGCTCAGAGGAAGGCAGAATCTGACGGTCATATTCTGCCTCTGCGCTTTAGATATTTGAATAATGCCTTCCGTTGCATAATGCATCCAACGATCTGCACAGTATGTAACGCAACTGCAGCTTGTCTCCCGATCAGCTGGAGTGATGTCATCACTGCGCATGTGTGGTTCGTTGGATGCATTATTCGACAGGACACCTTTTTACTTCGATAATTATACCAATAATTGGAGCCAGCCGGCACGCCACCGCAGTGACATCAGTTTTACATTCCGCCAACCCCTCGCTATGTGCAGTTGCGGTCACTGCAAATGCACAGTGCGTTATACAGACCTCAATGTGTACTGTGTTATGTATAGTACAATGTAGAACACACTGTGCTATACATAACATTAGAGGCATGCTAATGGGTACATTTTATGTAAAGGGGCACTCTGATGGGCACAACAAAATGTGCCCAGAGTGCCCCCCTTACATCGGGTGTTCCCAGCAGAGATCCCCCCTTACATCGGGTATTTGCATGCGCAGAGAGCGAGGAAGAATCTGACATTTAAATTCCGACACCCTCGGTGCCCTGCCTCTCGTCGGATATTGCATCCGGTGAACTGCACATGCCCAGTGTAAACGTCTCGCCAGCTGATCGGGATATCAGCTGGAGTGAGGTTACGTACTGCGCGCGCAATTTGTTGAATGCATTATCCGGCTGGAGGAATTTTGACAGGGGGAGGGGGCCACGAGTGCGCTCTGCTTCTGCCGAAACGCGCTCTGCTTGTCCTGTGCGTGCACTTCACTCCCCAGGCGCAAGGTTCGTCCTCGCGACGCTGCCTAGCCAAGGGGAGTGTAGAGGTGGGTGGGGAGATGTGAAGTAACAACTCCACCCACCAAGCGGCAAAAAAAAAAAAAAAAGGATTTTTGTACTCACCGTAAAATCCGTTTCTCTGACGTCCATGGACAGACACAGCTCTCATACTGATTACATGTGGGTATATGTCCCTGCTTGCAGGAGAAGACCTAGGCAGAATGTTAGATGTTAAAACATTCTAGAACAAGCCAGAGCTGAACAGCCCCGCCCAGGGGGCGGCCCCTCCGGACATTACCCTCCCACCAGCAGCCTCAGTTCGTAATAAAGCAGTACAAACTTAAAAGGAAGGGTGGGTGCTGTGTCGGTCCATGGACGTCAGAGAAACAGATTTTACGGTGAGTACAAAAATCCTATTTTCTCTTATCGTCCATGGACCGACACAGCTCTCATACGGATTACATGTGGGACGTCCCAAAGCAGTAGAAGAGAAGGGTGGGAGCAAAAAAGTAAGGAACAACCAAAACTTCACTCCAAACCAGCAGAGCTCCTCAACGGAGGAGTTGAAACATTATACAGCGGCCTGCAACACTTTGCGGCCGAAGGAAGCATCCGAAGATGCAGCCACATCAACCTTATAGAACTTAGAAAAGGTATGAACAGACGACCAGGTTGCCGCCTTGCACACTTGTGCAACCGACGCTCGATGTCAGAAAGCCCAGGAAGCACTGATTGCCCTGGTGGAATGCGCCGTGATTGGGAAGGGAGGCGCCCGTCCCCCAATGGCATAGGCCTGTATAACGGTCTGCCTGATCCACCTTGAAATGGTGGCAGACGACACCGCTTGGCCCTGTTTTGGACCAGAGACAGATACAAACAGTGAGTCAGACTTCCGAATAGGAGCAGTAGCCGCCAGGTATACCCGTAATGCATGCACCACATCTAAATTGTGAAGTGCAAACTCTCTAGGATGCAATGGATGAGGGCACAAGGAGGGAAGGACAATGTCCTCATTAAGGCGAAAAGCCGAAACCACCTTAGGAAGAAAAGACGGACGCGGTCGCAATACCGCCTTATCCTTATGGAGGACCAGGTAAGGCAACTTGCATGACAAAGCCGCCAACTCAGACACCCGTCTAACATAAGTGATGGCCACTAAAAAAGCCACCTTCTGAGACAAAGTTGAAAGAGGAATATCCCTTATATTCTCAAAAGGAGATTCCTGAAAAACTGAAAGCACCAAGTTCAGATCCCAAGGAGGGAGCGGGGGCTTGGCAGGTGGAACCACATGGCGAACCCCCTGCACAAAAGTGCTAACCAAGGAATGACCAGCTAGGGGTCTTTGAAAGAAAACGGCCAAAGCCGAAATCTGACCCTTAATAGTGCTCAAAGCCAGCCTTTGAGCAACACCACGCTGTAAGAACCTCAGGATTCTGGGAGCAGAGTACGTCCATGGACGCCAGTCCAGCTCCTCTCACATAGCAATGTAAGCTCTCCAGGTACGGTGATAGATCTTCCTAGAAGACTTCCGTGCCCTAAGCATGGTTGAAATTACCGAATCCGACAGGCCTCGGTCTTTCAGCACCTGGCTCTCAATATCCATGCCGTTAAAGCCAGAGACTGTAAAGGATGAAAAATAGGACCTTGAGATAGAAGGTCCTCCCTCAAGGGCAGGCGCCAGGGGACGTCCGCGACGAGACGTACCAGGTCAGCGTACCAATGACGCTGAGGCCAGTCCGGAGCAATGAGGATTACCGGAATGCCCTCGGCTGCTACCTTGCGCAGCAGACGAGGAATCAACTGCAGCGGAGGGTAGACATGCATCAGGCGATACTGACCCCACGGGGCCACCAACGCGTCCGAGGCATCCGCCCAGAGGTCCCTGGACCGGGCCACAAACCGACACCTTGCGATTGAGTCGAGACGCCATCAGGTCCACATCCGGAGTGCCCCATCGTCGACAAAGGAGCTGAAACACTTCCGGATGCAAGGACCACTCCCCCTGGTCCAGGGACCGGCGGCTCAGATAGTCCGCCTGCCAGTTTTCTACGCCCGGAATGTAAACGGCCGACAGCGCCAGCACGCTTCTTTCTGCCCATCTTAGGATGTGGGTGACGTCGGATGCCGCAGCCGAGCTCCGAGTGCCCCCCTGATGGTTGACATACGCCACGGCCGTGGCGTTGTCCGACTGGATTCTGACCGAGCGGCCCTGTAGCCTCTTCGACCATGCGGCGAGACACAGCTTGATCGCCCGCAATTCCAGGACATTGATTGGGTGACGAGATTCGGCTGGAGTCCAGAGCCCTTGAGCGGACAGGACTCCCCACACTCCTCCCCAGCCCGTCAAGCTGGCGTCCGTTGTGATCACCATCCAGTGGATGGGGAGGAACGACTTCCCGGCCCGAAGAGCCGGGAATCTCAGCCACCACGTCAGGGACGCCTTGACAGAGTGACTCACCTGGATCTGAAGATCCAATGACAATGGGGACATGTCCCAAACTGACAGAATTCTCTTCTGCAATGCCCGAGTGTGTGCTTGGGCATACGGAACCGCCTCGAAGGAGGCCACCATTAGTCCCAGGACTCTCATGCAGAAGCGAATTGACGACCATTTTCGGGACGTCAGAACCCGCACTGCCGACTGAAGTGTCAGTAACTTCTCTGAGGGTAGAAACACCTTCGCTGCCGAAGTGTCCAGGAGCAGACCCAGATACTCCAGGCGCTGAGTCGAGACTAGAGCCGACTTCTGCGTGTTCAGAACCCACCCGAATTCCCGGAGGGTCTGACTGACCATTGTCACATTTTCCTCCAATTCGGAGCCATTTTCTACTCTGAGGAGATCATCTAGATAGCCCACGATAACAATTCCTCGCTGTCTCAGCAAAGCTAGAACCAGGGCCAGCACCTTGGTGAAAACCCGTGGTGCCGATGCTAGGCCGAAGGGAAGGGCCACGAACTGATAGTGGACTTCGCCTATGGCAAAGCGCAGAAACCTCTGGTGGCTTGTGCAGATTGGGATGTGCAAGTAAGCGTCCTTGATATCCAAGGACGCCCAAAATTCCCCCTGGTGGAGTGTCGCGATCACCGTGCGAATGGATTCCATCCTGAATTTTTGTACCCTCACATAGGCATTCAGAGCCTTGAGGTCCAGGATTGGCCGAACCCCGTCCTTTTTCGGAACAAACAGGTTTGAGTAAAACGCCCGAAACCTCTTGTGACGGAACCTGCACAATTACTCTGCGCCCGAGCAAATCCTGTATGGCCCCCAAGAGGGCCGCCCGGCGGGCCGGAAGGAAATGGAGGTTCGAGGGAAAAAACCTGCTTGAGGGGCCACGAGTGGAACTCTATTCAGTATCCCGAGGTGACCACCTCGCACACCCACCGGTCGGAGATCCACCGCACCGAGAACCTGCGAAGACGTCCCCCCACCCCAGAGTCGGGCAGGGGCAAGACTTCATGCGGTGGTGGACTTGGGAGCTTGCTTGGTAGGCTTATGCACCCAGGGACGTCTTTGTCCCCCAGTCGCACTTTTTCCAGTCTGGGTGGGCTTACCCGTAGAATCTGACTGACGAAAAACGTATTCGCCGGAAGGGCCCGGCCTGCGTTGGGGCTCCTTTCCCTTAATAGACTGGGGAAGGAAGGTGCTCTTACCTCCTGTGACGTTTTTAATAATGTCATCCAGGGCGGCCCCAAACAGTCTACCGCCCTTAAAGGGCAAGTCAGCCAGGAGCTTTTTGGAAGTTAGATCGGCCGACCAGCATTTCAGCCAGATAAGGCGACGCATCACCACAGCAGAAATGGAGGCCCCCGTTATTAAAGGGGGCGTATCCACAGTGGCGTCGCACACGAAGAACCCTGCGCAAGCTGGTGAGCCAGGGCAATGGTTTCAGGAGGGAGATTATGCTCCTGCACTGTCTGGTGCAATATCCGTGCCCAGCCTGTGAGTGTCTGAGACACAAGTGTGGCCGCCACGATAGGGCGTAAGGTGGCCCCCAATAAGGTGAACATAGTTCTACACGCCACTTCTAACCTCCTGTCAGCAGGATCCCTAATTGCAGGAGTCACTTCCATTGGGAGCATGGTAGCCTTGTTCAAACGGGCGACCGGGGGGTCGACCACTGGGGGATGAGCCCACTTCTTAACTAGGTCCTCCTTAAAGGGGTACCTTAAGGCTATGCGCCGCGGGACTGTCAAAGCCTTCTGCGGCTTATCCCAGACTTGGTCAATGTATGTATCAAAAAAAGGAACATATGGAAAAAAAAAACACTTTTTTGAAGACACGGCTTTCAAAAGAACCAAAGGTCATAGTTTCCACCTGAGGTTCCTCAGCCTCAACATTCAGCTTGAGAGTGTCCCTCACAGCATCAATGAGCTCACTTACAAGCACCCTGTCAGTAGGTGGTTCAAGACAGGGGTCTTCCTCACAAGGAAGGTCCTGTCCAAACACATCAATATCCTCAGAACTAGGGTCCTCAGCAGCAGTAGCTAGGCCCATATCTAAGTCAGAACACTCCCCAAGTGGAGATTGTGTGAGGAGGGGCGCTTTACAGCCCCTGTGCATTCGCACACCGTTTCCAGCTTGACAAGAAATGATTCCAGGGCTGCCGACAACTGGTCCATAGGGACCGCAGGTGCAGGAGCACTGCCAGTTGCCTCTGAGAAGTGGGGAGAAGCAGGTGAACCAGACTCCCATATTGCCACCCTCTGAGACCCTATTACAGTGAATAGTACAGTCCACCCACTGGCTGTGCTGAGGCTGAGGAGGGGATACCCGGAGGACTCACCACCCCTAGGGACCGCTCGGTTCCGCTGTATGAGCCGCGCTGCTAGCGCGGGCAAAGCCTGAGGAGAGTGAAGAATCTGTGAGGAGAGAGGTAATTCGCGCCGTTCAGCAGCGCCAAGAGGCCGAAAACTAAACTAAAAGCGCCGCGGCTACAAGAAAATGGCCAACGGGAGCTTGTATCACTGTGCTTGAGCCGCGGCAAAATGGCCACCGATGGCGCATTTTTTAATTTTAAAATAATGCGCCAATAGCGCACGCAAAACCCCACACACAGTCCTCCAGAACAGAAACACAGACAGCATGTACTCACCTTTTCAGGAGAGACTACTTACCCGTCCCGTAAGCACCTCGGAGAACACCCTTGGTGCCAATAGAGGGACCCACTGGCTTGTTTCAGACAGACCTATCACAGAGTCGTACTGCGTAGCTGTCGGCCCGGTCAACCGCAAGATACAATAGGTACTGTTGAGAGGATCGCGGGAGCATTAAAGCAACCCAGCCACCCCTGGAGCCATGGGGTATGTCGTGAACCGAGTCTCACGCACACAAGGCAAGGATCAGCACGCTCGATGGTGGGACAGGGAAGACTACGAGGATACTAGTGTACCCAACCTGTTGCCCAGCCGAGAGTTGATTGAAGGTCTCAAAAATAAAATAAAAAATTCCCAAAGGAATAAAATTAAAAAAGTCAAAATCTTCCAGGAGACTGGCTCCTGAGAGAGACACGTCTTCTCCTAGGCAGAAAAAAACTGAGGCTGCTGGCTGCAGGTGGGAGGGTAATGTCCGGAGGGACCGCCCCCCTGGGTGGGGCTGTTCAGCTCTGGCTTGTTCTAGAATGTTCTAACATCTAACATTCTGCCTAGGTCTTCTCCTGCAAGCAGGGACATATACCCACATGTAATCAGTATGAGAGCTGTGTCGGTCCATGGACGATGAGAGAAAATAGACCCGCCCACCGATTCCAGAGTTTTGCGGGGCTCCTACTGCAAAATGAGGTGACAGTTTGAAGGTAGGAATACATGCAGAAGGCATGTATATACATATAGATGAAACCTATGCCATTTGTTTATAAATGAGCGGTGGGTTTACATTCACTTTAAGAACATCTTGTCATAAATAAATATGTGGACTACCTGTAAACTAAAAATATGTCTGATGTGGTGAGGTAGGCCGGTGGCACAAACAAGCAGTATACTCCACTGGACGAAATGCGTTGGGAGGAGATACTAGTGCTGACGTCACTCCGCTGCTCGATTCTGTGTCAGCAGTGGCTTTTAATGTAAGGATTTTTTTGTTTTTACGTGTACTTGCAGTTTTAATAAAACTACTACACCATGAGAATACTTTTGGCTCCTGTTGAGCTTCATTTTAGTTAGACTCTGATGTGGCGTGTCGCTGGACAGACTCACTGGGTTTACTTTTCACTGGATGACAGACATTTATCCAAAGCCTACATGTTGTTGTAATGGCAGCCATCATCTCTAATGAGTGTCCATTTCACTGGGATGCAGTGGCGAATCTCTGAGCACTTTGTTTAAAAACTTATGTTCACTTCAAGAGACGTTTTCTGCTCACTGATGCACTGGATTTTCTTACTGGGCTTTTCACATATGCCTTTCTGCTCCTATCGTGGAGGATTGCATTCATTTTATACTGATTGACTGTTTATATTCATATATTTGGTGCTACACACTGTTTGTACTTCCTGTAAAACGCCCCCATGCAGTTTATTGAATTGGGGACACAGCCCCCTGGAGCTCCATCCTATGAACTCTAAATGCACTGTGTTTATGGGTATAGCCCATCTTGCCAGTTCCTAGCCATTAACAAATTGAAGACTGAAAAAACTTCCTTAGTCATTCATCATATAACAGCCTTACGGTCTAGATAAAGGATTTGAGTACTCCTTGTAAAAAAAAACAATTTTCTTTGAGTCCATTGACAGACAGAGGAAGGCAACTTCAGGATATACTGCCACCTCCAGAACTGGACAGTGGCAAGCAAAACTGTAGGCCAGCTTAGAATAACCCCTTCCACTACCAGCATTCTTCAGCTTTGTAGCAAAACTATACCGAAAGCATGATCATAATCAGAGATTTTACATTGAGCATAGAGTACAAAAATCCTATTTTCCTTCCTGTTTATTGAGAGGGAGAGGAAGTCCTTCAACTTCAAAATTAGCAACAAAAAAAACACACAGTCAAACTAAGAGGAGTGAGCAACACCGCAAAACACCAACAGGCTGAAAAAAAATAAAAAAATAGTCCACCTTGGTATAAGAGAATCGGTGATCAGAAGACCAGGTGGTAGCCAAGCAAAAGCTGGAAAACAGTTGCTTGATGCTGAAAAGTCCAAGAAGCACTCTCAGATCTAGTGGTGTGCCTCGACAGGAAAGGGTGGAACCTGATCCTGGAGGCCACAAGCTTGAATGATGGTTTGTGCAAGTCACAAAGATGGTGGAATAAGAAGCAGGTGCAACCTTATGGGGCCCATCTGGAAGTGGATGATAAAAGACTTTCAGCCTAAAGTACATGCAGACAACGGATAGAAATCTACTTTTGGTGAACAGGTCTCTGAAAAAGAACAATGAGGATCAGCAAAATATCCTTCTCTTTCCCGTAAAAATGTTTCAGGGCAGAAAAAAAGGCATAGATTTGTTTGTACTGATCCCACAGAGCATCAAGTGCTTTTGATGGAATATCCCTGTACCTGGAGACAAACCTGTCCAATTGTTTGTTGAACATGGAGGTCCACATCCTATGTCCCCCACCTGCAACAGGTTCTGGCACTGCTGGCTGGGGAAGTCTGCATGCCAATTGTCTATGCCTGATATATACAGCAGACAATATTGGAAGTTGAGGTCTGCACGGAACAAGATTTAGCTTTTGACGCAGCAAGACTTCTGGATCTTCCTTGACTGCTGGAAGCCACCGCTCAGGGCTGGTGCTGGGATTTTTGACACCCTAGGCGAAACCTCATTTTGTTGCAGCCCCCCTGGCTCCATCAGACTTCACTCCCTTTTCCATGCGCATGTAAATCCCACCTTTTTAATGAAGCAACCTCACCAGCACCCATCAATGAATGTTTGCTTGCTTCCATTCATTTTGGGAGCCGGGACACAGTACTCTGCCACTGCTGCGCCTCTGACACTATGTGCGAATGGAGTGGCAGCTGCTTGCTGATGGAGAGTTAGTTGCTTGCTGCAGAGAGAAGAGAGTAGGAAAAACAGTGGCCGGGCGCCCTAGGCGACAGTCTAGTTTGCCTAGTGGTAGCACCGGCCCTGCCTCTGCTATTATCGGATGAGCCTACAGCAAGACTGTCAAATGCTGCAGAAATAGGTAAATCAACTGAAGTTTCCAGGATGTGAATCAGAAGACTAGACTCCGCTGACAACCAAGTCTCTTGCACAAACAGGGTCTCCAGGACTCTTCCCCAGCCTGACAGGCTGTTTTCTATTGTGGGGATCCTTCAAAAAGGCAGGAAGGAAGAACTTTGGACTTAAATTGCTAAACCACCAGCCCAGGGACAACCTGGTCCTCCGAGAGACAAATTGTCTCTGTCCAGAGTCTGGATTTACTTGAACCATGAGGACAGAATGTTCTGTTGCAAGTATGGGCTCAGGCGTGTTCGCAGCTCCATATGCCCGAGCTCGCCAGGAAGCTTACACTGCGCAGCTCTAATCACAGGCAGTGAGACATTTCCCGATCTGTGTAGCCACGGCATATACATTCATACAAATACATATATAGACACGTTTCAGCTTGCAAGTGGTTTACCGGGGTTATAGCTAAAGCCATCAGCCATAACACCAGTATTTTTAATTTTTTTTACCCAGCCGCCGATTTTCTCTCAAGAAAGCCATTAGAGTGGCTAATTAGTCGCTGGATCGCTTTTCAGAAGCAGTGGGAGGTCGTCCCCCGGCAGGTGTTTCTTGGGCTTACCGTTTTTACCAGCGAGCCCAGGAAGCGAGCCAACAATTTTCTTCTAGACCCCAGATCTCTACATAAAGAGGACATGTTATCCCTTATTTCTATTAAAAGGAATGTTTACATATATGGGAATAAAAGCGACCAAAAAATAAATAAAAAAGGAACAGTGTAAGGGCCATGTTGCACCACATGCAGTCCAGTGCGTTTTTTTTCTGCATCAAAAACGCATGGAAAGTATGTTATATGGTTTTCAATGGCATAGTCCCAACCAGTGCTGGCAGTTCCAGAGCGTTCCAGTAAAATAAGTAGAACATGCTGCATTTTTGCCTGCACTGGAACGCTGTAAAAATGCCTAAAAACGAATTGGAACACACCAAAAACACACTCCCTTATTTAAGGTTAAGAAAAGAGGGGGGGGGGTATGCACTGGACAGCATAAAAAATGCACGGTTACGCATCAAAAACTTGCATGCAGAAAAGCATCTGGATCGCATCCGAACTGCGTTTCTATGGCGTGAACTGAACCCCAAAAAAATGTAAGCACCCCATCTCTCCGTGCTTGCACGCAGAAGCGAACGCATATGTAAACGGCGTTGGCACAACACACAATAGAGTTATCGCTGCGAACGTTGGAGCGAGAGCAATTCTAGCACTAGACCGCCTCTAACTCTAAACAGGTAACCTTTGAAAAAAAAAAAAAAAAAAAAAAATTAAAGCATCGCCTATGGAGATTTATTAAGTATTGTAGTTTGTCACCATTTCATGAGCATGCGCAATTTTTAAGCATGACAAGTTGAGCATCTTTTTATTTGGCGTATCATCAGTTATATTTTACCAAAAAAATGGGTTATATATTGCGTTTTTGTTTGCATTCAAATTCATTAACCACTTTTCACACAGGCCAATTCTGACATTTCTCTCCTAAGTGTAAAAATATTTTTTTTTGCTAGAAAATTACATAGAACCCCAAACATTATATAGGTTTTTTTTTTTTAAGCAGAGAACCTAGAGAATACAATGGCGGTCGCTGCAACGTTTTATCTCGCACGGTATTTGCACAGCAATTTTTCGAACGCGTTTTTTTTGGGGGAAAAAAACTTTATGGTTAAAAAAGAAACGGTAAAAGTAGCCCAATTTTTTTGCAGAATGTGAAAGATGAAGTTACGCCGAGTAAATGGATACCCCAACATGTCATGCTTCAAAATTGCACACGCTCGTGAAATGGTGCCAAACTTCAGTACTTGAAAATCCCCATAGGCGACGCTTTAATTTTTTTTACTGGTTACAGATTTTGAGTTACAGAGGTCTAGGGCTAGAATTATTGCTCTCGCTCCAACGTTCCCGGCGATACCTCACATGTGTGGTTTGAACACCAATTTCATATGTGGGTGGGACTTGCGTATGCATTCGCTTCTGCGTGTGAGCACACAGGGACAGGGACAGGGGCGCTTTAAATTTTTTTTTATTTAATTGTTAAATTTTACTTATTTTTTTTAGTTTGATCACTTTTATTCCTATTGCAAGGAATATAAAACAAACATCCATTTGTTAATAGGAGTATGGCATGATCGGACCTCTTTACAGTGAGATATGGGGTCAATAAAACCCCACATCTCACCTCTAGGCTGGGAAGCCTGAAATAAAATAAAAAAAATCTTGGCTTCCCAGTCGAGGCGGCGGCATTTGTTTAACCACTTACAGACCGCCGCAGGACTATATACGTCGGCACTGTGCTGCCATAACCGAGGTATCCATCTCTTCAGGCGGCGGTCCGGTTAACGATAATGGTGGTCTCTGCAGAGGATTTGCAGCGAGATCACCGTCATCAAGAGAGAGGGCCCCCCCCCCTCCCGCCACCGCTTACCGGAGCCATCAGTAGCGGCGGAGGCGATCAGGTCCTCTTCCTAACTGGGTATGGATATGAGTGAGGGCAAGATGGCCCCCACCCGTCTCCATACCATAGCAGAGCGGAAGCGACGTCAAAACGTCACTTTCGCCCATACCTCTTAAAGGGACATTTTATTTTTGTAATTTTTTCAAATGACAAATTATTTATTTATTTTTTTATTGCATTTTAGTCCAAATATGGGATTTGAGGTCTTTTTGACCCCAGATCTCATATTTAAGAGGACCTGTCATGCTTTTTTTTTATTACAAGGGATGTTTACATTCCTTGTAATAGGAATAAAAGTGACCCAAATTATTAATATTTTTTTTAAAAACAGTGTAAAAATAAATAAGAACCCAAAATGTTTTTTAACCACTTAACGACCGCCCACCGCCGATTTACGTCGGCAGAATGGCACGGACAGGCAGAATCACGTAGATCTACGTGATCGCCTTTGTGCAGTTGGGGGGATGGACCCCCCTTCACTGCAGTGAGCGGCCGTTAAGTGTTCGGGAGCGATCAGGCATGAGGGGGCGGCCGCTCGATTCCGCCCCCCCCCCTCGCGATCGCTCCCGGCCAATGAAAATGCTTCCTCCGCCATGTGATGTAAACAAGGCTGGAGGAAGTGATGTCATCTCCCTCGCCGCGGTCTTTCCGTTCCCGGCGCCGAGCAGAAGCAGGTTAGTGCACCAACAGTCCACTGACACGTAGGTACACATAGGCACACAAATCACCCCCCAGGTCACCCCAAAGCCCCCAATCACAGTGTCACTGATTGCAGTGATCATTTATTTTACTGATCACTGCATTTAGTGTCATCTGTGATTGTAAAAAGTTGCAGGGCAGTTAGGATTAGGCCCCTTTAGGTCCAGGGTAGCCCCCTAACCCCCCCTAATAAAGGTTTAACCCCTTGATCACCCCCCAGGTAACCCTTTCACCCCCTAACTTCAGCGTCACTAAGCGATTGTTTTTCCGATCGCTGTATTCGTGTTGCTGGTGTTTTAGATAGGCAGTTATTTTTTTTTAGGTTCGCCGCAGGTTTTTATTAGTGTCAGGTACCCCCATATATTATTTTAACCCCCTGATTGCCCCTAGAGTTAACCCTTTCACCAGTGATCGCCGTATAAGCGTCACTGGTGTCACTGGTTAGCCAGTAAGTTATTTAGTTATTTAGGTTACCCGTCAGGTTTTAGATAGTGTCAGGTACCCCCATATTTAACCTAATAAAGGTTTTAACCCCCTGATTGCCCCTAGTTAACCCTTTCACCAGTGATCACCATATAAAGGTTACGGGTGACGCTGGTTGATTAGTTTGCTTTTTATAGCATCAGGGCACCCGCCGTATATAACCCAATAAAGGTTTAACCCCCCTGATCGCCCGGTGGGTGAGATCAATTAGGTTTTAGCGCCAGAGAGGGTCTGCGTCTCCCCAGGCAGTGTTAGGTTAGTGACAGTAACGCTAACACTAACGCGCAAAGCATACACCCCCCTTAGTGGTATAGTATCTGATCAGATCTGATCAGATCTATACTAGCATCCCCAGCGGTTTAGGGTTCCCAAAAACGCAGTGTTAGCGGGATCAGCCCAGATACCTGCTAGCGCCTGCGTTTAGCCCCTCCGCCCAGCCCAGCCCACCCAAGTGCAGTATCGATCGATCACTGTCACTTACCAAACACAACACACATAACTGCAGCGTTCGCAGTGCTTGGTTTTTGGGGCCCTGTACGCGGCTAGGCTCCCAAAAAGTCCCACACATGTGGTATCCCCGTACTCAGGAAAAGCAGCAGAATGTATTTTGGGGTGCAATTCCACATATAACCATGGCATGTGTGAGCAATATATCATTTAGTGACAACTTTTTGTACATTTTTTTTTTCTTTTTGTCATTATTCAATCATTTGGGACAAAAAAAAAATATTCAATGGGGTCAACATGCCTCTCAGCAAATAGCTTGGGGTGTCTACTTTCCAAAATGGGGTCATTTGGGGGGGTTTGTGCCATCTTGGCATTTTATGGCCTTCAAAACTGTGATAGGTAGTGAGGAGTGAAATCAAAAATTTATGCCCTTAGAAACCTTGAAGGCGGTGCTTGGTTTTTGGGGTCCCGTACGCGGCTAGGCTCCCAAAAAGTCCCACACATGTGGTATCCCCGTACTCAGGAGAAGCAGCAGAATGTATTTTGGGGTGTAATTTCACATATGCCCATGGCATGTGTGAGCAATATATCATTTAGTGACAACTTTGTGCAAAAAAAAAAAGTTTGTCATATTCCCGCAACTTGTGGCAAAATATAAAATATTCCATGGACTGAACATGCCTCTCAGTAAATAGCTTGGGGTGTCTACTTTCCAAAATGGGGTCATTTGGGGGGGTTTTGTGCTATTTTGGCATTTTATGGCCTTCGAAACTGTGATAGGTAGTGAGGAGTGAAATCAAAAATTTGCACCCTTAGAAATCCTGAAGGCGGTGCTTGGTTTCCGGGGTCCCGTACGTGGCTAGGCTCCTAAAAAGTCCCACACATGTGGTATCCCCGTACTCAGGAGAAGCAGCAGAATGTATTTTGGGGTGCAATTCCACATATAACCATGGCATGTGTGAGCAATATATCATTTAGTGACAACTTTTTGTAATTTTTTTTTTTTTTGTCATTATTCAATCACTTGGGACAAAAAAAATAAATATTCAATGGGCTCAACATGCCTCTCAGCAATTTCCTTGGGGTGTCTACTTTCCAAAATGGGGTCATTTGGGGGGGTTTTGTACTGCCCTGCCATTTTAGCACCTCAAGAAATGAGATAGGCAGTCATAAATTTAAAGCTGTGTAAATTTCAGAAAATGTACCCTAGTTTGTAAACGCTATAACTTTTGCGCAAACCAATAAATATACGCTTATTGACATTTTTTTTACTAAAGACATGTGGCTGAATACATTTTGGCCTAAATGTATGACTAAAATTGAGTTTATTCGATTTTTCTTCTAACAAAAAGTAGAAAATATATTTTTTTTTCAAAATTTTCGTTCTTTTTCCATTTATATCGCAAAAAATAAAAATCGCAGAGGCAATCAAATACCATTAAAAGAAAGCTCTATTTGTGGGAAGAAAAGGACGCAAATTTCATTTGGGTACAACATTGCATGTCCGCACAATTTACAGTTAAAGCAGCGCAGTGCCGAATCCCAAAAACAGGCTTGGTCCTAATGGTCCGAAATGGTCCGGGGCTTAAGTGGTTAAAGCGCCCCGTCCCGATGAGCTTGCACGCAGAAGTGAATGCATACGTGAGACAATTTTACTGAGCTCACGTAATTGGGCTAACTTTACTGTTGTCTTATTCTTTTAAATTTAAGTGAAGTGAAGGGAATTTTTTCCAAAAAAAAGTGCGTTTGTAAGACCGTTGCGCAAATACGGTGCGATAAAATGTATTGCAATGACCGCCATTTTATTTTCTAGGGCGTTAGAAAAAAATATATATAATGTTTGGGGGCTCCAAGTAATTTCTAGCAGAAAAATAGGATTTTTTGTACTCACCTTAAAATCCTTCTCTGTCATCTATGGACGGACACAGCTCCTTAATTCATAACCCTCCGCCCTGCAGTCAGCAGCTCAGTTCGTAAAAAAAAGCATTACAAACCAAAACAGGAGGGGTGGGTGCTGTGTCCGTCCATAGACGACAGAGAAAAGGATTTTACGGTGAGTACAAAAAATCCTATTTTCTCTTTTCGTCCATGGACGGACACAGCTCCTTAATTCTTGACAGTTGGGACATCCCAAAGCAGCGTCAAAAAACGAGGAGTGGGAACAGCAATCAAAAAACCAATTTCACCCCAAACAAGCAGAGCTCCTCAACGGAGAAGTTGCAACCTCAAACAGCCGCCTGCAAAACTTTGCGGCCGAAGCCAGCATCCAAAGATGCACTCACATCAACCTTGTAAAACTTTGAAAAAGTGTGAACGGATGACCAGGTCGCCGCCTTACACGCTTGTGAGACAGACGCTTTATGTCGGAAAGCCCCAGATGCACTAATAGCCCTGGTCGAAGGAAAGGGCATAGGCCTGGATGACGGTCTGCCTGATCCACCGAGAAATGGTGGCCGACGAGACCGCCAGACCCTTCTGCGGAACAGACACTGACACAAACAGTGAGTCAGACCTCCGGAACAGAGCCGTAGCAGACAGGTACACCCGCAACGCACGTACGTCTAAAGAGTGCAGCGCAACCTCCTTGGGATGCGATCTCCGAGGACACAAGGATGGAAGTACAATGTCCTCATTAAGGTGAAAAGCTGAAACTACCTTCGAAAGGAATGAAGGCTGCGAGCGTAGCACCGCTTTGTCCTTACGGAGGACCAAATATGGGGACTTGCAAGACAAAGCCGCCAATTCAGAAACCCTCCTGACGGATGTGATGGCTACTGAGAGAGCGTCAGAGGAATTTCCCTGATGTCCTCAAATGGAGGTTTCTGAAGTACCGAGAGCACCAGATTCCAATCCCATGGAGGTAGTGGTGGTCGGACCGGAGGAGCCACATGCCGGACACCTTTTACAAAAGTGCTCACCAATGAATGAGTCGCCAGGGGTCGCTGAAAGAAAACAGCCAAGGCTGAAATCTGGCCCTTAATGGTGCTTAAGGCAAGTTTCTGATCTACTCCACGCTGTAAAAACAGCAGGATCCTGGAAACCGAATATGCCCGTGGACGCCATTCCATCTCCTCACACAGAGATGTAGGCTCTCCACGTGCGATGGTAGATCTTCCGAGAAGATGATTTTTGTGCCCTCAACATGGTTGAAATGACCAAATCCGACAGGCCTCGGTCCCTTAGTACCTGGCTTTCAATAGCCATGCCGTTAAAGCCAGTGACTAAAGCAGGATGAAGAATGAGACCTTACGAGAGAAGGTCCTCCCGCATCGGTAGTCGCCAAGGTGCATCCGCCACCAGGCGCACAAGATCGGCATACTAGGGACGCCTGGGCCAATCCGGGGCGATGAGAATCACCGGAATCCCCTCGGACTCTACTCTGCGGAGCAGACAAGGAAGCAACTTCAGTGGGGAAAGACATAAATAAGCCGATACTGACCCCACGGGGCCACCAACGCGTTCTGACCAGGAATCTCTGGACCTGGCCACGAACCTCGACACCTTGCGATTGAGTTGAAAAGCCAGGAGATCCACGTCTGGCGTGCCCCATCTCTGGCAAAGGAGTTGAAAAACCTCCGGATGTAACGACCATTCCCCTTGGTCCAGCATCTGGCGGCTCAGATAGTCCGCCTGCCACTTTTCCACGCCCTGAATGTAAACTGCCGAGAGAGCCGGCACGCTCCTTTCCGCCCACCGCAGGATGTGAGCGACCTCCAACGCTGCAGCCGAGCTTCTTGTTCCTCCTTGATGGTTGACGTATGCCACAGCCGTGGCGTTGTCTGACTGGACGCCCCCTTAGTCTCTGTGACCATTTGAAGAGACACAGCCTGATCGCCTGGAGTTCCAGGACATTGATCGGCAGTTGGGATTCGTCCGGAGTCCAACGGCCCTGGGCCGCCTGAACCCCTCAGGCTGACGTCCGTCGTGATCACAGTCCAATGAAAGGGGAGGAATGACTTCCCGGACCGAAGAGCCGAGGATCTCAGCCACAAACTCAGAGAGGCCCTGACTAGATGACTTAACTGAATCTGACGATCCAGAGACAACAGAGATTTGTTCCATTTGGAGAGAATCTCCCTTTGCAATACCCAAGTATGGAATTGGGCAAACGGCACTGCCTCGAAAGAGGCTACCATTAGGCCCTCGCATTGCAGAAACGGAGACGACCATTTGCGGGATGTCAACACTTTCACCAGTCTGGAGTGTCTGCAACTTTTCCAAAGGAAGAAAGTCTCTGGCCCCTGGAGGAGTCCAGAATCAACCCCAGGTACTCTAGGCGCTGGGTCAATACTAACACCGACTTCTGTAGGTTCAGTACCCAACCAAACTCCTGGAGGGTCTGACTGGCTATAGACACGTCCTCTAATTCTGAGCTTAAAAGCAGCTCTCAGAAGATCGTTAAAGTAGCCCACGATAGCAACGCTGCACTGTCGCAAGCAAAGCTAGAATCGGGGCGAGCACCTTTGTGAAAAACTCTTGGTGCCGACGCTAGGCCAAAGGGAAGAGCCACGAATTGATAGTGGTCTTCGCTGATCGCAAAGCACAGGAACCTCTGATACCTGACGCAGAGTGGGACATGCAAGTATGCGTTCCTGATATCGAGGGACGCCAGGAAGTCCCCCCTGATGGAGCGCAGCATGTTCACCATGCAGGGGGTCAGCATTGCGGCCTATTTTGGCTGCAACCTTGGTGTCTCAGACACTTGCTGAATAGGCTAAAATATTGCACCAGACAGTGGAGGAGCATTGGCCCCCAAACATTCCAGAGGCAGCAACCGGTGCTCCTGCACCTGCGGTTACCATGGACGCTTTGTCAGCAGTCCTGGAGTCATTTGATGCCAGGGTGAATGCGGCGTGCGGGCACAGGGGGGTACTAAGCGCCCCCTTCCCCCGCCATCTCCTGGGGAGTGTTCTGACTCGGGCCTGGCTGCGGCTCAGGACCCCTGTTCTGGTGTGTTAGAAGTTGCGGACCAGGACCTTCCCAGTGAGGAGGACCCCTCGTCCGGGTCAGCTCAAGATGGGGCACTTGTAAGTGCGCTTATACATGCTGTGAGGGACACTCTCAAGCTGAAAGATACAGCTGGGACTTCCACAGCAGGGTCTGTCCCTTTTGGGTCGCACAAACCGACCCGCTGTTAAGGTTTTTCCTTGTGTTGATTTCTTTGACAAGTTCATAGATAAGGAATGGGAACGGCCACAGAGGTCCTTTGCGGTCCCTCAGTGCATAGCGGTATGTTACCCATTTGAGGAAAGCCTTTTGAAAAAGTGGGCTTCTCCTCCGGTCATTGACCCCCCGGTCTCTCAATTACATAAAGTAACCACTATCCCGGTAGAGGGGACCCCTGCCTTTAAGGACCCTACTGATAAAAGGTCCGAAGCGGGGGTATTCCCCGGTCGCAGCGAGCCCCGCAAGGGGAGGAGGAAAAAGGGTGACAGAAGGAGATCCCCCCCCCCCCAACCACCACCTTAGGAATGCCCAGCTGTTCCATCCCACCGAAGCAGGAGGAACTGTACTTACCCGTCCTTGCGAGGACCTGCTGGTGCGTTCCCAACAGACCTACAACCGAGCAGTATGGAGTAGCTGTCGGCCCAGTCCACTGTGACTGAGACAGCAAGCAGCCTGGTCATATGTGAACCCTGGAGCAAAGCTCACCGTCCACCCCTGGAGCCATGGGGTATGTCGTGGCCGACCGTGTGCGTAGCCAAGGCCTTCTCACGCTCGCTGGCCGGACTGGGGAGACTACAAGGATCTATAATATCTAGCCTGTCACCCAGCCGGCAGTTGATAGATTTCTTAAAATAAAATCATAAAAAAAAATTACGGACCCTGGGCCCAAAAAGGGAGCCAGGTCCTTCTCTACTAGGCAGAAAAAAATGAAGCTGCTGACTGCAGGGCGGAGGGTTATGTCCGGAGGGAGCGCCCCCCTGGGCGGGGCTGTTCAACTCTGTTAAAGTAACATGCATTTAAATACCCAACATGTTCTGCCTAGTCCTCTCCTATAGAACAGGAACATAACCTGTCAAGAATTAAGGAGCCGTGTCCGTCCATGGACGAAAAGTTTTTAACTTGTAAACACAGTCTGAAAAACAGGCTCGGGGCTGAAGTGGTTAAATGCAGAGGCCGGGCTTGATGTCATAAGATCGCGCCCGGCTTCCGAACGATCATAGAGACTCTGCGACCATCTGGTCCACCGGAAATCTGTATGGTAAACATCCGGGGCCGGCTGATCCGTTCTCTGACTCACCGATGGCAGCAGTGAGTCAGTAGAAGCACCGGAGGGTGGAAGACGTTCCATCTTGCCGCCCGTAAGAACGAACGATCAAGGAGCAGAAAAGCCGCTATAATCATTCTTATCGTGTAAGGAATCGCCAGCTGAAAGAAATAGGATTTTTTACTCACCGTAAAATCCTTTTCTCTGAGTTCATGGACCGACACAGCTTCTCTATTGACATAGTGGGTATTATCCGTTAATTAGGAGTGACTAGGCAGAAAACTTGTAAAAAAAAAAAGTGTTGCATCACACCTTCTACAGTACCGCCCAGGGGGCGGACCCTCTGGGTATATTCCCTCAGTCTGCATCTCGCAGATCAGCTCGTCAAAAAGCAGTACAAACTTAAAAAGGAGGGGTGGGTGCTGTGTCGGTCCATGAACTCAGACAAGGATTTTATGTTGAGTAAAAAATCCTATTTACCCTTTCGTTCATGGACCGACACAGCCTCTCTATTGACATAGTGGGACGTCCCAAAGCAGTGTCAGAAAAAAATGAGGGGTGGTAACAGCATTAAAAACTTCACCCCAAACAGAGCTCCTCCAAGGAGGAGTTGCAACTCTAAACGGCCGCCTGCAATATCTTGCGGCCGAAGGAAGCATCCGAACATGCGCATATCTTAACTTGTAAAAGTTTTGTTAAAGTGTGAACGGACGAGCAGGTCGCCGCCTTAGACACCTGGTGAAAACAGGCGCTTAATGCTCTCAGAGCTCGGACAGCGTCCAAAATATACAACGTCGTTTCCTTAGGATTCGACGGATGAGAACACAAGGATGGCAGGTCAAAAGACCTTAGGAAGAAGAAGGCTGCGGACGCAGCACCACCTATCCTTGTGGAAGATAAGATAAGGAGCCCTGCATGACAAGGCTGCCGGCTCAGAAAACCGTCTTACTGACGTAACACCAAGAGGCATCTATTGCCCTGGTTGAATGCGCCGGAATGGAGGTGCCTGACCCTTCATGGCGTAAGCCTGATCACAATCTGTCGGATCCACCTAGAAAGGTGGCCGACGAGACCACTGGGCCCTACTGGGGACCAGCCATTGAAAAATAAACAGTGAGCCTGGATTCTGGAACGGAGCAGTACCAGACGAGCACTCTCAGAGTTTGGACCACGTCCAAGAATGCAGCGTCGTCTCCTTAGGATTCGACGTATGGAGGACACAAGGATGGCAGTACAATGTCTTCCTCGAGATGGAAAGTCGAACACGACCTCTAGGTAGAAAATAAGGCTGCGGACGCAGCACCACCCTATCCTTGTGAAAGATCAGATAGGGAGGCTTGCATGACAAAGCTGCCCGCTCAGAAACCCGTCTTAGCTGGCGTAACAGCCACCAAGAGGACCACTTTGTTTTTTAGAAAGTGTCAACAAGGGAATCTCCCTGATGTTCTAAAACAGTGGTTTCTGAGACACAGAGGCCATAGCCTGCAAACAGGATGGCATATGGGACCCTGCACCAGCGGGTCCTCTCGTAGAGGTAGACGCCAAAATGACGTCTGCTACACAAGTCCCACGGGAGGTAGTGGAGGGTGGGCCGGAGGGGCCACCTGCCGAACCCACTGTACAAACGTTCTCACTAGAGAGTGAGCCACCAGGGGTCGTTGAAAGGACAGCCAGGGCAGATACCTGCCCCCTAATTGTACTTAACAGTAGAATTTTTGGCCTGTTCCGTGCTGAGAACAGCAGGACTCTGGAACCAAATAAGTATGCGGATGCCACCTCATTTCCTCACAAATGGTAGTGCAGGTCTTCCAAGTGCAACAGTAAATCTTCCTAGGGGATGATTTCCGAGCACTCATGGTAGATATCACCGAGTCTGACAGGTACCGGTCTCTTGGCACCTGGCTCTCAAGCCATGCGCTCAAGCCAGTGACTGTAAAACCGGATGGCGTCTGGACCTTGCGACAACAGGTCCCTCCTTAGCGGTAGCTGCCAAAAGGCGTCTGCTACCAGACGCACTAGATCGGCGTACCAAGGACACCGAAGCCAATTCAGAGTAATTGGGACCATTGTAATCCTCTCTGTTTCCAATCTGTGAAGCAGATGAGGAAGGAGTTTGAGGAGGAGGCCATAGATTAGTCGGTACTGACTCCACAGTGCCATCAACGCATCTGTCGTGTTTGCACATGGGTCACTTGACCTGGCCACAACCTCAAATACCTTCCCGATTGAATCGAGAAGTCAGGAGATATACGACTGGCGTGTTTCCCCTCTGGTAAGGGAGCCCCTTAGGAGGTGAGCGACCTCCGATGCTGCAGCAGAGTTGCTTGCTCCTCCTTGATGATTGACATACGCCACGACTGGATTCTGACTGGACGCCCTTGTAGCCTCTGAGACCATGTGGAGAGGCAAAGCCAGATCCGCCGACTTTCAGGCCAATGATCTGCAATGGGATTCCTCCGGAGTCCAGCGACCCAGGTTGACTGAGCTCTTCAGACTCCTCTGCAACCGGGACGACAAGCGTCCGTGACCACTATCCAGTAAAAGGAAGGAACAACTTCCCAGACAGAATGCCGGTGAAGTCGGCCACCAACTAGGGAAGCCCCGTTTAGGTGGCTCACCCGGATCTTGATAATCCAGGGATGAAGGGCACTTGACCCTTCAGGACAATTACCTTCTGTAACATGTGTGAAATAGTGCCTATGGTACCGCCTCGAAGGAGGCTACCATGAGGCCCAGTACACGCCTGCAAAAGTGGCGTGACACGTCAACTTTGGAATGTCCACTGCCGCACCGCAGCCCGACGGATCTGCAACTTTCCCCTAGGGCAGTGATGGCGAACCTTGGCACCCCAGATGTTTTGGAACTACATTTCCCATGATGCTCACCTACACTGCAGAGTACATGAGCATCATGGGAAATGTAGTTTCAAAACATCTGGGGTGCCAAGGTTCGCCATCACTGCCCTAGGGGGAAAAAAAACGTACGCCTCTGAGGAGTCCAGAATCAACCCTAGATATACTAGGAGTTGGGACTATACCAATACGGACTTCTGAGTGTTCAGCACCCAAACAAGTATCGGAGGGTCTGACAGGTCGCTCACTTCTAAAATTTAAGTTTGAAGTGACCCTCAGAAGATCGTCCAAGTTGCCCATGATAGCGATGCCACGTTGTCTTAGTAGGGCCAGAATCGTGGCAAGCACCTTGGTGAACACCCTTGGTGCTGATGCCAGGCCAAGGGGAGAGCCACCATTAATAGTGGTCTTCCCCGGCCGCCAACACAGACATCTCTGATGCCTGGTGCATCTGGAGACATGCAGCATGCGCCCTTGATGATCAAGGATGCCGAAAAATCCCCTGGATGGAGGCAGCTACAACAGAGCGAGCCAACTCCTTATATTTTGCTCAGGTTTTGTGGCATCAAATAGACCCTGTGGACCATTTTGAATAGGATTAAACGGCCTCTGAGACCAACTGCAGGAAGGGATATTCAAAGGTGTCTTCCCAGTCCTCTGCGTCCATGTCCGGGATATCAATTTGCCACTTTGAATACAGGCCCTCCATTCCAAAATGAACTGAAGGTATGAGCGCTTCATATATGTTAGATGTCGGTTTGGCCAACTGGTCATTCCGCAAAAAAAATTCCAGACTGGTCTGAAAGAGAAGCACAGGGTGGGAACCAAACGGAGTAGCAAATTCGTGGCAAAGCTGGAGCTATCTGAAGAGCTGGCAGTTGGTAAGCTCAAACTTCTGCTTGAGAATGTCAAAGGACAGTAAGGAGCCATCTGTACAGATATGGTCCAATATTTTGATGCCCCAGGCATGCCCAAAGCGCAGAATCAGGTATAGATTGGAGCTCAGAGAGTACTGGATAAAGCCACAGAGGGGTATCTGGGGACCCTGTATGTGTATCTTCTTGATGTTTACATACTTGCATTTGCCAAGCTCCAATTACAGCTTTCATAGAGGGCGTAAGAGAAAAAGGAGCCTTGACTTCTCTAAACAAGACATTAATAATTCATATGACCCAAGATATGCCGCCTTATAGACCGAGGCGTTTGAATCATTAGATGTCACCCAGTTAGGAGCATGTGAGAGTAAGGCTGCTTAAAAATATTTTTGGAGGTCTGGGCAGGCTAACCCTCCGTGTCCAGGGCCTCCAAAGTATAGCTCTGTTGAACCTGGGGGAGCTACCTTTAAGGAAAGCAGCAATTGCGGAGTCAATTTGTTGAAAAAAAAAAAGTTTTGAGTATCCAGATCAGGAAGTGTGTGCACACACATACAGAATTTTCATTTTGATCAAGTTAATTCTACCAATCATACCCCAGTCATACAGTGGATTGCTTAAAGGGGTTGTAAACCCTTGCATTTTGCATCCTATGCATTAAGGTAAAAAAAAACTTCTGTCACTCAGCAGCTTTACTCACCTGAGCCCCTTCCTTCCCCCACCGGAGACACAATCTACTTCTCTGGCTGGGGTACTCTGCTCTTGATTGGATTGATAGCAGCGCAGCCATTTGCTCCTGCTGCTGTCAATCAAATACAATGACACGGCCGAGTCCGGCATTCTGTGTCTATGGCCGCAAATGCTGGACTCGGGAGGACGCCCGCACGGTAACCTCCAGGGAGAGCGCTTCTCCTAGGGGGTTTACCGATGCGGGGAGGAGCCGCAAGCGCCGTTAAAACCCCAGAAGATGATGACCGGGGCCATTGTAACGAACTGCACAGTGGAGGCATGAATGATATTTTTTTTAAAATCAGTGTTTACAACCCCTTTAACCGTGGACAAAGAAATCACAACCTATAACATGTTTAAAACCTTCCAATACAAACCTGGTGGTCAAGCTTTAAAGACGACTTTATTTCTGCATGTATCCTTTGAAGCCTAGCATCAATAGAGGTTTCTATATATATTGAAAAAAAAAATATATATATATTTTTGAAACACTCAATATACAGTCAAAAGTCAATTAGTTAAAAGAAAAAAAATTCACAGGAAAGATACAGTACAAAGAATATGAACTTACAATTCAGTTATAAATGTGTTTATAACTATAAACAAACCTTTTTTCTTGTCAAATTTCCTAATATCTGCTTTTTTAGTTTCCTCCTTACTGTGGCTGCAAAATAAATGCAAATAATGGGTTAAAAAAAATGTCTTGATTAATACAAAACCTGATATCTACATTCTGATGCAGTTCCTAAAGGGTACCCAGAAGGGTTCCCAGAAGTCTGCACTCAGATTTTGGGCATACCTGCAAAAAAATGAATTATTTTGTGAGATGGCAGAAAAAAATCCCAGGAATCCCAGAAAAAATAAAAGTAAAAGGGCTATGGAATCATAGGTCCCAAAAGGGAACCAGGTCCTTACGCCTGACCATTAGGCAAAAGGATTGGGTTGCCTAAAGCAGTGGTCATCAACCCTGTCCTCAGGGCCCACTAACAGGCCAGAATTGCAAGATAACTGAAATGCATCATAGGCGATATAATTTGCTGCTCACTGATTGCAGTATTCTAGTCTGCATCTCCCCAAAGGTAATACATAAAAAAATGGCCCGTTAGTGGGCTCTGACGACAGGGTTGATGACCACTGGCCTTTAGAAAAGATGATTTAAAGTGGTTCTAAAAACCTAAACATTTTTTTTTTTTTATATTTTTAGGCACCAGCAGCCCCCCCCCTTTACTTACCTGAGCCCTCATTCAATCCAGCACTGTGCACGCCTGGAGCTCTTCTCTCCCCTCACGTTCCGGTCTCGCTGGCTTTGCTGGGGCACCAGGAGCCATTGGCCCCCCCAGTGCTGTCAATCAAAGCCAGCAAAAAGGGAGCGGGGCCAAGTCCTGCTATCTGAGTCAATGGATGCAGCAGCAGGGCTCAGCAGCGAGCATGCACAAGTGCTCCCATGGGAAACAAACGCATTTTTGTATAGACAAGACAATTCTTTGCCTGTCATGGTAAAAAATGAATGAAGTGAGGCCTCCAACTAAATGACCTTGGGTAAGAAAGTAGAACCCAAAGACTTTATTAAACAACAGCAACATGCAAACAAAATAATAAAAAAAAAAAACAGTCATCAGCGTTTCACCTTTCTGCCTCCACAGTATCTTCTAGTTTTTTTTTCTTATCAGCAACTTCCTTTTCTTGCACAGGCTTTGCGGCACGCTTTAGAGCAGCCTGGGGAGGTCTGCCAACCTTGCCTTTCTGCTTGAGTAAAATTAAAAATAAAATAGGAAGAAAATAAAGGACATTGAAATTGAATGGATTGTTTAGTCGACCCAAGCATTGCACAGTAACTGGCAAACCTAAAGACCCATTCACACCAGGGCAGTTTGTTGTGATGCATTTAACCACTTCAATACCAGGAACTTTCTCCCCTTCCCACCCAATCCAATTTTCAGCGCGGTCACTTTTTAAGTGACAATTGTGCAGTCATGCTACACTGTACCCAAACAAAATTTTTATCACTTTGTTCCCACAAATAGAGCTTTTTTTGGTGGCATTTGCAGTTTTTATTTTTTGCTAAACAAATAAAAAAGACCGAAAAAAAAACAAACATTTACGTTTGTTTTAATAAAAATTTGTAAATAAGCAAGTTTTCTCCTTGACTGATGGGTGACACTGATGGGTACTTATGAGTGGCACCACTGATGGCACTGGCAGGCATTGCTGATAGTACTGATTGGCATATCCCTGGTAGTCCAGGGTGGCATACCTGGTGGTCCTGGGAGGGCATCCGTGAGGGGGCTGCGCTGATGATCAGCACAACCCCACCCCCCAGAGCAGCAGATCGGCTCTACTTTACTTGTGTCTGTCAGACGTGAGTGAGGAAAAGCCAACGGCTCTTCCTGTTTACACTGTGATCAGCCGTGATTGGACACAGGTGATCACGTGGTAAAGAGCCTCCGTCTCTTTACCGAGATCCACTTCCCGGCTGTGATTTTGCTATAGGCCGGGCGGGAAGTGGTTAATGTTGAGGTAAAGCAGCCACTTATTTGATCGTAGGAGTGCATTACTGTGCCTTGAGGTGACCTGCAATACAGATGCGTTCAGAAATTCCCAACGAACGGCACTTCACCAATGTACATAACAGCAAAAAAGTGGTGTGGGTGGGTCCTAAATGAGATTGTACTTTGAGAACATAGAATGTGTGGCAGAAGATTTTACCCCCCTTCCTGACCAGAGCACTTTTTGCGATTCGGCACAGTGTCAATTTAACTGACAATTGCGCGGTTGTACGACGCTGTACCCAGCGTCCTTTCCCCCCCCCCCCCACAAATAGAGCTTTATTTTGGTGGTATTTGATCACCTCTGCGTTTATTTTTTGCGCTATAAACAAAAGAACAGCGACAATTTTGAAAAAAAATAATATCTTTACTTTTTGCTATAAATATCCCAATTTTTTCCCTCAGTTTAGGCCGATATGTATTCTTCTACATATTTTTGGAAAAAAAAAACAAAACGCAATAAGCGTATATTGATTGGTTTGCACAAAAGTTATAGCGTCTACAAAATAGGGGATAGAATTATGGCATTTTTTTTTATTATTTTTTTTTACTAGTAATGGCAGCGATCTGCAACTTTTATCAGGACTGCGATATTATGGCGGACACATTTTTGGTACCACTGACAATTTGAAAGCGGTCAGTGCTATAAAAATGCACCGATTACTGTAAAAATTTCACTGGCAGGGAAGGGGTTAACACTAGGGGGCAATCAAGGGGTTAAATGTGTTCCCTAATGTGTGTTTTAACTGAAAGGAGGGATAGGACTTGACTAGGGGAAATGACAGATCGATGTTCATACTTGGTAATCTGTAATAAAAATAGGATTTTTGTACCCACCGTAAAATCCATTTCTGACGTCCATGGACGGACACAGCTCTCATACTGTTTACGTGTGGGTATATGTCCCTTCTCGCAGGAGAAGACCTAGGCAGAATGTTAAAGGTTATAAACATACATTGTAGAACAAAACCAGAGCTAAACAGCCCCGCCCAGGGGGGCGGTGCCTCCGGACATAACCCTCCTACCTGCAGCAGCAGCCTCAGTTCGTAACAAGCAGTACAAACCTTAAAAGTGTGGGTGCTGTGTCAGTCCATGGACGTCAGAGAAACGGATTTTACGGTGAGTACAAAAATCCTATTTTCTCTTATCGTCCATGGACTGACACAGCTCTACTGTTTAGGTATGGGACGTCCCAAAGCAGTATAAGAAAAGGGTGGGAGCAAATAGTAAAGGAACAACCAAAACTTCACTCCAAACCAGCAAAGCTCCTCAACGGAGGAGTTGCAACATTAAACAGCGGCCTGCAACACTTTGCGGCCGAAGAAAACACCCGAAGATGCAGCTACATCAACCTTATAGAATTTTGGAAAGGTATGAACGGAAGACCAGGTCGCCAACTTGCGCAACCGACGCTTGATGTCGGAAAGCCCAGGAAGCACCAATTGCCCTGGTGGAATGCGTCGTAACCGGAAAGGGAGGCGCCCGCCCCTTAATGGCATAGGCCTGTATAACAGTTTGTCTGATCCACCTAGAAATGGTGGCAGACGACACCGCTTGGCCCTGTTTCGGACCAGAGACAGACACAACTAGTGAGTCATACTTCCGAATAGAAGCAGTAGCAGACAGGAACACCCGCAAAGCACGTACCACATTCAATGTGTGAAGCGCAAACATTCTGGGATGCGATGGGTGAGGACACAAGGACGGGAGGACAATGTCCTCATTTAGGTAAAAGGCCGAGACCACCTTTGGCAAAAGGAAGGTCACGGACGCAACACCGCCTTATCCTTATGGATGACCTAATAGGGCGACTTGCAGGACAAGGCCGCCAACTCAGACACCCGTCTGACAGAAGTAATGGCCACTAAGAAAGCCACCTTCTGAGACAAGGTCAAGAGGGGAATATCTGATATTTTCAAAGAAAGGTTCCTGGAGAACCGAGAGCACCAAATTCAGATCCCAAGGAGGTTTAACAGGAGGGAGCACATGGCGAACCCCCTGCACAAAGGTGCTAATCAAGGAATGACCCGCTAGCGGTCGCTGAAAGAAGCCGGCCAAGGCCGAAATCTGACCCCTAATGGTACTCAAAGCAAGCATTTGGGTCACGCCACACTGCAAGGACCGCAGGATACTGGGGACGGAATACGTCCGTAAACGCTAGTCCAGCTCTTCGCACATAGCGATGTAAGCTTCCCAGGTACGGTGATATATCTTTCTGGCGGAAGACTTCCGTGCCCTTAACATGGTCAAAATGACCGAATCCGAGAGACCTCGGTCTCTCAGCACCTGGCTTTCAATAGCTATGCCGGTAAAGCCAGACACTGTAAAACAGGATGAAAAATAGGACCTTGAGACAGAAGGTCCTCCCTCATTGGCAACCGCCAGGGAACGTCCACGATGAGACGTACCAGATCGGCGTAGCAATGACGCCGAGGCCCATCCGGCGCAAAGAGGATCACCGGAATCCCCTCGGCCACAACCCTGCGCAGCAGGCGAGGAAGTAGCTGCAGCGGAGGATAACATATCAGGTGATAGTGACCCCATGGGGCCACCAACGAATCCGAGTCATCCGCCCAAGGATCCCTGGACACACCTTATGATTGAGTTGAGAGGCCATCAGGTCCACATCCGGCATGCTCCACCGCCGGCACAGAATTTGAAAAACCTCTGGGTACAAGGACCACTCTCCCTGGTCCAGCGTCTGACGACTGATAGTCTGCCTGCCAATTGTCTACGCTCGAATGTAAACGGCCGACAGAGACCACGAGGAGAGGCACAGTCCGATTGCCCGTATTTCCAGAACATCGATCGGTAAACTGGATTCGTCCGGAGTCCAAAGCCCTGGATAGGGAGGAACGACTTCCCGGACCGAAGAGCCGGAAACCCCAACCACCACGCCAGGGACGCCCTGATTGGGTGACTCATCTGGATCTGAAGATCCAAGGACAACGGGGATTTGTCCCAAGTGGACAGGATCTCTTACTGTAATGCCCGGGTGTGTGATTGGGCATACGGAACAGCCTCAAACGAGGCCCCCATGAGACCCAGGACTCATGCAAAAGCGGGCTGACGACCATTTTCGGGACGTCAGGACCCGCACTGCAGACTGAAATGTCAGTAACTTCTCCAGGGGTAGGAATACCTACGCCTCCAAGGAGTCCAGGATCAGACCGAGATACTCCGAATGCTGAGCCGGGAACAGGATCGACTTCTGAATGTTCAGGAGCCACCCGAAGTCCCTAAAGGTCTGACTGACGATAGTCACACTTTCTTCTAATTCTGAGCCATTGTCTGCTCTTAGAAGATCATCGTCCAGATAGACCACGATAGCAATGCCTCGCTGTCTCAGCAAAGCTATAACCGGAGCAAGCACTTTGGTGCCGAGGCTAGGCCGAAGGGAAGAGCCACAAATTGATAGTGGACTTCGCCGATCACAAGTGCAGAAACTACTGGTGACTTGCGCAGATCGGAACATGCAAGAAGGCGACCTTGATGTCCAAGGACGCCAGAAAATCCCCTTGGAGTGTAGCGAACACCGTGTGAATGGATTCCATGCTGAACTTTTGCACCATCACCAAGGCATTCAGGCCTCGAGGCCCAGGATTGGCCGAACCCCGTCCCTTTTTTGGGACTACAAACAGATTAGAGTAGAAACCCTGAAACCTCTCCTTTGACAAAACCGGCACAATCACTCCGGACCTGATCAATCCTGTACGACCCCCAAGAGGGCCGCCCGACAAGCAGGAAGGAGAGGGAGAATTGAGGGAAAGAATCTGTCTGAGGGCCAGGTACGGAACTCTATCCTGTATCCTGAGGTGACCACCTCGCACACCCACCGGTCGGAGATCATGTCCCCCAGCCACACTTTTTTCAGTCGGGGCGAGCTTACCCGTGGATTCTGACTGACGAAAAAACTCCTTTGCTGGAAAGGAAGGGCCCGCCCTACGGTGGGGCTCTTTATCCTTAACAGACTGAGGAAGGAAGGTGCTCTTACCCTCTGTGACATCCATAAGAATGTCATCCAGGGCGGCCCCAAACAGTCTACCGCCCTTAAAGGGCAAGTCAGCCAGGAGCTATTTGGAAGCTAGGTCGGCCGACCAGCATTTCAGCCAGATAAGGCGACGCAGCACCACAGCAGATAGAGGCCCCAGATATTAAAGGGGCCACATCCAAAGTGGCATCGCACACAGAGACTAAACCCTGCGCAAGTTGGTGAGCCAGGGCAATGGTCTTAGGAGGGAGATTATGCTCCTGTACTGTCTGGTGCAAAATCTTTGCCCATCCTGTGAGTGTCTTGAGACACAAGTGTCGCCGCCACTATAGGGCGTAAGGCAGACCCCAATAAGGTAAACATAGTTCTACTCACCACTTCTGACCTCCTGTCAGTGGGATCCTTAAATGCAGGAGTCCCTTCCATTGGGAGCGTGGTAGCCTTATTCAAATGGGCGACGGGACGGGGTCGACCACTGGGGGAGAGCCCGCTTCTTAACCAGGTCCTCCTCAAAAGGGGTACCCTCATGGCTAGGCGCCGCGGGACCGTCAATGTCTTCTGCGGCTTATCCCAGACTCAAAAAAAAAAAAAAGGCACATATGGAAAAACCTTTTTTGAAGAAACGGCTTTAAAGGAACCAAAGGAGACAGCTTCCACCTGAGGTTCCTCAGCCTCAACATTCAGCTTGAGTGTCCCTCACAGCATCAATGAGTTCACTTACAAGCACCTTGTCAGTTATTCAGAACTGGGGTCTTCCTCACAAGGAATATCCTGTTCAAAAACATGAAAATCCTCAGAGCTAGGATCCTGAGCAGCAGTTGCTAAACCCATATCTGAGACAGAGCACTCCCCTACAGAAGAATGTGTGGGGAGGGGGCGCTTTACAGCTCCCTTGCGCTCTCACACAGCTTCCATCCTGACAAGGATGATTCCAGGACTGCCGACAACTAGTCGCTAGGGACTGCAGGAGCACTGCCAGTTGCCTCAGACAAGTGTGGAGAAGCAGGTGAACTAGACTCCATACTGCCACCCTCTGAGACCTTTAGACACTATTATAGTGAATAATACAGTCCACCCACTGGCTGCGCTGAGGAGGGGATACCCAGAGAACTCACCAACCCTTGTAAGGACCGCTCAGTTCCGCTATATGAAACCGCGCTGCAGCGTGAGCGAAGCCCGAGGAGAGTGTGAGGAGATTGTGAGATTCGCGCCGCAGCAGCGCCGATAGAGACCGAAAGTGAAAGCGCCGCGGCTTCAAGAAAATGCCCGCATGCATTACTGCGCCATTGATCCACGGCAAGATGGCCACCGAGCGCGTTTCTCAAAATCACCACAGCGCTAATGGCGCACACAGTAAAGTCAAACACCCACACACCAGAACACTGCTCCTCTCCACTGTATCACCCATGCTGCTCTTGACGCAGCGTGTGAGAAAACAGTGAGGAAGCTGTGTAAAAGAAAAGCTTGAAAAGAACCAAAGGAGCCAGCGTTCGCCTGAGGTACCTCAGCCACAGCATCCAGCTTGAGAGAGTGTTCCTCACAGCATCAATGAGTTCACTTACAAGTGCCCTGTCATTTACTGACTCAGAACTGGAGTCTTCCTCACAAGGAATGTCCTGTTCAAAGACAAAATATTCAGACCTAGGGTCCTGAGCACAGTAGCTAGGCCCATATCTGAATCAGAGCACTCCTTCACTAAAGAAGTTTGTAGGGAGAGGGGGCTTATAGCTCCCTTCGCTTGCACACCGCTTCCATTCTGACAAGGAATGATTCCAGGACTGCAGACAACTGGTCCATAAGGACCGCAGGTGCAGGAGCAGTGCCAGTTGCCTCAGGCAAGTGTGGAGAAGCAGGTGTATCAGACTCCATATTGCCACCTTCTGAAACCTTATACACTACTACAGTGAATATACAGTCCACCCACTGGCTACGCTGAGGGGATACCCGGAGGACTCGCCAACCCTTAAGGACCGCTCAGTTCTACTGAAGAAACTGCGCTGTGAGCCTGAGTGAAGAATCTGTGAGGAGATTGTGAGGAGATGTGCGCCGCCGCTAGAGACCGAAACCGAAAGTAAAAGCGCGGCGGCTACAAGAAATTGGCCGCAGCTATAACTGCGCCATTGAACCACGGCAAAATAGCCCCCGAGCGCGAAATTCAAAGGCAAACAACGCTAATGGCGCAAGCAATAACCACCTCACATACCAGGAAAACTGCCCCTCACCCCAGAGACCACTACAGACATGAGCACCCAGCCAGGCCAGAGTGACCCCCAAGCACCCCCACAGCACAGCATCAGTACAGGGTGCAGAGCGCAGCATAACAGGGGGGAGACAGGGAGAAACCCCCCATATAAAGAAACACAGCCAGCATGTACTCACCTTTAGTAGGAGAGACTACTTACCCGTCCCTTTCAGGGACCCACTGGCTTGTTTCAGACAGACCTATCACAGAGTAGTACTGCGTAGCTGTCGGCCCGGTACACAGCAAAAGATACAGACCGGTACTGTTCAATCCTGAGAGGACCGCGGGAGCATAAAAGCAACCCGGCCACCCCTGGAGTCATGGGGCATGTCGTGAACTGAGTCTCACGCACACAAGGAGAGGATCAACATGCTCGATGGTCAGACAGGGAAGACTACGAGGATACCAGTGTACCCAACCTGTTGCCCAGCCGACAGTTGATTGAAGGTCTCAAAAATAAAATTCCCAAAGGAATAAAGTTAAAAGTAAAATCTTCCAGGAGACTGGCTACTGAGAGAGCCACGTCTTCTTCTGCTAGGCAGAAAAAAAAAAAAAAAAACTGAGGCTGCTGCGGCAGGTAGGAGGGTTATGCCCGGAGGGACCGCCCCCTGGGCGGGGCTGTTGAGCTCTGGGTTTGTTCTAGAATATATGTTTATAACATCTAACATTCTGCCTAGGTCTTCTCCTGTGAGCAGGGACATATACCCACACGTAAACAGTATGAGAGCTGTGTCAGTCCATGGACGATAAGAGAAAATCCTACTTTCTTTATCGTACATCACGGGACACAGAGGCTTAATCATTACATAATGGGACATCCCAGAGCAATGCTCAACTGGACTGGGGGGGGGGCCTTGAGGACTGGAGTTGAGAAACACTGGACTAGAATCAAAACTTATATAGTAATAGAATGTGGAATATATGATCTATGACATGAAAAATTTGTGTTGCGAGAGGAAATTGAGGCCCTTAACCAGTATTACAACATTGCAAATGGCTTGGTGAGTATATACACAGGATAGTTTAAATTATAAAAAAAAAAAAAGTTTTTTTTTTACCTTTTCCCCTTCCTGTTCATCTTCAGATTCTGAATGGGAAGCTGAATCAACTTTTCCAGTAACCTTTTTTTTCGTTTCAACATCTTTTTTGCTGGTCTCTTTTTGCGGCTTGTCATCATTTTCCTTTGTTGCTTCATCATCCTTTCTAGAAAGTAGCTGTTTTGGTGATTTTTCTAGAGCTTTCTTTTTTACTTGATCTTCTTGCTCAGTTCTGGAAAAAAAAAAAAAAAAAAACTTCTTAAAGCGGAGTTCCACCAAAAAGTGAAATTTCTGCTCGTTTGTCTCTCCCCACACCCCCCCCCCCCCGGTTTCTGTAACCACAATGGCAGCACCCGACAGCTGATGGAAGCATCAGCTGCGGTGCCGACATCTGTGGACTCAAGGACAGGTAAGGGTCCTATTAAAAGTCAGCAGCTGCAGTACGCGTAGCTGCTGGCTTTTAGTTTTTGCAGGGATGGGTGGATGGACCTTTAAAGCGGATTTCCACCCAAAAGTTGAACTCCCGCGCATATATGCACATTTGGCACCTTTCGGGGGGAGGGGGGAACAGGGGGACCTGTTTGACAGGTCCCCTTTCTCATTTCCGGAGCGAGGCTGCAGCCCAATCTGCCAGAAGTTTGGCCCCCTTCTCCTTCCCCCGCCGCCGGGCCAATAACAAAGTGCAGCGCGCTTTGCGCAGGCGCCGTAGGGAACCAGGAGTGAAGCCGAAAGTCTTCACTGCCTGGTTCCCTTAAAGCGGAGGTCCACCCTGAAAAAATCTTTACATAAAAAATAAAAAAATTATACTCACCCTAAATGCCTGTTTCTATGCGGAAGTCCCCTAATCTGCCTCCAATGTTCCTCTTCTCGTCCACGGTGGGTCTCCTACCGCTTCCTCTTCTTGTGAATGGGCCGCGCTGCCTTCTGGGAACTGTGTGTATCCCAGGAGGCAAGCCGCCCATTCACAAAGCGCCGTGCGAGTGGCGCATGCGCAGTAGGAAACGGGCAGTGAAGCCTTACGGCTTCACTGCCTGTTTCCCTTACTCAGGTTGGAGGAGCCGGGACCTGCCAGCAGCGATCAATCGTCGTGGCGGGACCGACATCGCGGGTGAGTAGGACAGGTAAGTGTTCCCATTAAAAGTCAGCAGCTACACTGTTAGTAGCTGCTGACTTTTTTTTTTGGCTGCGCCTCCGCTTTAAGAGGAATGGCGGCGGCAGCAGCACCTGGGAGGTGATCCGAAGATCGGCTGGGGTGCTGACATTGCAGGCTCCCTGGACAGGTAAGTGTCCTAATATTAAAAGTCAGCAGCTACAGTATTTGTGGCTGCTGACTTTACATTTTTTTTCACTCAGGCTGGACCTCCGATTTAAGATTACAAAGTTTGTAGAGCAATACATTAAACTCAAGGCAAACGTCTAACTACAGAGATGAAATAAATATAAGGTGTTACGTTGCCTAAGGATTTGCTGTGAGTGGCCGGGGTGATCACTAAGATTGTAATTAAGTGATCGATTTGACCAATGGGCTTCCATACATAACTGTTTTGGTTACGATTGTCACAAACAATTGAGTACTGTCCATGATGCTTTTATTTGCACCTGCACACATTTTTATCAGGACAAGCTTTCGGGGTATGTTCCCAGCAGTACTAATACACAAAGCTTTTTTTTAACAATAGGCAAAAAAAAAAAAACGGAAATTTTATTTTTTTCTCTCTTTTTTTACATTCTGCCAAAACCTTTGTGAATTCCTACTTGTGGAAGGGGACATACCCCAAAAGCTAGTCCATAAAAAAATGTATATTAGAGCAAATAAAGTTATCATGAACACTTACCATATATACGCGAGTATAAGCCGACCCGAATATAAGCCGAGGCACCTAATTTTACCACAAAAAAACTGCGAAAACTTATTGACTCGAGTATAAGCCTAGGGTGTCCATCTGCGTGCCTCACTGTGCCCATGACTAGACTGACGTTTAACATGGGAGTCTATGGAAGGGGTGCCCAGCTTTGAAAAATCGGTGCTCCCTGGCCGTAGGTCCCCCGGACAACAAACTTTGCGCACTTGTAGAGAAAGCGTGTAGCTACATGTGTGCCAAGTTTGGGGTCCAGAGGACCTTCGGCTGGCACCGGGTCCTCAAAGTCCGGGAAATCAGGCGCAAAAAGGTGACTCGAGTATAAGCCGAGGGGGGCATTTTCAGCACAAAAAAAAAGTGCTGAAAAACTCGGCTTATACTCGAGATTATATACGGTAATTTTTTGTCGCAAATGCAATAATACGGCTACACCTCAAGGTTACTAGGTATCACAGATCGCAATAGTAATCAAGCGGTCATTTATGAATGCTATTCACGACAGCTAAACTATTGCTTGCAACATTAAAAAATGTGTGTGTGTGTACACACACACACATACATATATATATACATACATATACACACACATACACACACACACAACCTGTGAGTATGTGTTTGTCACTACCATTTCCCATCTGTCAGCGAGTATATTGTGCTCGCCAACATGCAAAACTAAATGTTTTTTGAAATTGGACACTCCCCACTGATACCACCAACTGGGGAAGGGAGTTCCACACTCTTATCGCTCTGACAGTAAAGAACCCCTTATGCAATTTAGGGTTCAAACGTCTTGTTTCACTTCACCGAGTGCCCATGTGTCATCTTAAACAACCCGAGACCAAATTGTTATCTCCCTATGCTAGCATCACCATTTAGATAATATATAGCAACCATATACAGTGCCTTGCGAAAGTATTCGGCCCCCTTGAACTTTTCATCCTTTTGCCACATTTCAGGCTTCAAACATAAAGATATAAAATTTAAATTTTTTGTGAAGAATCACCAACAAGTGGGACACAATTGTGAAGTGGAACGAAATCTATTGGATATTTTAAACTTTTTTAGCAAATAAACTGAAAAGTGGTGCGTGCAAAATTATTCGGCCCCTTTACTTTCAGTGCAGCAAACTCACTCCAGAAGTTCAGCGAGGATCTCTTAATGATCCAATGTTGTCCTAAATGACTGATGGTGATAAATAGCATCCACCTGTGTGTAATCAAGTCTCTGTATAAATGCACCTGCTCTGTGATAGTCTCAGGCCTGGTTCACACTGGGGCGACAAACGCTCCGACATTGGGAGCTCATGTCGCATGACGTGTGAAAATCAATGAATCCCTATGAGAGCCGTCTTAACTGGTCCAACACAAGTCAGTCCGACATTAAAAATGCTCCCTGTACTACTTCTGTTCGACTTTGATCCTGCTTCAGCCCATTGACTATCATTGAAGTAGGATCAAAGTAGTATCCTGTTCATGAAAGTCGGATGGATGTCGGACCAATGTCGCAGAGCAAAGTAGGATGAAAGTCGTGTCGTATAGTGTGAACCCAGCCTCAGGGTTCTGTTGAAAGCACAGAGAGCATCATGAAGACCAAGGAACACACCAGGCAGGTCCGTAATACTGTTGGAGAAGTTTAAAGCCGGATTTGGATACAAAAAGATTTCCCCAAGCTTTAAACATCCCAAGGAGCACTGTGCAAGCGATCATTTTGAAATGCAAGGAGTATCAGACCACTGCAAATCTACCAAGGGGGCGTGACCGGATGCAGCTGTGAGAGGTGAGCGGCTCGCTCGCTCCACGTACCGCGTTCCTCGCTCCACCACACACGCCGCAATGAACCCCTAGTTCGGCGGGAGGGGGCTGGAGGAAGTGAGGAGCAGAGAAGCATGGCCCTACGTATCTGACCGGCCGACGACTTGCAGCGCGAAGCTGCGCTGGAGACGAGGCAGCTGACAGGAGGTGGACATAGGACGCCAGGACTTGTTGACTCACTGAGCCTGGTCGTATCACCCTGAGCGGCCAGCTTCCACCTGATCAGCTTTGCAGCACAGCGTGAAACTCTCTGGAGGGACCTGCTGGAGTTACTCGCCCGGAATCAGAGAAACCGTTCGCTGCCTGCAATGCACCGCTAGCCCGCACAGCTTCGCCCCACAAACCTTGACTGCCAGCCTATACATCAGTTTGCTGACTCCACATTGCCCACGCCAGACACCACTGACGACAGGAGGAGAAATCGTACCTCTCCACCGCAACCTGGAGCGGGAGGTGAGCCATAAGACATGTATATCAAATGTGTATAATTTTCCGAGCCTACGCTTTTTATAAATGTGAGAGGAAGAGGCTGGGGGAGGCAGGGGCGAAGAGTCTGCATGAACTGTAATTAACTGACAGAGCTGGTGTGGGACCAAGCAGCGGAGGACTATAGTAAAAGGAGTAGGAGTGCCGGAATCAAAAAGATTAGAATACAAACAGTACTATACAAGAAACAACTATATGTGCAAGTGAAAGAACAATCGCAAGTGTACTCCAATAAAAGGAGGTGGGGGAAAGAAAAATGCCGGGCACACTGTCTGTAATGACCAGGAACGCACAGTCACAGTCCCAACCCCAGCTGCCCCAATCCCACTCCCAATCTCAATCTCAGTCACAACCCATGCGGGGGGCCAGAGCAGGACAGTCAGCAGTGGCAGCCAAACTCGAAAAATACACACATATCCCGGGAAGTACAGCAGGTCACACGCCACCAAGGGGACAAGGGGCCCAACATGTGAATTCCAACCGGAAAAGCCTGGGTCAAACATCAAACGCAGAAACGGTAGGAAAAGCAGCAGGTGAGCGAGGGCCCAAAGCAAAGACACAAAAGAAAGAGACAGAACCAAACATGGGAACAGGGAGGGAGGAGGAACCCTCCATGAGAGAAATCTTATCCGCAATTAACAACTGCAAAACCTCTCTAGCCGAGATTTTTTACCAGCTGAGAGGGATAAAGGACGAAATGTCAACATTAAAACACGAAGTTCAGGGGGTGGGGGAGCGCACCTCAGCTTTAGAAGAAAGACTCAGCCAGGTGGAGGACGATGTTAACCCTATGATAATGAACATGAAAACAATGCAAGAACAGATAAACTTTTGTGTCAATAAGATTGACGATATGGAAAACAGGTTAAGAAGGAAAAACATAAGGGTACTGGGTCTCCCTGAAAAAAGCGAGGGCAGTCGCCCCACCGAATACATGGAAAAATGGCTCCTGGAAGTGTTTGGCCGGGACTGTCTATCAAAACACTTTTCTATTGAAAGGGCCCATAGAGTACCCTTCAGAGCTCCAGCCGAGGGTGGGCGCCCCAGACCCATGCTTATTAAACTTCTGCATTTCCCAGACAAAATTACAATCCTCCAAAAAGGCAAGAGAGATGAAAGAGGTGTTGGTCAGTGGAATAAGAATCTCATTTTACCCCAGACTTCTCTCCTGAGTTACAGAGGCAAAGGGCCAAATTCTTTGAGTGTAAACAAAGATTACAAGAAAAGGGGATTAAATACGCAATGTTCTATCTAGCACGATTACGGATAACCATAAACGGGGAAAATACATTCTTTAATACGCCTGTTGATCTGATGACCTGGATGAATACAAAAAGGGGGAACATAGGAAGCTGGAAACAGTCACTGACTTTGGTTTTTTGATCCTACATGCAGAACTCAGATTCTCATTCCCTTTTTTTTGTTTTCTCAGTTTTAAGAGTTGCCTCTTTTTTTTCACTATTGTGGTGGAGACAGGGGAACGGGGAGGAGGAACTGTTGGAAATGTCTTGGTCTTTTTGGGGTGTAGCACAAAGGTGGAGAAATACAACACACCAAGTAAAATGGAAAAAATATAGTAGGGAAAAGAAAACACGAAAAACACCAGAGGATGGGCCAAGAGGGGGGAGGGGGAAAAGTTACACAGCAAAAGGGGAGTTCGGTCACTCTAGAGGCCCTCTACAAGGGCCCCAAATAGGGCAGGTGGGGGGAGGGAGGTGAGGTATGGGAGTGGGTGTGGACGGCACATAATGACGATTGAAAGTACTAAAACACGTCTCTGTGGGGTAGGGGGGGGGGGTGGGAGGTGGGTGGAAGGAGGGACGCGAGAAGGAATATATGGATAAATAGGGCATCAGAAAGAAGAGATCCACAAAATACACGTTCACGTAATTTGATATTATTAAGGTACACAAAGAAGATGGATGGTATTCTAAAGAGGGAAGAAACAGGAAGGGGGGATGGTGAAGTATAGTAGAGAGAATGAACCTCCCAACTTGGGAACGGGCATCAAGGTATGTTCCTGGAATGTTCGAGGGGTAAAAGACCCAATAAAGAAACAGGCGATTTTTTCAGACGCTGATAGCAACAATGTTAAAATACTGTGTCTGCAGGAAACACACCTGGATAAGGGGACTGTTAACCTATTGAAACACAGGAAATATCAGATTCAATACCACTCCACACACACCTCCTACTCGAGGGGGGCGAGTGTGTTGATAGACTCAGGGATGGTGTACTCCTGCAGCCACAGTAAGATTGATACTGAAGGACGATACACATTTCTTCATTGCCGGATGGAGATAAGGGAATACGTGGTGGCAAATATACATTCCCCCTCCATTCAGCACAGAAATTCTATGGGACCTGATGGAGTTTGTAGTGGACAGGCCGGGAGTCCCGGTAATAGTGGTAGGGGACTTTAACATGACGATGAATAAAAACAGACAGGTTCCCGGCGGCCCCCTTCGTTATACAGACAGTTGGTAGCCCCCTTTTTCAATTCTGTGGGGAGGTAGGACTGATTGACGTATGGAGGAGGAGACATCCAGAGGAAAAACAATTCTGCCACTCAAGGACACACTCGACCCTGTCCAGGATAGATCTAGTACTCTAACGAAGAGGCGATGGGAGAGTTAGGAGAGGTGGTATATGAACCCAGAAGTATATCGGACCACTCCGCGATGGTTTTTGAAATAAAGATGTATGGAAGATACCACAAAAGAGACTGGAAGCTGAATCCATTCTGGCTAGAGGTAATTAAAGATCCGGAGGGAATAAGCGACAGTTTGAAAGAGTTCATAGCTGTAAACACCGGCTCGGCCCCGACGGGAATAATCTGGGACACCCTGAAAGCATTCCTACGGGGAATCCTGATCCAAAAAATATCCCTTAATAAAAAACAGACGCGCGCCAAAGAAGCTGCGGCGTGTGAAAAAGGTGAGGAGCTCAGAGATTAGATACATAAGTAACCCACGCAAGGAGGAACACAAGGAATGGTCAGAGGCGCAGGAGAAATATAAAAAAATAAGAAAGGCGGAAAACAAAAAACGATTTCAGAAACAGAATTTCTATGGCGAGGGTGAGAGAGTGGGAAGGATCCTGGCCATGGCAGCGAGGGCCGACAACCCCCCATCTACCATACCGGCAATCCAAGATGAGGATGGGGAAATTAAGAGAGGCACACCAGAAATAATACAAGTGTTTAAAAAAATTCTACCAGAACTTGTATAGAAGTACATGGCACAACAGTAGAGAGGGGGAAATGGCTGCCTTCCTCGCCAGCCTGAAGTTACACCAGTTGACAGAGGAAGATAGAGAGGGGCTGGAGGCACCACTGACACTGGAAGAGATACAATTGGCAACAAAAGAAATGGCGGGGCAAAAATCACCAGGCCCGGACGGGTTGCCAATAGAAATATATAAAACTTACAGTGAGGTGCTGCTTCCGAAACTTCTGGGGAGGTATTTAATTGGGCGGCTGAGGAAGGGAAAATGCCCGGGTCCATGGAGGAGGCAACCATAATAACATTACTGAAGGAAGGGAAAGATCAATTAGAGGCAAATTCCTACAGACCGATATCTCTCCTGTGCGCAGACACAAAAATCTTGGCCAAAATATTGGCAATAAGGCTAAATAAGATAGTTATAAAGCTGGTACACCCTGACCAAACAGGATTTATACCCGGAAGGTCCACTAGCTCTAATATTAGAAGGGCATTTTTGAATACCCAGTTGCCAGTAGAAGAAAGAGGGGAGAGAGCGATCTTGTCCCTGGATGCCACAAAGGCATTTGACAGCCTTGAATGGCAATATATGTGGAAGGTGCTAGAGGAATATCGGTTTGGCCCAAAGTTCAGCCAATGGGTCAGGTTACTGTATGGGAACCCCAGGGCAAAGGATAAGGATCAATGGGGAGTGCTCGGCCTGGTTTAGATTGGCCAGGGGGACAAGACAGGGTTGTCCGTCGTCGCCCCTGCTTTTCGCCCTGGCCATGGAGCCATTAGCCACTGCAATAAGGGAATCACCGGGGATAAAAGGCTTCAAAAGGAAACTAGGAGGAGAAAGTCGCATTGTATGCGGATGATATTTTGCTCTTTCTGGGGGACACACAGACCTCATTAGAGACAGCAATGAATATCATTGGGGAATTTGGGAAATTCTCTGGGTTAACAATAAACTGGGAGAAATCCGCACTCCTGCCGCTAGAACCCTTAAGAGGGCAGATAGATCAAGTGAAGGTGGTTCCTCAGATAAGATACCTGGGAATAAACATGACAAAGGACCCAGGGCAATACATAGGGGGAAATTTAGCGCCATTATTGTCAAAGCTGAGAAAAAAATGCAGGGTCTGGAACCGGCTACCTCTATCTGTAGCTGGAAGGAGCAATCTGATAAAGATGGTGTGGATGCCGCAAATCTTATATATTTTACACAACTCACCTGTATGGATCCCAAAACGGTTTAGGAAAATAGAAGGGGTATTCAGGGAATTGATCTGGAGGGGGGGGAACAGCAAGAATATCGCTCCGAGCCCTACAACATCCAAGGGAGGAGGGGGGCTTGGCCCTACCGAACCCTAGATACTACTTCTTAGCTGCCCAATTGCAGCATATAAAGGGCAGTAACCAGTGGAAGGGAAGGGGAGTGGGAATGAGTGTAGTCATGAATGATACAAGCCACGATACGGAGGTAGAGGCAGTAGAGGCAGACTCATTCTACTCTAAATGCCCCACAGCCCAATTAATGGTCAAATGCTGGAAAGAGGGCAAGAAGATTCTGGGATACACCGGCTTCTCTGAATTTTCCCCTATTTGGGACAACAGTAACCTACAGGAACTTAAAATTATGGGAAGGGTCGAGGAGTGGGACAGATTAGGCGTACATTTGTTGGGACAATTATTCACTCTCGGCAGAATAAAAACATTTCAAGAAATAAGAGAGGAATACGCTGTCCCAAATAGATCTTTTTACAGATATTTACAGGTCAGACATGCGCTAAATGCACAATTTGGTCACAGCCCACCGGAAAGAAATGATATGGTTATCCTTCGAAGTTTGGTAAACGCAGAGACTGCCAGAGGGGTGATATCAAACATATACGACTCCCTAGAAAGGGCTGACCGAAGTGATATAATAAGTGGGAAAATTAGGGTGAAATGGGAAAAGGATGTGGGTACAATCTCCCCAGATCAATGGAAACAAATATTGGAAGCAGGCCCGGAACTGTCAATGTCCCCCTCCCAGAACATGTCTCAGCTTTACCTGATACATAGGGCGTATTATACCCCTCAAAGAATGTTTCAGTTCGGTAGGAGACCGGACCCAGGATGCCAGAGATGTGGACAGGACAAGGGAGACCTAATACATATGGTCTGGAGATGTCCCAAGCTGTACCAATATTGGAAGCAAATAGTAGAAAAGATAAATAAAGTATTTGGTACATCTCTGCAGCCTGAGGCGAGGCTATGCGTGCTGGGTCTGGTGGAAGAGAGGGGACAATCAAAGGGTGAACGTATAGCAATAAGGAGATGCCTGTTCCAGGGTAGGAAACTGATTGCACAGAAATGGCAGGCAGTTTCCCCCCCTACAGTAACCGAGTGGGAGGAAGTAATTCATGACACTAGAAGAGGAATTTATATACACCAAGAGAGGCAACAAAAAGAAGTTTAATAATATATGGGATAAATGGATCAATTGGGAGGCACGGGGGGGGGGGGGGGTGATGGGTGATGGGAATGAGTCTGAGAATGCGTCAAGATAAGTTAAAGCACATACACATTGTAATATACAAAGGAAAAGCATATATGCACATGTCAGGGGGACTGTGGGAATGAGCAGGAGAATGAGTTAAGATAAATTAAAATACACATACAATTGAATAGGATGCATGACCATGTTAGGGGGGTTATGGGAATGAGCAGGTGAATGTATTAAGATAAGTTAAAGTACACTGTAATACACAAATGAAAAGGATGTATGTACAATTGTTTTGGTAAAGAAACAAATAAAAAAATAAAAGTATTTGATAGAAAAAAAAAAATCTACCAAGACCTGGCTGTCCCTCTAAACTTTCAGCTCAGACAAGGAGAAGACTGATCAGAGATGCAGCCAAGAGGCCCATGATCACTCTGGATGAACTGCAGAGAACTACAGCTGAGGTGGGAGAGTCTGTCCACAGGACAACAATCAGTCGTACACTGCACAAATCTGGCCTTTATGGAAGAGTGGCAAGAAGAAAGCCATTTCTCAAAGATATCCATAAAAAGTCTCGTCTAAAGTTTGCCACAAGCCACCTGGGAGACACACCAAACATGTGGAAGAAGGTGCTCTGGTCCGATGAAACCAAAATCGAACTTTTTGGCCACAATGCAAAACGATATGTTTGGCGTAAAAGCAACACAGCTCATCACCCTCAACACACCATCCCCACTGTCAAACATGGTGGTGGAAGCATCATGGTTTGGGCCTGCTTTTCTTCAGCAGGGACAGGGAAGATGGTTAAAATTGAGGGGAAGATGGATGCAGCCAAATACAGGACCATTCTGGATGAAAACCTGTTGGAGTCTGCAAAAGACCTGAGACTGTGACGGAGATTTATCTTCCAACAAGACAATGATCCCAAACATACAGCAAGGAATGGTTCACAAATAAACGTATCCAGGTGTTAGAATGGCCAAGTCAAAGTCCAGACCTGAATCCAATCGAGAATCTGTGGAAAGAGCTGAAAACTGCTGTTCAAACGCTCTCCATCCAACCTCACTGAGCCAAAGCTGTTTTGCAAGGAAGAATGGGCAAGAATTTCAGTCACTCGATGTGCAAAACTGAGAGACATACCCCAAGCGACTTGCAGCTGTAATCGCAGCAAAAGGTGGCTCTACAAAGTATTAACGCAAGGGGGGGCGAATAATTTTGCACGCCCCACTTTTCATTTTTTTCTTAGTTAAAAAAGTTTCAAAAATCCAATAGGTTTCGTTCCACTTCACAATTGTGTCCCACTTGTTGGTGATTCTTCACAAAAAATAAAATTTTTATATCTTTATGTTTGAAGCCTGAAATGTGGCAAAAGGACGAAAAGCTCAATACTTTCGCAAGGCACTGTACGTTTAATGCTTGTAGATGTGGCCAAACCATTGTTTTGTAAAGGTAGATTATGAAACTTTTTTTTTTAAACTCTGCAACGCTTTACTTTAAAGCGGAGGTTCCGCGGTATATCTTTTTTTTTTTTTTACATTGCATTGGTTGAGTATTACTTTCTCATGTATTTACTCACGTATCAGATGTTTCCCAGTCTCCCCAGTCAGAATCAGTTCTAAATTAGAACTTATAAAAATCCTTTTGGAAATTGCCATTTTGCTTGTGGGCATTGTGAAGCCCACAAGCAAATACTTCCGGGAAGCGTGAATGCTTTTCTCCCACTGCACTGTTGCCATCACAACGGACACATACTGTGAAGTTGTTGAGAGGGGGTGTGGGGGGAGCCGCCGCGGGATGTGCTTTTCTTTTTACATTTTACAGGTCATCAGCTTGACAGTCTCAGAGCGCTCGTTCTGAGCTGCAGCTGATGTTAGCATACAGGACAGGAGCCAGAGTATAGGAGACAGGAGCGCTGATTTCACTGAGGAATGTGAAAAGAAAACACATCTCGCAGCGGGGGGGGGGGGGGGGGGGGGATGGGGGGTGCCGCGCCGCTGCGAGATGTGTTTTCTTTTCACATTCCTCAGTGAAATCAGCGCTCCTGTCTCCTATACTCTGGCTCCTGTCCTGTATGCTAACATCAGCTGCAGCTCAGAACGAGCGCTCTGAGACTGTCAAGCTGATGAAGCTGATGACGAGGTGGTTTATTGTCTCCTGGGAAAGCATGACACTGCACTCCCAGGAGGCATTGGGGCGCTGGGGAAAGTAAAGGAACGCCCACTCCCGCGGGAGGGATACCAGGAAGTGTCCCTGTTTAATACGAAAATCAAGGTAAATAAAAAAACGAACAAGATAATTATTTGCCAAATGTTGTTATAAATGTTATACTAATTGGGATGAGCAAATGTTTAGATTTAGGGTGAACCTCCGCTTTAAGCTTACAAGTTCCTTTCTTACAAAAGACACAATATATCAATGTTTTTTTTTTTTTCTTGCAACCAAGAACATGTTTACACATACTAGCCCCACCTTGTAAACAACGAAGAAAAAAACTCACATTTCACGATCTGGTGAAGTAGGTGGTAGTGGCTTCATCCTTGGTCTTCCCCTTGGTTTAGGCACTTTGGGTTCTGTGGAAGCTAAGTTTTTAGATAAAAAGATCATTTTCTGTGCTGTTAGTTTTTACGCAAAAATTCAGAAGATTGACAAAGACCACAAAATAGTCAGTTTGAGAGAAGGGACTGGACCTGTATTTTTCCTGCGGTTTTTCTTCATTTCAGTGCTATAGCCAGCAGCATCATTGAATTCTGACTGAGGGAATGCTCCCCTCCGTCAAAACACAATAGCGAAGTGGGAGTATTCCACCATCCACATTGAATGTCTGGAAGGGGGAATCTGGCAACCCGCTGGTTGCAAAAAAATAAATAAAAAAATAGCTGTAAATCTTCCTAGCAAAAACCATCCACCACAGGTGAGTGACACTGCAAGGAGGAAACTAGTGAGGGAAACGACCAAGCTACCTATGATCACTGAAGTTCACAGTTGCCAAGACTGTAGACACCATGCATACAACTGTTACTCAGGTGATTGGACAGTAGAGCTGCACGATTAATCGTTATAAGATCGCCATCTCGACACACACACACACACACACACACGTGATTCTTTTTCTCCAGAATCGTGCAGCTCTTTTGGACAGTTATGGTTTTGATGGAAGGGTGTCAAAACAAAGGCATTGTTAAACTCTCATGACATCTTTCCTACAGCTTGCTCTTAGAGGGCACAATGGAGAGTACCATTTCTTGACTAATATAGCATGAGTAACATCAAGAAAAAACAGAAAATGTGCCACAATAAGCTGTATGAATAGAGCCCAACCAACAGGAAGGCTTGGTTAAATATGGGACAGAACTCCTGGTACCTTAGCGGAAAAAAAATATTGCCAGAACCTGGGACACCAGAGTTGAATCGCAGCCTCTGTGGGGTCCCCTGAATTAGGGGGAGCGAATAGACAATCTAGTGTGTGTGGAGAAGCAATGTGGAAAATAGCAAAATGTGAGAAAGGAAAAAAAAAAAAAAAAAAAAAGGAGCATGAGGGGATAACTAGCCCCTTCTTATGCATCAAGAATTCCATCAGCCACCAGGGTGGAGTTCTGCAAAGCCTGATCTGAGCGCAAAATGACTCAGAGCCCACAACCAAACTTGCTGACCCAGTTTTTTTCTGACATTTGCTGCTTACAAGTTAAAGCCAGTATTTTTTGCTGGTAAATTACCCAAAAAAAAGGGATTTTTATAACAGCTTACCTGTAAAATCCTTTTCTTGGAGTACATCACGGGACACAGAGCGACTTAGTCATTACTAATGGGTTATATAGTTTACCTTCAGGTGTTGGCACTGGCCAATTCCAAACCGGAAGTACCCTCCCCTATATAAGCCCCTCCCACCCGGGAGCACCTCAGTTTTGTAGCCAAGCAATAAGTGTCCCAAAAAGAGGGGTGGGAGCTCTGTGTCCCGTGATGTACTCCAAGAAAAGGATTTTACAGGTAAGCTGTTATAAAAATCCCTTTTTCTTTTTCGTACATCACGGGACACAGAGCGACTTAGTCATTACTAATGGGACGTCCCAAAGCAATGCCAAATGAGGGGGGGGTACATAAGCTGGGCGCCATCAGGCATGAGGATCTTTTGCGGCCTGCAACACACTGCGCCCAAAGGCGACATCCTCCTGACTTCTAACGTCTACCTGATAGAATCTAGTAAACGTGTGTACCGAAGACCATGTTGCGGCCTTACATACTTGAGCCAGGGAGGCCTGGTGATGCACTGCCCATGAAGTTCCAACTGCTCTTGTGGAGTGCGCCCTAACTTTGAACGGAGGCGGTCTCTTTCTCAAGCCATAGGCTTGTATTATGACCTGTCGAATCCACTTGGCTAAAGTAGATTTTGATGCTGCCTGACCCCTTCTGGGGCCTTCCGGCAGAACAAACAAAGAATCCGTTCTGCGAATCTGAGCAGTGGCTTTTAGATAAGCTTTAACTGCTCTTACCACATCCAAAGAATGTAATAACTTTTCCTCTACTGAGCTAGGTTTGGGGAAAAAAGAAGGAAGAACCACATCTTGGTTCAAATGAAACCTCGATACCACCTTAGGAAGAAAGGCTGGATGAGGACGTAATACTACTCTGTCCTTATGGACAACCAGATATGGCTCCTTACAGGACATAGCTGCTAATTCCGACACTCTTTTAGCCGAACAAATGGCTACTAAGAAAACCAATTTCCTGGTGAGAAGAACCAAGGAAATGTGTTGTAATGGTTCAAACGGTTGTTTCTGTAGAACCGACAGAACCAGGTTTAAGTCCCAAGGACATATGGGAATACTAACCGGAGGGCTAATACGCATCACTCCTTGTATAAAGGCTTTGACTAGTGAATGCGAAGCCAAGGGCCTTTGAAAAAATATTGACAAGGCCGAAATCTGACCCTTGATAGTACTCAAGGCCAGTTTCCTATCTACAGCCCACTGTAGGAAGTCCAGAATCCTCCCTATCATGTACTTACGTGGATGCCATTTCTTGGTCTCACACCACGTAATGTACGCTTTCCAGATCCTATAATAGATCTGCCTGGATACCGGTTTCCTGGCATTGATCATGGTAGATACCACAGAATTAGAGAGCCCTCTCTTTTTCAGAATGTGGGCTTCAATAGCCAGGCCGTCAAACCTAGGGCTGGTAAGGAAGGGTGGTATATCGGTCCCTGCGAAAGCAGGTCCGGACGAAGTGGGAGGGTCCAAGGACTCCTCACTGACATTTTTACCATCTCCGCGTACCATGCCCTTCGGGGCCACGCTGGAGCCACCAGAATCACTGGTTTCTTTTCTACCCTGATTCTGCGGAGTAAACGCGGGTAACAATTGTGGCGGTGGGAATGCATATATCAGCTTGAACCGATCCCAAGGGAACACTAGGGCATCCGAGCCGCAAGCTAGGGGATCCCTTGTGCGAGACACAAACCTGTCCACCTTTGCGTTGAATCTGGATGCTAGCAGATCTACATCCGGTGTTCCCCACCGCTGGCATATTGCCTGGAAAACCTCGGGGTGAAGAGACCATTCCCCCGGGCATAATTGTTGGCGACTTAGAAAGTCCGCTCTCCAATTTTCCACTCCTGGGATGAAAACCGCAGATATGGCTGGGACATATCTTTCTGCCCACCCCAGGATGCAATTTGCTTCCTTCTGGGCTGCACGACTTTTGGTGCCACCCTGATGATTGATATATGCCACTGCCGTGGCATTGTCTGATTGAATTCTGACAGGGGACCCCTGGAGTTTGGATGTCCATGCTACTAGGGCATACCGGGCTGCTCGTATCTCTAAGAGATTGATGGGCAGGGCCTTTTCTGCTTCTGACCACCTGCCCTGGAGAGACCATTGCTCCAGCACTGCCCCCCAGCCGATGAGGCTGGCATCTGTAGTGACCACCTTCCAAGAAACCGGACTGAAGGGTTTCCCTCTTTCCAGATTCTGGGGCACCAACCACCAATGGAGGCTCTTGCGAACGGAAGGGGACAGGGACATTGGTAAGTCTAAAGCCTGAACTTTTTTGTTCCAGGCTGACAGTATGGCCCTTTGCAAATTCCTTGAATGGAATTGACCGTAGGGTACCGCTTCGAATGAAGCCACCATCTTTCCCAGCAGCCTCATGCAGAGACGTATGGATGGTTTTCTTTTTGTACCCACTAAGTGGGTCAAATTTCTTAAAGACGACACCTTCTCTGGAGGTAAGAAAATCTTTCTCTGATTTGAATCCAGCCTTAGCCCTAAGTATTCCAGACTTTTGACTGGTCTTAGAGCTGACTTGTCCCGGTTGATAATCCAACCGTGATATTCCAGATACTCGATTGTCTTGTGAATAGCTACTTCCAGCTTTTCCACTGAGTGGTCTATTAGTAGCAGGTCGTCTAGATATGCCATTATCGTTACACCCTGTGTTCTTAGATTGGCCAATAATGGGGCCAGAATTTTTGTGAACACTCGTGGTGCTGTGGCCAGACCGAAAGGTAAGGCTCTGAACTGAAAATGGCGCCCTTCTACTGCAAAGCGTAGAAATTTCTGATGGGCCGGAAAGATGGGAATATGCAGATAAGCATCCCTTATGTCGATCGAGGCTAGCCATTCCTGCCCTTGTAGGGCGGTGGCCACTGATCGGATCGACTCCATCCGAAAGGTCCTGATATTTAGGAACTTGTTTAGCCCTTTTAGATTTAATATGGGCCTCACGTCCCCATTTGGTTTGGGGACTGTGAAAAGGTTCGAGTAAAACCCGAATCCGCTTTCTTCCAGGGGAACCTTCATGATTACCCCTTGGAGCAATAGTTGTTCTAGTGCCAGAAGGAGGGATCCTCTCTTTTGGGGATCTCTTGGCACGTTTGACCTCATAAATTGGGCAGGAGGAGTGCCTTTTAACTCCAGCTTGTATCCCAGACTTACTGCGGAGAGCACCCATCTGTCTCTGATGGTGTCCCGCCAGGTCTCTGTGAACAACTGAAGTCTTCCCCCCACCCGATTGAGCGGGGGCAATACTTCATGCCTTAGGGGGAGGTTTTGTACCTCTCTTGATCCAGGGCTTCTTGTTACCCTGTGATTGTCCCTGATTTCTGCCCCCTGAATTTGACCGCGGAGGCCGTCGGAACTGCTTCACAGCCGATGTGCCCGGGACTGGAGAGGTAGGCCTCTTAAAAGAAGGACTTCTACCCTTGTTCTTAACCGGTAAGAGTGAACTTTTACCGGCAGAAATTTTCTGGATATATTTGTCCAGATCTTCTCCAAATAAGCGTTCTCCATGAAATGGGAAGCTAACCAGCAGTCTTTTACAGGGAGCTTCAGCAGACCAGTTTTTGAGCCACAAAAGCCTACGCATATGTACTATAGACAGCGTAAAGCGGGAGGCCTGTTGGATTGTATCCTTTATGGCGTCCACCGCAAAACACAAGGCTCTAGGCAGGTCAGCTAGGGCATGAGCCTGCTGATCTGGTAAGTCCCTTAAGACTTGTTTCAACTGATCTTTCACTGCTTGGCAGACTCCAATCGCTGCTACCGCAGGTTGTGTCACCATACTTGCTGTAGAGAAAGCAGATTTTAGTAAAGACTCCAATTTTTTATCTATTGGGTCTTTGAACATTGGAACATTATCTACTGGACATGTCAGTGATTTGTTAACAGAAGAGATGGCTGCGTCCACTATAGGGACCCTCCATTTTCTTATGAACTTATCCTCCATGGGATAGATCACCGGAAATCTCTTGGGGGGAGCAAATATTTTATCAGGATGCTCCCAATCCTGGTAAATAAGCCCTTCTAATAAAGGGTGGATTGGGAAGGAACAGACCGCCTGGGGAGCTTTTAGCGACCCCAGCGAGGAAACCGTAGTGGATGGTGGTTCCGCCAGAGGCATTTTAAATGCTGATCGGACCATGTTAGTCAGAGACTGAACCCATAATCTTTCAGCCTGAGAAGCTGAGAAAGGTTCTTCCACTGTTGATTCCTCTATAAGTGAATCAACCTCATCCTGATCCCCTTCAGGTAGGTCGATCTCTGTGTGGGGCTGTTCCTCCACTAACAGGCACTCTGAAGGAGGAGACGGAGATCGGACGCGCTTTTCCTGTGACAGGGAAGCAGCGATCAATGCTGTTAATCTCTCTTCCAATCCTCCCAGAGTTGAGGATAAAACCTCCTCTGTTATATATACAGGAGCAGGTGGACTGGGGACAGCCGCAGCACCAGACATTCCTGCGGGGTTTCTACGGCTACTGACCTCTGCATTCTCAGGGGAGATTGGTGCAGTGCAAGCATGCCCAATATCCTCAGAGCCCGATGGAGACCCCTTTGGCTTCCTGGAAGATTTATTTCCGGAGCGTCTGGACGACATATCCTTTAAGCACAAAGCTGAGGTATTCCCGTCGTCATACACCAATTTTTGCTGGTAATAGTCTAACACAGGTGCTGCTATATACCAGCTGGTGTCCACTAAAGTGCCTTTCTATGGGGATGCCTGCATCAACCGCCTCTGTGTGCCACTGTTTGTTGCTAGCTCTGTTTGCATGCAGCTGACACTTGTACTGTGTCTTTTAACCATGCTGGGACGCCCGCACATGCGTAGAAGCGCCGCGGCGCGCATCGAGCGTCATCCACCCGCCCCGCCCCTTTTTTTTCATAGGAGGCGCGTGCACGCGCCCGCGCGCGCGCCCGTGCGCCAATGGCGCCCTTTTCGAAAACCAACAGAGGACTAGGAGCCAGGGCCCTTTTTGCCGGAGGGCCTGTGCGGTGGATGAACGCAGCAACAGGGCAGAGGAAGTGGATTCCCTCAGAGAAACTTACCAGCTGCCTGGATCTTTTGAGTTGAGAAAACCAAAGATCCACATTTACAAGAAAAATGGACTACAGCGGCCTCTAGTGGTTTAACACAGGTACCGCGGTCCCTGTTTTTTTTTTTTTTCTTGACTACTATTAAAATTTTACATTTTCAGTAGTTATAGGCAAACACAGATATTTAGCGGGAATACCGTTAGGTAACAGACAGAAAGACAAATTAGGCTTGGGGGTCCCCCAATAGAACCAAGTTCCTGAGGGCCCCCACTTACCTGATCCCCGCCGCAGGACTTTGTTTGGTCCACAAAAGTCCAAACTTCACCTATCACGGCAGGCATTGTAATTAAACCTTCAGGGACCGGGTTCCCAAGGATTCCACTCCCCTGGACCTGTATAGCACCCTGCACAGACAGCGTCTTGGTCGTGGGTATGACCAGAGCTCTGGATCCCAGGGTCCAGCCCTCCTAAGAGAAGCATTACAGGCAAAACCTTGCTCTTCTGCTGCAAGGCCCGGGTACCGACCGTTTAGCTATGAAGCTTTTTTTGGTGGGATCCGGAACAGCTTACTAAGGCCCAAAAGAACCTGTACGCAAGCCCAGTGAAAACACATGTTACTCTTTGGCCAACACCTTAGACACTGGCAAAAAACTGAGGTGCTCCCGGGTGGGAGGGGCTTATATAGGGGAGGGTACTTCCGGTTTGGAATTGGCCAGTGCCAACACCTGAAGGTAAACTATATAACCCATTAGTAATGACTAAGTCGCTCTGTGTCCCGTGATGTACGAAAAAGAAAAAAAATTGAGCAGAGACCCTAGAGAAAAAAAAAAGGCAGTCGTTGCAATATTTTATGTCTCGCTGTATTTGTCCAGTGGTCTTTCATAGCAATTTTTGGGGAAAAAAATATACTTCAATGAATTAAAAACAAAACACAATAGTTACCCCAATATTTTTGTATATAATGTGAAAGACGATGTTAGGCCGAGTAAGGCCCCTTTCACACTTGTGCTACTTCAAATTCATGCGATTTTGCGGCGATTTCACGTCCGCAATTTTTACTAGACAGTCATACGAGTGTCAAAAAAACCACACTAGACAGGTTTTTCAAGTAATTTATTATTAGGTAGCTCCGGGGGTCTCTTCAGACTTCCCGCTCTCTTCTCCAGTTCTTCTGCCGGGCTCCTCCGCTAGCTTCTGCTCTTTTGCCGCTTTTTAGCTAGCGTTGGCCCGGTCTTCTCCGTCTTTATTCTCTCTTCTCTTCTTCCGATGTTGACATAACGCTCTCTCCCGCTATAATGCCGTGTGCGCAACGACTTATATTAGGCATGGGGCGTGGTCACCGGGTGATGTCACCCGGTGACCATGCCCCTTGTGACAGTCCCATCCTGCCTGGCCTGTGACGTCACAAGGGGCTGGGTCACAAGTTGACATCACTCAGTGACCACGCCCCATGCCTATATAAGTCGTTGCGCACTGCGCACACGGCATTACAGCGGGAGAGCATCGTGTCAACATCGGAAGAGAAGAGGGAAGACGACGGAGAAGACCAGGCCAACACTAGCAAGAGAGCGGCAAAAGAGCAGAAGATAGCGGAGGAGCCCGGCAGAAGAACCGTAGATCGGGAGAAGAGGCTGGAGAGCGGGAGAAGAGAGCGGAGAAGTCGGAAGAGACCCCCGAAGCTGCCTAATTACTTCATAAACCTGTGTAGTTTTTTTTTATTAACACCTTTTTCCCCCCCAGGTGAATGGGTAGGGGTACGATGTACCCCATACTCATTCACATAGGCTGGGGGGGCATGGATCTGGGGGCCCCCTTATTAAAGAGGGCTCCCAGATTCCGATAAGCCCCCCGCCCGGAGACCCCGACAACCAACGGCCAGGATTGTCGGTAAGGGGCCCTTGTCCTCATCAACGTGGGAGCAAGGTGCTTTGGGGTGGGGGGTGCAGTGCCCTCCTCTGCCCCCAAAGCATCCACCCCCCATATTGAGGGCATGCGGCCTGGTACGGTTCAGGGGGGGGGGGCGCTCGCTCGTCCCCACCCCCTTTGATGACCGGCCGGGCTGGTGCTTGGATAAGCGTGGGGTTCCCCTTAAAATCCATACCAGACCGATGGGCCTGGTATGCTCATGAAGGGGGAACCCATGCCGGTTTTATTTTAAATAAAAATTGGCGTGGAGTTCCTTATGCACAAGTCACATGACAAAGTTGGATCTGTAAATACGGGATCCGACTTCAGAAAAAAATTAGTGCAGGAACTAACTTGAAGTCGGCACGACTTAGTCGTGCCAATATGAATGGTAGTAATTCAAAATCATGGAGACTGACTTGTCATACGATTTTGCAGTCCAAAATCGTGGGACAAGTTGTAGAAGTGTAAAAAGGGGCTAAAACAGATACCCAACATCTCATGCTTAAAATTGAGCACACTTGTTGAATAGCAACAAACTATGGTACTTAATCTCCATAGGTGTTGCTTTAAAACATGTTTTACAGGTTAACCGATTAGAGTTAGAGGAAGTCTTGCACTAGAATTATTGCTCTCGCTCTAACGATACCCAATATGTGTGGTTTGAACACAGTTTACATATGCGGGTGCGACTTGCGTATGCGATTGCTTCTGAGCGCGAGCACAGAGGGATGGGACACTTTAAAAAAAAAAAGACTGTCTTTTTATAGAAATGACAGGTCCTTTTTATAGAGATCTGGGGTCAAAATAACCCCAGATCTTTAAATTTCACCTTTAAAAAGCAAAACAAAAAAATTGATGTATATTTTGACTTTAACCACTTCAGCCCTGGAAGATTTTACACCCTTCATGACCAGGCCATTTTTTGCGAAACAGGACTGCATCGTGCGACACTGTACCCAAATAAAATTGATGTATTTTTTTTCCACAGAGCCTTCTTTTGGTGGTATTTGTTTTCAATTTATTTTTATTGTTTTCTCTTAAATACCTTTTTTTTTTACACTTTTGGTGGTATTTGATCACCTCTGCAGTTTATTCTTTGCGCTATAAACAAAAAAATATTTTTCTTCAAAAATTAAAACAATATTTTTTACTGTAAAAAAAATCTAATTTCTTCATCAGTTTAGGCCAATATGTATTCTGCTACGTTTTTTGGTAAGAAAAAAAAATCCCAATAAGCGTACGGTAAAACCTTGGATTGAGGGCGTTTTTAAATAAATTGTGACTTGATATACAAGCAATGTCTTGATATACAAGTAGTGTCATGTCACAACTGAGTATAAGAGAGGAGAGGCGCCTCTAAGTGTAGCAATTTGGTTACAACATTTAGCAACTCACATGGTTTATGATTAAAACGGGCACATCTAAGTATGCAGGCATCCGGGGTAAAGCTTTCCACATAGACCATCCTCCGCACCACCATTGATGTCATCCCTTCCATGCTGCGCTCCACGCCTCACTTTCAGATCGCTCTACTGCAGAGTAGTCTTCCCGGTCACCATTGCAGACTTACAGCGGTGAGAGCCAGCGGTGCGGAGGATGGTCTATGTTGACAGCTTTACCCCAGATGCCTGCATCCTTAGATATGCCCGTTTTAATCATCAACCATGTGAGTTGCTAAATGTTGTACATTCATTAAATTTAACCATATTGCTACACTTAGAGGCGCCTCTCTTCTCTTTTATACTCTAGCTCCTGCTGGATTTTGCCTCTAATCCCCTTGTGGAGGCTTCCATTTGTGGATGGACATTTTATGGTTACACAACCTGGTCACATTGCGATAATCTTTTTATATGGACTATAAACTGAAGGACTTATGAATAAATGGTTGTGGAACGAATCGTCTGAGTTTCCATTATTTCTTATGGGGTAATTTGCTTTGATATACAAGTTGTTTTGGATTACAAGCATGTTTCCGGAACGAATTATGCTTGCAATCCAAGGTTTTACTGTATCTTGGTTTGCGTAAAAGTTATTGCGTCTACAAGCTATGATATTTTTATGGACTTTATTTTTAATTGTTTCTACTAGCAATGGTGGCCATCAGCGATCTTTAGCCGGACTGCAACATTTCGGAGGAAAACAGATGCTTAGCAGCAACAAGATCTCCATTTTCCTCCCTCACAGAACGGCGGCCTGCCTTGTTTACATAGGCAGACTGCCATTATGCTTTTCCTCTGAATGATTGTGGGTGGCCAACACCCATCGGAGGTGAGACCCCAGACCCACTGACTGGCTCACTGTGTCCAATCACAGCGTAAGCAGGTTGCCAGTGGCGCATGCCCCAGACCTAGTGCCCGAAATCACGTACAGGGTACGTGATTTCGCACAGCCGGACCGCCTTACCGCAGTTTATCAAACGGTGGGCAGTCTGGCAGCGGTTAAAGCGTTTCTAAACCCACGGCAGTAAAATCAATCTGTATATGCAGTCAATCTGTATATGCTGGTTATACTCACTGTGGAACCTAAGGGGTTAATCCACGTTGTGTAAAAAGACTGTTTGATCCTTCCACCGACTCTTAATTTCCTGATATAAACAGTCTATGGCATCAGGCTGCACATTCTCAGTTTGGAGTGTATTGCTAGGTTGTTTTTTATCTTGGAATAATGCATGTGATCAGCACAGGGCCAATCAGCACTGTCCAGACAGAGGTTTAAGGGTCTTGCAGAAGATGGATACCCGGGAGTGGTTATGGCATCTAGCTGCAGCCATACCCCGGTATTTGTCAAAAACATGACACATTTACAGTTAGGCGGTCGGCAAGTGGTTATACAGACAGTAAATCACTTGAAATGGGTTGCTTTATCCTAATCAGGAGCCCCCACGGGGTGAATAATGCCTTCAAAAAGGTAAAACAGTGCAAAAAGTCCCTGTTGGGCAGAGTCGAAAACATAAAAAGGAACAAGCGATAAAGAGAAAAGGCCTCGATGCATAAAAAAGGAATCAACACAAGACATTAATACTAGGGATGCACCGAATGTGTTTTTTTTGGTGCCGAAACCGATACCTTAAACAAATCTTGATTGATCCCGAAAACCGAAACAGATACCGAAAGTGAGTTTTTAAAAAATATTTTTATACATAGAGATGGCCAGAGACTGCAGACCGTGGTACAGGAGATGGCCAGAGACTGCAGACCGTGGTACAGGAGATGGCCAGAGACTGCAGACCGTGGTACAGGAGATGGCCAGAGACTGCAGACCGTGGTACAGGAGATGGCCAGAGACTGCAGACCGTGGTACAGGAGATGGCCAGAGACTGCAGACCGTGGTACAGGAGATGGCCAGAGACTGCAGACCGTGGTACAGGAGATGGCCAGAGACTGCAGACCGTGGTACAGGAGATGGCCAGAGACTGCAGACCGTGGTACAGGAGATGGCCAGAGACTGCAGACCGTGGTACAGGAGATGGCCAGAGACTGCAGACCGTGGTACAGGAGATCAATGCAGGCCAGCCTGGGTCCCCAAGTTCAGCCAGCCTGGGTCCCCAAGTTCAGCCAGCCTGGGTCCCCAAGTTCAGCCAGCCTGGGTCCCCAAGTTCAGCCAGCCTGGGTCCCCAAGTTCAGCCAGCCTGGGTCCCCAAGTTCAGCCAGCCTGGGTCCCCAAGTTCAGCCAGCCTGGGTCCCCAAGTTCAGCCAGCCTGGGTCCCCAAGTTCAGCCAGCCTGGGTCCCCAAGTTCAGCCAGCCTGGGTCCCCAAGTTCAGCCAGCCTGGGTCCCCAAGTTCAGCCAGCCTGGGTCCCCAAGTTCAGCCAGCCTGGGTCCCCAAGTTCAGCCAGCCTGGGTCCCCAAGTTCAGCCAGCCTGTGCAGGGGAAGAGAGGGAAGAGAGAGGAGAGCCGCTGCCACCTGGTGATTAGAGCCTTGGGAACATAAACAGCTTTCATTTCAATAGCTGTGTGTTCCCCGCGGCTAGCCATCACATACAGCCCCTCCCACTTGTCCGGGGAACTTTGATAGACAGATCATCCGTCCCACAGCTCACAGCATGGCTTAGGCCCCTTTCACACAATAAGCACGCTCTGATCTGCCTGTGTTTTTCAGGCGGATCCGTGCGGGCCACCCATTGACTCCTACGGGCAGGTGGATGTCAGCGAAGATATGTCCGCTGACACCCGTCTGCCATCCAGTCAAAATAGAGGTATGGCATCAGTCTTGGCGGATCGGATGCGATCATGCTGTTTTCATCCGATCTCCCCATAGAAATCAGCAGGGCTCTAACAGGTCCATCCCTGCTCAGTGAGCAGAGACGGATCAGTCATCTGCCAGGTCAGCGGAGTGTTCTTCCACTGAGCTGGCGGACTCTGCTAAGCGGATCTGCCTCGTCTGGAAGGGGCCTTAGAAATAAAGTTGCATACAGATCACTAAATGTATTAACTTATTGAATTGGTTCTGCATTAGATGTTAGTTCAGCAATTAGCAGTATCAGCAAGGAAAAGTTGTCAGAAAAGTAACTTGTTGAGAAAAAAAAAAAAAAATAAAAAAAAAAAAAACCTTGCCCTCTGGGTGATCCATGTACATTACAAGGACTTAAACTTTGTGACAGATTCCTACCTTGTTATTCTGAAGAAATCCCTGTGTGTTTCTCTGTGCTCATGTGCCAAGTGAATCCAATGGGAGCGGTTTAATTATCATCAATCAGCTGCTGCACCTGCAGGGCTCTGAGGAAAATTGCAGCATCTGCATCCCTTTAGATGTGATTTCCTTTTAGGAGTACCTCGCCAAAAATTTAATTTGTTGCAGGAGATGCCTGATATGACATGTATCTTAGTGCAGACATGTGAGCCAATCACACAAGCAGGACATGTTTCTGGGGGTGTTCTTTACACATTCTGTGTACAGCACATCTCCAGGTAGCCATATTGAATTTTATAGAAAATTACAAAGCTGCAGATTCGAAAGGTAATTTTTAAGAACATTCAATTACAATAGGATTTGAGTCGCAATTGTATATGCCATATTTTTTCTCTGCTTTTTCCCCACGAAAGTGGAATTACTATTTGATGATCAGAATGCTGCAATACAATGGGGTCACAGTCCATGCATGGCCAGATGATGCACTTGCTGATTGGGCTGATGAAAATTAAGGTAAATGTTGTTTTAACTAGCTGTACACTCAACATTGATAGATAGCTCTGAGGCAAGCAAAAAGAATGCATTAGCTGGGAGGATGGAGTCCCTCAGGCAGGGAACAGACTGGACATAGGCTTTAAGTAACTGGTCCTTTAAAGCGGAGGTCCACAAAAAAAAATGGAAGCGCCGCTTTTTGGAACCCCCCCCCCTCCGGTGTCATATTTGGCACCTTTCAGGGGGGAGGGGGGTGCAGATACCTGTATAATACAGGTATTTGCACCCACTTCCAGGTTACGCCACTTCCTGCCCCCCCCACTTTCTTACGGGAGACACACGGGTCCCAGAAGACAGCAGGGGCCATTCGGATTGCGCAGCGCGACTCGTGCATGCGCAGTAGGGAACCAGGAAGTGAAGCCGCAAGGCTTCATTTCCTGATTCCCTTATCGAAGATGGCGGCGGCAGCATCCGAGGGAAGGGTCGGCCTCGGTTGCCGACATCGCAGGCGCCCTGAACAGGCAAGTGTCCATATTTTAAAAGTTAGCAGCTGCAGTATTTGTAGCTGCGGACTTAAAAAAAAAAAAAATGGGCAGACCTCAGCTTTAAATGCCGCATTATAAAACACGTGGTGGGATGTTCTATAAGCAGAGAGGTGATGTGGAAACAATATAATGATCCATACGGTGCAATAACTTAAAAAAAAAAAATTGTTCTGGTTCACATACATGTAAAAAAAAAAAAAGAATTTTTGGCAATAAAATAATTAAACCTCCAGAACATAATTTTTTCTGAAAGCAGGGGCCCTGTAGAATAAAAAGGGGATAGTTGCAAATTTGTTTCACGTGATATTTGCACAACTGTTTATTAACCACTTCAATACCAGGCACTTTCGCCCCTTCCTGCCCAGGACAATTAAGCTTTCAGCACGGTCGCACTTTGAATGACAATTGCGCGGTCATGCAAAACTACCCAAGCAAATTTTTTATAATTTTCTTCCCACAAATAGCTTTCTTTTGGTGGTATTTGATCACCTCTGGGCTTTTTATTTTTTTGCTAAACTAAAACAGAAATTTTTGAAAAAAAGTTTGTTGTAAAATTTTCTCCTGCATCGACGGGCACTAATGAGGCGGCACTGACGGGCATCAATATGTAGAATTGATGGGCACTGATTGACACTAATGGGCAGCACTGATTGGTCAGGTACTGACAGGTGTTAATGCTGGGCACTGATAGGAGGTTATGATGGGGCACCAAAGTGTGTGTGTGTGTGTGTGTGTGTGTGTGTGTGTGTGTGTGTGTGTGTGTGTGTGTGTGTGTGTGTGTGTGTGTGTGTGTGTGTGTGTGTGTGTGTGTGTGTGTGTGTGTGTGTGTGTGTGTACACACATATAATTTTCGGTTTATTGTTATATTTATTTTTACTTGATTGTCAAACCCCTATGTGATAGCATTAGGCAATTAGGCAGGTGAGAGGTACTCTTTATGGAGCTATTAGGGGTCAAATAGACCCCAATGTCTCCCCTGCCCTTCACGCCATCTAACCAAGAACAGATCGGCTTGGTTATTAGAATCCCCTGGCTGTGCTGGCCAGGAAAAGGGTGCATTTGAAACTGGAAGTGACATCCCCTTTTCGGTTTCACCTTTTGCAAGCAAGATCAAGACATGGATTTGCCTCGGTCTCACTGCAATCACTCTCCCCCCAGCCGGCGGGTGTATTCCCGGGCTTCGGTGAGTGCCAGACAGCCCGGGAAAAACCCCACGGCCGGCAGCTATGGAGCTGCCCCATCACTTTCACTTTGAAGCCGGTCGCCTGGGTTGAACAAAACCTACACAGGCTGATAGCTGCAGCCATCAGCTTGTAATAAAGGGGGTCACTCTTTGGACGTACTATGCATGTCCAAAGAGCTCAATTGGTTTAACACAATTCTGTACCACTCTAGAAATGATCCTCTCACTAGCCCACAGACTTGCTCCATCTCACATGACTCCTGTCCGGGTCAGATCTAAATGATCCGGTTACAACCCAACATGTTGATCCCACAGGGGGCTGACTTCTTCCAGTGATACACAGCTCTCAAAACACTACCTTTAATGAATGGCCATCATGGGAACAATACCCAACTGCTGCCGACTAAGCCTCTAACTACTATGCATCAAAGTCTGAGTTGGGGCGTAGTTTTGCATGACGTAGCATTATGCCAAACTGTGTGAATAGACCATGGTGACCCTCTGAATCACGATTTATGTCACAGTATGCCGTTTTGAGTGCAGAGTGGGGCTGTGCAGCCCACTGCGTAAACGGATGCAACAAAATTGTCCTTAGTTTTTAGTGCACATCACAGTTCTTTAGCCACAGTGACCTACGCAACTGAATATGAGGCAGTTGTGCGATATCGGATGGCAAGAGTCCAGGCTCACATCTGAAGCTATATACTTTATATGGCATTTTGTTCCATGTGCGAGACGAGACCTTTGTCTCACACTCGCAACAAAAAAGCATTGGTCTGAGCAGCGCTCAGCTATTCATAGAAAGCTTTGTATTCCATCAATGTAGTCAGAGAGGCGGCTGTCATCACAATCTCAGACTCAGCCAGAGGAAGCTACACATTCACAGATAGAATACAAAGCTTTGTATGAATGGCTGAGCGCCCATCAGACCAACGCTTTTTTGTGCCAGGTGTAAGACAGATGGGTCTAGTGTCGCACCCGGAACACTGTACTGTTTACTATAATGTAGCCTCAGCTACATACAGTTTATAAAGCACACCCAGTGGCCGAACATTAGTGAGTGAAAATGTTAGTTAGGGCCAGCTTGGCCCGCACAATTTGAACCGGAGATCAGCTTTAAGTGCCACAGTCATCTTATAGACATTTAACGAGTTCCAGGTTTCAACCCAGGAACCTGGCCTACTCAGCAAGAGTTTTGAGCAAACTTGAAGCTTAAACAGGCCACAAGAGAGCCCTCTGGGTTATTCAAAGAGAAAAACTCTAGTCTTACATCTGTAGGGAATGAGGAAGGGAGAGCCAACACCTGCCAGACAGGCCATGGCCCCATCAAAGCACAAGATGGACACAAATATGAAAACTGATCTGCATGGGCGTGGCCTGGACGGCATGGTGTAAGGAGTGCTGAACGGGAGCTCCGCTCGCCGAATATCCGATATACCAGATCCTGAGGCTATTACTGCCTGCTAATTACTTGCCTCCGGGTACATTCTGCCTACGGGGATCAGGTCGCCACCAAAGAAGGGGTCTGATGCGGCTGCGAAGCTTGCCAAATTCCGGCTCACAGACGAGGCCGGGGAGGAAAATGGCGCCAGCTCCTCTACTTCCACGGAGAACATGGCGCGAGTGCTGGAGGCCATCTCAGACTAAACTCCCTGACGTGCAGGATTGAGGAGGTGAAGGTCTCCCTCATCCACCAGGACTTGCAGAAACTTAGGGAGCGGGTGACGGAGACCCGCATCAGCCGCATGGAGGATGAGGCACCACCATTGCAGGTTACCACTGAACACTTACAGCACCAGCTTACTATGGTCCTAGCCAAGCAGGACGACATGGAAACCGCCTCAGAAGGTGCAACCTGCGGTTTGTGGGACTGCCTGAGGGTGCGGAGGGCTCTGATCCCCCTACGTTTCTTGAGAAATTGCTTATTGACACCTTCGGTCGGGCCGAATTTTCTACGTCCTTTGTGGTGGAAAGGGCGCACAGGCCGTGGACCTTCATTGCCAAGCTGCTCAACTTCCATGATCGAGACGCTGTCCTTCGCCTCACCAGACTGAAGGGAAACATCCCCTTCAGAAACGTCGAGATCAAGGTGTTCCCAGACTTCTCAGCAGAGGTCCAGAAAAAATGCGCTCAATTCACTGAAGCCAAGCGCCAGCTAAGAAACCGCCACTACTCCTATGCAATGCTCTTTCCGGCTAGACTCCGGGTCGCTGGCGAGGGAAGAGCGCACTTCGATACCCCGGAGGCTGTTTTCTCCTGGCTTGAGCACGCGGCTGCCCCAGCCCAGGAGCCCGCGTAGGTACATGGCTGGAGCCGGCTGGGGATTTAGACTGACGGTCTTCCGGGGGATGGCTCTCTCAAGTTACATGCAGAGCTCGGCACTTCATCATCCTCAGGTACTGTGCTCTACACCCCGTGCCGAAGACTTCCCATACACTGTCTGTCCCGAGAAAATCCTCTTTCCCTGATTTGGTCTTTTTTTTTTTCTTCTTCTTTCATTTTACCTCCCCGTCCATCCCTTAGTACTTGGCCCTATTCTTGCACTTCCCCTGCCTAATCTCCAACCGCTCCTATCCCCTTGCCACACCCGTACTCAGAGATAAAAGAACTTGAACTGTAGCCCTCCACTTCTGCTTTAAGGCGAGCTACCGCCCGTCACGACGCCTGGGATACGGACTCATATTTCCTTATCCTGTTCCCCATATGTCTGTACTCCTGGAGATCCAAGACGGGTGGGGGGTCTCATTTCTCACACTGCTGTTAGCTCTGCAGCAAATAATCGTCCCCTTAGTAACGGGTGCCCTTGCGGGCCTCGCTATTTTCATTGCCAAAATGTAACGTTTGTCTTTCTACTCAAGCTTGGTTTCCCTGGTCTGTCCGGGCTTGGCATGATAAGCCTGACGGGTGCTTGGCGCGCTGCCTGCCCGGACACCCCAGTGCTTTAGTTTACTTTTCTCATAAGGTCTGTTGGTTTATAATTCAGATTTTACATGGTGTACAGGAGAACATGGCGCATTGCTGTCTAATTAATGTTACGAGTGGCATACACTGTTCTGGGACATTGTGCGCTGTAATGCTGCTGACCATCTACTGGATCATATTACGGTCTCCTCTCCCAGATGCTTTGGACTCTGGGGGCGGTGTTTCGAGCCATCCCATTTTTGGGGTGGTCCTGAACGACTGCGCGCGGACAATGGTCATCGGGGACATGGATATATGCATTTGATTACTATGCCCAACATGAAATTACATGGAATGTATGGGATCTTAGAGCCAGGCCGAAGCGCGACGCTGTCCTCTCATATTTTAAAGCACAACGGGCAGAGGTTATGGTGCTAGTGGAAACCCACTTGACAGGTCAACTCATGACACTAAAAAAAACCTTGGGTGGGTTGGGTATATCAGGCTCTGCATACTGCTAGCTCCAGGGTTGTTGCTATACTGGTGGCCAAGAATACGCAATTTGTGTTACTTATGCTTAGATCTGACCCCCAGGGTAGATTTTTATTTCTACATGCCAAGGTTAAATGATCTGGAACTACTGGATAATGGCTTTCTATGTACCTCCCACCTTTCAATTTAATGGTCTGACTGAAGGACTGGCATTTATGTCCCAATTTCCTACTGTTCCCGCGATTTGGCTAGGGGACTTTAATAATGTTGCAAATAGAGAACTTGACAGACTGTCGCCAATGCCCCCTGACAGCCCCTCCCATACCCTCACTAGATTTGGTAAACTTCTCCTTGACCTTGCAGATACATGGAGACACCGCTATCCGCTGGATAAGACGTTTTCATGTTTCTCGACAACGCACAATGCTATGTCCCGAATAGACCTTATATTGGTATCCGCTACCCTACTCCCCATCTTAGGCAACATGGGTTTTAACCCGCGGGTCCTCTCTGACCATGCCTCCTACTGGATTGAGCTCCGGATTGATCCCCCCCCCCCCCTACGTCTTATGCCAGAAAACGCAATTCCGTTTGGTTGACGGTCGTCCCTAAATTGGAGGAGGCTGGCGACGAATGGAATTTTTTTCCAGACTAACAGAGATACTGCGCCATTCGAGGTGCTTTGGGATGCCTTCAAATCTCATGCTCACATGGTTCTGTCGCAGCGCATCTCTAGATATCGGAAGACCTTGTCCCAGGTGGTTACACAAGCGGAACAATCCCTTGCGGAAGCAGAAAAGGTGTTTTTTTACTAACAATCCCTCCCCGTCCACAGCAGATTTATCAAGGTTACGTGCCCGGGTGGGGAATGGTCTCCATTTCGAAAAAGCGGAATGGAAGATAATCTATAGCAAGCAGAGGACCTATGAATGTGGCGAACGCGCGTGACGGCTCTTGGCCTATCTGGCCCATAGGCCTCCCACGGTGGTTTCCCTCCGCAACTCTGACAGGGTACTACTCACTGACCCTGACGAAGTGGCTGGAGAGTTCCGCTCCTTCACATCTTTGTATTCCTCTTCCACTGACAACTCTAGAGAAGACATGGCTGCACTGTTAGCCAGTATAGAGTTACCTATGCCTACAGACTCACAGGTTGAGATTCTGGAGGCTCCCATTACTATGGGTGAAATTACGGAGGCTCTGTCCCTGCCTAATCCATCCAAGGCGCCCAGCTCCGATGGCCTTCCCTTAGAAGTCTACACAAACTACAGTGAAATCTTGGTCCCTAGACTCCATGAGCTATTCTCTCATATTTGAATCTGGCTCCCTGCCCTCTCCTATGAGCGAGGCCTACATTGTACTTCTACCTAAACCGGGTAAGAACTTGGAATTTCCCGAATCATATTGCCCGATCTCTCCTTCAGCTAGAATAAGATATTGGCCAAGATCCTGGCGGTGAGACTGAATGAGGCGATTCTTACATTAATCCATTCAAAACAAACCGGGTTCATGCCGGCTAAAAATACGGTGTACAATTTGTGTAGACTGTATATGAACTTACAAGCTCGGTGCGATCGGGTGGGGTCTAGAGTTGTGGTGTTGCTCGACGCCGCAAAGGCGGTCGACTCCGAGTCGGACTATCTTTGGGAATGCTTGGCTCGATTTGGATTCGGGCCTAACTTTATTAAATGGGTCCACCTCCTATATCAGACTCCGTGCGCAAAGATCTTGGTCAATGGACAAGTATCTGCCCCTTTTCCCCTTTCTAGAGGGACGAGACAGGGATGCCCTCTATCCCCGCTACTGTACGCCCTGGCGGTGGAACCCCTTGCTTCTTCGCTTAGGACTCATCCAGGGATCCGTGGTCTCCGCTGTGGAGATCACGTGGAAATGCTCAGTCTGTATGCGGACGATATGCTCTTGTACCTGGCTGATGCTGGTCATTCACTGCAGGCTGCCCTGGAGGCTATCAAAACTTTTGGTCAATACTCCGGACTGAGGATCAACTGGGATAAATCCCAGATTCTTCCTTTGGACGTGAGCGTCCCCACAGAACTACAGGCCTCATCCCCTCTTCTTAGGGTTAGCTCCTTGAAATACCTTGGAATTCAAATTACTCGCTCACCTGAGGACTATGTTAGGATTAACATCGAACCCCGATAGCATTTTTGAAGTCTAAAACGCAAATGTGGGCCAAATTGTCCTTGGGTGTGATGGGCCGAGTAAACCTAATCAAAATGGTTCTCCTCCCTAAATTTTTATATGTACTTTGGCACGCCCCAGTTTACTTACGTCTCAGAATTTTTAAATCCATCGAAGCTATCCTCAACACATTTGTGTGGGGCACGGCCCGACACAAATTAAGCTGGGCAAACGTTGAAAAATCCCACTGAGTTGGGAGGCGCAGCGCTACCCGACTTCAATGTCTATTACCTGGCGGCGCAACGGTCCCACTTTTTCTACTTGGACAAACATGACAAGGACCAATATCTACCACTGATATGCTCCCCACATGCTCCAGGGCTCACTCGCCCATTTCAAGTTCTTTTTAAAAGACATGGTGGGTGCATTGACGATGGGAAGTCGTAAGGGATTGCTATATCACTACTGCAGAATCTGGGAAGTGGTGAGGCGCAAACTGAAAACAGAAACCACCCATTTTCATACACCCCTATGGGACAATCCTGGCCTAAGCGAATTACTGACAGTTCCAGACCAAGTCGTTTGGACCGACCAGGGGGTAAGGTATTTGTCAGACGCGCATCGTGGCACCGTTCTGAAATCGTTCCAGCAATTTAAGGGCGATTTCAACCTACCCAACTCTATGCATTTGATACCAAATTGAGCCCGGAGGGCATGGCGTAGCTGGAGGTATCTCCCCTAACGTTGAACAGTTGGATATTATGGGTACCATAATACGGCAGGACTCCCGAAAGCTCATCTCAATCTTTTACAACTCTTCTCCATCCCCCTGCAGCTACTCTAGCATATAAAAACGTAAAGACCGGTGGTCTGGGGATGTGGGGGAGCTGGAGGATGACGAATGGGAGGATACTTTAGACGCCTGTAAAAAGGTCTCGACTAAACTATCAGACCGCCTCACACAACTACATTCTCCACAGATCATACCCGACACCCATCCGATTGGCCAAGTTTCAACCTGACCACAACCCACTGTGCCCCAGATGAGATAGTCCATCAGTACTTTTTTTTCATCTTCTTTGGTCGTGCCAGGTGATACAGGACTATTGGTTGCACATAGTGAAGTTTATTCACGATGAGATGGGGTCTCCCTCTCTCCCCCCCCCCCCCCCCTGACGTTGTGCCCCAAACAATGCCTACTGGGTGTTCCCAGATCCGGACTCTGATAAATTTCACAAAATGTTCCTCCAAGAATCACTCTTTATTGCTAGGCTACTCATAGCGCGAAAATGGCTTCAGGCTGCACCACCATCACTCCGAGAGTGGGTCGCTGCAATTAATGTATTACCATACAAAAATAAAATAAAAAAAAAAGATGTCCATAGGGGCTGCCCAGCTAAATACGGCAAAATTTGGGACACTTGGTTAGGAAATGCCGCTACTTGTCATGAGATACCTGATTGATCCTGTTTACATTACCCTTTATTTTCTTCAATGTTGGGTTGCATGCATCATATCTGTGTTGGGCTGGACCACTGAGCGTTCCTAGAGGTAGCTCGGTGACTTGACCTTCCATGTTCCTGTAATCACTCATTCAGCCTTTACATTTTGTTATTGACTTTACTGAATCGGTTATACAGATTGTCCACTTGGACCCTCATGTCGTGTATGCATTACCTGTACCAATTGTGTCACTGCATATGCCATGTATGTCTATTTCAAATAAAACCCGACGTTGTTTGTATAAAAAATAAAAAAAGATCTCCGTGTTTCAGTGAACTTTAAACATTTGTTTGGACCTCGGGAGAGCCTGGAAAACCACAGCAGCAAGAGAAGAGGCACCCTTGCGTGCTCTGTAAAAGTGATCCAGTGGCTGTACAGCCTATTAGATTACTTTTATATGAAAAACAGATTACTGGTTCTGGACACAAACAGAAGAAGTTGGTTGTATTTTTAGGCCAGGATGTCCACATCCTGAATCCCCTGTTTTTGGCACATCAGACTGAACACATCTGGATGGAAACACCATTCCTTTTGGTCCAAGCGGTGGCAGCTGAAACAATTCTGGCTGTCCATTGCCAATCCTAGCAAAATCACTGGATAGTAAGTTTGATTACTTCAAGGCTCGTGCCCCCTTAATGGTTGATATATGCGACTGTGATGGCATTGTCCGACTACACACAAATTGGGTGTGTCTTTAGAAGGGGGGAGAGGGGGTCCAGTGCTGGAGCAACAGTAACAGCTCTGAGCTTTAAAATGTTGCTGGGGAGTTCTGCCTCCCCCCCCTTGACCATGTGCCTTGAGCTGTCAAGGAGTGGAAGCCTCCTTCCCAGCTTGACAGACTTGTGTCCGATGAAATAATCTAAATGTAGGGAAGGAAGGATGGATTTTCCCACTGTTATAAAGTGGCGACCCACCAGAACATTGAATTTCTTTCCTGGGAAATAGCGTGCTGTTTCAATGCCGATAGAATGTTTAGCTGGAAAGTTCTTGAATGGAGTTGGACAAAGGGACTACCTCAAAGGAGGCAACCATTAGACCTCGCACTCATAGCGAATCTCATTGTGGAAATTCTCTTGGAACTCTGTTGAGCATGAGCCACACCTTTACCTGAGATGTACACTACTGTGCAAAAGCTTTAGGCAGGTGTGAATAAATGCCGTAGAAATTAAAAATGCTTTCAGAAATAGAATAGGGATTGTAAAGGCAGACGTTTTTTTTTATCTTCATGCATTAAGATAAATCTTCTGTGTGCAGCAGTCCCCCCTAAGGCCTCATGCACACTGGACGTTAAAATAACGTTATAAAAACGCCAGTAGCTTTGCAGGGAGTTTGCATTGGACCAGTGTGCATGAGGCCTAATACTTACCTGAGCCCCATCTAAATCCAGTGATGTTGCAGGCGTGTCTCGGCTGCCCGGGACTCCCTTCATTGGCCGAGACAGCAGAGCGGCACCATTGGCTCCTGCTGCTGTCAAAGTCAGTCAGCCAATGAGGAGAGAAAGGGGGCGTGGCCGGGCTCGACACCATGTCTGAACGGACATAGAAAATGTATGAAGTGTGTTTTGTTTTTTTAAACGACTTTCGTACAACTTTAATGGTTCATTTGCATCAATTAAAAAAATAAAATAAAATGATAAGTATATAAACAGAAGAGAAATCCAAATCAAATCTAAGCATATGAAAGCCTGGGGTGCAGATTTTTTATTTATTTTTTTAAACTTGATCACCCAGCAAAATGCCTGAAGTTGAATAGTCTTTTGCAAGTTGGGAGGAGATTTGGAAGAGTGATGCATCCTTCAGGAGAAGCTCATCTAAATAGCCTGTCACCTGAATAACATGTGTTACCCTTGTAATTGCTCTGCATCTACACTGTTCTGAACAGGGTCATGTTAGTTAATTATTGTCCTGGTCCAGTTCACTGAAGTCTGACAGAGAAATGGCAGCATGGCTATGCCTGCTTTTATAATGAATACAATTTCCTGAATGTAAACCACATACACAGAAAATTGTTTTATACATTTCCATCCTGCTTCTTCATATTTTCTTGTCACTATAAATGATTGACAATTTGATCCCATTAATGATTAGAAAATTGCACATTTTAGGCTTGTAGATTAAGAAAAATCTCCAAACATTTTCTAAAAGCAGAGACATGATATTATGGTTTATCAAATACATATTGTCCAACACAAAATAAAATACAAACACTGAAGTTGCACACAAACAATATTACCAGAATTTAGGTAAAATATAAAAAAGGAGATTGCGCCTGACTAAATACCCAACATGTCAAGCCTTAAAATTCCATGCACTTACAAAAAGTCGCTAAAAAAACTTGCCTACCCAAAATTATTCATAGGCGACACTGTAAAAGCCTTACAGGTTATTAGTTTGGAGTTAATCCTGAATAAGGGCCATAGAAGTATGGCTCTCACTCCAATGTGGAAGATGCCAATTTGCACCAGATGCATACATTTGCGTATATACGTGCAGATACAGGGAGGCAAAAAAAGTCACAATTTTTTTTACAATTTTCTACGCAACTTGATTGCTCTCACACAGGGAACACAAGCCCTCTATGTGATAGCATAAAACTTGACAGGTTCATGGATTATACACCTGGTTGTCTCCCCTGCACTCCACTGGAGCAAATGAAACACAAATCTTGCCTGTGGAAGTATGTGTGTAAAAGCTGCGGCTTCCACCAACGTAAGCCTTAGGTTGGCAGCAGCAAAAGGGTTAAGGAAAGGATTCACTGCAACAGCAAAGAGAATCTCTAAGTGATTTTGACCATTGTGTGAAGGTTTGAAAATGATGGTTATAGCCAGAATAGGATAAAGGGCAAGCATCGCTAGAAAGAACTGAATTTTAAAAAAAGTTATTCCAATGTGAATCAGAAGGATCCTTCATTGTAGGGACATCCTCCACTGTCCTAGTTTCCCTGTGGAACACTGGCACATATAAAATACAAAATTTCAAATGATATCCACCTTTACTATCAAAACCATGTCTGGTGCTAGTTGCAGCAGTTCTACATATTTTTTTTTTTGCCATCTTTGGCCTATAGTGGAGATTCCCCTTTACTTCCTGTGAGAGAATACAAGGGTGCCACCAGAACTAGTGTCCCTATTGGAAGATTCTCCTTCTCCTCCCCCTCCACCCCACTGCTGTTTTGGTGTCAACCCAGAATTGGAATTTTCTTCTTCTTTCGATAACTGAACTAGACAAATGGAGAGGGTGAATCTCCATAACAGGGACACAGAGAGAAATAAGGTAGCAGGTGTTCCAAGTTTAGCCTTTAGTTACACGTTAAGCATAAAAATATTTCTCTTAAATTATAAAATATTAAATTTACCTGGTCTGCCTCTCTTGGGACTTGGCTTTAGTTGACCTATTGCTGCAGCACTTGCATTACGCTCAGGCTCAGCCAAAATATCCACCTGAATGAACAAAAATCACTGAATTAAAAGAAATCATATATTTGCGTTTTTTGCAAACAATTGCATTGTCTACCTGGTTCGTGACATTATGCCTTCATATTTAAAGAAAACGTTAGGCAAGGTATTTATTATATGAAGAAGGTATATAGCACCCAGGCACTGCAGTCCTTTTTCTGTGCACGCAATACAAACAGAAATAACCAAGGATTCATAATAAGAACAATCAGGCCATTGTTTAGAAGATAAATAACAGTAAGAAAGAGGCCTAGGAAGAACGGATGAAATCTAAGAAAATAAAGGCGTCAAGACTTGCAAAAATCTGTTTACTCATATTAAAGCAAAGAAAATAAATAAAATAAAGGACATTTTAAGTACCAGTAAAATTCAGTATCTTAGGACACAGAAATCAATTCATAGACCATAAGTTATATGCTGCCAGCAAGCAATAAAGATCACAGAGCAGAGAGGGGAGGGACCTGTGTCCTGTACTGCACTCAAAGATACAGAATTTAAAGGGTTTGTAAACCCTCATGGTTTTTCACCCTAGCATTCTATGCATTATGATCAAAAAGAAAAGAAAATCACTTCTGGAAGCAGCACTCCGATTGCTGAACCTTTTGGAATAAAGGCTTTTTAAACAAAAAACACACTGCATTATGCATTAGGGTGAAAATGCTTCTGTAGTGCTGCAGCCCCCCAGATTTACTTACCTGAACGATCCTCCGGCCGGGAACGAGCACACTAGCTCTAGCTGGTCTTTTGGGTTCTGATTGGATAGATTGATAGCAGCGCAGCCACTGGCTCCCGCTGCTGTCAAGCAAATCTAATGACGTGGCGCTGGGGGGGTCGAGCCCTGCATTCTGTGTAAATGGACACAGATGCAGGATTTGGGAGCACGCCCACACGGGTGTCCACCTTAGGAGAGTCTTCTCCAACGCGGACACTTGATGCGGGGAGGAGCTACCAGCGCCGCTGCGGGACCCCAGAAAGAGGAGCGGGGCTCTCTGTGCAAAACAAACTGCACAGTGGAGGCAAGTATGACATGTTTGTATTTTTTTAAAACACGAGGGTTTACAACCCATTTAAAAGGAGAAGTACAGCCAAAGATGACATTTACCAGTATTCTGCTTAGGGAGCACTGAGAACTGAGCAATCAGAAGTGTTTGATCGCTCAGATCTCAGCCTTAGACCCCAAGGGGGTCGATGCTGCATCCACTCAAGTATGACTGATGAAAAAATTATTTAAATAAATAAAAATATCCCATAAAAAGGAGAAGAAAAAAAAAAATATGTTCTCAAATACTTATTCAATTCTTTGCTGCTCTTCTCTATGCGGCACGCAGACACACATACACAGAAAGGTTGAGTTAATTTTGACTGGTTGCCAGTGTCATTTTTTTACAGTCAGCACCTGTTAACCACTTCCGCCCCGGAAGAATTGGCTGCCCAAGGACTGGGCCATTTTTTGCGATTCGGCACGCCGTCGCTTTGACCGACAATTGTGCAGTCGTGCGACGTTGTACCCATACAAAATCGATGTCCTTTTTTCCCCTCACAAAGAGAGATTTCTTTTGGTGGTATTTGATCACCTCTGCGGTTTTTATTTTAACAAAAATATAAACAAAAAAAAAAAAGCGTAAATTTTGAGAAAGAAAATAGTATTTTTGTACTCACCGTAAAATGCATTTCTCCGACGTCCATGGACTGACACAGCACTAATACTGAAACACGTGGGTATATGTCCCTGCTCGCAGGAGAAGATCTAGGCAGAATGTTAGAAACGTACATTCTAGAACAAACCAGAGCTGAACAGCCCTGCCCAGGGGGGGGGCGGTCCCTCCCGACATAACCCTCCTACCTGCAGCCAGAGTTCGTAACAAAGCAGTACAAACCTTAAAAGAAGGGTGGGTGCTGTGTCAGTCCATGGACGTCAGCGAAACGGATTTAACGGTGAGTACAAAAATCCTATTTTCTCTTATCGTCCATGGACTGACACAGCTCTCATACTGTTTACGTGTGGGACGTCCCAAAGCAGTATAAGAAAAGGGTGGGAGCAAATAGTAAAGGAACGACCAAAACTTCACTCCAAACCAGCAGAGCTCCTCAACGGAGGAGTTGCAACATTAAATAGCGGCCTGCAACGCCTTGCGGCCGAAGGAAGTATCCGAAGATGCAGCCACAACCTTATAGAACTTAGAAAAGGTATGAACGGATGACCAGGTCGCCGCCTTGCACACTTGTGCAACCGACGCTTTGTCGGAAAACCCAGGAGCACCAATTGCCCTGGTGGAATGCGCCGTAACCGGAAAGGGAGGCGGCCGCCCCTTAAGGGCATAGGCCTGTATAATGGTCTGGCTGATCCACCTAGAAATGGTGGCAGACGACACCGCTTGCCCGTTTTGGACTAGAGACAGACACAAACCGAGTCAGACTTCCGAATAGAAGCAGTAGCCGCCAGGTACACCGGTAAGGCTCGCACCACATCCAAAGTGTGAAGCGCAAACTCTCGGATGCGATGGGTGAGGACACAAGGACGGAAGGACAATGTCCTCATTAAGGTGAAAAGCCGAAACCACCTTTGGAAGGAAAGACGGTCGCAGGCGCAACACCGCAAGACAGAGCCGCCAACTCAGCCACCCAACAGAAATAATGGCCACTAAGAAAGCCACCTTCTGAGACAAAGTCAAGAGAGGAATATCTCCGATATTATCAAAGGGATGTTCTTTGAGAACTGAGATGCACCAAATTGAGATTCCGAGGAGGGAGAGGAGGCTTGACAGGGGGGATCGCATGGCGAACCCCCTGCACAAAGGTGCGAATCATGGAATGGCCCGCCAGCGGTCGTTGAAAAAGACAGCCCGGGCCGAAATCCGACCCTCGATGGTACGCAAGGCCAGCTTTTGGGTCACACCACGCTGTAAGAACAGCAAAATCCTGGGAACGGAATACGTCAGTGGACGCCAATCAAGCTCATCGCACATAGCGATGTAAGCCTTCCAGGTACGTGATAGATCTTTCTGGAGGAAGATTTCCGTGCCCACAACATAGATGAGATGACCGAATCCGAGAGACCTCGGTCCCTCAGCACTTGGCTGTCAACAGCTATGCCAAAAAAGCCAAGGACTGTAAAGTAGGATGAAGTATGGGACCATGAGACAGAAGGTCCACCCAAATAGGCAGTCGCCAAGGAACGTCTGCGAATAGCCGAACTAGATCGGCGTATCAATGTCGCCGTTCCGGAGCAATGAGGATCACCGGAATGGCCTCGGCCCCTACACTGCGAAGCAGGCGAGGCAGCAACAGTAGCGGAGGGTAAGCATACATCAGGCGATACTGCCCCCACGGGCCACCGACGCGTCTGCCCAGGGATCCCTGGACCTGGTCACGAATCTCGACACCTTGCGAGTGAGTCAAGAGGCCAGATGGTCCACATCCAGTGCCCCACCTTCGGAAAAGGAGGCGAAAACCCCTCCGGATGCAAGGACCCTTCCCCTGAAATGCACACGGCTGACAGGACCGTCCTGCAGCGGAATGGGTATGATAATCCCAAAGAGACCCCGGCTTACGGGGTGCCTCAATTGTTGGCCAAGAAAGGCAACCTGACAGAGCTTCCCAAGAAACTCGGCCAGTGGACCAGTAACTCAGCCTCTACAGGTGGCGCAAACCCACCCCAGGCACAGAGACCCTAGAGGCTAAAGCAGTTGCAGTGCACCTGCTGGTCGACTGATCCATGAAGCAGAGGCTTTTGCCCAGTCATTGAGCTTCAGAAACGCCAGAGACGCAGCCACTAACGGGCGTAACGCTAACCCCAGCTATAACTGCGCCATTGAACCACGGCAAGATAGCCCCCGAGCGCGAAATTCAAAGGCAAACAGCGCTAATGGCGCAAGCAATAACCACCTCACACACCAGGAAAACTGCCCCTCACCCCAGAGACCACTACAGACATGAGCACCCAGCCAGGCCAGAGTGACCCCCAAGCACCCCCACAGCACAGCATCAGTACAGGGTGCAGAGAGCAGCATAACAGGGGGGGGGGGGGGGAGACAGGGAGAAACCCCTCATATAAAGAAACACAGCCAGCATGTACTCACCTGCAGTAGGAGAGACTACTTACCCGTCCCTTTCAGGGACCCACTGGCTTGTTTCAGACAGACCTATCACAGAGCAGTACTGCATAGCTGACGGCCCGGTCCACCGTGAGAGATACAGTCAGTCAGGTACTGTTCAATCTTGAGAGGACAGCGGGAGCTAAAAGCAACCCAGCCACCCCTGGAGTCATGGGGCATGTCGTGAACTGAGTCTCACGCACACAAGGCGAGGATTCAGCACGCTCGATGGTCGGACAGGGAAGACTACGAGGATACCAGTGTACCCAACCTGTTGCCCAGCCGACAGCTGATTGAAGGTCTCAAATAAAATTCCCAAAGGAATAAAATTTAAAAGTAAAATCTTCCAGGAGACTGGCTCCTGAGAGAGCCACGTCTTCTCCTTCTGCTAGGCAAAAAAAAAAAAAACTGAGGCTGCTAGCTGCAGGTGGGAGGGTAATGTCCGGAGGGACCGCCCCCCTGGGCGGGGCTGTTCAGCTCTGGTTTGTTCTAGAGCAGGGATATGCAATTAGCGGACCTCCAGCTGTTGCAAAACTACATGTCCCATCATGCCTCTGCCTCTGGGTGTCATGCTTGCTGCTGTCAGTCTCGCTATGCCTCATGGGACTTGTGGTTTGGCAACACAGCTGGAAGTCCGCTAATTGCATATCCCTGTTCTAGAATGTATGTTTAACATATAACATTCTGCCTAGATCTTCTCCTGCGTGCAGGGACATATACCCACACGTTTACAGTATCCAGCTGTGTCAGTCCATGGATAAGAGAAATGGGACTTTATTACGAGCACATTCTAATGATTCATAAATGCTAGCATTTATTTTTATATTTTTCTCATAAAAAAATTTCAGCATTGTAGTATTGGTTTTTGGGTGATTTACTTCCCTGGGTACATGTGAATGTGCACACGGAGATTGTTGCTTGCTCTAAAGTTTTGTTCACCATAAATATTGTTTTAATAGCACCATAGTTTGCACAGTAGCACTATACGAATATTAAATTGTAGGGTTGGCAGTGTTACCATTTCCTTTTGGCTGCACTCGGGACACAGGCAGGCCAACTGGCTGCACTCGGGACACAGGCTTGCTGCATCTGACGGGCACTGGTGAGTAGAAGTGCGCATCTTCACTGGCCTCACGATTCGATTACGATTATGTCAACGATTCGTTACCGCGATGCATCACGATTACAGCGCAAGTGCGCATGGTTTTCATCAAAAAAATTCAAGCAGTCAGGAGAACTCCATTTTTTTTTCTTACATCTGTTCTTTTAAAAAAAGGACAAACACTCCCTGCATGTAGCAAAGTCTAAACAAAGCAGACAACAACTTGTACATAGTACAGGAGATGGTCAGAGAGACTGCAGACATGCTACAGGAGATGGTCAGAGAGACTGCAGACATGCTTACAGGAGATGGTCAGAGACTGCAGACACGCTACAGGAGATGGTCAGAGAGACTGCAGACACGCTACAGGAGATGGTCAGAGAGACTGCAGACACGCTACAGGAGATGGTCAGAGAGACTGCAGACACGCTACAGGAGATGGTCAGAGAGACTGCAGACACGCTACAGGAGATGGTCAGAGAGACTGCAGACACGCTACAGGAGATGGTCAGAGAGACTGCAGACACGCTACAGGAGATGGTCAGAGAGACTGCAGACACGCTACAGGAGATGGTCAGAGACTGCGGACACGCTACAGGAGATGGTCAGAGACTGCGGACACGCTACAGGAGATGGTCAGAGACTGCGGACACGCTACAGGAGATGGTCAGAGACTGCGGACACGCTACAGGAGATGGTCAGAGACTGCGGACACGCTACAGGAGATGGTCAGTGACTGCGGACATGCTACAGGAGATCAGCAGGCAAGAATAATATCTGTTTTACTTTAAAGAAAAAATAATACTTATTTATGATACTTATTAAAATGTGGCACTTTAATGAACTTTATTCACAGTACACTAAAAATATGTAAGCTGCCTTTAATTGTACTGCAACTCTTCTCTACCCTATTCTAATCTCCAACCTAATTCCAAACTAACCTTTTCTGCAGCATACTATCTTTATGCTGTGCCCAAACCAGTGGTGCAGACGCTGTGCCGAGAATGGTTCCCCCGCCGAATTCTGTTCCCCCTGGCTCTCGGCTACTATCGGAACTCCGCCCCCCCCCCCAGCCCTGTACATTGCGCCTCCCTCACGAATGCAAATGCTCTTAGTACCGCCCCGCCTCTCCAGCCCTCTGCTCATTAGCATTCCTGAAAAAACAGTAGGCGTGAGCGGCAAAGCAGAGGGCTGGAGAGGCGGGGCGGTATTAGGAGCATTTTCATTCGTGAGGAACAGTAGGGAGGGAGCGGCAATGTACAGGGCTGGAGGGGGGGGGCGGAGTTCCGATAGTAGCCGAGAGCCAGGGGGAACAGTGTGTATGCCGCGCTCATGTGACTGCCATCTCTCCTCTCACGTCTCTCCGCGAGAGAGGCGGGCCGGGCAGTCACATGAGCGCGTCATAGAAAAAAACTAACAAATGAGGTAACAGCTCTCCCTGGAAGGGAGGGGCTAGACATCGGGCTAATCGATTATTAGGTTTCCCTGCATCGGTGCCGCATCGGGGACGCCCGAATCACGATGCACCGATTAAATTCCGCACCCCTACTGGTGAGGCTGCATTGATCTCCTGTACCATGTCCCCAGTCTCTGACCATCTCCTGTACCATGTCCCCAGTCTGACCATCTCCTGTATAAAAATATTTAAATACAGTAACTTTCGGTATCGGTTTCGGGATCAAATCAAAATTTACATTCGATATCGGTTTCGGCACCAAAAACCCATTCGGTGCATCCCATTACCTTTTGTTTTTACTTGACCTTCCCCTCTAGATAGTAAGCTCCAACGAGCAGGGCCCTCCGATTCCCCCTGTATTAAATTGTAACTGTCTGCCCTCATGTTAAGCGCGGCACAAACTGTTGGCGCTATATAAATCCTGTATAACAATAATAAATACAGAGGACCAATATTCAGGTGGCACCATCAGGTGCTCTAGGGACATAAAATTACAAATCAAATCTCCTGACTACCTATTACGCACGGATGAGGCATAATTGAGGCACCGATGATGCATAATTGAGGCACGGGTAAGTACTGCTGCAGTCTCCCCTCCTCTCCTGCTGTACCGATCGGTGTGTACCGCGTGCGAGGAGAGGAGAGAGCTGAACTGAAAATGCGCCGGTTTGTTGACAAGTGATCGCTCCGTTATTGAACGGAGCGATCACGTGGTAAAGGGCCGCTGTCATTGGCCATTTACCCCGATTCGTGATGTGCCGGGTCCGGAGAATCCGACGATCACGGACATTCCCGGGGGCACGCAGGAAGCGCGATTTTGGGAGGACGTCATTGTACACCCTTCCCAGAATAAGCTGACTGCACTGTAATCGTCATGGGGTTATGGCCCGGTCGGCAAGTGGTTTATAGGGAAGTATGGCTAAAGCTTTTTTGGGCACACTACTCTTCTCGGTCACAGAAGTGTACTTTTGCTCCCATGTGACCCAGAATCAGCGGACTACTGGTTAAAGCACGCTGTTGGCTGACATCAGAGCTGGTCCAGGCTCTGGAAGGATGCCAACAACGTTGTGATCCACCCCATATGCCTCACCGGCAACTGGCTTAGCCACTCACTGCACTGCTGAGAGGCTGAACCAGACGCTCTGGCCCCCTCCAGAGCCCGGCACTCCAGTGAGTCACCACTTTCTGCTCAGCGTACCGAGAAATGAGCGGTCATGTGATCTCTTAGTTCTCAGTCTTCGAGCCAGGGAGGGACAGCAGCCAAAGAGGTATGAATTTCGGTTTTCTTAATTTTAGAGTTCTCATTTAAATGTAATGCTTTCACAAAAGAATTACACATTAATAAAAAAATAAAAAATAAAAGTGTAGGGGACATGAATACTACATGCATCCTTTTGTAAGTACAGTATAGGACTGCAGTGCAAACGGTAATGCAATATTCCCCTCACCTTCTTCTTTCGGCCTCGCTTGCCTTTAACAGGTGAATTAGTTGGTCCATCCTGAAAAGGAGTCAAACACTATGCTTCATTACATATTGTCATAATTTGGTGTTCTGGCAGTAATAAGTAAATTTGAGTATAAAATACAGAAAATCGTGAAAAAAAAGAAAAACAAGCGTGGTGCAAAATTCATGAATATTTTCCAGGAAACTAGGAAGTGCCTCTTTCCATAGAGATGGTATATCTTGCCAAAACCATTGAAACAGGTAATCATCTCGTTACGTCATAAAATGCATATACCTTTGGCAACCACAGTTTGCTAAATTGCAATCTGCATATAAATTACAGCCCCAGTGATGTTTGCTTTTAATTATGAGCTGGAGCAACTCTGTCTTAAAATGTCAAATTACACAACATGTACCAAAAGTTTGCTTATTTGATTGGTTACAGCAACAGGTTTACTTTAAAATGGTAATATGCTATACATGTGATAAATTGCAGAAAGAATAGAAAAGCATGCGCTATCACACACTGAGAAAGCACCGATTGGTTAGGTCTCCAACCTGAGAAAAGTATAAAGGCCTAATAAAATCAGGAACAAAAACAGCACCAAGTACAACTTAAGTGAAATAGATGGAATTTTCTTAGTATTCCTAAGCAAGAGCAGTGAAGCAACATGACAGTAAAACCAAAAACCACACCAAGACATCTAAAAGCAAATCATTTTTCTTCATTTGGGAAGAGACAAGGTTGGTAATTTTGCATTTGGTAAAAACTCACTTCACTGCCAAGTTGGTCACTACTGTCCTCCTTTGAAGTATTGAGATCTTTTTCTGGTGACCCGAGACCACTGGAGGAGTCAGAATGTTTGCTTGAAGTCTAATTTTAAAAATAGAGCAATGTTAATTTAAAAACGAATCAGACAATAGGACGTTTAAAAAAAAAACAAAAAAAACAAAGTGGTGACAACAAAAACCATTTTAATGCTTTTGGCCTCATCAGAAAAAAAATGTAAAAGGATTTGTAATTCTGCCCAGAAAATCTGCAAAATCGACCAAAGCACAGCAAGGTCCTCTACTTCTACTGCAATAGCACTGCTTGATAAGAACGTCCTGTTAGTTTGCAGAATAGACACTGAAGTATCAGAGGCACAGAAGGAGGCAATCGCTCTGCTCACATCTTTGGACACATACACACTGCAGCCGAACCCAAACTACCCAAGGCTTCTTTCAGATGGGCGGACTTCCGCCAGCAAATCCACCTGCTCAGCGGGGAATCTGTCCACTAATCTCCGCTGAGCGGGCAGGTAGATTTTTTTTTTTTTAAAGATATTTTTATTAGGTTTTAAGACCAACCAAACAAACAAAAAAATAAACAGATATCAGTGCAAAAGGCGAAAAATAGGCACAATGGTAAAAGGTGCAGGTATATTACCGGGGCATAGTAATAGTGGAAGACCAGACATTAGAGATCCCTGGGGCACGGCCCATCAGTGGTCAATCAAGGGTAGGTCAGTCAATGCTGGGAGAGGGTTAACGGGCTATCCAGCCATCGACCCCAAATTTTGTGAAAGGTTTTGTTCCGTTTCCGGATTTCAAAAGTAAGTTTATACAGTGGGATAGCATCATTAATAAGTTTCAACCAGAGGGACTTCAGAGAGGTCTATGCACCCTTCCAAGACAGTAAAATAGCCATTTTAACATAAAAATAGAGTATGCGGAGCAATCTCTTGGCATGGAACAATGTGTAGGTCCCCAAAAATGCCTAGGAGGCAGTTCTTGGGGTAGATAATGTTTGGGAGGCCTAACGCTGATGAGATGAAAGCACCCACTTCCTCCCAGAAGTCCCAAACTAATCGGGCATGACTAGAAGCAGTGTAGGAAGTCGGCCTCCTGGCCACAGCCGCGGAAACAGCCAGCCGAGGGCAGGAGAACCATCTTGTGTGACCTAGCCGGAGTAAGGCGAGTCTGATGAAAAATTTTAACCGGTATGATTCGGTCCCGGGAGGCAATAACTAACGTTTTATATGTATCGCTAAATTCTGTCCAGTCCTCGTCTTCAAGGGAAATGTCCAGAGAGGTTCATTTTACCTGAGCTTTGTGAAACCTGGGGTTAAAGTCAGTCATTAGGGCTGCATAGTAAGTGGAGACTAGTTTAGTGGGATATGGCTGTCTGAGCAGTTTTTCCAATGGGGGCAGGGCAGTGGGATCGTCCAGGGAGCCAAACTGGGCATGGATAGCGTGCCTAAGCTGGTAGTAATAAAATAGGTACGATCTCAGTAGGTCAAAGTCTAAAACGTAGCCAAGAGTTTTAAAGCCCTTGTCATTGTACAGATGACAAACATTTAACCCCCTTAGAGTACCAGCAGTTGAGGTCCGGAAGGGAGTACAATTCTTGCAGATTAGGGTTAAACCACAGGGGGTTGTTGGGGGACTTTAGCCAGGTGTGTGTGGAAATCTTCAACAATATAGCGAAATGATGAAAGGGTAGTGGCAAGTATAGAGGTTCCGGGGCTAGCAGGGAGCCGGCCCCTGTAGATATTATGTCGGTTTTCCAGGGAAGATGCGATGGCCCCCTCCGCGGATGTACAGGCATTGGCCAGAACCAGGCACAACCAATCATGGATGTGCACCAGCTGGGATGCCAAATAATATAAGTAAAAGTTGGGAAGCGCCAAGCGCGCTGGTAACCGTAGCGTTTCTAAGGGCCACCTTGGGGGAACCACTCTTCCACAGGAAAGTAGTATATATCGTGTCTATGCGTTTAAGAATAGATTTAGGTATTTTGCAAGGGGAGTTAGCAAGGATATAGGAGTAATCTCGGTAGGTAAATCATTTTGAGAACGTTGGCCCTCCCCATAAGGTCCAGAGGTAAATCCATCCACAGTTTGGTCTGCTCTTGAAGGCGGACCAATAGAGGGTCGAAGTTGTTGGCGACATAAGATAAAGGGGTCTGTACCAGGACCCCAAGAAATCTAAAGGAGGACACCACCTGAAGCTTTGAGTCCAGGTGGATCTGGGGAGGTGCAGACACGTCTAATGGGAAGAGGCTGGACTTCTCCCAATTCACCCGGAAGCCAGAATAATCTCCAAAGGTAGTAATCTCCAACAGGGCCTGAAGTGACTCGTTAGTATCAAAGATACACCAATGTGCCATCTGTGTAAAGTGAAATGCATTCATCTATATTAGCGATTGGGAGTCCTTTAATGAAGGGGGAGGAGCGAACGGTTCCATGGCCATGGCGAACAAGAGGGGCGACAACGGGCACCCCTGTCGCGTGCCCCTAGTAATTGGAAATGAGTCAGTGATAGAGTTAACCCTTACCCTAGCTACTGGGGAGGTGTAAAAGGAGTTTAATCCACGCTACTACACGGGGGGCCAAAACCATACATCTGTAACACCCGAAAGAGGTATGGCCATTCCACACTGTCGAATGCCTTGCAAGTGTCCAGAGACACAATGGCACGAGTGGGTGGACAGTCATGTGGATACTACAGGTTGTGAAACAGCCTGCGAATATTCATTCTGGAATGGTGGACCTTCCGGGAATAAAGCTCTTGGTCACCGTTGACCAGGTACACGACTACGGTGTTCAATAATTAGTATGAGTGGCATGGTAAGAGTTAGAAAACCACGGGTGTTTTAGGGCCCTCGCTTTGGAGCCTGTAAGGAGTCTCTTGGAGGCAAATGTGAGGGTGACACTTTTTCAATACAGAAAAAACCAAAAGATCTTTTCTGGGGTGCGTTCAGACCTCTAGTGTGCCATGAGACTATCCTTAGGGGCTTCGCCATTGCAAAACAAAGTAATAAAGAAGCATTGAGTGACATGAAAACAAGTACATAAATGACCAGATAGGCTGCACCACCTGAAGCACATACAAGCACATGAATAAAAAAAGTGTGTGGATTTGTCAGCAGGGAAGTATGAGCCAGTAATGGAAAAATTAAAACATTAGCAATCCGCCATAGGCAGCAACCTGAAAAAGACAGTATTATAGGGGGAAAAAAAAACATAAAACTGAGTAGAGAAAAAAAAAAAAAAAAAAGAAACCCCCCCCCCCCCCCCAAAAAACCCTGTGCCCCACACCACGCTCGGCCATCCCAAACTTAAAGACCGTCCTGACAATAAAACCAGTGGTCAAAAACTGTTCCGTGGCCTCGCCACTAACTGGCGAGAGGGTAGTGTGAAATCTGGTACGGTTCTCAACCGGTGGTAGAAAAAAATAGGATTTTTGTACTCACCGTAAAATCCGTTTCTCTGACGTCCATGGACTGACACAGCTTCTAATACTGAAACACGTGGGTATATGTCCCTGCTCGCAGGAGAAGATCTAGGCAGAATGTTAGAAACATACATTCTAGAAAAAAACAGAGCTGAACAGCCCCACCCAGGAAGGCGGTCCCTCCGGACATAACCCTCCTACCTGCAGCCTCAGTTCGTAACAAAGCAGTACAACCCTTAAAAGAAGGGTGGGTGCTGTGTCAGTCCATGGACGTCAGAGAAACGGATTTTACGGTGAGTACAAAAATCCTATTTACTCCCATAGTCCATGGACTGACAACAGCTTCTAATACTGAAACACGTGGGACGTCCCAAAGCAGTATCAGAAAGAGGGTGGGAGCAGTAGTAAAAGGAAAAACCCAAACTTCACTCCAAACAAGCAGAGCTCCTCAACGGAGGAGTTGCAACAATAAACAGAGGCCTGCAACACCTTGCGGCCGAGGGAAGCATCCGAAGATGCAACCACATCAACCTTATAGAACTTAGAAAAGGTATGAACGGATGACCAGGTCGCCGCCTTGCACACTTGTGCAACCGACGCTTGATGTCGGAAAGTCCAGGAAGCACCAATTGCCCTGGTGGAATGCGCCCGCCCCTTGAGGGCATAGGCCTGCATAACGGTCTGTCTGATCCACCTGGAAATGGTGGCAAACGACACCGCTTGGCCCTGTTTTGGACCAGAGACAGACACAAACAATGAGTCAGACTTCCGAATGGAAGCAGTAGCAGACAGGTACACCTGCAAGGCACGTACCACATCCAATGTGTGAAGCGCAAACTCTCTGGGATGCGATGGATGAGGGCACAAGGACGGAAGAACAATGTCCTTATTAAGGTGAAAAGCAGAGACCACCTTTGGAAGGAAAGACGGCTGCAGGCGCAACACCGCCTTATCCTTATGGAGGACCAAGTAAGGCGACTTGCATGACAGGGCCGCCAACTCAGACACCCGTCTAACAGAAGTAATGGCCACTAAGAAGGCCACCTTCTGAGACAAAGTTAAGAGGAATATCTCTGATATTTTCAAGGGGGGGATCCTGGAGAACCGAGAGCACCAAATTCAGATTCACATGGCGGACCCCCTGCACAAAAGGTGCTAACCAAGGAATGACCTGCTAGCGGTCGTTGAAAGAAAACGGCCAAGGCCGAAATCTGACCCTTAATTGTGCTCAAAGCCAGCCTTTGGGTCACACCACGCTGCAAGAACCGCAGGATCCTGGGGAGGGAGTACGTCCGTGGACGCCAGTCTAGCTCTTTGCACATAGCAATGTAAGCTTTCCAGGTACGGCGATAGATCTTTCTAGAGGAAGACTTCCGTGCCCGAATCCGAAAGGCCTTCGGTCCTTCAGCACCTGGCTCTCAATAGCCATGCCGTTAAAGGGGTTGTAAAGGTACAATTTTTTTTTTCCTAAATGGCTTCCTTTACCTTAGTGCAGTCCTTCTTCACTTACCTCATCCTTGGATTTTGCTTTTAAATGTCCTTATTTCTTCTGAGAAATCCTCACTTCCTGTTCTTCTGTCTGTAACTCCACACAGTAATGCAAGACTTTCTTCCTGGTGTGGAGTGTCGTGCTCGCCCCCCCTCCCTTGGACTACAGGAGAGTCAGGATGCCCACTAACACACAGCTCCTTTATCTGCAACATAGAGAGCGTCCTGACTCTCCTGTACTCCAAGGAAGGGGGCGAGCACGACCCTCCACACCAGGAAGAAAGCCTTGCATTACTGTGTGGAGTTACAGACAGAAGAACAGAAAGTGAGGATTTCTCAGAAGAAATAAGGACATTTAAAAGCAAAATCGAAGGATGAGGTAAGTGAAGGAGGACTGCACTAAAGGTAAAGGAAGCGTTTTAAGAAAAAAAAAAAATAATTGTACCTTTACAACCCCTTTAAAACCAGAGACTGTAAAGCAGGATGAAAGATAGGACCTCGAGACAGAAGGTCCTCCCTCATGGGAAGTCGCCAAGGGACGTCCGCGATGAGACGTACCAGATCGGCGTACCAAGGACGCCGAGGCCAATCCGGGGCAATGAGGATCACCGGAATGCCCTCGGCCGCTACCCTGCGCAGCAGACGAGGAAGCAACTGCAGCGGAGGGCAAGCATATATCAAGCGATACTGACCCCACTGGACAACTAACACGTCCGAGGTGTCCGCACAGGGGGCCCTGGACCTGGCCACAAACCGACACATTGCGATTGAGCCGAGAAGCCATCAGGTCCACATCCGGCGTGCCCCACTGCTGGCAAAGGAGTTGAAACACCTCCGGTTGCAAGGACCACTCTCCCTGGTCCAAAGACCGGCGATTCAGATAGTCCGCCTGACAGTTTTCTACGCCCGGAATGTAGGCGGCCGACACGCTTCTTTCCGCCCACCTTAGGATGCGGGCGACCTCTGATTCCGCAGCTGAGCTCCAAGTGCCCCCCCTGATGGTTGACATACGCCACGGCCGTGGCGCTGTCCGATAGGATTCTGACCGAGCGGCCCTGTAGCCTCTTCGACCACAAGGAGAGACACAGTCTGATCACTCGCAATTCCAGGACGTTGATCGGTAGACGGGATTCGTCCGGAGTCCAGAGCCCCTGAGCTGACAGGACTCCCCAAACTCCGACCCAGCCCGTCAGGCTGGCGTCCATCGTGACCACCGTCCACTGGATGGGAAGGAACGACCTTCCCGACTGAAGAGCCGGGGATCTCAGCCACCACATCAGGGACGCCCTGACAGAGTGACTTACCTGGATCTGAAGATCCAATGACAACGGGGACTTGTCCCAAGCAGACAGGATTTCCTTCTGCAATGCCCAAGTGTGTGATTGGGCATACGGAACTGCCTCGAAGGAGGCCACCATGAGTCCCAGTACTCTCATGCCGAAACGTATTGTCGACCATTTTCGGGACGTCAGGACCCGTACCGCCGACTGAAGTGTCTAACTTCTCTGAGGGTAGAAATGCCTTCGCTTCCGAAGTGTCCAGGATCAGACCCAGATACTCTAAACGCTGAGTCGGGACCAGGACTGACTTCTGAATATTCAGGAGCCACCCGAAGTCCCAGAGGGTCTGACTGACTATTGTCACATTTTCCTCCTTGGTGAAAACCTGTGGTGCCGATGCTAGGCCGAAAGGAAAAGCCACAAACTGATAGTGGACTTCGCCTATGGCAAAGAGCAGAAATTTCTGGTGACTTGCGCAGATCGGAATATGCAAGTAGGCGTCCTTGATATCCAAGGATGCCAGAAAGTCCCCTTGATGGAGCGTAGCGATCACCGTGCGAAAAGATTCCATACGGAACTTTTGCACCTTCACAAAGGCATTCAAGGCCTTGAGGTCCAGGATTGGCCAAACCCTGTCCCTTTTTGGGACAAACAGATTCGGGTAGAACCCCGGAAACCTCTGCTGCGACAGTACCGGCACAATTACTCCACACCCGAGCAAATCCTGTACAGCCCCCAAGAGGGCTGCCCGACAGGCAGGAAGGAGAGGGAGGATTTGAGGAAAAGAATCTGTTTGGAGGCCACGAACAGAACTCTATCCTGTACCCCGAAGTGACCACCTCGCACAAGTACCGGTGGAAGATCCGGGAGGTCCACCGAACCGTGAACCTGCAAAGTACACCCCCCCCACCCCAGAGTCGGGCAGGGGCAAGACTTCATGCAGTGGTGGGCTTCTGTCCACCAGCCGCACTTTTGTCAGTCCCGCAGATTCTGACTGACGAAAAAAACTTCTTTGCTGAAAAGGAGGGGCCTGGCGTACGGTGGGGCTCCTTTTCCTTAGCAGACTGAGCAAGGAAAGTGCCCTTACCCCCTGTGACATCCTTAATGATGTTATCCAGGGCGGCCCCAAACAGTCTACCGCCCTTAAAGGGCAAATCAGCCAGGAGCTTGGAAGCTAGGTCGGCCGACCAGCATTTCAACCAGAAAAGACGACACAACACCACCGCAGAGATAGAGGCCCCAGATATTAAAGGGGCCGCGTCCAAAGTGGCATTGTACACATACACCAAACCATGCACAAGTTGGTGGGCCAGGGTAATGGTATCTGGAGGGAGATTATGCTCCTGCACCGTCTGGTGCAAAATCTTTGCCCATTCCGTAAGTGTCTGAGACACAAGGGTCGCGGCTACGATAGGGCGCAAGGCGGACCCCAACAAGGCAAACATAGTTCTACTCGCCACTTCTGACCTCCTGTCAGTGGGGTCCTTAAATGCGCGAGTCCCCTCAAATCGGTAGAGTAGTAGCCTTATTCAAACGGGCGACCGGGGGTGATCGACCACCGGGGGCAGAGCCCATTTCTTAACCAGGGCCTCCTCAAAGGGGTATCTTACGGATAGCCGCAGCGGGACCGTCAATGTCTTCTGCGGCTTATCCCAGACTTGGTCAATTAACTTATCAAAAAAAAGGCCATATGGAAAGACCTTTTTTAAAGATATGGCTTTAAAAGGAACCAAAAAGGAGACAGCCTCCACCTGAGGTTCCGGAGCCGCAGCATTCAGCTTGAGAGTGTCCCTCACAGCATCAATGAGTTCACTTACAAGCACCCTGTCATTTACTGACTCAGAACTGGAGTCTTCCTCACCAGGAATGTCCTGTTCAAGAACATGAAAATCTTTAGAGCTAGGGTCCCAAGCAGCAGCAGCTAGGCCCATATCTGAATCAGAGCACTCCCCTACTGGAGAATGTGTGGGGAGAGGGCGCTTTATAGCTCCCTTGCGCTCGCACACCGCTTCCACCCTGACAAGGAATGATTCCAGGACTGCCGACAACTGGTCCATAGGGACCGCAGGTGCAGGAGCACTGCCTGTTGCCTGACAAGAGTGGGGAAGCAGGTGAACCAGACTCCATACTCTCCACCCTCAGACCTTATGCACAATAAAGTGAATAAAAAGTCCACCCACTGGCTGCGCTGACTGAGGAGGGGATACCCAGAGGACTCACCAACCCTTTAGAGGACCGCTCAGCTCCGCTGTCTGTACCGCACTGCCAGCGCAAAGAAGCCTGAGGAGAGTGTGAGGAGATTCACGCCGCTGCATCGATAGAGGCCAAAACGAAAGTGAAAGCGCACGCGGCTTCAAGAACATGTCCACCGGCCTCGTGTAATACTGCACCATTGATCCACGGCAAGATGGCCGCCGAGCGCAGCAAAGTACAGCCAAAGCGCCTAATAGAGCCCCCAAAACACACCACGCTTCCTCAGCCCCAGCATACAGTCATGCGCGCCCACCCCCCGCCAGGCCAGAGGGACACCCAGGCACCCCCACACAGCACAGCGCCAGATTAGGATGCAGAGAGCAGGATAAAACAGGGGGGAGACAGGGGAAAAAAAACCCACAGAGAAACACAGCCAGCATGTACTCACCTGATTCAGGAGAGCCTACTTACCTGTCCCAGAGGGACCCACTGGTGTGTTTCAGACAGACCTATCACATAGTACTGAGTAGCTGTCCGCCCGGTCCACCGCAAAAGATACAGCAGGCACTGTTCAATCTTGTGGAGGACCGCGGGAGCATAAAAGCCCACCGGCAACCCCCTAGAGTCATTGAGCATGTAGTGAACCGAGTCTCACGCAAACAAGGCGAGGATCAGCACGCTCGATGGTCGGACAGGGAAGACTACGAGGATACCTTGTACCCAACACCTGTTGCCCAGCCGACAGTTGATTGAAGGTCTCAAAAATAAAAATTCTCAAAGGAATAAAAATAAAAATCTTCCAGAAGACTGGCTCCTGAGACAGCCACGTCTTCTGCTAGGCAGAAAAAAAACTGAGGCTGCTAGCTGCAGGTAGGGAGGGTTATGTCCGGAGGGACCGCCCCCTGGCTGTTCAGCTCAGTTTTTTTCTAGAATGTATGTATCCAACATTCTGCCTAGATCTTTTCCTGGGAGCAGGGCCAATCCGGAGCAATGAGGATCACCGGAATGTCCTCGGCCGCTACCCTGCGCAGCAGACGAGGAAGCAACTGCAGTGGAGGGTAAGCGTATATCAAGCAATACTGACCCCACGGAGCCACCAACACGTCTGAGGCATCCGCCCAGGGGTTCCTGGACCTGACCACAAACCGACACCTTGCGATTGAGTCGAGATGCCATCAGGTCCACATCCGGTGTGCCCCACCGCTGACAAAGGAGTTGAAACACCTCCGGATGCAAGGACCACTCCCCCCTGGTCCAAGGACTGGCGACTCGGATAGTCCGCCTGCCAATTTTGGGCATACGGGACCGCCTCGAAGGAGGCCACCATTAGTCCCAGGACCCTCATGCAGAAACGGATAGACGACCATTTTCGGGCCGTCAGGACCCGAACCTCCGACTTTAGTGTCAGTAACTTCTGAGCGAGTGGAAACACCTTCGCTGCCATAGTGTCCAGGATCAGACCCAGATACTCCAAACGTTCAGAAGCCACCCGAAGTCCCGGAGGGTCTGACTGACTATTGTCACATTTTCCTCCAATGGATGCGTAGGCCTACCAAGAGCCAGTTTCTGCTCTTAGGAGGTCGTCCAGATAGCCCACGATAACAATTCCTCGCTGTCTCAGCAAAGCTAGAACCGGGGCAAGCACTTTGGTGAAAACCCGTGGTGCCGATGCTAGGCCGAAGGGAAGAGCCACAAACTGATAGTGGACTTCGCCTATGGCAAAGCACAGAAACCTCTGGTGACCTGCGCAGATTGGGACGGGCAAGTAAGCGTCCTTAATATCCAAGGACGCCAGGAAATCCCCTTGGTGGAGGGTCGCAATGACCGTGCGAATGGATTCCATTTTGAATTTCTGTACCTTCACATAGGCATTCAAAGCCTTGAGGTCCAGGATTGGCCGTACCCTTTCGGGATAACAAGCAGGTTCCAGTAAAACCCCTGAAACCTCTCCTGTGATGGAACTGGCCCAATAACTCCGCACCAGAACAAATCCTGTACGGCCCCCAAGAGGGCCGCCCGGAGGTCAGGAAGGAGAGGGAGGTTTGAGGGGAAAAACCTGTTTGGGGGCCATGAGCGGAACTATCCTGTATCCGGAGGTGACCACCTCGCACACCCACCGGTCGGAGATCCGGGAGGTCCACCGAACCGTGAACCTGCGAAGACGTCCCCCCACCCCAGAGTCGGGCAGGGGCAAGACTTCATGCGGTGGCGGGCTTGGGAGCTTGCTTGGTAGGCCTACGCACCCAGGGATGCTTGTGTCCCCCCACCGCACTTTTTCTAGTCTGGGCGGGCTTACCCGTGGATTCTGACTGACGGAAAAACTTATTCGCCGGAAAGGAAGGGCCCGACCTGCGGAGGGGCTCCTTTCTCTTAACAGACTGAGGGAGGAAGGTGCTCTTACCCCTCTGTGACATCCTTAATGTCATCCAGGGCAGCCCCAAAACAGTCTACCGCCCTTAAAGAGCAAGTCAGCCAGGAGCTTTTTGGAAGCTAGGTCGGCCGACAAGCATTTTAGCCAGATAAGGCGACGCAGCACCACAGCAGAGATAGAGGCCCCAGATATTATAGGGGCCGCATCCAAAGTGGCATCGCACACAGACCAGACCCTGCACAAGTTGATGAGCCAGGGCAATGGTCTCAGGAGGGAGATTATGCTCCTGTACCATCTGGTGCAAAATCTTTTCCATCCTGTGAGTGTCTGAGACACAAGTGTCGCCTCCACAATAGGGCATAAGGCAGACCCCCAATAAGGCAAACACAGTTCTACTCACCACCTCAGACCTCCTGTCAGTGGGATCCTTAAATGCAGGAGTCCCTTCCATTGGGAGCATGGTAGCGTTATTCAAACAGGCGACCGGGGGGGGGGGGGGGGGTGGATCACTGGGGGGCGAGCCCACTTCTTAACCAGGTCCTCCTCAAAGGGGTACCTTATGGCTAGGTGTCGCGGGACCGTCAGTCTTCTGCGGCTTATCCCAGACTTGGTCAATGAATGTATTAAAAAAAAAAGGCACATATGGAAAGACCTTTTGTGAAGAGAGTTTTAAAGGAACCAAAGGAGACAGTTTCCACCTGGGGTTCCTCAGTCTCAACACTCAGCTTGAGAGTGTCCCTCACAGCATCAATGAGTTCACTTACAAGCACCCTGTCAGTTACTGGTTCAGGACTGGAGTCTTCCTCACAAGGAATGGCCTTGTCCAAAGACATCAAAATCCTCAGAGCTAGGCCCACATCTGAGACAGAGCACTCCCCCACAGGAGAATGTGTGGGGAGGAGGCGCTTTACAGCTCCCTTGCGCTCACACACCGCTTCCATTCTGACAAGGAATGATTCCAGGACTGCCAACAACTGGTCCATAGGGACCGCAGGTGCAGGAGCACTGCCAGTTGCCTCAGGCAAGTGTGGAGAAGCAGGTGTACCAGACTCCATATCGCCACCCTCTGAGACCTTATACACTACTACAGTAAATATACAGTCCACCCACTGGCTACGCTGAGGCGGGGATACCCGGAGGACTCACCAACCCTTAAGGACCACTCAGTTCTGCTGAAGAAACCGTGCTGTGAAGCCTGAGGAGAGTGAAGTTTGTGAGGAGATTCGCACCGCAGCGACACCGCTACAGGCCGAAACCGAAAGTAAAAGCGCTGCAGCTACAAGAATATGGCCGCTGATATAACTGCGCCATTGAACCACGGCAAGATGGCCGCAGAGCGCAATATTCAAAAAACAAACAGCGCTAATGGCGCACACAATAAGTCCCCACCTCACACACCAGAAAAACTGCTCCTCTTCCCAGAGTCCACTACAGACATGAGCGCCCCCAGCCAGGCCAGAGTAACCCCCAAGCACAGCACCAGTACAGGGTGCAGAGAGCAGCATAACAGGGGGGGGGGGGGGGAGACAGGGAGAAACCCCCCATATAAAGAAACACAGCCAGCATGTACTCACCTGCAGTAGGAGAGACTACTTACCCGTCCCTTTCAGGGACCCACTGGCTTGTTTCAGACAGACCTATCACAGAGCAGTACTGCATAGCTGACGGCCCGGTCCACCGTGAGAGATACAGTTAGTCAGGTACTGTTCAATCTTGAGAGGACAGCGGGAGCTAAAAGCAACCCAGCCACCCCTGGAGTCATGGGGCATGTCGTGAACTGAGTCTCACGCACACAAGGCGAGGATTCAGCACGCTCGATGGTCGGACAGGGAAGACTACGAGGATACGACTACGAGGTTTTTCCCTGGGCATTCCCCAGGCCATGTTGTTATCTGCTTTAGCCTTCCAATGCTACTTACCGTGATAGCCAGCTATAGATGGGGGCGGTGGACATGTTTTTTGTTTTCACCGATGGTGCTTGTATTGGTCCAGCAACACACCAGCACCTTTGCAGCCATTGTGCTACATGCTGGGTGTTTGGTGTGCTCCTGTACCTTTAAGGAGGGGTGGCTCCCCTTCAGTCCACCTGCCCTCATCTAACCATCAGAATGCATGTGCCTCCATTGTGGGGACACTCATTGTTAGTGTAGGACCACAGACTCCAGGGGGCCTTGGCGTGGCTCTGTGGCTTACGCATGCGTTTGCAAATGCGTGCGGACAAACCCCTGTTTTTAACGCATACTGTTAGACAGGTTAATTGGTTGTCAGCGAGCTGGTCGGTAAGTAGGCTTGGTTTTTCCCTGGGCATTCCCCAGGCCATGTTGTTACCAGTGTACCCAACCTGTTGCCCATCCGACAGTTGATTAAAGGTCTCAAAAATAAAATACCCAAAGGAATAAAATTTCTCCTTAGAGAGCCACGTCTTCTCCATCTGCTAGGCAGAAAAAAAACTGAGGCTGCTGGCTGCAGTTGGGAGGGTAATGTCCGGAGGGACCGCCCCCTGGGCGGGGCTGTTCAGCTCTGGTTTGTTCTAGAATGCATGTTTCTAACATCTAACATTCTGCCTAGATCTTCTCCTGCAAGCAGAGACATATACCACACGTTTACAGTATCCAGCTGTGCCAGTCCATGGACAATAAGAGAAAGTTATTTTAAAACACGTCCTGGTGTAGAATATATGGTCCCGTCAGCCATGGAGAAGTGCAGGATCTGATGGCGGCCTCCACTCCAGAACGGATAGGATGGTAAACAGTATGGGTGAGGGATAGAGTCTGGAAATGAAAGCCTGGGAGGGATAAATGGGTAAATCACAGTATCCGGCTCAGTACGTGAGGGGCATCACCCATCAAAGGGGACAAGATGGCGAAAACGGCAGTCATTGCAGATTACAGTAAAGGCACAGGATACACATGGTGATGCACAGGGAAACAGTAGTAAGGCAGTTGGCAAGTGATGTTCTAGGGCCAGTGGCACCGTCCGTTACCTCTGCGTCTGGGAGCAGCTCCATATCAGTCATGCAGCCACGCCATGGCCTCCTTGGGGCTGGTATAGAAGTGAGCCTTACCCCTCATGGATGAGGCGTAACCTGGCAGGGAAAAGCATAGCTTAGGACAGGCCTTCTGTGCGCAGGCGAGATTTCACTGCTGAGGAGATTCGCTGGCGTTGAACTTCAGCAGAAAAGTCAGGATAGACAGATATTATTACCATTGAATTTGAGAGGGCCTTTTTCTCTTGCTATGTGCAGAATGGCAACTTTATCCTGGAAGTTGAGGATGCGTGCAATAATGGAGCATGGTGGGGCACCCTCAGGAGGGGGGGCGGTGCGCACGTTCCACGACATGGGAGAATGAGGGCGCGTCTACCAAAAATGTCCTGCAACCAGGATTAAAGAAATTTTTCAGGATGGGAGCCCTCCGCACGTTCCGGGAACCCCACAAATCTGAGATTGTTCCTTCAGGAACGATTTTCCAAATAGTCGATTTTGGAACAGAGTTCTGCCAACTCGCTAGTAGTATCACGCATAGTAACTGAGAGGATTCAGTGTCCTCTAGGGTACTAATACGATCCTCCGCATCTCGGAGGTTCTGAATATCTTGTTTTTGTAATGAAAAGTTCAAGCTGATAGAGGCCGAGTAGAGAGGGAGGCCTTACAGTCCTGAATAGCCAGCATAATGGTGGACAGTGAAGGCTCAGCAGGGGGAGAATCTACAGCCTGGCTAGTGTCAGACTGCTGAGAGTCTTGGGACAGTAGGGGGTCCGTTTGTGAGTGAAAGATGGCAGGGATAGAAGCACTCACACCTGTAGCAGAGCTCCAGTCAGCAGAGGAGGAGGCCTGCAGCGTGTCTGCTTGCTCTTCATGTGTCCCGGCGCCATCTTGCCTCCGGAACCGCGCCAATTGCTCCTCGGTGGATGGAGGTCAGGACGCCCCGTATTTCACCATGTCGGCCAGACTGCTAGATGCCCATAGCCGTGGGGAACAAATCGGTACCTTTGATGAGGAGATAGGACCCAGGATAAGGTAAGGATGTCAGTTGAGAGCCGGAGCAGTGTCTCTATGCGACTGCTCTCTTCACCATCCAGCCACGCCCCCTGGGCAGGTAGGTTAGTGTCCACTCCGCTTATGCAGAGCGAACACAGCCACAGCCTGCTTTTCTCTGTGCTGCCAGATGAGAACAGACCACCTGTCAGTTTCCATCCGATCGACAGATGGGGAACGGATCCCCCAACCATCTGGTTTTTGGCCGACAGGATTGCATGTCAGCAGGTGTCATTGGACCGCCGCTCCATAGAGGGCAACGGATGGCCTGATCAGGCCTGCCTAAAAAATAAACTGAGAAAAAAGGCCTTTGAGCGCTGACCCTCCCAGGAGGCCTTTGCTGTGCAGAAGATTACAGGTGGCCAATATTTAAACAATTCAGGCATTTACCTAATTTCTATTTAAAATGCAATTGAGGTTTTAATTCATAACTGCATTACTTTTGTCAGAAATTTTGATTTTTTTGATAATGAGCTGGCTAACACAGCTTGGGGTGGGAATCCGTCAGGTCTTGCTGCCAGACACCAGTGACAGATTTTCTTACTATGAATTGTGTCAATAGGTCAAATTGTATAGAGAATTTTCCTAGCAAGCAAAAACCACCACACAGAGTCAGAATATTAGGCCTAAATTTTGGGATTACAGCCCACCACAGAAGATTTGCATCTGTTCAGATATTGAAAGAGTAGGGTGTAAAACTGTCATAGCCAAAGCGTGCAAATCAGCATACATTCCCTTCAATTGCTTTACCATGTTACCAGAGTTAGACCCACCTTTGATGTTACAGTCTTCCGTTTTTTTGGAGGAGACTGATCCCCAGGTCCTTCTAAACTTTCCCGTGCATCTTCTTCATCCCCTTCAACAGCATCGGCAAGAGGCAAGATATTCTATATAAAAAAAAAAAAAGAAAAAAGGGTATTTAAAAGCGAAGGACTAGCAGAGAACAACAAGAGAACCATTTTGGGTGGTGAGGCCCTTAAAAATGGAATGAAATTTTTTGCGAGTTTGGCTTCGGACAACTAAAAATCGGAACATTAAATAAAAATGTCACACAGAGCTAGGCATTTCCAACAACTTTAAAGTGGTTGTAAACCTGCACGGTTTAGGAGATATTTGCCATATACGCTTGTGCACTATCGGGCCCATGCCATGACCATCTGCTCCCGCGCGACTCCGGACAGTCACAGAGCCAGAGCCCCAGAAGGAAAGGGGGTGAAGATGGACATGGCCACCAGCGGGGACATTGCGGACTAAGTTTGCTGGTAAGTGCAACATAATGGGCTAGTATGCGATGAGTCCATTATGCTTTTACTTTGCAGGGGAATAAAGAGGAAGAAAAAGGGGCGTGGCCTGGACATGGAGTGAGGCAGCTTCTTCTCAGAGCTCCTGGCCTGAACCCTCATGCCCCGGCATATAATACCTTTTAAATCGGTATGAGCACCGCTAAAAGATACAGGACCAGAGCAGCTATCAGGGGGACTCCTCCTTCTGCCAAGAATACTGGGGAAATTCATCGCTATTTTAAGTTCCTGCAGGAGGGTTTCCCCGGAGCCAGAGTGGCGGCACCACAAGGCCCAGCACACGGAGTTACGCAGCAGGCCCTGGACACAGAGCCATTACCGAGCACCCCATCACCACCCGCCCTCTCCTCGGAGGGGCGCACAGAACGTTGCAGAGCAGCACTGGCATCAACCGACCCGCCGGAGGCTGTTCTACTGGATCAGGAGATTAGGGTAGGGCTGCAACTAACGATTATTTTCATAATCGATTAATCGGCCGATTATTTTTTCGATCGATTAATCGGATAAAATCATAAAAAAAACTGAATGTGCCATTCATTCGTTTATTTAAAAGTAATAATGAATTCCTACCGGGGACACCAATGATGGGGCGTTATTCCTCCCGGGGACACCAATGAAGGGGCGTTATTCCTCCCGGGGACACCAATGACGGGGCCTTATTCCTCCCGGGGACACCAATGACGGGGCCTTATTCCTCCCGGGGACACCAATGACGGGGCCTTATTCCTCCCGGGGACACCAATGACGGGGCCTTATTCCTCCCGGGGACACCAATGACGGGGCCTTATTCCTCCCGGGGACACCAATGACGGGGCCTTATTCCTCCCGGGGACACCAATGACGGGGCCTTATTCCTCCCGGGGACACCAATGACGGGGCCTTATTCCTCCCGGGGACACCAATGACGGGGCCTTATTCCTCCCGGGGACACCAATGACGGGGCCTTATTCCTCCCGGGGACACCAATGACGGGGCCTTATTCCTCCCGGGGACACCAATGACGGGGCCTTATTCCTCCCGGGGACACCAATGACGGGGCCTTATTCCTCCCGGGGACACCAATGACGGGGCCTTATTCCTCCCGGGGACACCAATGACGGGGCCTTATTCCTCCCGGGGACACCAATGACGGGGCCTTATTCCTCCCGGGGACACCAATGACGGGGCCTTATTCCTCCCGGGGACACCAATGACGGGGCCTTATTCCTCCCGGGGACACCAATGACGGGGCGTTATTCCTCCCGGGGACACCAATGACGGGGCGTTATTCCTCCCGGGAACACCAATGACGGGGCGTTATTCCTCCCGGGAACACCAATGACGGGGCGTTATTCCTCCCGGGAACACCAATGACGGGGCGTTATTCCTCCCGGGAACACCAATGACGGGGCGTTATTCCTCCCGGGAACACCAATGACGGGGCGTTATTCCTCCCGGGAACACCAATGACGGGGCGTTATTCCTCCCGGGAACACCAATGACGGGGCGTTATTCCTCCCGGGAACACCAATGACGGGGCGTTATTCCTCCCAGGAACACCAATGATGGGGCACTATTCCCCCCATAAACACCAATGGGGCACTATCCCCCCCATAAACACCAATGGGGCACTATCCCCGCCATAAACACCAATGGGGCACTATTCCCCTCTCCCCCAGAAACACCAATGGGGCACTATCATCCCCCAAGAAACACCAATGGGGCACTATTCCCCTCTCCCCCAGAAACACCAATGGGGCTATTACTATTCTCCCCCCTCCCTCCCAGGAAAACCAATGATGGGGCACTCCCCCCCCCCCCGGAATACATAAGTTGGGGCACTGACTGAATGTGTACCGTTTGTGGATGCTGTGTACTTTTTTTACTTGGCTGCTAGCCGCTACCTTTTTTCACACTGCAGCTCGGCTCAGTCTCCTCACAGCTTCTCGCCCTCGCCTCTCTGTTCCATCGAGGCAGCAGCAGGCGGGGCTGAGAAGATCTGTGGGAATGACGTCAGCAAGGAGGAGAGGCGCGCCGCGGACGTGCAGCGGCAAGGACGTGCCTGGTCACAGCGCCGAGGACACAGGAAGGAGACACAGGATTACAGTACACAGGAGGGAAGGATTTTTGCAACGGACGGACAGGCGCAAGGTGCGGACCAACTAATCGATAATGAAAATCGTTGACAGCGATTTTCATTATCGATTATTATCGATAATATCGATTAATCGTTGCAGCCCTAGATTAGGGAGATGCTGCAGGCCCTCCCGACTCAGACCGCCATTGAGGCCCTGATCCTCCGCCTCGAAGAAACCCACAGACGGGATATTCAGGAGGTGAGGGGGTGAAGTGTCCTCCCTCACAGATCGGGTGGTGTCGGGAGAAACATCAGTGTCATCCCTGGAGGCCCGGGCGACGGCTCTGGCGCAAGCACGAGACCAACACTGAGACACAGCGGTGGCGCTACAGCTACACGTCGAGGACATCGAAGACCGGAGCCGCCGCAATAACCTGCGGCTCCGAGGCATCCCGGAGTCCACGGAGATGGAGAACGTCAGTGACACTGTTCGGGGGATCTTCCGGACTGTGCTGGAAGACCCCGAGGCGGACATTATCCTGGATAGGGCGCATAGAGCCCTAGGCCCCAAGCCGACGGACCCTAGTAAACCACGGGATGTTGTCTGCCGGCTCCACCGCTACTCCCAGAAGGAGGCCATCCTGAGGCGCGCGTGGGACCATGGCGACGTGGAGGTGAGCGGGTCGCAGGTTCGGATCCTCCAGGACCTGTCCAGATCAATCCTGCGCCGGAGGGCCCTGCTCCACCCGCTCTTGGACTTGGCTAAACAACGCGGCTTCACATACCGATGGGGATACCCCCTTGCGGTGACCTTCCGAGGTGAACGGCAGACAAAGGCAGCGGTCCGGCTCTGGAGGGGCGCCACGTGAGTAATCCTGGGGTCTCCCGTTCATGGTTTGTCAGACCTCATTTACCCCCCTATGCTCGCCTCTTCAGCTGCCGGCCGGAGATGCTACCACCCTGACTTCATCCGCCTGTGGAAGCTCTGCCCAGGAATGACTGCCCCTTTTTTTCCCCATTTGAAACCCCCCCCATCTCCCAACGCAGCACCCCCCATTGTGACGGAGGGGACCCTTCCCCACCACGGGGGTCCGTTGACCATCCCCCCGCGGTCGGCGCTGTCGGATATCCTGGAGGCCTCCCAGTGACAGTCTGCGGCCTCCTGACCCTGTGATAGCTCAGATCTCCACATAAGGGCCTTTTGAACGAACACGGCCAGGTACAGGGCCCACCAATCAAACTGATCCCCACGCAGACCTTTACAGTACTACCCACCTGGCATCTGAAGGGAGCCGGGGGGTACCGGTTGGTTGCACGCCTACTGGGGGGTGGGGGGGGATCTGGAGCACTGTACTGAAAGAGGGTGCGGCTGCTCTTTTTCAAACCTGGAGGAGACCTGTGGGGGTGGGGAACCACTTGGGACCGACTGTCACCGAGCTTTCCCGGGACACCTACTGAAGTACTGTCTCCCCACCCTCATACTTTGACCCCTCACTATATAGCCTCCCTGGGTTGTTCTTGCATTGCCGAAGAGGGGAGCTTCCCTCCATTCAGACTGGTTTTTGAGGGGTTTGCATTTCCCGTTTGTATACAAACACGCTGGCCCAGCGAGGGATGGGGGGGAGGTGGGCTGCATATGGAGCGGGGATGGGGAGTTTGCTACAAATAGATGTTGCGCTATGATTGTGTCTTATGCCGGTAACAATACTTGCACTGTTCCTATTGCCCTGCTTCTACTATACCATCTATACCAGAGATATGCAATTAGTGGACCTCCAGCTGTTGCAAAACTACAAGTCCCATCATGCTTCTGCCTCTGCGTGTCATGCTTGCTGCTGTCAGAGTCTCGCTATGCCTCATGGGACTTGTAGTTTGGCAACAGCTGGAGGTCCGCTAATTGCATATCCCTGATCTATACTGTGTTTTTCTTGTTATGCTCCGTTTCTTGTATTTTAGACAATATACAGCTGTTTGACGATTGTTTTACCTTGTTTACCATACTGATACCTGTTTAGCTAACATTGTACTTTGCCGGGGGTGGGTGGGGAAAGCAGAGAGTTTGCCTCCTGGCTCTGTCCAACCACCTTCCCACCTAGGTTTGCGCTCCATCCCTGGGGTTTTCCCTGGCGAGCGCCACAGCCGTTTGGGCTGAATTAGATTCTCTCTCACTACCGTTCACCCTAGTGACTGTTCTCTAATCTTCCGCGGCTCTCTAAGAGCCAGATCCTTTCTCTCCACTCTACGCATTCCCTTCCCTGATGTTTCTTCTACACCTATAGTTTTTTTATTTCCTTCCGATTTTTTATTTTTCTGAACCCTCTGTTTTTTGGTGGGGCGGAGAATCTGCTCGAACATGGATGTCCTCAATTATACTATCCCTGAACGTGAAAGGCCTAAATACGCCGGAAAAAAAAGGCAGATGCTACTTCAGGATATGCGCAGTAGGAGGGCGGACGTAGTCCTGCTGCAGGAGACTCACTTTCGGGAGAACAACCTCCCGTTACTTAACAGGCACTTCCCCCTAGCCTACCATTCCAACTATACTGAAGCCAAGTCCAGAGGGGTAACTATTCTCATCTCTGCTAGGGTACCCTGGCGACTGATTGACTCTCAGGTGGATAGAGAGGGCCGTTTCCTTTTTCTGAAAGGCTTGATAGGAGACAAGAAGGTGACCCTAGCCAATCTTTACACGCCTAACCAACACCAAGATGTGTTCCTAAGGAAGAGACTGACTCATCTCATGCGTTTCGCAGAAGGCCAGCTTATAGTAGGCGGGGACTTAAATATCCCCCTGGAGGACACCTTCTCCGGGACTTCATCTACGACACGGGAAGTACGTAAGCGTATAGGACTGGCTCTACACTCCGCGACACTGATAGACGCCTGGCGCCTCTTCCATCCAGGAGAACGCGACTACACCTACTATTCCAAGCCAACACCAGGTGTATTCGCACATAGATTACTTCCTAGTACCCCACGGACAGCTCCACGCGATTACAGACCCCTACATTGACTCGATCACGTGGTCTGATCATGCGCCGATCGGCATGAGATACGCTATATCTGACAATCCACTGCGACAGAACCCGCAATGGCGACTCAACGAAGGCCTGCTGCAGAACTCAGACGTTCTGTCGGAGGTAGTCAGGGAAATTAAACACTACTTTGACACCAACGCTACCCTGGACAGCAACACAGGGGTGGTATGGGAGGCCCACAAAGCCGTGATTAGGGGGCTTCTCATCAAGCACGGGGCTAGACTAAAACGAGCACACATGGCCCAATTGGACCTGCTCCTCGCTAAATTGCGCACACTGGAATTGTCTCATAAGATGTCCCCGACTAGCCAGACTGGCACCGATCTCGACGTCGTCCGTTCCCAAATGACTGATATCCTACTGTTTAAGGCCAAGGCGGCGTTGCGTGTATGTCGGAGGAAAACCTATGAATCAGGGGACAAATGCGGGAAGCTCTTGGCTCAAACTTTGCAAACGACTGGCGACCTACATCCCGCACATCATGACCAGTACTGGACAGAAACAAGCACTGCCATTACAGATCTCGCAAGAGTTCAGATCCTATTATAGCTCCCTATATAACCTGACCCAGACTCCACTACCCCCCGGCGCTACGTCAAAATACCTGAAGGACTCCCTGATGCCTTCTCTCTCGGAGGAGGCTCAGAACCTCTTAGAGGAACCCATTGCACTGTCCGAAATTCAAGCGGCCCTGAAAAACACTAAACCAGGTAGAGCCCCAGGCCCAGACGGACTTACCAATATCTACTATAAAACCCTACTCCCCTCCCTGGGCCACCACTTGGTGACCTTATACAACGACCTTGGAACTGGGCAATCCTTCCATGACACCACGTTGCAGGCCCACATTTCGGTCATCCCTAAGGAGGGCAAAGATCCGACCCAATGTGGTCGCTATCGCCCAATCTCCCTTTTGAACACTGACCTTAAGATCTTCACCAAAATTCTGGCCTCCAGATTGCAACAATACCTCCCAAACCTCGTACACCTGGACCAAGTGGGTTTTGTCCCGACCAGAGAGGCGAGCGGCAACACCACCAAGGTACTCAACCTACTCCATATAGCGACCAGCACTAAAACGCCAAGTCTGTTCCTGGGTACAGACGCCGAGAAGGCGTTTGACCGGGTCAGCTGGAGCTTCATGTATGATACGTTGAAACACGTTGGCCTGGGGAATAGGATGCTGAGCTGGGCAGGGGCAGCTTATACAGCGCCCACGGCCAGGGTGAGAGCGAACGGAGTACTCTCAGAGAAATTCCCGATTACAAACGGGACCAGGCAAGGGTGTCCTCTCTCCCCCCTTCTATTTGCTCTGACCCTGGAGCCTTTCCTGTGTCACATCCGGCTGAACCCAAACATCACAGGTATAGGGACCCGGGATTCGCGACATAAAGTCTCCGCGTATGCGGACGACCTTATGTTTTCCCTGGCAAACCCCTCAACATCCCTACCAGCCCTCCTACGGGAGTTCGACAATTACGGTCAACTCTCCAATTTGAAGATCAATCTGTCTAAATCGGAGGCCATGGGGATTGGGATACCGCAGCAACAGCTTGTGAGACTCAGGAACAGCTTTAACTTAAAATGGACGGACTCGGCCTTAAAGTATTTGGGCATATATATACCCGCCTCCCTACACCAATTGTTCAAGCTTAACTTCCCTCCCCTACTCAAAGCAGTTCAAAAACTTTTAGACGGATGGAAGGGCGGTCTCCACTCCTGGCTGGGGCGATGCAACATAATCAAAATGACGATCCTGCCCAAGTTCCTCCACCTCCTCCAAGCCCTCCCAATCCACATCCCGGGTGACTTCTTTAAACGTGTAAAATCCTCCCTTTCCCGTTTCTCTGGAAACTGCTTACTCTCCCCAAGCGACGCGGAGGCATGGCATTACCGTCGTGCGCACGTACTATTATGCGACACCTCAGCAGACTGCTGGATTGGTGCCGACACACCGACTCCAAGCTGTGGACACAGCTAGAGCAGGACGAATGTGAGAGCCTCCTGAGCAGGATACCTTGGTGCCAAGCGGCCTTACCACCTAAACTAAAAGGCCACCCGCTGATAGGCAATACGGCCGCGGTTTGCTCGCTACTGCTGTCAAAGTACGGTCTGTCTTCCCACGACTCCCCCTTGAGACCCGTGATCGGACATCCCCACTTTGACCCAGGATTACACGATAAAAAAATTCCGTGAACTTCGAGCCAAGGGTCTAGACCAGGCATCACACTTTAGCGCTTTGGGTCGATGGAAGACACACGGAACTATCAGACCCCAGCGGCCCATACAAATTGGACTTTCTAAGAGCTCTACAATTGAGCCATTTTCTTGACGGGACCCCCCGCCCCCCCCAATGACTCGAGACAACTACTCGCACCCTTGGAGGAAATGTGTACGGAGACTGTGGTGCTCCCCCACACGCTATCACTGACATATGCCATACTGACCGAACCTCCAAGTGACTCCTTCCCCCGTGCTTGACCAAATGGGAAGGTGACTTGAACTGCCATTTCACTGACGCCAAAAAACTACAAATCATCAAACTTACTCATAAGTCCTCATTATGCTCTAAAGTACAGGAGACTAACTTTAAGATCCTTACACGGTGGTACAAAACACCTGCCCTCCTACATAAGCTATTCCCTGACACCTCAGACCTCTGTTGGCGCTGCCAGTCGGAGACTGGCACCCTACTGCACATATTTTGGTTATGCCCCCGGCTACGGAGTTTCTGGGGAGAGGTCCGTCGGATCACCCAGGAATTCTCGGACAGACCGGTTCCAGACGATCTGGCCTTTTTTCTCCTCCACGCGACGGACACCCCGTTGCGAACATACAAGAAATCAGTGGTCAGACACCTCTTGGACGCAGCTAAGGCCTGCATCTCCCTATCCTGGAAATCCCCACACCCGCCGACCATTGCTCAGTGGTTACACAAAGTGGATGACATTGGTCGGATGGAGGACCTGATCCTCACTGACCAAAACCGGCAGGAAACATGCCAAGACATGGCGGCTCTGGGATATGTTTAAATACTCCGATGAGGGACAACGCCTCAGAGGAGTGCCTTTACCGACCTAAGTACTGCTCTCACCCTGTTCCATTCCTTATTGCTCTTCCGCCGCATCATACACCTACTGTGGATGAGCGCCTGCACTTGTGCAGTCCGTGCTCCGGAATCCATGTTCGAGGACCCCTGTCCTTACCTTCCCTCCCATGCTCCCCGTTACCCCCTATGATATACCAGCTTGCTCTCCCACTCTTGATCTCTGGAACTACTTTCTGGCTTTTTGCATTCTAAGTTTACGCTTATATTTCCATTCTTTCCTTTCTTTACTATGGAAAATAGAAAATGTAGTGAGGCCGCGCCCGATGGACACTGGGAAGGCACCTGCCGCCATTGGCTGGATGCTCGTGTCGACATCCCACGGAGGCAGTCTTACCGAGGTCTCAGGCGGGACAGTTCCCTGTGGGGTGTCCCGAGCTGGACCTACACCTTTGAACTCTGTTATATGTTTTTGTTTGTAGGGAATCTGTGTGAGCGACTGTGATATGTCTTGCGAATGCATTATTTTTGTATCTGTGGTCCGGCCCTCCTGAGATTATATATATATATATATATATATATATATATATATATATATATATATATATATATATATATATAAAAAAAGAAGAAGAGGAAGTAAAACCCATCAGGGTTTGCTTCCTCTTTAAGGCTTCAGTCACACCTAGGCGATTTGAATCGCAGGCGAGATCGTTGCAATTCTGCCTGCGATTCTAAATCACAGCAAAATGCAGGATGCGTTTGCTATGTCATTACTTCTTAACCACTTCAGGCCCGGGCCAATTCTGATACTTTGCTCCTACATGTAAAAATCATTTTTTTTTGCTAGAAAATTACTTAGAACCCACAAACACTATATATGTTTTTTTAGCAAAGACCCTAGAGAATACAATGGCGGTCATTGCAACTTTTTATCTTACATGGTATTTGCGCAGCAATTTTCCCAACGCGTTTTTTTTTTTTGGGGGGGGGGGGGGGGGAGTTTTATGCTAAAAAAAAAAAAAAAAAAAAAAAAAATGTAAAGTTAGCCCAATTTTTTGGCATAATGTGAAAGATGAAGTTACGCCAAGTAAATAGATACCCAACATGTCACGCTTCAAATTTGCACACGCTCGTGGAATGGCGCCAAACTTCGGTACTTAAAAATCCCCATAGGCGACACTTTGAAAATTTTTACTGGCTACATTGTTTGAGTTACAGGGAGGTCTTGAGCTAGAATTATTGGTCTCGCTCCAACGTTCGCGGCGACACCTCTCATGTGTGGTTTGAACACAGTTTTCATATGTGGGCGGGACTTGCGTATGCGTTCGCTTCTGCATGCGAGTGGTTAATTTTACTTTTTTTTATTTTGACACAAAAAATAAAAAAAATTTGATCACTTTTATTCCTATTACAAGGAATGTAAACATCCCTTGTAATAGGAATATGACATGACAGGTCCTTTTTACAGTGAGATATGGGGTCAATAAGACCCCACATCTCACCTCTAGGCTTGGAAGCCTAAAAAAAAAAAAAAAAAAAAAAAAAAAAAAAAAAAAAAAAAACCCACTATAACCGCTTCAAAGCCGAAGCGGCTCCGTTTTTTTGGAATGCAGAGGCCAGGCGTGACGTCATAACATCGCGCCCGGCCCCCGACGATCATAGAGACTCCGGTGACCATCTGGTCTGCCGGAAATCTCTGATCTACATCCGGGGCCGGCAGATCCTGTCACGACTCACCACACGCACGCACAGGCGAGTCAGTAGAAGCACCGGAGGACGGCGGGACGTCCCCTTCCGCTGCCCGTAAGAACGATCAAGCGGCAGAACAGCCGCCATGATCGCTCATGGTGTAGGGAATCACCGGCTGAAACTGGCAATATCTGAATGATGCCTGTAGCTGCAGGCATCAATCAGATATACCCCCACAAACCCGAGGACGTCGTATGACGTCCTGTGGGCCTGAAGTAGTTAATGGCACCTCCAATCGCTGTGTGTATTGCCAGCTAGATTCACTGTGCAGAGAATACTGTCAAATTTAGTTCTAAATGTTCCTTAATTTTATCTTCATAAAAAAAAAAAAAAAAAATAGGAGTGGGGACCCCCTGCACGGTTAGTGGTTTGTTTAAATTATTTGGACCAAATTAGTCCAAAACTTCACTAACAGATGGAGTGGCTTGGAGCACTGTATAAGGCACATAGCCTCAACTACATACAGTTGACAGTACTATGCTCTGCAGTGGAATGGGAACTTCCTGTCCCACGCCCAAAACGGAGTCAAGCTGAGCACTGCTCGACCATCTACAAACAAGAGCAGTGCACATTAAGTGCAGTAGAGTTAAAGCAAATGCAAATTGGCCACTCAAAATAAAAAATAGGACTTTGTACTCACTGTAAAATCCTTTTCTCTGACGTCCATGGACTCACACAGCATCTTCAATCTGGACAAAATGGGTTATGTTCCTGCTCATAGGAGAAGACTAGGCAGAATGTTAGATGTTTTAACATACATTACATTACCAGAGCTGAACAGCCCCGCCCAGGGGGCGGTCCTTCCGGACATAACCCTCCTCCCTGCAGCCAGCTGCCTCAGTTCGTAACAAAGCAGTAAAACCTAAAAATAGGAGATGGGGTGGGTGCTGTGTCAGTCCATGGACGTCAGAAAAAAGGATTTTACGGTGAGTACAAAAAAAATCCTATTTTCTCTTACAGTCCATGGACGGACACAGCATCTTCAATCTTGACAAAGTGGGACGTCCCAAAGCAGTGTCAAAGAACGAGGGGTGGGAACAGTATCAAGAAAAGAAAAAAAAAACAACTTCACCCCAAACAAGCAGAGCTCCTCAACGGAGGAGTTGCAACATTAAACAGCCGCCTGCAAAACCTTGCGGCCGAAGGAAGCATCAGAAGATGCCTCAACATCAACCTTATAAAACTTTGAAAAGGTATGTGCGGACGATCAGATCGCCGCCTTGCACACGTGTGAAACAGACGCTTGATGTCGGAAACCGAGGAAGCACCAAGTGCCCCGGTTCAGTGCGCCGTAACCGGAAAGGGAGGCGCCCGCCCCTTAAGGGCATAGGCCTGTATGACGGTCTGCCTGATCCACAGAGAAATGATGGCAGACCACTTGGCCCCGTTTTGGACCAGATACAGACACAAACAGCGAGTCAGACTTCCGAAAGAAGTCGTAGCAGACAGGTACACCCACAAACCACGTACCACATCTAAAAGAGTGAAGCGCAAACGCTCTGGAATGCGATGGACGAGGACATACAGGACGGAAGTACATGTCCTCATTAAGGCAGAAGGCCGAGACCACCTTCGGGAGAAAAGAAGGCTGTGGGCGTAGCACCGCCTTATCCGTATGGAGGACCAAGTATGGCGGTGTGCAAGACAAAGCCGCCAATTCGAAACCCTCCTGACAGAAGTAATGGCTACTAAAAAAGCCAACTTCTGAGTTTTCAAAAGGAGGTTCTTGAAGAACCGAGAGCACCATATTCAAATCCCAAGGAGGAAGACGTGGTTTAAATAGGGGGGAGCACATTGCGGACCCCCTGTATGAAGCTAATAATCAAAGGACGGCCCGCTAGCGGCCGCAGAAAGAAAAAAACAGCTAAAAGCTGAAATCTGACCCTTAATGGTGCTTAAAGCAAGCTTTTGGTCCACACCATGCTGTAAAAACAGCAGGATCCTGGAAAATGAATATGTCCGTGGACGCCAATCCAGCACCTCGCACATAGCGATGTAGGCCTTCCAGGTACAGTAGTAGATCTTTTCCGTGCCCTCACAAAAGTCGAGATGACCGAATCCGAGAGACCTCAGTTCCTCAGCACCTGGCTTCAATAGCCATGCCGTCAAAGCCAGCGACTATAAAACAGGATGAAGAATGGGACCTTGAGACAGAAGGTCCTCCCGCAGTGGTAGTCGCCATGGATGGTCCGCCACCAGGTGCACAAGATCGGCGTCGTACCAAGGATGCCGAGACCAACCTGGAGCGATGAGGATCACCGGGATCCCCTCGGGCCTCCACCCTGCAAAGTAGTCGAGGAAGCAACTTCGGTGGAAGGTTAGGCATAAATCAGCCGATACCAACCCCCCGGGGCCACCAACGCGTCTGACGCGTCTGCCCAGGTATCCCTGGACCTGGCCAAGAATCTCGACACCTTGCGATTGAGTCGAGAGGCCAATAGGTCCACATCCGGCGTGCCCCACATCCGGCAAAGGAGGTGAAACACCTCTGGATGCAAGGACCATTCCCCCTAATCCAACATTTGGCGGCTCAGATAGTCCACCTGCCAGTTGTCTACTCCTGGAATGTAAAGAGCCGGCACGCTTCTTTCCGCCCACCTTAGGATGTGAGCGACCTCGGACGTCGCAGCGGAGCTCCGAGTTACCCCCTAATGGTTGACATAAGCCACCGCCGTGGCGTTGTCCGATTGTTTGTATCCTGACTGAGCATCCCTGCAGTCTCCTTGACCACGAGGAGGCGCACAGTGATTGCCCGGAGTTCCAGGACATTGATCGGCAGACGGGACTCGTCCAGAGCCCTTGAGCTGACAGAACTCCCAGACTCCGCCCCAGCCCGAAAGACTGGCATCCGTTGCGATCACAGTCCACTGGACAGGAACGAACAACTTCCGACCGAAAGGCCGGGGATCTCAGCCACCACGTCAGGGATGCCCTGACCAGGTGACTCACCTGGATCTGACGATCCAGCGATAATGGAGACTTGTTCCAGCAGGATAGGATCTCCTTTTGTAAGATTTGAGTGTGAAATTGGGCATACGGCACCGCCTCGAAGGAAGCCACCATGAGTCCCAGGACCCTCATGCAAAAACGGAGTGACGACCATTTGCGGGACGTCAGCACCTGTACCCCAGATTGAAGAGTCTAACTTGTCTAAGGGTAGAAATACCCTCGCCTCCAGGATCAATCCTAGGTACTCCAGACGCTGAGTCGGAACAAGGACTGACTTCTGAATGTTCAACAGCCAGCCGAATTCTCGGAGGGCCTGACTGGCTATCAACACATTTTCCTCTAATTCTGAGCCAGAGTCCGCTCTCAGAAGATCGTCCAGATAGCAATGCCTCGCTGTCTCAGCAAAGCCAGAATCAGGGCAAGCACCTTGGTGAAAACCCACAGTGCTGACGCCAAACCGAAGGGAAGAGCCACAAACTGATAGTGGTCTACGCCTATCGTGAAGCGCAGAAACTTCTGGTGACCCGTGCAGATTGGGACATGCAAGTAGGCGTCCTTGATGTCCAAGGATGCCAGAAAATCCCCCGGGTGGAGCGCAGCAATCACCAAGTGAATGGATTCCATGCGGAATTTCCGAACATTCACAAAGGCATTTAGGGCCTTGAGGTCCAGAATTGGACGGACTCTGTCCTTTGGGACCACAAACCGATTCAAATAAAATCCCTGAAACCTCTCCTTTGACGGTACCGGCACAATTACTCCGCACCTCAGCAAGTCCTGCACTGCCCTTAATAGGGTAGCCCGACGCGCCGGAAGGAGAAAGATTTGAGGGAAAGAATCTGTCTGGTGGCCAGGAAAGAAACTATCCTGTACCCCGAGGTGACCACCTCGCATACCCACCGGTCGGAGATCCGGGAGGTCCACCAATCCATGAACCTGCGACATCGTTCCCCCCCACCCAAGAGTCGGACGGGGGCAAGACTTCATGCGGTGGCGGTCTTGCATGCTGGCTTGTTCAGCTTACGCACCCAGGGACCCTTCTGTCCCCCAGCAGCACCCTTGTCAGTCCAGGAGAAAATTTCCCACGGGATCTGACCGACGAAAAAACCTCTTCTGAGTGGGAAAGGAAGGACCCGGCTTACGGCGCAGCTCCTTCGCCTTAGTAGGCTGAGGAAGAAGGGTGCTCTTACCCCATGACATTTTTAATAATGTCACCCAGGGAAGCACCAAAAAGCCTTCCGCCCTTGAAAAGCAAATCCGTCAGGAGCTTCTTAGAGGCCAGGTCAGCAGACCAGCATTTTAACCAGATTAGGCGACGCAAAACCACTGCAGACACCGAGGCCCTAGAAATTAGGGGGGCAACTTCCATAGTGGCATCGAAACCAGGCCCTGTACCATTTGGTCTGCCAGTGTAATGCATTCCGGAGGAAGATTATGCTCCAGCACAGTCTGGTGCATAATCTTCGCCCATTCCGTGAGTGTCTAAGACACCAGCGTCGCTGCTACAAGAGGACGTAGCGCAGATCCCAGCATATTGAACATTACTCTGCTCACCACTTCCAACCTCCTATCAGTAGGGACCACCGGAGGAGAGGCCCATTTTTTTAATCAGGCTGTCCTCAAAAAGGGATACCTAACCGCCAGACGCTGCGAGACCGCAAAGGTCTTCTGCGGTTTGTCCCAAACCTGGTCTATGTATCTGTCAAAAAAAGATGTATTAGGGAAAAACCATTTTGGAAGGATTAGCTTGAAAATAACCAAAAAGGAGACTGACTCAACCACAGGCTCCTCAGCCGCAGCATCCAGCTTGAGTGTCCCTCACAGCATCAATGAGTTCACTAACAAGTGTCCTGTCATGTACTGACCCAGATAAGGCGTCTTCCTCACAAGGAATGTCCTGGTCCAAAATATCCCAAAATTCAAAGCTAGGGTCCTGTGCCACAGCAATGCCCATATCCGATTCAGAGCACTCCCCTGGAGATGGTGGGGGGAGAGGGTGCTTTATAGCCCCCTTGCGCTCACACGCCGCTTCCATCCTGGCAACAAATGATTCCAGGACTGCCGACAACTGGCCCATAGGGACCGCAGGTGCAGTAGCACTGCCAGCTGCTTCTGACATGAATAGGGAAGCAGGTGACACTGACTCCATGATACCACCACCCTCTGAGACTGTCAATAAATGAGAGAAAAAGTCTACCCTCCAGCTGCACTGACTGGGGGGTTACCCAGGGGACTCACCAACCCAGCTAGGACCGCTCGGTTCCGCTGCCTGTGTCCTGCTCCTCAGCGCAAGTGAACAGTAAGGAGAATCGTGCCGTTTGTTAGCGAGAGAGGCCAAACCAGCACAAAAGATCGCGCGGCTTCAAGAAAATGGCCGCCGCAATTACAAGTGCGCCACGGCAAGATGGCCGCCAATGCGGTTTACAATGCAAAGTGAAGCATAGTAAAAAAACATGGCGCCGGAAGGCGCGCAAGGCCCAGGCTGACACAGAAAGCACCCCACACCTTAATGCAGACCCCTATGGACCCCCACCGGGGCAGAGTGACCCCCAGTCAGCGCATCGCCAGTAGGTGACAGAGTAGCAAAAAACAGGGGGGGGGGGGAACCCCCCTACCATAGGAACACACAGCATGTACTCTGCTGAAGCAGGGGAACAGTACTTAACCGTTCAGCTAGGACCCACTGGTGTGTTCCTGACAGGTCTATCACAGTGCAGTACTGAGTAGCTGTCGGCCCGGTCCACCGTGAAAGATACAGCAAAACTGTTCAGTCGTATGTGGACCCTGGAGCAAAAAGCTCACCGGCCACCCCTGGAGCCATGGGGTATGTCGTAGACTGATCTCACGCAGAGCGAGGATCAGCACGCTCGATGGTTGGACTGGGAAGACGAGGATAGCAACTACCCAACCTGTTGCCCAGCCGACAGTTGATAGAAGAAATCACAAAAATAAAATAAAAGTTCAAAAAATAATAAAATATTTCTTCAAGAGACTGGCTCCGAAGAGAAAAAAAAAAAAAACTGAGGCGGCTGGTTGCAGGTAGAAGGGTAATGTCCAGAGGGACCGCTGCCTGGGCGGGGCTGTTCAGCTCTGGTAATGAATGTATGTTAAAACAGCTAACATTCTGCCTAGTCTTCTCCTATGAGCAGGAACATAACCCACTTTGTCAAGATTGAAGATGCTGTCTCAGTCCATGGACAATAAGAGAAAAAAATAAGATTTTTGTACTCACCGTAAAACCCATTTCTCTGACGTCCATGGACTGACACAGCTGTCATACTGATTACGTGTGGGTACATGTCCCTGCTCGCAGGAGAAGATCTAGACAGAATGTTAGATGTTAGAAACAATCTAGAACAAACCAGAGCTGAACACTACCCTCCCACCTGCAGTCAGCAGACCTCAGTTCGTAACAAAGCAGTACAAACCTTAAAAGGAAGGGTGGGTGCTGTGTCAGTCCATGGACGTCAGAGAAATTGATTTTACTGTGAGTACAAAAAATCCTATTTTCTCTTATCGTCCATGGACTGATACAGCTGTCACACTGATTACGTGTGGGACGTCCCAAAGCAGTATAAGAAAAAGGGTGGGAGCAAATAGTAAAGGAACAACCCAAACTTCACTCCAAACCAGCAGAGCTCCTCAACGGAGGAGTTGCAACATTAAACAGCGGCCTGCAACGCTTTGCGGCAGAAGGAAGCATCCGAAGATGCAGCCACATCAACCTTATAGAATTTTGAAAAGGCATGAACGGACGACCAGGTCGCTGCTTTGCACACTTGATGTCGGAAAGCCCAGGAAGCACCAATTGCCTTGGTGGAATGGGCCGCAACGGGAAAGGGAGGCGCCCGCCCCTTAAGGGCATAGGCCCGTATGACGGTCTGCCTGATTCACCTAGAGACGGTGGCAGACGACACCGCTCGGCCCTGTTTTGGACCAGACACAGACTTCCGAATGGAAACCGTAGCAGACAGGTACACTCGTAAGGCTTGTACCCATCTTAATGTATGAAGCGCAAACTCAGGGATGTGATGGGTGAGGACGGAAGAACAATGTCCTTAAGATGAAAGGCCGAGACCATCCTTTGAAAAGAAGGACGGTCGTGGGCGCAACACCGCCATATCCTTATGGAGGACCAAGTAAGGCGACTTGCAGGACAAGGCCGCCAACTCAGACACCCGCCTAACCGAAGCAATGGCCACTAAGAAGGCCACCTTCCGGGACAAGGTCAAGAGAGGAATCTCTCCGATATTCTCAAAGGGATGTTCTTGGAGAACCGAGATGCATCAAATTCAGATCCCAAGAAGGGAGAGGAGGTTTGACAGGGGGGGGGGGGGGGATCACATGGCGAACCCCCTGCGCAAAAGGTGCTAAGGAATGGCCCGGTAGCGGTCATTGAAAAAAGACAGCCCGGGCCGAAATCTGACCCTCAAAAAAAAAAAAAAAAAGGTATGCAAGGCCAGCTTTTGGGTCACACCACGCTGTAAGAACAGGAAAATCCTGGGACGGAATACATCCGAGGACGCCACTCAAGTTCCTCGCACATAGCGATGCAAGCCTTCAAGGAACGGTGAGATATCTTTCTGGAGGAAGATTCCCGTGTCAACAACATAGAAGAGTTGACCGAATACGAGAGAACTCGGTCCTTCAGCACCTGGCTTTAAACAGCCATGCCATTAAAAGCCAAGGACTGTAAAGCAGGAGGAAGTATGGGATCATGAGACAGAAGGTCCACCCCAATAGGCAGTCGCCAGGAACGTCTGCGACTAGCCGAAGTAGATCGGCGTACCAATGTCGCCGTTCCAGAGCAATGAGGATCACTGGAATGGCCTCAGCCCCTACTCTGTGAAGCCGGCGAGGCAACAACAGTAGCGGAGGGCAAACATATCAGGCGATACTGCCCCCATGGGCTTCCAACGCGTCCGCCCAGGGGTCCCTGGACCTGACCAAGATCTTGCCACCCTGCGAGTGAGTCAAGAGGCCATAAGGTCCACTTCCAGTGCCCCACCTCCGGTAAAGAAGGTGGAAACACCTCCGGATGCAAGGACCCCTCCCATGCAATGCACACGGCCGACAGGACCATCTTGCAGCGAGATGTATGAAAATCCTGAAGAGACTCCGCAATGTATCGGAGAAGTGAGGCCCCGTTGTACAGGGTGACTCAACTGTTGGCCAATAAAGGCAACGTGACGGAACTTCCCTAGAAACTCGGTCAGAGGACTAGTTCCTCAGCCTCCACAGGTGGCGCAAACCCACCCCGGGCACAGGAGACCCTAAAGGCTAAAGCAGCTGCAGTGCACCTGCTAGACGACTGATGGATGAAGCAGAGACTTTTGCCCAGTCATTGCGCTACAAAAAACCCCAGAGACGCAGCCACCAACGGGCGTAACGCTAACCTTAGCCTGGCGAAAACAGTCCAAGCCAGCGCTTCTGATCACCACTGAAAGCAGGTGGAAAGTGATACCCCTGAAACCAGGGATCCTTGTGACAATGCTCCATCCAGCAGCTACCCATGGATAAGTGCTGATTTTGTACAAACATAGTTTTATACTATGTATTGCGTGAAACCCACCCAGCCACAAAAGAGCATAATACCACCACATACGGCGTATGTAGTTTAGTATGTGTGGATAAACCTATTAAACACGTATATACTGTGCCAGCGACAAAGGCGCGCACATCATCGGGGCTTGGACGTAAACCAGCCATGCAGATTGCGTACACAACCGTGTAGGTATGTTAGCCTGCGAATAAACAAATTACACATGTTTATACTGTGCATAGCGCTGAGAATGCGCACACCATTGAAATGCAGGTGAGAAACCTGAGCAACCGGATGAAACCCATGCAGACTGCATACGCATACCGTGTAGGTATTATAGTATGTGTGCTAAACATTTTGCACAAGCCCATGTGTGCATATCACCGAAGGCGCGCACACTGTTGGCGCGTGGGAGGAACCGAAGTACCCCACGCATACTCAGAGAATGCAATACCTACAACTACTGTGAATGTATTTAGTGTAGTGTATAAACATAATGTGTATGTTTACACCGTGTATTGCACCAAAGGCACGCATGTCATGTAGCGTGGACGGAAACCCACGCAGACTGCAGACATACCGGGTAGGTATGTGGATATCCAATCGCACAAATTTAGACTGTGCATAGCACCGAAGCGCCCATACCAATGGAGTGTGGGAGGGAACCGGAGTACCCGGAGGAAAACCACAGACTGCCTACACGTACCGTGTAGGTATTATAGCATGCGTGATAAACATTGAACATGTTTAACTGTGCAGAAGGCCAAAAGGCGCACAATACCGTCAGCGCGTGGGAGGAAACCGGAACACCCGGAAGAACCCACACAGACAGCACACAGATACCGTGTAGGAATGATAGCATGTGAATCAACATATTGCACATGTTTATGCTGTGCATTCATTGGAGAGTGGGGGGAAACCGGAGTACCCGGAGGAACCACACGCAAACAGTACATACTATACATGTTTACAGTATGGGTATGTGCAATAAACATATTGAACATGTCTATACTGTGCAGAGAGCCGAAGCGCACATACCATGAGAGCGCGGGAGGACACCGGAGCCCCCGGCGGAACCAGCGCCGACCCAGAGAGTATAATGCATACATATACTGTGAATGTATCTGGAGTCATGCATGAACATATTTTGTACGTTTATATCATGTATGGCACTGAAACAGCATTGGAACGTGGGGGGACACCCACGCAGACAGACCAATAACACATACATACACTGTGAATGTATGCAGTGTAGAGGTATAGGAGGAGTTTAAATTATGGCGCAGAGGCGCATAATCTTCTCTGTATCATTCCAGCCTGCTTGACTGTGCTGCCGAAGCAGCATGCAGGTAACAGGTAACAGGTAACCTCTGATCCTCAGACCGTGTGTCAGAGCCCAGAGCGTTCCCCAGGAAATGGCGGGAAATGTTGCCTCAGGATATCACACAGAAGGCTCACAGGGACTAGAGACATAAATGAATAAAGTCCTCCCCACCATGCTGCACCGACCAGGGGGAGGGAAACACTGTACCACTGTATCATCCATGCTGCTCTTGACGTAGCGTGTTAGGAAAACAGTGAGGAAGCTGTGTAAAAGAAAGGCTTGTCACAGCAATTCCAGCTTGAGAGTGTTCCTCACATCATCAATGAGATCACTTCCAAACGCCCTGTCATCATTCACTGACACAGAACGGGAGTCTTCCTCACAAGGGAATGTCCTGTTCATAAACATTAAATATTCAGAGCTAGGGTCCTGAGTAGAGGTCGACCGATGTGGGTTTTTCTCTGGCCGATGCCGATATTCAGAAATCGCTGCGGCCGATGTATGATGCCGATTTTTTTGGGCCGATATGTTTGGCCGATTTTTTTAGATTTTATGAGATGAAGGGGGAAAAAAAAAACAAAAAAAAAAACTAACAGTTGGATCCCTTTCACACTGGGGCGTTTTTCAGGCACTTTTGGGCTAAAGATAGCACCTGTAAAAATGGCTGCAAAACAGCTCCCCTGCAGTCTGTGTAAAAGCCTGAGTGCTTTCACACTGGGGCGGTGCGCTGGCAGGACTTTAAAAAAAAGTCCTGCAAGCAGCATCTTTGGAGCGGTGTATACCACTCCTCCACCACTACTGCCCATTGAAATGAATGGGCACTGCTGCCGAAGCACCTGCAAAGCGCTTCTGCAGCGGTGCTACACGGGCGCATTTAACCTCTTCATCGGCCGCTAGCTGGGTTATAAGCGCCCCGCTAGCAGCCAAATATCGCCGCTAAAATGATGGTAAAGCGCAGCTAAAACTAGCTGCGTTTTACTGCCAACGCCTGCCCGCTCCAGTGTGAAAGCAGCGGAGTTCCGTCGAAAAAAAAATGATTAAAAGTCAGCAGCTATAAATACTGTAGCTGCTGACTTAATATATGGACACTTGTCCTGGGCGCCCGCGATGTCGACACCCGAAGCTGATCTTGCTCTCGGGTGCTGCCGCCGCCATCTTCGGTAAGGGAATCAGGAAGCAGGCACAAAAACAGGTAATCAAAACTTTGACGAAAAAAAAAAAAAAAAAAAGTTTAGTTTTATTTAACATTCATTAAAGTGTATTTTTTCCCCAAAAATTGCGTTTGAAAGACCGCTGCGCAAATACCGTGTGACATAAAATATTGCAACAACCGCCATTTTATTCCCTAGGGTCTCTGCTAAGAAAAAATATATAATGTTTGGGGGTTCCAAGTGATTTTCTAGCAGAAAATACAGGATTTTTACTTGTAAGCTACAAGTGTCAGAAAAGATTTTGTCTTTAAGGCCCCATGCACACGAGACGCAGGTGCAAACTCTGCTGAACACACGTTTTTAAACGCTGAAACCGGCGTTTAAAAACGCGCGTTTGGCCGCGTTTGCAGCCGCGTTTATTGGCGTTTAGCGGCGTTTTACCGCGTTTGCGTTTATAAGCGTTTCATCATAAGACCCTCCCTAAGCTCAAAAAACAGTAAATTTTAACCATTTCAGCCAGTTTGTGAGACCAGAGTGAGTAGCAGCAGCTGAGAGAGCCGCAGTGTACTTGTATTTAGCGTATCACTTGCCACGTCACCTGGCCACGTCACCTGGCCACGTTACCTGGCCACGTTACCTGCCACAAGTTGTGGATTGTCCACTTGCCACGTCACCTGGCCACGTTACCTGCCACGTCACCTGGCTACGTCACCTGCCACAAGTTGTGGATTGTTCACTTGCCACATCACCTGCCACGTCACCTGCCACGTCACCTGCCACGTCACCTGCCACGTCACCTGCCACGTCACCTGCCACGTCACCTGGCCATGTCACCTGCCACGTCACCTGCCACGTCACCTGCCACGTCACCTGCCACGTCACCTGCCACGTCACCTGGCCACGTCACCTGGCCACGTCACCTGGCCACGTCACCTGGCCACGTCACCTGGCCACGTCACCTGGCACAAGTTGTGGATTGTCCACTTGCCACGTCACCTGGCCACGTCACCTGGCACAAGTTGTTGATTGTCCACTGGCCATGTTACCTGCCACAAGTTGTGGATTGTCCACAATGCAATGCAAGCAATTACAGTTTTCTTTTATATTTTTTAATAGTTTTTCATCATTTGCCATCATTTTAGAGATTTCTAATGTTAAAAAATAGGTCACCTTTAAAAACGCTTATAAACGCAAACGCGGAAAAACGCCGGTACCGCGTTTAGCCGCGTTTAGCAGCGTTTAGCGTCTGAAACGTGGAAAACTTTTGCGTCTGAACCCATTTTTTTGCTTCTGAAAAAACGAGGTTAAACGCAACTGCTTGTAAACGCCAAAAAACGAGAGTGTGTGCATGGACACATAGGATAACATTGAATGGGTTCAGGAGCAGTTGAAAAAAGCGTCCAACTGCCTCTGAACGCGCGTTCAACAGCAAATAAAAGCGTCTCGTGTGCATGGGGCCTAAATGGTTAAACTGAGCTTCTACCCAGGAGTTCAGTTCATTGATAAGAAGAAACATTGTTTCTCTGTTCTCTCACTTGGCAGGCTGCCCAGAGTTACTCCACAGGAAATTTCAGGCAACTTGTATTGACTTCTATGAAAGACGTTATTTGCAAGCCGCGCTGATTTTTTTTTTAAAATCGGCTTTTGTTTTCAGAATAAATCGGCCGATGCCGATTAAAAAGTGCCAAAAATCGGCCGACATATCGGTCGACCTCTAGTCCTGAGCATAGTAGCTAGGCCCATATCTGAATCAGAGCACTCCTACACTAAAGATTTTTGTGGGGAGAGGGGGTTTATAGCTTATTTTTGCTCGCACACCGCTTCCAACCTGACAAGGAATGATTCCAGGACTGCTGACAACTGGTCCATAAGGACCGCAGGTGCAGGAAACATATGAACATGTTTAACTATGCAGCACTGCCAGTTGCCCCAGGCAAGTGTGGAGAGCAGGTGTATCAGACTCCATGACGCCACCCTCTGAGACCTTATACACTATACAGTGAATATACAGTCCACCCACTGGCTACGCTGAGGAGGGGATACCCGGAGGACTCACCAACCCTTAAGGACCGCTCAGTCTGAGGAGATTGTGAGGGGATTCGCGCCGCCGCTAGAACCGAAATAAATGTGCGGCAGCCACAAGAAAATGGCCGCCGGCCGCAGCTATAACTGCGCCATTAAACCACGCCAAGATGGCCCCCGAGCACGAAATTCAAAGCTCTAATGCGCACTAATGGCACACGCAATAACCACCTCAAACAGTGCCAATGGCGCACGCAATAATCACCTCACACACCAGAAAAACCTGCAGACATGAGCGCCCAGCCATGCCAGAGTGACCCCCAAGCACCCCACAGCACCAGTACAGGGTGCAGAGAGCAGCATAACAGGGGGGAAACAGGGAGAAACCCCCCATATAAAGAAACACAGCCAGCATGTACTCACCTGCAGTAGGAGAGACTACTTACCCGTCCCTTTCAGGGACCTACTGGCTTGTTTCAGACAGACCTATCACAGCAGTACTGCGTAGCTGTCGGCACGGTCCACCGCGAGAGATACAGTCAGTCAGGTACTGTTCAATCTTGAGAAGACCGCGGGAGCATGAAAGCAACCCAGCCACCCCTGGAGTCATGGGGCATGTCGTGAACGGAGTCTCACGCACACAAGGCGAGGCTCAGCACGCTCGATGGTCGGACAGGGAAGACTACGAGGATACCAGTGTACCCAACCTGTTGCCCAGCTGACAGTTGATTGAAGGTCTCAAAAATAAAAGAATACATTTTATTCCTTTGGGAATTTTATAAGTAAAATCTTCCAGGAGACTGGCTCCTGAGAGCCACGTCTTCTTCTGCTAGGCAGAAAAAAACTGAGGTCTGCTGACTGCAGGTGGGGGGGGGGGGGGGGTAATGTCCGGAGGGACCGCCCCCCTGGGTGGGGCTGTTCAGCTCTGGTTTGTTCTAGAATGTTTCTAACATTCTGCCTAGATCTTCTCCTGCGAGCAGGGACATATACCCACACGTAATCAGTATGACAGCCGTGTCAGTCCATGGACGCTAAGAGAAAGTATATTTTTCCCATACATGTGTGGATATTGCTGGTAACTTGAAAAACTCAATGATAGAAAAAGATTTTTAGGACCTCAAAAATGGTACAGATCATCTGCCGGCTGGAGTTAGGGAAAAAATTGTAGAACTGCTCTACATTGCTGTGGACTCATTTTTTGGACAGAGTGCGGTATCAAAACAGTAGAGAAGCCAATAGTCATCTTCGTTCACATCTTAGGACATTTAGATTTACATGAAAAAAAAATCATGACGTGCAGGCAATCAAACCATGTCCACAAAGCCCTTAATTGTTTACTTTTGTTCATTATGTAAAAATTTCCTCTTACCACATCAACTACACTAAAAATGCTCAGACAAAAGTGCAGGGAATGTCCTGAGAAACGCATTCAGACCACTATAGGTTGCTCTGGCTTCGATGTCCTCCCGACAACAAGCAAACAGTAAAATCCAGCAAAGGAAGCCGGCACTACAAATCCTTTGAAAACTATTTATTGGTACAATGGGTCAACGTGTTTCGCCAAACCGCCTTGGTCACAGCTCAAACATTAAAATGAGAATCAAAAATAAAAATGCTCATGCCTAAATTTCACATACCTGAGGAGTTGAGAATTTAACTTTGGGATTGTTATCTATCTCCCATAAACCTTCATTGAAACCCTTTCGTTTGTTGGGTTTGCCATACTTCTCCTTATTTTCTTCATATGGGAACATGTCCTTCGGTCCCAAAAAAGCTCTTCAAAATTAAACGAAACAAATTTAATTTGCGGTGCACATATTAAGAACAAACCATTTTTTTTTCGTGAGTGGACTACCAATCAACAACTGACAAACTTTTAGTCATTAGTTTACCAAGAATTCATTAGAGCAGGGCTTGACAAACCCCAGGTGCCAGGTCACAATTGCGTCTAGAATTAGCGACCTGGAGGGGCACAGCTGAGGTATCCTGTTTTCAGTACTGTTCAGGAGTGCCACAGATGGATCAGGTGGTAGAGGAACTTGTCAATTTCACACCAAGTGAAATAAGCCTTCCAATATGATGGCACACCTTTGTGGAGGTAGACTTTCTAACCCTGAGGGTAGGAATCAGTCTGATAATAAAAAGTTGGCCTGTACTGGTAATGAAATACTTTTGATACTCTTAATCCCCAAAACAAACCTGCAACTTTCTACCAAAAGGGGATCATATTACAATATTAAAAAAGAAAGCCTGACAATAAACCATTACTTAAAAAAATACATTTCTAACAGCTGAGATGGGGAAAAAAAATACAATACATCAAACTTACGTTTCATGGGTTCCAAAAAAGAAAATAGGCATTTTACTTGACGGAGGCTTAACTGCCCCATCAGGAAGTTCATCAACCTGTGAAAGAAATGTAAAAAGATTGCCATTAATAAATAAAAATAGTTAATGTTTATGTCAGAAAGTACAATCCCACTGTCAGCCTAAGTTTATACTGATGCAATACTGCAAACGCAGCACATCCTGTGCGTTTTTCCTGTACCACATTAAAATCGCATGACGTTTCATGAGATCTGCTGCTGGTGTCCATGTTAAATTAACGACACCCTAAAAACAGCTTGCAAAATGCAGTGCAATTGCCAGAAATTTGGTACGGATGCAATGCGATTTAAGCCACACAAAATGAATGCAGTGCGATGTCTGTGCAGATTGCTGCGGTGTCCCACACTGTGCAAGTGTGAACCAAGGCTAAAAAAAAAAAAAAAAAAAAAAATTGAACTGATGAAAAATAGGATTTTTGTACTCACCGTAAAATCTGTTTCTCTGACGTCCATGGACTGACACAGCCTCTCTTACACTTTACACGTGGGTTATGTCCCTGCTTGCAGAAGACCTAGGCAGAATGTGAAATGATATACATACATTATAAAAAGCCAGAGCTGAAAAGCCCCGCCCAGGGGGGCGGTCCCTCCGGACATTACCCTCCCACTGCAGTCAGCAGACCTCAGTTCGTAACAAAGCAGTACAAACCTTGAAAAGAAGGGTGGGTGCTGTGTCAGTCCATGGACGTCAGAGAAACGGATTTTACGGTGAGTACAAAAATCCTATTTTCTCTTGTCGTCCATGGACTGACACAGCCTCTCTTACACTTTACACGTGGGATGTCCCAAAGCAGTGTCAAGAGGGATGGGGGCAGTATAAATGGAAAAACAAAAAAAACTTCACTCCAAACAAGGCAGAGCTCCTCAACGGAGGAGTTGCAACATTAAACAGCGGCCTGCAACACCTTGCGGCCGAAGGAAGCATCCAAAGATGCAGCCACATCAACCTCCTAGAACTTAGAAGAGGTATGAACGGACAACCAGGTCGCCGCCTTGCACACTTGTGCAACAGGCGCTTGATGCCGGAAAACCCAGAAAGCATCAATTGCCCTGGCGGAATGCGCCATAACCGGAAGGTGGGGCGCCCGCCCCTTGAGGGCATAGGCCTGTATAACGGTCTGTCTGATCCACCTAGAAATGGTGGCAGACGAAACCGCTTGGCCCTGTTTTGGACCAGAGACAGACACAACTAGTGAGTCATACTTTCGAATAGAAGCAGTAGCAGACAGGTACACCCGCAAGGCACGTACCACATCCAATGTGTGAATGCAAACTCTCTGGGATGCGATGGATGAGGACACAAGGACGGGAGGACAATGTCCTCATTTAGGTGAAAGGCCGAGACAACCTTTGGCAAAAAAGGTCGCGGACGCAACACCGCCTTACCCTTATGGATGACCAAATAGGGCGACTTGCAGGACAAGGCCGCCAACTCAGACTCCCGTCTAACAGAAGTAATGGCCACTAAGAAGGCCACCTTCTGAGACAAGGTCAAGAGGGGAATATCTCTGATATTTTCAAAGGGAGGTTCCTGGAGAACCGAGAGCACCAAATTCAGATCCCAAAGGAGGGAGAGGAGGTTTAACAGGAGGGAGCACATGGCGAACCCCCCTGCACAAAGGTGCTAACCAAGGAATGACCCGCTAGCGGTCGCTGAAAGACGGCCAAGGCTGAAATCTGACCCCTAATGGTACTCAAAAGCAAGCATTTGGGTCACGCCACGCTGCCAGAACCGCAGGATTCTGGGGACGGAATACGTCCGTGGACGCCAGTCCAGCTCTTCGCACATAGCGATGTAAGCTTTACAGGTACGGTGATATATCTTTCTGCCGGAAGACTTCCGTGCCCTTAACATGGTCGAAATGACAGAATCGAGACCTCGGGTCTCTCAGCACCTGGCTTTCAATAGTCATACCGTTAAAGCCAGAGACTGTAAAGCAGGATGAAATATAGGACCTTGAGACAGAAGGTCCTCCCTCATTGGCAACCGCCAAGGAACGTCCGCGACGAGACGTACCAGATCGGCGTACCAATGACGCCGAGGCCAATCCGGAGCAAAAAGGGATCACCGGAATCCCCTCGGTCGCCACCCTGCGCAGCAGGCGAGGAAGCAGCTGCAGCGGAGGATAAACATATCAGGTGATAATGACCCCATGGGGCCACCAACGCATCCGAGGCATCCGCCCAAGGATCCCTGGACCTGGCCACAAACCTCGACACCTTGCGATTGAGTCAAGAGGCCATCAGGTCCACATCCGGCACAGAATTTGAAAAACCTCCGGGTCCAAGGACCACTCTCCCTGGTCCAGCGTCTGGCGAATCAGATAGTCCGCCTGCAAATTGTCTACGTCCGGAATGTAGACGGCCGACAGAGCCGGCACGCTTTTTACGGCCCACCTTAGGATGCGGGCGACCTCTGAAGCCGCAGTTGAGCTCAGAGTCCTCCCTTGATGGTTGACATACGCCACCGCCGTCCGACTGGATCCTGAGGGAGCGATCCTGTAGCCTCTCCGACCACGTGGAGAGGCACAGTCTGATTACCGATCAATGTTCTGGAAATACGGGCAAACGGGCTTCGTCCGGAGTCCTTGGGCTGACAGGACTCCCCAGACTCCACCCCAGCCCGTCAGGCTGGCGTTCGTCGTGATCACCGTCCACTGCATGGGGAGGAGCGACTTCCCGGACCGAAAAGCCGGGGACCTTAACCACCACGCCAGGGACGCCCTGACTGGGTGACTCACCTGGATCTGAACATCCAAGGACAACGGGGATTTGTCCCAAGTAGACAGGATCTTTCTGTAATGCCCGTGTGTGCCATTGGGCATATGGAACGGCCTTGAACGAGGCCACCACGAGTCCCAGGACTCTCAGGCAAAAAACGGATTGACAACAATTTTCGGGACGTCAGGACCCGCACTGCAGACTGGGATGTCAGTAACTTCTCCAGGGGTAGGAATACCTATGCCTCCAAGTAGTCCAGGATCAGAACGAGATACTCCTAATGCTGAGCCGGGACCAGGACTGACTTCTGAATGTTCAGGAGCCACCCAAAGTCTTTAAGGGTCTGACCGAAGATAGTCACACTTTCTTCTAATTCTGAGCCATTGTCTGCTCTAAGAAGATCGTCCAGATAGTCCACGATAGCAATGCCTCGCTGTCTCAGCAAAGCTAGAACCGGAGCAAGCACCTTGGCAAAACACCTTTGGTGCCGAGGCTAGGCCGAAGGGAAGAGCCACAAATTGATAGTGGACTTTGCCGATCGCAAAGCGCAGAAACTTATGGTGACTTGCGCAGATCGGGACATGCAAGTAGGCGTCCTTGATGTCCAAGGACGCCAGAAAATCCCATCGATGGAGTGTATAAGGCATTCAGGCCTTGAGGTCCAGGATTGGCCGAACCCCATACTTTTTTGGGACTACAAACAGATTCGAGTAGAACCCCTGAAACCTCTCCTGTGACGGAACCGGCACAATCACTCCGGACCTGATCAATCCTGCACGGTAGAGACATATACCCACGTTTTCAAGTATTAGAGCTGTGTCAGTCCATGGACGACGAGAAAAAGCTGATTTAAAACTTCAGAGCGACTTGCAAATAACTTCTGTAATAGAAGTCAATGCAAGTTGCGCTTTAGTTTCCCATGGAGCGACTTCTGCTTTATCTGTGCAGTCTGCCAAATCTGAGAAAAGACAATGTTTCTACTTATCAATGGACTGAACTCAGTTTAACCATTTAAAGACTAAGGCCTCATGCCCACTGGCGTTTTTACAGCTGCGTTTTTTGCAGCTTAAAAAACGCCTGTCCAAGTTATTGTAAATATTTTTTATTTTTTTTTGAAAAAAAAAAAAAACGGAGCTAAAAACGCGACCGCGCGTTAGTGCGCGTTTTTTGCGCGTTAGTGCGCGTTTGACGCTCGCGGTTTTTTCTGCCTAATTCTGACGCTGAGGAACGCACTGGCCCTGGGTTTTTTTTACAGCTTACAAACGCCTATGCTCTTTACAGCTCAAAAACGCCTAGGTGGGCATGAAGCTATAGACTAACATGGACAGGCGTTTATAAGCTGTAAAAAATGCTCAAAAACGCGGCTGAAAAAATGCCAGTGGGCATGAGGCCTAAATCTTTTCTGACACTTGTTGCTTACAAGTAAAATTAGGATTTTTGTACTCACCTGACGTCCATGGACTGACACAGCTGGATACTGTAAACGTGTGAGTATATGTCTCTACTCGCAGGAGAAGATCTAGGCAGAATGTTAGATACATACATTCTAGATCAAACCAGAGCTGAACAGCCTCACCAAGGGCGGCGGTCCCTCCGGACATTACCCTCCCACCTGCAGTCAGCAGACCTCAGTTCGTAACAAAGCAGTACAAACCCTAAAAATGAAAGGGTGGGTGCTGTGTCAGTCCAAGGACGTCAGAGAAATGGATTTTACGTTGAGTACAAAAATCCTATTTTCTGTTACCGTCCATGGACTGACACAGCTGGATACTGTAAACGTGTGGGACGTCCCAAAGCGGCATCAGAAGGGTGGGAGCAGTAGTAAAGGAACAACCAAAACTTTACTCCAAACAAGCAGAGCTCCTCAACGGAGGAGTTGCAACATTAAACAGCGGCCTGCAATGCTTTGCGGCCGAAGGGAGCATCCGAAGATGCAGCCACATCAACCTTATAAAATCTTGAAAAGGTATGAACGGACGACCAGGTCATCGCCTTGCACACTTGTGCAACCGACGCTTGATGTCTGAAGGCCCAGGAAGCACCAATTGCCTTGGTGGAATGCGCCGCAACCGGAAAGGAGGCTTGACAGGGAGAGGGAGAGGAGGCTTGACAGGGGGGAGATCACATGGCGAACCCCCTGCACAAAAGGTGCCATCAAGGAATGGCCCGGTAGCGGTCGTTGAAAAAAAAGACAGCCCGGGCCGAAATCCGACCCTCAAAAAAAAAAAGGGGGGGATGCAAGGCCAGCTTTTGGGTCACACCACGCTGTAAGAACAGCAAAATCCTGGTAACGGAATACATCCGAGGACGCCACTCAAGTTCATAGCGATGTAAGCCTTCCAGGTACGGTGAGAGCTTTCTGGAGGAAGATACCCGTGTCAACAACATAGAAGAGATGACCGAATACGAGAGAACTCGGTCCTTCAGCACCTGGCTTTAAACAGCCATGCCATTAAAGCCAAGGACTGTAAAGCAGGAGGAAGTATGGGATCATTAGACAGAAGGTCCACCCCAATAGGCAGTCGCCAGGAACGTCTGCGACTAGCCGAAGTAGATCGGCGTACCAATGTCGCCGTTCGAGCAATGAGGATCCCTGGAATAGTCTCAGCCCCTACTCTGCGAAGCCGGCGAGGCAACAACAGTAGCGGAGGGTAAACATTTATCAGGCGATACTGCCCCCACAGGCTTCCAACGCATCCGACGCGTCCGCCCAGGGGTCCCTGGACCTGACCACGATCTTGCCACCTTGCGAGTGAGTCGAGAGGCCATAAAGGTCCAGTTCCTGGGCCCCACCTCCGGGTAAAGGAGGTGCAAGGACCCTTCCCCTGCAATGCACGCGGCCGACAGGACCGTCTTGCAGCGAGATGTATGAAAATCCCAAAGAGACTCCGCAATGTATCGGAGAAGAGAGGCCCCGGTGTACAGGGTGCCTCAACTGTTGGCCAATAAAGGCAACTTTACAGAGCTTCCCTAGAAACTCGGTCAGAGGACCAGTACCCTCAGCCTCCGCAGGTGGCGCAAACCCACCCTGGGCACTGAGACCCTAAAAGCTTAAGCAGTTGCAGTGCACCTGCTAGACGACTGATGGCTGAAGCAGAGGCTTTTGTCCAGTCATTGAGCTACAAAAAACGCCAGAGACGCAGCCACTAACGGGCTTAACGCTAACCTCAGCCTGGCGAAAACAGTCCAAGCCAGCGCTTCAGATCACCACTGAAAGCAGGTGGAAAGTGGTACCCCTGAAACCAGGGATCCTTGTGACAATGCTCCATCCAGCAGCTACCCATGCACAAGTGCTGATTGTACAAACACAGTTTATACCAGGGCTTGACAAATTTGCTTGGAATCTAGGAGCCAGAAAAAAAAAAAACCTGGCTCCTAATTTTTTTTATAGAACGACCAACGCGTGCAGAAGCGAACGCATACGCGAGTAGTGCCCGCATATGAAAGCGGTGTTTAAACCACACATGTGAGGTATCGCCGTGATTGGTAGAGCGAGAGCAATAATTCTAGCCCTAGACATACTCTGTAACTCAAAACATGCAACCTGTAGAATTTTTTAAATGTCGTCTATGGAGATTTTAAAGGGTAAAAGTTTGTCGCCATTCCGTGAGCGGACGCAATTTTGAAGCGCGACATGTTGGGTATCAAATTTACTCAGCGTAACATTATCTTTCACAATATAAAAAAAAATTTGGCTAACTTTACTGTTGTCTTATTTTTTAATTTAAAAAAAAGTGTACGTTTCCTCAAAAAAGTGCGCTTGTAAGACCGCTGTGCAAATACGGTGTGACAGAAAGTATTGCAACAGCCGCCATTTTATTCTCTAGGGTGTTAGAATAAAAAATATATATAATATTTGGGGGTTAACTTCTAAGTAAAGGGAAGGCGATGGGCGGGTAGTGAAACAGGCAAGCATTGCTGGTTGACTTGTCATACCAACGGGCACCACAAGATGGCACCAGATTACAGAACGAAGCCCAGGCCTGCAGAAGGCCGCAAAGCCGCGGCCTAAATTAACGGCCGGCGCGGCCCGACGAGATCACGCGATCGCAGAGGAGGGGGCGCACGGAGATGCAGGTAACCTCAGCTGTGCTGCCCCAGGTCGCTAATTCTAGTCGCATTTGCGACCTGGCGCCCGGGGATTGTCGAGCCCTGGTTTATACTATGTATTGCGTCAAACGCGCAAATAGAGTGTGGGAGGAAACCCACCCAGCCACAAAGAGCATAATACCACCACATACGGCGTATGTAGTTTAGTATGTGTGGATAAACCTATTAAACACGTTTATACTGTGCCAGCGACGAAGGCGCACACTTCGAGGCTTCGACGTAAACCAGCCACGCAGACTGCGTACACAACCGGGTAGGTATGTTATAGCCTGCGAATAAACAAATGGCACATGTTTATACTGTGCATAGCACTGAAAATGCGCACACCATTGGAACGCAGGGGAGAAACCTCAGCACCCGGATGCAACCCAAGCAGACTGCATACGCATACCGTGTAGGTATTATAGTATGTGTGCTAAACATTTTGCACAAGCCCATGTGTGCATATCACCGAAGGCGCGCACACTGTTGGAACCCGAAGTACCCCACGCATATTCAGAGAAAGCAATACCTACAACTACTGTGAATGTACTTAGTGTATAGACATAATGTGTATGTTTACACTGTGTATTGCACCAAAGGCATGCATGTCACGTAGCGTGGGCGGAAACCCACGCAGACTGCACAGACATACCGTGTAGGTATGTTAGCATGTGGATATCCAATCGCACAAATTTAGACTGTGCATAGCGCCAAAGCGCCCATACCAATGGAGTGTGGGAGGGAACCGGAGTACCCGGAGGAAAACCACACAGACTGCCTACACGTACCGTGTAGGTATTATAGCATGCGTGATAAACATTGAACATGTTTAACTGTGCAGAAGGCCAAAGGCGCACATACCGCCAGCGCATGGGAGGAAACCGAAACACCTCCACGCAGACAGCACACAGATACAGTGTAGGAATGATAGAATGTGAATAAACATATTGCACGTTTATGCTGTGCATTTCCATTGGAGCGTGGGGGGAAACCGGAGTACCCGGAGGAACCCCACGCAAACAATATACCCATACTGTAAACATGTATAGTATGTGCAATAAACATATTGAACATGTCTATACTGTGCAGAGAGCCGGAGTGCACATACCATGAGAGCGCGGGAGGACACCGGAGTCCCCGGCGGAAACCCGCGCCGACCCAGAGAGTATAATACATACATATACTGTGAATGTATCTGGAGTCGTGCATAAACATATTTTGTACGTTTATATCATGTATGGCACTGAAACAGCATTGGAACGTGGGGGGACACCCACGCAGACAGACCAATAACACATACATACACTGTGAATGTATGCAGTGTAGAGGTATAGGAGGAGTTTAAATTATGGCGCAGAGGCGCAGAATCTTCTCTGTATCATTCAAACCTGCTTGACTGTGCTGCCGAAGCAGCATGCAGGTAACAGGTAACCTCTGACAGTGTGTCTGTCAGAGCTCAAAGCGTTCCCCAGGAAATGGCGGGAAATGTTGCCTCAGGATATCACACAGAAGGCTCACAGGGACTAGAGACAAACAAAAAAAGTCCTCCCCCCCACCATGCTGCACCGACCAGGGGGAGGGAAACACTGTACCAATGTATCATCCATGCTGCTCTTGACGCAGCGTGTGAGGAAAACAGTGAGGAAGCTCTGTAAAAGAAAGGCTTGAAGGAACCAAGGGAAACAACGTCCACCTGAAGTACCTCAGCCACAGCAATTCCAGCTTGAGAGTGTTCTTTACATCATCAATGAGATCACTTACAAGCACCCTGTCATTCACTGACACAGAACTGGAGTCTTTCCTCATAAGGGAATGTCCTGTTCATAGACATTAAATATTCAGAGCTAGGGTCCTGAGCACAGTAGCTAGGCCCATATCTGAATCAGAGCACTCCTACACTAAAGATTTTTGAGGGGGCTTATAGCTCCTTTTGCTGGCACACTGCTTCCATTCTGACAGGAATGATTCCAGGACGGCTGACAACTGTTCCATAAGGACCGCAGGTGCAGGAAACATATGAACATGTTTAACTATGCAGCACTGCCAGTTGCCCCAGACAAGTGTGGAGAGCAGGTGTATCAGACTCCATAACGCCACCCTCTGAGACCTTATACACTATACAGTGAATATACAGTCCACCCACTGGCTACTCTGAGGAGGGGATACCCGGAGGACTCACCAACCCTTAAGGACCGCTCAGTCCTGCTGAAGCGCGATGTGAGCCTGAGGAGAGTGAAGAATCTGTGAGGAGCGCCAATGCGCGCGCTAATGGCGCACGCAATAATCACCTCACACACCAGAAAAAAAAAACTGCCCCTCTCTCCAGAACCCACTACAGACATGAGCGCCCAGCTAGGCCAGAGTGACCCCCAAGCACAGCACCAGTACAGGGTGCAGAGAGCAGCATAACAGGGGGGAGACAGGGAGAAACCCCCCATATAAAGAAACAGAGCCAGCATGTACTCACCTGCAGTAGGAGAGACTACTTACCCGTCTCTTTCAGTGACCCACTGGCTTGTTTCAGACAGACCTATCACAGAGCAGTACTGCGTAGCTGTCGGCCTGGTCCACCGCGAGAGATACAGTCAGGTACGGTTCAATCGCATGAAAGCAACCCGGCCACCCCTGGAGTCATGGGGCACGTCATGAACTGAGTCTCACGTGCACAAGACGAGGATCAGCACGCTCGATGGTCGGACAGGGAAGACGAGGATACCAGTGTACCCAACCTGTTGCCCACCTGACAGTTGATTGAAGGTCTCAAAAATAAAATAAAAATTCCCAAAGGAATAAAATTTAAAAGTAAAATCTTCCAGGAGGCTGGCTCCTGAGAGAGCCACGTCTTCTGCTAGGCAGAAAAAAACTGAGGTCTGCTGACTGCAAGTGGGAGGGTAATGTCCGGAGGGACCGCCCCGCTGGGCGGGGCTGTTCAGCTCTGGTTTGTTCTAGAATGTATGTTTCTAACATCTAACGATCTGCCAGATCTTCTCCTGCGAGCAGGGACATACACCCACACGTTGACAGTATCCAGCTGTGTCAGTCCATGGACGGTAAGAGAAAATCCTGTATTTTCTGCTAGAAAATCACTTTGAACCCCCAAACATTATATTTTATTTTTTTTAGCACACGGTATTTGCGCAGCGGTCTTTCAAAAACGCAATTTTGGGGAAAAATACTTTTTTTTTTTTTAATTAAAATCAGCATCATATATCGGCCAGAGAAAAACCCATAACGGTCGACCTCTAGCCATAACACCTTCAAAAGGGTTCCCGAGCCTTTAAATGGTCTCAGTCTGGTTCAGTAGGAATCACAATCATGGTAAAAACTGCTGACCTGACAGTTGTGCAGAAATCCATCATTGACACCCTTCATAAGGAGGGAAAGCCTCAAAAAATAAGATTTTTTTTTACTTGCCGTAAAAAAAAAAAAATCTGAGTTCACGGACAGACACAACCTTATTCTTGACAAAGTGGGTATTAACACTTTCTGCCTAGTCACTCCTGAAGGAAGGCTAACAACTTCAAAGCTGAACAGCCCCGCCCAGGGTGCGGTCCCCTACTGACTATATCCTCTCAGCCTTCACTAAGCAGATCAGTTCGTCATAAAGCAGTACAAACTTAAAAAAAGAGGGGTGGGTGGTGTGTCTGTCCATGAACTCAGAAAGTAAAAAAAAAAAAAAAAAAAATCTTGACAAAGTGGGACATCCCAAAGCAGTGTCAAAACGAGGGGTGGGAACAGCATTAAAACAACTTCACCCCAAAACAAAAACAGAGCTCCTCAACGGAGGAGTTGCAACTCTAAACAGCCACCTGCAATACCTTGCGGCCGAAAGAAGCATCCGAAGATGCACACACATCAACTTGTAAAGTTTAGTGAAAGTGTGAACGGACGACCAGGTCGTCGCCTTACACACCTGGGAAACAGACGCTTGATGCTCTCAGAGCTCGGACAGCGTCAAAGAAATACGTTGTCTCCTTAGGATTCGACGGATGAGGACACAAGGGTGGCAGTACGTCTTCCTTGAGATGGAAGGTCGAAAACGACCTTAGGAAGAAAAGAAGGCTGTGGACGCAGCACCACCCATCCTTGTGGAAGATCAGATAGGGATCAGATAGGGAGCCTTGCATGACAAGGCTGCCAGCTCAGAAACCCATCTTAACCGACGTAACAGCCACCGAAAGGACCACTTTCTGAGAAAGTGTCGACAAGGGAATTTCCCTGATGTTCTCAAACGGTGGTTTCTGAAGCACCGAGAGGCCATGCCAATAACCCAAGAGGCACCACTTGTCCTGGTCGAATGTGCCGGGAAAGGGAGGCGCCCGACCCTTTATGATATACAAAAATGCAGCGCTATGCGTATAACAATATGTGACACCCAAGTGTTCAAAAATTAACTAGATCACAAAGGATGGATGCGAGTCCAAATATATATGAAAATCCAAATAAATATGTGGAAAGTTTATAATGATCAAAACGTTGATGTGATCAGAACTTGTTCAGTTCAAAAAAATTTATACGTGAATCTTCCAACGTAATAAGTGACTAGTGATGTAACCACCACCACGTGAAGGGGAGGCTTACCGGATGAAGTGGACCCTATGCACGTATGTGTATAGGATCAGACAGGCTGAATAAGTATATATCCGTACATATGGAATCCCGGCCGGCACCATGCACCCTTATGTCCAAGCTCAAGGGAAAACACCAGATGTTCCAGCCAATAGGAATGATATAATAGCTCACATAGAGTTCATGTGGAAGAAAGAAGGAGATGGCACATGGCGTAATACCGCAAAAGAAATTTAATGAATATAGGTAGGTACACTTACATGCAATCCATATATATAGCGCTATGCAAAAACACTCAATGGCAGCAGTGGAGTCTCCCAACGCGTTTCGCAAAACCTTGCATCGTCTGGGGTGCGACTCCACTGTTGCCTGTATGCTATTTATAAGTATCAAGGACCTCCCCCTAGTCTGCCCATTGAGACAGTACTTCCTGTGAAATCCAAAATGGCGCCGGAGCGTGCGTTCCAAGCCTCTCTATGAAACCCCTCCATAGGTGGTTATTACATCCTCATGTGGGAAGCTGTATGGGCCAGATGGGGAGGTGCTTATAACTGAATCCACATCCATAACCACTTACCTATACATAAGGGCTGAACCATGCAGTAAACGTATCTGCGGAGCCCTCGTAGCAGGAAGCCAACGCTGCGACCATGACATCACCATTAGGCCAAATAATAGCCTCACGTGTCCGTCCCGTACCACCGCGCGACCGTCACAAAACGTCGCCTGGCGTGCGGACGTTCACGTCTCACAAAAGTGACGTGGAGGCGTCATCCAGCCCCACATGACCGTCACGTGACCATCACGGAGCGTCGCGCTGCACGAGGACGTCCACACCTAACAGAAGTGACGCATCGCGTCATCAACTGATGGCGCGGCGTCCCCAGAACAGAGGTTCTCCCTGGCTAATTACGTTGGCTACGCTGCGCTCCAACGCGTTCTTGGTCCCTGTTGTCCCTAGGATACCGACCATTTACTATCTACCGAAGGTCCATAAAGATCCCGTACATCCACCCGGTCGTCCAATTGTGAGTGGGATCAATTCCGTCACATCCAGAATTGGCCGCTACATCGACCATTATCTCCAACCTTTGGTCAGGCGTGTGCCATCCTATCTGGCGGACACGGGGGCTACTATCAGAAAATTACAGGATGTGAATATTGGCAGCGATTACATCCTGGTGACAGCTGATGTAGCCTCGCTTTACACATGTATCCCACATAAGGGGTTAGAAGCGGTACAATATTTCTTGGAGAAGGAAGAAACTTTAGCTCCCTTTCAAAGGGCGTTTATTATGGAATTATTGGAGTTCGCCACGAGAAGCAGCTATTTCTGGTTCAATGATGATAATTTTTACCTCCAGTTGAGAGGTGTGGCCATGGGGGCTAAATATGCCCCCAGTTTGGCCAATTTGTTCATGGCTAAATGGGAGGAGGATGTCGTCTATACCTATGATACCCAGCACTTGGTGTTTTGGGCTAGGTACATTGACGACATCCTCCTCCTATGGAGTGGCAGTGTTGCATCACTTGAGATCTTTATGGGCTATCTAAATGCCAATGACAGGGGGATTTCCCTTTCATACACTGCCAGCCATGAGATGATCCAGTTTCTTGATCTAGAAATTAGTATCCATGACCGTCAGTTCTGTTTTCAAACACATTTTAAGAAAACTGATCGGAATGGGCACATTCCACAAGATAGCTGCCATCATCAATCTTGGCTCAAGTCTGTCCCGCGGAGTCAGTTCCTTAGATTGAGAAGGAACTGTAGTGATGTCAACATCTTCCTAACTCAGGCTGAGATCCTTAAAAAATGCTTTATTGATAAGGGCTATGATCCTGCCAATTTAGACAAAGATCTCGGACAGGTACTTGAGACTGATAGGTGCTCTCTGTTAGAGGTCAAACAGAAAGGCGAACCCAACAATGTTTTCAAATGGGCTATGCTCACTTCCTTCTCCTTACAGCACAAACAAGTGAAAGCTATCATAATGAAGCACTGGGATATCTTGAAAAATAACATCCTCGGTCCAGTCTTACCAGATCAGGCCAAAGTCATTTTTAGAGGGGCACCCACCCTCCAGGGTAGAATAGCACCCAACATCATCAATCCCCCAGTACGCCCCTCCTTTTTCCATCAATTGGTGGGCTATCATCCCTGTAAGAGGTGTAGTGTGTGTAGATATAACATCTGGTAGGAGCAAAACCTTAGAGTTTAGGTCAACTAGTACAGGAAAGTCGTATCCGATTTAAACAATTTTGTACATGCTCCACCACACATATTGTATATCTTATCACCTGCCCTTGCGGGAAACAATATGTAGGTCGTACCATCAGGCCTTTTTCGGTTAGAGTGGGGGAACATGTTTCACTAATCCTGGGGGGCGATGTTAATCACACGGTGCCTAGACATTATAGGCTATATCACAGTAGAAATCCAGCTGGCACACAATTTTTGATCATTGATCATTTTATTCCCCATTGGAGGGGTGCCCCCAAAATTAGGGGTGTGTCCCAGTTGGAGACCTACTGGATATATGAACTACAGACGCACAGGCCGTCCGGTTTAAATGTTGAGTGGGATATCAATTCGTTCATCGACCAATCTTAGTAATGCTTGTTTCCATTGGACCATGGACCTATTTTCACCTTTTCTTTATGGAAATTTTTGTGGAAAAATATAACTCCCCACGATTATCTCCTTTTTTATGTTTATTTTAATGTATTTGTTATATATTTTATATAATATGTCAGTTGTATTTGTCACTGTGTGTGTTGATTGGGATTACCTTCTGGTTTGCCTATTGGACAGTCCACTGTTGCTTTAAGTGGGATTCCTTTCGTGACATTTCATGGTAGGGGGCTTCCCAGTTTGTTTCCACATGGGAGATTCACTTCCTTATGTGAGATTTTCATCTCACACACAGTGTGATGTTTAGAGGGTTCATTTCCCCTTTTTGTCATCCTACGTCTATTTTATCATTTTAATAATTGTTTTATGACGTTTTTTAGTGTTGAATTACAATTAGTAATCAGTAATTTTAGCAGGTGGTCACAATTGCATTCATTTTGCTTTGTTTCTATCTATTTGTAGCCACATTTCTGGCCTTTAGTGGAAGCTCTATTAGATCCATGCGGACCACTAAGGGTTAACCCATTTCCTTTCCTGGCTGCGCTCCACGCCCTGTGTTTTGGCTTTGGAGCGCAGCGTAGCCAACGTAATTAGCCAGGGAGAACCTCTGTTCTGGGGACGCCGCGCCATCAGTTGATGACGCGATGCGTCACTTGTTAGGTGTGGACGTCCTCGTGCAGCGCGACGCTCCGTGATGGTCATGTGATGTCACGTGACGGTCATGTGGGGCTGGATGACGCCGCCACGTCACTTTTGTGAGACGTGAACGTCCGCACGCCAGGCGACGTTTTGTGACGGTCGCGCGGTTGTACGGGACGGACACGTGAGGCTATTATTTGGCCTAATGGTGATGTCATGGTCGCAGCGTTGGCTTCCTGCTACGAGGGCTCCGCAGATACGTTTACTGCATGGTTCAGCCCTTATCATGTATAGGTAAGTTATCATGTATAGGTAAGTGGTTATGGATGTGGATTCAGTTATAAGCACCTCCCCATCTGGAGGGGTTTCATAGAGAGGCTTGGAACGCACGCTCCGGCGCCATTTTGGATTTCACAGGAAGTACTGTCTCAATGGGCAGACTAGGGGGAGGTCCTTGATACTTATAAATAGCATACAGGCAACAGTGGAGTCACACCCCAGACGATGCAAGGTTTTGCAAAACGCGTCGGGAGACTCCACTGCTGCCACTGAGTGTTTTTGCATAGCGCTATATATATGGATTGCATGTAAGTGTACCTACCTATATTCATTAAATTTCCTTTGCGGTATTACGCCATGTGCCATCTTCTTCTTTCTTCCACAGGAACTCTATGTGAGCTATTATATCATTCCATTGGCTCGAACATCTGGTGTTTTCCCTTGAGCTTGGACCTTGGACATAAGGGTGCATGGTGCCGGCCGGGATTCCATATGTACGGACATATACTTATTCAGCCTGTCTGACCCTATACACATACGTGCATAGGGTCCACTTCATCCGGTAAGCCTCCCCTTCACGTGGTGGTGGTTACGTCACTTATTACTTTGTAAGATATACCTATACATTTTTTGAACTGAACAAGTTCTGATCACATCAACGTTTTGATCATTATAAACTTTCCACATATTTATTTGGATTTTCATATATATTTGGACTCACATCAATCCTTTGTGATCTAGTTAATTTTTGAACACTTGGGTGTCCCATATTGTTATACGCATAGCGCTGCATTTTTGTATATTGTCTGTTGCTTTTTTCCACAGGTATTGTAGCTGCTTATATGTGTTAGCAGCGCGAATATGGTTTGTATTTTTTGCCCGACCCTTTATGGCGTAAGCCCGATCACGATCTGTCAGATCCACCTCGAGATGGTGACCGACGAGACCGCTGGGCCCTTCTTGGGACCAGCCACCGAAACAAACTGAGTCTGAACTCCGTTCCAGAGTAGTAACAGACAAGTAACACTCTAAAGCCCTGTACACACGATCGGATTTCCTATGGATTCTAATCCAATGGATTTTTTCCATCGGAAATTCGATGAAGCTGACTTTGTCTTGCCTACACACCATCAGTCAAAAATCCGAACGTCCCAAACACCGTGACGTAAAACACTTCGACAAGCCGAGAAAAATGAAGTTCAATGCTTCTGAGCATGCGTCGACTTGATTCTGAGCATGCGTGCCTTTTTTTGTCCAACGGAGTTCCACACAGACGATCGGAATGTGCTATCTTTCCCCCCCCCCCCCCATCGGATAAATTTAAAACATGTTCTATTTTTTCTCACCGATGGAAAAAAAAAGACCGATGGGGCCCATACACGATCGGTTTGTCCGATGAGAAAAGTCCATCGGACTGTTTATCGGCATTAGAGTTCGGACAAGGTCAAAGGAATGCAACGTCGTCTCCTTAGGATTCGACGGATGAGGACACAAGGCTGGCAGTACAATGTCTTCCTTGAGATGGAAGGCCGAAACAACCTTAGTAAGAAAAGAAGGCTGCGGACACATCACCACCTTATCCTTGTGGAAGATCAGATAGGGAGCCTTGCATAACAAGGCTGCCAGCTCAGAAACCCATCCTAACTGACAAAAGCCACCAAAAGGGCCACTTTCTGAGAAAGTGTCAACAAGGGAATCTCCCTATGTTTTCAAACGGTGGTTTCTGAGGCACCAAGAGGCCATGCCGTTAAGCCAGTGACTGTAAAGCAGGATGGCGTATGGGACCTTGCGACAGCAGGTCCTCTCGTAGCGATAGACGCCAAGGGATGTCTGCTATACAAGTCCCACGGAGGTAGTGGAGGGCGGACCGGAGGGCCACATGCTGAACCCCCTGTACAAAACGTTCTAAAGAGTGAGCCCCCAGGGGTCGTTGGGGAAAAAAAAAAAAAAGACAGCCAGGGCAGATATCCGCCCCACGCTGTAAGAACAGGACGACTCTGGAACCAACTAAGTATGTGGATGCCACCTCCTTTGCTCCAAATGGATATGTAGGTCTTCCAAGTGCGATGGTAAATCTTCCGGATGATTTCCGAGCACTCCTCATGGTAGAGATCACAGAGTCCGACAGGCCCCGGTCTCTAGCACCTGGCTCTCAATAGCCATGCTGTTAAGCCAGTGACTAAAATAGGATGGCGTATGGGACCTTGCGACAGCAGGTCCTTTCTTAGCGGCAGGCGCCAAGAGGCGTCTGCTACCAGACGCACTAAATAGGCGTACCAAGGACGGCGAGGCCAATCCAGAGCAATTGGGATCATTGGAATCCTCCAGTCTGTGAAGCAGATGAGAAAGGAGCTTCAGAGGAAGCAAGGCATAAATTAGCTGGTACCGACTCCACGGTGCCACCAACGCATCTGTGGCGTCAGACCATGGGTCTCTTGACCTGGCCACAAACCTCAATACCTTCCGATTGAGTCGAGAAGCCAGGATCTACGTCTGGCGTGCCCCATCTATGGCAAAGGAGCTGAAACCCCTCTCCGTGGTCCAGCATCTGGCGACTCCGCCTGCCAGTTTTCTACGCCCGGAATGTATACGGCCGACAGGGCCGGTACGCTCCTTTCTGCTCACCTTAGGATGTGAGCGATCTCTGATGCTGCAGCCAAGATTCTTGTTCCTCCCTGATGGTTAACCTACTCCACCGCTGTGGCGGTGTCCGACTAGATCCTGACTGTACGCCCCTGTAGCCTCTGCGACCATGTGGAGAGGCACAGCCTGATCGCCCAGAGTTCCAGGGCATTGATCGGCAAGTGGGATTCCTCTGGAGCCAAGAAACACTGGTCGACTGAACCCCCCGGACTCCCAACCGGTACGGCTGGCGTCTGTCGTGACCACCATCCAGTATAAAGGAAGGAATGACTTCCCGGACAGAAGAGCCGGTGATGTCAGCCACCAAACTAGAGAGGTCCTGACTAGGTGGCCACCCGGATTTGATAATCCAGGGATGATGGGCACTTATCCCCTCTGGACAGAATTACCTTCTGTAACACATGTGTGAAATCGCACATATGGTACCGCCTCAAAAAGGAGGCTACCATGAGGCCCAGGACTCGAATGCAAAAGCGGCGTGACGACCATCCCTGGGATGTCAACTGCTGCACCGCAGCCCGAAGGGTCTGCAACTTTCCCATAGGAGGAACGTTTGCCTCCGGAGGAGTCCAGAATCAACCCCAGATACACTATGGAGTTGAATCGGTACCAATAATGGCTTCTGAGTGTTCAGCAACCAAAGTATCGGAGGGTCTGACAGGTTATAGACCCGCTCACCTCAGATTGTCCAAGTAGCCCAGGATAGCGATGCCACGCTGTCTTGGTAGTGCCAGAATCAGGGCGAGCACCTTGGTGAACATCTTTGGTGCCGATGCCAGGCCAAGGGGGGCGCCACCATTGGTAGTGGTCTTCCCCAGTCGCAAGGCCCAGACCTGTCTGATGCCTGGTGCCTATGGGGACCTGCAAGTATGCGTCCTCAACAGAGCAAACCAACTTCCTCCGTAATCTTTGTACCTACACAAGCAATTGAGGGCCCTGAGATCCAAGGTTGGATGAACCCCCTCCTCCTTGGTACTATGAACAGATTTGAGTTAAACCCCTGAAACAGTTCCTGTACTGCAACAGGAATTATCACCCCGCGTATTAGCAGGTTTGGAACCGCCCCCTAGAGGAGAAGCTGGCGGTTGGAGGGGAAAGGAATAAAATAAAAATCTGTTCCGAGGGCAAGAGAGAAACTATCTTGTACCCTGAGGAAACTACTTCGCAAACCCACCGGTCGGGGATCTGAGATGTCCACCAGGTCGTGAATTCGCGAACACATCCCCCTACCCGAGAGATGGGTGGGGACAGACCTTCGTGCGGACGTAGATTTGTTCGCAGGCTTGTTGGGCTTGTGAAACCAGGGACGCTTCTGTCCCTCCACAGGCGCTTTATCGGCCACACACACACACACACACACACACACACACGTCTGTTTGCGGTGAAGGAGAGCCCTAGCCAAATGGGGTAGCTCCTTACCTCTTTTAGATTGTGGGAGCAGCATGCTCTTACCTCCTGTGGCATATTTATAATGTCCTCCAGGGATGCTCCAAAAAAGTCTGTCACCCTTAAAAAGGCAATCCGTCAGGGCCTTCTTGGAAGATTGGTCCGCCGACCAACCCTTTAGCCAGAGCAGACGGCGTAACACCACCGCATAGCTTGAGGCTCTGGACAGCAGAAAAATAGTGTCCAAGGCTGAGTCGCAGACAATTTTAAGGCCCAGTATTAAACTGGTCGGCAATAGCCACCTCGTCTGAGGGAGCTTCCTGTGCTTTAAAACCCATGGAGCAGCCTCTTTGCCCCTTCAGAGTGTCTGAGACACCAGGGCCCCATAGGTAGCAGATGACCGCTTCAGCCTTCCTGTCCACAGGGTCTATGAAAGCAGGAGCCCCTTCCACCAGAATGCCAAACTTTTTTGAGGACCGAAAACCTTTTGAGGTTTGTCCCGCTCCTTGTATAAAAGCTTGTCTAGATAAGACGCACAACACCTTAGCAGTGCGGGTCGGCTTGCGGAACCCGAAGGGACCGACACCTCTGCGTTTCTGCAGGCTCCTCTATCTTTAGAGTATCCCGCACTGCGGTGATAAGGTCACCTATCAGAGCATTATCGTGTGGTGACCCGGACTGTCCGGCCGGCCACGGTCCGCATCCTCTGATATGTCAGAACAAGGGCCATGAGCCGTAGCTGGGCCCGGCAACGCATCAGAGTTATCCCCAGAAGATGGCGGAGGCACTTTTTACCCCCCCGTGTTCTAACGAGCAGGACGCCGACCTAGCGTCTGACACAGCGGGTGCAGAAGCACCAGATGCCAATTCAGGTGTATCAGGGGGAGAAGTGTCTGCTTCTGATGTCATGCTGACCCACGCACCTGACACAAGGACTCCAGTTCAAGGTACCAACAGCCCACCCTCCTAGCTGCGACAGAGACGAGGGGTTTCTCCCCCCCTCCAGAGGACCCCTCATCCTAGAACAGTAGTAGTATGGCTGCCATCCGCTTCCTAGTAGAGCTGCTTCCTTGTCAGCTATCCGTCTGACCACTCTGCAGCGTGTGTCTGTAGGCTTGCGCCGTTTAAATGCTCTTCGATCTGCGTGGACCATGATAAAATGGCCGCCGAGCAGCAACTAGAGGCCAAACAGCGCGGACCACAAAAACATGGCCGCCAGCGCAGAAGAAGCCAAACAGCATGGATCACAAGAAAAATGGCCGCCAAACAGCGCAAACCACAAGAACACGGCCACCGAATGCAGCTAGGGGCCAAACAGCATGGATCACAACAAAAATGTCCAAGCGGCCAAACACAGCGTGGACCACAAGAACATGGCCGCCACGCAGATAGAGGCCAACCAACATGGATCACCAGCAAAATGGTCGCCAACAGCATTGAGAACACACAGGTAAGCAAACTTTTTTCACGGCAGCTCATAACATTTATCTAGCGGAGATACATGCAGTTCCCACACAGGTGGAGTGCCCCCCTAAGGTGAACCTCCACCCCAGCAGCCAGCCTAGATCAGAGAGCCTAGGGAGGAGGGAAGGAAGGGAAAGGATAGAACATCTTACCTCTCCAGGAATGCCCAGCTTTGTCTTCCTGCCGAAGCAGGGGATTACTACTTACCCTTCCTGCGTGGATTATGCTGGAAGCATCCCAGACAGGCCACCTTCCGCATGGTGACGGAGGGGACTGTCGGCCCAGCTGCTGTGACTCAGCCCTATAGACCGGTCATATGCATGCCCTGGAGCCACCCGTAGAGCGACGGGCATGTCGTGGAAAACCCAGTGCGTAGCTAGGGTCGGCACACACTCGATGGCCGAAACTGGGAAGACTACAAGGATCCAGCCTGCCACCCAGTCGGCAGTTGATCGAAGATCACAGGAACAAAAAATAAAAATAAAATTTAAATCTGAACAAAAAAAAAAAAAACTCAGGCCTATGGGCCTGACGGGAGCCATGTCTTCTCCTTAGCTAGGCAGAAAAAAACTGATCTGCTTGGTGCAGGCTGAGAGGATATAGTCAGTAGAACTGGGCAGGGCTGTTCAGCTTTAAAGTTAACACTTTCTGCCTAGTCACTCCTGAAGGAAGGCTAATACCCACTTTGTCACGATTAAGGCTGTGTCCGTCCATGAACGAAAGAGAAAAGGTAATTGCAAAAGAAGTTGGAAGTTCCCAAAGTGCTGTATCAAAGCACATTAACCACTTAAGCCCTGGACCATTTGGTAGCTGGAGGACCAGAGGTGAATTCAGAATTTTGCACTGCGCTGCTTTAACTGTAAATTGTGCGGACATGCAATGTTGTACCCAAACGAAATTTGCGTCCTTTTCTTCCCACAAATAGAGCTTTCTTTTAATGGTATTTGATTGCCTCTGCGATTTTTATTTTTTGCGATATAAACGGAAAAAGACAGAAAATTTTGAAAAAAAATGATATTTTCTACTTTTTGTTATAAGAAAAATCGAATAAACTCAATTGTAGTCATACATTTAGGCCAAAATGTATTCAGCCACATGTTTTTAGTAAAAAAAATGTCAATAAGCGTATATTTATTGGTTTGCGCAAAAGTTATAGAGTTTACAAACTAGGGTACATTTTCTGAAATTTACACAGCTTTAAATTTATGACTGCCTATCTCATTTCTTGAGGTGCTAAAATGACAGGGCAGTACAAAACCCCCCCCCCCAAATGACCCCATTTTGGAAAGTAGACACCCCAAGGAAATTGCTGAGAGGCATGTTGAGCCCATTGAATTTTTTATTTTTTTGTCCCAAGTGATTGAATAATGACAAAAAAAAAAAAAATTACAAAAAGTTGTCACTAAATGATATATTGCTCACACATGCCATGGTTATATGTGGAATTTCACCCCAAAATACATTTTGCTGCTTCTCCTGAGTACGGGGATACCACATGTGTGGGACTTTTTGGGAGCCTAGCCGCGTACGGGACCCCGGAAACCAAGCACCGCCTTCAGGATTTCTAAGGGCGCAAATTTTTGATTTCACTCCTCACTACCTATCACAGTTTCGAAGGCCATAAAATGCCAAAATCGCACAAAACCCCCCCAAATGACCCCATTTTGGAATATAGACACCCCAAGCTATTTGCTGAGAGGAATGGCGAGTATTTTACAGCTCTCATTTGTTTTTGAAAATGAAGAAAGAAAATATATATATATATATATTTTTTTTTTTCAATTTTCAAAACTTTGTGACAAAAAGCGAGATCTGCAAAATACTCAATACCTCTCAGCAAATAGCTTGGGGTGTCTACTTTCCAAAATGGGGTCATTTGGGGGTGTTTTGTGCTATCTGGGCATTCCATGGCCTCCGAAACTGTGATAGGCAGTGAGAAGTGAAATCAAAAATTTACACCCTTAGAAAGCCTGAAGGCGGTGCTTGGTTTTTGGGGTCCCGTACATGGCTAGGCTCCCAAAAAGTCTCACACATATGGTATCCCCGTACTCAGGAGAAGCAACAGAATGTATTTTGGGGTGTAATTCCACATATGCCCATGGCATGTTTGAGCAATATATCATTTAGTGACAACTTTGTGCAAAAAAAAAAAAAATATTGTCGTTTTTCCGCAACTTGTGTCAACATATAAAAAATATTCCATGGACTCGACATGCCTCAGTATATAGCTTGGGGTGTCTACTTTCCAAAATGGGGTAATTTGGGGGGGTTTTGAACTGTTCTGGCATTTTATACACAACATTAGGAAGCTTACATCCACTCTTCTAACCACTTGAAGACAAAGCCCTTTTTGACACTTTGTTTACATGAAAACTTTTTTTTTTGCAAGAAAATTATGTTGAACCCCCAAACATTATATATATATATATATATATATATATATATATATATATATATATATATATATATATTTTTTTTTTTTAAAGCAAAGGCCCTACAGATTAAAATGGTGGGTGTTGCATTTTTTTTTTCTACACAGTATTTGCGCAGCGATTTTTCAAACACATTTTTTGGGTTAAAAAAATACACTTTTTTAATTTTAATGCACTAAAACACACTATATTGCCCAAATGTTTGATGAAATAAAAAAAAGATGATCTTAGGCCGAGTACATAGATACCAAACACGACATGCTTTAAAATTTCGCACAAACGCGCATTGGCGACAAACTACATACATTTTTAAAAGCCTTTAAAAGCCTTTACAGGTTACCCCGTTAGATTTACAGAGGAGGTCTACTGCTAAAATTACTGCCCTCGATCTGACCTTCGTGGTGATACCTCACATGCATGGTGCAATTGCTGTTTACATATGACGCCAGACCGACGCTTGCGTTCGCCATTGGGCAAGAGCAGGGCAGGACAGGGGTGCTTTTTTTTTTTTTTTTTTTATTATTAATTTTGCTTTTTTATTTTATTTTTAAATTGTTCCTTCCAAGTATTTTTTTTTTTTATCATTTTTATTGTTATCTCAGGGAATGTAAATATCCCCTATGATAGCAATAGGTAGTGACAGGTACTTTTTTTTGAAAAAACTGGGGTCTTCTAGACCCTAGATTTTTCCTCTGCCCTCAAAGCATCTGACCACACCAAGATCGGTGTGATAAAATGCTTTCCCAATTTCCCAATGGCACTTTTTATATCCGGGGGGGGCATTCCCTCCCACTGCTTGTAAAAGCAGTCCAGAGGCTAATTAGCCGCTAGGATTGCTTTTACATGAAAGCCGGCCGCAGGCTGAAAAGAATGATACCAAGATGATACCTAAACCCACAGGCATCATTCTGGTATAAACATTCAAAGTCCAGCAACATACCAGTACGTTGCTGGTCCTTGTTGGACATGTATTGTAATCTTTTTATTTCATGCAGCCAGTTGGCTGAACGAAAAAAGAGATTGATCGGTGGGTATGCCCACCATTAGAATACCGCCCTTCATCCACCCACTTCCAATGATGGGCATACACGCACCATTTATATATGCCGAAGCATGGGGGCATCCTCCCGCAAAAAAGTTATGCCGCACACACATGGTCGGACTTTTCCACGGGCAAGCCTCCGTCGGAATTTCGACCGTATGTACGCGGCATTAGGAGCAAAATCGCTCCTCCGCCCCTGCTGCCCCAATGCTTCGGCATATTTGCTTTTTTTTTTTTAACTGTGGTGGTGAAATCACCTCCTACAGCACTGGAGTCGCAGGGATCAGGCCTGTCTCTGCGAACGCTGCAGTTATGTGTGTTTTTGTTTTGTAAGTGACAGTGATCGATCGATACTGCACTTGGGTGGCCTGGGCTGGACGGAGGGGCAAAACGCAGGTGCCAGCAGGTATCTGGGCTGATCCCGCTAACACTGCGTTTTTGGGAACCCTAAACTGCTGGGGACGCTAGTATAGATCTGATCAGATCAGATATTGATCTGTTCAGATACTATACCACTAAGGGGGGTGTATGCTTCACGCGTGGGTGTTAGCGTTACTGGCACTAACCTGACGCTGCCTGGGGTGTGACTCAGACCCTCTCTGACGCTAAAACCTAATTGATATCACCCGCCGGGCGATCAAGGGGTTAAACCTTTATTGGGTTATATACACGGCGGGTGCCCTGACACTATAAAAAGCGAACTAACTAACCAGCGTCACCCGTAACACTTATATGGTGATCACTGGTGAAAGGGTTACCTGGGGGGCGATCAAGGGGGTTAAACCTTTATTAGATAATATATTGGGGTACCTGACGCTATAAAAACCTGCGGCGAACCTAAAATAAATTACCGGCTACCGATCTGCATCACAGACACTAAGACAGCGTTTAGAAAAACGATCGCTTAGTGACAGTGGTGATAGGGGGTGAAAGGGTTACCTGGGGGGTGATCAGGGGGTTAAGGGGCTACACTGGACCTAAGACTAAACTTTGGTGACACTTTTACAGTCACAAATGTCACTGATTGCAGTGATCACTAAATAAATGGTCACTGCAATCAGTGACACTGTGACTGGGGGCGTGATCTGTGGTGGCCTGGGGGGGCGATTTATGTCCCTATGTGTCCTGGTGTCAGTGTAGTGTTGTGTGCACTGACCTGATGTCTTCTCTTGTACGGCGCTCGGTATATGTGAGCGCCGCACCATAGATGACATCACTTCCTCCTGCTCCCTCTGTCTGACACAGACAGAGGGGGCATTTCTATTCGCCGGGAGCGATCGCGAGGGGGTGGCCAGAAACGAATGGCTGCCCCCTCATCCCGGAACACTCCCGGACACTTAGCCACCGCTCACTGTATAGAAGGGGGGTCCGATTGGACCCCCAACTGTACAAAGGCAATCACGTACACTCTACGTGATTGTGCCTGTCGGTGCCATTCTGCCGACGTATATATACAGTGAGCGGTCGTTAAGTGGTTAATAGAAAGTTATGTGGAAGGGAAAAGTGTGGAAGAAAAAGGGTGCACAAAGCAGCAGGGATGACCGCAGCCTGGAGAGGATTGTCAGGAAAAGGCCATGCAAAAGTGTTGGGGACTTTCACAAGGAGTGGACTGAGGCTGGAGTCCGTGCATCAAGAGCCACCACACACAGACGTATCCTGGACATGGGCTTCAAAATATTGTACTCCTCTTGTCAAGCCACTGCTGAACAACAGACAATGTCAGAAGCATCTTACCTGGGCTAAATAAAAAACAGACCTGGTCTGTTGCTCAGTGGTCCAAAGTCCTCTTTTCTGATGAGAGCAAATTTTGCATCTCATTTGGAAACCAAGGACCCAGAGTATGGAGGAAGAATGGAGAGGCACACACTGCAAGATGCTTGAAGTCCAGTGTTAAGTCTACACAATCTGTGTTGATTCGGGGAGCCATGTCATCTGCTGGTATTGGTCCACTGTGCTTCATTAAGTCCAGGGTCAACGCAGCCGTCTACCAGGAGATTTTGGGGCACTTCATGCTTTCTTCCGCAGACAAGCTCTATGGGGATGCGGACTTCATTTTCCAGCAGGACTTGGCACCTGCTCACACTGCCAAAAGCGCCAAAAGCACCAAAACCTGGTTCAATGACCGTGGGATTACTGTGCTTGATTGGTCAGCAAACTCGCATGACCTGAACCCCATAGAGAATCTATGGGGCATTGCCAAGAGAAAGATGACACATGAGACCGAACAATGCAGAAGAGCTTAAGGCCGCTATTGAAGCATCCTGGTCTTCCATAACACCTCAGCAGTGCCACAGGCCGATTGCCTCAATGCGGCGTGGCATGGAAGCTGAAATTGCTGCAAAAGGGGCCCAAACTGAGTACATATGCATGCTTATACTTTTCAGAGGTGCGATATTGTTCTATGTACAATGCTTGCATGTAATATTCAAATTTTCTGAGATTGTGGATTTGAGGTTTTCATGAGCTGTAAGCCATAATCACAATTATGACAAATCACAGCTTGAACTATCTTGCTTTGCATGTAATGAGTCAATCTCATATATTAGTTTCACCTTTTAAGTTGCATTAGTGAAATAAATGAACTTTTGCATGATATTCAAATTTTTAAAGTTTCACCTGTACTTACCCTAGTCCTCAATTGACCCAGTGCTATGCACAACTGCATCTTTTCTCTCCCCCTACTTCACACAGACTCAGGCAGCAGCAGGAACCATTCTGCTGCCAAAGGCTGTGAGGAGGAAGTGGGGGTGGGGCCAAGCCCCACTGTGTGTGTGTCTGTCTATGGACTGGGGCTTAAAATGACACACACAGCTTGGAAGGGAGCATGCACTGTGTGTCCCACTAAGTGGCTTGCTATGGGGGCACATGAAGAGGAGGAGCCAAGATAACTGATGGGGGACCCCAGAAGAGGGGTTCGGGGCTGCTATGTGCAATACACTAACAGAGCAGGTGAGTAGAACATGTTAATTATTTTAATTTTTACAAATTACCTTTAGTAACTCTTGAAGCAGTTATGTATGAAAAATTTGAACTAGAAGCAGATTATCACATTAATTCCAAAATGTTTATGAAAGAATCCAACTCACCCTTGCAGGCCAGTGAGGATAACCTTTCATCTTGGCAAAGATTAGGTCCCCAGGCTTGTAATCTCGTGTCATTTTGTCTTCACACAAAGCACAGATAACAAAACAAAAAAACAAAAAAAAAGATAAAAAAAATAAAATTACCAAATACTGATGTAATCTCTTAAACAAGACAAACCATTTTTTACCTTTACAGGTGGGAATAAATGACCAACACATATTCAAGCCACAAAACCCACCAGGATAAAGGTTCTTTTTTAATAGACCAATATTTTTAGCCCAAAATATTGGTCTGTCAGTCCCATGGCAAAATAAAGCTTACAAAATATTTTTTGTGAATAGTCTATGTACTTACCTTGTTCTCCATTTTCTAAAGTGGAATTAAACTCAAACGAAGCCAGTAAGATTTTTATGACAGCAAGGAGAAAACACAGACTAGTGCTGCTGCAGATTAGGAGACACACAACATGCCTTCCTGAATTGCAATAAAGCCACAAGCTGTAGTTTCTGTTTACAGGCAACTCCAAATTGGAGCTCTTAACAGAGATAAGACTCAGGCAAGTATATAGGGAAGGGGGCAATACAATTACCGGGACATTTTTCACCTTAATGCAGAAGGAGTTTTTTCAGCACAGCAAGTTGCAACATCCACCACTGCATCGCAACATCATTGCAGTGAATAGAACTGTACTGAAATGTCACAATAGCTGCCAGAGCAGCCCCAACGCATCTGGTGTGAACGAGCCCTAAGGGTGCCAATGTGCCGGATAAAAAGCAAGTCTGATAGCCTGTCGCACTTTAAATGACAACTGCGCGGTCATTCAACACTGTAACCATAATAGATTTTCTTTTTTCCCTGCAAAAAGCTTACTTTTGGTGGCATTTATTCACCACTGGGTTTATTTTTGTGAAACAAAATTTATTTAAAATAAATTATGTTTTCTCCTTCACTGATGGGCACGGATGAGGAGGAACTAATATGCGGCACTGACGGGCATCACTGATGAGGTGGCACTGACAGGCATCACTGATGAGGAGGCAAGTCATTTTTAAGTATCTCAGCAAAAATGGATTTTTGTTGCAGAGGATGCCTAAAACCTGACTGACTATCTTAAAGCGGAGCTCCGCCGGAAAAAAAATAAATATTAAAAGCCAGCAGCTACAGCTACTGCTGGCTTTTAATATTTGGACACTTACCTGTCCTGGAGTCCAGCGACGTCCGCAGCAGAGGACGAGCGATCGCTCGTCACTCTGCTGCTCCCTCCGCCATCCTCGCTGAGGGAACCAGGAAGTGAAGCCCTGCGGCTTCATGCCCGGTTCCCTACGGCGCATGCGCGAGTCGCGCTGCGCCGTTCTGATTTGTCCTCCTGTGTTCTGGGAGCCGAGTGTCTCCCAGAACACTACGGGAAGTCTGGGGGAAGTGACGTCACTCCCGCAGATTCCCGGAGAGAGGACTCCCGGATGTGGGTGAAAATACCTGTCTTAGACAGGTATCTTCACCCCCCTCCCCCCTGAAAGGTGTCAATCGTGACACCGGAGGGGGGAGGGGATGGTTCCAAATAGCAAAAGTTGCTATTTAGGGTGGAGCTCCACTTTAAGCTGGCCTAGAGCTGGGCGATTTTATCCAAAAAATAAAACTCGATTCACAAGATTTTTTTTTTGATGGACACCGTGCTGGTCCTGAGGAGCTGCGGGCAGGAGTTTTTAGACGAGGCCGTGGCTTCGGCCTAGTCTGCGGCGTCAGGGCTCGCAGACTAGGCCGAAGCCGCGGCCTCACCTAAAAACTCCTGCCTGCAGCTCCTCAGGACCGGCGCGTTGTCAGCGCCAGTCCTGGTGAGAAAACAGTGTTATTACCTGTTAACTACTTTTTCCAGGAATCTTCCAGGACGGCTTACAGAGAGATAGGCTCCTCCCACCTAGAACAGGAAACACATGACCCACATCATAAAAGCCTTACTCATGCATTAGCCCCTCAGTATTTAACAAATAACCGAAGGCCTCAGAATCATTAAACCTGGATCAGCGTAGCTCTATCCTTATATATGCTTTACATTGCTACTCACCTCATAAAAAGGGAGGGAACTGACGCCGTCCTGGAAGATTCCTGGAAAAAGTAGTTAACAGGTAATAACACTGTTTTTCCAAGTCATCTTCCAGGACGGCTTACAGAGAGGACAATATAGTACTACCTGATCAGGGCGGGACCACAGCCTGCAGCACTTTCCTGCCGAAAGACTGGTCCTGGCTGGTAAGCAGGTCCAGTCTGTAATGCTTCACAAAAGTCTGGAAACTGGACCAGGTTGCGGCCTTGCAGATCTGGAGGGGAGATGCTCCTGCCCTTTCAGCCCAAGAAGTAGAAACCGCTCTTGTGGAGTGAGCATTTATACCTAATGGAGGAGACTGCCTTGTATGCCTCCGCAATGGCCGACTTCATCCACCTGGCGATGGTACCTTTGGATGCCTCTTTCCCCTTGTTAGGACCTGCGAATAAAACAAACAAGCTGGTGGAGCGTCGCCACTCCTTGGTGTGCTCTATGTAGGCAATCAGGCATCTCCTGACGTCTATTTTATTAAATCCTGCTTCCTTATCATTCTTTGGATTTCCGCAGAATGATGGTATCACGATTTCTTCTGACCTATGGAAGTTAGACGATACCTTGGGGAGAAAAGCTGGGTCCAGCGAGAGGATAATTTTGTCTTGTAAAATGGTGCAGAAAGGCTCGATCACTGAAAGTGCCTGGATCTCACTGACTCTCCTAGCCGAGACTAGGGCCACCAAAACTACTGTCTTCAGGGTTAACAGTTTTATGGGTAGTTCATCTATAGGTTCAAATGGTGCCCTACCGAGACCCTGTAATACTGTTGATAAGTCCCAGGGAGGGAACCTCCTTGCTTTGGGGACTCGTTTCCGGCTGATGGACACAAGAAATCTTTTGATCAGTGGTTCTTCTGACAGCCTTTGATTTAAAAAGTTGGACAGGGCGGCCACCTGAACCTTAAGAGTACTAACTGCAAGGTTTAGATCTGCTCCGGCTTGGAGGAAATCTAGAACCGCCGGGACCATGGCACCTGACACTCTGTTGTTGAGTCTGCGCCAGTCCCCAAATCTCTTCCAAATTTTATTATAAATTGTGTTAGTGGACGGCTTTCGGCTGCTAAGAATGGTATCGATTACCTTGGCCGATAACCCTCTCAGCTCTAACAGCTCCCTTTCAGAAGCCAAGCCGTCAGAGAAAGAGAGCTCAGTTCTGGATGATTCGCTTCTCCCTGGTATAAGAGGTCCGACCTGTAAGGTAGTCTCCAAGGTTCTGCAATGCTGAGTCTTAGAAGACCTGAGAACCAAGACCTCCTCAGCCAAAATGGCGCGATCAGGATGACCTTTGTGTTGGACCCTTTTATCTTCCGGATAATCCTCGGAATGAGGGCAAACGGTGGAAATGCGTATACCAGATCTGCCTCCCAAGACTGGGATAGGGCATCTAGGCCCCGACTGAGAAGATCTCTCTGTAGGGAATAGAACTGTTTCACCTGCCTGTTGTGTCTTGTAGCAAAAAGGTCTATCTGTGGGTCTCCCCACTTCTGCACTATTTCTTCGAACACTGTTCGATTCAAGCACCATTCTGTCGAAGACAGCGTCTCTCTGCTTAGGGCATCTGCCAGAGAATTTAATTCCCCTTTTAGGTGAATGGAAGATAGGGATAACAGGTTTTCTTCTGCCCATTGAAGGATCTCTCTTGCTATCCTCATCAGACCCGGGACTCTCGTACCCCCTTGCTTGTTGAGGTAACAAACCGTGGTAATGTTGTCCGAAAGGACCTGCACATGTCTTCCCCTTAGGGATGGGCAAAAGGCTACTAGGGCCTTTAGAACCGCCTTCATCTCCCTCGCATTGGAGGAGAGGCCGGCTTCCTGCCGGTTCCAGAGCCCCTGGGCTATCAGAGTGCCTGAATGGGCCCCCCAGTCCTGCCCGCTGGCGTCCGTGGTGACTGCCAGAGGACAGTGTTGGGACCAGAGTCGGCCAGCCGAGAGGTTTGCAGGGATCAACCACCATTCTATTGAGAGCTTTACTTCCTGCGGAATTTCCGTCTGTCTCTGAAGTGAATTTGTTTGTCCATCCCAGAGAGAAAGCATGAACGCCTGAAGCGCTCGAGTATGGAACTGAGCCCACTGGACTCCTGGGATGGCCGCTGTCATTAACCCAAGGACCCTCATACTCTGAATTGAGGTCCTTGAACAAGTGCAGAGGTTCCTCACCTCTGTCAAAATTGTCTCTACCTTTTCCTTTGTCAGGAATATCTTGGACTTCCTTGAGTCTATCAGGTATCCTAGGTATACAATGCTCTGGAGTAGGTACTAATTGTGACTTCTCCTGATTTACCAGCCACCCTAGTTGCTGAAGGTGTCTGGTAGTTCTGCTCAGGTTCCGTCTGACTTCGTCTGCTGAGTCTGCAAAAATCAGTAGGTCGTCCAGATAGGGGATAATCTGAATTCCCTCTGATCTCAGAGTCCCTAGCGCTTCTGCCAGTATCTTCGTAAAAATGCGTGGAGCTGACGCTAGTCCGAAGGGCAGAGCATTGAATTGAAAATAGAGGGTTCTGAACCCTTTTCTTACTGCAAATCTGAGGAATTGTTGGGACTCCTCTCGAATAGGGACGTGAAGATAGGCGTCCCTTAGGTCTAATGAGACCATGAAGACCCCAGGGGTTAACAGCTCTCTGGTGGAGTAGATTGATTCCATCTTGAAACGTCTGTACTTCACGTACATGTTTACTTGTCTCAGATTTAGAATCAGTCGAAATTTTCCTGATGATTTCTTTATCAGAAAAACTTGAGAGTAGAATCCTTCTTTTCTTAGAGATGGGGGGATGAAGCTTATCACCTTCTCTTCTAGCATGCTCTGTAGGAGGGAAGACATAGCTGTGGCCTTTTCCACGTCTCTTGGGAGACTTGTTATGAAAAATTTTTGAGGGGGGCATCCTAAAAGTTCTATCCTGTACCCTGATGCGATCAGATCTAGGATAAAACGGCTGCTGGAGATGGTCTGCCACTGTGGAAGGAATGACCCCAATCTCCCCCCCACAGGCCCGACTGAGTCACTGGGAAGTGTTCTTAGGCTGGGAGGGTCTAAAGAGGAAACCTCCTCTGCCCCTTCCCCTCCTGTATTGCCAACCCCCTTTCTGATCTTGGGCTCTGTTATTCCGTCTCCTATCCCCCTGGTGAGAGTTCCTTTCACTTGACACCTGAAAGGGACGAAAACTCCTCTTTTGTTGTTGTTGTTGCTGCTGTTGCCTCTTGGGAAAAGGGAACCCCTTCTTTTTATCGGCCGACCTCTCTAGGACGGATTCCAGCTCCTTTCCAAAGAGCAGATCTCCATCGAATGGGAGGGAACAGAGTCTTGTCTTTGAGACAGAGTCTCCTCCCCAGGTCTTTAGCCAGATAGCCCTCCTGGCTTCATTAACCAAGGCTGTGGCTCTGGCCGAGAATGTGACCGACTCCGTGGATGCATCCGCTATATAGGCCACTGCCTTGCTTAGCGTGGGTAAAGCATCCAGGATCTCTTCCCTGGGAGTGTCTGACTCCAGAAGAGTGCGGAGCTGTTTAAGCCATAAGTCAAGTGTACGCGCCACGCATGTGGTGGCTAGTGCGGGTCTAAAGTTGGCGGAGCAAGCTTCCCACGCCTTCTTTAAATAGCCCTCCGCCTTCCTGTCCATTGGGTCCTTCAGGATACCTGTATCCTCAAAGGAAAGTTCTGAAGCTCTAGAGACCTTGGCTATGGAAGCGTCCAGTCTGGGACATCCATCCCACAGCTTTGTATCCTCCTCCTTAAAGGGGAACCTTCTCTTTAAATTTTTAGGGAAGAATACTGCTTTCTCCGGCTTCCTCCATTCATGAAGTATGGTCTCCCTTAGGGATCCATGCACCGGAAAGGTTCTGCCCTGTCTAGTCTGAAGGCTTTCATATAGGAGGTCATGCACTGACAACTCCTGGTTCTCTGGGGACTCCAGTTCCAGGGTGTCGCAGATTGCTTTCAGGAGCTCCTCTGTCTCCTCTGAAGGAAAAAGGAATTTTTGTATCTTTTCTGGCCCTTCCTCGCTCGGGTCTATCTCCTCAGGCTCTGAGGCTGAGCCTGAGTTGTTCTCCCCGTCCTCCAGGACTCGATGCTGGTGGACTGCCCGTACCTGGGCCCTAACTTCTGGCCTCACGGTAGTACTGGTGCCTGAAGTACCTGGGCTGGGTTCAGCAAGTGTCTCTTGCTGTGTGGGCTTAAAGGACTGAAACGTCTGTTTCATCCCTGACTTTAATGAGTCCATAAAGCCTTTGAGAACAGGGCCTGTTTCTTCTTTGACAAGTCTGTCTATGCAGTCCTGACAAGCATTCTTTTTCCACCCAATCTGCATCTTCCTGGTACATATTGGGCATCTTTTTCTAGGTGTTTCTTTCTTATCTCTGGGCTCGTGGGTCTTGTCCTGTAATACAGTAAATGACAAGCCCCTGCATATTACTTACACTGAAGTAAACACCCAAACCAGAAACACCACGTGGACTCTCTTATTCTAGTCTAAGAATTATGAGAAGTACCCACCACCAGAGCCTATGTTAGAATATGTGACGTCTGCCACCATCAGCATAGGAGAAAACAGACGGTCTCTGGAATAAAACAGACTCCCCCTGTGCCACCCCCACAGGGGGGTAAGAAAAGGAAAGAAGCGGTCTGCCCCTTATTTTCTTACCTTAAGGCCCGATGCGACCGATGGCGCCTCCAGATCTGCGTCTCTGGATCCTTCCATGTTGCGCGGCGCCATCTTTAGGTCCGGGTCCCTTAAATATGAGAGGAGTGGAGGTCCGGGGCGGCGCTGTGGATCCGACGCCGCCCCACGGCACAGCACGCCTGTTATCTTCAACTAGGCTTCCAAATGGGTGTCCCAAGATGGCCGCCGCGAGACTTCCTGTCGTGTCACTTCCTGTTTTCTGCGCCGGAAGTGACACTCTAGCTGTGCGCCCAGCGCCACGCTGTTCTGGAGCTAGAGACTCCCCTCTGGAGATCTGTCTGCCCGGGAAGGATACCGGCTCCGAGCCTCCGCCAGGAGGATACCCTGCTGTGCCGCGGCTGGACCCACTGGATCACCTCCTCCACCCTCACAGGTAACCTCGCTGAGGATACACCCGACTTGGGAGGTGGGGTCCCATACCATCACCCATGACCCCTGTTTCAGGTCTCCTGGGTGGCCCCAAACTGACTCATACCCCAGGGGAACTACCCCTGTTGACTGGGTATGGCCGTCGGGGGGGCCCCTGCCGCCTGGCACGAAGGCCCAAAAAAAAAAAAAAATAACAAACATCCCTTGGATGGTGCCTGTCTAGCCTGAGGAAACACATACTGAGGGGCTAATGCATGAGTAAGGCTTTTATGATGTGGATCATGTGTTTCCTGTTCTAGGTGGGAGGAGCCTATCTCTCTGTAAGCCGTCCTGGAAGATGACTTGGAAAAAATAAATAAAAAATCTATTTGCTGATAATCTGTATCAATTTGACCTCTCAACTCGATTAAAATCGATTTTTTTTCCCCAGCCCTAAGCTGGCCATACATGGATCACAACTCAGTCACTTTAGCAGGGACCAGACAAACATCAATCCATGCATGGGCAGCACCCCGATCGGTATATCGACTTCTGTACTTTTTTTCCCCCAATCGTTCAGTGCCGGCAGCACTGAACACTACCAATAAGCACAGAGGGAAGATTTTTTTATATGAACGAAATAACAAAAAAAAACACAAACAGTGAGCCAATCACAAGAAGGAAACTACATTTCTGGTACCAATTTTGAACAGAATGCAATGATTTGCAAATCTCTTAAACACATATTTTATTTACAATAGAAAACGTCTAGAATGTTTAAACTGAGACGTAGTACCATTTTAGGAAAAAAAAAAAAAAAAAAATAGGATTTTTGTATTCACCGTAAAATCCTTTTCTCCGACATCCATGGACTGACAAGGCGTCTCATATTCACTGTACACGTGGGTTATGTCCCTGCTTGCAGGAGAAGACCTAGGCAGAATGTGAGATGTTATACATACATTCAAAAAGCCAGAGTTGAACAGCCCCGCCCAGGGGGGTGGTCCCTCCGTACATAACCCACCCCCTGCAGTCAGCAGACCTCAGTTCGTAAGCAGTACAAAACTTTAAAAGGAAGGGTGGGTGCCGTGTCAGTCCATGGATGTCAGAGAAAAGGATTTTACGGTGAGTACAAAAATCCTATTTTCTCTCATCATTCATGGACTGACACTGCGTCTCTTATTCATTGTACACGTGGGATGTCCCAAAGCAGTGTCAAGAGGGATGGGAGCAGTAGAAATGGAAAAAACAAAAAACTTCACTCCAAACAAGGCAGAGCTCCTCAATGGAGGAGTTGCAACTCTAAACCGTGGCCTGCAACACCTTGCGGCCGAAGGAAGCATCCGAAGATACAGCCACATTAACCTTATAAAAAAACTTAGAAAAAGGTATGAACAGACGACCAGGTCGCCGCCTTGCACACTTGTGCAACCGACGCTTGATGTCGGAAAGCCCAGGAAGCACCAATTGCCCTGGTGGAATGCGCCGTGCCCGGAAAGGGAGGCGGGCGCCCCTTGAGAGCATAGGCTTGAATGACGGTTTGTCTGATCCACCTAGAAATGGTGGCAGACGAAGCCGCTTGGCCCTGTTTCGGACCAGAGGCAGTCACAAACAGTGAGTCAGACTTCCCAATAGAAGCAGTAGCAGACAGGTACACCCGGAAGGCTCGTACCACGTCCAATGTATGAAGCACAAACTCTCTGCGATGCGATGGGTGAGGACACAAGGACGGGAGGACAATGTCCTCATTTAGGTGAAAGGCCGAGACCACCTTTGGCAAAAAAGAAGGTCGCGGACGCAACACCGCCTTATCCTTATGGATGACACAATATGGCGACTTGCAGGACAAGGCCACCAACTCAGACACTCGTCTAACAGAAGTAATTGCCACTAAAAGGGCCACTTTCTGAAACAAAGTCAAGAGGGGAATATTCCTGATATTCTCAAAAGGAGGTTCCTGGAGAACCGAGTGTACCAATTCAGATCCCACAGGGGGAGAGGAGGCTTGACAGGAGGGAGCACCCCTGCAAAGGTGCTAACCAAGGAATGACCCGCTAGTGCAGTTTCTCAACTCCAGTCCTCAAGGCGCCCCAACAGGTCATGTTTTCAGGCTCTCCATTGTTTTGCACAGGTTATTTGATCAGTTTAACCGCTTTAGTAATTCCCACAGCTGTTTCATCTGAGGGAAATCATGAAAACATGACCTGTTGGGGCGCCTTGAGGACTGGAGTTGAGAAACACTGCGCTAGTGGTCGCTGAAAGAAGACGGCCAAGGCCGAAATCTGACCCTTAATGGTACTCAAGCGAGCTTTTGGGCCACTCCATGCTGCAGGAAACGCAGGATTCTAGGGACGGAATACATCCAAGGACGTCAGTCCAGCTCTTCGCACATGGCGATTTAAGCTTTTCAGGTACGGTGATAGATCATTCTGGAGGGAGACCTCCGTGCCCTTAATATGGTCAAAATGACCAAGTCTGAGAGACCTCGGTCTCTTAACGCCTGGCTTTCAACAGCCATGCCGTTAAAGCCAGAGACTGTAAAGCAGGATGAAAAATAGGACCTTGAGTCAGAAGGTCCTCCCTTATTGGCAACCGCCAGGGAACGTCCGCGACGAGACGTACCACAGGGCTTGACAAATTTGCTTGGAATCTAGGAGCCAGGAAGGCGCCCTGTCCCGCCGAGCTGGCGCGCAGAAGCGAACGCATACGTGAGTAGCGCCCGCATATGAAAGCGGTGTTCAAACCACACGTGAGGTATCGCCGTGATCGGTAGATCGAGAGCAATAATTCTAGCCCTAGACCTCCTCTGTAACTCAAAACATGCAACCTGTAGAATTTTTTAAACGTCGCCTATAGAGATTTTAAAGGGTAAAAGTTAGTCGCCATTCCACGAGCGGACGCAATTTTGAAGCGTGACATGTTGGGTATCAATTTACTCAGCGTAACATTTTTCACAATATTAAAAAAAATTGTGCTAACTTTATTTTTGTCTTATTTTTTTATTTTAAAAAAAAAAACGTTGATTTTTTCCCAAAAAAAGTGCGCTTGTAAGACCGCTGCGCAAATACAGTGTGACAGAAAGTATTGCAACGACCGCCATTTTATTCTCTAGGGTGTTAGAATAAAAAATATATATAATGTTTGGGGGTTCTAATTAGAGGGAAGGAGATAGCAGTGAAAACAGACAGGGAAACTCCATTAGCATTGCTGTTTGTCTTGTCATACCAACGGCCACCACAAGATGGCGATAGATCACAGAAGGAAGCATAGGCCTGCAGAAGGCCGCAAAGCCGCGGCCTCAATTACCGGCCGGCGCGGCCCGACGCGATCCCGCGGCGCGGAGCACGGAGAGACAGGATTCCCCAGCTGTGCTGCCCCAGGCGCCAGGTCGCCAATTCTAGTCGCAATGGTGACCTGGCGCCCGGGGTTTGTCGAGCCCTGACGTACCAGATAGGTGTACCAGTGACCCCGAGGCCAATCCGGAGCAATGAGGATCACCGGAATTCCCTAGGTCGCCACCCTGCGCAGCAGGCGAGGGAGCAACTGCAGCGGAGGATAAACGTATATCAGGTGATTGGTCCTTGCACACGCAGGTACTCTCTCCCTTGGTCCAGCGTCTGGCGACTCAGTCCGCCTGCCAATTGTCTATGCCCGGAATGTAAACGGCCGACAGAGCCGGCATGCTTCTTTTAGCCCACTTCAGGGTACGGGCGACCTCGAAAGCCGCAGCTGAGCTCCGGGTCCCCCCTTGATGGTTGACATACGCCACCACCGTGACGTTGTCCGACTGGATCCTAATGGAGCAATCCTGCAATCTCTCAGACCACGAGGAGAGGCAGTCTGATGGCCCGTATTTCCAGAACATTGATCGGTAAACGGGCTTCGTCCGGAGTCCAAAGCCCTTGGGCCGACAGGACTCCCCAGACTCCACCCAGCCCGTCAGGCTGGCGTCCGTCGTGAACACCGTCCATTGGATGGGGAGGAACGACTTCCCGGACCGAAAAGCCGGGGACCCCAACCACCATGTCAGGGAAGCCCTGACCAGGTGACTCACCTGGATCGGAAGATCCAAAGACAACGGGGATTTGTCCCAAGTGAACAAGATCTCCTTCTGCAATGCCCTGGTGTGTGATTGGGCATACGGAACGGCCTCGAAAGAGGCCACCATGAGTCCCAGGACTCTCAGGCAAAAACGGATTGACGACGATTTTCGGGATGTCAGCAGCTGCACTGCAGACTGAAGTGTCAGTAACTTCCCTGGAGGTAGGAATACCTTTGCCTCCAAGGAGTTCCGAATCAGACCTAGATACTCCAGACGCCAAGTCGGGACCAGGACTGACTCCTGAATGTTCAGGAGCCACCCGAAGTCCCTGAGGGTCCGACTGACGAGTCACACTGTCTAATTCTGAGCCACTCTCTGCTCTTATAAGATCGTCCAGATAGCCCATGACAGTGATGCCTCGCCGTCTCAGCAAAGCTAGAACCGGCGCAAGCACCCTGGTGAACACCCTCGGTGCCAAGGCTAGGCCGAAGGAAGAGCCACAAATTGATAGTGGACTTCGCTGATCGCAAGCGCAGAAACTTCTGGTGACTTGCGCAGATCGGAACATGCTAGTAGGCGTCCTTGATGGCCAAGGCCGCCAGAAAATCCCCTTGACCGAGTGTATCGATCACTGTGCGAATGGACGCCATGCGGAACTTTTGCACCTTCACGAAGGCATTCAGGGCCTTGATGTCCAGGCTAGGCCGAACCCTGTCCCTTTTTTGGGACAAACGGATTCGAGTAGAATCCCTGAAACCTCTCCTGTGACGGAACCGGCACAATCACTCCAGACCTGATCAAATCCTAAATAGCCCCTATAGGGCTGCCCGACGGGCAGGAAGGAGAGGAAGATTCGAGGGAAGAATCTGTCTGGGACCAGGAACGGAACTCTATCCTGTAACCTGAGGTGATCACCTCGCACACCCACCGGTAGGAGATCCGGGAGGTCCACCACTCCGTGAACATGCAAAGTCGTCGTCCCACCCCAGAGTCAGGTGGGGGCAAGACTTCACGCAGAGGCGGGTTGGGGAGCCGGCTTGTTTGGCTTACGCACCCAGGGGCGCATGTGTCCACCAGCCGCACTGCTGTCAGTCTGGGAGGGCCTACCCGTGGACTCTGACAAAAAAAAAAAAAAATAAAAAAAAAAAAAACTTTTTTTGCTGGAAAGGAAGGACCCTGCTTACGCAAGGCCTCCTTACCCTTGCTAGACTGAGGAAGAAGAGTGCTTTTACCTCGCGTGACATCCTTGATGTCATCCAGCGCAGCACCGAAAAGCCTACCACCTTTAAATGGTAGATCCGTCAGAAGATTCTTAGAGCCTAGGTCAGCAGACCAGCATTTCAACCAGATAAGATGAAGCAATACCACCGCCGAGACAGAGGCCCTGAATATTAAGGGGTCGCGTCTAACGTGGAGTCGCAACATAAACCAGGCCCTGCACCATTTGGTGGGCCAGAGCAAGTGTCTGAAGGAAGATTATGCTCCTGTACAGTTTGGTGCAAAATGTTTGCCCATCCCGTAAGTGTCTGAGACACAAGGGTCGCCGCTACCACAGGCCGTAGGGCGGACCCCAACAAGTGGCTCTGCTCACCACTTCTGACCTCCTGTCAGTGGGGTCCTTAAATGCACGAGTCCCCTCCATCGGGAGAGTGGTGGCCTTGTTCAACTGGGCGACTGGAGGGTCGACCACTGGGGGAGAAGCCCACGTTTTAAGTAGGGCATCTTCAAAGGGGTAACTGATAGACAAACGCACGGGACCATAAAAGTCTTCTGCGGCTTTTTCCCCAGACCTTATCAATGAGCTGGTCAAAGAAGGTACATATGGAAAAACCTTTTTAGAAGGCCCGGCCTTAAAAGAACCAAAGGAGACTGTCCGCCTGAGGTTCTGCATCCGCAGCATTCAGCTTGAGAGTGTCCCTTACCGCAGCAATGAGTTCACTAACAAGCACCGTGTCATTTACTGACTCAGAACTGGAGTCTTCCTCGCAAGGAATGTCCTGTTCAAAACCATCAAAATATTCAGAGCTAGGGTCCTGAGCGGTAGTGGCTAGGCCCATATCTGAATCAGCGCACACCCCCTTTTTTTTAATAAACTGGGGAGAGGGGCTTTTATGCTTCCTTGCGCTCGCACACCGCTTCCATCCTGGTCAGAAATGATTCCAGGACTGCCGACAACTGGTCCATAGGGACCGCAGGTGCTGGAGCACTGCCTGTTGCCACAAACATGTAAGGGAAAGCTGTGACACTGACTCCATATTGCCCCTCTCTGAGACTCCTCAGATAAAAAAAGTCCACCCACAGGCTGTGCTGACTGAGGAGGGGCGCCCAAGGGACTCACCAGACCGGACCAGGACCGCTCAAATATGCTGTCTGTACCACGCTGTGTCAGCTTGAGTGAGTTGTGAGGAGATTTGCGCTGTTACAGCTGCGATAGAGGCCAAACTAGTGCTGAAAATCGCGCAGGCTACAAGAAAATGGCCACCGCACTTCACTGAGGCGATCCGCGGCAAAATGGCCACCATGCGCAGATAAATTTAAAAATACACAAAACAGCACACACACACACACACACACAGCGTCAAACGGCGCCCAGGCCCCAAAATTACACAAAAGGCCCCCAGCGATATACAGACCAGCATGAGCCCCCCCCCCCAGGACAGTATGACCCCCCACAGCGACAGCAATGGTGACAGAGTGACAATAAAACAGGGGGAGACAGGGAAAATCCCCCACAGGGAAACAGCGTTTTGTACTCACCTGCAGGCAGGGGAGACTACTTACCCATCCCCTGAGGGACCCACTGGTGTGCTTCTGACAGACCTATCAGAGTAGTACTGCGTAGCTGTCGGCCCGGTCCACCGCAAGAGAAACAGTCCGTCAGGTACTGTTCAATCTTGAGAGGACCGCGGAAGCATGAAAGCAACCCGGCCACCCCTGGAGTCATGGGGCATGTTGTGAACAGTCTCGCGCACACAAGGCGAGGATCAGCATGCTCGATGGTCGGACAGGGAAGACTACGAGGATACCAGTGTACCCAACCTGTTGCCCAGCCGACAGTTGATTGAAGGTCTCAAAAAATAAAATAAAAATCCCAAAGGAATACATTTTAAAAGTAAAATCTTCCAGGAGACTGGCTCCTGAGAGAGCCACGTCTTCTTTTTCTGCTAGGCAGAAAAAAAAACTGAGGCTGCAGGTGGGAGGGTAATGTCCAGAGGGACCGCCCCCTGGGCGGGGCTGTTCAGCTCTGGTTTGTTCTAGAATGTATGTTTCTAACATTCTGCCTAGATCTTCTCCTGCAAGCAGGGACATATACCCACACGTTTACAGTATCCAGCTGTGTCAGTCCATGGACGATAAGAGAAACCTTTATTTTTTTATTATTTTGTTGCAAAAAATAAAAAAGCCCAGCAGTGACTAAATACCACCAAAAGAAAGCTATTTGTTTGAAGAAAATTATAAATTCATATGTGTAGTGTTGCATGACCACACAATTGTCAAAGTGCAAAAGCTGAAAATTGGCCCGGGCAGGAAGGGGGTGAAAGTGCCCGGTATTGAAGTGCTTAAAGCGGACCTTCAGTCATTTTTTCATCTATTAAATCTTCTGCCCTTGTGGTTTTAACTTTGGATAGTAATTTTTTTTTTTCTGCCAGTAAATACCTTATACAGCCCACTTTCTGTTTCTTATCTGGTAATAAGCCTAGGCTTTTGACATTATGCACAGCTCACTCTCGTGAGAGTTTGCCAGAAAGGGGGGGGGGGTGGTGAGTCATAAGAGGGCCAATGAGAGCTGCAGGCCTGGATGTGTGTTGGTGTAAATCCAGGTAAAGCTTCAGCTGCCCACAGTTAAAAGGGTTGTAGTAGCCAGACTCAGCGGAGGGAGATTTCTGTAGCATATTTGGCAGGTACAGAATCACAGTATATATAAATTATGCAAAGTGGTTGGAGGGAAGCTTCAGAACGGCAAAGATGTTTTTATTACAAATTATGTGAGCAGACTGCAGTTCCTCTTTAAGGCTGCTTTCACACTGGGGCGCGGGCGGCGGTAAAGCGCCACAATTTTTAGCCAGCAGGATAACATGCCGGTGCGCGCCCGTGGGGGCACGCAGCGATTGCGAGTGCAGCGTGTCAGTCTGACGTGCCGCATCTCCGATCGTGATAAGGAGCCTCTGTCAGATTGTACTGATTATCAGCACAGCCCCATCAGATGTACCTATAGGCTGCCAATCGGTGCCCAGTCAGTGCCCCATCATAACCCCCTGCCAGTGCCCATTAGTAACACCTGTCAGTAACTAATCAGTACCTGCCCATCACTGTTCGCCTGTCAGTGCCCATCAATTCTACATATCAGTGCCGCCTCATCAGTGCCCCGTCCGTGAAGGGGAAAACAACATTTTATGACAGAAGCTAAGAAAAATTTTTTTTTTTTTTTTTTTTATCATAAATGTCTTTTTTAGTTTGTTAAGCAAAAAATAAAAACTCTGGAGATGATCAAATACCATCAAAAGAAAGCTCTATTTGTGGGAAGAAATTATAAAAAATTTGTTTGGGTACAGTGTTGCATGACCGCGCAATTGTCATTCAAAAGCGTGACAGCGCTGAAAATTGTCCTGGGCAGGAAGGGGCGAAAGTGCCTGGTATTGAAGTGGTCAAAGCCCTCATGTAAACCCTCATGGTTTTTCACCTCAATGCATTGAGGTGAAAAAACTCTTGTAGGCCTCCCCCCCCCCCTTTACTTACCTAAACCTGATCGTTCCTGCGCCGCAGAAGAGTACACCCCCCTCCAGCTGGTGTCTCGGGTCCTGATTGGATAAATTGATAGCAGCGCAGCCATTGGCTCCTGCTCCTGTCAATCAAATCCAATGAGGCAGGTGCCGAGTCCTGTTGTCTGTGTCAATGGATGCAGCAGCAGGACACGGGAGCGCGCCCGCAAGGGTGCCCCGAGGGAGAGCGCTACTCAGACGGGGGCACTCGAGAAGGAGTAGCGTCCCCAGGAGGATTGGGGGCCAGTCTGTGCAAAAGCAACTGCACAGAGGAGGTATGGCTTTTTTTTTTTTTTTTAGACCTGAACCTTACATGGAAAGTGAAAATGAAGCAAAAGAACATGTGACCATGTTATGCCCTGCACAGCTGATGTGTTAATGTACAGAGAGCATGGGCTGAAGGAAACAAAACACACTAGGCGACACGGAAATAGTCTGCTTGCCGTTAGGAGCCTTCAGGCAGGTCTGCAATGTTTAAATGCCTCCCACTCCCCCTTCTCTCGCTCTCACGCAAAAACATGGAGCGAGGAGGCTGCAGAGAGGCGGTGCGTGCTCACACAACACCCCCCAAACGATGCTGATTCCATTCCCCCTCACACGACTAGTAAAAGGAAACACACACTGCGCGCCCAACTGGAACATGTTCGTCATATTCATTACCAGACTCGCTGTACGGAGAAAACATGATGCGTAGGAGGACACAACAAATACTGTGTGGTATCAGCCACAGCCTGCATGCACCACACACCTTCCACAGTCCCCCTGAGCACCTAGTTACACACGCTTCTTACCTGCTCGTCTTATTACTGCAGCCTAAACGGAACACACAACCTACTGCTCCTTCTCCCGCCAGCAACCAGCCACGCTCCCCCCTCTACAGATCCCTCACAAACTGGGCGGGCGGAGCTACAACGGAGTTGTTGAGAGGCGGGAAATGACGTCAGGCGAAGGGGTGTAGGCGGGAAGCTGAGCTGGGGATGAGGAGCGATGGGCAACCCTGGACAATACAGGGATCTAGTACATTATGATAATAAAGTGCGTCATGCAAAAGAAGGTTCTTACAACATGCTGGTGGACACATGAATGTTGGGTTAACTATACATCTAAAGCAACCTCATTTTTGCATTCTAAGCTGGCAAATTGCAGTTGTATCAATGAATCAGGAACCCCTTCTTTTCCCCCAAGGAAAGGTGCCTGCTTCTGTTGCTTTTTTCATCCACTTTTTAGTCGGTGTTGTACACCTGTTTTCACATGAGCACATGAAAATGCCTCCGCTGCTGAGTTCTCTGACATTCTCTGAGGAGATTGCTCTAGGGTTGCCACCTTTTCTTCAAGCCAAAACCAAACACTTTAGCGACGCACAGCAAGGGGGAACATTCTGGACTCTGTTGTAGAGAGGAACTGTGATGTGCTCACCAAACCCCCCTTACATCAGAGTCTGCAGAGCACCCCTTACATCTGAGCCCCCCTTGCCTTAGTGTACTGACTTGAGTATAAGAGAGAAGGCAGGGAAGAGTGAAACTTAAGTCAAAGACAGTGGATGGTGAGCTCACTCACCGAGGATGGATGCTCAGGCATTGTCACCTTTGATACCATGTACTGTATTTGCTAGCTGCTGGGCTTCAAATTTCCTGCCCTCACAGAGACAGAAACAGAGGGGTAGGGGCGGGAGGAGGAGGAGCATATTGAGCCCTCTCTCCTTTCCCGTCCATGTGGGGTGGGGTGGCAGAACTGTACTGGCTCTGGGCAGTGTACGAGAGAGTCACAGACACCGGGCTTAGTCAACTGCAGTTAGCCCTCCAGATAATTGGCAACCCTAGTGATTAGGGTGAGCCCAGGCACACCTGGCCCATGCACATGCCTATGCACTCAGCGGTTGTGGTACTGTTGTGGAGATTTTTATGGAGATGTATTTAATATGTATTGTCATAGTGTCACCCAGTGTTAGTACTTCCGCAACCCGCTCTAAAAGAGCTGATTGGGGTAGTCTGAGGCTGGTTGAATCCCGTCTGATAGGGGAAAACGTTTTGAGGTTGGAGTGTGATGTTTGCAGGGTGCGGATATGTCCGCCAACGGGGGCCCTCTGTGCATTAGCATGGACGATCGTTAGGGAGGGGATATGCTCGCTCTGCAATGACATCATTGGTTATAGGCGGATGGGCGCTCTTGTCTCTGCTATGTCTGATCAACATTGGTTGGAATTCGTAGCGTGTGTCTGCAGATAGCCTCCCTCCCCCATTCAATAATAGTATAATCTTATTATGCGTTATTCTATGGAATAGCGCAGAATAAGAATTCCTATCAACGGTAACTTAAGCCATCCTACGTTTATTGTATCCATGTATGACATCTCCTGTTGGAAGGAATGTCCAAGTGTTGTCATTTTCATGTGAGGAGGGAACATCCTATGAGGTTCCCGCCCATGGGGAGGGGATTGGTTGCTGCAGCCAATCACCTCCTGTCTTGAGATCTTTTGAGTTTAATAAAAGCCTATGAGTAGGCGTCGGCTTAACAGTCTTTGCTGGAATGGCCTGATAAGAAGATAAGCTTTTGTGGTGCTGCCTTTCTTGAATGAATGGGAATGAACGGTGAGTGGATTTTAGCAAACTAAACTTAACGATAGCATTACTTCAAAAAGATGAATCTCAAGTGTGTGCTCATAGAGCACAGGAATTATAGGCTGTGTGCTCTGCAAACAGCAGCCTAAAATTCCACAACAGTACTCAGTTACTTGAAGCCACAGTCCAATCTGAATAATGTGTCCGGGTTTCAAGCGGTCTGAAACCCGGACACATGATTCAAAACCCGAACTGTCCGGGTGAATCCCGGACAGGTGGCAACCCTAGATTGCTCTCCTCTAAGGATGAGCTCAGGCGTGTTCGCCACCCTGCCAGCTGTAACTCCTCACAGTCTCCTTAGGCATAGATATGGGGGTCAGGCGACCTCTTCCGGCCTCCCCCTTCCTCCTGAATGGAGACCGAATGGCTCTTGATAGGTCATCCTGCCTTTGCAATGAGCACCCGGCCATTGTAAATAGCCCTCCTCAGCCGCCATTGACTCTCACTGTCTTTAAAGCAGACCCAGGTCTTGCTCTCTGGCACCCGCAACGGCTTGGGGACATGCACAAAAATGCAGACCACTCTCCCCGAGAGTCCTCGATCACGTCCATGATCTGGGGAGGGACATATGTGTAGCATATGGATAATCCAGACCCCACTCCAGAGCCACCCTCCTCCGCTGGGACCAGGAAAACCATGGCAGTTCCTTTGGTCTTCCTCTCCCCGGTAGGACACGGGTGTCTTGGTTCCTCACAACCCACTGACGGTAGGCCAGTGCTCTGGTCTAGGTGGTGGAGGGTCTGTTATAGAAAAGCTTACTGTGGCTTCTTCAGACCCCACTACTGACTCTGGCCCACTACTGACTCTGGCCCATCCCCACTCTCAGACGCCGGTCTCTCTAGGGATCCAAACTCAGCCTGTAGTCTGGGGGAACCCCAATCAATGACCCGGCCCTCGCTTTCCCCTATCCAGATCACCCGAAGGCACACATTACTCTGACACTGGCTCCCTTTGGACTAGGATGGCAAGGTGGTTAGAGTTGGCTGGCACCTCAGGGACTTTATCTGGTTCCTGTGGGCAGTACTCACCTTTGCCAGGTCCCTGGCCAGGCCGTAAGTCATGACAGTCTCTATTCTTCCAATGTCTGGTCTGTTCGCGGGGGAGTCACCAGGCCGCGACCCCACTCCACCTTTGCAGGTTGATTTCAGGCCCTCTCTGGTCTACCGGGACTTCTGCGGCTGCAAACAACAAAACAACCGGAGTCCTGATTGCAGGTCCACGATATAATACTGTGGCTCCTCCTGGATGGGTCCCAACAGGGTTAGCGGTTCATCACAATGGCCACACCGGGCCCAGGCAGTAACCACCGCATTCAGGATTTGGCACTCCGGGCATAGCAGACACAACTGTTCCGTCCTGTTGATCACTCCGAGGGCGAAACCCCCATGAGGCTCCAACCATACACCGGTGTCCACCAGTGCCTGCTCCTGCTTTTCGGGCAACCAAGTCAGGATTGGGAGTAGACATCCACCCACCACGATCTTGCTCTGCTGCCTTTTGGTGTCCGCTGCTAGCAGGGAATGCTGGGTCTCCACCAGATCGTGGCATCGGCCCCTCGCTTTCAGACAGGCTGACATGCTGGCATCTGCCAAATTGTTAGGCAGACCCCTCCCCCGGGCATGCTGCTGTAACCCCTTGTTAGATGAACTGAAGTTAGCAGGCATGTTGATGCTAGCAGGACTTGCCCAGGCATGTGCCCGAGCAACTGGGAACTAATGACCGCTGACTTTTCCGGTGGTTGCCAGTAGCAACAATAAAGCTTGTAGCCAATGTCTTACTGAAGGGTACTATCTCAGCACAGTCCCACCTGCAGGAAGCTGCAGGTTTACCACAATCACCCTGGGCAACAGGCAAAAAGGAAAGACCTAGTTATCTGACCAGCGGACAAAGGAGGAGGAATAGTAGTCTTCACAAACGAACAATACCATGAGAATATGAATATGTAGCGACCTCACCCCTCTCTTCCCTTCTCATTCTCGGCTTGTCTGTCTTTGTCTGGGGGTGTTAGTACCGGGGGGAGGGATGAGATACACCACGGCCCATGTCCTCCATAGTGAAGAGGTGAAGGCCAGAAAGATCGGGCTTTGTGTAGGTGTCCTAGAGTCAAATCCTTTCCTCCGTCTTTGACTCCCCCTTTGCTCCTAGTAACCAGAGTTCCACACACTGAATAGGTCCAACACAGTTTTATTCTTCTCAGCAAATAAACGTACAGCACAGTCAAGTTGGGACCTTTGCAACAGTTCAGTATTAATGGGAGTAGGCCGAGGCACAATCCTTTAAAGTATCGCTAACCACTGTGGTGTCACCAATGGCGAATAGTCACTGCCACTGACTATATGAGGTAGAACATGAATTACCTTCGCTAGCACAGCCCCTGTCAGGGGAAGGATATCCGTCCAAGGGAGTCACCGGAGGCCTCTCTGTCACCAGCAATGCTGCGCCGGACTCTCCAGAGAAGTTCCGCTCACCAGTCTCCTTGACCTCAGACACGGGCACCCAAGGAGTTAGGGCCCCCTCGGATTCCTCCACCCTCGCGGAACTCAGTCAAAGGTACTGAGCCCCAGGCTTCCGCCATAGTACCTCACCCCAGGCTAAAGGTGCCTGAGATGGACTCCATCTCCCACTCCGGCCAGGTCAAGGGCACCTGGGCCCGGAACACCGGAACGCCAGCACCCAGGCTGAGGGTGCCTGAGTGCGGCCGCATCCTCCAACTCCGAACTTTGAACCCCCGTGGTAAGGGCGTCCGCCCCATTTATCCCCTCGCCCTTTGCGTCACAGCGGGTTCCCCATCCCGCCATACCAGCGTCAGGGGAGGACAAAAAGGCACAGTCTTGCGGTGTGGGTTCAACTTCGGCCAGGGTGACAATGCCACCTGCAGGCCGCAGGGAACCTCACACCACCAGAGTCCTCCAAGAACCATAAAAGGGTCTCAGATTCCCTAGCAATCAGTGCATCTGGGTTACACTACCACCCAGATGCTTCCCTTAAATTCAAATACCCGCTACAAATACATTACTCCAGGATGAAAACACCTATTATAAACTTTTGGGGAATCCAATGTTCAAATGTAGAAAGGCCTTAGAACAAGTTGTACATCTAGGCCTGAAACGAGAAATTTTAAACAAGAAAGAAGCAAAATACTTAATTCCAGAATCATGTCGGACCCCGGTCATATACTGTGTACCGAAAATACACAAAGACAGTACCAAGCCACCCTCAAGACCAATAGTGAATGGAATAGACTCTCTTACAGCCAGGATGGGCGAATACATCGATCATTACTTACAACCGGCAGTACAAGGAGCACGGGCCTACCTAAGGGACACAAAACAAATGTTACAAATCTTGGAGAACATCCCAACAATAAATAAACCTTGGATAATGGCCACAGCCGATGTCTTTTCCCTTTACACAATCATCCCACATCATTTAGCTTGTGAGGCTGTAAAATGGGGACTTAGAAAACACACCAACTTACCATGTGTACAAAGAAAATACCTAGTGAAAGGATTGGACTTTTGTCTCAAGAACAACTATTTTTGGTATAATAGAGATTACTACTTCCAACGCACATGAGTTGCAATAGGGGCCAAATTTGCCCCAAGCGTGGCAGGCCTCTTTATGGCACAATGGGAGGAAGAAGTTGTCTTCTCAGAAATCCCAAATGAATTAATCATTTTTAGACGCTATATTGATGACATTTTCATCTTATGGAAAGGAGAGGAACAAGGATTGGTACTTTTCCTGGAAAATCTCAACAAAAATGATAGAAATATAAAATTAACCTGGGATATCAGTGAGAAGACAATTACATTCTGAAGCCTCGTACACACGACCGAGTTTCTCGTCGTTAAAAACACGTAGTTTTTCTCGACGAGATTCTTGTTAACCTTGACGAGTTTCTCGTCAAGCTTTCCATGCGTACACACTGACAATTCCAAATCTCGTCGTTGTTCTGCGCGGTCACGTCCAGCACGTACGACGGCAGTATAAAGGGGAAGATCGATTTCCCTGGCGCCACCCCTTGGGCTGCTTTTGCTGATCTCGTGTTACCGCGTGTGAAGTAAAAGTTTGGGAAGAGACGATTCGCGCTTTTCAGTCTTCGTGCTTTCAGTTCGTTTTCTGCTGTTCAGTTTGTGCTTGTGGGTTCGTATCTTGTCTTTCAGGGCGTGTAGGCAGGTCGTATCTGTTTTACAGTGCGTTCTTGCCCATTCGTTTCTGAATTTCAGTTCGTTCTTCATAGGCCTTGCTGGTCTAAAGTGCGTTCTGTTCTGTATGTTCTGATAAGACGACCGTTTCCTAGCCATGTCGCGGGTACGTTCTCGTCGTCGAGTTCGTGCTGTGCGGGCGCTTGGTGTTGGTCTGCTTGTTTTGGACCAAGACGAGTCCATGAACGGGGTGAGGAGGAGTTCATGGACCAAGAATTGGTTGCTCCAGCGGGACCAATTCTGCCATATGCCTCTGCTGCGGGAGATCGTCGAGAATAATCCTGAGGACTACAGGAATTTTCTGCGGATGTCTGACCCCGTTTTTCAGCATCTGTTGGCTTTGGTGTCCCCCTATATTACCAGGCAGGACACTGTTATGCGGGAAGCCATCAGTGCTGAGCAGAGGCTCATCGCCACGTTACGCTACCTGGCGACAGGGAGATGTCTGCAGAACTTGAAGTTCATCTCCCCCTAGGTTCTGGGCCTTATAATCCCAGACACCTGTTCTGCCATTATACAAGTCCTGCAGGAGGACTATATTAGGGTAAGTTTTCTCCATTAACGTCACATTTTATGTATTTCATGTATGCTAATGTATTGTATTTCTTTCATCCTTCTTTCATCCTTCCCTAATTACCATGATTGTAATATGCTGAGAATGTCCCCTTTGTCCTCATGCATGCTGGAAGCTTTACAATGCCCCTTTTTTCTCCTCCATGCATATTTCCCTTCACTAACCTCTCCATCAGTGGGGGCTCATGAGGCCATTTCCCCAGAGGACCCTGACCCCAGAGGGTGTTCAACTACCGGCTGGCCAGGGCCCGAAGAGTCGTCGAAAATGCCTTCGGGATAATGGCCAGCCGGTTCCGCCTTTTTATGACTCCTATTCACTTGGCGGAGTACAAGATAAACTATGTTGTTTTATGCTGCTGTGTGCTCCATAATTTTCTGAGCAGAAAATCCAGTAATTATATGGCCTCAATATTGCCTGAGGCAGGACTTTCCTATGGCAATACCCTGCCGGGCCTCAAATCTGCTCGTCCTGGCCTGCCCTCCCAAAATGCCCGTGAGGTTCGGGAGAAATATATGGAATATTTCACGGGTAGGGGGGCAATTCCTATGCCAGGCCATGTGTAAAGATTCGTGGAGAAAGAATTTAATAAAAATCAGATTTAATCTTGTAACTTTTTTGTTTTCTGTCTCCTAGTTTGTCTTATTGCATTTGTAGTGCCAAGTGTATTTTCCTTTAGTAAATACCAACCATTTCACTATGAACCACAAAAATATACACAAATAAGGTTAGGGCGTATTTGAAAAAGAAGCTGCACTTTTTTTTTTTTCTAAAATTTTACTCTGTGCACATTCACACACATGGTAAATAGATTTTTTTTTTTTTTTGGCTGGCCACAAACCGGCTTTTTTTTTTTTTTACGAAAATACAAAACCATCTGTAGCATTCAACAAACTACAACATTGGATACCTCTTGGCAATATGAGACATTCAATTACCCAAAATATGTCTCTATCTGGCCGTCCTAATATGGGGTATTGGCACCCCTGGCCAAGCCAAAATTTGAATATGCACACAATTTGAAGTAATTTCCAATAGGGATTTTTGACGCCTGATCCCTATTGTCAACATGTGCTATCTGCCATCGGGGGTGATCAATGGACATGTTTTGGGGGTGCAACCCCTTCTTCAGTTCACCTACTTGAGATACGAGGCAGGGGTTGCACCCCCATAAGACGTACATGGATATCCCCTGATGGCAGATGGCACATGTTGACACACTGTGTGCATATTCAAATTTTGGCTGGATTGATAGTCTAAAAGATAAAAAAAGGGGGAAGAACAATCTCTAACAAAAAATGGGGGTTTTGTTGCCTTATTCAATTCTCCCCAAAAGGTATTATAACTCTGCAGGCCTACATCTCTTACCTGAAGCTGTGGTGACAGATACTGACCTGTTGTGGTGACCAGTTCCACCACGTCATCCACTTCTCCTTCCTGCACTTCTCCTTCCTCCACCTCTTCAACTTCCTCAACACCCTCAGGTTGTGGGTCTTGGTGAGGTTGGGGTTGTTTATAAGGTGTGGGGTTCCTGTGCTCCCTGGAGTGTTCTCCTCCCAGTCTTCTCTCCCCTATGAGAATCAAACAAAAGGTCTAGTTATCACACAAATTCTCAAAAAATAAATAAAAACATGCTAAATTGCTTGGAAGTGGGGTACAAGTGTCTGTTTGGGCGGAATTTCAAGATGAAGACATTATTTTTTCACAATAATTTCTTTACTATTCACCTTTTGGCTGTCAATTTTTATACATGGAGGCACCACAAAAATTCACTGATGCACCTGTGTGGGGCACCCAAAAAAGGCGGTTCTGGTGGCCCACACTATAGTGCTCAAAAGTACAGATGTGGAACCAGCTGCTGAGTGTCCTCTCCTTTACACTGATTAAAGTTTGCATTTCATTCTCTTTACAAACACATCATTTAGCCAACAATGTAATAACAACTATTGAAGAAAAACAGGCAGATGTGTAAATTATTTTAACCCTGTAAAATCTATAAAAATCGAGGATAGTGGCCGAACGATGTGTCTGTAACAAACGATTACTGTGCCAAACCAAGTTCAAACTATGACATTTTGTAAGGTAGTACAATAGAAAAATGCAATAACATGGAGCAACATGCATGTTGGGAAATACAATAATAGGAAAAATGCGGAAAAAGTACTTAATTTTTTTAAGCATTCTCTTAATGCTCCTTAACTGGTCCGGCTCCCTCAGTTTGAGGTCAGACCACCTCTTTCTGAGCTGCTCGTCTGATCGTTTCACCCCGAAATTCTTCTTCAGACTCTTCACGACTTTCTTCATGATTTTGGCCTTACTTCGATTAGGTTTGCTATACGGCCCATGCTTTGTGTCATAATCCGACTTTAGCAATATGTCCACCATCTCCGCCATCTCTGCATAAGACATATTAAATGCCTTGAATCTCCTCCTTGATCGTGACGTTTCCTCAGTCTCCGGGCTTGTCTCCTCCTCGTTATTTGAGGAATTAGCAGACAACTGCTGTGAATCCGCCATATCTGTCTGCGCGCCGAAAGAGAAGGGGCGGGGAAAAGATGTTACTTAGAACGTCATGGGCGGGCGACGTGTGCGGAGCGACGTGTGCGTAGTTTTACGCATGCGTGGTGTATATATAGCAAACATATATATACAAACATGTATATATAGCAAACACACATGTGACTATACTACGTTCGGTGTGCGGAGAGAGGAGTAAAAGTGACGGACGTGCGAACGAAGGTATGTGATTTGTAGACTTTGAGAAATTGGTGGCCTATACTGTCTAGAGAATGTTGGAGGATATATATGGTGAGTAAGATTTACAGGAGGTTAGACTGTGTGCCTCACATTATTTTTTATTATTTTTTTTTGGCTTGCAGACCCAAAATGAATGTCTTCATAAGTGACAAGGAATTCCTTGCGGAATTTATAGACCGGGTAAGGGAGCTGCCCACTCAGTGGGAAACAAAAAACCTCATCCATAGAAAATAAGGGGTAAGAAAAGCAGCGCTGGAGACCCTGCTCCCATTTGTGCATACCAAGGTGCCCACAGCAACAGCAAAACAGGTGGACTCTAAAATTGGGAGCTTGAGAGGCACATACAGGACTGAACGCTCCAAGGTCCTGGCTTCTCAGAGGTCAGGAGCAGCAGCAGATGATGTGTATGTCCCGAAATTGTGGTACTACAGCAGGATGTCCTTTCTGGATGACCACATTGAGGCAAGGCCATCACTGTCCACTCTTCCCCCCAGACTTCCCTGCAGCCAACCTGAGCCTTCTCTGGAGCAAGAGGAGGCAGACATCCTGGAAGAAGCTGATTTGGACATCTGGAGCCAGGTATAGTATTAAATGAAAATGTATTGTGAAAAACTTAATGCAGGAAAAAGAAGTCAAGATGAAAATCCTAAACTATTTTGGGATACAAAAGTGAAATCAAGATCTAGAGACATTAGTCTGCCATAAATTGGGTGCTAAATAGTCAATCTGATGTAGTCCTAAAAATATTTGTCTTTTCTCTTGATTCAAATTGCTACATTCATGATCTCAAATTTGTGTGAAAATAATAAACCAAAATATTAAACTATGTCCCTTTTTCATACACAGGATGAAATCAGCCAGGAGGAAGGTCTGGAAACTGTCAGGCAGGAGGAGGCAGGGCCCAGTGACAGACAGGAGGTGGCAGGGCCCAGTGGCAGACAGGAGGTGGCAGGGCCCAGTGGCAGACAGGAGGTGGCCGGCACGAGGACAAGCATTAGATCTCGGGTGCCTCCCATCCGCCTTCCGAAAAGAAGCAGGAGGGACAGGACCACTAGTGAGGCAGCAATGGCCCTTATTAGAGAGGCACATGCCACCCTCCAGGAGCCCACATCCCCTGAAGAGGCCATTGCCGGCCTAGTTTAGGCCAAGTTCAAGGTGATGAGCATGGAGCAACGCCTCCTATGCGAGCCCCTGCTCATCGCCTTGCTGAACAAGGGGGTGATGGAGAGAATTACCCCCAATACGGCCATATGTGAGGTGGCACAAAAATCCCAACCTCAACCTCCTCCTCCACCTCCACCTTCTTCTTCTGCGCCACCCCCTTCTCCTCCACCTCCTCCTCCACCTCCACCTTCTTCTTCTGCGCCACCCCCTTCTCCTCCACCTCCTCCACCTCCACCTTCTTCTTCTGCGCCACCCCCTTCTCCTCCACCTCCTTCTCCACCTCCACCTTCTTCTTCTGCGCCACCCCCTTCTCCTCCACCTCCTTCTCCTCCTCCTGACAGGATTACCCCTCCAGTGGCCCAGCCTCCAGCCACACGCAGAAGGAAGGCTGCAGAGAAGGCTTCAGGGAAGGCTGCAGGGAAGGCTGCCAAGAAGACGAGGAAGTGATGGCCTTGCTTCATTGTGGTCGGACAGAAGGCAGCCTGTTGTAGTACCACAGACTTGGGACATATATATCACCTGCTGCTGTTCCTGACCTCTGGGAGGCCAGCATCAGATTGTACTCACAACTGTTGTGCTTCTCAAGCTCCCAATTTTAGTGTCCACACAGGGTTGATGTGTGCTCTGGGGTCCCATGGATGCACAAATGGCAGCAGGTTCTCCAGCGCTGCCTTCTATTTATTTTGTTCAAGACATGAATACATTTATTTTTATTTTTTTAAGTTCATACTTGACTATGTGTTTTTATAATAATTATTTATTTACCTTTGGAGTAAGCAGATACATTTGACCCCCCCCCAAAAAAGGGACAGATAACACCAAAAAAAATCATTAAAGGTGTTCTTTAAAAAATATAGGGTGTAAACTTGACACAACTAAATTTAAAAAATACAATGGGAGATCACTATCAAAACATTGACAAATTACAATTAACATCTGTCTAAAAAATATAAAACATTAAAATATTGCACGATATAATACAGCTAAATCTTCTTAAGAGCAGCATGAAAAAGGTTTAAAATAGATAGTCAGAACTCTGTGTGAATATCAGCAGCAAAACAAGTTAATTAGTTTTCATTATTGTAACATTCTAGAGAAGATTTAAATGCACAACATTTAAACGATGCAATAATTTACAGCGTGACGAATGTGCTATCTCCATTACGAAGGCTTGTTTTACCAGAAGATGCGCTCCCGTCTCATACTTGATTCTGAGCATGCACGCTTTTTGAAGAGTCGTAAAAGCATACACACGAACCATTTTCTCGTCGCAAAACAGGCCGACGAGAAACAGGACGAGAAAATCTAGAATCCGGACGAGAAAATAGAGAGCAGGTTCTCTATTTTTCTCGTCGAGATTCACGGCAGTTTTCTCGTCGTAAAACCATACACACGAACGGTTTTCTCGACAATAAAGCTCTCGCGGCACTTTTCTTGTCGGTTTTGGACGAGAAACTCGGTCGTGTGTACGAGGCTTGAGACTTGGAAATTTCACAAGAAAATCAGGTAATTTCAACAAGAACACATTTTAAGAATGTAGATAGAAACAGCTACCTACCCATTGAAAGTTGCCACCATAAGAATTGGTTGTGCAATATCCCAAAAGGCCAACTAATGAGACTGAGCCGAAATTGTACACATATAGATACGTTCGCATCCCAAGCTAACCACATAGGGAAGAGATTCATTAAAAAGGGTTATAACCCCAAAACAATTGAAGAAAGTATAAAAGTAGTGACAGAAATGAACCGCAGTGACCTAATAAAAGAAAAGGACAAACGAGAGCAGACCCTGGATAGAGTTCCCATCATTCTGGATTATAATATACAACACAGAAAAGTAGAACAAATCATAAAAAGACATTGGAGTGTCTTACTATCAGACACCCAGTTACAAGAAATATTACCAAAAAATCCAAAATGTATATATAGGAGAGCCCCCACTCTTCAGGACAAACTTGTAAAGAACATACCAGATCCTCCAACCAAAGGGTTCACTTTCTATACTGGCAAAGGTTTTTTTCCATGCAAGCGCTGTTACGAACTAAGAAACCGAATGAGAAAAAATTCATATGTTGCAACACGAAGGGAGCTGTATATATGCTGGAGTGCAGCTGTGGATTACAGTACGTAGGACGTACAAAGAGACTTCTAAGAATCAGAATAAAAGAACACGTACAAAATATAAAAAATGGTTTTGACAAACATAATGTGTCTAAACATTTCTTACTGCATCACAATAAAGATCCAACCCATTTGAAATTTTGGGGGCTTGAACCCTATACCAGACATTGGAGAGGAGGACACAAAGTGAGAACACTAAGCCAATTGGAATCCAAATGGATTTTCTTATTGGACACTTTTGTACCCCGAGGCCTGAATGTGAAATTTGATATAAACTATTTCCTCAGTGATTTTTGAAAATTTTGACAGTTTAGTTTTACCACCCCCCCGTTTTAATAAATTTTACCACCCCCCCCCTTTTAAAGTGGTTTCCAAAGTTTTTTAACAATCGTTTTATTACTTTAATAATCACCTTTTACCAACCCGTTTCTCTGCATTTATCTCTCACTGCACAGAACACTTATACACCTCATGTGAATTATTTTATGCCACTTGTATCACGTCCGAGTCATTTCTGGTACTAAAAGTTAACCATCATAATTCCCCCATTTTTATATAATTTTATATATTATTTTTTTTCTTTTTAATCAAATTTTAATAAACCGTAGTAAGGACAATTTTTATTGTTATATTTTAGCCATTAGTTCATTTCAAATCATTATCGCTTATGTCCAATACAAAGGACACCTCCGTCTTTTGTTTTCTTTTTGTATATCAAACCAAGAAAATGGCCGCGCCCAGCGCTGTACATAAACCCACAGCAATATGGCCGCCATGAACTTCCTGTAAACAGACTCCTGGAAAATGGCCGTCGTAATACAATTAATCACACCAATATAAGGACACCCCCTATGCTTGTTTTTCATCCCCTGATGAAGTCACGTGGTCTATGACGATACGCGTAGGGAGAACACAAGCACCGGAGGTGACGTGGATGAGCTTGGCGCTCGTTTATGACATACTTGTATACACTTTTAAATGTGAGTACTTGCAAACCTTAATGTTTAAATAAAACTCTTTGCATAAACAATACTACACTATCTTGGGATTCCTTCGCTCTTCCCCCCATTTATGTACATTACTCTGGAGTCTCCATGACTAAATGATTCGCCCCCCCCAACCCCCGCCCACACCAGGCAGTAAAACTACCCCAGGTTCCAAGGCACCATCCAGGCAGGAGGAGGTCGGGCCTACAGAGGATTTTTCTCTTATATGCTGTAACCTCACAGCAGTGAGGTAGGGGCCATCCATATACCACAGGAGTCACAGTGTGGAAGGCACAAAGTTTTAAACCACCCAGCACCTAGCACCTTATCACAGCACTGTTTTCAGTCCATACGGAATCCCTGTTTGGACTTTCTTGCAGCAACAAAATTGTCCTGTTGCATGTTTATTTTAAAGCTCTTTCTCTCACAGATTTTAAAAGGACAGTCTTTTTTATTGTATGAACACAGCAATTGTTTACACAAGTATTTGTTACTGTTTAGTAATAATTCTTTGTGTCACGGATTCATGCACTTTTTGCACTTTATCTTACTGGTAGTATAGGTACTGCTTAGTACCATTTCTTTTCTTTCCACGGATATATTGCACCTTCTATTACTGTCTCATATATTTTATTTTTCCTGTGTCAGGGATCATTTTGCACTTTTGCACTTTACCATTGCTCAAGCACTTGCTGGTAATAGTAGCACCTTACTAATACAGGAGTATATTAAGGCACAATATTTATGTTTTATCAATTTATGCTATCTCAATAAGTATTTATGGATGTCATTTTCAGTAAATTTATATTGGATAATTGAGAACCAGCAATACTGACACAGAACATCACATATCAATTTCATCAGCTCAGCACTACTTCTTTATATCTATTCACCCTGGGCAACAGTAGACACTCTCAGGCACACTCTACTGAATAATGCAGGAGTTTGGAGAAAAAGTTCAGAATGCCCAGAGTTTGCAGAGCACTGGGCATAATTGTAATCCAGTGAGAGATGACCAGCATTAGCAGATCGCTGGCCATATTTGTAATCCATTGGCGCAATCGCCCGCCGTGGTTGCCACGGGTGATAGCACATGGTGAAAAGTCACTGAATTTGCAGGATTATTATAAACATCCGCCCTAACACTGATTGGGGCACCTGGGTAAGCAGGCAGTAATAACTGGTATAGAGTCCCGTTGGCTGTGATGGGCAACAGCACTTATTATTACATTTCTGAAAAACAGGCACAGCACACAAGTCCTTCCCGTGAGTTCAATTCCCCAATAATGGTGGAACAAAGCACAGTTCCCCGGCTAGAGGAAACAACTGGCAGGTTACCCATGAACAGGTGATTCCAGACAAGCCCCCAAATGTAGCGGTGCCCCTGTAGCAGCCGCTAAGTGTTGTGGCCCACCTGTCACCCTGCCTGGCCCAGAATTCACTTCCCAGACACTCCAAGACAATGAATAGTCCGTGCTTTGTTTTTGTTATTTTTATTGAGGAAATTTAATAGGAACTAAACCCAACCCCCACACCACCCTGCATCGACACCAAATGATGCGGATATGACCCAAAACGTAACTTGAAGTAGCAACCAGAAAAATGCCATAGCAAGAGTATTTGTTACCGGATGATGAAACTGCAGGATAGGCCTGAGGCCAGAGACCCGGAAGATTCACAAGCCAAAAACAGATGGCCAACCACATCCGCATCATAAACCGGAGATGATCTGCATGTGGGTGAAGTTGCTCCGAGACCTGGCTGACATAATGTGTTTCCTGGTTGCTGGGGGGGCGAAAAATCGCTGCACAGAATAGGCAGGGCGTAGGACCGTGAGTGCTCCATAGTCAAGTCCCCAACAGTAAAGCAGAAGAAAAGTACAGGGATTGCAGAGCTTCGGTTAATAGTAATGAATCCAAACCGCCAGCCACAGGACACAGGGGAGTAGTTTCAAGGGGGGGTAGACCGGGGCTCTCCAGGGACCGGGAACAAGATATGCAGGCTGGGACGTACAGGGGGAAAGTTAGGAAGATGGATGTAGACATACCGAGTGATCAAAGCATGGAAATTGCAGCAAGGGAGCCTGTGGAGAGTGCGTTGTCTAGTCGAGATGTCACAGGGTAGAAGTCTGCTATTTAGCCGCTCGTCTGGAGGGGTCAGGGCGCTCGAGTCAGTTAATGACATCCTCCAGATCTTCAAAGAAGAACACCCGGCCGTCTCTTTCCACCCTAAAACGCACCGGGAAGAGCATGGAATACTTAAGGTGTTTGATCCTGAGTCTCTTTTTTGCTTCTGTAAAGCCCTGGCGACGGCGCTGCACGTCAGCAGAAAAGTCCGGGAAGATTGCAATCTTGGAATTGCCCAGCTCAATGTTGCCCTTTTCTCTGGCCAGTCGTAGAGCCGCATACCGGTCCTTGAAGTTCAAGAACTTGGCGATGAATGTGCGGGGGGGAGCCCCCTGTGGAGGAGCTCTACCCGGCATGCAGTGGGCCCTCTCCACCGCCAGCGTTGGAGAAAAGGCCTCACGCCCATAGGTAGTAACGAGGAGCTGCTCCAGGAAGGTGGTTGGATCTTTTCCCTCCGCACCCTCAGGCAAACCGATGAATCGGAGGTTGCATCTCCTAATTCATTTTTCCCATCTCGTCCTGCTTTTGTGCAAGCTGGGAAATTTGTAGCTGCATGCGGTCGGAGCCCGCCTGGAGTGGAGGTATGGCGTCCTCAACGTCACCGATGCAAGTCTCAGCCTCTGTGACCCTCTCCTGGAGCTTCTGAAAATCTTGCCGCATGAGGGAAATGTCTACTTTGACTTCCTCGATTTGAGATGTTAGTGAGGTACAACAGAAGGTGATCGCTTCCAGGAGCTTTTCAGTGTCTCTTCCCGTTGCGGCCTGGTCAGCACACTTGGCTCCGCCACCTTCCCCAGGAGTATCTTTTTCCTGTCGGCGGTATTGGTCCAATTTAGCAATGGTAGCGCTCTGCGATTTCGGCAGAGAAATGCTGGGGTTTATGCCAGAACTTGTCCCTACCAACTGGGATCTGTCAGGATGTCCTGGGGTAACAGGATTAGCGGGTCAGAAGGATTAATGGACGGAGCTCTTCTCTCGTGCGTCCTACTACATTCCTCGTCAGGCCACGCCCATATTGAGGAAATTTAACTTGGATGGGGTGAAGGAAATATGGGATGCCAATAATAGCAAAGTTACTAGGGACAGCTATGTACACTCTTTGTACACTTCTCCAGACTCCTCCAGCACAACTCTTCACTTCCTATCTTGTGGTTCCAGGAACAGCTAGCACATGGTGGTTAGGCCTGACACTGGCTCAGCCAGGCCTTAGCAATAGCCTTTTTGCAGGCAAGGACTGCGGCCCCTATAATGTAGCAGAAATATGGAAAGTCTCTTTAGTGCTTGCTGTCCTACTGGTGGACTACTGCTCCCAGTCAGTCCACTTCAGGCCCTGCCAGCCCTCCTGGCTGCAACTGTCCGACTTCACTGCCTATAATATTGCAATCCTCCCTACTGGATCGACACCCAGCTTTGACTGTTTCCTCTCAGTCCTCTCTGGCATGCCTCTCCAGTCCTTCTGACTACACATGTCACTCACCAGCCCTCCTGGCTGCAACCGGTGGTTCCCTCCTGAAGACTTGCCTGGCAGTACCAGTGCATGCTGTCCTCTCTGACTTCTTTTGTGCCTCCTGTACAGTTCTTCATGCTTTCTTGAAGGGCTCCGTCCTACACCCAAGTCCCAGGCCCAAGGTCACCCCCTAAACTGGGGAGCTCCCTCCAAGGCCCCCAACAGCCTAGTACTCCATCCTCAGTCAGTTCTTTTACCTGACAACTCCTTCCCACCTGGACTGACCCTCGATATTTGAAGGAGGCCTGCCCCCTGACAATCCTGGTTGGGGATTGGTCAGGGCTCCCAGAGACACCCCAGACAGCTCCACCGCTCTTCCACCCCCGGGGAGGGGAAGAGGGGTGGAATCTGGGAGGGAAAATTCTGACAGAGATCGCCAATGAGGTACTGGTAGTTTCTGTTTCTGCCAATGACAGATTCTCTGTGTGCTTAGAAGATCAGCGAAGAACATGTTCTCTGCTGATCATCTCAGTTTCATAAACCGCTAATGATGTGAGATGAGCTTCGATCATCAGGATTGCAGCTTATCTCGGTTTCATAAACAGACACCATAGTGCATAGATGTGAATGGCCTCATTTGATAAAATATTTTTTGACATGTGCGTTTTTGTGCGGTTTGAAAACCCAGATATAAATCTAATGGTGTAAAAAATTAAAGCAATAAACCGCGCTAGCCAGTAACATAAATAAATATACAGCAGCACCTGTGATATGTGATAACATATAAAGTATACAAAATAATAAAAAAGAACAAGTGCGCTAATGTGAATTGACTAATAATCAAAAATTATGAATCCACACATATATTGAATAAATAAAGTCCAACAGTGATAACAATGAATGTGTCCTGTAAAAATGAATATATCCTAAATAAGTCCCATCAAAAATCAGCAATGAAGGGAAGCCGTGAAGAGGTGAACCGCAAAAAGTTTGAAATTCGGTGCATGCACACCCGTGTCCACCACCAACAATCAAGCTGCTTACCAGAGGTAAGAAACAAATAAGCCCATCAGCAATCCCAGGGGGGAGATCCAGAGAAATCCAGATAAACTTTGCAGAGTTCCAACGTCACTTGATAGGCAGTGGATACAGCAAAGATTTCCCAAGGAGAGAGAGGAGGCTCAATAGTGCATTACCCAATGTAAAATTTATTTTTAAAACCGGGTTTAAAAACACTTACACAATGTACAATTTAAAGAACATAACAACCGGCCGGTCCGCCGTACCTGTCCCGTAGTGATGACGTCAGCACGCACACCTCCCGACGTACGTTTCGTGTTCCTACACGTCGTCTTGGGGATCGAAATCTTTGCTGTATCCACTGCCTATCAAGTGACGTTGGAACTCTGCAAAGTTTATCCAGATTTAAATCTGCTTACTTAAAGGCATGTACATTGGCACTAAACAATACCGCTATTCTTCAAAAATACACATCATCTACTTAAAGGAAAAAGTCCAGCCAGAGCTTTTAAGGCTGGGCTTCTCCTAAGGGTAACAGGAGTGCAATTAGTTTTCAGCGGAGAGCGGTCTGAAGTCCGCTCTCCGCTGACGTGACTGAAATCAGTCGAGGCAGCGTGTCATCCGAACTTCAGAAGTCTGGATCCGCCAGCTACCTTGACTGATGGCAGTCTCAGCGGCTCCTCCACAGCTCAGCGCTCCAATGAGCGTAGAGGAACAGAGCAGGAGAGATGCTGACTGACAGTCATCAGCTCTCGGCTCGGGGAGGTGAGAGAACAGAGCCATCAGCGGTGTTCTGTGGCTCGGTTCTCAGTGCAGAAATACCGGGGGACAGCTGCAGCATCGGTCTGATGCTGCATCCACCTAGATAAATATGAAGCTTAAAAAGAAAAAAAAAACCCCTATACTTCTCTTTTAAACTGGTTGTTAAGCCACTACTATAAAATCCTCCCATCCCCTCTGTAACATAACTATATGTGTCCCTGTGCCTGTGTTTATATAAAAAATATGCCGATCTGTACCTATATCAGAGCGGCTCCCAGCACTCATGTGACTCCTCGGCTCTCTCCTTTGACCGGCTGACAGTTCCAGTGGGCAAGCCTGAGTACTCCTGATGACGTCAGCCGGGAAAGAGAAAAGAGAGAGAGCAGAGGAGTCATGTGAGTGCCAGGAGCTGCTCTGATATAGGTACAGATCTGCATATTTTTTATATAACACAGGCACAGGGACACATATTGTTATGTTACAGAGGGGATGTTTTTTTTTAAGGTAGTTATGAGAGCAGCTGGAGGGGAGGGGGCGGGCACTGACACGAGCAGGCAGGGAGGGGGGGAGAGGACACAGAAGGACAGTGTCAGGGAAGGTTCCATCTGCTGGTGACACTGCCTGATATTTGGCGTGCAGTACTGTGGTCCACAAGCAGGTGTCTCCTGGCAGTCTGGAACTGCCAGGGGAGCTTTCCCCTGGTTATGGTATTATGTGATCTTTGGGCCGCAGTACTGGTGTCCACCAGCGGGTGGTTCCTGGCAGTGTGGGGCCGACATCATCTCCTGCAATTAGGCATCACTTGAGTCTGAGTGCAGGAGATGTGTATAAATACCTGGCAGACACACTCTTACTTTGCCATGGTATCTCTCCTTGTGCCCTGATCCTGAACCTGAGAAGCTCTGTATTTGTACCTGATCCTGATCCTGTTACCTGAGCCCTGAGCCCTGAGCCTTGTACCTGAACCCGTCTCTCCTGTGATCCATCCATCCATCCTCTACTTGTCCTGTTTGTTTTCCTTTTCCCCAGCTGCTGATCTCCCATTGATGACCCTGGCCTGGCCCTGTTTATGATTCTGGTTTTCCCCATTACTTGTACATATTTGTCTGTTACTGTTATTATTTGTGGGTTCTGTTTGGTATTGGTTGTTGTGCACTGTGTGGTACTGGAGGTGGTTGTATCTATATTATTTCACTTATCTTTAATAAATCATTATATTTCACTTACACACGTTTGGGTTTCATCTGTTGCAGTCCACATAGTTCTGGTCTTATCTGATACGTGACAGACAGAGCAGGGCTGCGGATGACGGAAGCACGTAAACTGACCACAGTGTCCGGGTTTAGCAGCCATGATATACCGTGATCAGATTACAAGGGGTAGCGTATAGCCAGGCAGGATCAGACAGGTTTTTTAGGTGATACAGGGGGCCAAATTACACAGCACAAGCACTGTGTTGTATAACATGCTTTAAGGGAACAGGATCCGTTTTTTTTTTTCAGGTTAACAAACACTTTAACCACTTCAGCCCCGGAAGGATTTACTCCCTTAATGACCAGAAATTTTCAATGATTGACTGCCTCTAAACCCAGATTATAGGATATACAGGTGTAGAGTGATGCGACGTCCGCAGTGACTAATAGTCCTTTTTTTATAAGAAGCCGTAGGATTATTAGCAAGTAATCCATATGTAGCGGGTATACACTTTTCTGTGTATTTAAAACTGGCAGAGACACCAGTGATGTGCAGTTCCCTGCGGTCCCGAGGGTGGACGCTGTCGCCTTGGGCTGGGGTTGAACCATTGCTGTGTGCTGTGTTTCCTTTTTGTCCTCCCTCGGCAGCGGTATGGTGGGGCGGGGAACCCGCCGTGCTTGCTGGGAGAGGGTATAAAGGGGCCGGCCATCTTTGTCACGGATCGAGTCCCAGGCACCTTCAGCCTGTGGGCGGTGGTTCGTGTCGGTCCTCTAGGCGGCCTAGGCCTAGAGGACGTTCGGAGGTCGTGTTCCATTCCAGGCACCTTTAGCCAGGGGTGAGGTACTCGGATGGAGGTCTGGAGCTCAGTGCCCAACACTGAGTTCCGCGAGGGAAGGAGATCCTAGGGGACCCTGGGAGAGGGTACCCGAATCCGGAGGGCGTAAAGGACCAGTGGAAGACACTTGCTTGAAGACCCGGTGCAGCATATTGCCGGTGACAGGTGAGCCCTTCCATCGGAGACCGCCTATGGAAATCCCCCTTCGCTGGAAGACCGCAACCCACTTTCAGGAAGGAAAGTGGAGAGTTCATTGTGTCTGGGCCTACTCGCATCCACACCTCCTTGTCTGTTCTGTTCTTTAAGGAGTCCAACTGATTGTGTTCACTTTTGCATTGAGAAGAATAAAGGAGTGTTGGACTTTAATGGTGTGGGGCTCGTTTTCTGGCAGACATTGTTCAAGGTAACTCTCTTTGGAGGTTCCAGGTGCAGAACACCGACCCAAAGGTAAAACAAGAACTTTGCTTACACCACACAAACATCTGTGGTGAAGGCTTGGCGTGGTGACCCCGCACTCTCTCCTCTAAGGTACCCCTAGACAAGAGACAGACGAGTTGGAGAAAAAGAGGGGAGAGAGGAGGCCGCTACACATACGTTTGATGATCCCCAAGGATTCTGGACATCTCTTGGAGATAGTCGGTTTTGTCCAAACTGGTTCGTCCTTGTCGGCTGCACAAACAACGAGATCTTTATTCTCACAGAATTTTTCAAACCTCTATCAAATGTAGGATTAGAAGGAGGCCTTCTTAAATGTAATTTATCCAGATCATTTAAGACCAGATCTTTGACAATGGAAATAGACGAAGGTAGCATTTCTGGAGGGTTGAGCGTGGAGGCATTCACCAAACCTGAGTGTTTAATTTGTCTCATCTGAGTGGCTGTTTTGGTTGAAACAGGGTTAGATAAAATATATCTCTGTATGTTGATCTTGTGGATATACATATGGACATCTTTGAAGGTATTCAAACGATTCATCTGTCTAGGCGGAACACATTTTAGACCTTTGTCTAATACTAGGGTGTCTTCCTGTGTGAGAGTAGTCTTCCTTAAATTAAAGATACCTTGGCTTATTATGTCCTTCTTTTTCCTCCAAATCTGCCTCCCCCTCTAGTGCCTCTCCTTGTTCTGGACCCCTTTTTCTTCCCCTGTGGTCCTTGGGAAAATCTTGACCATTTAGTGTAGGAAAGTCCTGGTTATATGTATATGGGGGTTCATTGTAAGTATCTCTGTCATGCACCATATAGGGATAAGGACCATGTCCTGGATCATCAGCCCTCAAAAGTGAATATCTATTGGCTATAGGGATTTGTCTGTCACAAGGAGTCTCTCTCAGGTAATGATTAGACGATCTCCCTTATGGGACAAAAGCTGGGGGCAGAGGTTGGGGTGGGCGACCTCTGCCCCCACCTCCCTCTATTGCCATCTCTCATTCTGCCTGGCATATAGCACGGCCTCCACCAGGATGGAAACCTCTTTGTGATTCCTGTGAGCCTTGATGTACAGAGTAATTGGATGTATATTGATTATAGTCCCCATGGTTATAACCATTATGTTGAATTTCATTATTCCTAGGAGTTCTTTGACTGTTATGTCTGTAGGGTTGTGATCCCCTGGCTGGTGATCCCACCTCCCTATTATCCACTCTATACGTGTCCACATCAGTTCTCAAAACAACAGGGTCAGAATTCTGAGTTTGCATTGCTATGTCCTGCTTTTTCTGTCATTTGAAAACAATGCCAGACCTATAATCTTTAACATCACGGATATATTTATTTTTCTTCTTATTTTTTTGTTCGCGTTCCTCTTTTTCAAGGGTGTTCCGCAAACCAGAAGAAAGAGAGATATATCTGGCAGCATCTTTAAGAGGTGCCAACTTCCCCCCACTTTCCTTGATCTCCTTATCAATTGAGACCAATAGACTAATAGAAGTAACCAAGCCTCGTTTTCAATTCACCATAGCAGCTGGATTAAATACACACCAGATCTCAATCCCGTGAGGGAATCCATCAGAGTCACCCCGGAGTGAACATTTGAACTTGTCACAATAGGTGATTTCATGTAGCTAATACAAAAAAATCTGTTTAATAAAAAAATAAAAAATCCCACTGCTGTGGCTGCCTCCTCTCATATCTCGATCTGTTGTATATGTATTCCGCTGACCTGTTGGATTGATAATGAGGCTTGGTTGTCTCTAAGTCAAATGGAGGCTTGGTATGCATCCACTGCGGGAGTAACGCCCTCTAGTAGTAATTTTTTTCTTTTTGACCAATAGTGGCCATATGTTGCGATTAGAGCATCCGATCAGCTGTGATCTTTCCGTTGTGGACCTGTCAAATAGCGTGGCTTCTGGCATGGACTTCAACCCCCCGATGAGGTCAGTTATGACAAAACTAGTAGGGTGGAGTCTATGCTCAGTTTCACCACGCTAGTTCCTATGTGATCTGTAGATCATTTTTTACCTTGGAAACTTTTATCCTTGTCTGTTTGGACTTCTGCTATTTCAAATAAACCATTGCGGATTTATGCTATGTTGGCTTTCTTCTTCTCCTTTCTTTTATCATACTTGGGATTGAGAAACAAGGAGAGCAGCCACTTGTGTTGATACTTCCATCATCCTGTCTACATTCAAAGGACGGATCGTATGTATTATACCAATCCAGACTTTGCTAGGTTCCTATAATGTGGAGTCTAGTCATCTGGTAAGGGCACAGCCTTTCTTTTTATCACAATATACGGCGGGTACCCTGACACTATAAAAGACTGACGGTGACTCTAACTAGTGAACTAGCTAACTAGCATCACCCGTGACACTAATACGGTGATCGGAAAAAATATCTGTACACTATACTAGTGACACTGGTGACTGGGGATGAAAGGGTTAACTGGGGGGTGATCAGAGGGTTAAACCTTTATTAGGGGGTTAATGGGGGGTACCCTAAACCTACCTGGGCCTACCACTGACTGCCCTAACGCTGTTTAGTGTCATAAGTGACACCAGTACAGTGATCAGTGAAAAATCTGAAAACTGTTTTTATTTATGAAGAAATTCGATTTTTAAAATTTTTTTACTTATTGGATGTGTTTTATAGCGGAAAGTAAAAAAAAAAGGAAAATTTATTATCAAATACTTACCGTAATTTTCCTTTTCTGATGGGGTCCATGGCAGCCTACGTGTGGGTTAACCCCGCCTCCTCTCCAATTCTATAGGACCCCATACCCATAAAAGTAAGCTCACCTCTCAGCACTGTGTTCCGTAACTAGCCGACTCTTGGACACTTACTTTATTTCTTTCATTAATATTTTCTTTCAGGGTGGGAACTGCGTCTGCCATGGAGTCCATCAGGAAAGGAAAATTACGGTAAGTATTTGACAATAAATTTTCCTTTTTCCTGACAGACTCCATGGCAGCCTACATGTGGGAAATAACTAGCCAGACCACACAGGTGGGTATGCTGAACAGAAGAGCTTTAATTTGTCCTGTCAACCGACAGGATTCTTAACCTAAAATTAACAGAAGACAATGATGCCGGTTCAATGCAGTAATGGGCCATAAATGTATTAATAGAGGCCCACAAGGCCGCTTTACAAATGACATCTGGAGCCACATGTCGGGCCGCCGCCCAGGATGCTGCCATCCCTCTGGTGGAGTGTGCCGTCACCGCCTGTAGAGGAGCCAAGCCCTTAGCCCTGTATGCTTGCTGGATTGTTTGAACAATCCATGATGCAATTGTCCTGGTTGAAGCTTTCTTCCCTTTGTTGTTTCCAGAAAGTAGAACAAACAGATGATCAGATCGTCTGAAGGAAGAAGTAATTTGCAAATACTCCATTAGGATTTCACCTATATCCAGGGGATGAGCTTCACTGGAATCTGGAGTCTTAAATGTAGGTAGAACAATTTCTCGATTTTCGTGAAATACCGAAGACACTTTTGGATTTGAACCCAACATGGGTATAAGGACTACTCGATCCGGGAAAAATGTTAGAAAAGGTTCTTCATGACCCAGAGACCCGATCTCAGAGACCCTCTTAGCCGAGGTGATGGCTACTAAGAAGGCTACTTTCGCTGAAAAGTCCTTAATGGAGGACGGGGAGGGCCCCCCGATGTACTGAGTCCAGTCAGTGAATCTAGAACGAGGGGAAGATCCCACTTGGCAAATCTTGGTTTCCTTTGGGGCTTAATTCTTGATGCCCCCCAAAAGAATTGTCTGATTAAGGGATGGACTGCCCATGAGACCCCAGAGAAGGCTGACAAGGCTGAAACTTGTACTCTTAAAGAACTAACAGATAAGGGTAAGTCTAGTCCGGTTTGCAGAAAACTAAGCACATCCTGAACTCCTGGATTTTTGGACCTCCCAGAAGCAGAGGAGAACTCGACAAATTTGGCCCAGATTCTTCTCTAAACCTTGTTGGTACTTGCCCTTCTTGAGCTCAACAGTGTAGACATCACTCTAGAGGCGCAACCGAGGGATTCCAGCCTCTCCCTCTCAAGAACCAGACCGTCAGTCTCATCAGTGCCGGACAAGGGTGTAGGAGTGACCCTTGAGAGAGAAGGTCCGGCCTGAGAGGAAGAGGTACTGGGTCCCGGTAGCTCAGTTGGATCAGGAGGGGAAACCAAGGCCTGTTTGGCCAGTAAGGAGCCACCACTGTTACTTCGGCTGATTCCTCTTGAAGTCTCCTCAGGAATTTGAGAATTATCGGGATCGGGGGGAAATGCGTATGCCCTCCTGAACCTCCATCTGTCCGTCAGGGCATCTGTTCCGACTGCCTGGCTGCAACGGCCCCGAGAGTAGAACTTCACTACTTTGGAATTGTAGAGGGAAGCGAATAGGTCCATTTCAGGATTGACTCCCAGGGACAGAATCCAGTTGAAGGACTGTACACGGAGGGACCACTCGTTGTTGTCTAGACAAGTTTGTGAGAGGAAATCCGCCTGTGAGTTCTGTACTCCCGGAATAAAAACTGCTGATATATTGGCCAGATTTTTCTGGGCCCAAGTCATGATGGGCTCGACTTCTAAAAGAAGTGTGGAACTCCGTGTCCCCCCTTGTCTCTTCACGTATGACACTGCTGTAGTGTTGTCCATCCTGATCAACACCGATTCTCCTTTCAGAAACCGAGAAAAGGATTGGAGGGCACACCAAGCTGCCCGGAGCTCTAGGACGTTTGAGCCTGGGTTGCAGAGGCGAGCGTCCCACCTGCCCTGAGCAAGGTTCTGACCACAGAGAGCCCACCAGCCATAACTGCTGGCATCGGTCGTGATTGTGACCCAGGAGATGGGGGCAATGGAGTGACAGTTTTGCAAATTCTTGAGTTGGAGCCACCAGAAGAGGCTGTTCCTCATTGTTGCAGATATGTGGATGAGTTGACTCTTGTCCCCTGAATTCCACTGCCAGAGGAACCCTGACTGAAAAGGGCGTAACCTCAATAGAGCCCATTTGACCATGGGGGTCGTGGAGACCATTGTGCCAAAGATTCTTAGGCATTGTGATGCTTTCAGATGAGGAGCATCCAGAGCGCGAGAACCCCTCTTCCGAATCATCGGAATCTTCTCTACCGGCAGGGAGATGGTGTTCTCCACTGTGTTGAACAGAGCCCCTAAGTAAATTAAGCGTTGGACTAGATCCAGGTGGCTTTTTTCCAGATTTAGAAGCCATCCAAAGCTGAAAAGGGTTGAGATCACTTGTTCTCTGTGCACCAGCAGCTGTTCTCTGTTTTGAGACAGAACTAGGAGGTCGTCTAAATAATGGTAAAGACGCACACCCTTTAAACTGATGAGGGCTACTACGGCCAAGAGGACCTTGGTGAAAACCTGAGGGGAAGTTGTCAAACCGAATGGTAGGCAGATGAACTGTAGATGTTCCTGCCTGATATGGAACCGGAGGTACTTTAGAAAGTCCTTTGCCACTGGCACGTGGAAATAGGCGTCTTTCAGGTCTATCGATCATCCAGTCGCCTGGTTGGATGGCTTGTTGGATTGTTGACGGAGTCTCCATTTTGAATTTTCCGTGCCTTATAAATTTGTTCAGGTACGTCAAGTCTATTACCGGGCGCCAGGCACCACTTTTCTTTTGGACTAAGAAAAGGGGGGAGTACACACCCTGGAACTGTTCTTCCTCTGGGACACACACTACTGCTCCCTGGGTTTTCAGCAGATCTACGTAGGACAGTAAGGCCTGTTTTTGCTCTTCCGTACTTGGGAGTAGGGTTGAGACAAATCTGGGGGGAGGTATGCTGGAGAAGGACCATGCGTGACCTGACGACACTGTCCTGACGACCCAGAAGTCTGAGATTGAGGCCACCCAGACGTGCCGGAAGAGGAGCAGGCGTGCTCCTACCCGACTCGCCTGGGCGGGCAAAATCTCAAAAGGATTTAGCCTGAGCGCGACCACTGGACGCTTGGCTCTTTGCTGGCTTGCGAAAGGACGATTGGCCTCTACTTCAGTCTCTTCTGAAGTCCCGGCCGGGTCTATAGGAGCGTGCTTCCCTCGAACGCTCCGGGCTGCGTCTTCTAAACTGGGGCTTACTTCGACCCTGTGGACGCTTGTCCTGTGGAAGAAAGCCAGATTTTCCGCCTGTGACCTTAGCTATGGCGTCATCTAGTTTGTTACCAAACAGCGATGATCCTTCTAAAGGAATCTTGCACCATGTGTGCTTAGAAGAGGGGTCAGCCTGCCAAGGGCGTAGCCATAGGGCTCGTTTAGCTGTAACTGAGGATAGCATAATCCTGGACAGTAGACGGATCAGATCAACTGATGCTTCTCCCAAGAAGGCCACTGCTAGTTTTAGCTCTGCTGCTGCTGAGTTACTGGCCAGCTCTTCTGAAACACCTCTAAGGAAGGAATCTACATTCTCCGTCCATGCCTCCATAGCCTTAGACACGGCTGCCAAGGCTAGGGCGGGTTTACAAGCTGTCCCAGCAAGACTGTAAATTCTTTTGAGGTCCTGATCCATTCTTCTGTCACGACTGTCCTTAAAGGAGACTGCGTCTTCTAGAGGGAGCGTGACGTGTTTAGCCAGGTGCATTACCGCTGCGTCCACAGGAGGAATATTCTCCAGGTATTTTACCTCATCTGCCTTGAAGGGATACATTCTGGAGGCTTTATTCGTCATCGAGACTTCCTGTCCACTTTGCTCCACTCCTCATCAAAAATGCCCTTTAGTTTGGCTAAAAGCGGAAAATTTGGGCGCACTTTCCGCAGACGCTTGAAAAAAAAATTCTGTTTAGCTGTGGGAGTAGATGGGTCTTCCCACATAAGGGCCTCTTTGACCTCCTTAATAAGCGGAGTCACATGAGAGAAATCGAATTCCACAATCTCTTCATCACATTCCAATTCTCCTTCCGAGGGAAGAGGCGAGGATGCGTAGGGCTGGGAAGGACCTGGGACTTCACGGACCACATCAGCCGGGGAGCCAGATCGAGTAGTGCTGGACTGGCTTTGTGTGTGGGAAGCATCCATCTCTTTTAGAGAATGTTGCACCACCTGTTTCACTAGAGACTCGATACGTTGATCCTAGGGTGACCACGTGTCCTGGATTGCCCGGGACAGTCCCGCATTTTGTAGGTCTGTCCCGGGCACATTCATTCCAGGACAATACAGTGTCCCGGAATGAAACTGACACAGCCACCCCCCCCCCCCGGGCCAATCTGATGCCCCCAAAAAAGGGCGCCACATCACCGCTTTACTCACTGACAGTACTTGTCCTGACCGGGAATGCCTGGAGGAGCAAAATCCCCGCCCCCTGCTTGTGATTGGAGAAATCATAAATACCGCCTCTTGTGTCCAATCACTGTGCTGTGATTCGTTACAGCACAAGCTATTTTTGGAAAGGGGGGGTGTCCCTGAATGGTAGTTTAAAAATGTGGTCACCCTAGTCAGCCGGGCAATGCCTCATCGGACTTGTAGTTCTGCAACAGTTGGAGAGCTACAGGTTGAGCCACCTTGAACAGGGTCTCCAAATGATGGCCCTCCAGTTGTTCAGAAACTACTATTCCCATCATGCCCAGTCATGTTTGTGAATGTCAGAGTTTTACAATGCCTCATGGGACTTGTAGTTCCACAACAGCTGGAGGGCCGTAGTTTGGAGATCCCTGAACTAGGGTGCCCACGTGTCCCGGATTGCCCGGGATTGTCCCGCAATTCGCATTTGTGTCCTGTGTCCCGGGCACCTTCATTCCGGGACAATACATTGTCCCGGGAATGAAATGAGGACACACAGCCACCCTAATAGACAATTGCCAAACTGGTTGCTAGGGCCGCCCCGCCTGGCATCTAGCAACCAGTGACGTCACATTCGCAGAGTCTCTCAGAGCGAGGCCGAAAGGAGCAAGGCTTTTACCCTGGTGCTTCACTCCTCCTGTCCTGACTCCCACAGCGCATTGCCCGAGCCGCCCGACTGCCTGAGGGGGGGCCCCCCAGCCTGGACTAGGGAACAAAGACTGGCGCTCAACCGCCCACCACACCAGACCAGTCCAGATTAGAAGGTGAGCAAATGGAACCTGATTGGAGCAGGTCAGGTGACAAGTCGGAGCACTGGGGCTGGGAACAGTACAGTAATAAATGAGGCTTACAAATTGGGACCCTGCCCTGGGGGGCAATAAAAAATGAAGCTGACAAATGGGGGGAAATACAAAATGAAGTGGGGGCAATAAAATGAGGCCAACAAGTGGGGGGCAGTAAAAAAATGAAGCTGACAAGTGGGGGCAATAAAAAAAATATATGTAATAAATGTATATCACCTGTCTAAACTGGTGACCACTGTTTGCTTTTGTTTTTCCAAAAACTGGCAAAAAAAAGTATGAAAAATCATATTTTATGGGGCTGGAGCGAGGGCGTGTGCGGGGGGCGGGGGTGTGTCCCTGAATGGCAGTTCGGAAATGTGGTCACCCTAGTTGATCCTCTGTCTATTTTTCCCCAACCGCATGGGCGTAGCAATGGCTGCATAACGATTTTCCCTCTGGGACTCGTGAGCCGCATCCCCAGCAGGCTCTCCGATCAGGATAACTGTCCTGGCGGTGGGAGCGGTGTCTGGAGGAGGAATGGGAGCTTCTCCTCTGGTGGTGAGATGCAGACGGGGAATCACGTCTGTGTTTTGATTTTGAAGTTGACGAATGCTGCGGCATGGCAAGGTCTGTGCCGATTTGAAGATCTGCGGAAGGGCTGAAAGGAAAAAAGGGGAATTGGGGAAGAAAGATAAGCCGTCAAGCAACAATACTTGCGTCTGAACCCCAAGCCCTCCCCTCTCCCACACATACCTTGTGCGTGAGGGCTGGCCACATGTAAGCGGTGAATGGTCCATAACTTCTGGACTAGAGTGTCACAATAGAGACAGGTTGACAAAGAAAACCTACAGTATCATACAAAAATAAATAAATATTGCCCTTTAACAAAAAACGCACTACATGACGATAGGCATCATACAGTGTGAACATGTATTATATACACATATACATACACCCCTAGACTATGATAATACAGAGCAGACAAAACATTTCATACTCTGCCTTTAAATTTAAAAGCACACTGACCTTGTGAGAAGAAAAAACCAGCAGGGAGATCCAGTAGCCTCTGCTCGCCTGTCAGGGGAGATCCCAAATGACACAGGCGAGCATCAGCTTTTAAATTCCCCGCCTGCCTGTGACATCACCGCTCATTCACCCAGTGCACCTGCGTGGAGGAAAGTCTCTCATCTGCGCGTGCGCGACCGCCGAGAGACCCGCCGAACCGCGCATGTGCGAATCAAGCCTCGCTCTGAGAGCGGACACTGCGCATGCGCGAAACGGCGGCGGTGCCCAAGATTCGGGTCACCGCTGTGGACTGGAACGCAGAGCGTTCCAGCCGCCATTAGGGAGAGCAGGGGCATGGGACATAGACACAACAAATAAAACAAAGATGCGACTGCCATGGAGCATGGAAAATAAAGTAGCAGACCTTGCCAGCCGAGGGATCTTGGGCACACTGCAGCAACTACCATCCAGTCGTTCGTGGTTGCTGTAAGCTCTCCACCCACCCATGGCTGGGCTCCGAGCTGCACCGCTAAAGGTGTGCCATCCATCAATCCATCCATCCATCCAGAAATCTGCACAGCCGTGCATGCTTCAGGTCCATTGGAGGAGGACAAAAAAGGAACACAGTGCTGAGAGGTGAGCTTACTTTTATGGGTGTGGGGTCCTATAGCATTGGAGAGGAGGCGGGGTTAACCCACACGTAGGCTGCCATAGAGTCTGTCAGGAATTTTTTTTTTTTTTTTAAATCGTTTTTTTTATAGCGCTAAAAAAAAAAAAAATGCAGCGGTGATCAAATACCACCAAAAGAAAGCTCAACTTATGGGGAAAAAATAAAATTTTTTGGGGGTACAGCGTCGCATGATCGCGCATTTGTTAGTTAAAGTAACGCAGTACCGTATCGCAAAAAATGGCCTGGTCATGAAAAGGGGTAAATCTTTCGGAGGTCAAATGGTTAAAGGCATGTTAAAAACTCAACGCAGATACCTATTATTTGTTGTTGTGAACAGGGCCTAACACACCACAAACGTGCTGCAAACACGTGCTAGCTCGTTAATAGTGCATTGCCATAGACTTGAGGTATGATGCTTCAGCTCCTTCCAAACGACACATGAAGCTTCATGTTGCGATAATGTGAACAGCACTGTGTGCTGTCCATATTAACAACTGCTGACCACGTTTCTAGGCATTTGAGGAGAGTTAAAAACATGCCTCAAATGCCTGCTTTTAATGCCAGTGTAGCAAGGTTCCCGTTTTTCCTATGTAGATACAGACTACAGTTGGCAAACTAAAAGGAACTTGGCTCCCTCCGGTGTTCAATCTTTATATTGCATCTACTTATTTTCAATAATATCAAAGCAAGGCATGCTGGAACTCGTAGTACAGGGAGAAAGAGACTCCATTTGCCATGGATAGTAAATAGACTATAGTACCCACAGTGCAACTGTACTCCCAACGTGCATTGCCTCGTCGCTTGGCCTTCTGGGACTGCTTACTTAAAGGTGTGTGTGTAGGCCACATAACCTGGGCCTACTGTCGTCAGAGAGGCCCGTCTGCTAAAGAGAGAAGAATTCTCCTTTGGGAAGCCCAGCTGACATTCCAAGGTGTCCAGATATCTCCACCTACCGACGTCTTGTGTGGTGAAGTGAGGGACGGAAGACCGGGACAGCGGAGAGATCGTGTACCGGAGCATCAGCAACGGAACCTGCCAGGTGGACTAGGCCTAATCGGGTGAGGGGGCACCTGCCCAGGATTTCATTAACTACTTGATAGGCCTGTGACTGTTAAGGCCCACCATCACTAGAATAGTGCACCACGCACCAGAACTTAGTGCATCATGTGATAGTGCGCAGTTTAAAGATGGCGTTTGCACTGCCAAAGAGTTACACACTCCCAAAAGCATTGCAGGAGTCCAGTTTTCCCTTCAATACCCTTTGGATTACAATTTGTATGTGCACCAACGTTTTGCTAGCGAGGACTCCTACCACTGAGGAACTTGTACATTAAATTCAGTCAGGCCTGACTAGAACTGACAGTGACGGGACACGGGGTGGTATTGCTCACTAGGGGGAGCTCGCGAGCATATAGTTCAACCACATAATTAGACATTAATACTGCAAGTTAAGATACATTGTCTATAATAGTAGCTATTTATTTTATTATTGACTCTCGCAGGGCCCTGCAGAGTCAACTGTATGTATAACCTTGTTTTCCCTTTATATCTTACCAAGTAAAGTTCACCCTTGGTTAAGTGCAAACCTGTGTGCAGTTTCTCTGTTACCCTGTGGGACAAGTGGCCATTTCAAGGTAACAATTTATATTGCAATTTTACTGTGGTGTGGTTTTATTGTGTTCCCCATCAACCAGTGCGTTTCACAATATCTGTATATACCAGTTGTGCCAAGGGAGGGTTTGAGCCAATTCCAAGGGGTTGATAGGTGGAACGTAGACCCAAAACAAAACCAGCAGCTCCTATGGGGGTAGTGCTACACATGGGGGCTCATCCGGGATACTCCGGTTCTGCAATCAACTCCCCCCCTAGACATGACCCTTGTCAGTACAACCATGGACCCTACTGCTGCAGCCCGGTGGTGTGTGGAGGAAAACATCCAGGAGAGGTGACTTGTTTCAGAGCTTCTGTTAAACTTACCTGGAAACAACCAGGCCCCTTTGTTGTCCTTGAACCGGATCCACAGGAAAAACAAACAGGGATCAAAGTCATTCCTGAAGTGGTTCTCTTGAAGGCCCTAAAGAAAAGTCACTGGAGGGTCTCAGTAAGCATCAGGAATACTGCTACCACACCAGTGAAGGTACCCACTAGAATGCTGCTGGGCCAAGTGAACCAAGCCACCCCGGTTGCCCCATCTAACTTAAAGAGAGAAGACAGGGGTGAAGTCACTGTGGAGAAGCTATGTTCTGAAGACACAACCCTCCCATCAGTATGGAAGGAGAGGGCCAAGGCCCAACTCGCTCAATGGCAGAAGATTTTGTCTAAAAACGAGTTTGATGTGGGGTGTGCAAAGAGTGCCACTCACAAGATTCGCCTACAGGAAGATAGGCTGTTTAGAGAAAGAGTCCGACGAGTTCCTTTGGCTGACCTGGAGGATCTGCGCGAGCAACTGGCAGAGCTTAAGAGGACAGGCATTACACGAGAGTCCAGGAGCCGTTACGTCTCCCCCATAGTGGTAGTCCGGAAGAAAAATGGGTCACTGAAGCTGTGTAACGACTATCGGACACTCAACAAGAGGACTATACCTGACCAGTATACCACTCCCCAAATAGAAGATGCTTTGCAGAGTTTGTCAGGGGCCAAGTGGTTCAGTGTGATGGATTTGAAAAGTGGATACTATCAAATACCCATGCATGCTGAAGATCAGGAGAAAACAGCTTTCATCACTCCAGTAGGCTTCTTCGAGTTCAACCGCATGCCTCAGGGTTTGTCAGGAGCCCCAGCCACTTTCCAAAGACTTATGGAGAAGACGGTGGGTGACGTGAATCTGATTGAGGTACTGGTATACTTGGACAACATCATTGTGTTCGGAAAAACTCTGGAAGAACAGGAAGAGCGACTGGAAAAGGTCCTAAAGAGGCTCCATTATGAAGGCCTGAAGCTTTCGTTGGAGAAGTGTCAATTTTACCAGCCCTCAGTCCATTACCTGGGCCACATCGTATCTGCTGATGGGATATCCACGGACCCAGGGAAGTTGGAGGCCGTCACCTCTTGGCCTAGGCCCACTAATGTGACCGAGCTTCGGTCATTCTTGGCATTCTGTTCTTATTACAGAAGGTTCGTGGAGGGATTTGCCAAGATTGCCCGACCCCTGAACGAACTTCTGAGGACTGAAGAGGAAGATGATGTTCGAGAATCAGTCAGACCAGTGAAACCCAGCATGGGGCCTAGGAAGCCTAAAGAGTCTATCCAAGACCAGTGGACCACCAAGTGTGAGGAGGCATTCTCCCAACTCAAGAAAAGCCTAACTACTGCTCCTGTGTAGGGCTTATGCAGATACTGCAAAACCTTACGAACTGCATGTGGATGCCAGTAGAGATGGATTGGGCAGGGTCCTGTACCAAGAGCTTGATGGTCACCTACGGCCCGTTGCCTATGTGAGTCGGAGTCTGGTGCCAGCTGAGAAGAATTATCCCACACACAAGCTGGAATTCCTGGCTCTAAAATGGGCCGTAGTAGATAAGCTACGAGACTATCTATATGGGGCCGAGTTCGTGGTAAAGACTGACAACAATCCACTCACCTACTTATTAACCACTGCCAAACTGGATGCCACAGGACATAGGTGGTTGGCTGCCATCTCAGGATTCACGTTCAGCCTGAAATACCGACCAGGTGTTGGAAACAGAGATGCGGATGCTCTATCTAGAAGACCCCATTGCCTCATTGACCCCACAGAGGAATGGACCCAAATGACCCCAGAAGGAGTACGAGCCTTGTACCAGGGGGCTGAATTCCTAGCTGGAGGGGGGTCCAGAGCCGAAGAGATTGGAGTTACGGCTGTGGGAGTACCCAAACATTACTGTAACATGACCCAAGTGGGAGAAGGTCTACCCAAATTGTCCAGGAAGGACCCGAGGAAGGACCAAATGGAGGATCCCCTTGGAAGATTAGTGTTGAAGGCTTTGGAGGGCCGCTGTCCCGATGTGCTTCTCACAGAGTCTCCAAAAGAGGCTTGACTGCTACATAGAGAGTGGGACCGATTACAGCTGCGCCAAGGGGTGGTCTACCGAAGGGGCCCCTCTGATGGTCCAGAAGAAAAGTGGCAGCTGTTCCTGCCCAGCAATAGTGATGAGCCGAACACCCCCCGAGTTCGGTTCACACCAGAACCCGCGAACGGACCGAAAGTTCACATGAACGTTAGAAACCTATTAAATACAATGGATGCGAACGTTCGAAATCTAAAGTGCTAATTATAACGACTAATATGCATGTTATTGTCCTAAAAAGGGTTTGGGAACCTGGGTTCTGCACCAGGGGACATGTATCAATGCAAAACGAAGTTTTAAAAACGGCCGTTTTTCGGGAGCAGTCATTTTAATGATGCATAAAGTGAAAAGAAAAAAGTCAAATATTCCTTTAAATATCGTACCTGGGGGGTGTCTAAAGTATGCCTGTGAAGTGGCACGTGTTCCCGTGTTTAGAACTGTCCCTGCACAAAATGACACTTCTAAAGGAAAAAAAGCCATTTAAAACTGCTTGCGGCTTTAATGTAATGTCTGGTCCCGGTAATATGGATGAAAATCTTTGAGGAAAATGGCATAGCTACCCCATCACCCCTACCCCAGCCCATTACCAGCCCCTTTGGGTCTTGTATGGATATTAAGGGGAACCCCGCACACAAAATAAAAAAGGCCCTATATACTCTGAACAGCAGTATACAGGCGGTGCAAACAAGACAGGGACTGTAGGTTTGTTCTTAAGTAGAATCTGTTTGTAATTTGGAACAGGTACATTGTTTAAGTGTAGCTCCAGCCAAAAAAATCTATTTTTAAGCTTTTTGGAAAACATAGGGAAGGGTTATCACCCTTGTAACATTTGTTTTGCTGTCTGTGCCCCTGTTCAGAACATTTCACCTCACTTTCCGTCCCAATGACAACTGTTTTTGAAAGTGGGGTTTTTATTGAAACAAGGATTGGTGATAAAGCATCAGTAGAGAGGAGACACCTTTTTCCCATATTAACTCTTACAGGAGAGAATTTCCCTTCCTAGGGGTAGATTTCCTCTCACTTCCTGTTGTCTCCTTCCATTTGCAAGTAGGAGTCGTTTGTAAGTTGGATGTTTGAAAGTAGGGGCCTGCCGTATATACTCTGCTGAAATTTGCCCCTTTCATGTTGGTGTTGCCACAACACTGTAAGCCCTCACAGTTACTCTTGGTGGGCGCTGGAACGCCCTGCTGTGAACTATTATATCAGGAATTATATTTACATGCCATTGTTGAACAGTGGTAGGAAAAATTGGGCCTTTGGTGGTGGTGCTGGTGCCACAACACTGTAAGCCCTCACAGTTACTCTTGGTGGGCGCATGAATGGGCCCTGCTGTGAATTATTAGATCAATAATTGTAATTGCATGCCCCTGTTGAACAGGGGCTGAAAAATTGGGCCTTTGGTGGTGGTGGTGTTGTCACAACACTGTAAGCCTTCACAGTTACTCTTGGTGAGCGCAGGAATGGGCCCTGCTGTGAATTATTAGATCAAGAATTGTAATTGCATGCCCCTGTTGAACAGGGGCTGAAAAATTGGGCCTTTGGTGGTGGTGGTGGTGGTGGTGTTGTCACAACACTGTAAGCCCTCACAGTTACTCTTGGTGAGCGCAGGAATGGGCCCTGCTGTGAATTATTGTGTAGCGGGGTCTTTAAATTTAGTTGGGATGCACCTGGGTAATAGTATGACCCAGGTGTGTAAATCATGAGAGGTTTTGGACCATTTGTATTCGTGGAGGACTGGGTGGTGTATTATTCTCCTTGGCCTGTGGGTGGTGCTGTGCCCGCAGGTTCAAGGTAGAATTGCTGCCGCAGTGCTGTCCTTTTTGTCCCTTTTCGGAGATGGTACGGCGAGGGCGGGGAACCTGCCGTGATGTCGAGGGAGGGGATAAAAGGGGGAGATGCCCTAACCACGAGGTCTTCGGGATTTTCTTCTTCACGCGCCCGGGCACCTTAGGCCTGGGTGCAGGTGGTTCGGAGTTCCGGCCCAGGTGCCCTAGGCCTGGCCGGAACGGAGTTGGAGTCCATCCCAGGCACCTTCAGCCTGGGGTGAGGTACTGAATCGGAGGCCTGGGGCCCAGTGACTTTGACTGGGTCCCGCGAGGGCGGAGGGGTCCGAGGGTCCCTGAGGTGGATGGGGCCTATGTCTGAGGTGAGGAGGCCGGGGAGGTCACCCATCCGGAGAGTCCGGAGCAGCATCAACCCGGTGACGGATGGGCCTCCGGTAACTTCCTTGGAGGGACATCTCCCCCTGATAGGGGCCACAACGCAGCGAAGGTACTCCTATCTACATTCTCTTGAGTCGCTGGTAGAGACTCACAAGTTCTAAGTTCTCTCTAACCAAGGCTATGGTAACCGCTGGTGAAATCACAGTGGTTTAGCGTACAATCAGGATAGTGCCTCGACCTGCTCACCCCACCGTATCGAACTGTTATTGGGTCTCAACCAGTTGGCTAATGAAGCACTGTTTATTGTGAGTTTTACAATAAAACAAGAGTTGGACTGTAATCGGTGTGTGGTACTCTGGTTAATGGGAGCAAAGGGAAGTGTCAGCACAGCAGGACTTGGTCCTTAACTAAAACACACAGGCCCGAGGAAAATAACTGGTACTGGCCTTCACCTCACCCACAGCTATGGGGAGGACATGGGCCGTAGCGCATCTCACCCTGTCGTACGAAATACCCCTAGACAAGAGATGGGGTGAGGCCGCTATAATTAGATCAAGAATTGTAATTGCATGCCCCTGTTAAACAGGGGCTGAAAAATTGGGCCTTTGGTGGTGGTGGTGGTGGTGTTGCCACAACACTTTAAGCCCTCACAGTTTCTCTTGGTGAGCGCAGGAATGGGCCCTGCTGTGAATTATTAGATCAATAATTGTAATTACATGCCCCTACAGATGCCTGTTAGTGTAACACAAAACATAAAAACCACGAGCAATAAGGGGTAGCTTCAGGTGTATATTTTGCAGGAATCACACTACGCCTGCTTTAAGTGCTGCAGATGCCTGTTAGGGCTCTTTCACACGGTGGGTCCGTTCAGGTCCGCCTGTCAGTTTTTTAGGCGGACCTGAACGGATGCTACATGTCCTCCTATGGAGCCACGGATGTCAGCGGTGACATGTGCGCTGACATCCGACCCGCTCCGATCCGCAAAAGTGTGACGGAGGAAAACCCTATTTTTCCTTCCGTCTGCGGATCGGATTGGATGACAACGGACTCTACGGTCCGTCATCATCTGATCCTCCCATAGGGGAGAGCGGCGCTCTGACAGGGCGGTCCTTGCACAGTGTGCGGGAACCGCCCAGTCATCCGCCGGCTCAGCGGGGATCAACGTAGCGATCCCCGCTGAGCAAGCGGAGCTTCACGGGGCAGATCATTACTGATCCGTCCTGTGTGAAAAAGCCCTTAGTGTAACACTAAAGAAAAAAAACTACGAGCAATAAGGGCTAGCTTCAGGTGTATATTTTGCTGGAATCACACTACGCCTGCTTTAAGTGCTGCAGATGCCTGCCTGTGTTACACAACAGGAAATCACAGCAATAAGGGCTAGCTTCAGGTGTATACTGTGCAGGAGGCTTAGCAAAAATATCACTGACACTGTCCCTTCCTATCCTTCTCTCTCCCTGCACACAATATCACTGACACTGTCCCTACCTATCCTTCTCTCTCCCTACACACAATATCACTGACACTGTCCCTACCTATCCTTCTCTCTCCCTACACACAATATCACTGACACTGTCCCTACCTATCCTTCTCTCTCCCTACACACAATTTCTCTAACACTGTCCCTGCCTATGTACGTCTTTCCCTGCACGCCAACACACTACACAAGGCTGCCGCGCTGGCGGCCTTTTATAGTGTGGGGCGTGTACTAAACCCCCCTGAGCTATAATTGGCCACAGGCATCCTGCCTGTGGCCAATTATGGCTCTCCTCGCTGCCGGCGCTGTGATTGGCTAAGCATGCGGGGTCACAGTGCATGCTTGGCCAATCACAGCACCGGGATTTTGGGCCGTTCGCGTCACTCGAATTTGACGCGAACGACCCAAAACGTTCGATCTTCGTCGAACGATCGAACACACGATGTTCGAGTCGAACGTATGTTCAACTCGAACGCGGAGCTCATCCCTACCCAGCAAGCACAGAGAAACAGTTCTAACTGCCCTTCACGACCATCATGGTCATCTGGGCCCGGAAAGGACCTTCCAGCTAGTAAGAGACAGATTCTACTGGCCCTGCATGTGGGCTGAAGTTGAAGGCTACTGTCACTCCTGTATCCGGTGTATTCAGTGGAAGACCCTACCTCATCGAGCTGCCCCAATGGGCCATCTTCAGAGTCAGGGACCTATGGAACTGGTGTGCATTGATTTCCTTTGCTTGGAGCCTGACCTGAGTGGACAAGGGAATGTTCTGGTAGAAACTGATCATTTCACCAGATATGCCCAAGCATACCCAACAAAGGATCAGCAGGCTTCAACTGTGGCAAAAGTCCTAGTAGAAAAATTCTTTGTCCACTATGGATTACCCCAGCGTATCCACTCAGATCAAGGGAGAGACTTTGAGAGCAATCTTATAAAGAAGCTGTTGGATTTGCTGGGTATCAAGAAGACCAGAACCACTCCCTATCACCCACAAGGGGATGCTCAGCCTGAGCGTTTTAACCGAACCCTCCTGGATATGTTGGGAACGCTAAGCTCGGAAAAGAAGCAGCACTGGAGTAAGCATGTAGCTGCCATTGTACATGCTTACAACAGCACTGCAAGTGATGCTACTGGGTATCCTCCTTACCGTCTGATGTTTGGGAGAGAAGCTCGGCTACCGGTGGATCTGGCCTTTGGCACATCCCTTGATCATACATCAGTCACCTCCCATAAGGGATATTTGGATCGGCTCTGGAAAAGTCTAAAAACAGCCTATGAAAAGGCCCAAGCTACATCAGATCAGAGGGGGCTGAGGAACAAGAGGAACTTCGACCTCAAGGTCAGGGAACAAGATTTGCAACCAGGAGATTGAGTGTTATTAAGAAATCTGGGTATCCCTGGAAAGCATAAATGAGCTGATCGCTGGAAGTCACAACCATACATCATCTGTAAGCAGTTACCAGGCCTCCCGGTGTATCAACTTAGACCAGAGGGAAGTGTAGGCCCACTAAAGACCTGGCACAGGAATCACCTGCTGCCCCTCTCTGAAGCAGTTCATCTACCTCCTGCATCAGCCTCACAAGAGTTACCCTCAACCTCTCAAGGGTCTCGACCAGTCACCAGATCTGTCGACACCTCAGGACATAGAAGATGAAGACTCTGAAGATGAATGGGTAGGGTCAGAATGGTTGTGGTCGTCTCAACAATCAGAGTCCAGGACCTCTCCTCTACCATTACCTGAGGTTAGTGATGAGCCGAACACCCCCGGGTTCGGTTCGCACCAGAACCCGCGAACGGACCGAAAGTTTGCGCGAACATTAGAACCCTATTAAATACAATGGATGCGAACGTTCGGATTCTAAAGTGCTAATTATAACGACTATTATCCATGTTATTGTCCGAAACAGAGTTTGGGAACCCGGCTTCTGCACCAGGGGACATGTATCAATGCAAAAAGAAGTTTTAAAAACGGACGTTTTCCGGGAGCAGTCATTTTAATGATGCATAAAGTGAAAAAAAAAAGTCAAATATTCCTTTAAATATTGTACCTGGGGGGTGTCTAAAGTATGCCTGTGAAGTGCCACGTGTTTCCCGTGTTTAGAACTGTCCCTGCACAAAATAACATTTCTAAAGGAAAAAAAGCCATTTAAAACTGCTTGCGGCTTTAATGCAATGTCTGGTCCCGGTAATATGGATGAAAATCTTTAGGAAAAATGGCATAGCTACCCCATCAACCCCCCCCCCTACCCCAGCCCATTACCAGCCCCTTTGGGTCTTGTATGGATATTAAGGGGAACCCCGCACACAAAATAAAAAAGCCCCTATATACTCTGAACAGCCGTATACAGGCGGTGCATACAAGACAGGGACTGTAGGTTTGTTCTTCTGTAGAATCTGTTTGTAATTTTGAACAGCTGCATTGTTTAAGTGTAGCTCCATGCCAAATTCCTTTTTTTTAGCTTTTTGGAAAACATAGGGAACGGTTATCACCCCTGTCACATTTTTTTTGCTGTCTGTGCCCCTGTTCAGAACATTTCACCTCACTTTGCGTCCCAATGACAACTGTTTTTGAAATGTGGTGTTTGTATTGAAACAAGGATTGGTGATAAAGCATCAGTAGAGAGGAGACACCTTTCTCCCATATTAATTCTTACAGGAGAGAATTTTCCTTCCAAGGGGTAGATTTCCTCTCACTTCCTGTTGTCTTCTTCCGTTTGCAAGTAGTAGTGGTTTGTAAGTTGGATGTTTGAAAGTAGGGACCTTCCGTATATACTCTGCAGAAATTGGCCCCTTAGGTGTTGGTGTTGGCACAACACTGAAAGCACTCACAGTTATTCTTGGTGGGTGCTGGAACGCCCTGCTGTCAAGTATAATATCAGGAATTGTAATAACATATAATTGTTGATCAGTGGTAGTAAAAATTGGGCCTTTGATGGTGGTGCTGGTGCCACAACACTGTAAGGCCTGACAGTTACTCTTGGTGGGCGCAGCAATGGTCCCTGCTGTGAATTATTAAATCAATAATTATAATTGCATGCCCCTGTTGAACAGGGGCTGAAAAACTGGGCCTTTGGTGGTGGTGGTGGTGGTGATGGTGTTGCTGGTGCCACAACACTGTAAGGCCTGACAGTTACTCTTGGTGGGCGCAGCAATGGGCCCTGCTGTGAATTATTAGATCAATAATTATAATTGCATGCCCCTGTTGAACAGGGGCTGAAAAATTGGGCCTTTGGTGGTGGTGGTGGTGGTGATGGTGTTGCTGGTGCCACAACACTGTAAGGCCTGACAGTTACTCTTGGTGGGCGCAGCAATGGGCCCTGCTGTGAATTATTAGATCAATAATTATAATTGCATGCCCCTGTTGAACAGGGGCTGAAAAATTGGGCCTTAGGCACTGGTGGCACAACACTGCAACCCCTCACAGATACTGTACTTGGAGCACAGCAATGAGGCCTGTTGCAAAGTATTGCATCAAAAATTTTAATTACACGCCCCTGTTAAACAGGGGCTGAAAAATTGGGCCTTAGCCACTGGTGGCGTCACCCATAAACCAAAATGATCTTCCAAGCTATCATCGTTAATCGTATCATTGAGGAGGAGGAGGAGGATAGCCAGACAACATAACAGCACAGGCACTCAGCATCAGCATCAGTCTTGAAGGGATGTGACATTTTAAAATCAATTAGTCTGTTATATCAGCATCTGGTGTGTGGTAGCTGGTGGTGATCCAAGACTGGTTCATCTTGATGAAAGTCAGTCGATCAACCGAGTCGGTGGACAGGCGCACCCTGTGATCCGTGACAAATCCTCCAGCAGCACTGAATGTGCGTTCTGAAAGAACGCTGGATGCAGGACAGGCCAGTAGCTCAATTGCATACTGTGCAAGCTCTGGCCAGTGATCCATCCTCAAGACCCAGTAAGCCAGAGGATTTTCGGTGGGGAAGGTGTCCAAGTCTGACCTTGCCCCTAGGTATTCCTGCACCATGTATATCAGACGCTGGCGATGGTTGCTGGAACCGATCATACTTTGGGGCTGCGGACTAAAGAATTGTCTGAACGCATCGGTCAGACGGCCACCTTCCCCACCGCTCCTTCTTTGACTGCCCGAAGCCTCAGCAACTTGTTGTCCAGGACCAGGAGTTTGTAACCTCCCAGTCTCTGGGAACGCGTTGCACAGACCTTTCTGCAAGGCCTCCCGGAGTTGTCTCATCCTCTGCTCCCTCTGCGACGGTACGATAAGGTCCGCAACCTTACCCTTGTACCGTGGATCAAGGAGAGTGGCCAGCCAGTAATGGTCCCTCTCCTTGATCCGAAGAATACGAGGATCCTTCCGCAGACTTTGCAGGATCAGGGAGGCCATGCAGCGTAGGTTAGCTGAGGCATTCAGTCTGGAGTCCTCTGGGTCACTAAGGACGACATGATCCGCAGCCACCTCCTCCCAGCCACGTACAAGTCCACTGGTTTCTTGGGACTGTAAATCATCCCTAAAAGACTGCTGCTGATGATGCTGAGTGCCAGCCTCCACCTCCATGCTGACACAATCCTCCTCCTCCTCCTCCTCCTCGTCCTCTTCCTGTGCGATGGGTGGGACAGAAGGAACACTGTCTGAGTAAAGGGGGCCTTGAGAGGCAAGGAAGTCCTCCTCTTCCTGCCTCTGTTCTGCCTCAAGTGCCCTGTCCATTATTCCACGCAGCGTGTGCTCCAACAGGTGGACAAGAGGTACAGTGTCACTGATGCATGCACTGTCACTGCTCACCATCCTCGTGGCCTCCTCAAATGGTGCCAGGACAGTGCATGCATCCCTGATCATGCCCCACTGGCGTGGTGAAAAAAACCCGAGCTCCCCTGACCCTGTCCTGGTGCCGTAGTCGCACAGGTACTCATTGATGGCCCTCTGCTGCGTGTGCAGCCGCTGCAGCATGGCCAACGTTGAGTTCCACCTGGTGGGCATGTCACATATAAGGCGGTTCTTGGGCAGGTTCAACTCCTTTTGAAGCTCAGCCAGGCGAGCACTGGCATTATAAGATCTGCGGAAATGCACACAGACTTTCCTGGCCTGCCTCAGGACATCCTGTAAGCCCGGGTACCTGCCCAAGAACCGCTGCACCACCAGGTTAAGGACGTGAGCCATACAGGGCACATGGGTCAGTTGTCCCTGTCGGAGGGCGGAGAGGAGGTTGGTGCCATTGTCGCAAACCACCATTCCTGGCTTAAGCTGGCGTGGCGTCAACCACCTCTCGGCCTGCCCCTGCAGAGCAGACAGGACCTCTGCCCCAGTGTGGCTCCTGTCCCCCAAACACACCAGCGCAAGCACGGCATGGCATCTTTTTGCCTGCGTACTTGCGTAGCCCCTTGAACGCCTACGGAGCACCGCTGGTTCCGAGGACAAACCACAGGAAGAGGCCATGGAGGAAGAAGAAGAGGAGGGGGTGGAGGAGAGAGGTGTGTCACAACCAGTAGTAGCATTTTGGAGGCGTGGGGGTGGAACAACCTCTAACACTACTGCACCTTGTCCTGCATCCTTCCCAGCTGCCAAAAGAGTGACCCAATGGGCTGTGAAAGAAAGGTAACGTCCCTGTCCATGCCTGCTGGACCATGAGTCAGCGGTAATATGCACCTTACCGCTGACCGCCCTGTCCAGCGAGGCCAAGACATTGCCTTCCACATGCCTGTAGAGAGCCGGAATAGCCTTCCGTGCGAAAAAGTGTCGTTTGGGAACCTGCCACTGAGGAACCGCACATTGCACAAACTCACGGAAGGGGGCCGAGTCTACCAACTGAAAAGGCAGCAGTTGAAGCGCTAGCAATTTAGCCAAGCTAGCATTCAACCGCTGGGCATGTGGATGGCTGGGAGTGAACTTCTTTCGACGGTCCAGCAGCTGGGGCAGGGAAATTTGCCTGCTAGAATCGGACGTTGGTGTACTGCTAGCAGAGTGCCCGCAAGTACTTGCCTGTGACACACCTAATTCTACACCTTCATTCCTCTCAGAGCAGGTTTCAGAGAGGAGTGAAGGTATAGTGGGGTTGGAGATCCCAGCTGATGCGGTGCAAGAAGAGGTCAGCTTTGTTCTTTGGTGTGGGTCTTTAAGGTAGGCTTGCCAACGAGCTGCATGGCAGGTCAACATATGTCTGATCAAGCATGTGGTACCCAAGCGGCTGATGTTTTGGCCACGCGATATACGCTTGAGACATATGTTGCAAACAGCAGCTGTGCGATCTGATGCACTCGCCTCAAAAAAGGCCCACACCAAAGAATTTTTTGAATGACGGGCAGAGGCAGCGCCCTGCACAGGCGGAGCTCTGCGGTGTGATTCCGTCGGTGTGCTGCCCATACGCTGGCCACTCAAGGGCATCCTGCCTCGTTGGAGATGTGCCTCCTCCTCATCCTCCTCCTCCTCCTCTCTCCTATTAGGCACCCACGTGGAGTCAGTGACCTCATCATCCCCTCCCTCCTCATCACTGGAGCAGTATGCTGCAGCTGCTGGAACATGACTGCCAGATTGGTGTCCTTCTTGAGCATCCCCTCTCTCTGCTCTCACGCTGCTGCCTTCCTCTAGCTGGGTATCATCATCAGATCCTTCCAAACGCTGGGCATCCTCCTGGAGCATGTACCCAACACTGTGCTCAAACAGTTCGGGGGACTCCTCAGGAGGAGGGCATGGTGGGTCTAGGGAAGGATTGACTAATGAAGATAATGATACCAGAGAAGAGGATGCTTTGGCAGCTGCTTTGCCACTACCCTGAGCCTGGGTGAGAGAGGATGAGGAGGATGAGGTGGGCTTGGTCATCCACTCTACCAAGTCTTCGGCATGATGTGGCTCAACATGTCCAGCTGCCGAAAACAAGGACAAGCGTGTCCCATGGCCATGTGCTGATGACAATGCACCGCGTACACGACCAGCACTGTTGCCCCCAGACACAGAGCCTGCTTGCCCTCTTTTTTTGCCTCCTGACTGTCTGCCTCTCCTTGGTTGCCTTCCAGACATTTTAATGGATGGCCTGCAGGGAGATGGGAAAAACAGCAATAAGGGCTACCTTCAGGTGTATATTGTGCAGGAGGCTTAGCAACAATGACACTGACACTGTCCCCTGCCTATCCTTCTCTGTCCCTAAACACAAGGATTGAAAATATGGTTCAGCAAAAAAGTTTTAGAACAGAATAGCACACTGACACTTTCCCTCACTGTCCTACTCTGTCCCTCCCTACAAACAAGATTTAGCACAGAATAGCACACTGATAATTTCTACGAGTGTCCTTCTCTGTCCCTCAACTCAGGGATTGAAAATATGGAACAGCAAAATAGTTTTAGAACAGAATAGCACACTGTCAGTTTCCCTCACTGTAGCTCTCTGTCCCTCAACTCAAGGATTGAAAATATGGTTCAGCAAAATAGTTTTAGAACAGAATAGCACACTGTCAGTTTCCCTCACTGTACCTCTCTGTCCCTCAACTCAAGGATTGAAAATATGGTTCAGCAAAATAGTTTTAGAACAGAATAGCACACTGTCAGTTTCCCTCACTGTAGGTCTCTGTCCCTCAACTCAAGGATTGAAAATATGGAACAGCAAAATAGTTTTAGAACACAATAGCACACTGTCAGTTTCACTCACTGTACCTCTCTGTCCCTCAACTCAAGGATTGAAAATATGGTTCAGCAAAATAGTTTTAGAACACAATAGCACACTGTCAGTTTCCCTCACTGTAGCTCTCTGTCCCTCAACTCAAGGATTGAAAATATGGTTCAGCAAAATAGTTTTAGAACACAATAGCACACTGTCGGTTTCACTCACTGTACCTCTCTGTCCCTCAACTCAAGGATTGAAAATATGGTTCAGCAAAATAGTTTTAGAACAGAATAGCACACTGTCAGTTTCACTCACTGTACCTCTCTGTCCCTCAACTCAAGGATTGAAAATATGGTTCAGCAAAATAGTTTTAGAACACAATAGCACACTGTCAGTTTCCCTCACTGTAGCTCTCTGTCCCTCAACTCAAGGATTGAAAATATGGAACAGCAAAATTGATTTAGAACAGAATAGCACACTGTCAGTTTCCCTCACTGTAGCTCTCTGTCCCTCAACTCAAGGATTGAAAATATGGAACAGCAAAATTGATTTAGAACAGAATAGCACACTGTCAGTTTCACTCACTGTAGCTCTCTGTCCCTCAACTCAAGGATTGAAAATATGGTTCAGCAAAATAGTTTTAGAACAGAATAGCACACTGTCAGTTTCCCTCACTGTAGCTCTCTGTCCCTCAACTCAAGGATTGAAAATATGGTTCAGCAAAATAGTTTTAGAACAGAATAGCACACTGTCAGTTTCCCTCACTGTAGCTCTCTGTCCCTCAACTCAAGGATTGAAAATATGGAACAGCAAAATTGATTTAGAACAGAATAGCACACTGTCAGTTTCCCTCACTGTAGCTCTCTGTCCCTCAACTCAAGGATTGAAAATATGGAACAGCAAAATTGATTTAGAACAGAATAGCACACTGTCAGTTTCCCTCACTGTAGCTCTCTGTCCCTCAACTCAAGGATTGAAAATATGGAACAGCAAAATAGTTTTAGAACAGAATAGCACACTGTCAGTTTCCCTCACTGTACCTCTCTGTCCCTCAACTCAAGGATTGAAAATATGGTTCAGCAAAATAGTTTTAGAACAGAATAGCACACTGTCAGTTTCCCTCACTGTAGCTCTCTGTCCCTCAACTCAAGGATTGAAAATATGGAACAGCAAAATAGTTTTAGAACACAATAGCACACTGTCAGTTTCACTCACTGTACCTCTCTGTCCCTCAACTCAAGGATTGAAAATATGGTTCAGCAAAATAGTTTTAGAACAGAATAGCACACTGTCAGTTTCACTCACTGTACCTCTCTGTCCCTCAACTCAAGGATTGAAAATATGGTTCAGCAAAATAGTTTTAGAACACAATAGCACACTGTCAGTTTCCCTCACTGTAGCTCTCTGTCCCTCAACTCAAGGATTGAAAATATGGTTCAGCAAAATAGTTTTAGAACACAATAGCACACTGACACTTTCCCTCACTGTAGCTCTCTGTACCTCAACTCAAGGATTGAAAATATGGTTCAGCAAAATAGTTTTAGAACACAATAGCACACTGTCAGTTTCCCTCACTGTAGCTCTCTGTCCCTCAACTCAAGGATTGAAAATATGGTTCAGCAAAATAGTTTTAGAACAGAATAGCACACTGTCAGTTTCCCTCACTGTACCTCTCTGTCTCTACAAACAAGGATTAGCACAGAATAGCACACTGTCACTGACACTCTCCCTACCTATCCTTATTTGTCCCTAAACACAAGGAATCCAGGATTATGTAAAGGAAAAAAAATGACACTGTCCCTGCCTATGCTTCTCTTTCCCTGCTCCGGAACACACTACACAAGGCCGCCGCGCTGGCGGCCTTTTATAGTGTGGGGCGTGTACTAAACCCCATCAGCAATAATTGGCCACAGGCATCCTGCCTGTGGCCAATCATTGCTCTCCTCGCTGTCGGCGCTGTGATTGGCCAAGCATGCGGGGTCACAGTGCATGCTTGGCCAATCACAGCGCCTGGATGACACTGCGATGGCGTAGTGCATTGTGGGCCGTTTGCGTCACTCGAATTTGGCGCGAACGGCCCAAATCGTTCGATCTTTGTCGAACGATCGAACAGCCGATGTTCGAGTCGAACGTATGTTCGACTCGAACACGAAGCTCATCCCTACCTGAGGTAACTGACAGTAGAACTCTCCGACCGAAGGCCCCTGAGTTTGTGCCTCACAGTATGCTCACTGAGGAGTTGGAGGAAGATGAGGAGTCTTTGTTAACGGGAGGCTCTGGAGAGGTCTCAATTTTGTCTGAAGAAGAATTAGATACTCCAGGGGACATAGAGTCTAGTGTACCTGAACCTGAAGATGAAGAAACAGAGTCTATCATTCCTGAAACATTAACACCTAAGAAACAAAGAGAAAGACGAGTTATTCACCCTCCAAAGAGACTGACTTATGATCAATTGGGTGAATGCTCGGAAGAGACTATTCTCACTTCTAAAAGGACAAGTGACATGCCTAGTTCTTCCACTGCAAATTTAGTGGGAAGACAACCCCAGCTCACTCCCTGGCACATCTGGGCAGGACACTTCAATGTTAATGGTTTGTGGACTCTATGTTATGGTATGAGCTGTTTGAGTTTGAACACTGTCACTGAAAATGCAAATTGTTTATTGTCCTGCATAACCTAACTGAAAATTTCTCTGCATGTATTGACAAAGCATATATCAGGCTACAACCTGTTGTCCTCTTTGGGGACCAAAGACTTTAAGCGGAGGGAGTGTGTAGCAAGGTTCCCGTTTTTCCTATGTAGATACAGACTACAATTGACAAACTAGAAGGAACTTAGCTCCCTCCGGTGTTCAATCTTTATATTGCATCTACTTATTATTTTCAATAATATCAAAGCAAGGCATGCTGGAACTCGTAGTACAGGGAGGAAGAGACTCCATTTGCCATGGATAGTAAATAGACTATAGTACCCACAGTGCAACTGTACTCCCAACGTGCATTGCCTCATCACTTGGCCTTCTGGGACTGCCTACTTAAAGGAGGGGAGGAGCTACGGAAGGCCTCTCTGGACATCGCCTTGCAAGCAAGTGGAGCGTCTGAGAGGCCTGCTGTGTGTGTGTGTGTGTAGGCCACATAACATGGGCCTACTGTCTTCAGAGAGGCCTGTCTGCTAAAGAGAGAAGAATTCTCCTTTGGGAAGCCCAGCTGACATTCCAAGGTGTCCAGATATCTCCACCTACCGACGTCTCGTGTGGTGAAGTGAGGGACGGAAGACCGGGACAGCGGAGAGATCGTGTACCAGAGCATCAGCAACGGAACCTGCCAGGCGGACTAGGCCTATTCGGGTGAGCGGGCACCTGCCCAGGATATCATTAACTACTTGATAGGCCTGTGACTGTTAAGGCCCACCATCACTAGAATAGTGCGCCACACACCAGAACTTAGTGCATTGTGTGATAGTGCGCAGTTTAAAGTTGGCGTTTACACTGCCTAAGAGTTACACACTCCCAAAAGCATTGCGGGAGTCCAGTTTTCCCTTCAATACCCTTTGGATTACAATTTGTATGTGCACCAACGTTTTGCTAGCGAAGACTCCTACCACTGAGGAACTTGTACATTAAATTTAGTCAGGCCTGACTAGAACTGACAGTGACGGGACACAGGGTGGTATTGCCCACTAGGGGGAGCTCGCAAGCATATAGTTCAGCCACATAATTTAACCCTAGACTAACTGTGCCAGAGTGGGTCGAGTAAGATTGCCGGGGGTTGGCGGTGTTGTACACAGGGCCCGAAATCAAACCAGCGGCTCTCTTAACTGGGGGTAGCGCTACACAAGCTTAAGCTCAGCTCATAACTGTCAACAGAAATCTCTATTTAGTGACCTTAACAAGGTCTTGAAATCAGAAAATTATTTGTTAAACCTTGCAGGGGTTGCGGATGCTGTTCAGGAAATGGGACTGCTAATCTGAAGCTCTACAAAGAGATAACATCACACTTCCACGAGCCTATCAGCTGACTAATCGTTCAATTCGTGCAGTTGAAAAAATTAAAGACATGCTTGGCAAACATCTGAAAGAAGTCATGGAATCGCTGGAGAAAGGGAATTTCAAAGGTGTGACCATGAATCCAGAGAGTTCAAAAGGCCAAGTGAAGATAAATCTCCCTAAATTTTACCAATGTTTGGTGGATAATTTGCGCTCCAGACTCTTTGCTTTAACTGCGAGAAACAGACCTGCAGCTTCATCACAGTCAGGTGAATTTGAAAGTCTTGTCTCTGAAATTGACATTCTGAATTCACAACGCTGGCCAATCAATGTGGACAGTCCGTGGTTTGAAGGTGAAGTGAAGCTGGAGCAGCTGTGGAAAAGATTCCGTCTCAGCTATAATCCATCCATCTGTGAAGGTTTCAGGGACTACATTGATAATGGTGGTGAAGAGATTTCCTGAAAAGCTGAAACCAGTGGTGACATCAGTTAACAGTCTTCCAGTGATTGTGAAAGGGGCTTCAGTACAATGAATTTGGTGATGTCACCCATTAGGAGTGGGCTTGGCATTGAACGCCTGTCTTCTCTTTTGTTTATTAGTCTCATTGGCCCCCCTGTGCATTTATGGGATGCATTACCATATATCACAAAATGGCTGACCACCCATCGCAGCGCAGATGATACAAAATCTCGTAAAGTTGATAATCTTGCACGGCAAGGGCAACGTTATTCCAGTTTGTGGGATATTTTCTAATGAGCTGTGTAAAATAGAATTTGCATAATAATTTGGAACAGGGTGTATTTGTGTTAGAAATTCCCTGCGTGGTGATTAATCTGTTAGTTTAGAAGTTAACTTATTTTGTTTTTGTAAACTGGCACTTTACAATAAATGTTGCACTGTATTTTCTGTGAAATATATATGCATATGAGTGTATCATTTTTTTTTTTTTTTGGTGGGGGAGTAAATCTTGGGCGGGAGTTACCACACATTTTTCCCCAGGACTTGACCCCTGCTCGTACACACCACTTAACTTAGAGCTCAGGTCAGAGCCATTGTACTAACAATCCAATGTTAGTACAGCAATCTCCCTGTTGAGGTATTGTGTTCTGACAGGGGGTCAGCGCTCTCAGACATTGGCTAAGAGCACTGAGCCATTCCATTCGGCAGACCTTTTTTGGTCATGAGCCTTCGACAGAAGCCAGGCTGAATGACTGGCTCTGTCGGACCGGCTGCTGTACACACGGGCTGAATGTCGGCTGACATTTGGCCCGTGTACACTAGGCTTTACTCACAAAGCGAGTTATTAAGCAATATTCCTTTATAATTGACTTTATGATGTTTTATAACTGGCTCTGTGAGCAATGTTTTACAACTGGTTTTGTTAGTACTGTACAGTACTAACAAAGCCAGTTGTAAAGCATTACTCACAGAACCAGTTATAAAACATTACAGAGCCAGTTATAAAAGAGTATTGCTTTAAAACTCTTTTTGAGTATTACATTTAGTAGTGATTTCAAAGCCTGTTAAATATTTCATCCACAGTCACCTTTTCTGGGTAGAATTGTCTCCCTTCCAGCTTGAGCCTGGTACATGGCTGCTGAGGGAGAGAAGTGCCCAGAGACAGCAGGTGGGTGCACACTAATGATTTAGACTGCAGTTACCGAAAAAAACAAAAAACATACTGTATATACTCGAGTATAAGCCGAGTTTTTCAGCACATTTTTTTGTGCTGAAAATGCCCCCCTCGGCTTATACTCGAGTCACATTTTTGCACCTGATCTCCTGGATTTTGGGGACCCGGTACTGGCCGGCCGTAGGTCCCCTGGACCCCACACATGTAGCCTTACTCCTCCTCTACAAGTGTGCAAAGTTTGTTGTCCAGGATACCTACGGCCGGGGAGCACCGATTTTTCAAAGCCAGGCACCCCTTCCATAGACTCCCATGTTAAACGGTCATTTCAGTCATGGACACAGTGAGGCATGGGCACAGTGAGGTATGGACACAGTGAGGCATGCACATGGACACAGAGAGGCAGAGTGAGGCACAGTGAGGCATGCCGAAGGACACCCTAGGCTTATACTCGAGTCAATACGTTTTCCCAGTTTTTTGTGGTAAAACTAGGTGCCTCGGCTTATATTCGGGTCGGCTTATACTCGAGTATATACAGTAATTACCATTAGAAAAAGGAATGCTTTCTGGCCTGGAGCATCTGAACAGGAGTATCAGATCTGACCCCTTCACTGGTGGGAAAGGAGGTGGGCATACACCAGTGGCACTGCTTTCACTATAAGACCAAAGACCCACCTCCCGCACATGAAAGCCAACAAGGTTTGCGGCCACATACAGTGGTGCATATGGTATGAGGCTTCTCCGTTCCTCATACTCTCCTGGCGTCCTGGTTGCTTGGTGGCCGGCTACTGCGCATGCACGAACAGGGACTTTCAGCGGTGGCTTAGGTTGTCATGGAAATGCTTGGTGGGAGGGGAATGAAGAGACTTTTTCCGCTCCTCCCACCACCACCCTGCATATACGAATCATGTCCGGCCGGCACTGTCACAGCATGTCACGGCCAGCTCTTCATACGACATGCGGCCCCGGGCCACCGGGCAAATGCCCGGTGTGCCCTATGAGAGTAACAACATCCGTTCCTCTCACTGTGTGCCTAGAGCTGGATGCCACCAGTTGCATCCTTACTGGGTTCCCCAATTACACAGGAGAGCCTGGTGAAGGCGGCGGTGGGAGAGGGGGTGTATGTATATATATAAATATATATATATTGTGAGGGGGTTAACTCGGTAGTGGGTGTGTGTGACCCCCTGGTTGGGCTCCCCACACAAAAACAGGCCCAGCAGACGGAGGTTGTGGTTTTCAAAATCAAAAGGTGCGGTTTATTTCTCTATGTACAGTGACAAAAACACAGCAAAGCCAAAAAGAAACATAAACAAAATAAACCCTGGTCAGCTTGACCTCTGACTAAACATGCAGGTTTCCTAACTAACAACTGGGATCAGCCTGGTGCTGTCCTAGTCCCTAAGTCCCTGGTTTAGTCAATGTCCAAACAAATAGCCACACAGGCTTTGTCTCACCGCACAGGGGTTCACTCTCCCTAAACAGTCCACACAGGTCTGGGTCCAGGCATGAGCAAACACCTAATGAATCTGGGAGTTTTTATAGAGGCCTTAAACGAACTGACAGGCTTCAGCTGGTCTCATCAACTCCCTCCCTAGTTGTATAAGTCGGCATAAAGCCTGAATCTGGGAGAAATATATCTACCCCCCTGGATGCAACCAGGTGACTTTACCTTCCTGCTGTCACATACCCCCCCCTCTTGTTTTAACCTTGGGGTTGGAACACCAGCAATCAGGCATTCATGTACTCGAGACAAAGCATCCACATTCCCCATTTGAACGCCAGGGCGATGCTTTACTGTGAAGTTGAATTCCTGTAGGGCCAGGAACCACCTATTCACTCTTCTATTTGTCTCCTTGTTTTGAGCCATCCACTTTAACGGAGCGTGATCCGTAACCATGTCAAAGTGCCTACCTAGCAGATAGTACTGAAGGGAATCTAGAGCCCACTTCACCGCTAAACACTCCTTTTCAACCGTGGCGTAATTTACCTCATGGGACTTCAACTTCCTGCTGAGGTAAATGACTGGGTGCTCTTCCCCGTTCCAGACCTGGGACAATACTGCTCCTAACCCCACATCTGACGCATCACTTTGTACGACAAAGTCTTTAGAGAAGTCGGGTGAGTACAACACTGGCTGGCTACATAAGGCTTGTTTCAAGAATTGGAATGCTGCCTCAGCCTCGGGGGTCCATTTAATCATGACCGACCCTTTCCCTTTCGTCAGGTTGGTTAGGGGCACAGCCTTAGAAGCAAAGTGGGGAATGAAGCGCCGATAATAACCCGCGATTCCCAGAAAGGCCCGTACCTGCTTCTTGCTGTTGGGACGTGGCCAACTCTGGATGGCCTCGACTTTGTTGAGTTGGGGTTTTATCACTCCCCTGCCAATGGTGTACCCAAGATATTTGGCCTCCTCCTGCCCAATGGTACACTTCTTGGGGTTAGCCGTAAACCCCGCTTCCCGGATAGAGTCTAGGACTGCTTGCACTTTTGGCAGATGTGAGGCCCAATCTGTGCTATGGACAATTACGTCATCCAGGTAAGCCGCAGCATACTTCCGATGGGGCCTCAGTATCTGGTCCATTTTCCGCTGGAATGTGGCCGGCGCATTCTGTAACCCGAACGGCATTTTCTTATATTGGAACGCCCCGTCTGGGGTTACAAATGCGGTTTTCTCTTTGGCCGACTTGGCCAGGGGAATTTGCCAATACCCTTTTGTGAGGTCAAGAGTCGTCATGTATCGGGCTGTTCCCAGCCGGTCGATCAACTCATCGATACGTGGCATGGGGTAGGTGTCAAATTTTGTAACTTTGTTCAACTGACGAAAATCGTTACAAAATCGCCAGCTCCCATCCGGTTTAGGCACCAACACAATGGGACTAGACCAATCACTTTGGGACTCCTCTATCACCCCTAAGTTCAGCATTTTCTGTACTTCCTCCCGTATTGCCTCCCGTCGGGCCTCTGGGATCCGATAGGGTTTTAACTTCACCTTTTCACCGGGCGGGGTAATAATATCATGCTCTACCCCAGATGTTTGTCCCGGCAGCTCAGAGAACACCTCCTTGTTGCGAAGCACAAACTCCTTAACCTCCTGTTGTTGGGGTTGTGACAAGGTGGCTGCTATTCCAACCTCCGGAATCACGCAACCAGTTTGAGCTGGTGACCAAGTTTCTGCGACTAGGGACTCTCTATCCCTCCAGGCTTTCAACAGATTAACGTGATATATCTGTTCGGGCTTTCGCCTTCCTGGTTGTCTGACCTTGTAATTCACTTCGCTCACTTTTTCCATTATCTCGTAGGGGCCTTGCCATTTGGCAAGGAATTTACTTTCAACCGTAGGGACAAGTACCAATATCCTATCCCCCGGGGAAAAGGTACGGGTCTTGGCTCCACGGTTGTACACTCTCTGCTGTGCCAACTGCGCTTGGGCCAAATGTTCCTTCACGATGGGCATTACCTGTGCAATTCGATCTTGCATCAGGGCGACATGCTCAATCACACTCCTGTGGGGAGAACTCTCACTTTCCCAAGTTTCCTTGGCAATATCCAACAGCCCTCTTGGGTGTCTCCCATACAGTAACTCAAAGGGGGAGAATCCCGTAGAGGATTGGGGCACCTCCCTAATAGCAAACATCAAATAAGGAAGTAGACAGTCCCAATCCCTTCCATCTCTATCCACCACTTTCTTCAACATTTGTTTTAGGGTTTTGTTGAATCTTTCAACCAGCCCATCGGTTTTGGGGTGATACACAGATGTACGCAATTGCGTCACTTTGAACAATTTACACAGCTCTTTCATAACCCGGGACATAAAGGGTGTACCTTGGTCCGTAAGCAGTTCTTTACAAATACCCACCCGGCTAAAAACAAGAGATAGCTCTTTGGCTATGGTTTTGGCCGAGGTATTTCTGAGAGGGATCGCTTCTGGATAACGGGTGGCATAGTCCATTATAACCAATATGTACTGGTGCCCCCTAGCGGACTTGATTATAGGACCTACCAAATCCATTGCGATTCTCTCAAACGGGACCTCAATGATGGGTAGAGGGACCAGCGGGCTACGGAAATGTGGCATCGGGGCCGACCTCTGACACACAGGGCAGGAGGAACAATAATTTTCTATGTCCTTCATCACCCCAGGCCAATAGAATCTCTGTAATACCCTCTCTCGGGTTTTCTCTGTCCCCAGATGACCTCCAAGAATGTGCCCATGGGCCAACTCCAACACCAACTTCCTGTAAGGTTTGGGCACCACAAGCTGCTCAACGGTTTCTTCTGCCCTTTTTGCCACCCGATACAGTAGGTCCTTCTCTACGCTGAAGTATGGGTAAGTGCAGGTATTATCTGGGTTCACTAACTCGCCATCTATTTCCACTACGTTTTCCCGTGCCTTTATTAGGGCGGGGTCTTTTAACTGTTCTGTGGCAAAATTTTCCCTGTGAACCTCCAGATCAGAAAACTCCACAGACGGTAGGTTTTCGTCTGAGGAGGTGGGCTCCTCTCCAGTTTCTTGAGTCTCCCCTGCCAATACTGACAAGGGAAATTCTGGAGAGTCCTCACCACTCTCAGAGGAGTTCTGGCTATCACATTCCTGGTACATAGGGGCACCAGTGGGGGGCTCAGGATCATCCCACAGTTCCCAGAACTTCGGAAAATCCCTTCCCACAATGGCATCATGCGGTAATTGAGATACTAACCCCACTGGATGAGAGAGGGTACCTTTGGGGGTCTCGAAACACACTGTAGTCACTGGATACTCTCGGGTGTCCCCATGCACACAAATAACAGCTACCTTGCTATTCCCAGAGACCTCTGTTTTAACTAATTCAGCCTTTATCAGGGTCACAAGGCTACCTGAATCCAGTAATACCACAACATTTCTACCATTAATACACATTTTGCATAAATGTTTCTCAGTTCCCCGAATGGCAGTGCATGCGACTGTCGCACACAGCGATTGACGTCGGTCCGTCAGAAAGTCACATTGCATGGGTTCCTCCACAACCGGGCAATTTGCTGCAATATGTCCCGCTTGCCGGCAGCGGTAGCAAACAATCCTTTTGGCTGCCTCTTGAGCCCCTGACTTCCCAGGCTGTTCTCGCCAAACTTTGGGTAGAGCTCCCACCCTCTCACTCTCTCCACCCTCACCCCTTGGAATCCTCTTATCCGCCCCTGGGGATGATCTGGTCTTAGGGTGGAAAGTCCGAGAGTCTCTGGAAGAGGCCGTCAGGTTCTCTGTAGCCAAGTATTTCTCTACACGATCCACAAGACCACCGGCCGTCTCTGGGTCTCCATGGCTTACCCACTTTTGGATGGCAGTAGGAAGAGCTCTCAAAAACCGATCCATTACAACACGTTCCACAATCTCTGGTGCGGACAAAGTCTCTGGCTGTAGCCACTTCCTGCTCAGGTGAATGAGATCATACATTTGAGACCTGGGGGGTTTTCCAAGCTGGAAAGTCCAGTTATGCACACGCTGAGCCCGGACAGCCAGGGTGACACCCAGCCTAGCCAATATTTCAGCTTTTAGCATCACATAGTCTTTTGCTTGGTCAGGCTCTAGGTCATAGTAAGCCTTCTGCGATTCACCAGTTAACAGAGGAGCCACCAGTCCAGCCCACTGCTCCTCAGGCCACATTTCTCTTTCAGCAGTCCTTTCAAATGTGGTCAAAAATACCTCTGGATCATCCTCTCCAGTCATTTTTGTCAATAAACGACTCACTCCAAAGGACGCGGTATTAGTGGGACGGCTTTCCTCACTGGTCTGCGGACGTTGCTGCACTATTGCTTCCATTTGTTGTAGTCTCTGCTCTTGCTTCTGTAACAGGTATATGAAGCGGGCCTCAGATTGCTGCTGGGCTTGTTGCTGAGCTTCCAGACTCTGTTGGTGAGCTTGCTGCTGGGCTGCAAGGCTCCTTTGCAAACCTGCATTTGTCTGCTGTTGATTGGCATTTGCTAGAGCCAGCTGTTTCAGTATCTCCTCCATGCTGGCTTAAAAAAAAACTGCCACTGGTTCTCCACCAACTGTGAGGGGGTTAACTCGGTAGCGGGTGTGTGTGACCCCATGGTTGGGCTCCCCACACAAAAACAGGCCCAGCAGACAGAGGTTGTGGTTTTCAAAATCAAAAGGTGCGGTTTATTTCTCTATGTACAGTGACAAAAACACAGCAAAGCCAAAAAGAAACATAAACAAAATAAACCCTGGTCAGCTTGACCTCTGACTAAACATGCAGGTTTCCTAACTAACAACTGGGATCAGCCTGGTGCTGTCCTAGTCCCTAAGTCCCTGGTTTAGTCAATGTCCAAACAAATGGCCACACAGGCTTTGTCTCACCGCACAGGGGTTCACTCTCCCTAGACAGTCCACACAGGTCTGGGTCCAGGCATGAGCAAACACCTAATGAATCTGGGAGTTTTTATAGAGGCCTTAAACGAACTGACAGGCTTCAGCTGGTCTCATCAACTCCCTCCCTAGTTGTATAAGTCGGCATAAAGCCTGAATCTGGGAGAAATATATCTACCCCCCTGGATGCAACCAGGTGACTTTACCTTCCTGCTGTCACAATATATATATACCCAAAAGGTGTCCCGAAGTCGGACTGCATTGCCGGTTTAAAATCGCATGATTTCAAACCGGCAATGCAGTCCAACTTCGGGGGCGATTTGACAGACATCTGTGCGGGCTTACACAGGAACTACTTTTGGGAATCGGTGCGGTGCCGCAAAGTCGGCCTCGCACTGATTCGGACAGTACTATTGCCAGCAATAGCCACAGATTTGGCATGCGATTTGACATGTCAAATCTCATGCCAAATCGGCCCAATGTGAACATGGGCTCAATGCAGGACACCTTTTGGGCACAAGAACTGTCCCTCTCTCACACAATGTCTGGCTGATGCCATCACTTTGACCCCTTTCACACTGAGGTGCTTTTCAGGCGTTTTAGCGCTAAAAATAGTGCCTGAAAACTGCCTCTCAAGCCTCCCCAGTGTGAAAGGCCGAGTGCTTTCACACTGTGGCGCTGTGCTTGCAGGATGGGAAAAAAAGTCCTGCTAGCAGCATCTTTGGGATGGTTTGGGAGCGCTGTATACACTGCTCCTAAAATGCCCTGCCCACTGAAATGAATGGGCAGCTCTTACGAAGCGCTGCAAAGCGATTCGGCAGCGCCGCTTTTCGGGTGCTTTTAACCCCTTCTTTGCCTGCGAAGTGGCGCTGCAGTGCCGGAAAAGCACTGCTAAAACGAGCGGTGCTTTAACGCTACCTTTGTTCAGCATCACTCACATTGTGTAAGACCTCTTTCATACGTGCTAAAAATAGCGCCTGTAAACTGCCTCTTCTGTGTTTTCACACTGGAGCGGTGCACTTGCAGGACGTGAAAAAAAGTTCTGCAAGCAGCATCTTTGGGGCAGTGCGTGAGCGGTGTATACACTGCTCCTCCACCGCACCTGCCCATTAAAATTAATGGGTACCACTTTCAAAGCACCATAAAAGCACTTTGAAAGCAGCGCTAAGCGGACGCTTTTAACCCCTTCTGGGGGTTAAAAGCGCCTGCTAGCGGCGCCAAAGGGCTGCTATAAGGCTACTTTCACACTGAGGCGCTTTGCAGGCGCTATAGTGCTAAAAATAGCACCTGCTGCAAAGCGCTCTGAAAGAGCCGCTCCTTTCACTCCAATGTGAAAGCCTGAGGGCTTTCACACTGGAGCGGTGCACTGACAAGACGGTAAGACCCCTTTCACACTGGGTCGGTTTGCAGGTGCTACAGCGCTAAAAATAGCGCCTGCAAACCGACCTGAAACAGCCGCTGCTGTGTCTCCAGTGTGAAAGCCAGAGGGCTTTCACATTGGAGCGGTGCGCTAGCAGGACGGTAAAAAAAGTCTTGCTAGCCGCATCTTTGGAGCGGTGAAGGAACGGTGTGTATACCGCTCCTGCACATTGAAATCAATGGGACACCGCGGCTATACCGCCGGCAAAGCGCCTCCTCAGAGGCGCTTTGCAGTGGTTTTTAACCCCTTCTCTGCTGCTAGCGGGGGGTAAAACTGTCCCACTAGCGGCCGAATAGCGCAGCAAAATTAGCGGTAAAGCGCCGTTAAAAATAGCGTCGCTTTACCGCCGATGCCGCTCCCGCCCCAGTGTGAAAGGGGCCTAAAAAAGTCCTGCTAGCTGCATCTTTGAGGCGCTGTAGGAGCAGTGATCACACCGCTCCTAAAGTGCCCTTGCCCATTGAAATCAATGGGCAGCGCCGCCAAAGCGTCGCTTTTAACCCTTTATTCGGCCACTAGCGGGGGTTAAAAGCGCCCCTCTAGCGCCCAAAAAGCGCAGCAAAAATGACGGTAAAGCGCCGCTAAAAATATCAGCGTTTTACCGCTGACGGTGGCGGTTAGTAGCCTAACAGCGGTAAAGCATCGCTAAAACTAGCGGCGCTATACCGTTAACGCCGCACTGCCCCAGTGTGAAAGGGGCCCTCTAAGACCTCAGCATGCTTTTATTATGAATAGTTTAACATTGGCAGGCATGATAAAAAAAGCATTGGCAGCCAAGATACAGAAAAAATAAATAAATTGACAGGCAAGATACAAAAAATGAAAATAAAAACACATTGGCAGGCAAGATACAAAAAAAAAAAAGAAAAAAAAAAAGAAAAACACATTGGCAGGCAAGATACAAAAAAAAAAAACATTGGCAGGCTGGCATAGTTTCACTTACCTTTCCAGCAGTCCAGCACCTTTTACGACATAAGGCTGAGGAGGTCTTCTCCAGCTCCTCCCCTTCACGGTCACTTGACCTGTCCTCTTAATTTCCTCCTTCTGCTGAGCTGAACAGATTCAGAAGGCTGGCCGGACGGCCGCGGAGGTGGCCGTGGAGCCGGCCGTGGTGATTGGCGATGGCAAAAGGAGCAGCCCAGCTCGCTGCCTTCAGAGTAGGGACCCTGGCAGAAAGAAATGCGGCTGCCGGCCACGAACCTGACCACGGAAACGGCCGCGGAGCTTGCCGCAGCTGAGAGTGGGGGGAGACGTGACATGCGGCCCCCGGCCCACCGGGCATATGCCCGCTATGCCCTATGGCCAGTCTGGGCCTGGTTCTCACTGATCATAAAAATATAGAATTCATTCGTTCTGCCAGGAGGATGTCTTCTAGACAAGCACGTTGGTCACTGTTCTTTTCCAGGTTTAATTTTATCATCTCGTATCGACCTGGGTCAAGGGATGGTAAGGCCGATGCGTTATCAAGGATGTTGATTGAACCATGCCAGGAAGACAATCCTGAATGCACTATCCTGCCTCAAAAGAACTTCATAGGGGCCACGGGTTTCAAAATATTCTTAAATCTCCTAAAGGAGGGGTATGAAAATGACCCTCTTCTCAATAATCCACCTACGGATATTAACCTTGTGTACAAGAATGGGTTTTGGACTCATGCACATAGTCTCTATGTACCTGAATCTGCTCGGATTAAAGCTCTCAGGTTGGTTCATGACTCAAAACTTGCTGGGCATTTTGGGATTTCCAAAACAGAAGAGCTCTTGTCACGTTCCTTTTGGTGGCCCAGCTATAAGAAAGATGTCAAACACTATGGAGCCTCATGCCTGACCTGTGCATGCAGTAAGACTCCCCAAGCTTCTCCTTTGGGGTTGCTCCAGCCACTCCCTGTTCCATCAAGACCATGGGGCTCAATTTCTACAGACTTTGTGGTAGATTTACCTCCCTCAAAAGAAATGACCACTATCTTGGTCGTTGTTGACCGTCTCACTAAGATAGCTCATTTTATACCTGTTAAGGGGGTACCTTCAGCTGAACAAACTGCTCAATTAATGGTTCGAGAAGTATTTAAACTACATGGAATTCCTGTCGATGTGGTGTCTGATAGAGGAGTACAGTTTACTTCAAAATTTTGGAAAAACTTTTGCTCAGCTTTAGGTGTAACAGTTAATCTGTATTCTGCTTTTCATCCCCAGTCTAATGGTCAGACCTAGAGGACCAATCAAACCTTGGAACAGTACCTTTGATGTTTTGTCAGTTATCTTCAGGATGACTGGGTGGATTATCTTTCTACAGCAGAGTTTGCATATAACAATTATAAACATTGCTCCACTTCTCAAAGTCCGTTTTATTTAAACAACGGGTATCATCCAGTTTTTATTCCTGATCTCCCTATCTCAAGTCCAATTCCTTCTGTTACCAACAGATTAACTGCTCTGCAGGAGATTCAGGAGAAATTGGTCAAAACTTTGAGGGAGGCTCAAGAATGTTGCAAGAAGGCTGCTGATAGACATCGCAGATCACTTCCTATCTTTTATGTGGGTGACAAAGTTTGGTTATCAACCAAAAATTTCAAGGTCCATGTTCCGTCTGCAAAGCTGGGCCAGAAATTTGTAGGACCATTCAAGATTTCTGCTAAAATCAATCCGGTTACCTTTCACTTAAAACTTCCTGATAGTATGAAAATTCACCCCGTTTTTCACATATTACTACTTAAACCATTTAATGAAAATCCCTTTCTGGAAAAATTCTTCCACCTCCTCCACCTGTTGAGGTACAGGGTGAAGTAGGATTTGTGGTGGAGAAAATTCTTGATTCCAGGATCTTTAGAAATGAGCTACAATATCTGGTCCAATAGGAAGGATATGGGCCAGAAGAGAATTCTTGTGAGCGTGAGGAGAACGTTCATTCCCCTAGATTAACAAGAGAATTCCACCAGAGGTTTCCTCACAAACCCAGCCCTAAGACGTCCAGAGAGGAGGGGAGTACTGTCAGGACCTGGGCTCGAACCTGGGACCTCTTCTGTGTCTGGCATTGACTCTTCCACGAGCCTATGGCTGCTCTGCTTTCAGTCCATCCAGTGTAGCCAATCAACGGCCAGGCTCAGAAATGAGGAGGATGACGGGTGTGAGCACGGGACTTTCGAGGGCTCAGGTAAGTAAAACGGGGGCTCAGGGGGGGCCGGTATTGTCGGATGTTTTTTCACCTTAATGCATAGGATGCATTAAGGTGAAAAAACTTTTACCTTTACAACCCTTTTAAGACCTGGTTCCACTCTAGTGTAATTTTAAGATGTAAACTCAGTCATACAGAATCGCATGACAGTGGAAATGACATTGTTTTCAATTGTGTCTGTTCAGATCAATGCAACTCACTATGGGGCAATTTTGAAAAAGGGTCCTGTACTACTTTGTTGAGTTTCCAGCACAATTTATAGACCATAGACCATAGAATATGCAAACCACATTCAAAATGCAACCAAGTCGCACTACATAATCTCACTGAAAATACGATTAAAATCAGATCACAGTAGTGTGACCTAGCCTTAAAGTGGTAGTAAACATTTTTTGGTACTTTTACCTACAGCTAAGATTATAATAAAGGTTACCTGCAGGTAAAATGAATATCTCCTAAACGCGCACCGTCCCTGCAGCGTTCTGTGCAGTTGTTGTGACTCCCACCCGCATGCGTAGGAGTGGTGTCATCTCAAATTGGGCAATCAAACAGCCAGAGCCCCCGAACCCAGGAGAAAGACCGGGTGAAGATGGAAGCCCTGATAGCGGTGATAGTGTCTTGCTAGAGGGCTTCATTTTAAGGTAAGTCTCTTATAATTAGCTTGTCTTGCAGGGGGAAATCTTTTTTTTTAAAAATAATTTATTACCGCTTTAACCACTTAACAACCACCTGCCGACAAATAACGTCGACAAGGTGGTTGCTTAACTCTGGGAGGACGTTATATAACGTCCTCCCAGAATTGCGCTCCCGCGCGCCCCCTGGGGAGCGCACACGGGAATCTCCGTGACCGTCGGGTCCAGAGGACCCCGGCGCATCACGGATCACGGTAAATCGCCGCTGATAGCGGCCGTTTACCACGTGATCGCTCCGTCAAATGACGGAGCAATCACTTGTAAACAGACCGGCGTCATGTGATGACGCCGGTTCCTCTCTCCCCTCTCTGTACCGATCGGTACAGTGTGAGAGGAGAGGGGGAGGGATCGGATCATGTCAGCAGCACTGTGGGCTGGATCTGTGACAATTGCAGTCACAGATCCAGTCATCCATCCATCCCTGCTCAGCCATCCCTGTGCAATACCCTGGTGCAATACTCTGCAATATCCTGCGCAATACTCTGCAATACCCTGGTGCAATACCCTGCGCAATACTCTGCAATAACCTGGTGTAATACTCTGCAATACCCTGGTGCAATACTCTGCAATACCCTGCGCAATACCCTGCGCAATACCCTGAGCAATACTCTGCAATACCCAGCGCAATACTCTGCGCAATACTCTGCAATACCCTGCGCAATACTCTGCAATACCCTGCACAATACTCTGCAATACCCTGCACAATACTGTGCAATACCCTGCACAATACACCCTGCGCAATACTCTGCAATACCCTGCGCAATACTCTGCAATACCCTGCGCAATACCCCCTGTGCAATACCCCGTGCAATACCCTGCCATACTCCGCAATACCCTGCCATACTCCGCAATACCTTGCCATACTCCGCAATGCCCTGCAATACTCCGCAATACCCGGCAATACTCCGCAATGCCCGGCAATACTCCGCAATGCCCGGCAATACTCTGCAATAACCACTTCCCGCCCGCCGGCCGTCATATGACGTCCTTGACTTTGTGCGGGGATATCTGAATGATGCTTGCAGCTACAGGCATCATTTAGATATTAGCTTTTTCAGCCGGCGATTCCCTACACCATAAGAACAATCATAGCGGCTGTTCCACCGCTTGATCATTCTTACGGGAGGCGAGAGGGGATGTCCCCCCCCCCCCGCCGCCCTCCGGTGCTTCTACCGACTCACCGCTACGATCGAAGCCAGGATTGTTTTTTTTTTTTTTTTTTCAGGCTTCCCAGCCTAGAAGTGAGATGTGGGGTCTTATTGACCCCATATCTCACTGTAAAGAGGACCTGTCATGCCATATTCCTATTACAAGGGATGTTTACGTTCCTTGTAATAGGTATAAAAGTGATCAAAAAAAATTTTGGGGCGGAAAAACATGTCAAACTAAAATAAATAAAGTAAAATGAACAATAAATTTTTTTTTTTTTTTAAAGCGTCCCTGTCCCCGTGAGCTCGCATACAGAAGCGAACGCATGCTTAAGTCCCGCCCACATATGAAAACGGTTTTCAAACCACACATGTGAGGTATCTGTGCGAACGTTAGAGCGAGAGCAATAATTTTGGCCCTAGACCTCCTCTGTAACTCAAAACATGTAACCAGTAAAAATATTTAAAGTGTCGCCTATGGGGATTTTTAAGTAGCGAAGTTTGGCGCCATTCCACGAGCGTGTGCAATTTTTAAGGGTGACATGTTAGGTATCTATTTACTCTGCGTAACTTCATCTTTCACATTATGCAAAAACATTGGGCTAACTTTACTGTTTTTTTTTTTTTTAAGCACAAAACATTTTTTTTACGTAAAAGAAACGTTAAAAAAATTGCTGCGCAAATACCGTGCGAGATAAAAAGTTGCTGCAACGACCACCATTATGTTCTCTAAGGTCTTTGCTAAAAAAACATATATAATGTTTTGGGGTTCTGTAATTTTCAAGCAAACAAATGATGATTTTTACATGTAGGAGAGAAATGTCAGAATTGGCCTGGGTGCTCCAGAACGCCTGAAGGTGCTCCCTGCATGTTGGGCCTCTGTATGTGGCACGCTGTGTAAAAGTCTCACACATGTGGTATCGCCATACTCGGGAGTAATAGCAGAATGTGTTTTGGGGTGTAATTTGTGCTATGCATATGCTGTGTGTGAGAAATAACCTGCTAATATGACAATTTTGTGAAAAAAAAAAAAAGAAAAAAAAATCTTGATTTTGCAAAGAATTGTGGGAAAAACTGACAACTTCAAAAAACTCACAATGCCTCTTTCTAAATACCTTGGAATGTCTTCTTTCCAAAAAGGGGTCATTTGGGGAGTAATTGTACTTTTCTGGCATGCTAGGGTCTCAAGAAATGAGATAGGCCATCAGTACTTCAGGTGTGATAAATTTTCAGATATTGGCACGATAGCTTGTAGACTCTATAACTTTCACAAAGACCAAATAATATGAACCAATTTGTACTTATTTTTACCAAAGATATGTAGCAGTATAAATTTTGGCCAAAATTTATGAAGAAAAAATACTAATTTGCTAAATTTCATAACAGAAACAAAAAAAAATAATTTTTTTTTACAGAATTTTCTGTCTTTTTTCTCTTATAGCGCAAAAAATAAAAAACCCAACGGTGATTAAATACCACCAAAAGAAAGCTCTATTTGTGTGAAAAAAAGGACCAAAAATTCATATGGGTACAGTGTTGTATGACTGAGCAATTGTCATTCAAAATGTGAGAGCACCGAAAGCTGAAAATTGGTCTGGTTATTAAGGGGGTTTAAGTGCCCAGTGGTCAAGTGGTTAATCCTTGCCTATGTTTCAGTTTAAAGTGGATAATCAGGGATTTTTTTTACAATGTTATTGCTTTTAACAGTGATGATCACTGTTATAAGCAATTGTTTTAACTGTCATAAATCGCTTTCATTCATGACAGCTTGCTTACTATTGTGATCTGTGATTGGCTACAGCTATCACATGGTACAGGGTGCCAGGTACCATGTGATAGCTGTGGGCCAATCACAGCATCACAATAGTAAGAAATCAGTCATGACTGGAAGCAACTCAAAGACTTTATCTAAATGCCAGTAAAATGATTGTCATGACAAATAAAACAGTGCACTTACAAAGAGAGCCGCCAGTTCCAAGCATGAAAGTAATGGCAAGACATCAACATGCAACTCCTATCCTGTCAGTGTGTAGCTCCTGTTTTTTTTGCACATTATGAATAGTGTGTTGATGGCACATGCTTTAAGTTTGTCTAGAAGAAAAGGGGTGAGGCAAGTAGAATTTTCCCGGTCACAAGACATTACAACAATATTGTTTAACCACTTTCTTACTTGGCACTTAAACCCCCCTCCTGCCCAGACCAATTTTCAGCTTTCAGTGCTGTCGCACTTTGACAATTGCGCGGTCATACAACACTGTACCCAAATTACATTTTTATAATTTTTTCCCAAAAATAGAGCTTTCTTTTGGTGGTATTTGATCACCTCTGCGTTTTTTCTTTTGTTAAAAGAAATTAAAAAGACCGATTTGTAAAAAAAAAAAAAAACAATTATATTTTGTTATAAAATTTATCAAACAGGTAATTTTTGTACTTCATTGATGTACGCTGATGAGGCTGCACTGATGGGCTGCATTGATGGGCACTGAAGGGCTGCATTGATGGGCACCGATGAGCTGCATTGATGGGCACTGATAAGGCGGCACTGGTGGGCACTGAGAGGTGACACTGAGAGGTGGCACTGATGGGTGGCACTGAAGGGCATTGATAGGTGGCACTAATAGGTGGCATTGATAGGTGGCAGTGATAGCTGGCAGTGATGGGCACTGATGGGTGGCAGTGATGGGCACTGGTAGGTGGCAATAATGGGCACTGATCGGTTACACTGATAGGCAGCATTACTATGTGGCATTGATGAGGCACTGATTGGCATCACAGGTGGGCATTGACAGGTGGCACTCGTGGGCATTGATACGTGGCACTCATGGGCATTGATAGGTGGCACTGTAGGCACTGGCAGGTGGCAATGGCAGGTGGCACTGGCAGGCGGTATTTGTGCGCACTGATGAGGCAGATGTGCCTCCTTCCTCTTCGAGACCGATGTCCCTTGTAAATGTAGCAGGGCTTTTAAATCTAGGGGAATGTTTGAGTGGTAGTTATACTCAAACACACTATTTGATAGGGTTCTGTAAAACCCATGTTCTACTACAGGTGGGATGCTGGCGTGTAGTTCCCTGTGGCCTGTTGGTGGCACTGCCATCGGAGGCTGGGGTTGAATCGCTGGTACAGTGCTGCGCCTTGGATGTCCCCTCTCGGCAGGGGGTGTGGTGGGCGTGTCGGCCTGCTGTGCATCCCGGGAGAGGATATACAAGGGGCAGACCCTGTCTGTAAGGGGTGAGTTCCCGGGGGTCCGACCCCGGGAGCGTGTGATTCTGTTCGTGACCATCCCAGGCACCTTTAGCCCTGGGGTGGAGTCCCTGGCCCGGTACACTGGCGGATCAGTCCCAGGCACCTTTAGCCCTGGGGCTGCAACTGAAGGCCTTGGGTCCAGCACCTTCGGCTGGAATCCACGGAGGGAGGAGGAATCCCAGGGTGCTGCCTTGCGAGGAGACCCGTATCTAGATGAGGAGGCCGGGGGAGGACCGTTCCGAGGGACTGGTGAGAGATCACAGTGAAGGAAGGGGCCCGGTAACTCTCTGGAGGGATGTCATCTCCCTGTTAGAGGCCTAAGGCCAGAACCATCGTTCATCAGGTCGTGCCTAGACCTATCATTCTTTAGATCTGTGGCAGAGACTGTGTGTAACCTAATTCGAGCATCATTCCGGCTGCTAGGATCCACTTTTAATGGGAGACTATCCGGATGAGCTGAGACTACCTGAAGATATGGGTAGTGAATAAGTATTCGTTTGTGCCTGGACCTACTCCAACACCTCTTGCTGTCCTGATCTTCCTCCAACCTTTCTTGTTCAATGATTATGCATAAGAGAAAAATAAACTCTACGTTGGAGTTGCATTTGGTGTGGACCTTGGAGTTTTTGGGGAATAGAGACTTGTCTTTATTGCAGTGAAGACGGGAGCCATTCTCTGGAGAACCTGATCATAAAGACCCAGGTACATTACACTGCTCAACCTCTTCACACAGGAGGGTACAGGCATGTGGCATGGTGTGCCCCTTTTCCTATGAGTGAGCCAAAGGTAAGGAAGAGGGGTGTGTGTGCTACATAAACAAGCCGGTGATCTGCTGTCAGCGTGAGGAGTAAAAAAAAAAAGATTGCCGATCCTTTGTTTACATCATGTGATCAGCTGGCTGACAGTTGATCACATGGTAAGGGGCTGGGACCGGCCCCTTACACGGGTCTGTGATCCACCGAGTCTCAGTGACTCAGTGATCACAGCGCGCGCAAAGGGAAGGACGTCTATTGACGGCCTCCCGGATTTTCAGGTCTGCGCTGTAGACGTCATTTATCTATAGCGCGGGCCTCTAGTGGATAAAATCAATAAAGTTTATTTTACATGTAGCGGCTCCCTCTCTCTCCTCTCAATTCTTCTGGCTCTGACTCTTGTCTAGGGGTACCTCTGAGGAGAGAGTGCAAGGTCACCACGCCAAGTTCCCACTGCAGGTGTGTGTGTGTAGTGGGAGACAATTCTCTTTTACCTTCGGGTCGGTGTTCTGCATCTGGAGCCTCCTCCTGGTTTCTCGAACAGTGTCTGCCAGTAAATGAGCCCCACACCACTAAAGTCCAACACTCCTTTATTCTTCTCATGGAAAAGTGAACACAATCAGTTGGACTCCCTCAACAAACAGAACAGACGGGGTGTGAATGCGAGTAGGCCCAGGCACAGTGAACTCTCCTACTTCCTTCCCAGAAGTAGGTTTCTGCTCCCAATCGAGGAAGACATCCCTCCCGGCGGTCTCCGGAGGCTCACCCATCACTCCCGGCGGTCTCTGGAGGCTCACCCATCACTGGCAATTTGCTGCACCAGGTCTTCAGGTAAGTACCCCCTCCGGTCCCTTACGGCACTGGATTCGGGTACCCCCTCCCGGGGTCCCCTAGGAAGTTCCTCCCTCGTGAGCCTTAAACCGGGACCCTCAGTCCCGGACCGCCATCCAAGTACCTCACCCCATGCTAAAGATGCCTGGGATGGAACACGACCTCCGAACATCCTCCAGGCCTAGGCCGCCTAGAGGACCGACACGAACAACCGCCCTCAGACTGAAGGTGCCCGGGACTCGACTCCCGCCACCAAAAATGGTCGCCCCTTTATACCCTCTCCCAGCAAGCACGGCGGGTTCCCCGCCCCACCATACAACCGCTGAGAGAGGCCAAAAAGAGGTACGACACTGCAATGATGGCTCAATCCCGGGCCCAAAGTGACAGCGCCACCCGGTGGGCCCCAGGGAACCATACATCACAGTTTCCCCACCAGATTCAAACAGAAAAGCACATACCCGCTACACCCTCCCCCTGGTGGTTTGACACTGGTCCCCAGTGTCTGGAATAAACCATGCCCTCAAGGGCTGACATAGTCCAATCCAGAAACCGACTGAAAATTGTGAAAAAATCAAAAAAACTTTAGAAAACTAAAACTAGCTAGAGCAGTTGTGCCGGAGCCTCACATGAAAAGGGAGGGAAAGGGAAACAACAACACTTAACCATAACACTGAAAATCACATTTTCACATTACACTTTTCCCCACCCATCCTGACTAAGACCCACCCCATTCTCAGTGATCTTGATGAGATGCTCTCCTGCAGAGGGGGAAAAAAAAGTTAAACACACAAATCCCTGGCACATATGTTCGTGTGAGAACGAAAAAATCCTTTCCTTCAAAAAAAAGTGTGTGTGTGAACAGTGAATGCCGATGCACAACACTGCAGGGAACTGAACATCATTGGTGTCTCTGCCAGTTTTAAACTCATAGAAAAGTGTATACCCGCTACACTCTCCCCCTGGTAATTTGACACTGGTCCCCAGTGTCTAGAGTAAACTATGCCCTCAACGGCTGGCATAGCCCAGTCCAGAAACCAACTACAAATTGTACAAAATAAACTTTTGAAAACTTGGTCAACTGAAGCAATTGTGTCTGAGCCTTACATGAAAGGGAAGGGAAACAACAACATTTTAACCATAACTTTAGAATCACATTCACATTACACTTTTTCCCACCCATCCTGACTAAGACCCACCCCATACTCAGTGGTCTTGATGGGATGCTCTCCTGCAGAGGGAAAAAAAGAGAATTAACACACATAAACCCTGACACATGTATTCGTGTAAGAGGAAAGAAACTTCTTCGTAAAGAAATCCCTTTTCTCCAAAGAGTGAGTGTGTGAAAAGTGTTAACGATGCGCAACACTGCCACCTGGTGACAGCGTCACAGTAACTGCACTTGTGGAACTTTCCTTCTTCTTTGGGCCCTATCTACCCCAGAGTCCATGATTGCTTGCTGGAAAATTGAAGAACAAACAGGAACAGTCCTTCAACTCCTCTGGGTAACAAGAACAACAACCCCGGAAAGTTCAGAAATGCAAAGAACAAAAACGGAGTCTCTCTTCTCCTATAGATAGAATCGAGGGTGCGGCAGGACAAGTGGCTTCAAGTGCTGATCCATGGTCTCCAGATGGTACTCAACATCTTCCCCTTCCTTGCATCGGATCAGCACCTTGTCCGCGTTGATATGTCGTCCCAGCATCCATTCTGCTTTGCAGTCTTTAAAGCGCTGAGAGGCCTTGGGGGAACACGCAAGGTACCTGCGGGCGTGTGGAACCTGAAGGTGGGTCCACACAAAGTCATTGTACCAGCGCTCCCGGCAAACTTCCACTTCATACAATAACTCCTTGGACAAGTATGGGTACTCCCACCCATACTCAGCAGCAACCTTCTGGCCAAATAGGCGTTGTAGTCTCGCCAGAGGAAGCATAGTGGCTTTGTCCCCTTTGCCAGGCAAAACTATTGAGTCCGGGTGGCGAGGGACCTTGATCACATCTGGTCTGGGCATAGGTGCCTGCAACAACAGTCCCTTTTCCCCGGCATTAGGTGCAGGTGGCACCGGGAAGGCAAGAGTAGGCTGGGGATGGGACCCCTCCTCAGGCGCTGGTGCCTCCACCCAGGGTGTACTTTCCCCTGTAGACATGGGTGGGTCCCTGGTTCTGCGGGACGAGGCGAGAGGTACTTTGTCCCAGCCCTTTTGAGCAAACAGTTCATCAATGGCGACATCGTCTCCCAGATCGGAGAGCGACTCTAGGTCGGAGGTGTTACACTCCTCCGCGGGTATGTAGCCTGTAGTGGAAACGGGACTACCACCCCCCACGGACACACAGGGTTGTGGTTTCTCGACACCTCCGCCCACACACCAAGTCCCTCCGCCTGGCTTACCTCGGCCTTTTCTTGAGGCAGGACGTCCGGAACTCTTCTCACTGGATTCATCCGGGCCGGGCGTAGTCAGGCGAGATGGTCCACCGCAACCGCTGGACGGGGCTACCATACCGGTCTTTCTCTTCGGCGGTGGACGCTGTGAGACAGTGGTGACCGAGTCAGCATCCTCGGGTTTCGCCCGTATTTGCGTACTCACGACCTCCTCCGCGGTCGCTGCAGTGCACACAGGGATGGCTGTCAAAGCAGTGATTCCTCCAACTTGAGTGGTGCTGCCTGTGATACGGCCGGGGTAGATGGATCTTGGCTTCTCAATGACTGTATCTACCTCGAATAGGAACTCCCCACAGACTTCGCATAGCCCGAATGGCTTCAGATGACACACCAGTCCCGAGCAGCCGGGACAAATCACACCCAGGGCCTCAACGTCCATGCATGAAACAGGGCGAATCGTCCCCTTGGCTTTAGCCGAATCCCTGTATCAGTCACCGGAGAAGCAGCAGTCAAAGACGTGGTGGAAGGATGAAGTGGAACCCACGCTGTTTGTCCGAACATGGTGACTTGCTGCTGATCCATTGCGCACTGCAAGTTTTTGCGCCAATCCCACGTGTAGTCCTTCACACGTATTGGACTCCTCCTTTCTGCACTCTAGTTCGCGGGCTTTTCTTCTTTCCTGGGTCACGCCCACAAACTAAGCAGTGGGGGTGTGCCTGATGGCGCAGTGCAAATAGAAGCCCCCACGTGTAGTCCCTCACATGGCTGAGCTCCCCCCTCTTCTCGCTCTTCCGCGCAGGCCTTTCCCTTTACTGGGTCATGTCCGGGACTTCGAGCAGGGATGCACTTTGGCCAATAATATGGCCGTAACATACAAAAAGAAAAAGAACAACGAGTACCAGGGTGGTTCAACCCAAAAGGCCGTTCATTAAATATGAACTAAGGATATATGACTAGAGTTAGGAATATAGTTTGTCGTCTGTAGCCTAGGAGACTGCATAAGGAAAGATTATTAATCCCAGATGTAATAGAAAGGGGATTAAAAAGAAAGTGGCTACTTTTAAACGACAATTTAGTCTAGGCCATAGGGTTAGAAAAATATATACCATTTATTGTTGAGTATCAAAAGAAAAGCAATTTTATACATATATATTCAGTTAAATACTTTGATGAGTAAATATATGACTTCTTACACTATTTTACCGATTGACTCCTAGAGGAGGAGTCAATTCGGAAAATATTACAATCAAACAAGGAGGACAGACAGAACTAACAGTACCATCACCAACAATAAGGGAAAGACACACAGCACAGATGGTCCGGACGCCGGCAATTGAATTCAAAGTGGAGCTGCAGGATGGCAAAACTAACTTGATAAAGATCAGCTTATGAATCTATTATGGTCACATGGACAGAATATACCATGGTGCAGCTTCACTATGAATAAACCCTAATAAAATTTGGGCCCAACTGGAGAAGATGACGATGTTCCATTAATATCAACCTCCTGGAGGAAAAAGGAAGTCCATGGAGTATTGGATAGAATTTAGGAAGAGGAAGGACAGGGGACAAGTGTTCCTGTTGCGCTTTAGGAATCACAGTATAATGCTCAGATAACCTTCTGTATGGTTTTTCCAGATGGTAAACTTAATCACATCTCCTCCAAAAAATGGTCGGTTGGGATGGGGATGATGAGGGATTTAAGTCATTGGTTCGTAGGTTAATTAGAGAACATAACCCCTAATAGCATGACTGACAGTAATTCAATACAGCGCGGAGTGGTAGGAGTTAGGGTTAGGAGTTAGGGTAGCCACAGGTGTACATCAACTTCTTAGTGTATTCAGAAGGAAAGAGATTCAGTTACCACTGACATACTGAGCGGGGCCAGTTTAATTCACTGGACTCCCGTTGGTACTTTACCCTCTCAGTTGTTCAGCGTCCTTGGAGTTAGCTGTGGCTCCGTGCTCTACCGATCCTCCTTGTTGCGGTGGGATGTCTCACTGTCCGCCGGTCTTTGCACGTCTTTGCCCTTTTTCCTCCAGGAGGTTGATATTAATGGAACATCGTGATCTTCTCCAGTTGGGCCCAAATTTTATTAGGGTTTATTCATAGTGAAGCTGCACCATGGTATATTCTGTCCATGTGACCATAATAGATTCATAAGCTGATCTTTATCAAGTTAGTTTTGCCATCCTGCAGCTCCACTTTGAATTCAATTGCCGGCGTCCGGACCATCTGTGCTGTGTGTCTTTCCCTTATTGTTGGTGATGGTACTGTTAGTTCTGTCTGTCCTCCTTGTTTGATTGTAATATTTTCCGAATTGACTCCTCCTCTAGGAGTCAATCGGTAAAATAGTGTAAGAAGTCATATATTTACTCATCAAAGTATTTAACTGAATATATATGTATAAAATTGCTTTTCTTTTGATACTCAACAATAAATGATATATATTTTTCTAACCCTATGGCCTAGACTAAATTGTCGTTTAAAAGTAGCCACTTTCTTTTTAATCCCCTTTCTATTACATCTGGGATTAATAATCTTTCCTTATGCAATAATATGGCCGACCTACACGGAACTCCTCCGGACAGACACGTTCAAACTCTGTAGTAGCACGAACACCATACCGGACCCGAGCCCCCACGTGTAGCGGCCCCCTCTCTCCTCTCAATTCTTCTGGTTCTGGCTCTTGTCTAGGGGTACCTCTGAGGAGAGAGTGCAAGGTCACCACGCCAAGTTCCCACTGCAGGTGTGTGTGTGTAGTGGGAGACAATTCTCTTTTACCTTCGGGTCGGTGTTCTGCATCTGGAGCCTCCTCCTGGTTTCTCGAACAGTGTCTGCCAGTAAATGAGCCCCACACCACTAAAGTCCAACACTCCTTTATTCTTCTCATGGAAAAGTGAACACAATCAGTTGGACTCCCTCAACGAACAGAACAGACAGGGGGTGTGGATGCGAGTAGGCCCAGGCACAATGAACTCTCCTACTTCCTTCCCAGAAGTAGGTTTCTGCTCCCAATCGAGGAAGACATCCCTCCTGGCGGTCTCCGGAGGCTCACCCGTCACTGGCAATTTGCTGCACCAGGTCTTCAGGTAAGTACCCCCTCCGGTCCCTTACGCCACTGGATTCGGGTACCCCCTCCCAGGGTCCCCTAGGAAGTTCCTCCCTCGCGGAGCCTTAATCTGGGACCCTCAGTCCCGGACCGCCATCCAAGTACCTCACCTCAGGCTAAAGGTGCCTGGGATGGAACACGACCTCCGAACGTCCTCCAGGCCTAGGCCACCTAGAGGACTGACACGAACCACCGCCCTCAGGCTGAAGGTGCCCGGGACTCGACTCCCGCCACCAAAAATGGCCGCCCCCTTTATACCCTCTCCCAGCAAGCACGGCGGGTTCCCCGCCCCACCATACAACCGCTGAGAGAGGCCAAAAAGAGGTACGACACTGCAATGATGGCTCAACCCCAGGCCCAAAGTGACAGCGCCACCCGGTGGGCCCCAGGGAACCATACATCACAGTTTCCCCACCAGATTCAAACAGAAAAGCACATACCCGCTACATACATATAATCATTATTATTGCATATTAATTTAATTTTAAGTGATCATACCACCTCTGTTGGGGTCCCACTAAGAATGATACATGTCTCCAGTCACCATATGAACATTAAAGATCAAACGCCCAACATGTTTTGCAGGTTCCCCGCTTCTTCAGGAGAGCAAAATAGGAGACCAGGAGAACTAAACACTGAAAAGAATAATCAAATATGTAAGTATACAAATAGCACATGTTAAAAACAATGGTAAATATCCCATATGTTATATGGGTGTTATAGGCATTGGAGATAAAATAACTACCTTTAAGGCTGAGCTAGCAAACTAAAAAGGCATCAAGGTCAAAGACATTATTGGGTGAGCATGAGAGCATATCCAGAGTGATCCACATGATTGGGTTAGTGAAGTGAATCTTCACACAATTTATTCTGTGAACATTCTTAACTTCTTTAGTAAATTAGCCTCTGTTTCAGCATTGCAGGGTACTTTGGATGATATCCAGATACCCACTGGTCTGTCTGAAATGATTAGTGGCAGTCAAGATATAGTGTTAGTTTATTAAGACCAACGTCAAACTGTTGCGCTGCGGTTTGGCCGCAGCGTGGGTGCATTTGCAGTTTTTGCGCATTTTTCCCACGGTTTTAGCTGTGTTCCCATAGACTTTCTTTTAGGTTGCACGGTTTTGGTGCGTTTTCTGAAAGCGCACCAAAAGTCCTGCATGCTGCATCTTTGGTACAGTTTCAGAAAACTAGCCTTTGCATGACCTAATAGAAAGTCTACAAGACTGTGGCTAAAATTGTTAAATGCTTGTAAATCTTTGATTCCACTATACTGGGGAAAACGTTTATTACCTACTATCTCACAGTGGCTACGAAGGGTTGACAAGCCTTGTCTAATGGAAGAAATAACCTGTAGAAATAAAGGGCTGACCAGGAAATATTTAGACATAGACAAAATGGTTTGAATTTAAGGAAACTAAACCATATTATGAAATGATATCAGACCCTGATGGTAAATCAGAGTATGACTTATTAATATTGATTAACTTTATGCCGCGTACACACGATCGATTTTCTCGACGGTGAAAACACCGTCGAGAAAATCGACGGGAAAAACGAGGGAACGGCTTGGTTCCCTACACACGGCCGTTTTTCCCGACATTTTTTTTCATGGTCGAGAAAAACGACCGTGTGTGGGCTCCGTGGCAGTGTTTCCCTATGGGAAAACTGCCGCGGAAAAAAATGACGGGAATCACGACGAGAAAAATTAGAGCATGTTCTAATTTTTCTCGTTGTGATTAATGCCGTTTTTCCCCTTGGGAAAAATGACAAAAAGCCCACACACGGTCGTTTTTCTTGGAAAAAAAAAATGTAATTTTTCCCGACGGGAAAAATGATCGTGTGTACGCGGCATTATAGTTTCTGTACATTCCCGACAGTTCTATACATTGGTCGTAAATCCCCCCAACCTCCCCCTTCTCTTTCCCCCCTCTCTTTTCTCTTTCCTTTTTTTGTGCATTGTTAATGTTTGGATTTTTTTTTTTTTAAATGGTAAAAATAATAATAATAAATAATAATAAAAAAATTAAATAAAATAGAATAAAATAAAATACAAGACTGTGGCTAAAACCAGGGGTAAAACTCACAAAAACTGCAGATACACCCACACTGTGGCTAGACTGCAGTGCAGCAGTGTGAAGCCAGTATAAAGCCTTGTGTTACATGAATAAAAGATTGTCCTGGAATGAATTTATTTATATCATAATGAAATCAGTGTTTTGCAGTGCCATGTCCAGCGGTCAGTTCTCAGTATAAATCAGCATCTGTATGATGAACAAGCTATTCAGAACAGAACTCTAGTATTGGTAAACTCTACAGTAGAACAAAGGGGTCAGCATAAGTAAAAATCCTCATCAATTGCTTTCAAACATGATCTGTGCTTTGAAGCATGTCAAAGGACAAAAGTTGCACACTGGTTGGAATAAGTTTGCAGTGACAGAAGTGCCTTGATATGATATCTCTTGCAAAATATTTACTTGCAAAACATATATAAAAAAAATATGTATTTAACAATTAGCTGTGAATCAGAAGTTACAGTTATTTGTGTCTTGTCCACTAGATGGCAGGTTTGTATCAGCAATCACAAAGAGAAGAACTATGCAATGTTGAGTTCACTGAGTTGATAGGACAATAGGATTTATTTAAATATCACCACAAAGCATAGGTATCATTATGAAACAGAATTGATTCTCGGAAATAGTTGTTGATTTTGTGAAGAAAAATGACTATTTCCACAGTATGCATAGACATTTTGATGTAACATTAGAAAATAATTTACTGGCACATGAAATCATCCTTTTTTTTTTGAGAGAGAAATTCTTTTTTTTATTAGTTTTGCAACAGTGCAATTACAATACAAAAAAGAATAGGCAGCGTGAAGAACAAACACTGCCAATAAAAACAAAATAAATAAATAAATAAGCTCCACACTTACAATACAGTCCTGCCGTGTATAACTGCCAATAGAGGTACAAGAATGCGTGCATAGAATACACATACATGCAATTGCTACCTAAAACAGGAGTACCATCGTCAAGACCTGACTCCCAGTGTTACTAACGAAGCAGCAGAGGATGTGCAAGGGGAGTGCAAGACAACATTGAAGTCATTCTAAGAGAGTGGGAACCCACTGACCAAATTGGGGAGGAAATTAAGATTCTACTGACACAGTAACTACTAATGAGATATGGGGACATCTGGACAGTAGAGCTGTTAAGAAATCGTCTTAATTTTGTATACACTAATCACAATACAGAATAACCTTTTCAGTGTTTGAGTAGAATATCATATAGAGAGTCTTCATCTATTACCATTCTTGTTGGCATGTTTAAAACTACATTGTTAGACAAAGTGTGCTGCAGTTGCATTAAACCCTTGTAAATCACTTTTATGTGTCATCTCACAAAACAAAATGCAGTTCATCAGTGGCACTATCCTTAAAGTGTTACTATACCCACAACAGTAAAATCAGTCTGCATATTAAGTAAGGCATGCTTGTTATACTCACTGTGGACCCTAAGGGGTTAATCCTGCACATTGTGTAAAAAATCCTCCCCTCCTTTTACTGTTCCCAATCCATCTGCTGATAGTACAGAGCCTTGGGGGCACTCTGCACATGCTCAGTTTGGTGTGTATTGCTAGAGAGTTTTTTTGTTTTTTTTGGGAGGGTGCATGTGATCAGCACATGGCCAATCAGCACTGTCCAGACAGAGGGTCAGGGGTCATGCAGCCTCATAGGACAGTCAGAGGAGAATGAAAACTCCCCCTACAAGCTTTAACCAGGCACTGATAGAAGTCATAGGACTGATATATACTGCTGCTAATGAGAAAAGGTATTTAGCAGTATATCAAAACCTGAGTTATAAAAGCCTGACTTGACTCAACCACCGAAAAAGAACTGTATATTGCAACTCACTGGGCTTAATAGGATCATCATTGTATCAAATCATGCATTTGTAAGCTTAAGGTGGATGTAAACCCTCCATACACCCAGTGAAGTGAACAGCATCAGATGATACACAGGGATGAAACAAATCTCCCTACATAGGTTTTACATGTATATCTTCTGTCTTCACATTTTTATACTGTTTAGAAAGTCCAGATCGTGTTAGGAGATTTTCTCTTTCTGTTTAACACAGAGTGTGATGTCTGGGCATACAGCCCAGATAGCTAACATTTCTGATTGGAGGAAAGGCACACACCCCCTCTCATCATAGGCAGAGACTCTCAGAGGTGTTTTGTAATAGGGCCTGCTCCCTGCTAATCTATTTTTGCAACCTCCTCGGACAGAATAATCAGGCTGCTTTTGTCCAAAGTGTCAGAGAATTTGTCAGACGTTATCAGGCTGATAACAGAGGAACGGTTCAGGAGAGAGCTACGGGACTTGGCTCATTGAAGAGAGATAACAAAATACTGCAGATATATGTGCCCAGCTCAAATTTCATGAATCGGGTTTACATCCACTTTAAAATAGTACCAAACCACACTATTACAATATACACACCTAAAACCATCCATCCATCTCACTCACATAAATATTATATATATTTATACATAATATGTTTTAAATTGTACCCATATGCATATGTACATAGTAACTTAGAGTATATTCTGTATATATAATAACAAGTGAATGGAGTACAGGGGCTGGTGATCCCAACCAAAAAAATCATGTGTTGGGCTTGGGATTAGTCACAAAATGAATCTATATACTGCATATATAGACTTAAGTCAATGGCACCAATCTGGAAATGTGTGCCCATCAAATGGAGCAATGTGAAACCTGGATTGTCCAAGGTATATGGTGGGTGATCCTTGACTGACATGTACTAGTTAAACCCGCTTATTGAGATTCAGGGGGTAATGTGCTCCAAAGGAGGGTATTTGTTCACTGCCTGTATGGTTACATCTTGGCTTCATAGGCAGAATTCCTTGTTTGTATTGGATAACCAGTGTGTGTGAACATTGCAGAAGCCTCCCTCACACACCAGTAAAGTTCAAATCACATATAGTGAATGCATTCTATTACTACCTTGAAGATTATTCCTCAATGCCTTAGATATCGCAGGTGCCAAGTCCATGTGTTTCATATGACTGGATTATCATTATGCTTCATTAGGTGCATGCATACATGTTATTCTTATCCGTCCTTGGTGCCTGTGAAAGCTTTGGTCCAAAATTGAAAGAAGTACTCTTCCTTATGTGTGGATATCCCAGTCCATGGGGGATCACCAGGTGCATAGAGTGAGGGGGTGGACGCTAAAATTACCGAACCTGTTTCGCCGGACACAGGCCGGCTGCTTCAGAGGCAAAAAGCTTTAGGTCCTGGGTTTAGTAACACTTTAAAGTGATTGTAAATGATCGCCTTGAAAAACAACCCATTCAGTTTAAAATAGAAATGAAAGGCAAAACATTTTATATAGATGCAAAAAAACATTATAAATATATTTTTTCTATTTCTATAAGTGATCACACCCTCTGTTCTCAGCTGCATAAGAGCTGGGGGAGGAGAAACAGCAGCACACTAAGCTTCCCAGTGAATGGCTGTGCAGCGGGGCCTTGTCAGGACAAGTCTGCTCATTGGAGGAGAGTACACTGAGTTCCCAGCATAGCTAGAGAACTGACTACGGTGTGCTCTTCTGCTTAGTGTGGTCAGTTTTTAATAAGAAAGCAGAGGGACTGGCATGATCACCAGGGATTTCTCACAAAGGAAGCAATACAAAGATAACAGAATACTTTCTCATACAAGTACATGGTACAGCAGGTACATATCAGGAATATGAAGTGTTGGGGTAACCAAAGCTTTAAGTCTTCTGCAAGGCATCAAGGACCTGGTACTGGTATTGATTTCAAGACCCCATAATTGTTTGTGTTTAGGCAAGAGCAGCAGCAGGGCTGCTTGATCTCTTGTGTTATACAGAATCTCCTAATGCATGTGCATGCAGGTCTTTGTCTGTAAAAGAAAATGTAATAAATGTTAGGGTTATGAAGGTCAAGCCTTAAAAAAGCAAGCTAGGGTATATAAAGAATTTACAGTATAAACATTTGTAGCACTACCCCCGTAGGAGCTGCTGTTTGTTTGATTTGGGTCTACGTCCTGCCTATCAACCCCTGGAAGTGGCTCAAACCTTCCCTTAGCACAACTGATATGAATAAGGAGTGTGAGACCTATTGAGTATTAGGAGACACAATCCTGCATACATCACACAATAACCTGTAAATGTTATTACCTTTGCTGGTCACTAGTCCTTCTAAGTGACAGAGATACTTCACACAAGTTATATGCTTAATCAAAGGTACCTTTACTCAGTATAAAAGGGAAGGGTAAAGAATCACATTAATACACACAGTTGACTCTGCATGCGCATTGCAGAGTCAATAAACCAATAAGGATAGGTATGACTGAGATTAGGTAATAACAGGAAATAACATCAGCTATATATATGTACATGTATCTATATGTGTCTCTGCACGGCTAACTGGTTGCTCGCGAGCTCCCCCTTTATTGCAATACCTTGCACGTGTTCATTCCCTATAATAGGTAAGCAAGGCCTATCTGCGTCCCACTCAAAGTTCCTTTCTCCAATGAAGTCTTCGCTAGCCACCGTCGGTGCACAAGTTAAATTGTAATCCACAGGGTTTCAACAAGATGCTGTAATTATCCGCAATATACCTGAGTACTCGTGTGCCTGCCACCCACTAATGACGGATGCACCAATCTCTGATCACATAGTCTCCAGTGAGATACACTAGGCCGCAAGCTGTGGCGTGATAGGTGAAGTGTGGCTGGCACTAACTAAATCACTTTCCTCTAAGGTAGTAGTCAATTCTGGGCAGGTGCCCTTCTCACCAAACAGGCCCGACTTTCAGATAGTCTCCTCTGGCTTGTCCCGGTCACTCGATCTCCACGCTTCTGCTTCAGCTGCAGTCTCCGGACTCCGTCACTAACAGCATATGGTGATGGACGACTCCGGTCTCTGCTGGGCAATCACAGGACGCTGTGGACGATCCTCTGCTGGAAATCACTCAGGCACTCCCGTAATTTAGGCCCAGGCTTCTGGCCTAATCCTTAGGAAGCAGGCCTCCGTGCCAACTTCCTGCTTGATTGAGAGCTGGATCCAGAGAGAGAGACGCTGGCCCCTCCCCTGGTTTAAGTAGTCTGCCCAGAATGCTTTGCGGTGTTGCAATGCACCCTGGGTAATGTAGTCTGTCTTTTACTAAAAGCAACAAAGTCTTTTCTCCTAGCTGATATCTGTCCCAAAGTGTATTAGTTGCATTGTAACACTTATACCACCGGAGGGAGCCGGATTCCTTATTTCATATGGACATCCTGCTACACACTCCCCCCACTTAAAGTCTTTGGTCCCCAAAGAGGACAACAGTATGTAACCTAACACATTGGCAATACCTGCAGGGAAATTTGTTAGTTTATGCATGACAATAAACAACTTGCCTTTTCATAAGCAGGATTTAAACTTAAACAGCTCATATCATAACACAGAGCCGACAGAGGAACCTCCCACCAATTATCACAAGGAGGGAGGTTGTCCTGTATACGGACCACCGACACTTGGGTGTTTGTTTCAGATGTGCTAGGGAGTGAGCTGGGGTTGTCTTCCACTGAATCTGAATCTGGAGTGGAAGAGCTAGACTGATCAATGGTTCTCTTAGAAGTGATGATGGCCTCCTCAGAGCATTCACCCAATTGGTCGTACGTCAGTCTTTTTGGGGGGTGAATTACTCTTCTTTCCCTCTGCTCTTTAGGTATCATATTCTCAAGGACATTGGGGCTGGCTGTTTCTAGAAGCTCTTCAGGGGCTTCCTCATCTAGTTCAGGCATGTTGGGCTCCAGAACTTCAGGAGCGTCCCGCTCTCCTTCAGATAGAGACAACGACCCTTCTTCTGGGTCTTCCATTGACAAAGAGTCTGAGTCATCAGCTACCTCCTCAATGAGAATGTTTGAAGGCACGAATTCAGGAGCTTCTGCCCGAAGAGTTCCATTGTCAACTGTTTTGGGTGAGGTTTGGGAGGTGGTCATGGATTCTGGCAATTGGGATGACCACAACCAGTCAGATTCTGCTTCTTCATCCTCTTGACCTTCATTGTCAGAGTCTCCATCTCTCACATCTGGAAGCACTGTTTGAGATCGGGTGATGGGTCTGGAACCTTGAGAAGTTGAAGGGGTTTCTTGTGAGTCAGATGCAGGAGGCATGCGAACTGCCTCGGAGAGGGGCAACAAGTGATTCCTGTGCCAGGTCTTTAACGGTCCCACGCTTCCTTCTGGCCTAATTTGGTACACAGGAAGGTTTTCCAGCTTCTTGCAGATAACATAAGGTTGGGATTTCCAACGGTCAGCCAACTTATGTTTTCCCGGAATTCCCAAGTTCCTCAACAGCACTCTATCTCCTGGCTGTAAATCTTGAATTCTGACTCTTAGGTCAAAGTTTCTTTTATTTCTCAGCCCCCGTTGGTCAGATGCTGCTTGGGCCTTTTCAAAAGCTGTCTTCAGACTCTTTCTCAATCGGTCTACATACCCCTTGTGGGATGCTGCTGAGGTATGATCCAGCGATATGCCAAAGGCCAAGTCCACTGGCAACCGAGCCTCCCGCCCGAACATCAAACGGTATGGGGAATACCCGGTGACATCACTGGCAGTGCTATTGTAGGCATGCACTATGGCAGCTACATGCTTGCTCCAATGCTGCTTTTTCTCTGAACTCAGAGTCCCCAACATATCCAAGAGAGTCCGGTTAAACCGTTCAGGCTGAGCATCTCCTTGTGGGTGATAAGGGGTTGTCCTGGTCTTCTGGATGCCTAACAGGTCTAATAACTTCTTTATTAATTTGCTTTCAAAGTCTCTGCCCTGATCTGAATGAAGGCGTTGGGGTAGACCATAGTGCACAAAGAATTTTTCTACCAGTACTTTGGCTACTGTTGAGGCCTTCTGGTCTTTTGTTGGGAATGCTTGAGCATATCTGGTAAAGTGATCTGTTATCACCAAGACATTCCCTTGACCACTCAGATCAGGCTCCAGGCAAAGGAAGTCAATGCACACCAGTTCCATAGGTCCCTGACTTTGCAGATGGCCCATTGGGGCTGCTTGACGTGGCAAGGTCTTCCTTTGAATGCATCGGACACAGGAATGGCAATATCCTTCCACTTCAGCCCGCATGCAGGGCCAATAGAACCTATCCCGTACAAGGTGAAAAGTCCGTTCGGACCCTAGGTGACCATGGTTGTCATGGAGGGCAGCTAGGACCGCTTCTTGATATTTGGCTGGTAGAAACAGCTGCCACTTCTCTTCTGAGTCGTCAGAGGGGCCCCTTCGGTAGACCACCCCTTGACGTATGTGTAGCCGATCCCACTCCCTGCGCAACAATCGGGCTTCTCTTGGGGAGTCTGTTTCAAGCATCTCGGGACGCTGGCTTTCCAGGGCCTTTATCAGGAGTTTCCCTAAAGAGTCTTCTTCTTGCTCCTTTCTCAAATCCCTTTTTGTCAGCTTGGGCAAGCCCTCCCCTTCGACTTGGGTCACACTGCAATAGCACTTCGGTACTCCAACAGCTGAGACCCCAATTTCTTCGGCTCTTGACCCACCTCTGGCTTGAAGTTCTGTCCCCTGATATAGGGCTCGCACTCCCTCTGGGTCTAGTTGGGCCCATTCTTCGGTAGGGTCGGTGGGGGCATGAGACCTCCTGGACAGGGCATCTGCATCCCTATTTCCCACTCCGGGTCGGTACTTCAAGCTGAAGGTGAAGCTTGAAAGGGCAGCCAACCACCGGTGTCCCGTTGCATCCAACTTGGCAGTGGTCAGAAGGTAGGTGAGCGGGTTATTATCTGTCTTCACCACAAACTCCGCCCCATATAGGTAGTCTCTCAGTTTGTCTACCACTGCCCATTTCAAGGCCAGGAATTCAAGCTTGTGGGTGGGGTAATTCTTCTCAGCAGGTATCAGACTCCTGCTCACATATGCGACGGGTCTTAGGTAACCATCATGTTCCTGGTACAGCACCCCACCCAGCCCATCTCGGCTGGCATCTACATGCAGTTCATAAGGCTTCTTTGGATCAGCATAGGCCAGGACTGGTGCAGTGGTAAGACTCTTCTTTAACATCTGGAAGGCTTCCTCGCACTCCCCTGTCCACTGGTCTTGAATCAACTCTTTGGGCCTTCGGGGTCCCATGGTGAGTTTCACTGGTTTGACCAGCTCTGGAACATCATCTTCCCCTTCGTTTCTGAGTAACTCGTTCAGGGGTCTGGCAATCTTGGTGAATCCTTCTACAAATCTTCTGTAGTAAGAACAGAACCCCAGGAATGACCGAAGCTCAGTCACGTTGGTAGGTCTCGGCCAAGAGGTGACGGCATCCAGCTTCTCTGGGTCCGTGGCCACCCCTTCTGCAGAAACGATATGGCCCAGGTAATGGACTGAGGACTGGTAAAATTGACACTTCTCTGGGGAGAGTTTCAGGCCCTCTTCACTGAGCCTCTTCAGGACCTTCTCCAGTCTCTCTTCATGCTCTTCTAGGGTTCTCCCGAACACGATGACGTCGTCCAAATATACCAGTACCTCTATTAGATTCATGTCCCCGACGGTTCTCTCCATTAGCCTTTGGAAAGTGGCGGGGGCTCCTGATAACCCTTGAGGCATACGGTTGAACTCAAAGAACCCCACAAGGGTGATGAAGGCTGTCTTCTCCCGATCCTCAGGGTGCATGGGGATTTGGTAATATCCACTTTTTAGATCCATTACACTGAACCACTTGGCCCCTGACAGACTCTGCAGGGCATCTTCAATTCGGGGAGTGGTGTATTGATCTGGGATGGTCCTTCTGTTTAGTGTTCTGTAGTCGATACACAGTCTCAGCGACCCGTTCTTCTTTCGGACTACCACTATTGGAGAAGCGTAAGGGCTCCTGGATTCTCGAATAATCCCCGTCCTCTTCAGCTCAGCCAACTGTTCCCGCAAGTCTTCTAAGTCACCCAGTGGGACCCGTCGAACTCTCTCTCTAAAGGGCTTATCTTCTTGTAAGCGTATCTTGTGAGTGGCACTCCTTGCGCACCCCACATCAAACTCATCTTTAGAGAAGATCTTTTCCCACCTTGCAAGTTGAGCTTTGGCCCTTTTTCTCCATTCTGGTGGGAGGGCCGTGTCTTCAGAACAGAGCTTCTCTATGGTGACTTCACCCCTTTCTTCTTTCTTCAATTCACACGGGGCAATGGGGGTGGCTGGATTCACCTGGCCCAACAGCATTCTGGCCGGCACCTTCACTGGTGTATTAGCAGTGTTCCTTATACTCACTGAAACCCTCCCATGGCTTTTCTGTAGGGCCTTCAATGGGATCACTTTGGGGATTACTTCAATCCCTTTCTGTCTTTCCTGTGGGCCTGGTTCGAAGACAATGAAGGGGCCTGGCTGTTTCCATGTGAGCTTGACAGAAGCCCTCAGGCAAGTCACCTCTCCCGGTTGTAATACCTTCTCCGTCTTGTCTAGCTTCCAAATCTTGCCAACTCCCTCAGCCGGGGCCTTCTGCTCCAGTACCAGGCGCTGGTAGGCTTGCCTTAACATGGGGTGGACTCTTGTGGTCGGGGCTTCTTCCTGTTGGGCCAACGGTGTCAGCAGTCGCCTGACTAGATCAGTGTTGGTCCCTATGATGAGTGAGCTCTTGCTGGCCCCTGGTGGGCGAGGGCACACTACTGCCAGAGTATCGAAGGTCTCTGTCTCCCCAGCCACTGAGGGATCAAAAGTCAACTTGATTGGCAGGTAACCGTCATAGGGAAAGCTCTGAGTTCCAATACCCCATATTTCCAGTTCCTCTAATTACTGTAGGGGCAGATGTTTAAGATGTTTATCATAGAAATCCCTATACAGAAGAGTCACTTGAGCCCCAGTGTCAAGTAGAGCCTTGGTGTAGATCCCTTCTACTTGTATGGAGACTACTGGAGAAGGCCCCACTAACTTGGCAGGGAACTCCTTCAACACAGACTTCTTGCTGGGTTCAGTTACCTGTACCCTCACTTCTTTTTTTCTTGAGTTTCCGGTGGGTCTCAGTCCCTTCTGGGTCTGGTGTGCACTGGCCTTCTGTTCAACAGCAGCCTGAGTTGTGGGACGGGGCCTAATTGGCAGAGGTTTAGGTCCCTGACTCTGATGTTTTGGATCATTGGACTTCTTGAAGGAGTTCGTGGAAACTGGTGGGCGCCCGGCTGACTCCTTCACCGGGGCCCTCTGAAGTTTTCCGCCGGCTTGCGATATCTGGATGCAACTTCATCTGGGCTGGGACACACTGCTCTAACATGCCCGATTCCTCCACAATTGAAGCATGTTATCAATCTCTTAGGCTTCTGTACTAGTTCCATATTGGAGCTAGGAGTTTTTTTTGGTTCCTCTGACGTGTTCTTGTTGTGTGGCACAGAGGCCTGGCTAGTCAGCATGGACACCATTTCTACTAGTTGTGACACCTGGGTCTTTAGGAGTTCAACTTCTGAATCACCTTCTTCTGCACTTAACATTCTGACTCGGGCAGTTGGTTCGGTGTGTTGACTCCTCCTTTTGTCTTCCAACATGGCCTCCTCCTCCCTGACTATCCGGATCAAGTCGGGGTATTCCAGGCTGCTCCCGTCCCGCCGGGTGCGTAGCAATAATGTGATGGGGTCCAAGGGTTGAGCTCCCCTCAACACCTGCTGGGCACGGGCCTCATCCACTTTTCTTGGATCGATCCCTTTCTTCAGTAGGATCCGATGCAGGATCTTATCCAGGCGTCCTATAAATTCTGACAGCTTCTCTCCCTCTTTTTGGTAGCAATGCCCCAGCTGGTAAGTGAGTTCAGTGACGTTTTCCGTCCCGCCGAACACATTCTGCAGAATATCCAGATAATCCTGTGCATTGCAGTCCTTCTTGCTTAACTTGAGGTTACTTATGGCCTCCAGAGCAGGCCCCTTTAAGCTTTCCACAATCCGTTGTTTTTTTTGTTGTTCTGGCACCTCCCATTCTTCTAGGGCCTGAGTGGCGCCATCTAGCCACTCTTCAAATCCATCTTCCACTGAAGGTACAGGTTTCTTCCCAGAAAAGGTCCTGAGTTTCCTGTATCCTGACATCAGGTAGTCTGGAGGGTCCTTTTTACACTTGGTCACAATCTCCCCCAGGACAGCGCACAATTCTGAGCTAAGGGTGGTCAATGGTGGTGAACCGGGACCCTTTTGTTGGGCGCTCCCTCCTGTGCTGGGGCCTCCTGGAGTAGTGGATGTGGGGCCATCTTTATTCTCTTCTGGGTGTATCAGGAGGAGTTCTACTTGGTTTGTAGTTTTTATGCTGGCACCCTTGAAGTAGTCAGAGATTCCGTTCCTCCACTCACATAATGCATAGGTGTGGGGATTTACAGTATCTGTCTTTATGTCAATCACCCATGGCTTCCTGTCCGTGGACAATGCTCTCAAGACTGGAGTTAGCTGCTCCTCTACCCAGGCCTCTCTCTGGATTTCAACCACCAGGCCATTTCCGGGTAGGATGCCTTCATCCCTGCACCACCGGGCTACGGCAGCAGAGTCCATTTCTGTGCTGTAAGGGTTCTGTCTAGGGGGAAAGTTGATTGCAGAACCGTAGAATATCCCGGACGAGCCCCCACGTGTAGCACTACCCCCGTAGGAGCTGCTGTTTGTTTGATTTGGGTCTACGTCCTGCCTATCAACCCCTGGAAGTGGCTCAAACCTTCCCTTAGCACAACTGATATGAATAAGGAGTGTGAGACCTATTGAGTATTAGGAGACACAATCCTGCATACATCACACAATAACCTGTAAATGTTATTACCTTTGCTGGTCACTAGTCCTTCTAAGTGACAGAGATACTTCACACAAGTTATATGCTTAATCAAAGGTACCTTTACTCAGTATAAAAGGGAAGGGTAAAGAATCACATTAATACACACAGTTGACTCTGCATGCGCATTGCAGAGTCAATAAACCAATAAGGATAGGTATGACTGAGATTAGGTAATAACAGGAAATAACATCAGCTATATATATGTACATGTATCTATATGTGTCTCTGCACGGCTAACTGGTTGCTCGCGAGCTCCCCCTTTATTGCAATACCTTGCACGTGTTCATTCCCTATAATAGGTAAGCAAGGCCTATCTGCGTCCCACTCAAAGTTCCTTTCTCCAATGAAGTCTTCGCTAGCCACCGTCGGTGCACAAGTTAAATTGTAATCCACAGGGTTTCAACAAGATGCTGTAATTATCCGCAATATACCTGAGTACTCGTGTGCCTGCCACCCACTAATGACGGATGCACCAATCTCTGATCACATAGTCACCAGTGAGATACACTAGGCCGCAAGCTGTGGCGTGATAGGTGAAGTGTGGCTGGCACTAACTAAATCACTTTCCTCTAAGGTAGTCGTCAATTCTGGGCAGGTGCCCTTCTCACCAAACAGGCCCGACTTTCAGATAGTCTCCTCTGGCTTGTCCCGGTCACTCGATCTCCACGCTTCTGCTTCAGCTGCAGTCTCCGGACTCCGTCACTAACAGCATATGGTGATGGACGACTCCGGTCTCTGCTGGGCAATCACAGGACGCTGTGGACGATCCTCTGCTGGAAATCACTCAGGCACTCCCGTAATTTAGGCCCAGGCTTCTGGCCTAATCCTTAGGAAGCAGGCCTCCGTGCCAACTTCCTGCTTGATTGAGAGCTGGATCCAGAGAGAGAGGCGCTGGCCCCTCCCCTGGTTTAAGTAGTCTGCCCAGAATGCTTTGCGGTGTTGCAATGCACCCTGGGTAATGTAGTCTGTCTTTTACTAGAAGCAACAAAGTCTTTTCTCCTAGCTGATATCTGTCCCAAAGTGTATTAGTTGCATTGTAACACTTATACCACCGGAGGGAGCCGGATTCCTTATTTCATATGGACATCCTGCTACACATTTATTAACAATAAAGTGTTATTAAACCTACAAATGTAATAATATAATGCTGCAGACCTCAGCACTTAACTCCTTTGCTCTATAGTTTTCTTTTTAGGCTTTTGTTTACTTAAAGTGGTAGTAAACCCTGTACTACCACTTGTACCTACAGGTAAGCCTATAAAGGCTTTCCTTTAGGTACTGTGAATACCTCCTAAACTTGCACAGTTTACAGTGCTGGACCTTCAGAACCCGTGCTGGAAACAGCAGTGTTTGAATGCATACTAGTACATTATGCCATTGCCTTGGAGGTTTTTTTGAGTTTTTTTTTTTAACATCGGTGGTTTACAGCTGCTTTAACATCAGTCTCTCCCAATTCTGTTCTCTCTGGGTCCTTTTTTCTGGTGACTTCGTCCCTCTACAGTGTCCCATGGAACCATCTTTGTGTGTGCACTTGTGGCTGCCACCTACATTCGTCAATAGATAAAGATAGCTATATGATAAGCCGCTCCCTGCTCCCCCATCCTTCCCCTCCATGCACCTGCACTGTCTCTTCTGAACAGTGGATGTAAGATGCTTAAGGCACATGCTCCCTTGCCTGGAAGTTTAGGAAAGTAGTGCTCTGCAAAGTAGTGCTAACTGCTCTGTGGCAGTTTATTCATTAATGTATGTTTTTTTGCACATACAGTATATAAGCACACTTTGTAATGGGGGATATCTAAGGCATTGTAAGCAGCATAGTAATTAAAAAAAGAGAGTTTAGTAATACTTGTCTGTATATGTTTATAACAGACATCTGTATATAACAGATGTGTCTGTATATGTTTGAGACTTCAGCACTAAATATATCTATCTAATATACAGCTTTAACATACTAACCTGCCTTTTTATAATATAATTTTTTATTTTATAAAAAAAAACTAAAAAAGACTATATAGCTCATTTAATTATATAGCAAAAAATTACATGATATAGATCATGACTTTATGATTATGGATCCAACAAGAATTTCATCTGTGAAGCACAGATACAATCTAAAAAGTATCTGTCAAAATAGAAAAATAAAACAGAAAAATATTGCGCTTAGTGCTAATAATAAAAGTGTCAAGAGCTGCGCCTATCATTCACCAGAATTCCAGATGATATCTTGCTTCCGTTCGTCCTGACGACGTGTATTGATGAAAAACGTGTAGGGCGGGGTTCCGCTTGTGACATCATCACACCCACTGAGTGCAAGCTGTTGTGGCGTTTTATCATTGTGCACTGTTTTTAACTGCAAAATTGTGAGCACTTGCCTATACATTTTTATAATAAACGTGTAATACAAAATTACACTATGTACGGCCTTTGTTCCTTTACATAACATTCTGCTTATGGTCTGCATATAGTTATCTGGCTGAGCCAATCAAAACTGGAGGTAGCTAGGAATTCCATGAATGATGGTTTATGCTGATGGATTGCTGTTGAAAGCCTGGAATCATCCTAATGTTAATATGCCTTGTTGATCTCTGTGATTGGGGATCAACATAATCTGGTAAGAGGCTCGTTCATGTGGTGAAGGGCACAAGGGCACGTGTCCATTCCAAGAATCGTGCTCTCTGCTGGTGGAAGCCTGGAATTTCTTATTTACTTCTGTTTGAATAGACTCACTTTTCTTTATTGATTTATTTTCACAACACTTGGGAATCCCTGGATGTTTTTAGTGATGTGTGTGTGTGTGTATGCGCACTTCTTTTTGGAGGATAGAAAAATAGAAGATGTCATTGTTAATGTGTCTTTGTAAGTGCAGGTTTAGTGACTGATATTTTTATCCTAGCATCCCTACTTACAGAGCAACCATCCTGGAACAAGCATTTTTTATTTTCTTTTGGTCTTTGTGACCTTTGAGAAAAAAAAATGGATCTTGTTAGAACATATTTGTTCTCTTAACTATCTGTGGAGATTTGTTAAAAAATATATATTGCAGCAAGAAAAAAGCAGAATTTAAAGGTAGTCCCAAGTATAGTATTCGGAGGGCATCATCCCAATAGTAAATATGGAATATGATGCAGAAAAGTGCAGGACTTTTAAATATGCCATCCAGTAGACCATATAAGATATAACACATAAACATATAAAACTACAGAGTATTTATTTCACCAACTGCATACAAAAGAGGTAAAAAATACCTTAAAGTGTTACTAAACCCAGAACCCTGCATTCACTGTAGAACATGGAAATGCATGAGTTTTAGTAAATATAAACTGCTAAATACCTTTTTTCATCAGTAGTTAGTTTTGTGACTTATATCAGTGTCTGGTTAAAGCTTGTAGGAAGACTTTTCATTCTGCTCTGACTGTACTTAAAGGATGCAGGACCTCTGACCCTTTGTCTGGACAGTAATGATTGGCCCTGTGCTGATCACATGCACTCTCCCAAGAATAAAAAAAACACTCTAGCAATAAACACCAATCTGTGCAGCTTGTCCCCTAGCCTCTGTTCTGTTAGCAGATAGATTGGGGACTGTGGAAGAAGGGGAGGAACAGAGAAGACAAGGTTAAACAGCCTTTTTACACAATGCAGAGGATTTACCCCTTAGGTTCCACAGTGAGTATAACAAGCATGTGGGTTAAGTAATACATATAATATATACGACACAGACAATGCAAGTCTAGCGCCCTAACACAATATTATTCTGTCAACACATTTTCACTTCATCAGGACATGGGCACAAACAATAAGTCTTCAAATTACTGAAATGCAGGTCTATAAAAATAAACAGATATCAACCAAAATGACAAGTATATGCAAAAAAAAAAACGAATAACAACAACCAAAAATGACCTAACAAAAAATAAATATATAGAGTTATCTTACATATCAAATGATAGTAAAAAAAAAACTGTCTAGACCACTTGAAAAACTGTTTTTTCATTCTTTCGAGTGGTATAGGCAGTGGAAATATTGTCCGAATGGACAGGGAAAAATATCTAATAATGTGCTTGACACTGTTTCAAAATACTTGAAAATAAAAAAAGTTATAGCATTCTGAAAGAAGACCCCATAAAAAATATATACAAGTACTAGAAGGAATTCTCAGAAAGACCTTGGTTTATAAATGAATCTCTGAAAAAGAGTTTTCATTTTTGTTAAATAGAAATCCAACAATTGCAAACTTGCTAAATAAACTGCATAAGAACCAGAAAACACCCACAGGCCACCTATAATATTGGGGAATCAGAATTTTACTGAAAACATTAGAAGATACAGTATGTGGATGAAATTTTAAGACCTTTTGTAAAAACACTCCCAACCTGTATAGAACACATGAGGGACTTTTTGGTGAAATTTGGTGAAATAATGCTTCTAGTAAGCCGGGATGTTATAGCTCTATATAGTAACATTGAGCATAATTTAGACCTCGTACACACGGCCGAGATTCTCGTTGAAAAAAACATGTCGTTTTTTTCGACGAGATTCTTGGACAAGAAACTTGTCCCGGCCGAGTGTACACACGCTCGTTTCAAAGAACACGCGGTTCTTTGAATGGAGCGTACGCGGTGACGTCATCGACTACGACGAGCATGCGCTCGTCACATTCGATGCCGTCGCCGCCATCTTGGTATACCCTACGTATGCCTAGGAAGCTACCGCGCATGTGTCAAATTCATTTCGAACATGCGCGGGCTTCCCGGCGGACAGGTAATTGTACACACACTCCCTTTTCTCATCGAGAAACAGGCTGACGAGAATCTCGACGAGAAAATAGAGAGCAGGTTCTCTATTTTCTCGTCGAGGTTACTTGTCGGTTTTCTCGACGAGAAACCCAATAGCCGCGTACACACGACCGATTTACTCAGCAAGACATCTCTGCCAGCAAGTTTCTTGCTGGTTCTTGCCGAGAAAATCGGTCGTGTGTACGAGGCCTAAGGCTTAAAGCGGAAACGAAACTCACCCAAACAACAATGTCTTACATTGTCCCTCCCCTCCCTCTTCCACAAATGCTAAACATTTTTGTTGTTTTTTTTTTAAATAACCGCTTGCCGACCGCCACACGACGATGTACGTCGGCAGAATGGCACGGCTGCGCAAAGGGACATACCTGTACGTCCCCTTTAAATCGCGGCATAGTGAGCGGCAGAACGGGGAGATGCCTATGTAAACAAGGCATTTCCCTGTTCTGCCTAGCAACATGACAGATCTACTGCTCCCTGTCATCAGGAGCAGTGATCTCTGTCATGTTCTAGTGAGACCCCCCCCACCGTTAGAATCACTCCCTAAGGTGCTTAACCCCTTCCCTGCCAGTGTCATTTACACAGTAATCAGTGCATTTTTATAGCACTGATCGCTGTATAAATGACAATGGTCCCAAAATAGTGTCAGATGTGTCCGCCATAATGTCGCAGTCACGATAAAAATCGCAGCTCGCCGCCATTACTAATAAAAAATAATAATAATAAAAATGCCATAAAACTTTCCCCTATTTTGTAGACGCTATAACTTTTGCACAAACCAATCAATATACGCTTATTGCGTTTTTTTTTTTAACCAAAAATATGTAGAAGAATACATATCGGCCTGCCCGTGGAAAAGTCTGACCGTGTGTATGCGGTATAACCTTTTATGCCGCGTACATACGGTCGAAATTCCGACGGAGGCTTGCCCGTGGAAAAGTCCGACCGTGTGTATGCGGCATAACTTTTTTGCGGGAGGATGCCCCCATGCTTCGGCATAAATAAATGGTTCATGTATGCCCATCATTAGAAGTGGGTGGATGAAGGGAGGTATTTTAATGGTGGGCATACCATTTTTTTAGCCAACAGGCTGCATGAAAAAAAAAAAGATTACAATACATGTCCAACAAGGACCAGCAACGTACTGGTATGTTGCTGGACTTTGAATGTTTATACCAGAATGATGCCTGCGGGCTTAGGTATCATCTTGGTATCATTATTTTCAGCCAGCGGCCGGCTTTCATGTAAAAGCAATCCTAGCAGATAATTAGCCTCTAGACTGCTTTTGCAAGCAGTGGGAGGGAATGTTGTCCCCCCCCGGATATAAACAGCGCCATTGGAAAATTGGGAAAGCATTTTATCACACCGATCTTGGTGTGGTCAGATGCTTTGAGGGCAGAGGAAAGATCTAGGGTCTAACCCCCCAATTTTTTTTCCAAAAAAGTGTACCTGTCACTACCTATTGCTATCATAGGGGATATTTAAATTCCCTAAAATAACAATAAAAATGGTAAAAAAAAAATATGGAAGGAACAGTTTAAAAATAAAATAAAAAAGCAAAATAAATAATAAAAAAAAACACCCCTGTCCCCCCCTGCTCTTGCGCAAAGGCGAACGCAAGTGTCGGTCTAGCGTCATATGTAAACAGCAATGTATGTAGTTTGTCGCCGCTGCGCGTTTGTGCGCAATTTTAAAGCATGTCGTGTTTGGTATCCATGTACTCGGCCTAAGATCATCTGACACAAAAAGGGCTTTGTCTTCAAGTGGTTAGAAGAGTGGATGATGTGTGACATAAGCTTCCTAATGTTGTGCATAAAATGCCAGGACAGATCAAACCCCCCCCCAAATGACCCCATTTTGGAAAGTAGACACCCCAAGCTATTTGCTGAGAGGCATGTTGAGCCCATTGAATTTTTTTTTTTTCGTCCCAAGTGATTGAATAATGACAAAAAGAAAAAAAAATGTACAAAAAGTTGTCACTAAATGATATATTACTCAAACATGCCATGGTTATATGTGGAATTGCACCCCAAAATACATTCTGTTGCTTCTCCTGAGTACGGGGATACCACATGTGTGAGAAATTTTGGGAGCCTAGCCGCGTACAGGACCCCGAAAACCAAGCACCACCTTCAGGATTTCTAAGGGTGTAAATTTTTGATTTCACTCCTCACTGCCTATCACAGTTTCGGAGGCCATGGAATGCCCAGATGGCACAAAACCCCCCCCAAATTACCCCATTTTGGAAAGTAGACACCCCAAGCTATTTGCTGAGAGGTATGTTGAGTATTTTGCAGATCTCGCTTTATGTCACAAAGTTTTGAAAATTGAAAAAAGAAAAAAAAAACAAAAAACAAATGAGAGCTGTAAAATACTCACCATGCCTCTCAGCAAATAGCTTGGGGTGTCTACTTTCCAAAATGGGGTCATTTGTGGGGGTTTTGTGCTATCTTGGCATTTTATGGCCTTCAAAACTGTGATAGGTAGTAAGGAGTGAAATCAAAAATTTACGCCCTTAGAAATCCTGAAGGCGGTGCTTGGTTTTTGGGGCCCCGTACGCGGCTAGGCTCTCACAAAGTCCCACACATGTGGTATCCCCATACTCAGGAGAAGCAGCAAAATGTATTGTGGGGTGCAATTCCACATATAACTATGGCATGTTTGAGCAATATATCATTTAGTGACAACTTTTTGTACATTTTTTTTTCTTTTTGTCATTATTCAATCACTTGGGACAAAAAAAAAATATTCAATGGGCTCAACATGCCTCTCAGCAAATAGCTTGGGGTGTCTACTTTCCTAAATGGGGTCATTTGGGGGGGTTTTGTGCCATCTTGGCATTTTATGGCATTCAAAACTGTAATAGGTAGTGAGGAGTGAAATCAAAAATTTATGCCCTTAGAAATCTTGAAGGCGGTGCTTGGTTTTTGGGGCCCCGTACGCGGCTAGGCTCCCAAAAAGTCCCACACATGTGGTATCCCCGTACTCAGGAGAAGCAGCAGAATGTACTTTGGGGTGTAATTTCACATATGCCCATGGCATGTGTGGGCAATATATCATTTAGTGACAACTTTGTGCAAAAAAAAAAAAGTTTGTCATATTCCTGCAACTTGTGTCAAAATATACAATATTCCATGGACTCAACATGCCTCTCAACAAATAGCTTGGGGTGTCTACTTTCCAAAATTGGGTCATTTGGGGGGGTTTTGTGCTATTTTGGCATTTTATGGCCTTCGAAACTGTGATAGGTAGTGAGGAGTGAAATCAAAAATTTGCGCCCTTAGAAATCCTGAAGGCGGTGCTTGGTTTTCGGGGGCCGAAGGCGGCTAGGCTCCTAAAAAGTCTTACACATGTGGTATCCCCGTACTCAGGAGAAGCAGCAAAATGTATTTCGGGGTGCAATTCCACATATAACCATGGCATGTGTGAGCAATATATCATTTAGTGACAACCTTTTTGTAATTTTTTATTTTTTTTTGTCATAATTCAATCACTTGGGACAAAAAAAAAATATTCAATGGGCTCAACATGCCTCTCAGCAATTTCCTTAGGGTGTCTAATTTCCAAAATGGGGTCATTTGGGGGGGTTTTGTACTGCCCTGCCATTTTAGCACCTCAAGAAATGAGATAGGCAGTCATAAATTAAAAGCTGTGTAAATTCCAGAAAATGTACCCTAGTTTGTAGACGCTAATATAACTTTTGCGCAAACCAATAAATATACGCTTATTGACATTTTTTTTACTAAAGACATGTGGCTGAATACATTTTGGCCTAAATGTATGACTAAAATTGAGTTTATTCGATTTTTCTTATAACAAAAAGTAGAAAACATAATTTTTTTTCTAAATTTTCAGTCTTTTTCCGTTTATATTGCAAAAAAAAATAATCACAGAGGCAATCAAATACCATTAAAAGAAAGCTCTATTTGTGGGAAGAAAAGGACGCAAATTTCATTTGGGTACAACATTGCATGTCTGCACAATTTCCAGTTAAAGCAGCGCAGTGCCAAATTGTGAAATGACCTCTGGTCATTATGGTCCGTATTGGTCCGGGGCTTAAGTGGTTAATAGACCATTACAATAATATATAAAAAACCCGCGCCAATTATTAATTGATAAATTAAGCTGCTCCTCAAATAATCAGTGATTACTGAAAACAAAGCGAAAAAATAGGTAAAAAGTGAGGGCGCTGATTACGGGTCCCAAAAATTTTTTGTATAAGGACCCCTATATGTGTAAAACGTGAAATGAGATAAATGACACCCACCTAACTTAATTGTGCTGGTGAAAGTGCCAAAAATAAAAAATTGAACAATTAATTAGTGAAGTGATAAACGCAGTCCTACCCAACAGATAGGAGCATGCAATAAAATAACCACACTCAAAATGTGAATAGTGCAATAAACAATGTACAGAAAAAAGTCCAATAACTAAACACAAAAATCCTCCCAGCAGTAGTGTACGATCTTGATCAAAAGAAATCTCTGCATGTGTTAGGAATCTTCCAAGTGCTCAATGTTTAAAGTGATGATCAAATGAATATCGTGACTTTATAATCCGCCTCACTGCTTGGGAGTTTTTTTACAACTTTTTCAAATCACGCAGCCATGGATGTCTTTAATTATATGCAAGGTCGCCAGACCAATATTGAAGAGATTTTTTTACAAACACCTAGCCCCAATTTGGATTTAGAAAGGGGGTTCAAACAACTCCAGTATGACATGGAAAAGCAAATACGCCTTTGGTGGGACATAGCATCATTTGAGATGTACATCGGTAGGAACCTCACACCCAGGAGGTTGAGGTGGGATGTACATCCAAATGATGGTGTAGAACAGGGATATGCAATTAGCGGACCTCCAGCTGTTGCCAAACTACAAGTCCCATGAGGCATAGCGAGACTCTGACAGCAGCAAGCATGACACCCAGAGGCAGAGGCATGATGGGACTTGTAGTTTTGCAACAGCTGGAGGTCCGCTAATTGCATATCCATGGTGTAGAAGATTTAACCCTCATAGATGATTGGTTTCAATTCTTCAACGCATGTGAACAAAAACTTATGCAATTAATGATACGGAGACGCCGGGCCAAAAATGTTTTATTAGAAGCCAATATAGCTGACTTGAAAGAGAAAATGGGGCCCCTCATGGGAACCAAAGAATATATGGATAAAGCACAAGGGTTGTAAACACATTTATCTAAGTATGATGGGGACATCAAACAGAAGAAACTTAAGAAATATCAGAGAGATATCAAGGATTATGAAGAGCATAAGGTGTACAAATGGCAATTGGAATTTGATCCTTCGAGTTCCAATGAATCTCCTGTGGAAAGGGACTTGGAAGTCCATAATGTTGTCACTCAACTAGCCAATAAATTTAAAAATAAAACACACACCCCTAAAAAACACACTAAAACTCCATCTAAGAGTAAGGGGCCAGCTAGTTCTAATGGGAGGGGGCCACCACCCCCCCCCGCCTCGCACTATGGAGGTGGGTATTCCCAGTCCAATGACTATTATCCAGCACCTTACATGGCACCTACACACAATAGATATGCCCCTCTGGATAATAGACCCATGGATTATAATTATCAGTACTATAATCAGGGACCCAATTATCATGCCCCTAGACCACCTAGAGGTCATTTTAGAGGAAATTATAGAGGGAGACCAGTTCAACATCAAAATAACTATTCACGGGGGGGGGATGGAGGGGATGGAAAGAGCCCTACAAAATCCCATCCACTACCCCACAATACCCCAAGGAACAGTTAGAAAAAGAGGTAGAAGAGGGGGAACCAGAAAGAAAAAGACCACGGGACAATTAAAGGAGGGTTAAGGGTTTTATCGCAAGGTTTGAAATTTGCCCCAGATAAAAAGATCAACAAATTTGATCTCTTTATTGACATTGAAAAATATGTCAGAAAGTTAAATATCAAAAAACATTTTGCTTCCCAAACATCCACTACTCCCTCAAGTGTGGAGGAGAACATTTATTTATATAGTGGATTACGAAACAATTCCACATTTAACCCTAAGAAAGGTACACACCATCATGTTGAGGTGTTTAAACATATGGTGCAAGATGACATTAAGGACTTAAAGATACAACAGGTTAGACACAACCATTCGTTGATGGAGGGAATTAGATCACTTGAACAAAATAAAAATATTGTGATTCGCCCCGCAGACAATGGGGGAGGGGTGGTGGTACTTTCCAAGGAAAAGTATTATGCTAAAATTGATCGTCTATTGGTAGATCAGAGCACCTACAAACCGCTCCCTGGTGACCCTATGAGAAGGCTCAAAGAAGACCTCTCGATTTGGGTCACGGAGGGAGCTGATAGAAATATTTTGAATACTAAGGAAGCTCAATACCTTATACCTCGAGTGCCCCGTACGCCGGTACTATATATACTACCGAAAATTCATAAGAACAGAGACAATCCCGCTGGCCGTCCAATTATTAGCGGGATTGGTTCACTCTACTTCCGGGTAGGAGAATATTTGGACATATATCTACAACCTTTGGTCACACAAGTAAAGAAAAAATAGAAAAGCGCCTCTAAGTAAAACAGGTTTATTGTACAGCAGACAATTGATATCCAACACTTACATCAAGGTAAGTTTCAGGCATCCTCCAGCAGGATAAATGTTCATATTGCGTCCAGGATCTGAGACGCTGCTCCACGGGTTTCCCGGGTCCCGGTTATGGCGGCCGCAAGTAGCCGGGATACAGACTGGCTTATCCGTGGTGAAGGATAGCAGCTAAAGATGGCAGCGGTCAGTCCGGAGAGGAGCGTCTGACGTCAGCTGGATAATGCAGGGAACCACAACGCGTTTCAGAGCATGCGCGGCTCTCGTACAGGGCATGCGCGCTCCTTTCTCAAGTGTACAGGGGGACAAGAAGGACGGGTATTTAAAAACAGTTCCGCCCATCAGCACAGCAGAATTCAATAATCACTTTGACGGGTGTGTTGAATATAAAAGAAAAGGGTTTGCACACCACTAACTTGGGATAACTTAGATAGCAAGGAATAATAATAAATAATAAATTAATTATAACATAGTAATAATGTTACCAAAAATTATTATATAGTAAAAACTTTCTAGGAAAATGTCTATATAGACATATGGATGATAAAATTATTAAAATTATGTGACAGGGATATGATCCCTGCCAGGCAAGGATAATCAGGTGCAAGCTCTTGAATATTAAACCAAATACAGTCAAAGTGGTAAATTATAATAAATGTGATATAAGCATAGTAAGTGATCAGCAATCACTAGTCATTATAAGGGATTATCAACGTTACCGATTACAAAGAGGGAAATGATAAAGGGAGGGTATGCTCGTGCGCTTATGTGTGCCCACGTGCACACACACGTATAAAGGGACACACATACTAGTGCACACAGGCACACGCCCACACATGCGTGGAGACATGTACTACACAACAGAAAAAAAAAATAAAAAAATGAATTATATGTATGTGAGAGGGAGAACCAAAAATTCCTTGGTGAGGAAAACATACATAAATGCAACCATGTGGGTGCTTACGCTAACATGTGCACATGCACACTTGCAACCGTGCATCATGAGGAGGGGGCGGTAAGAAAAAGGAACATTTTTTTAGAGAATCGTATTAACCTGTAATTCCTCGTTTAATCCATTGGGCACAAGAGTGTCTAGAGTAAAGATCCAATAGGTTTCGCGCTCACATAGTCTAGAGAAGCGCTCAGCCTCAGATAGGCCCTTGGGTATGGCTTCAATCACCCAAACCTGTAGGCCCTCCGTAGACTGGTCATGAAACTCCAAGAAATGGCGTGGTACACTATGTTCATCGCAACCAGTTTCCACAAAGCGACAATGTTTACCAAAGCGCTGTCTTAGTGGATTGATGGTGCGACCCACATATAGCATTTTGCAAGGGCACGTTAGGCAATAAACAACATAGTCACTCGAACAGTTGTAAAAATTGTCAAGTTGATAAATCTTGTCCCTATGAGAGAAGTTCTTTTGTCCATGTTGGACAAAATTGCAAGTTTTACACAGGGCTTTATTGCATCTATACATCCCTTTGAGGGGGACTGGACAGATGGCACTAATCGGTTTAGTGTATTTTAACTTGCTGGGCGCTATCTTATTTTTTAGTGTCGGAGCCCTTCTGTAGGTGACTTTAGGTTTTTCGCAAACAATTGTAGCTAAGTGGGGATCTTGTTTCAAGATGTTCCAATGTTTATAAATAATATGTTCCATTTTTCTATACTGTCCATGAAATCCAGTGATAAATCGAACAACCGGTTTTTCTGGCGATTTTATTCTCTTGGATTTCTTGCCAGAAAGATAGGTGGTATGGGCATGGTCTATAATTTTTTCTGGATATCCCTTATCCAGAAATTTTTGTTTCAAGTGTGCACTTTGTAGTATATAATCACTATCCCTAGTACAGTTCTGTCTTAATCTACAGTATTGGCCCTTAGGTATGTTTTTTACCCAAAGAGGGTGGTGACAGCTATCATAATGAAGGTAAGAGTTACCTGCAGTGGGTTTAGTATAGTTGCGGGCAAAGATCTTATTTAACTCATGATTGAGTTCTAAATCAAGAAAAGCCAAACTGTCCTTATTCCAAACAGCAGAAAAGGAAAGTCCTAGGTCATTGGTGTTGCAGTATGTGACAAAGTCATAAACCTGGGAGGAGGAACCATCCCAGATGATGACGATATCGTCAATATACCTGCCATAAAATACTATGTGTCTAGCAAAGGGATTGTTTTTCCATATGCGTTGGTTCTCCCACAGACCCATGGTCAGGTTGGCATAGGAGGGGGCAAACTTAGCCCCCATCGCTGTACCATGGGTCTGTAGGTAGAAGTCTCCCTCAAAATGGAAATAATTATGCGCAAGGCAAAACAAAGTAGCATCCAAAATGAAATCAGCTTGTTTATTATTAAGCATAGGGTTGGAGGACAAATAATGTTGTACGGCCAACAGGCCTATATTATGGGGGATGGAGGTATATAGGGAATTTACATCCAATGACAGCCAGGAATAGCTGTCAAGCCAAGTATAGGGGGACAGAAGTTCCATAAGATGTATGGAGTCCCGTATATATGATGGGAGATCCTGAGCGAGCGGTTGTAGAAAAGAATCAATGTATTGTGAAAAGCCACCAGTTAGGCTGTTCATAGAGGCAACAATCGGCCTACCGGGAGGGTTCTTTAGATCCTTGTGTACTTTTGGTAGATGATAAAAGTACGGTGTACTGTAGTAGTTTTTGCGTAAAAAAGCTGCTTCTTTTTTGTCAATGACTTGATCTACTAGAGCTTTCTTAATCAATGTCTCTGCTTCTGTACGGAACAGAGGTAAGGGATCAGATGGAAGTTTTCTATAAGTGTTTTGATCGGACAGCAGCCTCATGGCTTCAGCTACATAATCTGTTCGATCTTGGATAATGATCCCACCCCCCTTATCTGCAGGTTTAATGATAAGATTGGGATTGTTAAGGAAGCATTTAAGTGAGGCACTCTCACCGGGTTTGAGATTATGATGGCGGTGTTTGCCGGCATTTTCTGTAGCTTGGCATAATTTTTGAAGATCGGCAAACACAACTCTATAATAAGATTCTAGATAGGGTCCCTTGGATTTGGTGGGGTAAAAAATAGATTTGGGCTGTAAAGGTGTATGTGTAACCGGGGGTGATGTTTGGAAATGTTGAGTGAATAATTCAAGATCTATATCTAAATCCAGCTCGCCAGGTTCTAGATCATAAATGTTAGATTGACTATCAGGACTATAAGGAGAAACCTCTGCAACAGTGGCAGGAGAGAGTATGCTGTCAGGATCAGCTAATTTACCTTTGGTAGACTGTATGTTATAGAATCTCTTAAGGGTAAGGTTTCTTATGAATTTGTTAAGATCCTTGAATAATTGAAAAGGATTAGGTTGTATGGTTGGGGAAAAGGTGAGGCCTCTACTCAAAAGTGAGACATCATCAGGTGACAATGTATGGGAGGAGAGGTTAAACAACTTTATAGTTTCTGTTGTTTTGCATTGAATTTTAGATTTTCTGCGTCCTCCCCTGCATCCTCGTCTATGTGTTTTCTTTTTAATCTGTGTTTTTGGTGTGGGCCCTTTTCTAAAAAAGGCGAGAAGGACAGGGAGGCAGAATATGATGGTATCTCATGGATGTTAAAATCACCAAGAAGAAGATCGAAGGTGGTAGATGCTTGGGGAGTGGTAGGGAATAAAGAGTCCTCTTGGATCACAATTTGGGCTGCAATACCAGGACTGGTAGTGGAAGATTGTATTTGTGTGTCAAAGGAAGTAGAATCAGAGATGGTGCTAGATGAGATGCCATCTGTAGATACAGGTGGCATATTATCATCAGGAACTATACAAGTGGATAATGTATTCTCATCAGGGACAGGAACTACATTAGCCCTAGGGGATGAAGTTTCCCTAGGTAATTGGCATTTGTTTCCAAATCTTCGTCTAGAATGAATTCGTTGGGGTAATGGGCTAGCTATACGTAAAATGTTGGTGTTAACAGAACTGAGTTTATCCTTGGGTCTGGATATAACATTGGGGATTTAGATATAGATCTTGAATTATTCACTCAACATTTCCAAACATCACCCCCGGTTACACATACATCTTTACAGCCCAAATCTATTTTTTACCCCACCAAATCCAAGGGACCCTATCTAGAATCTTATTATAGAGTTGTGTTTGCCGATCTTCAAAAATTATGCCAAGCTACAGAAAATGCCGGCAAACACCGCCATCATAATCTCAAACCCGGTGAGAGAGCCTCACTTAAATGCTTCCTTAACAATCCCAATCTTATCATTAAACCTGCAGATAAGGGGGGTGGGATCATTATCCAAGATCGAACAGATTATGTAGCTGAAGCCATGAGGCTGCTGTCCGATCAAAACACTTATAGAAAACTTCCATCTGATCCCTTACCTCTGTTCCGTACAGAAGCAGAGACATTGATTAAGAAAGCTCTAGTAGATCAAGTCATTGACAAAAAAGAAGCAGCTTTTTTACGCAAAAACTACTACAGTACACCGTACTTTTATCATCTACCAAAAGTACACAAGGATCTAAAGAACCCTCCCGGTAGGCCGATTGTTGCCTCTATGAACAGCGTAACTGGTGGCTTTTCACAATACATTGATTCTTTTCTACAACCGCTCGCTCAGGATCTCCCATCATATATACGGGACTCCATACATCTTATGGAACTTCTGTCCCCCTATACTTGGCTTGACAGCTATTCCTGGCTGTCATTGGATGTAAATTCCCTATATACCTCCATCCCCCATAATATAGGCCTGTTGGCCGTACAACATTATTTGTCCTCCAACCCTATGCTTAATAATAAACAAGCTGATTTCATTTTGGATGCTACTTTGTTTTGCCTTGCGCATAATTATTTCCATTTTGAGGGAGACTTCTACCTACAGACCCATGGTACAGCGATGGGGGCTAATTTTGCCCCCTCCTATGCCAACCTGACCATGGGTCTGTGGGAGAACCAACTCATATGGAAAAACAATCTCTTTGCTAGACACATAGTATTTTATGGCAGGTATATTGACGATATCGTCATCATCTGGGATGGTTCCTCCTCCCAGGTTGATGACTTCGTCACATACTGCAACACCAATGACCTAGGACTTTCCTTTTCTGCTGTTTGGAATAAGGACAGTTTGGCTTTTCTTGATTTAGAACTCAATCATGAGTTAAATAAGATCTTTGCCCGCAACTATACTAAACCCACTGCAGGTAACTCTTACCTTCATTATGATAGCTGTCACCACCCTCTTTGGGTAAAAAACATACCTAAGGGCCAATACTGTAGATTAAGACAGAACTGTACTAGGGATAGTGATTATATACTACAAAGTGCACACTTGAAACAAAAATTTCTGGATAAGGGTTATCCAGAAAAAATTATAGACCATGCCCATACCACCTATCTTTCTGGCAAGAAATCCAAGAAAATAAAATCGCCAGAAAAAACGGTTGTTCGATTTATCACTGGATTTCATGGACAGTATAGAAAAATGGAACATATTATTTATAAACATTGGAACATCTTGAAACAAGATCCCCACTTAGCTACAATTGTTTGCGAAAAACCTAAAGTCACCTACAGAAGGGCTCCGACACTAAAAAATAAGATAGCGCCCAGCAAGTTAAAATACAGTAAACCGATTAGTGCCATCTGTCCAGTCCCCCTCAAAGGGATGTATAGATGCAATAAAGCCCTGTGTAAAACTTGAAATTTTGTCCAACATGGACAAAAAAACTTCTCTCATAGGGACAAGATTTATCAACTTGACAATTTTTACAACTGTTCGAGTGACTATGTTGTTTATTGCCTAACGTGCCCATGCAAAATGCTATATGTGGGTCGCACCATCAATCCACTAAGACAGCGCTTTGGTAAACATCATCGCTTTGTGGAAACTGGTTGCAATGAACATAGTGTACCACGCCATTTCTTGGAGTTTCATGACCAGTCTACGGAGGGCCTACAGGTTTGGGTGATTGAAGCCATACCCAAGGGCCTATCTGAGGCTGAGCGCTTCTCTAGACTATGTGAGCGCGAAACCTATTGGATCTTTACTCTAGACACTCTTGTGCCCAATGGATTAAACGAGGAATTACAGGTTAATACGATTCTCTAAAAAAATGTTCCTTTTTCTTACCGCCCCCTCCTCATGATGCACGGTTGCAAGTGTGCATGTGCACATGTTAGCGTAAGCACCCACATGGTTGCATTTATGTATGTTTTCCTCACCAAGGAATTTTTGGTTCTCCCTCTCACATACATATAATTCATTTTTTTATTTTTTTCTGTTGTGTAGCACATGTCTCCACGCATGTGTGGGCGTGCGCCTGTGCGCACTAGTATGTGTGTCCCTTTATACGTGTGTGTGCACGTGGGCACACATAAGCGCACGAACATACCCTCCCTTTATCATTTCCCTCTTTGTAATCGGTAACGTTGATAATCCCCTATAATGACTAGTGATTGCTGATCACTTACTATGCTTATATCACATTTATTATAATTTACCACTTTGACTGTATTTGGTTTAATATTCAAGAGCTTGCACCTGATTATCCTTGCCTGGCAGGGATCATATCCCTGTCACATAATTTTAATAATTTTATCATCCATATGTCTATATAGACATTTTCCTAGAAAGTTTTTACTATATAATAATTTTTGGTAACATTATTACTATGTTATAATTAATTTTATTATTTATTATTATTCCTTGCTATCTAAGTTATCCCAAGTTAGTGGTGTGCAAACCCTTTTCTTTTATATTCAACACACCCGTCAAAGTGATTATTGAATTCTGCTGTGCTGATGGGCGGAACTGTTTTTAAATACCCGTCCTTCTTGTCCCCCTGTACACTAGAGAAAGGAGCGCGCATGCCCTGTACGAGAGCCGCGCATGCTCTGAAACAGTTACTGGGTCTAGAGATCCTATTTTATCCTCACGAGCATGTGCTCTCTCACCCAACCGGAACAGTCCGTGTCCATATCTTCCGTTGCTGTGTCTTGGTACATAGATCTCATGACACCCAGGTCTTCGGTCCTCCTGACAGCAACAGAACAGCAGCAGAATGCGACGTCCCTCAGGCTCCTCAGTGGGTATGGAAGGCTCTTTGGAAGAATACAGGCCTAGGCTTCAGGCCCTGTATTCTCAGCAGACTCAGCACAGAGTTCCACTTGCTGGGCAGTCGGTGTCCAAAGAGAAAGTTCTCCGGCCCGCCCCCTGGTTAAATACCCCGCCCCAGCAGTCTTTGCACGGGGAAATGCATCCTGGGTATGGTAGTCTCTGGGCCTTAAAGCAATACCCCGCTACACTAACAAGGAGAGTGGTGAGTGACTTTAACCACTTAAGCCCCGGACCATTTGGTAGCTAGAGGACCAGAGGTGATTTCAGAATTTTGCACTGCGCTGCTTTAACTGTAAATTGTGCGGACATGCAATGTTGTACCCAAACGAAATTTGCGTCCTTTTCTTCCCACAAATAGAGCTTTCTTTTAATGGTATTTGATTGCCTCTGCGATTTTTATTTTTTGCGATATAAACGGAAATAGACCGAAAATTTTGAAAAAAAATGATATTTTCTACTTTTTGTTATAAGAAAAATCGAATAAACTCAATTTTAGTCATACATTTAGGCCAAAATGTATTCAGCCACATGTCTTTAGTAAAAAAAATGTCAATAAGCGTATATTTATTGGTTTGCGCAAAAGTTATAGCGTCTACAATCTAGGGTACATTTTCTGGAATTTACACAGCTTTTAGTTTATGACTGCCTATCTCAATTCTTGAGGTGCTAAAATGGCAGGGCAGTACAAAACCCCCCCAAATGACCCCATTTTGGAAAGTAGACATCCCAAGGAAATTGCTGAGAGGCATGTTGAGCCCATTGAATATTTTTTTTTTGTCTCAAGTGATTGAATAATGACTAAAAAAAAAAAAAAAAAATTACAAAAAGTTGTCACTAAATGATATATTGCTCACACATGTCATGGTTATATGTGGAATTGCACCCCAAAATACATTTTGCTGCTTCTCCTGAGTATGGGGATACCACATGTGTGGGACTTTTTGGGAGCCTAGCCGCGTACGGGCCCCCGGAAACCAAGCACCGCCTTCAGGATTTCTAAGGGCGCAAATTTTTGATTTCACTCCTCACTACCTATCACAGTTTTGAAGGCCATAAAATGCCAAAATAGCACAAAACCCCCCAAATGACTCCATTTTAGAAAGTAGACACCCCAAGAAAATTGCTGAGAGGCCTGTTGAGCCCATTGAATATTTTTTTTTTTTGTCCCAAGTGATTGAATAATGACAAAAAAAATAAAAAATTACAAAAAGTTGTCACTAAATGATATATTGCTCACACATGCCATGGTTATATGTGGAATTACACCCCAAAATACATTTTGCTGCTTCTCCTGAGTACGGGGATACCACATGTGTGGGACTTTTTAGGAGCCTAGCCGCGTACGGGACCCCGAAAACCAAGCACCGCCTTCAGGATTTCTAAGGGCACAAATTTTTGATTTCACTCCTCACTACCTATCACAGTTTCGAAGGCCATAAAATGCCAAAATAGCACAACCCCCCCCAAATGACCCCATTTTGGAAAGTAGACACCTCAAGCTATTTGCTGAGAGGCATGGTGAGTATTTTACAGCTCTCATTTGTTTTTGAAAATGAAGAAAGCAAATACATATATATATTTTTTTCAATTTTTAAAACTTTGTGACAAAAAGCGGGATCTGCAAAATACTCACAATACCTCTCAGAAAATAGCTTGGGGTGTCTACTTTCCAAAATGGGGTCATTTGGGGGGGTTTTGTGCCATCTGGGCATTCCATGGCCTCCGAAACTGTGATAGGCAGTGAGAAGTGAAATCAAAAATTTACACCCTTAGAAAGCCTGAAGGTGGTGCTTGGTTTTTGGGGTCCCGTACGCGGCTAGGCTCCCAAAAAGTCTCACACATGTCGTATCCCCATACTCAGGAGAAGCAGCAGAATGTATTTTGGTGTGTAATTCCACATATACCCATGGCATGTTTGAGCAATATATCATTTAGTGACAACTTTGTGCAAAAAAAAAAAAAAAAAAAAAATTGTCTTTTTTCCGCAACTTGTGTCAACATATAAAATATTCCATGGACTCGACATGCCGCTCAGTATATAGCTTGGGGTGTCTACTTTCCAAAATGGGGTCATTTGTGGGGGTTTTGAACTGTTCTGGCATTTTATACACAACATTAGGAAGCTTACATCCACTCTTCTAACCACTTGAAGACAAAGCCCTTTTTGACACTTTTTGTTTACATGAAAACATATATTTTTTTTGCAAGAAAATTATGTTGAACTCCCAAACATTATATATATTTTTAAAGCAAAGGCCCTACAGATTAAAATGGTGGGTGTTGCATTTTTTTTTTCTACACAGTATTTGCGCAGCGATTTTTCAAACGCATTTTTTGGGGAAAAAATACACTTTTTTAAATTTTAATGCACTAAAACACACTATATTGCCCAAATGTTTGATGAAATAAAAAAGATGATCTTAGGCCGAGTACATAGATACCAAACACGACATGCTTTAAAATTTCGCACAAACGCGCATTGGCGACAAACTACATACATTTTTAAAAGCCTTTAAAAGTCTTTACAGGTTACCCCGTTAGATTTACAGAGGAGATCTACTGCTAAAATTACTGCCCTCGATCTGACCTTCGCGGTGATACCTCACATGCATGGTGCAATTGCTGTTTACATATGACGCCAGACCAACGCTTGCGTTCGCCATTGGGCAAGAGCAGGGCAGGACAGGGGTGCTTTTTTTTTATTTATTTTTTTTTATTTTTTTTATTATTAATTTTGCTTTTTTATTTTATTTTTAAATTGTTCCTTCCATATTTTTTTTTTTTTAGCATTTTATTGTTATCTCAGGGAATGTAAATATCCGCTATGATAGCAATAGGTAGTGACAGGTACTCTTTTTTGAAAAAACTGGGGTCTTCTAGACCCTAGATCTTTCCTCTGCCCTCAAAGCATCTGACCACACCAAGATCGGTGTGATAAAATGCTTTCCCAATTTTCCAATGGCGCTTTTTATATCCGGGGGGAGGGACATACCCTCCCACTGCTTGTAAAAGCAGTCCAGAGGCTAATTAGCCACTAGGATTGCTTTTACATGAAAGCCGGCCGCTGGCTGAAAAGAATGATACCAAGATGATACCTAAACCCGCAGGCATCAATCTGGTATAACCATTCAAAGTCCAGCAACATGCTGGTCCTTGTTGGACATGTATTGTAATCTTTTTTTTTCATGCAGCCAGTTGGCTGAACGAAAAAAGAGATTGATCGGTGGGTATGCCCACCATTAGAATACCGCCCTTCATCCACCCACTTCTAATGATGGGCATACATGCACCGTTTATATATGCCGAAGCATGGGGGCATCCTCCCGCAAAAAAGTTATGCCGCACACACATGGTCGGACTTTTCCACGGGCAAGCTTCCGTCGGAATTTCGACCGTATGTACGCGGCATTAGGAGCAAAATCGCTCCTCCGCTCCTCCGCCCCTGCTGCCCCAATGCTTCGGCATATATGCTTTTTTTTTTTAACTGTGGTGGTGAAATCACCTCCTACAGCACTGGAGTCGCAGGGATCAGGCCTGTCTCTGCGAACGCTGCAGTTATGTGTGTTGTGTTTTGTAAGTGACAGTGATCGATCGATACTGCACTTGGGTGGCCTGGGCTGGACGGAGGGGCAAAACGCAGGTGCTAGCAGGTATCTGGGCTGATCCCGCTAACACTGCGTTTTTGGGAACCCTAAACAGCTGGGGACACTAGTATAGATCTGATCAGATCAGATATTGATCTGATCAGATACTATACCACTAAGGGGGGTGTATGCTTCACGCGTGGGTGTTAGCGTTACTGGCACTAACCTGACGCTGCCTGGGGTGTGACGCAGACCCTCTCTGACGCTAAAACCTAATTGATATCACCCGCCGGGCGATCAGGGGGTTAAACCTTTATTGGGTTATATATACGGCGGGTGCCCTGACACTATAAAAAGCAAACTAACTAACCAGCGTCACCCGTAACACTTATATGGTGTGTGGTGGATATTTTGAACATTTCATATACTAAATAAAGCACCATGCCCCAATGGATGTATATGTAGGGGGATGGGTGTAACCGTATATAATGTTACAGGAACATATATATATATTTTGTGATATAATGCCAAGTTATGTTCCTAAAGGACAGTTTTTACTGCCTACTGAGAATATAAGGGAGGTTTCAGGTGATACTCAGATATCTTTTGTCTACACCGCAGGGGCCCTTAGCATGCTAATGCGGGAACTGGTTACACTGCTGATAAAGCAACCAGTATTTCAGCTTTAGAGTGGGCAGGCTAGGTAAAGAGACTTGAGATTTCAACCAATCAGGTGGTCAGCTTTGAACCAATGAGACCACCGGATTTTGGATTCTGGCATGGAAGGGGTATAAATTAGTCAGCCAGAGCCATGATGAGCCCCTTGCGAATGATGTCCTGACCTGAGGAGCATGGTGAAGTACTCTGTAAATATACCTCTTTAATTTCCTTAATCTCTCCTGTAACTCTAATCTTCCTTTAACTTGTGCTGATACACGGTTGTCTCCCTTATAGCCATATTCTTATGTAATATTATTGTGTAATAGCCATATTCTTATGTAATATTATTGTGTTGTATGAGTAACCTCTTTGTTTCAAAGGTGATATAATTTATGTTATAGTCACAAGTTCTGGATTAATACAAGTTTCTTCTTTCCTGTATAATAAACTACTTTTTTCCTTTTTCGTACCGCTATCGTTTGCTTGATTTTATATAGACCAAAGGTTTAATCAATCATTTTTATGTATCATTAATATGTCAAGTAAGGTATAAACATTGCCAACACATTTGGTGCCCCCTGTGTGAGGAAGCTGGACGTTTTGGGCTATTGGGATTTTATGTGTGGAGGACAGAGCAGAACCAGACAAATCTAACTCCAAACACGGTAAGCATTTTCATGTCCGTATGTGTATGTCTGTCTTCCCTGTCTGAACACCCAAACTGGCAAGCTTCTATGAACATTGTTTATATATAACCTTTTGTCTGTACTAAAATACTTTTGATGAGACTGATATGAACAGTATAAGTGAAATAAATTGTACTGGGAGTGTATGAGAGGACATCCTGCTCGATTGGGCCAAAATTGCAGCAGGGTGTCAGCGTGAATGATATGGGCTCTGATTGGACGCTTGAAGGCAGTGAAAAGAATTGGAATCTGGGCCTTTCTGCCAACAAGCGCTTCTGATTGACCCTTGTATGAGTCTAGGTCAAGACGCTTCCCAATCTTTGAGATTGAATTGCACCTGTGGGCCTAGGACACACTGAATTGTCTGGATGTATGTGACTCTATCTTCATGTGTAAACTACTAACTGGGGATTGTAAGCTTTGTAATTATCGGTAAACACTGGCTATATTGTAACTGCTAAGAACATAACTACTAAAAGATCATAGTGCAAGTAGGTGGGCATCAGTTAAACTACCTCCTGCACTACAAGCAATCATAAGGTCTAATAAGTGAGCATTTCTTTTAGAATATTGCAGAAAAGTCCACGGGGTGGGATTAAACTATTTTAGTTGGGAAGATCCCCAGGCTAATTTTTTGAAGGACTATAGTCAGAACAGGGATTGTTCGGGCAGGTAGTGAAAAAATATTAGTAACGGCGACAGGGGCAGTACCTGTCGACCCAATCATTGGTCAGAGAGTAGCTAGCTCTGGGAAAAAAGCAACCTATAAGAGGTTTGCGGGATCAGTTCAAGGTCTTTCGTCCGTAAAGGATGGGTAATAAAATCGCTTCAAAGAGGGAGTCTAACCGTGGGGAACCTTACCACTTGACCCCGAAGGAAGAAATGATAGATAAATATGGACCTTGGGTGGTGAAATATATGCAAGATTGGGATCGCTGGACTGGGAAGCGATATTCTAAAAGGGGTACTTTTAAACAACACGTTTGGGAAGCCCTGTGGTACAATCACCACGGAAAGATGAGACGAACAAATGAAAGAGATGCTTGGAGTGCATGGATGGTAGAATCCATGAATAGAACTGACGATGTGAATATTTTCACAGTAGGTGTTAAGGAGAAATCACACAAGATGATGCTGAGAAGTAGGGACAAGCAGGGAGAGCCACATCCCCAGAGTAGTGACAGTGAGGAACAGGGGGACGAGGAGGAATTGTCAGGAGTGGGGCCTTATGCAATTGCCCGGTCCTGGTTGGAAAAATACTCAGAGGCTGAGAGGAATTGTCATCTATCAGGAGGGGACAAAATGAGGAAGCCACAACTTGCGGCCCAATTTGACACCCCAGTTAAAACCCTAAATGAATCACAGGAAAACTCCTCCTGTGAAGCATTGAAACAAAAAGAGAGAGATAGCGCAACCAGCCAGGGGAAGAGAATGCTGGACTCAAGGGAGAAAAGTCTCCCCAGTTCCAGAGACCATATACCATCAAAAGGGATACTCTCTTCTCCTTGGACGAAAGAACCTCCCGAATATAGTAATCCTCCATTTACGGGCCGCGAACCCACATTCTCCCCTAGACGGCAGTTAACAAACAATTATGCTGCTGCAAGCAATACTGGCAGTTCTGCTACGGGGCATACGGCCTATGTACCTTTATACCCTGTGACAGCAGGAAGGTAAAGTCACCTGGTTGCATCCAGGGGGGTAGATATATTTCTCCCAGATTCAGGCTTTATGCCGACTTATACAACTAGGGAGTTGATGAAGCCCAGCTGAGGCTAGTGGGCTCATGGATGACTCATACCTCTAGGGAGAGGGCTGGGCGTCGTGCAGGCAGGGAGTTGATGAGACCAGCTGAAGCCTGTCAGTTCGTTTAAGGCCTCTATAAAAACTCCCAGCTTCATTAGATGTTAGCTCATGCCTGGACCCAGACCTGTGTGGACTGTCTAGGGAGAGTGAACCCCTGTGCGGTGAGGCAAAGCCTGTGTGGCTATTTGTTTGGACTTTTACTAAACCAGGGACTTAGGGACTAGGACAGCACCAGGCTGATCCCAGTTGTTAGTTTAGGAAACCTGCATGTTTAGTCAGAGGTCAAACTGACCAGGATTTATTTTGTTTATGTTTCTTTTTGGCTTTGCTGTGTTTTTGTCACTGTACATAGAGAAATAAACCGCACCTTTTGATTTTGAAAACCACAACCTCCGTCTGCTGGCCCTGTTTTTGTGTGGGGAGCCCAACCAGGGGGTCACACACACCCGCTACCGAGTTAACCCCCTCACAGTTGGTGGAGAACCAGTGGCAGTTTTTTTAAGCCAGCATGGAGGAGATACTGAAACAGCTGGCTCTAGCAAATGCCAATCAACAGCAGACAAATGCAGGTTTGCAAAGGAGCCTTGCAGCCCAGCAGCAAGCTCATCAACAAGCCCAGCAGCAATCTGAGGCCCGCTTCATAGACCTGTTACAGAAGCAAGAGCAGAGACTACAACAAATGGAAGCAGTAATGCAGCAACGTCCGCAGACCAGTGAGGAAAGCCGTCCCACTAATACCGCGTCCTTTGGGGTGAGTCGTTTATTGACAAAAATGACTGGAGAGGATGATCCAGAGGTATTTTTGACCACATTTGAAAGGACTGCTGAAAGAGAAAAGTGGCCTGAGGAGCAGTGGGCTGGACTGGTGGCTCCTCTGTTAACTGGTGAATCGCAGAAGGCTTACTATGACCTAGAGCCTGACCAAGCAAAAGACTATGTGATGCTAAAAGCTGAAATATTGGCAAGGCTGGGTGTCACCCTGGCTGTCCGGGCTCAGCGTGTGCATAACTGGACTTTCCAGCTTGGAAAACCCCCCAGGTCTCAAATGTATGATCTCATTCACCTGAGCAGGAAGTGGCTACAGCCAGAGACTTTGTCCGCACCAGAGATTGTGGAACGTGTTGTAATGGATCGGTTTTTGAGAGCTCTTCCTACTGCCATCCAAAAGTGGGTAAGCCATGGAGACCCAGAGACGGCCGGTGGTCTTGTGGATCGTGTAGAGAAATACTTGGCTACAGAGAACCTGACGGCCTCTTCCAGAGACTCTCGGACTTTCCACCCTAAGACCAGACCATCCCCAGGGGCGGATAAGAGGATTCCAAGGGGTGAGGGTGGAGAGAGTGAGAGGGTGGGAGCTCTACCCAAAGTTTGGCGAGAACAGCCTGGGAAGTCAGGGGCTCAAGAGGCAGCCAAATGGATTGTTTGCTACCGCTGCCGGCAAGCGGGACATATTGCAGCAAATTGCCCGGTTGTGGAGGAACCCATGCAATGTGACTTTCTGATGGACAGACGTCAGTCGCTGTGTGCGACAGTCGCATGCACTGCCATTCGGGGAACTGAGAAACATTTATGCAAAATGTGTATTAATGGTAGAAATGTTGTGGTATTACTGGATTCAGGTAGCCTTGTGACCCTGATAAAGGCTGAATTAGTTAAAACAGAGGTCTCTGGGAATAGCAAGGTAGCTGTTATTTGTGTGCATGGGGACACCCGAGAGTATCCAGTGACTACAGTGTGTTTCGAGACCCCCAAAGGTACCCTCTCTCATCCAGTGGGGTTAGTATCTCAATTACCGCATGATGCCATTGTGGGAAGGGATTTTCCGAAGTTCTGGGAACTGTGGGATGATCCTGAGCCCCCCACTGGTGCCCCTATGTACCAGGAATGTGATAGCCAGAACTCCTCTGAGAGTGGTGAGGACTCTCCAGAATTTCCCTTGTCAGTATTGGCAGGGGAGACTCAAGAAACTGGAGAGGAGCCCACCTCCTCAGACGAAAACCTACCGTCTGTGGAGTTTTCTGATCTGGAGGTTCACAGGGAAAATTTTGCCACAGAACAGTTAAAAGACCCTGCCCTAATAAAGGCACGGGAAAACGTAGTGGAAATAGATGGCGAGTTAGTGAACCCAGATAATACCTGCACTTACCCATACTTCAGCGTAGAGAAGGACCTACTGTATCGGGTGGCAAAAAGGGCAGAAGAAACCGTTGAGCAGCTTGTGGTGCCCAAACCTTACAGGAAGTTGGTGTTGGAGTTGGCCCATGGGCACATTCTTGGAGGTCATCTGGGGACAGAGAAAACCCGAGAGAGGGTATTACAGAGATTCTATTGGCCTGGGGTGATGAAGGACATAGAAAATTATTGTTCCTCCTGCCCTGTGTGTCAGAGGTCGGCCCCGATGCCACATTTCCGTAGCCCGCTGGTCCCTCTACCCATCATTGAGGTCCCGTTTGAGAGAATCGCAATGGATTTGGTAGGTCCTATAATCAAGTCCGCTAGGGGGCACCAGTACATATTGGTTATAATGGACTATGCCACCCGTTATCCAGAAGCGATCCCTCTCAGAAATACCTCGGCCAAAACCATAGCCAAAGAGCTATCTCTTGTTTTTAGCCGGGTGGGTATTTGTAAAGAACTGCTTACGGACCAAGGTACACCCTTTATGTCCCGGGTTATGAAAGAGCTGTGTAAATTGTTCAAAGTGACGCAATTGCGTACATCTGTGTATCACCCCCAAACCGATGGGCTGGTTGAAAGATTCAACAAAACCCTAAAACAAATGTTGAAGAAAGTGGTGGATAGAGATGGAAAGGATTGGGACTGTCTACTTCCTTATTTGATGTTTGCTATTAGGGAGGTGCCCCAATCCTCTACGGGATTCTCCCCCTTTGAGTTACTGTATGGGAGACACCCAAGAGGGCTGTTGGATATTGCCAAGGAAACTTGGGAAAGTGAGAGTTCTCCCCACAGGAGTGTGATTGAGCATGTCGCCCTGATGCAAGATCGAATTGCACAGGTAATGCCCATCGTGAAGGAACATTTGGCCCAAGCGCAGTTGGCACAGCAGAGAGTGTACAACCGTGGAGCAAAGACCCGTACCTTTTCCCCGGGGGATAGGATATTGGTACTTGTCCCTACGGTTGAAAGTAAATTCCTTGCCAAATGGCAAGGCCCCTACGAGATAATGGAAAAAGTGAGCGAAGTGAATTACAAGGTCAGACAACCAGGAAGGCGAAAGCCCGAACAGATATATCACGTTAATCTGTTGAAAGCCTGGAGGGATAGAGAGTCCCTAGTCGCAGAAACTTGGTCACCAGCTCAAACTGGTTGCGTGATTCCGGAGGTTGGAATAGCAGCCACCTTGTCACAACCCCAACAACAGGAGGTTAAGGAGTTTGTGCTTCGCAACAAGGAGGTGTTCTCTGAGCTGCCGGGACAAACATCTGGGGTAGAGCATGATATTATTACCCCGCCCGGTGAAAGGGTGAAGTTAAAACCCTATCGGATCCCAGAGGCCCGACGGGAGGCAATACGGGAGGAAGTACAGAAAATGCTGAACTTAGGGGTGATAGAGGAGTCCCAAAGTGATTGGTCTAGTCCCATTGTGTTGGTGCCTAAACCGGATGGGAGCTGGCGATTTTGTAACGATTTTCGTCAGTTGAACAAAGTTACAAAATTTGACACCTACCCCATGCCACGTATAGATGAGTTGATCGACCGGCTGGGAACAGCCCGATACATGACGACTCTTGACCTCACAAAAGGGTATTGGCAAATTCCCCTGGCCAAGTCGGCCAAAGAGAAAACCGCATTTGTAACCCCAGACGGGGCGTTCCAATATAAGAGAATGCCGTTCGGGTTACAGAATGCGCCGGCCACATTCCAGCGGAAAATGGACCAGATACTGAGGCCCCATCGGAAGTATGCTGCGGCTTACCTGGATGACGTAATTGTCCATAGCACAGATTGGGCCTCACATCTGCCAAAAGTGCAAGCAGTCCTAGACTCTATCCGGGAAGCGGGGTTTACGGCTAACCCCAAGAAGTGTACCATTGGGCAGGAGGAGGCCAAATATCTTGGGTACACCATTGGCAGGGGAGTGATAAAACCCCAACTCAACAAAGTCGAGGCCATCCAGAGTTGGCCACGTCCCAACAGCAAGAAGCAGGTACGGGCCTTTCTGGGAATCGCGGGTTATTATCGGCGCTTCATTCCCCACTTTGCTTCTAAGGCTGTGCCCCTAACCAACCTGACGAAAGGGAAAGGGTCGGTCATGATTAAATGGACCCCCGAGGCTGAGGCAGCATTCCAATTCTTGAAACAAGCCTTATGTAGCCAGCCAGTGTTGTACTCACCCGACTTCTCTAAAGACTTTGTCGTACAAAGTGATGCGTCAGATGTGGGGTTAGGAGCAGTATTGTCCCAGGTCTGGAACGGGGAAGAGCACCCAGTCATTTACCTCAGCAGGAAGTTGAAGTCCCATGAGGTAAATTACGCCACGGTTGAAAAGGAGTGTTTAGCGGTGAAGTGGGCTCTAGATTCCCTTCGGTACTATCTGCTAGGTAGGCACTTTGACATGGTTACGGATCACGCTCCGTTAAAGTGGATGGCTCAAAACAAGGAGACAAATAGAAGAGTGAATAGGTGGTTCCTGGCCCTACAGGAATTCAACTTCACAGTAAAGCATCGCCCTGGCGTTCAAATGGGGAATGTGGATGCTTTGTCTCGAGTACATGAATGCCTGATTGCTGGTGTTCCAACCCCAAGGTTAAAACAAGAGGGGGGGGTATGTGACAGCAGGAAGGTAAAGTCACCTGGTTGCATCCAGGGGGGTAGATATATTTCTCCCAGATTCAGGCTTTATGCCGACTTATACAACTAGGGAGTTGATGAAGCCCAGCTGCGGCTAGTGGGCTCATGGATGACTCATACCTCTAGGGAGAGGGCTGGGCGTCGTGCAGGCAGGGAGTTGATGAGACCAGCTGAAGCCTGTCAGTTCGTTTAAGGCCTCTATAAAAACTCCCAGCTTCATTAGATGTTAGCTCATGCCTGGACCCAGACCTGTGTGGACTGTCTAGGGAGAGTGAACCCCTGTGCGGTGAGGCAAAGCCTGTGTGGCTATTTGTTTGGACTTTTACTAAACCAGGGACTTAGGGACTAGGACAGCACCAGGCTGATCCCAGTTGTTAGTTTAGGAAACCTGCATGTTTAGTCAGAGGTCAAACTGACCAGGATTTATTTTGTTTATGTTTCTTTTTGGCTTTGCTGTGTTTTTGTCACTGTACATAGAGAAATAAACCGCACCTTTTGATTTTGAAAACCACAACCTCCATCTGCTGGCCCTGTTTTTGTGTGGGGAGCCCAACCAGGGGGTCACACACACCCGCTACCGAGTTAACCCCCTCACAACCCCTAAGTAACTAGCACCCCACAACAAGGACCTATGTGGTGTCACTCTAATGAGGAAAGGATATCACCCAATGTGGGCACACCAGTGTACCATGGGACTGTTAATGCCACCCTTCAGGGCACTTTGCAATTGGATAACGTGCCCCCACATGGCAGCAACAATCCTCCCCAGTCTTATTGGGAACCTGTGACAGAATCCCAAAAGACCAATCCACAACTAATATCTTTTCCGGATGACACATCTGTCTATCCTGTAAGAGAACAGGTGGTTTATGATAACAGTGGGAATTCCACGGGACGAATGACACATCATGTACCATGGACTCCCTCTGAGATGAAAGGATTTCTGAGTGTTATCCCCCATCCGAGGACAGATCCCATCAAATTTGCCAAGGAGCTGCTGGACATCCAGGCCAGCTACAATGCTAACTGGAGTGATATGCTTCAAATAATGAAAAGGGTTTGTGGAGATGGGGACTTTGATGAAATCCTCAATAAAACTCATATTCCACGAACCCTGTATGTTGATTCCAGCCAGCAAGGAGATATACTCACTAAGCAATTAGCACAGTTGATTAAGACAGTCTATCCTCCCCAGTCTTGGACAAAGGTGTCAGGAGTGATCCAGGGTCCAACGGAAGATTGTATGACATACTACAATCACTTTAAACAAGCCGTGGAATCGGCTGGTGGGGACATTACTAACAGTGCCCTATCGCCCGTATTGATACATAGCTTCATTACCGGGTTGAGAGGAAACATTAGGGAAAAATTGATGACTGCAAATCCAGACTGGAGAGATAAGCCCCTCTCCTCTTTGTTGTCACTTGCAACTGCTATTGAAAGGAATATAGCAGATTGGGAGTCACAGAAACCTCAAAGGATCTACCTTGTCACTGATCAGGTGAACAAAGCAGATCTTGACCAAAAACCAAGAGGGAGACGAGTTTGTTACAACTGCCGCCAGCCTGGTCACATCAGGAGGTATTGTACAGCTCCAAGACAAAGTAGGCCACCAAGACAAGAGAGGGAATCTGAAAGAGACCCCCAATGACGGGGAGAGCTCCCGGTGTTACCTGCAATCTCGACAAATGAGCAAGGTAGTGCTTATGTACAGATGAAATTAAATAATCAGACCCTAAGGCTATTGGTTGACACGGGGGCCGCTCGAACAATTTTAAAATCCAGTGAGGTGAATCTTCCTGTTCAAAAGACTGTGAGAGGAGTTGGGCTAGGGGGTATAGTATACCCCCTATTGGAAACTACTCCTACAAAAGTTCGAATAGGGCCCTTTCAAACTGAAGCTTCCCTGCTCTTGAGCAATTCAGTTCCTTGCAATTTGCTGGGAAAAGATTTGCTCTCCCAGATGAGAGCACAAATACACTTTACGGAGGATGGAGTGGAGGTAAACATCCCTTCCGATTCTGACCAACCCCAAATGGTAGAAACCTGGGATAGTATAATTACCTTGTGTAAATTAAAACTGGATGCAAGTCTTACGGAGAGCTTGCCCAGTGATTTATTTGAGGGTACCAATCCAGATGTTTGGGCAAAAGAGGGGAACACGGGGCTTATGATCCGCTGCCCCCCTGTTAGGATCAAACTAAAACCTGATGCTATCATTCCTAGGTTACCTCAGTATCCCTTAAAATTGGCCCAATTGGAGGGAATTAGAGACCAAATCACACACCTCCTGAAAGAGGGTATACTGGTGAAAGTGAGTTCACCAGCTAATACCCCCTTGTACCCTGTGAAAAAACCAGGCCGAAACGTGTACCGGATGGTACAAGACCTGAGGGCAATTAACAAAATCATCCAAGAGGATGCTCCCGTGGTACCAAACCCTCACACTATTCTAAGTAACATCATCCCGTCTAATCAATATTTCACAGTTATGGATTTGAAGGATGCCTTTTTCACGGTACCACTCCACCCTGACTGTCAATACCTCTTCGCCTTCAGCTTTGAACGGCAACAGTATACCTGGAGTAGATTGCCCATGGGTATGGTATCTAGTCCAAATGAGTACAGCAAAGCCATGAAAGAATGTCTGGACAGGTGGCACTGCCCGGAGGGTACCACTCTCCTCCAGTATGTGGATGACTTGCTAATTGGAGGCAACACGAGAGAGGCATGTAGAGATGCAACTATCTCCTTGTTAAATCACCTTGCAGAGGAGGGATGCAGAGTATCCCCGGCCAAGTTACAATACAACAGGGACCGAGTTGTGTTTCTGGGTCATTGCATCTCCCAAGGAAAAAAACACTTGACACAAGACCGAAAGAAGGCTATTCTGAATAGCAAAATGCCACAAAATGCAAAACAATTGAGGGGATTCCTAGGATTGGTCGGGTATTGCCGACAATGGATACCAGAAATGTCCAATGTTTGTAAGCCACTCTATGACTCTGTAAACACACAGGGAAAACTGGAACTCAGTGAAGGGCAAATGCATGCTATTCAGACCTTGAAGGCTGCAATCAGTGAAGCACCCGTTTTGGGCCTGCCAAATTATACCAAGGGATTCAGGCTTTACTGCCACGAGTCCAAAGGCCACACTGCTGGAGTCCTGACACAGGACCATGGAGGACATGACAAGCCAATTGGCTATTACAGCTGTCAGATTGACACCGTTGTCAATGCAATGGCACCCTGCCTGAGGGCAGTAGCAGCAGCGGCGGAGATGCTGACTAAGACTGCAGACATTGTGCTAGGGAACCCGTTGGAAGTTTATGTACCCCATGAGGTTCACGTGGTCATGCAGAACCTGACCACAAAGCACATTTCGTCAGCGAGATTGACCAGATATGAACTGGCACTTTTAACGCCCACAAATATCACCCTCAAAGGGTGTGCGAAATTAAATCCAGCTACCCTGCTACGAGAGACAGTGAAAGATGAAATAGAAAGTCATGACTGCAATGCAGAAATGGAGGATCATTATCTGGAAGCACAGAGAGTAAGAGACACCCCTATTCCCAATGCTGACCTCACAGTGTTTGTAGATGGATCCCGCTTCTATACTGAAGAAGGGCACCCTGTTACAGGATATTCTGTGGTCACCAAGGATGAAATCCTTTTCCAAGGAAAACTACCTGGGCATCATTCCGCCCAGGTGGCAGAGCTTATGGCTCTCATGCAGGCTTGCATAGTAGGAAAAGAAAAAAGGCTCAATGTCTACACCGACTCAAGATATGCCTTTGGCATATGTCACGATTTTGGCCAACTATGGAAATTAAGAGGCTTTCTGACCACCTGTGGAAAACCTATCAAACATGGTGGGCTCATTAAGAAAGTCCTTGAGGCACTGTGGTTCCCCGAGGAAATAGCAGTTCTAAAATGTGCAGCACACACCAGAGGCACGGATGAGGTTTCACTTGGAAATGCTAAAGCAGATGCCGCGGCAAAGGTAGCGGCTGTAACTGGCACCGAGTCTGTGGAAATCTTCATGGCCACATCTTGCTCCAACAGTCCGGATCAAGTAGATTTGGCTGTCCTGGAGAAATTGCAAATGCAAACCGATGAAAACACAAAACGGAAGTGGCGAGACCAGGGATGTAAGGAAACAGCTGGACTTTGGGCCCATGAGGATGGAAGGTACTGTGCTCCTCCAGCATTGTATCCATATTTGGCGGAGGCATCGCACGGCCCCTCTCATCTAGCCAAAGGAGCAATGGTCTCCACAATCACATCTCACTGGGTGGCCCCTGGATTCACCACTGTTGCAGAGAAATTCTGTCAAGGGTGCGAAACATGTCAGATACATAATCCTGGGAGGCTCGTCAAAACCCCAATTAAACATTTGCCCAAAGCACAGTATCCCTTCCAGAGGCTGCAGATTGATTACATTCAATTGCCAAAATGCCAACAATTCCAATATGTCCTAGTTTGTGTAGACATGTTTTCAGGATGGGTAGAGGCCTGGCCTGTAGCCAATGCAACGGCATCAGTCACTGCAAAGAAACTATTGCAGGAAATTGTGTGCAGGTATGGCCTAATGGAGACGGTAGAATCTGATCAGGGGAGCCATTTCACAGGCCAAGTGATGGCTGAGGTTATGGGAGGACTCCAAATTGAACAAAAGTTCCATACTCCCTACCATCCACAGGCATCAGGGAAGGTCGAAAGGTATAATGGGATCATTAAGAATAGACTAGCAAAAATTTGTGAAAATACGCGCCTTACCTGGGTGCAAGCTCTCCCTCTGGTATTGAAATCCATGCGACATACTCCTAGAGGTCCAGAAAAACTATCTCCATTTGAGATATTGTTTGGGAGACCCCCAATGACAGGATTGTTTTTCCCACAAGAGATGATGACATTAATGCATTGTTCCTTGAAAATGTATGTGCAGGAATTACACCAGCAGCTCACTAAGTTGCATGCCCAAGTGTTCTCTCCTATTCCAGACCCAAATTTTGACGGTGAATCTCACTCCCTATAGCCTGGAGATTGGGTGGTGATCAAGAAATTTCAACGAAGAGGACTGGAACCTAGGTTTGAGGGTCCTTACCAGGTATTGCTGACCACCCCCACCTCAGTGAAGGTAGAGGGAAAAATCTCCTGGGTGCATGCTTCTCATTGCAAACAAGTTCAGAAGGAGGTTTAGGGAAGCGGGTGGAATGGGCACGTTTCCCCTCTTTTTAAGTGTACTCAGCTGGTATATTCTCATTTCTGCTCAAGAACCAACAACTCCTGGGGCAAAAACCCCGTTTGTCCATGGACCAGAACCAGTACCCTGGACTCCACCGGAGGAGTATAGTAAATGGGGAATAAAACCTGAGGGGTGGAGTCCCACACAGATCCATAAGGCAGAGTGCAAACACGGACGAGTCCTTCCCCGATACCCAATGTACTTTCATGGGTATATACTCATTCATGCCATAGCAGGGATGAGTTTTGATGGGTCCTTCCTAGAACATACCACCGGCCTCGATCCACAACCTTACAGATTTCACACAGCCCATGGGGACATTAATGCAGGGAATCTACTAGATAGGCTTTGCCGTCTTACATACGGAATGGCCAATCTTCCTGAGTGGGTACGAACACAAGGGGTGGTGAAAGACAGACCCGACACCATAATGTATGTCACCTATCACATAGATGAGAACATTGCCTTGTGTGAAGGAGATTGGGACCCCAAAGATAGGGAATGTCTCATCCCCGGAATTTTTCCTGAAAAATCAAATGACAGCCAATCTACCAAGAGAATGTTTGTAGATCTTGATACCGAGACCTATGAAATGTCCATAAACAATTTAACCAAGGGGTCAGATCTATGAAGGATAAAATGCAAAAATAGCAAATTATATCCAATAGATCCCACAGGGGAGAACTATGAAGGGTGGTATATTGTGTACATCATCTTCAATCAGGGGGAAGAGAGAGAATATAAGAGGTACTATTATGATTTTCCAGAACTGGTTCAAGGGTCACTAGCCGACAAGTGTTTCCACCCCGCTGAGGGAACCCTTGAGATTCTGATCACTAAGCATCCCACCTATGATAGGAGGACACATCCGCTAAACTACTTGTCAAAGAAAAAGGTGGTATTGCAGTTGAATTGTAGTAACGCTCATCAGGCCGTGTGGTATGAACGAGCAAATGTAACTCTCTCTGCCAAATATACCAACACTGTAATCTTAAAAATTAGGACCGATGCTGAGAACAAACAGTATGAGGTCCTGGATTTACAACCAAGACTTTCCATACATGCCTTTGTGTTGCAGGTAATGAGGGATACCTGTGTCCCCGAGACAGAGGGTCACTATTTTATCGACACAGCTTACTGGCCCCCAAATCAGTCCTTGGTTTTTAACAGTCCAAACCCATGGAAGTGGGATGTCTTATGCAATGGGGTGGATCTGCCTAGTGTGAATGAGTGGATGAATGGAAGGCCAATGAATGAAGAAATGAGAGGCGTGCATAGGACTGTGGACTGGCAAGACCCCCAAGGATACGATCTGGATCTAGACTTACATCTAGATGGCCCATTTGTGTGGCCATTCTGCAACGCATTTGACGAAGGCTGTTGGACCTTTATGCAAATGACAAAACTTAAGAGGGATGACATGTTCCCCGGAATCAGTACCCCTGTAATGGATCCTAAACGTTGGTATCCCTGGAAAGGGCGAGGAAAGATCTGTGTGACAGTGGTACGAGTACCCAATGAGTTGGATGTTCTTGTGCCAGCAAAAATTAGTTCAGACTCCTGTAAAGCCCCTATAGTGAAGGCTGCAGATCTAGTCATCCCTTTACTCTCCTCTCACTGGACAGTACTAACAGAAACACAATTTATGTTATATACATGGAGAATAACCTTATCTGATTTCCGAGTTGATAAATGGGATCAACGGTGTAAAACCTTTATAAAGAATCAGATATACATGTTAAAGGAATGGATGCATTCTGGATATTCAGAATATTCCCCCATTAGAGCAAAGAGAGACCTAATAGAGACTGCCTTAGGAGCAGGGGGTGTTGCCCTGGGTAGCCTAAACACAATGGATCTAGAGGTACTCAGAAACAAGCTAGGAGGGTTGGCACAGCATGTTGGGGAAGGGGTTAAGGTGCAGCTAGATGTGAATCATATCCTTGAAAATCTACAACATGCTCATATTGATGCTACTGCCTCATTGTCTAAGATAATGAAACAGAAGTTCACTGGACTTATAGCGGGATTATCTAAAGTACAAGAAGACATCCAACTTGCTTTATCTTGCACCCAGGTACAATCAGAACTATCCCAGGACCTCAGAGTAATGATTGCTTCTTTTTCAGCAGGACAATTTCCACTAAATTTGAGAAAGCAGGCATGTAGGGTAGTATCCAAGTTTGCTATGAGTCATATGGATTGGTGGATGACTCAATTCCATGGCTGTCAGAACCTGACTTGCACGGTCTCATCCCTGATTCCGGTCGCCGGGACGGAACATCGTGCTTATACCACGGTCAATTTGGGTACTATCCTATCGGGCTCTACCGTGTTACACCCCCGAGTCCATCATGATCTGATGGTTTATGAGTCGGGACAACCTCAAATGATTGATACTGATGGGTGCTGGAGGAAGGAAGGGGTGGTGTTATGCCAAGGGAAACAGGATAGGATCACGAGACAACAATGCTGGCACAGGGAAGGGTCATGTCTCATGGATGCCGAGGAATTGTCCCAACCTTATGTAAAATACTTGGGGCAAGGGTATTGGTGCTGGTATCAAATGCACAGTGATGCCCTATATTCTGCCTACGGGTTAAACTGTACTCAACGTGGTACATTACCTCAGGGAGTCTACTGTACATCTTCCCCGGTCCTTGGAATAGATATAGCCGAGACACAAGGACGTACCCCTATTACCCCAGAGAAGAGGCTTGATATCAAACCTGACACCCGCATACACCTACAGAAACTTCCTCTGGGATTTGGGGCAGAGTTAAAGGCTTGGCTGGTAGATTTCGGACAACAGGATGAAATATTAAATGTACTAAGAGATGCTGAGAAACAAGCCACCATACGACTCACCCATGATCAAAATAAATTGATCCAAGTATCCCATGCTTTAGAAGCAGACGCTAAGATTTCCTGGTGGGAAAGTTTATTTGGGTATAGTCCTAACGCTACAGCTTTCCTAAACATTTTGCTCCACCCTGTTGTTGTCCTAATCTGTGTAGCCTTATTGCTTTCCCTGATGCAAGTAATAATGTGCATTGCTATCAGGAGAATGAACGCCAAAGCTATGAGAATGTGCACCTCAACGAGGTATCTTCTCTCAAGGAACAGAAAAAGCTACTGACTCAGAAACAAATCTCTGAGGAAGCTTGATCCAATCCAGGCCAGTACAAAGAATTGCGCATTTAAAAGAGAACCCTAGAACTATATTGTTCTTACGTTTTTTTTGTTTTTTTTGGTACTCGTATTTTTACATTTTGATTATGTTCAATTTTTTTTTAGTTTTTATACATCCAATTTAAATTTTTAAGAATTTTTATTTTTTTCATTGTAACCTTTATTCATTAGAATTTTTTTAACGTTTCCTTTTTTAAATTAATTTTAAGTTTTGGTAAAAGTAATTTTTTATTAATTTTTATTTTTCAGCTTTATTTCTAGGTCTTTCATTTTTTTATCAATTTTTATTTCTTTATTTTTAATGTTTATTTAATTTTAAATTTTTTGATAATTTTTGTTAAAATTTTAAATTTTTAATTTTTTTCCTTTTTTAAAAAAAATGTTTTGTTTGATACATTTTTTCATTAATTTTAATTTTAAATTTTTAGTTTCTTAATTATTGTTCAGTTTTATTTTTTATCTTTCCCTTTTCAAAAAAAAAAAAAAGAAGGGGGGAGTATAATTTTTTGATTTTAATCTTTTATTAATTTTCTCTCTCTCTCCATCAGTTTTTTTTCATTTCATTCAGGTGGGAAAAGTTCCAAAATGTTTGGACTTTGCCCACCTGAAAGGGGGAGTAGTGCATAGATCTGAAAGTACAGATAATGCATTATTATTTTTTTTTAAATTGAACTATATATATGTTTTTTTCTTGTTTTTATGTTTTTTACTAAAAGAGCCCTACAAAATCCCATCCACTACCCCACAATACCCCAAGGAACAGTTAGAAAAAGAGGTAGAAGAGGGGGAACCAGAAAGAAAAAGACCACGGGACAATTAAAGGAGGGTTAAGGGTTTTATCGCAAGGTTTGAAATTTGCCCCAGATAAAAAGATCAACAAATTTGATCTCTTTATTGACATTGAAAAATATGTCAGAAAGTTAAATATCAAAAAACATTTTGCTTCCCAAACATCCACTACTCCCTCAAGTGTGGAGGAGAACATTTATTTATATAGTGGATTACGAAACAATTCCACATTTAACCCTAAGAAAGGTACACACCATCATGTTGAGGTGTTTAAACATATGGTGCAAGATGACATTAAGGACTTAAAGATACAACAGGTTAGACACAACCATTCGTTGATGGAGGGAATTAGATCACTTGAACAAAATAAAAATATTGTGATTCGCCCCGCAGACAATGGGGGAGGGGTGGTGGTACTTTCCAAGGAAAAGTATTATGCTAAAATTGATTGTCTATTGGTAGATCAGAGCACCTACAAACCGCTCCCTGGTGACCCTATGAGAAGGCTCAAAGAAGACCTCTCGATTTGGGTCACGGAGGGAGCTGATAGAAATATTTTGAATACTAAGGAAGCTCAATACCTTATACCTCGAGTGCCCCGTACGCCGGTACTATATATACTACCGAAAATTCATAAGAACAGAGACAATCCCGCTGGCCGTCCAATTATTAGCGGGATTGGTTCACTCTACTTCCGGGTAGGAGAATATTTGGACATATATCTACAACCTTTGGTCACACAAGTAAAGAAAAAATAGAAAAGCGCCTCTAAGTAAAACAGGTTTATTGTACAGCAGACAATTGATATCCAACACTTACATCAAGGTAAGTTTCAGGCATCCTCCAGCAGGATAAATGTTCATATTGCGTCCAGGATCTGAGACGCTACTCCACGGGTTTCCCGGGTCCCGGTTATGGCGGCCGCAAGTAGCCGGGATACAGACTGGCTTATCCGTGGTGAAGGATAGCAGCTAAAGATGGCAGCGGTCAGTCCGGAGAGGAGCGTCTGACGTCAGCTGGATAATGCAGGGAACCACAACGCGTTTCAGAGCATGCGCGGCTCTCGTACAGGGCATGCGCGCTCCTTTCTCAAGTGTACAGGGGGACAAGAAGGACGGGTATTTAAAAACAGTTCCGCCCATCAGCACAGCAGAATTCAATAATCACTTTGACGGGTGTGTTGAATATAAAAGAAAAGGGTTTGCACACCACTAACTTGGGATAACTTAGATAGCAAGGAATAATAATAAATAATAAATTAATTATAACATAGTAATAATGTTACCAAAAATTATTATATAGTAAAAACTTTCTAGGAAAATGTCTATATAGACATATGGATGATAAAATTATTAAAATTATGTGACAGGGATATGATCCCTGCCAGGCAAGGATAATCAGGTGCAAGCTCTTGAATATTAAACCAAATACAGTCAAAGTGGTAAATTATAATAAATGTGATATAAGCATAGTAAGTGATCAGCAATCACTAGTCATTATAAGGGATTATCAACGTTACCGATTACAAAGAGGGAAATGATAAAGGGAGGGTATGCTCGTGCGCTTATGTGTGCCCACGTGCACACACACGTATAAAGGGACACACATACTAGTGCACACAGGCGCACGCCCACACATGCGTGGAGACATGTACTACACAACAGAAAAAAAAAAAAAAAAAATGAATTATATGTATGTGAGAGGGAGAACCAAAAATTCCTTGGTGAGGAAAACATACATAAATGCAACCATGTGGGTGCTTACGCTAACATGTGCACATGCACACTTGCAACCGTGCATCATGAGGAGGGGGCGGTAAGAAAAAGGAACATTTTTTTAGAGAATCGTATTAACCTGTAATTCCTCGTTTAATCCATTGGGCACAAGAGTGTCTAGAGTAAAGATCCAATAGGTTTCGCGCTCACATAGTCTAGAGAAGCGCTCAACCTCAGATAGGCCCTTGGGTATGGCTTCAATCACCCAAACCTGTAGGCCCTCCGTAGACTGGTCATGAAACTCCAAGAAATGGCGTGGTACACTATGTTCATCGCAACCAGTTTCCACAAAGCGACAATGTTTACCAAAGCGCTGTCTTAGTGGATTGATGGTGCGACCCACATATAGCATTTTGCAAGGGCACGTTAGGCAATAAACAACATAGTCACTCGAACAGTTGTAAAAATTGTCAAGTTGATAAATCTTGTCCCTATGAGAGAAGTTCTTTTGTCCATGTTGGACAAAATTGCAAGTTTTACACAGGGCTTTATTGCATCTATACATCCCTTTGAGGGGGACTGGACAGATGGCACTAATCGGTTTAGTGTATTTTAACTTGCTGGGCGCTATCTTATTTTTTAGTGTCGGAGCCCTTCTGTAGGTGACTTTAGGTTTTTCGCAAACAATTGTAGCTAAGTGGGGATCTTGTTTCAAGATGTTCCAATGTTTATAAATAATATGTTCCATTTTTCTATACTGTCCATGAAATCCAGTGATAAATCGAACAACCGGTTTTTCTGGCGATTTTATTTTCTTGGATTTCTTGCCAGAAAGATAGGTGGTATGGGCATGGTCTATAATTTTTTCTGGATATCCCTTATCCAGAAATTTTTGTTTCAAGTGTGCACTTTGTAGTATATAATCACTATCCCTAGTACAGTTCTGTCTTAATCTACAGTATTGGCCCTTAGGTATGTTTTTTACCCAAAGAGGGTGGTGACAGCTATCATAATGAAGGTAAGAGTTACCTGCAGTGGGTTTAGTATAGTTGCGGGCAAAGATCTTATTTAACTCATGATTGCGTTCTAAATCAAGAAAAGCCAAACTGTCCTTATTCCAAACAGCAGAAAAGGAAAGTCCTAGGTCATTGGTGTTGCAGTATGTGACAAAGTCATAAACCTGGGAGGAGGAACCATCCCAGATGATGACGATATCGTCAATATACCTGCCATAAAATACTATGTGTCTAGCAAAGGGATTGTTTTTCCATATGAGTTGGTTCTCCCACAGACCCATGGTCAGGTTGGCATAGGAGGGGGCAAACTTAGCCCCCATCGCTGTACCATGGGTCTGTAGGTAGAAGTCTCCCTCAAAATGGAAATAATTATGCGCAAGGCAAAACAAAGTAGCATCCAAAATGAAATCAGCTTGTTTATTATTAAGCATAGGGTTGGAGGACAAATAATGTTGTACGGCCAACAGGCCTATATTATGGGGGATGGAGGTATATAGGGAATTTACATCCAATGACAGCCAGGAATAGCTGTCAAGCCAAGTATAGGGGGACAGAAGTTCCATAAGATGTATGGAGTCCCGTGTATATGATGGGAGATCCTGAGCGAGCGGTTGTAGAAAAGAATCAATGTATTGTGAAAAGCCACCAGTTAGGCTGTTCATAGAGGCAACAATCGGCCTACCGGGAGGGTTCTTTAGATCCTTGTGTACTTTTGGTAGATGATAAAAGTACGGTGTACTGTAGTAGTTTTTGCGTAAAAAAGCTGCTTCTTTTTTGTCAATGACTTGATCTACTAGAGATTTCTTAATCAATGTCTCTGCTTCTGTACGGAACAGAGGTAAGGGATCAGATGGAAGTTTTCTATAAGTGTTTTGATCGGACAGCAGCCTCATGGCTTCAGCTACATAATCTGTTCGATCTTGGATAATGATCCCACCCCCCTTATCTGCAGGTTTAATGATAAGATTGGGATTGTTAAGGAAGCATTTAAGTGAGGCACTCTCACCGGGTTTGAGATTATGATGGCGGTGTTTTTTCTGTAGCTTGGCATAATTTTTGAAGATCGGCAAACACAACTCTATAATAAGATTCTAGATAGGGTCCCTTGGATTTGGTGGGGTAAAAAATAGATTTGGGCTGTAAAGGTGTATGTGTAACCGGGGGTGATGTTTGGAAATGTTGAGTAAATAATTCAAGATCTATATCTAAATCCAGCTCGCCAGGTTCTAGATCATAAATGTTAGATTGACTATCAGGACTATAAGGAGAAACCTCTGCAACAGTGGCAGGAGAGAGTATGCTGTCAGGATCAGCTAATTTACCTTTGGTAGACTGTATGTTATAGAATCTCTTAAGGGTAAGGTTTCTTATGAATTTGTTAAGATCCTTGAATAATTGAAAAGGATTAGGTTGTATAGTTGGGGAAAAGGTGAGGCCTCTACTCAAAAGTGAGACATCATCAGGTGACAATGTATGGGAGGAGAGGTTAAACAACTTTATAGTTTCTGTTGTTTTGCATTGAATTTTAGATTTTCTGCGTCCTCCCCTGCATCCTCGTCTATGTGTTTTCTTTTTAATCTGTGTTTTTGGTGTGGGCCCTTTTCTAAAAAAGGCGAGAAGGACAGGGAGGCAGAATATGATGGTATCTCATGGATGTTAAAATCACCAAGAAGAAGATCGAAGGTGGTAGATGCTTGGGGAGTGGTAGGGAATAAAGAGTCCTCTTGGATCACAATTTGGGCTGCAATACCAGGACTGGTAGTGGAAGATTGTATTTGTGTGTCAAAGGAAGTAGAATCAGAGATGGTGCTAGATGAGATGCCATCTGTAGATACAGGTGGCATATTATCATCAGGAACTATACAAGTGGATAATGTATTCTCATCAGGGACAGGAACTACATTAGCCCTAGGGGATGAAGTTTCCCTAGGTAATTGGCATTTGTTTCCAAATCTTCGTCTAGAATGAATTCGTTGGGGTAATGGGCTAGCTATACGTAAAATGTTGGTGTTAACAGAACTGAGTTTATCCTTGGGTCTGGATATAACATTGGGGATTTAGATATAGATCTTGAATTATTCACTCAACATTTCCAAACATCACCCCCGGTTACACATACATCTTTACAGCCCAAATCTATTTTTTACCCCACCAAATCCAAGGGACCCTATCTAGAATCTTATTATAGAGTTGTGTTTGCCGATCTTCAAAAATTATGCCAAGCTACAGAAAATGCCGGCAAACACCGCCATTATAATCTCAAACCCGGTGAGAGTGCCTCACTTAAATGCTTCCTTAACAATCCCAATCTTATCATTAAACCTGCAGATAAGGGGGGTGGGATCATTATCCAAGATCGAACAGATTATGTAGCTGAAGCCATGAGGCTGCTGTCCGATCAAAACACTTATAGAAAACTTCCATCTGATCCCTTACCTCTGTTCCGTACAGAAGCAGAGACATTGATTAAGAAAGCTCTAGTAGATCAAGTCATTGACAAAAAAGAAGCAGCTTTTTTACGCAAAAACTACTACAGTACACCGTACTTTTATCATCTACCAAAAGTACACAAGGATCTAAAGAACCCTCCCGGTAGGCCGATTGTTGCCTCTATGAACAGCGTAACTGGTGGCTTTTCACAATACATTGATTCTTTTCTACAACCGCTCGCTCAGGATCTCCCATCATATATACGGGACTCCATACATCTTATGGAACTTCTGTCCCCCTATACTTGGCTTGACAGCTATTCCTGGCTGTCATTGGATGTAAATTCCCTATATACCTCCATCCCCCATAATATAGGCCTGTTGGCCGTACAACATTATTTGTCCTCCAACCCTATGCTTAATAATAAACAAGCTGATTTCATTTTGGATGCTACTTTGTTTTGCCTCGCGCATAATTATTTCCATTTTGAGGGAGACTTCTACCTACAGACCCATGGTACAGCGATGGGGGCTAATTTTGCCCCCTCCTATGCCAACCTGACCATGGGTCTGTGGGAGAACCAACTCATATGGAAAAACAATCTCTTTGCTAGACACATAGTATTTTATGGCAGGTATATTGACGATATCGTCATCATCTGGGATGGTTCCTCCTCCCAGGTTGATGACTTCGTCACATACTGCAACACCAATGACCTAGGACTTTCCTTTTCTGCTGTTTGGAATAAGGACAGTTTGGCTTTTCTTGATTTAGAACTCAATCATGAGTTAAATAAGATCTTTGCCCGCAACTATACTAAACCCACTGCAGGTAACTCTTACCTTCATTATGATAGCTGTCACCACCCTCTTTGGGTAAAAAACATACCTAAGGGCCAATACTGTAGATTAAGACAGAACTGTACTAGGGATAGTGATTATATACTACAAAGTGCACACTTGAAACAAAAATTTCTGGATAAGGGATATCCAGAAAAAATTATAGACCATGCCCATACCACCTATCTTTCTGGCAAGAAATCCAAGAAAATAAAATCGCCAGAAAAACCGGTTGTTCGATTTATCACTGGATTTCATGGACAGTATAGAAAAATGGAACATATTATTTATAAACATTGGAACATCTTGAAACAAGATCCCCACTTAGCTACAATTGTTTGCGAAAAACCTAAAGTCACCTACAGAAGGGCTCCGACACTAAAAAATAAGATAGCGCCCAGCAAGTTAAAATACAGTAAACCGATTAGTGCCATCTGTCCAGTCCCCCTCAAAGGGATGTATAGATGCAATAAAGCCCTGTGTAAAACTTGAAATTTTGTCCAACATGGACAAAAAAACTTCTCTCATAGGGACAAGATTTATCAACTTGACAATTTTTACAACTGTTCGAGTGACTATGTTGTTTATTGCCTAACGTGCCCATGCAAAATGCTATGTGTGGGTCGCACCATCAATCCACTAAGACAGCGCTTTGGTAAACATTGTCGCTTTGTGGAAACTGGTTGCAATGAACATAGTGTACCACGCCATTTCTTGGAGTTTCATGACCAGTCTACGGAGGGCATACAGGTTTGGGTGATTGAAGCCATACCCAAGGGCCTATCTGAGGCTGAGCGCTTCTCTAGACTATGTGAGCGCGAAACCTATTGGATCTTTACTCTAGACACTCTTGTGCCCAATGGATTAAACGAGGAATTACAGGTTAATACGATTCTCTAAAAAAATGTTCCTTTTTCTTACCGCCCCCTCCTCACGATGCACGGTTGCAAGTGTGCATGTGCACATGTTAGCGTAAGCACCCACATGGTTGCATTTATGTATGTTTTCCTCACCAAGGAATTTTTGGTTCTCCCTCTCACATACATATAATTCATTTATTTTTATTTTTTTTCTGTTGTGTAGCACATGTCTCCACGCATGTGTGGGCGTGTGCCTGTGTGCACTAGTATGTGTGTCCCTTTATACGTGTGTGTGCACGTGGGCACACATAAGCGCACGAGCATACCCTCCCTTTTTCTTACCGCCCCCTCCTCATGATGCACGGTTGCAAGTGTGCATGTGCACATGTTAGCGTAAGCACCCACATGGTTGCATTTATGTATGTTTTCCTCACCAAGGAATTTTTTGTTCTCCCTCTCACATACATATAATTCATTTTTTTATTTTTTTCTGTTGTGTAGCACATGTCTCCACGCATGTGTGGGCGTGCGCCTGTGCGCACTAGTATGTGTGTCCCTTTATACGTGTGTGTGCACGTGGGCACACATAAGCGCACGAACATACCCTCCCTTTATCATTTCCCTCTTTGTAATCGGTAACGTTGATAATCCCCTATAATGACTAGTGATTGCTGATCACTTACTATGCTTATATCACATTTATTATAATTTACCACTTTGACTGTATTTGGTTTAATATTCAAGAGCTTGCACCTGATTATCCTTGCCTGGCAGGGATCATATCCCTGTCACATAATTTTAATAATTTTATCATCCATATGTCTATATAGACATTTTCCTAGAAAGTTTTTACTATATAATAATTTTTGGTAACATTATTACTATGTTATAATTAATTTTATTATTTATTATTATTCCTTGCTATCTAAGTTATCCCAAGTTAGTGGTGTGCAAACCCTTTTCTTTTATATTCAACACACCCGTCAAAGTGATTATTGAATTCTGCTGTGCTGATGGGCGGAACTGTTTTTAAATACCCGTCCTTCTTGTCCCCCTGTACACTTGAGAAAGGAGCGCGCATGCCCTGTACGAGAGCCGCGCATGCTCTGAAACAGTTACTGGGTCTAGAGATCCTATTTTATCCTCACGAGCAAGTGCTCTCTCACCCAACCGGAACAGTCCGTGTCCATATCTTCCGTTGCTGTGTCTTGGTACATAGATCTCATGACACCCAGGTCTTCGGTCCTCCTGACAGCAACAGAACAGCAGCAGAATGCGACGTCCCTCAGGCTCCTCAGTGGGTATGGAAGGCTCTTTGGAAGAATACAGGCCTAGGCTTCAGGCCCTGTATTCTCAGCAGACTCAGCACAGAGTTCCACTTGCTGGGCAGTCGGTGTCCAAAGAGAAAGTTCTCCGGCCCGCCCCCTGGTTAAATACCCCGCCCCAGCAGTCTTTGCACGGGGAAATGCATCCTGGGTATGGTAGTCTCTGGGCCTTAAAGCAATACCCCGCTACACTAACAAGGAGAGTGGTGAGTGACTTTAACCACTTAAGCCCCGGACCATTTGGTAGCTAGAGGACCAGAGGTGATTTCAGAATTTTGCACTGCGCTGCTTTAACTGTAAATTGTGCGGACATGCAATGTTGTACCCAAACGAAATTTGCGTCCTTTTCTTCCCACAAATAGAGCTTTCTTTTAATGGTATTTGATTGCCTCTGCGATTTTTATTTTTTGCGATATAAACGGAAATAGACCGAAAATTTTGAAAAAAAATGATATTTTCTACTTTTTGTTATAAGAAAAATCGAATAAACTCAATTTTAGTCATACATTTAGGCCAAAATGTATTCAGCCACATGTCTTTAGTAAAAAAAATGTCAATAAGCGTATATTTATTGGTTTGCGCAAAAGTTATAGCGTCTACAATCTAGGGTACATTTTCTGGAATTTACACAGATTTTAGTTTATGACTGCCTATCTCAATTCTTGAGGTGCTAAAATGGCAGGGCAGTACAAAACCCCCCCAAATGACCCCATTTTGGAAAGTAGACATCCCAAGGAAATTGCTGAGAGGCATGTTGAGCCCATTGAATATTTTTTTTTTTGTCTCAAGTGATTGAATAATGACTAAAAAAAAAAAAAAAAATTACAAAAAGTTGTCACTAAATGATATATTGCTCACACATGTCATGGTTATATGAGGAATTGCACCCCAAAATACATTTTGCTGCTTCTCCTGAGTATGGGGATACCACATGTGTGGGACTTTTTGGGAGCCTAGCCGCGTACGGGCCCCCGGAAACCAAGCACCGCCTTCAGGATTTCTAAGGGCGCAAATTTTTGATTTCACTCCTCACTACCTATCACAGTTTTGAAGGCCATAAAATGCCAAAATAGCACAAAACCCCCCAAATGACCCCATTTTAGAAAGTAGACACCCCAAGAAAATTGCTGAGAGGCCTGTTGAGCCCATTGAATATTTTTTTTTTTGTCCCAAGTGATTGAATAATGACAAAAAAAATAAAAAATTTCAAAAAGTTGTCACTAAATGATATATTGCTCACACATGCCATGGTTATATGTGGAATTACACCCCAAAATACATTTTGCTGCTTCTCCTGAGTACGGGGATACCACATGTGTGGGACTTTTTAGGAGCCTAGCCGCGTACGGGACCCCGAAAACCAAGCACCGCCTTCAGGATTTCTAAGGGCACAAATTTTTGATTTCACTCCTCACTACCTATCACAGTTTCGAAGGCCGTAAAATTCCAAAATAGCACAACCCCCCCCAAATGACCCCATTTTGGAAAGTAGACACCTCAAGCTATTTGCTGAGAGGCATGGTGAGTATTTTACAGCTCTCATTTGTTTTTGAAAATGAAGAAAGCAAATACATATATATATTTTTTTCAATTTTTAAAACTTTGTGACAAAAAGCGGGATCTGCAAAATACTCACAATACCTCTCAGAAAATAGCTTGGGGTGTCTACTTTCCAAAATGGGGTCATTTGGGGGGGTTTTGTGCCATCTGGGCATTCCATGGCCTCCGAAACTGTGATAGGCAGTGAGAAGTGAAATCAAAAATTTACACCCTTAGAAAGCCTGAAGGTGGTGCTTGGTTTTTGGGGTCCCGTACGCGGCTAGGCTCCCAAAAAGTCTCACACATGTCGTATCCCCGTACTCAGGAGAAGCAGCAGAATGTATTTTGGTGTGTAATTCCACATATACCCATGGCATGTTTGAGCAATATATCATTTAGTGACAACTTTGTGCAAAAAAAAAAAAAAAAAAAAATTGTCTTTTTTCCGCAACTTGTGTCAACATATAAAATATTCCACGGACTCGACATGCCGCTCAGTATATAGCTTGGGGTGTCTACTTTCCAAAATGGGGTCATTTGGGGGGGTTTTGAACTGTTCTGGCATTTTATACACAACATTAGGAAGCTTACATCCACTCTTCTAACCACTTGAAGACAAAGCCCTTTTTGACACTTTTTGTTTACATGAAAACATATATTTTTTTTGCAAGAAAATTATGTTGAACTCCCAAACATTATATATATTTTTAAAGCAAAGGCCCTACAGATTAAAATGGTGGGTGTTGCATTTTTTTTTTCTACACAGTATTTGCGCAGCGATTTTTCAAACGCATTTTTTGGGGAAAAAATACACTTTTTTAAATTTTAATGCACTAAAACACACTATATTGCCCAAATGTTTGATGAAATAAAAAAGATGATCTTAGGCCGAGTACATAGATACCAAACACGACATGCTTTAAAATTTCGCACAAACGCGCATTGGCGACAAACTACATACATTTTTAAAAGCCTTTAAAAGCCTTTACAGGTTACCCCGTTAGATTTACAGAGGAGGTCTACTGCTAAAATTACTGCCCTCGATCTGACCTTCGCGGTGATACCTCACATGCATGGTGCAATTGCTGTTTACATATGACGCCAGACCAACGCTTGCGTTCGCCATTGGGCAAGAGCAGGGCAGGACAGGGGTGCTTTTTTTTTATTTTTTTTATTTATTTTTTTTTATTATTAATTTTGCTTTTTTATTTTATTTTTAAATTGTTCCTTCCATATTTTTTTTTTTTTTAGCATTTTATTGTTATCTCAGGGAATGTAAATATCCGCTATGATAGCAATAGGTAGTGACAGGTACTCTTTTTTGAAAAAACTGGGGTCTTCTAGACCCTAGATCTTTCCTCTGCCCTCAAAGCATCTGACCACACCAAGATCGGTGTGATAAAATGCTTTCCCAATTTCCCAATGGCGCTTTTTATATCCGGGGGAGGGACATACCCTCCCACTGCTTGTAAAAGCAGTCCAGAGGCTAATTAGCCACTAGGATTGCTTTTACATGAAAGCCGGCCGCTGGCTGAAAAGAATGATACCAAGATGATACCTAAACCCGCAGGCATCAATCTGGTATAACCATTCAAAGTCCAGAAACATGCTGGTCCTTGTTGGACATGTATTGTAATCTTTTTTTTTCATGCAGCCAGTTGGCTGAACGAAAAAAGAGATTGATCGGTGGGTATGCCCACCATTAGAATACCGCCCTTCATCCACCCACTTCTAATGATGGGCATACATGCACCGTTTATATATGCCGAAGCATGGGGGCATCCTCCCGCAAAAAAGTTATGCCGCACACACATGGTCGGACTTTTCCACGGGCAAGCCTCCGTCGGAATTTCGACCGTATGTACGCGGCATTAGGAGCAAAATCGCTCCTCCGCTCCTCCGCCCCTGCTGCCCCAATGCTTCGGCATATATGCTTTTTTTTTTTTAACTGTGGTGGTGAAATCACCTCCTACAGCACTGGAGTCGCAGGGATCAGGCCTGTCTCTGCGAACGCTGCAGTTATGTGTGTTGTGTTTTGTAAGTGACAGTGATCGATCGATACTGCACTTGGGTGGCCTGGGCTGGACGGAGGGGCAAAACGCAGGTGCTAGCAGGTATCTGGGCTGATCCCGCTAACACTGCGTTTTTGGGAACCCTAAACAGCTGGGGACACTAGTATAGATCTGATCAGATCAGATATTGATCTGATCAGATACTATACCACTAAGGGGGGTGTATGCTTCACGCGTGGGTGTTAGCGTTACTGGCACTAACCTGACGCTGCCTGGGGTGTGACGCAGACCCTCTCTGACGCTAAAACCTAATTGATATCACCCGCCGGGCGATCAGGGGGTTAAACCTTTATTGGGTTATATATACGGCGGGTGCCCTGACACTATAAAAAGCAAACTAACTAACCAGCGTCACCCGTAACACTTATATGGTGTGTGGTGGATATTTTGAACATTTCATATACTAAATAAAGCACCATGCCCCAATGGATGTATATGTAGGGGGATGGGTGTAACCGTATATAATGTTACAGGAACATATATATATATTTTGTGATATAATGTCAAGTTATGTTCCTAAAGGACAGTTTTTACTGCCTACTGAGAATATAAGGGAGGTTTCAGGTGATACTCAGATATCTTTTGTCTACACCGCAGGGGCCCTTAGCATGCTAATGCGGGAACTGGTTACACTGCTGATAAAGCAACCAGTATTTCAGCTTTAGAGTGGGCAGGCTAGGTAAAGAGACTTGAGATTTCAACCAATCAGGTGGTCAGCTTTGAACCAATGAGACCACCGGATTTTGGATTCTGGCATGGAAGGGGTATAAATTAGTCAGCCAGAGCCATGATGAGCCCCTTGCGAATGATGTCCTGACCTGAGGAGCATGGTGAAGTACTCTGTAAATATACCTCTTTAATTTCCTTAATCTCTCCTGTAACTCTAATCTTCCTTTAACTTGTGCTGATACACGGTTGTCTCCCTTATAGCCATATTCTTATGTAATATTATTGTGTAATAGCCATATTCTTATGTAATATTATTGTGTTGTATGAGTAACCTCTTTGTTTCAAAGGTGATATAATTTATGTTATAGTCACAAGTTCTGGATTAATACAAGTTTCTTCTTTCCTGTATAATAAACTACTTTTTTCCTTTTTCGTACCGCTATCGTTTGCTTGATTTTATATAGACCAAAGGTTTAATCAATCATTTTTATGTATCATTAATATGTCAAGTAAGGTATAAACATTGCCAACACATTTGGTGCCCCCTGTGTGAGGAAGCTGGACGTTTTGGGCTATTGGGATTTTATGTGTGGAGGACAGAGCAGAACCAGACAAATCTAACTCCAAACACGGTAAGCATTTTCATGTCCGTATGTGTATGTCTGTCTTCCCTGTCTGAACACCCAAACTGGCAAGCTTCTATGAACATTGTTTATATATAACCTTTTGTCTGTACTAAAATACTTTTGATGAGACTGATATGAACAGTATAAGTGAAATAAATTGTACTGGGAGTGTATGAGAGGACATCCTGCTCGATTGGGCCAAAATTGCAGCAGGGTGTCAGCGTGAATGATATGGGCTCTGATTGGACGCTTGAAGGCAGTGAAAAGAATTGGAATCTGGGCCTTTCTGCCAACAAGCGCTTCTGATTGACCCTTGTATGAGTCTAGGTCAAGACGCTTCCCAATCTTTGAGATTGAATTGCACCTGTGGGCCTAGGACACACTGAATTGTCTGGATGTATGTGACTCTATCTTCATGTGTAAACTACTAACTGGGGATTGTAAGCTTTGTAATTATCGGTAAACACTGGCTATATTGTAACTGCTAAGAACATAACTACTAAAAGATCATAGTGCAAGTAGGTGGGCATCAGTTAAACTACCTCCTGCACTACAAGCAATCATAAGGTCTAATAAGTGAGCATTTCTTTTAGAATATTGCAGAAAAGTCCACGGGGTGGGATTAAACTATTTTAGTTGGGAAGATCCCCAGGCTAATTTTTTGAAGGACTATAGTCAGAACAGGGATTGTTCGGGCAGGTAGCGAAAAAATATTAGTAACGGCGACAGGGGCAGTGCCTGTCGACCCAATCATTGGTCAGAGAGTAGCTAGCTCTGGGAAAAAAGCAACCTATAAGAGGTTTGCGGGATCAGTTCAAGGTCTTTCGTCCGTAAAGGATGGGTAATAAAATCGCTTCAAAGAGGGAGTCTAACCGTGGGGAACCTTACCACTTGACCCCGAAGGAAGAAATGATAGATAAATATGGACCTTGGGTGGTGAAATATATGCAAGATTGGGATCGCTGGACTGGGAAGCGATATTCTAAAAGGGGTACTTTTAAACAACACGCTTGGGAAGCCCTGTGGTACAATCACCACGGAAAGATGAGACGAACAAATGAAAGAGATGCTTGGAGTGCATGGATGGTAGAATCCATGAATAGAACTGACGATGTGAATATTTTCACAGTAGGTGTTAAGGAGAAATCACACAAGATGATGCTGAGAAGTAGGGACAAGCAGGGAGAGCCACATCCCCAGAGTAGTGACAGTGAGGAACAGGGGGACGAGGAGGAATTGTCAGGAGTGGGGCCTTATGCAATTGCCCGGTCCTGGTTGGAAAAATACTCAGAGGCTGAGAGGAATTGTCATCTATCAGGAGGGGACAAAATGAGGAAGCCACAACTTGCGGCCCAATTTGACACCCCAGTTAAAACCCTAAATGAATCACAGGAAAACTCCTCCTGTGAAGCATTGAAACAAAAAGAGAGAGATAGCGCAACCAGCCAGGGGAAGAGAATGCTGGACTCAAGGGAGAAAAGTCTCCCCAGTTCCAGAGACCATATACCATCAAAAGGGATACTCTCTTCTCCTTGGACGAAAGAACCTCCCGAATATAGTAATCCTCCATTTACGGGCCGCGAACCCACATTCTCCCCTAGACGGCAGTTAACAAACAATTATGCTGCTGCAAGCAATACTGGCAGTTCTGCTACGGGGCATATGGCCTATGTACCTTTATACCCCTAAGTAACTAGCACCCCACAACAAGGACCTATGTGGTGTCACTCTAATGAGGAAAGGATATCACCCAATGTGGGCACACCAGTGTACCATGGGACTGTTAATGCCACCCTTCAGGGCACTTTGCAATTGGATAAAGTGCCCCCACATGGCAGCAACAATCCTCCCCAGTCTTATTGGGAACCTGTGACAGAATCCCAAAAGACCAATCCACAACTAATATCTTTTCCGGATGACACATCTGTCTATCCTGTAAGAGAACAGGTGGTTTATGATAACAGTGGGAATTCCACGGGACGAATGACACATCATGTACCATGGACTCCCTCTGAGATGAAAGGATTTCTGAGTGTTATCCCCCATCCGAGGACAGATCCCATCAAATTTGCCAAGGAGCTGCTGGACATCCAGGCCAGCTACAATGCTAACTGGAGTGATATGCTTCAAATAATGAAAAGGGTTTGTGGAGATGGGGACTTTGATGAAATCCTCAATAAAACTCATATTCCACGAACCCTGTATGTTGATTCCAGCCAGCAAGGAGATATACTCACTAAGCAATTAGCACAGTTGATTAAGACAGTCTATCCTCCCCAGTCTTGGACAAAGGTGTCAGGAGTAGTGATGAGCCGAACACCCCCGGGTTCGGTTCGCACCAGAACCCGCGAACGAACCGAAAGTTCGTACGAACATTAGAACCCTATTAAATACAATGGATGCGAACGTTCGAATTCTAAAGTGCTAATTATAACAACTATTATGCATGTTATTGTCCTAAAAAGGGTTTGGGAACCCGGGTTCTGCACCAGGGGACATGTATCAATGCAAAAAGAAGTTTTAAAAACGGTCGTTTTTCGGGAGCAGTCATTTTAATGATGCATAAAGTGAAAAAAAAAAAGTCAAATATTCCTTTAAATATCGTACCTGGGGGGTGTCTAAAGTATGCCTGTGAAGTGCCACGTGTTTCCCGTGTTTAGAACTGTCCCTGCACAAAATGACACTTCTAAAGGAAAAAAAAGCCATTTAAAACTGCTTGCGGCTTTAATGTAATGTCTGGTCCCGGTAATATGGATGAAAATCTTTAAGAAAAATGGCATAGCTACCCCATGACCCCCCCCCCCTACCCCAGCCCATTACCAGCCCCTTTGGGTCTTGTATGGATATTAAGGGGAACCCCGCACATAAAATAAAAAAGGCCCTATATACTCTGAACAGCCGTATACAGGCGGTGCATACAAGACAGGGACTGTAGGTTTGTTCTTATGTATAATCTGTTTGTAATTTTGAACAGGTACATTGTTGAAGTGTAGCTCCAGCCCAAAAATCTATTTTTAAACTTTTTGGAAAACATAGGTAAGGGTTATCACCCCTGTAACATTTGTTTTGCTGTCTGTGCCCCTGTTCAGAACATTTCACCTCACTTTCCGTCCCAATGACAACTGTTTTTGAAATGTGGTGTTTTTCTTGAAACAAGGATTGCTGATAAAGCATCAGTACAGAGGAGACACCTTTCTCCCATATTTATTCTTACAGGAGAGAATTTTCCTTCCTAGTGGTAGATTTCCTCTCACTTCCTGTTGTCTTCTTGCGTTTGCAAGTAGGAGTCGTTTGTAAGTTGGATGTTTGAAAGTAGGGACCTGCCGTATATACTCTGCAGAAATAGGCCCCTTAGTTGTTGGTGTTGGCACAACACTGTAAGCACTCACAGTTACTCTTGGTTGGTGCTGGAACGCCCTGCTGTCAACTATTATATCAGGAATTTTAATTACATATAATTGTTGAACAGTGGTAGTAAAAATTGGGCCTTTGATGGTGGTGCTGGTGCCACAACACTGTAAGCCCTGACAGTTACTCTTGGTGGGTGCAGCAATGGGCCCTGCTGTGAATTATTAGATCAAGAATTGTAATTGCATGCCCCTGTTGAACAGGGGCTGAAAAATTGGGCCTTTCGTGGTGGTGGTGGTGGTGGTGGTGTTGCCACAACACTGTAAGCCCTCAGAGTTACTCTTGGTGGGTGCAGGAATGGGCCCTGCTGTGAATTATTAGATCAAGAATTGTAATTACATGCCCCTTTTGAACAGGGGCTGAAAAATTGGGCCTTTCGTGGTGGTGGTGGTGGTGGTGGCGTTGCCACAACACTGTAAGCCCTCAGAGTTACTCTTGGTGGGTGCAGCAATGGGCCCTGCTGTGAATTATTAGATCAAGAATTGTAATTGCATGCCCCTGTTGAACAGGGGCTGAAAAATTGGGCCTTAGGCACTGGTGGCACAACACTACAACCCCTCACAGATACGTTACTTGGAGCACAGCAATGAGCCCTGTTGCAAAGTATTGCTTCAAAAATTGTAATGACACGCCCCTGTTAAACAGGGGCTGAAAAACTGGGCCTTAGGCACTGGTGCCACAACACTCCAACCCCTCACAGATACTGTACTTGGAGCACAGCAATGAGCTGGCAATGTTTACCTTGCGGGCGGATGTCCGGTCATGGCGCACACACGTAGTCGCGCCTGGCGTCGGACAAGGGGGCGGAGTCAGTCCTTACTTAAACTCGGTGTTGGTAATGAGAGTCACGCCCTCAGACGAAGTCCGGAAGTGACGAAACGCGTCAGGGCGTGACTCTCTAACCAATCACCGGAAGTGACGACAGATGCGCTCCACAGACCAGGAAGTGAGGAGAAGGACGCGAGGTTACTGGTAACCCAGACGGCGCCGCCGTTCACTATTCCTGCTCAGAGTGCACTTAGTCACCTTAAACACTGTGTATTTACATCCGCACTGTGGTACGCACATATGTATAAAGGGGGGCTGTGGGGATTTGAATAAAGGTTTTTTAACAGTACTACCCTATGCAGAATTTATTTTTGCCTTATATGTCATACGGACCTCAACATAACAGTGTGGCTGGTGGAGATTGCAGCGACCAGGTCGGATGTGGACTATTGGTTCATGCCTTTTTGAACCTTACCTCTGGTAAGTGCATCCCCTTAAGGGGAATTTAAATTTCCCCCCACGTGGTGAACAACTGGAGATAAAGGAATAATCTGGCACAATCAATATTATTGCAGTCACATCTTTAACCATCTGCACCACTGTCACTACCTATACTTGAACTTTTATAGAGGACTTTCAGAAATTTATTTTGAAAGAAGCGCTGCTACAGTATCATTTAGGACTCTGTGTATTTATTTAGAGTTTTTTCTATACTGTCTTTTTTTATACATCATAACTTTTTAAGCAGCTGCTACTTGGAGTATTCATTGTTTATCTATTTCACTGTTATCTCACTGATTGTATCTTAAGCGCTGAGCGGTGTTTTTATTAGGAGGGCCGTTTTTTAAAATACCATTTGGTGCACATTTAGCTATTTAATTTTCTCAGCTGCTATGGATCCACTGAGATTCTTGAGTAATAGAAATATAGACACGAACAATCTCTTCACTGACATTGAACCCACTAATACTCAGATAAACTATAATGGAGCCATGTCAGCACTTGGTAACACTTTAGAAAAACAAGTGAGGACATGGTGGGACATATTTACACTGGAACATTATATTAAAGAAAAAATTATCATCAGGAGTCTCCGGTGGGAAGTTACACCACAGGATGCCCTGGATGATCCTGGTTCAATTCAAGAATGGCTGGATTTCTTCAATGGGGTTGGGTTCAAACTGCAGGAACTCATACTCCAAAGAAAGAAAAGGAAAATGTCCATTATTGAATCAAGAATCAATGAACTACAACAGCAATTAGACTCAATTAAGGATACACAACCTGTTTTAGATTTTAACAACAGGACCCACAAAAGGCTGGAAAAAGTAGACAGGGACACACAAAGAAAGAAAGTGAAAAAATATCAGAGAGATTTGGGAGATTTCAAAACCAATACCATTTATGCATGGCAACTAAATCTACCAGATGATAAAAACCTGATAGAAAGAATACCAGCAGTAGTCAACACCAATCCAATACCGATCAGATTAAGAGAACCAATACGGGAAATTGAAGAGGAGGTAATCTTAGATTCCCCAATACGGTTCTCAACCCCAATCCAAAGAGGAAAAGGGAAGATCAGAGGCACTAGAGGTAGAGGAAACCAGGGTAAAGATCAACAACCTGGACACCAGGTACCAACCCAAAACAGGTTCCAACCATTATGGGAACATCAAGAAAACCATGAAAATTATGGAAACAACATACCTGCACCCCGTCCTTTTTTAGGGAGAGGGGGGGGAGGACAGAGGAGGGGACGGGGATATCCGCCTCGTCGAGGCAAACCCCAACGGCCCCCACAACAACACAGAGACCAAGATTGGAGAGGGCCCCCAACGTACAACCAATGGGAAATGAATCATTACCCTTACCAATATCAGAAGGACGAAGAACCAGAGGATGTAGGGCAGGAAGGAGGATCAAGAAAAAGAAGAAGGAATCACTAATTGGAGGAATCTTTAATCTTAGCCCGGTTGAACTAACACACAAAGAGCTAAATATTTTAAATTTAGGATTAAAATGTGGCATGAAACAACCCGTGAACAAATTTAATGTATTTGTGGATGGCCACAAATACATCAGGAAATTAAACATTAAAAAACATTTCATAGGTTGTGACACCCAACCTACAGTGGGACAGACGAACCCCAGTATGGCGGTTAATAGTGGTTTAAAAAACAAATCCTTGTTCAATCCCCTAAACAACCCAAACCACCAGGTGGAGGTATTTAAGGGACTAGTGCTAAGAGACTTAAATGGTTTAAAACCCAAGAAGGACCACAATCTAAACCATATTAAAGAGGGCATCGAAGCACTGGAGAAGAGGAAGGACATAGTGATAAGGCCAGCGGACAAGGGAGGGAGAGTGGTTATACTGCCTAAAGAAGTATACCACAATCAAATTGTGAAAATGCTGTCTGATGAACTTACCTATGAAGAACTGAAGAAAGATCCAACTCAGGCTTACAGGAACCAGCTGGAGATTCTGGTAAACATAGGTACTGGATTGAGGGTACTCACAAATAAAGAAAAAAATTATCTATTACCCAATAGCAGCAAAATTCCAACAATTTACACACTGCCTAAGGTACATAATGATCCCCTGAATCCACCAGCAAGGCCAATAGTGAACAGTATTGATTCTATAACCTCTAGAATGAGCCAATATCTTGACAAATTCTTGCAAAAAAGTGTCATCTCTACCAAATCATATTTGAGAGACACAAAAGATTTTTTAAATCATTTGCAGAATATCAATCTAACAGAAGAACAAGAAGTACTGTTAGTAACGGCAGATGTATCATCTTTATACTCGATTATCCAACACGATGACGCATTATTAGCTCTGAATTGGGCATTGAGCCAAAGGGAGGACCTACCCCATGACCAGAAAATTTTCATTGGACATGCGCTCAATTACTGTCTCTCCCATAACTACTTCTGGTATGACAGTAAATTCTACTCACAGAAAAGAGGAGTGGCGATGGGCGCTAAATTTGCGCCCAGTATCGCAAATTTATTCATGGCCGAATGGGAGGACAAAACGATTTTTAACGACATAAAAACAGAGCTAATTTTTTATAAACGTTTTATCGACGATATATTTTTTATATGGGCAGGATCAATAGTTTCTTTAATTGAGTTTTTAAATGTTTTAAATAACAACACTAAAAACATTAAATTAACGACAGAATGGCATAACAAAGAGATACATTTCTTAGATGTCTGCATTTACCGTCAAGAGAACAAACTGGAAACCAAGGTGTTTTTTAAAAATACTGACCGCAATAGCTACTTACCAACCACGAGTGGCCATCACCCCCTATGGCTCAAAAACATACCGAAAGGGCAACTGATGAGAGTTAAAAGGAATTGTTCAGAAGATATTAATTTCTTCCAGCAAGCGAAAATACTCACCGACAGATTTGAGGCCAAAGGCTATAATCCCCAGACCCTAAAAAAACTGGTGGAGGAGGTTGCAATCATCCCTAGGGAATTGACCCTTCAAAACAAACAAACATCCAATTTGAAACCTGTGACTACTAAAGAATGGGGTTTCCTCTCGCAATACCACACACAATACAAGGAAGTGGAGTCTATCTTTGATCAACATTGGCACATTCTCTTAATGGACAAAAAATTAAGTACTGTTCTACCTCCCAGACCACAGTTCATCTACAAGAAAGCACCCAACTATGGAGACCGTGTGGTTAGGAAAATTTTAGATCCTCCAAAGAAACCACAATCTTTTTGGGACAAAAATGGGTTCTTTGCCTGTAAAAGATGCAAAGCGTGCAGAGAAGTGGCACGACCACTGAGAGGAATTGACAACTTCATTGTCCCATACAACAACAGAAAATTTGATATAAAATAGTTTATTACTTGTAATAGCCAATATGTAGTGTATGCCTTAAAATGCCCTTGTGGCCTATTTTATATAGGCCGCACTAAAAGACTACTGAGAATCAGAATAGCAGAACACATACATAATATTAAAATCGGCTATAAGGACCATAATGTTTCACTACATTTTAAATTGAAACACAATCAAGACGCTTCCGGCCTACAATTTTGGGGAATCGAACACTTAGAACCACATTGGAGAGGCTCTCATAGAGTCCGGGAACTCTCCAAGCGAGAAACTATGTGGATATTTCTAACAGAAGTTTTAGTACCCAAAGGCCTGAATGTTGAACTTGATATCAACTGTTTTATAAGTGACACTTAACATTCCAGTCGGAAAGTCTCTTTTACATGGTTATATGTCTCATCCTTCAGTTTTAAACGTTTTATGTTCCAATTTTAGATATCTTTACTCTAAATATGTTCTCTTTTTTAACATCTGGCTAAATTTATGTATGTTTACAGAGTGGAGAAACAGTCCATAAAGATAATATACAATGAAACAGCATTAGTTCACACCATAACTAGCCTGTCTAGTCTACCTCAAACCCAGCCTACCTATTTGATTACCTATTTTAGTACCTAAATTTAGGACTTAAATTAATGGGTTATCTAAACATTATTTCAATTTGTAGTAAGTATAAGAGAAACATGAGGCGATATATACTGTTTGGTGCTGTAATAGGCCTAATCATGTAAACATACACAGCCGCGAGCTCACAATAACACTTTCTTACAGATTATAGGTGTAGACTTAATAATATAATTTTCATTTATTTATTTATTTATTTATTTGAGTTTACCGGATTTAATTCAAGTCATATGGTACAGTTTTGAATTGCGTTTTTATATATATATGGTGTTTTAGCAAATGTTTTTTTTAAAATGGTTTTAAAAGACGTTGTTTTTAAATTAAGTTTTTTTAAAGGTATATGAAACATAGCAGTCTGCACATTAATATAAGGAATTATGTACAAAATGACCGTCATTTTGCCTAAAATTATATTGCATTGTATCATACAAACAATCATTGCCACAGAGTGGGGGTGGTCTGATGCAGTTGCCAGTTTGCAGCCGATGGAAATTGTCCCAAACAAATCGGTTAGTGTATGAGGGCAACGGCAGTGGATTTACAACCAGACCTTCCCCACTTGTGGACATATGATAGACATTGGTTTGCTGCATAAGCACCTGTTGTCCGTCAAACACATAGTATGAGTGGGATATACAATTCATGTGGTGAAAGTTGGGACCGCTGGTGTAATTACTGGCTGACTAATGATATACACAACAAACCCCTAATGCATCCCACACATAATATGGCCGTTCCAGTACTTCCGCTCCTAAGCTGGCAATGTTTACCTTGCGGGCGGATGTCCGGTCATGGCGCACACACGTAGTCGCGCCTGGCGTCGGACAAGGGGGCGGAGTCAGTCCTTACTTAAACTCGGTGTTGGTAATGAGAGTCACGCCCTCAGACGAAGTCCGGAAGTGACGAAACGCGTCAGGGCGTGACTCTCTAACCAATCACCGGAAGTGACGACAGATGCGCTCCACAGACCAGGAAGTGAGGAGAAGGACGCGAGGTTACTGGTAACCCAGACGGCGCCGCCGTTCACTATTCCTGCTCAGAGTGCACTTAGTCACCTTAAACACTGTGTATTTACATCCGCACTGTGGTACGCACATATGTATAAAGGGGGGCTGTGGGGATTTGAATAAAGGTTTTTTAACAGTACTACCCTATGCAGAATTTATTTTTGCCTTATATGTCATACGGACCTCAACATAACAGTGTGGCTGGTGGAGATTGCAGCGACCAGGTCGGATGTGGACTATTGGTTCATGCCTTTTTGAACCTTACCTCTGGTAAGTGCATCCCCTTAAGGGGAATTTAAATTTCCCCCCACGTGGTGAACAACTGGAGATAAAGGAATAATCTGGCACAATCAATATTATTGCAGTCACATCTTTAACCATCTGCACCACTGTCACTACCTATACTTGAACTTTTATAGAGGACTTTCAGAAATTTATTTTGAAAGAAGCGCTGCTACAGTATCATTTAGGACTCTGTGTATTTATTTAGAGTTTTTTCTATACTGTCTTTTTTTATACATCATAACTTTTTAAGCAGCTGCTACTTGGAGTATTCATTGTTTATCTATTTCACTGTTATCTCACTGATTGTATCTTAAGCGCTGAGCGGTGTTTTTATTAGGAGGGCCGTTTTTTAAAATACCATTTGGTGCACAAGGGTTATCAACCCTGTAACATTTGTTTTGCTGTCTGTGCCCCTGTTCAGAACATTTCACCTCACTTTCCGTCCCAATGACAACTGTTTTTGAAATGTGGTGTTTTTCTTGAAACAAGGATTGCTGATAAAGCATCAGTACAGAGGAGACACCTTTCTCCCATATTTATTCTTACAGGAGAGAATTTTCCTTCCTAGTGGTAGATTTCCTCTCACTTCCTGTTGTCTTCTTGCGTTTGCAAGTAGGAGTCGTTTGTAAGTTGGATGTTTGAAAGTAGGGACCTGCCGTATATACTCTGCAGAAATAGGCCCCTTAGTTGTTGGTGTTGGCACAACACTGTAAGCACTCACAGTTACTCTTGGTTGGTGCTGGAACGCCCTGCTGTCAACTATTATATCAGGAATTTTAATTACATATAATTGTTGAACAGTGGTAGTAAAAATTGGGCCTTTGATGGTGGTGCTGGTGCCACAACACTGTAAGCCCTGACAGTTACTCTTGGTGGGTGCAGCAATGGGCCCTGCTGTGAATTATTAGATCAAGAATTGTAATTGCATGCCCCTGTTGAACAGGGGCTGAAAAATTGGGCCTTTCGTGGTGGTGGTGGTGGTGGTGGTGTTGCCACAACACTGTAAGCCCTCAGAGTTACTCTTGGTGGGTGCAGGAATGGGCCCTGCTGTGAATTATTAGATCAAGAATTGTAATTACATGCCCCTTTTGAACAGGGGCTGAAAAATTGGGCCTTTCGTGGTGGTGGTGGTGGTGGTGGCGTTGCCACAACACTGTAAGCCCTCAGAGTTACTCTTGGTGGGTGCAGCAATGGGCCCTGCTGTGAATTATTAGATCAAGAATTGTAATTGCATGCCCCTGTTGAACAGGGGCTGAAAAATTGGGCCTTAGGCACTGGTGGCACAACACTACAACCCCTCACAGATACGTTACTTGGAGCACAGCAATGAGCCCTGTTGCAAAGTATTGCTTCAAAAATTGTAATGACACGCCCCTGTTAAACAGGGGCTGAAAAATTGGGCCTTAGGCACTGGTGCCACAACACTCCAACCCCTCACAGATACTGTACTTGGAGCACAGCAATGAGCCCTATGGCAAATTATTGCTAAAAAAATTGTAATTACACGCCCCTGTAAAACAGGGGCTGAAAAATTGGGCCTTAGCCACTGGTGGCGGCACCCATAAACAAAAATGATCTTCCAAGCTATCATCATCAATCGTATCATTGAGGACTCGGAGGAGGAGGATAGCCAGTCAACATAACAGCACAGGCACTCAGCATCAGCATCAGTCTTGAAGGGATGTGACATGTTAAAATCAATTAGTCTGTTATATCAGCATCAGGTGTGTGGTAGCTGGTGGTGATCCAAGACTGGTTCATCTTGATGAAAGTCAGTCGATCAACCGAGTCGGTGGACAGGCGCACCCTGTGATCCGTGACAAATCCTCCAGCAGCACTGAATGTGCGTTCCGAAAGAACGCTGGATGCAGGACAGGCCAGTAGCTCAATTGCATACTGTGCAAGCTCTGGCCAGTGATCCATCCTCAAGACCCAGTAAGCCAGAGGATTTTCGGTGGGGAAGGTGTCCAAGTCTGACCTTGCCCCTAGATATTCCTGCACCATGTTTATCAGACGCTGGCGATGGTTGCTGGAACCGATCATACTTTGGGGCTGCGGACTAAAGAATTGTCTGAACGCATCGGTCAGACGGCCACCTTCCCCACCGCTCCTTCTTTGACTGGCCGAAGCCTCAGCAACTCGTTGTCCAGGACCAGGAGTTTGTAACCTCCCAGTCTCTGGGAACGCGTTGCACAGACCTTTCTGCAAGGCCTCCCGGAGTTGTCTCATCCTCTGCTCCCTCTGCGAAGGTAACATAAGGTCCGCAACCTTACCCTTGTACCGTGGATCAAGGAGAGTGGCCAGCCAGTAATGGTCCCTCTCCTTGATCCGAAGAATACGAGGATCCTTCCGCAGACTTTGCAGGATCAGGGAGGCCATGCAGCGTAGGTTTGCTGAGGCATTCGCTCCGGAGTCCTCTGGGTCACTAAGGACGACATGATCCGCAGCCACCTCCTCCCAGCCACGTACAAGTCCACTGGTTTCTTGGGACTGTAAATCATCCCTAAAAGACTGCTGCTGATGATGCTGAGTGCCAGCCTCCACCTCCATGCTGACACAATCCTCCTCCTCCTCCTCCTCCTCCTCCTCTTCCTCTTCCTGTGCGATGGGCGGGACAGAAGGAACACTGTCTGGGTAAAGGGGGCCTTGAGAGGCAAGGAAGTCCTCCTCTTCCTGCCTCTGTTCTGCCTCAAGTGCCCTGTCCATTATTCCACGCAGCGTGTGCTCCAACAGGTGGACAAGAGGTACAGTGTCACTGATGCATGCACTGTCACTGCTCACCATCCTCGTGGCCTCCTCAAATGGTGCCAGGACAGTGCATGCATCCCTGATCATGCCCCACTGGCGTGGAGAAAAAAAACCAAGCTCCCCTGACCCTGTCCTGGTGCCGTAGTCGCACAGGTACTCATTGATGGCCCTCTGCTGCGTGTGCAGCCGCTGCAGCATGGCCAACGTTGAGTTCCACCTGGTGGGCATGTCACATATAAGGCGGTTCTTGGGCAGGTTCAACTCCTTTTGCAGCTCAGCCAGGCGAGCACTGGCATTATAAGATCTGCGGAAATGCACACAGACTTTCCTGGCCTGCCTCAGGACATCCTGTAAGCCCGGGTACCTGCCCAAGAACCGCTGCACCACCAGGTTAAGGACGTGAGCCACACAGGGCACATGGGTCAGTTGTCCCTGTCGGAGGGCGGAGAGGAGGTTGGTGCCATTGTCGCAAACCACCATTCCTGGCTTAAGCTGGCGTGGCGTCAACCACCTCTCGGCCTGGCCCTGCAGAGCAGACAGGACCTCTGCCCCAGTGTGGCTTCTGTCCCCCAAACACACCAGCGCAAGCACGGCATGGCATCTTTTTGCCTGCGTACTTGCGTAGCCCCGTGAACGGCTACGGAGCACCACTGGTTCATAGGACAAACCACAGGAAGAGGCCATGGAGGAAGAAGAAGAGGAGGGGGTGGAGGAGAGAGGTGTGTCACAACCAGTAGTAGCATTTTGGAGGCGTGGCGGTGGAACAACCTCCAACACTACTGCACCTTGTCCTGCATCCTTCCCAGCTGCCAAAAGAGTGACCCAATGGGCCGTGAAAGAAAGGTAACGTCCCTGTCCATGCCTGCTGGACCATGAGTCAGCGGTAATATGCACCTTACCGCTGACTGCCCTGTCCAGCGAGGCCAAGACATTGCCTTCCACATGCCGGTAGAGAGCCGGAATAGCCTTCCGTGAGAAAAAGTGGCGTTTGGGAACCTGCCACTGAGGAACCGCACATTGCACAAACTCACGGAAGGGGGCCGAGTCTACCAACTGAAAAGGCAGCAGTTGAAGCGCTAGCAATTTAGCCAAGCTAGCATTCAACCGCTGGGCATGTGGATGGCTGGGAGTGAACTTCTTTCGACGGTCCAGCAGCTGGGGCAGGGAAATTTGCCTGCTAGAATCGGACGTCGGTGTACTGCTAGCAGAGTGGCCGCAAGTACTTGGCTGTGACACACCTAATTCTACACCTTCATTCCTCTCAGTGCATGTTTCAGAGAGGACTGAAGTTATAGTGGGGTTGGAGATCCCAGCTGATGCGGTGCAAGGAGAGGTCCGCTTTGTTCTTTGGTGTGGGTCTTTGAGGTAGGCTTGCCAACGAGCTGCATGGCAGGTCAACATATGTCTGGTCAGGCATGTGGTACCCAAGCGGCTGATGTTTTGGCCACGCGATATACGCTTGAGACATATGTTGCAAACAGCAGCTGTGCGATCTGATGCACTAGCCTCAAAAAAGGCCCACACCAAGGAACTTTTTGAATGACGGGCAGAGGCAGCGCCCTGCACAGGCGGAGCTCTGCGGTGTGATTCCGTCGGTGTACTGCCCTTACGCTGGCCACCAAAGGGCATCCTGCCTCGTTGGAGATGTGCCTCCTCCTCATCCTCCTCCTCCTCCTCTCTCCTATTAGGCACCCATGTGGAGTCAGTGACCTCATCATCCCCTCCCTCCTCATCACTGGAGCCAATCTGGCAGTATGCTGCAGCTGCTGGAACATGACTGCCAGATTGGTGTCCTTCTTGAGCATCCCCTCTGTCTGCTCTCACGCTACTGCCTTCCTGTAGCTGTGTTTCATCATCAGACCCTTCGAAACGCTGGGCATCCTCCTGGAGCATGTACCCAACACTGTGCTCAAACAGTTCGGGGGACTCCTCAGGAGGAGGACATGGTGGGTCTAGGGAAGGAGTGACTGATGATGAGTCTGACATTGATACCAGGGAAGAGGACGCTTTGGCAGCTGCTTTGCCAGTACCCTGAGCCTGGGTGAGAGAGGATGAGGAGGAGGAGGAGGGCTTGGTCATCCACTCTACCAAGTCTTCGGCATGATGTGGCTCAACATGTCCAGCTGCCGAAAAGAAGGACAAGCGTGTCCCATGGCCATGTGCTGATGACAATGCACCGCGTCCACGACCAGCACTGTTGCCCCCAGACACAGAGCCTGCTTGCCCTCTTTTATTGCCTCCTGACTGTCTGCCTCTCCTTGTTTGCCATCCAGACATTCTAATAGATGGCCTGCAGGGAGATGGGAAAAAAGCAATAAGGGCTACCTTCAGGTGTCCTTCTCTGTCCCTTTACTTAAGGATTTCTAAATATGGTTGAGGATTATTGCTTTTGCACAGAATAGCACAACGACAATTTCCCTGACTGTCCAAAAAACAAGGATTTCAAAGATGGTTGATGAGGAATGCTTTGGCACACTATAGCACAAGGAGAATTCCCCTCACTTTCCTTCTTTGTCCCTAGAAACAAGGACTGGCACAGTGAAAGAAACTGACACTCTCCCTACCTACAGTTTTCTGTCCCTAGAAAAAATGTTTTTTTAAAGCACACTATAGCACAAGGAGAATTCCCCTCACTTTCCTTCTTTGTCCCTAGAAACAAGGACTGGCACAGTGAAAGAAACTGACACTCTCCCTAGCTACAGTTTTCTGTCCCTAGAAAAAATGTTTTTTTAAAGCACACTATAGCACAAGGAGAATTCCCCTCACTTTCCTTCTTTGTCCCTAGAAACAAGGACTGGCACAGTGAAAGAAACTGACACTCTCCCTACCTACAGTTTTCTGTCCCTAGAAAAAATGTTTTTTTAAAGCACACTATAGCACAAGGAGAAATCCCCTCACTTTCCTTCTTTGTCCCTAGAAACAAGGACTGGCACAGTGAAAGAAACTGACACTCTCCCTACCTACAGTTTTCTGTCCCTAGAAAAAATGTTTTTTTAAAGCACACTATAGCACAAGGAGAATTCCCCTCACTTTCCTTCTTTGTCCCTAGAAACAAGGACTGGCACAGTGAAAGAAACTGACACTCTCCCTAGCTACAGTTTTCTGTCCCTAGAAAAAATGTTTTTTTAAAGCACACTATAGCACAAGGAGAATTCCCCTCACTTTCCTTCTTTGTCCCTAGAAACAAGGACTGGCACAGTGAAAGAAACTGACACTCTCCCTACCTACAGTTTTCTGTCCCTAGAAAAAATGTTTTTTTAAAGCACACTATAGCACAAGGAGAAATCCCCTCACTTTCCTTCTTTGTCCCTAGAAACAAGGACTGGCACAGTGAAAGAAACTGACACTCTCCCTACCTACAATTTTCTGTCCCTAGAAAAAATGTTTTTTTAAAGCACACTATAGCACAAGGAGAAATCCCCTCACTTTCCTTCTTTGTCCCTAGAAACAAGGACTGGCACAGTGAAAGAAACTGACACTCTCCCTACCTACAGTTTTCTGTCCCTAGAAAAAATGTTTTTTTAAAGCACACTATAGCACAAGGAGAATTCCCCTCACTTTCCTTCTTTGTCCCTAGAAACAAGGACTGGCACAGTGAAAGAAACTGACACTCTCCCTACCTACAGTTTTCTGTCCCTAGAAAAAATGTTTTTTTAAAGCACACTATAGCACAAGGAGAATTCCCCTCACTTTCCTTCTTTGTCCCTAGAAACAAGGACTGGCACAGTGAAAGAAACTGACACTCTCCCTACCTACAGTTTTCTGTCCCTAGAAAAAATGTTTTTTTAAAGCACACTATAGCACAAGGAGAAATCCCCTCACTTTCCTTCTTTGTCCCTAGAAACAAGGACTGGCACAGTGAAAGAAACTGACACTCTCCCTACCTACAGTTTTCTGTCCCTAGAAAAAATGTTTTTTTAAAGCACACTATAGCACAAGGAGAATTCCCCTCACTTTCCTTCTTTGTCCCTAGAAACAAGGACTGGCACAGTGAAAGAAACTGACACTCTCCCTACCTACAGTTTTCTGTCCCTAGAAAAAATGTTTTTTTAAAGCACACTATAGCACAAGGAGAAATCCCCTCACTTTCCTTCTTTGTCCCTAGAAACAAGGACTCGCACAGTAAAACACACTGACACTCTCCCTACCTATCCTTCTCTTTCCCTAAACTAAAGGAATCCAGGTTAAGCAAGAAAGAAATAAATGTCACTGTCCCTGCCTATGCTTGTCTTTCCCTGCTCCGGAACACACTACACTAGGCCGCCGTGCTGGCGGCCTTTTATAGTGTGGGGCGTGTACTAAACACCCTCAGCAATAATTGGCCACAGGCATCCTGCCTGTGGCCAATCATTGCTCTCCTCGCTGCCGGCGCTGTGATTGGCCAAGCATGCGGGGTCACAGTGCATGCTTGGCCAATCACAGCGCCTGGATGACACTGCGATGGCGTAGTGCATTGTGGGCCGTTCGCGTCACTCGAATTTGGCGCGAACGGCCCAAATCGTTCGATCTTCGTCGAACGATCGAACAGCCGATGTTCGAGTCGAACGTATGTTCGACTCGAACACGAAGCTCATCCCTAGTCAGGAGTGATCCAGGGTCCAACGGAAGATTGTATGACATACTACAATCACTTTAAACAAGCCGTGGAATCGGCTGGTGGGGACATTACTAACAGTGCCCTATCGCCCGTATTGATACATAGCTTCATTACCGGGTTGAGAGGAAACATTAGGGAAAAATTGATGACTGCAAATCCAGACTGGAGAGATAAGCCCCTCTCCTCTTTGTTGTCACTTGCAACTGCTATTGAAAGGAATATAGCAGATTGGGAGTCACAGAAACCTCAAAGGATCTACCTTGTCACTGATCAGGTGAACAAAGCAGATCTTGACCAAAAACCAAGAGGGAGACGAGTTTGTTACAACTGCCGCCAGCCTGGTCACATCAGGAGGTATTGTACAGCTCCAAGACAAAGTAGGCCACCAAGACAAGAGAGGGAATCTGAAAGAGACCCCCAATGACGGGGAGAGCTCCCGGTGTTACCTGCAATCTCGACAAATGAGCAAGGTAGTGCTTATGTACAGATGAAATTAAATAATCAGACCCTAAGGCTATTGGTTGACACGGGGGCCGCTCAAACAATTTTAAAATCCAGTGAGGTGAATCTTCCTGTTCAAAAGACTGTGAGAGGAGTTGGGCTAGGGGGTATAGTATACCCCCTATTGGAAACTACTCCTACAAAAGTTCGAATAGGGCCCTTTCAAACTGAAGCTTCCCTGCTCTTGAGCAATTCAGTTCCTTGCAATTTGCTGGGAAAAGATTTGCTCTCCCAGATGAGAGCACAAATACACTTTACGGAGGATGGAGTGGAGGTAAACATCCCTTCCGATTCTGACCAACCCCAAATGGTAGAAACCTGGGATAGTATAATTACCTTGTGTAAATTAAAACTGGATGCAAGTCTTACGGAGAGCTTGCCCAGTGATTTATTTGAGGGTACCAATCCAGATGTTTGGGCAAAAGAGGGGAACACGGGGCTTATGATCCGCTGCCCCCCTGTTAGGATCAAACTAAAACCTGATGCTATCATTCCTAGGTTACCTCAGTATCCCTTAAAATTGGCCCAATTGGAGGGAATTAGAGACCAAATCACACACCTCCTGAAAGAGGGTATACTTGTGAAAGTGAGTTCACCAGCTAATACCCCCTTGTACCCTGTGAAAAAACCAGGCCGAAACGTGTACCGGATGGTACAAGACCTGAGGGCAATTAACAAAATCATCCAAGAGGATGCTCCCGTGGTACCAAACCCTCACACTATTCTAAGTAACATCATCCCGTCTAATCAATATTTCACAGTTATGGATTTGAAGGATGCCTTTTTCACGGTACCACTCCACCCTGACTGTCAATACCTCTTCGCCTTCAGCTTTGAACGGCAACAGTATACCTGGAGTAGATTGCCCATGGGTATGGTATCTAGTCCAAATGAGTACAGCAAAGCCATGAAAGAATGTCTGGACAGGTGGCACTGCCCGGAGGGTACCACTCTCCTCCAGTATGTGGATGACTTGCTAATTGGAGGCAACACGAGAGAGGCATGTAGAGATGCAACTATCTCCTTGTTAAATCACCTTGCAGAGGAGGGATGCAGAGTATCCCCGGCCAAGTTACAATACAACAGGGACCGAGTTGTGTTTCTGGGTCATTGCATCTCCCAAGGAAAAAAACACTTGACACAAGACCGAAAGAAGGCTATTCTGAATAGCAAAATGCCACAAAATGCAAAACAATTGAGGGGATTCCTAGGATTGGTCGGATATTGCCGACAATGGATACCAGAAATGTCCAATGTTTGTAAGCCACTCTATGACTCTGTAAACACACAGGGAAAACTGGAACTCAGTGAAGGGCAAATGCATGCTATTCAGACCTTGAAGGCTGCAATCAGTGAAGCACCCGTTTTGGGCCTGCCAAATTATACCAAGGGATTCAGGCTTTACTGCCACGAGTCCAAAGGCCACACTGCTGGAGTCCTGACACAGGACCATGGAGGACATGACAAGCCAATTGGCTATTACAGCTGTCAGATTGACACCGTTGTCAATGCAATGGCACCCTGCCTGAGGGCAGTAGCAGCAGCGGCGGAGATGCTGACTAAGACTGCAGACATTGTGCTAGGGAACCCGTTGGAAGTTTATGTACCCCATGAGGTTCACGTGGTCATGCAGAACCTGACCACAAAGCACATTTCGTCAGCGAGATTGACCAGATATGAACTGGCACTTTTAACGCCCACAAATATCACCCTCAAAGGGTGTGCGAAATTAAATCCAGCTACCCTGCTACGAGAGACAGTGAAAGATGAAATAGAAAGTCATGACTGCAATGCAGAAATGGAGGATCATTATCTGGAAGCACAGAGAGTAAGAGACACCCCCATTCCCAATGCTGACCTCACAGTGTTTGTAGATGGATCCCGCTTCTATACTGAAGAAGGGCACCCTGTTACAGGATATTCTGTGGTCACCAAGGATGAAATCCTTTTCCAAGGAAAACTACCTGGGCATCATTCCGCCCAGGTGGCAGAGCTTATGGCTCTCATGCAGGCTTGCATAGTAGGAAAAGAAAAAAGGCTCAATGTCTACACCGACTCAAGATATGCCTTTGGCATATGTCACGATTTTGGCCAACTATGGAAATTAAGAGGCTTTCTGACCACCTGTGGAAAACCTATCAAACATGGTGGGCTCATTAAGAAAGTCCTTGAGGCACTGTGGTTCCCCGAGGAAATAGCAGTTCTAAAATGTGCAGCACACACCAGAGGCACGGATGAGGTTTCACTTGGAAATGCTAAAGCAGATGCCGCGGCAAAGGTAGCGGCTGTAACTGGCACCGAGTCTGTGGAAATCTTCATGGCCACATCTTGCTCCGACAGTCCGGATCAAGTAGATTTGGCTGTCCTGGAGAAATTGCAAATGCAAACCGATGAAAACACAAAACGGAAGTGGCGAGACCAGGGATGTAAGGAAACTGCTGGACTTTGGGCCCATGAGGATGGAAGGTACTGTGCTCCTCCAGCATTGTATCCATATTTGGCGGAGGCATCGCACGGCCCCTCTCATCTAGCCAAAGGAGCAATGGTCTCCACAATCACATCTCACTGGGTGGCCCCTGGATTCACCACTGTTGCAGAGAAATTCTGTCAAGGGTGCGAAACATGTCAGATACATAATCCTGGGAGGCTCGTCAAAACCCCAATTAAACATTTGCCCAAAGCACAGTATCCCTTCCAGAGGCTGCAGATTGATTACATTCAATTGCCAAAATGCCAACAATTCCAATATGTCCTAGTTTGTGTAGACATGTTTTCAGGATGGGTAGAGGCCTGGCCTGTAGCCAATGCAACGGCATCAGTCACTGCAAAGAAACTATTGCAGGAAATTGTGTGCAGGTATGGCCTAATGGAGACGGTAGAATCTGATCAGGGGAGCCATTTCACAGGCCAAGTGATGGCTGAGGTTATGGGAGGACTCCAAATTGAACAAAAGTTCCATACTCCCTACCATCCACAGGCATCAGGGAAGGTCGAAAGGTATAATGGGATCATTAAGAATAGACTAGCAAAAATTTGTGAAAATACGCGCCTTACCTGGGTGCAAGCTCTCCCTCTGGTATTGAAATCCATGCAACATACTCCTAGAGGTCCAGAAAAACTATCTCCATTTGAGATATTGTTTGGGAGACCCCCAATGACAGGATTGTTTTTCCCACAAGAGATGACGACATTAATGCATTGTTCCTTGAAAATGTATGTGCAGGAATTACACCAGCAGCTCACTAAGTTGCATGCCCAAGTGTTCTCTTCTATTCCAGACCCAAATTTTGACGGTGAATCTCACTCCCTATAGCCTGGAGATTGGGTGGTGATCAAGAAATTTCAACGAAGAGGACTGGAACCTAGGTTTGAGGGTCCTTACCAGGTATTGCTGACCACCCCCACCTCAGTGAAGGTAGAGGGAAAAATCTCCTGGGTGCATGCTTCTCATTGCAAACAAGTTCAGAAGGAGGTTTAGGGAAGCGGGTGGAATGGGCACGTTTCCCCTCTTTTTAAGTGTACTCAGCTGGTATATTCTCATTTCTGCTCAAGAACCAACAACTCCTGGGGCAAAAACCCCGTTTGTCCATGGACCAGAACCAGTACCCTGGACTCCACCGGAGGAGTATAGTAAATGGGGAATAAAACCTGAGGGGTGGAGTCCCACACAGATCCATAAGGCAGAGTGCAAACACGGACAAGTCCTTCCCCGATACCCAATGTACTTTCATGGGTATATACTCATTCATGCCATAGCAGGGATGAGTTTTGATGGGTCCTTCCTAGAACATACCACCGGCCTCGATCCACAACCTTACAGATTTCACACAGCCCATGGGGACATTAATGCAGGGAATCTACTAGATAGGCTTTGCCGTCTTACATACGGAATGGCCAATCTTCCTGAGTGGGTACGAACACAAGGGGTGGTGAAAGACAGACCCGACACCATAATGTATGTCACCTATCACATAGATGAGAACATTGCCTTGTGTGAAGGAGATTGGGACCCCAAAGATAGGGAATGTCTCATCCCCGGAATTTTTCCTGAAAAATCAAATGACAGCCAATCTACCAAGAGAATGTTTGTAGATCTTGATACCGAGACCTATGAAATGTCCATAAACAATTTAACCAAGGGGTCAGATCTATGGAGGATAAAATGCAAAAATAGCAAATTATATCCAATAGATCCCACAGGGGAGAACTATGAAGGGTGGTATATTGTGTACATCATCTTCAATCAGGGGGAAGAGAGAGAATATAAGAGGTACTATTATGATTTTCCAGAACTGGTTCAAGGGTCACTAGCCGACAAGTGTTTCCACCCCGCTGAGGGAACCCTTGAGATTCTGATCACTAAGCATCCCACCTATGATAGGAGGACACATCCGCTAAACTACTTGTCAAAGAAAAAGGTGGTATTGCAGTTGAATTGTAGTAACGCTCATCAGGCCGTGTGGTATGAACGAGCAAATGTAACTCTCTCTGCCAAATATACCAACACTGTAATCTTAAAAATTAGGACCGATGCTGAGAACAAACAGTATGAGGTCCTGGATTTACAACCAAGACTTTCCATACATGCCTTTGTGTTGCAGGTAATGAGGGATACCTGTGTCCCCGAGACAGAGGGTCACTATTTTATCGACACAGCTTACTGGCCCCCAAATCAGTCCTTGGTTTTTAACAGTCCAAACCCATGGAAGTGGGATGTCTTATGCAATGGGGTGGATCTGCCTAGTGTGAATGAGTGGATGAATGGAAGGCCAATGAATGAAGAAATGAGAGGCGTGCATATGACTGTGGACTGGCAAGACCCCCAAGGATACGATCTGGATCTAGACTTACATCTAGATGGCCCATTTGTGTGGCCATTCTGCAACGCATTTGACGAAGGCTGTTGGACCTTTATGCAAATGACAAAACTTAAGAGGGATGACATGTTCCCCGGAATCAGTACCCCTGTTATGGATCCTAAACATTGGTATCCCTGGAAAGGGCGAGGAAAGATCTGTGTGACAGTGGTACGAGTACCCAATGAGTTGGATGTTCTTGTGCCAGCAAAAATTAGTTCAGACTCCTGTAAAGCCCCTATAGTGAAGGCTGCAGATCTAGTCATCCCTTTACTCTCCTCTCACTGGACAGTACTAACAGAAACACAATTTATGTTATATACATGGAGAATAACCTTATCTGATTTCCGAGTTGATAAATGGGATCAACGGTGTAAAACCTTTATAAAGAATCAGATATACATGTTAAAGGAATGGATGCATTCTGGATATTCAGAATATTCCCCCATTAGAGCAAAGAGAGACCTAATAGAGACTGCCTTAGGAGCAGGGGGTGTTGCCCTGGGTAGCCTAAACACAATGGATCTAGAGGTACTCAGAAACAAGCTAGGAGGGTTGGCACAGCATGTTGGGGAAGGGGTTAAGGTGCAGCTAGATGTGAATCATATCCTTGAAAATCTACAACATGCTCATATTGATGCTACTGCCTCATTGTCTAAGATAATGAAACAGAAGTTCACTGGACTTATAGCGGGATTATCTAAAGTACAAGAAGACATCCAACTTGCTTTATCTTGCACCCAGGTACAATCAGAACTATCCCAGGACCTCAGAGTAATGATTGCTTCTTTTTCAGCAGGACAATTTCCACTAAATTTGAGAAAGCAGGCATGTAGGGTAGTATCCAAGTTTGCTATGAGTCATATGGATTGGTGGATGACTCAATTCCATGGCTGTCAGAACCTGACTTGCACGGTCTCATCCCTGATTCCGGTCGCCGGGACGGAACATCGTGCTTATACCACGGTCAATTTGGGTACTATCCTATCGGGCTCTACCGTGTTACACCCCCGAGTCCATCATGATCTGATGGTTTATGAGTCGGGACAACCTCAAATGATTGATACTGATGGGTGCTGGAGGAAGGAAGGGGTGGTGTTATGCCAAGGGAAACAGGATAGGATCACGAGACAACAATGCTGGCACAGGGAAGGGTCATGTCTCATGGATGCCGAGGAATTGTCCCAACCTTATGTAAAATACTTGGGGCAAGGGTATTGGTGCTGGTATCAAATGCACAGTGATGCCCTATATTCTGCCTACGGGTTAAACTGTACTCAACGTGGTACATTACCTCAGGGAGTCTACTGTACATCTTCCCCGGTCCTTGGAATAGATATAGCCGAGACACAAGGACGTACCCCTATTACCCCAGAGAAGAGGCTTGATATCAAACCTGACACCCCCATACACCTACAGAAACTTCCTCTGGGATTTGGGGCAGAGTTAAAGGCTTGGCTGGTAGATTTCGGACAACAGAATGAAATATTAAATGTACTAAGAGATGCTGAGAAACAAGCCACCATACGACTCACCCATGATCAAAATAAATTGATCCAAGTATCCCATGCTTTAGAAGCAGACGCTAAGATTTCCTGGTGGGAAAGTTTATTTGGGTATAGTCCTAACGCTACAGCTTTCCTAAACATTTTGCTCCACCCTGTTGTTGTCCTAATCTGTGTAGCCTTATTGCTTTCCCTGATGCAAGTAATAATGTGCATTGCTATCAGGAGAATGAACGCCAAAGCTATGAGAATGTGCACCTCAACGAGGTATCTTCTCTCAAGGAACAGAAAAAGCTACTGACTCAGAAACAAATCTCTGAGGAAGCTTGATCCAATCCAGGCCAGTACAAAGAATTGCGCATTTAAAAGAGAACCCTAGAACTATATTGTTCTTACGTTTTTTTTGTTTTTTTTGGTACTCGTATTTTTACATTTTGATTATGTTCAATTTTTTTTTAGTTTTTATACATCCAATTTAAATTTTTAAGAATTTTTATTTTTTTCATTGTAACCTTTATTCATTAGAATTTTTTTAACGTTTCCTTTTTTAAATTAATTTTAAGTTTTGGTAAAAGTAATTTTTATTAATTTTTATTTTTCAGCTTTATTTCTAGGTCTTTCATTTTTTTATCAATTTTTATTTCTTTATTTTTAATGTTTATTTAATTTTTAATTTTTTGATAATTTTTTTTAAAATTTTTAATTTTAAATTTTTTTCCTTTTTTAAAAAAAATGTTTTGTTTGATACATTTTTTCATTAATTTTAATTTTAAATTTTTAGTTTCTTAATTATTGTTCAGTTTTATTTTTTATCTTTCCCTTTTCAAAAAAAAAAAAAAAGAAGGGGGGGGGAGTATAATTTTTTGATTTTAATCTTTTATTAATTTTCTCTCTCTCTCCATCAGTTTTTTTTCATTTCATTCAGGTGGGAAAAGTTCCAAAATGTTTGGACTTTGCCCACCTGAAAGGGGGAGTAGTGCATAGATCTGAAAGTACAGATAATGCATTATTATTTTTTTTTAAATTGAACTATATATATGTTTTTTTCTTGTTTTTATGTTTTTTACTATTCTCCTTTCCTTTTATTACTCACCTCTCGTCCTTTCTTCTTTAATATTAGGCTCTCAAAGCTTTGTCTTTTGGTTTCTATCATCCACCTTCTCAGGATAATGTAACTAGGACATCAGTCATATCATTCATTGTTTAAAACGCATGAGCATTCCTGCCCACCAGCACCATATTGTACACCCAGTGAAGTCAGAGTATCCAGTTAGCATGTCTTAATGTAGTTGTACTCCCCTAGTCTGCCCACTGCTTTAACCTGAGCCCTGTGAACAGGTGTGGTGAACCCAGGGACCTGACAATAGCAGACAGTGTTGACTATCCCTACCATCAAGGGCAATGGATGATACTGGCCGTGGCGCGGTCTCGGTACCCTGTGGGGATCCCACCTGACTCGTCCACATTGCACCCCTCATAGATATTCCTGTCTGACATTCTCCCTCTTGTTCTTGTTTTTTTGTATTCATGCACGACTGTCCGGAGGCCCGCCCAACCACCACCTGAAGAAGCAACGCATCTCTTAAGAAAAACGTGCCACGAATAAGACTCTTCTGAAACTTTCCTTCACCATGCTGAAAAGTGCTGTCTCGCGGTCCGATCCAATCGTGACAATCATAACACCAATATTTCCAAGCTACAGGACTAAATATGCAAGGATCCCACCAGTAATGTTTGAATTCCGCTCTTCCAATGCAGAGGGGCGATGAAGCATTGCAGTACAGACTCTCATGGGTCGGATGTGAAGTCTCAAAGGCACCAAAACTGTCTCAAGTCTACCTTGATGGGTTACGGCGGGTTCAAGAAAGGAAGAGGCCGCAGTGGTGGTGGGGGAAGGGTCGGAGGGCTTCTGGGCCGGTGTGGGTGGGTACAAGATCATTGAAGGAGGTCATAAGTTCAATAATGAACTTGAGGGGGTACTGTGGTGGATATTTTGAACATTTCATATACTAAATAAAGCACCATGCCCCAATGGATGTATATGTAGGGGGATGGGTGTAACCGTATATAATGTTACAGGAATATATATATATATTTTGTGATATAATGCCAAGTTATGTTCCTAAAGGACAGTTTTTACTGCCTACTGAGAATATAAGGGAGGTCTCAGGTGATACTCAGATATCTTTTGTCTACACCGCAGGGGCCCTTAGCATGCTAATGCGGGAACTGGTTACACTGCTGATAAAGCAACCAGTATTTCAGCTTTAGAGTGGGCAGGCTAGGTAAAGAGACTTGAGATTTCAACCAATCAGGTGGTCAGCTTTGAACCAATGAGACCACCGGATTTTGGATTCTGGCATGGAAGGGGTATAAATTAGTCAGCCAGAGCCATGATGAGCCCCTTGCGAATGATGTCCTGACCTGAGGAGCATGGTGAAGTACTCTGTAAATATACCTCATTTCCTTAATCTCTCCTGTAACTCTAATCTTCCTTTAACTTGTGCTGATACACGGTTGTCTCCCTTATAGCCATATTCTTATGTAATATTATTGTGTAATAGCCATATTCTTATGTAATATTATTGTGTTGTATGAGTAACCTCTTTGTTTCAAAGGTGATATAATTTATGTTATAGTCACAAGTTCTGGATTAATACAAGTTTCTTCTTTCCTGTATAATAAACTACTTTTTTCCTTTTTCGTACCGCTATCGTTTGCTTGATTTTATATAGACCAAAGGTTTAATCAATCATTTTTATGTATCATTAATATGTCAAGTAAGGTATAAACATTGCCAACACAGGTGATCACTGGTGAAAGGGTTAACTAGGGGCAATTAGGGGGTTAAAACCTTTATTAGATAATATATGGGGGTACCTGACGCTATAAAAACCTGCGGCGAACCTAAAAAAAATTACTGGCTACCGATCTGGATCACCGACGCTAAGACAGCGATCAGAAAAATGATCGCTTAGCGACAGTGGTGATAGGGGGTGAAAGGGTTACCTGGGGGGCGATCAAGGGGGTTAAACCTTTATTAGATAATTTATGGGGGTACCTGACGCTATAAAAACCTGCGGCGAACCTAAAAAAAATTACTGGCTACCGATCTGCATCACCGACACTAAGACATCGATCAGAAAAACGATTGATTAGCGACAGTGGTGATAGGGGGTGAAAGGGTTACCTGGGGGGCGATCAAGGGGGTTAAACCTTTATTAGATAATTTATGGGGGTACCTGACGCTATAAAAACCTGCGGCGAACCTAAAAAAAATTACTGGCTACCGATCTGCATCACCGACACTAAGACAGCGATCAGAAAAATGATCGCTTAGCCACAGTGGTGATAGGGGGTGAAAGGGTTACCTGGGGGCGATTAAGGGGTTAAACCTTTTTTCGATAATTTATGGGGGTACCTGACGCTATAAAAACCTGCGGCGAACCTAAAAAAAATTACTGGCTACCGATCTGCATCACCGACGCTAAGACAGCGATCAGAAAAATGATCGTTTAGCGACAGTCGTGATAGGGGGTGAAAGCGTTACCTGGGGGGCGATTAAGGGGGTTAAACCTTTATTAGATAATTTATGGGGGTACCCGACGCTATAAAAACCTGCGGCGAACCTAAAAAAAACTGGCTATCGATCTGCATCACCGACAATAAAACAGCGATCAGAAAAATGATCGCTTAGTGACAGCGGTGCTAGGGGGTGAAAGGGTTACCTGGGGGGGCGATCAAGGGGGTTAAACCTTTATTAGGTAATATATGGGGGTACTCGACGCTAGAAAAACCTGTGGCGAACCTAAAAAAAATTATTGGCTACCGATCGGCATCACCGACGCTAAGACGGCGATCAGAAAAATGATCGCTTAGCGACAGTGGTGATAGGGGGTGAAAGGGTTATCTGGGGGGTGATCAAGGGGTTAAACCTTTATTAGGGGGGGTTAGGGGGCTACACTGGACCTAAAACTAAACTTTGGTGACAATTTTACAGTCACAAATGTCACTGATTGCAGTGATCAGTAAATAAATGGTCACTGCAATCAGTGACACTGTGGCTGGGGGCTGGGGGGTAATCTGGGGGGTGATCTGAGGCTGTCTGGGGGGGCCTGGGAGGGCGATTTATGTACCTATGTGTCCTGGTGTCAGTGTAGTGTTTTGTGCACTAACCTGGCATCTTCTCCTGTACGGCGCTCGGTATATGTGAGCGCCGCAGGAGAGATGACATCACTTCCTCTGCCTGTGTAAACATTACACAGGCAGGGGAAGCTCTCTCATTCACCGGGAGCGATCGAGAGGGGGTGGCCGGAATCGAACAGCCGTCCCCTCATGCCTGATCGCTCCCGATCAGTTAACCACCGCTCACTGTAAAGAAGGGGGGTCCGATCGGACCCCCCAACTATACAAAGGCAGTCACGTAGATATACGTGATTCTGCCTGTCGGTGCCATTCTGCCGACGTATATTTACAGTGGGCGGTCGTTAAGTGGTTAAACTGACACCTTTGCATAGTTGTGGCGAGTGCCTGAACCTTCCCCTGCTCTTCTCTTCCTTCTACTTTCTCAACGTTTACAGCATAAGAAAATAAAGCCTGACTGTTGAAGGTTTTACATCTGTGTGGACATTGCATTACTACAGACTCTCCTACCCGGACAACGAAGCTGAAGAGGTAACGTGCAAAACCCAAAACTAACCAGCAGCTCCTACGGGGGTAGTGCTACATATGCTATATATGGCTTAAAGTTATGCTATTTGAGTGTGTTTTTTATAAAAATGTAATTGAAATTTTAAAAAAATACTACACAAGGAGGAGGGTATCTTTTTGTTTTTACTTCTAGCATCAGTAGCATTCAGCCCACTGCAAAAAGAGAATCTGGAGGTGAGAAGACAGATTTCAAATTGTGTTTCAAATAGTGTATGCAAGCAGCTGTGTCTCAGCCCAAACTGAAGGAGTATGGATGTCATTGGGAGATTATTACACAGGACACAGAATGAGTGAAGACTGAACTTTGGAAACAGTTAATATCCACAAGATGGGAGCCATGAGTAATTCAGACTGTGACATTTTTTTTTTCTACAACACATAACTGTGTTTGGTTTTAAACACATACAAAGGATTTGTGTGGACCATAACAATCAATATAGTGAGAACTCTTGAAGACTTTTTTTCATTTACAGAAAGTACACTTGAGACATGCAGTGATACATATGGTATAGAAGCTATGTGTTGCTCTGAGTCTTTTCTGTGTATATATCTAGTAATGCAAAGGAGAATGTGTCAGCTGTTCCCAAGGAGTGAACATTGATTTCTGGTTGTTCCTTTTTTGGGGCTATAAGACAGCTTGATGTGGCTGCATACAAATTTGAAGAGGGTCATTACCAATTGGAATTGTGATAAACAATGATTGCTATGTGAGTAGACGAGTGATCGATGAGGTAAAAGAGTTGCTCTTTTTTGTTCTTTTCTGTGTATAATCAAGGTTGCATTTTTAGCTGAGATTTTTTTTTGTGTGCGTTTAGAACATAACAAAGCCCTCATTATTTGACATTCTAAGCCAGCTGAACTAGGTTCAGAGGCAAGGAAGTGCATTGTTAGGAGTTGTTTACTATGGTGATGAATAGCCACATTATTTTGCTATGATATGTGAAGGGTTTGGGTTTACTGCAAGCCCAACCTTGACTCAGACCAGAAGCTCATCCATACGTAGCCAATATATCACCTTCCCCTCTCCTCATCATCATGACATAGGGGGGAGGTGTTCTGTAGTCTACAGAGGTGAACTTGGCAGGGCTGATAAGACTGCTTGAGATAAAACTGCAGACTGCACAGGACACATAAGACAAAGAAAGGCTGCAATCCCGCTCCAGGTGATACAATAGCTGTACTGAAGATCTGGTGCTGGTCCAGTCCGTGAACTGAAAGACTGTCAAAGTATGTGTAAAAAAGGTGACCGCACTCCAATCTTCAGAAGAATGAATGCTTTAATCGTAAAAATCTACGCATAACATCATTAGGCCATGATACAACAGGACCATAGCCAGTAGTGTATTTAGGTTTTGTGCTGCCCTAGGCCTGACTAAACTCGTGCACCCCCTAATTTAAAAATGTCCCACCCCTTCCTGTCAAGGCCACACCCCTTTCTGATTAAGACCCACCCTGAAATGTTCGAGTGGGGACACTAGTTCTGAGGGCCTGTGGGGGGGGGCAATGGACTCCCCTAATTTGCATAGATTTCCTCTCACTTCCTGTTTGGCTATGGGGCAGGAAGTGAAGGGAAATCTCTGCAATGGGACAGGGATGGTAAAAAAAATAAACTGACAGGGGCTATAACCCTCCCTTACTCTATCCAAAAAAAAAAAAAAGTGTTGCCTATAGTTCTACTTTAAGCACAAATTTGTGATAATTTTATGGAGAGGACTAAGAAGATATAACCATGACAATGGTGCAGCAGAAAACATATAGCACAGTGAGGAAGGTTTGTGGTCCAGGATAATTGGACAGTCAAAATTATAAGCAACGCCCCCCCACCCCCCAGTTGCGGAATGCTGGCCGCCCGCATACCTGAAGCAGTGCGGCCGCTTTATGGGCGTGCTTGACTAATTTGCCTCTCAGCCCAGTCCGCCCCATAAGACTGACGCTACACTAACAGTGTAGCGCAAGCCAGTGGGGACTCTTTCCGTGCCGCCTAGGCCAGGATACAGCGTTGACCAGGGCAGCAAGGTTAACATGTTTCACAAACCAAATCGCTTAATAACCCAGGACACATGACTGGATTTCTGCCAGAATAAACAGACATTTTTTGCAATGATTAAACAGATATAACAAAACTAAATCATTGGTATAGTTAACAGACTAAAATGGAACAAATAAGTGAAGTCTATTGTTATGGGTTACATATACTCTAAACCAGTGGTTTCCAAGCTGTAGCCCGAGGCCGGGTGCGGCCCTTTGCTTGCCTTTATCCAGCCCTTGGTGCACTATTCCTCCCACTGATAGGAGACACTATTCTGCCAACTGACTTCAACAATGGAGCACCATTTCTTCTACTGACACCAACAATGGGGCATTATTCCTCCCAATGATACTAACAATGGGGCTATGTTGCTTCCCCTAATACCAAATGTGGTGATGTTTACTCCCACTAATGCCAAGAAAATGTGCATTCCTGCTGGTCACAGAATGGCCGCCCTAATGTCTGAAGAACAAAAAACTGACCCTTTGTATAGAAAGTTTGGAGACCCCTGGTCTAAACCCTTCCAAATCACAGAGTCACATCCGGAAGCTGCACATCCAAAAATTCAGAAAATGCCAGAAATTAAGGTAGAAATTTATAGAATTGTCAATTATTGATTTAGGACTGTTCTTGACCTGAACCCTAGAGGGTCAGTATACATTTCACAGTGATTTTAAGAAGCTCAATAAAGACAAAATTCTACCTAATAGTAAATAGATTTGTTAAAAGCTGGCAAAGGCTAGGATTCTGACCAGGCTAGATGTTATGAAACAATTCCGTTCCGCTAGCTAATGAAATAAATATTGCGCTGTTGCAGCCTTTAAGATGGCAGGACTGGTAACTAACCCTGACAAGTGTTGCGTTGATGCACCAGAGCTAAATACTTTTTTTGCGGTATAGGATACAGATAGTTAAACTGCAGATAAGAAATTAGCAATACTAGTCTAGGCTTTTTTGAGGTTAGCAGACGGTCTATACCATATTTTGCCCCACTATTGGGTCTCATTGGAAAAGGGGCATTTAATAGCATTAGTTAGACTGCTAAAGGTGAAATTGCAGGGTATTGCAGGGTATTGCAGGGTATTGCAGAGTATTGCAGGTTATTGCAGGGTATTGCAGAGTATTGCAGGGTATTGCAGAGTGTGGCAGGGTATTGCAGAGTATTGAAGAGTATTGCAGAGTATTGAAGAGTATTGCAGAGTATTGCAGGGTATTGCAGGTTATTGCAGGGTATTGCAGGTTATTGCAGGGTATTGCAGGGTATTGCAGAGTGTGGCAGGGTATTGCAGAGTATTGAAGAGTATTGCAGGGTATTGCAGGGTATTGCAGGGTATTGCAGAGTATTGCAGGTTATTGCAGGGTAGTGCAGGTTATTGCAGGGTAGTGCAGGTTATTGCAGGGTATTGCAGGGTATTGCAGAGTATGGCAGAGTATTGCAGAGTATTGCAGGGTATTGCAGAGTATTGCAGCTTATTGCAGGTTATTGCAGGGTAGTGCAGTGTATTGCAGGGTATTTCAGAGTATTGCAGGGTATTGCAGGGTATTGCAGAGTGTGGCAGGGTATTGCAGAGTATTGCAGGGTATTGCAGGGTATTGCAGGGTATTGTAGAGTGTGGCAGGGTATTGCAGAGTAGGGCAGACTATTGCAGGGTATTGAAGAGTATTGCAGGGTATTGCAGGGTATTGCAGGGTATTGCAGGTTATTGCAGGGTAGTGCAGGTTATTGCAGGGTAGTGCAGGTTATTGCAGGGTATTGCAGGGTATTGCAGAGTATGGCAGAGTATTGCAGAGTATTGCAGGTTATTGCAGGTTATTGCAGGGTAGTGCAGTGTATTGCAGGGTATTTCAGAGTATTGCAGGGTATTGCAGGGTATTGCAGAGTGTGGCAGGGTATTGCAGAGTATTGCAGGGTATTGCAGGGTATTGCAGGGTATTGTAGAGTGTGGCAGGGTATTGCAGAGTAGGGCAGACTATTGCAGGGTATTGCAGGGAATTGTAGAGTATTGCAGGGTATTGCAGAGTAGGGCAGAGTAGGGCAGAGTATTGCAGGGTATTGCAGAGTAGGGCAGAGTAGGGCAGAGTATTGCAGGGTATTGCAGAGTAGGGCAGAGTAGGGCAGAGTATTGCAGGGTATTGCAGGGTATTGCAGAGTAGGGCAGAGTAGGGCAGAGTATTGCAGGGTATTGCAGGGAATTGCAGAGTATTGCAGGGAATTGCAGAGTATTGCAGGGTATTGCAGAGTAGGGCAGAGTATTGTAGGGTATTGCAGGGAATTGCAGAGTATTGCAGAGTAGGGCAGATTATTGCAGGGTATTGCAGAGTAGGGCAGGGATGGCTGAGCAGGGATTGATGGATCTCTCCCCTCTCACACTGTACCGATCGGTACAGAGAGGGGAGAGAGGAACCAGCGTCATGACATGACACCGGTTTGTTTACAAGTGATCGCTCCGTCATTTGACAGAGCGATCACGTGGTAAACGGCCGCTATCAGCGGCTATTTACCGCGATCTGTGATGCGCCAGGTCCCCTGGACCCGGCGATCACGGACACTCCCGTGTGCGCGCGATTCTGGGAGGACGTTATATAACGCCCTCCCAGAGTTAAGGAACCACCCTGTCGCCGTTATTGGGCGTTGGTTAAGTGGTTAAATGAAGGTAGAGTATCATAGTGTAAAAAGTTTTCTAATAAAAAGTAAACGGAAAACTCACATTTTAAAGTACATATCTGATGCACTGCAGACAACAAGCCTCTTTCCCCTCAAGGGTCCTGGTCTTCAGACACTCACAAGGATCACAAACTTTCTGTCACACGGCTTGACGTCATCAGCCCTGCCCTATGTGTTACATCACTAAACATACCATAATTTTTTTTCTGTTTTAGGCCTTGAAGAGCCAGTATCGTATTATGTCTCCAGGAAGACAAAATCCAGAAATTTTGCTGTTTATTAACCACTTCCTTACCGAGTCATAGTGAAATGACGTCGGCAGGAACCCTCCTTCCCTCCGGGTGGACGTCATATGACGTCCTGAGCTTCTTGGGCCGCTAGGGGGGCATTGCCCGGGACCCGGTGCGCGTGCCCGGCGGACATCGCGACCGCCGGGCACGCGCACCAGGTCCCGGGCGATGCCGTTTGCACGCGCACGCTGCCGGCGGCGCGCGTGCGCCCCCTAGCGGCCCAAGAAGCTCAGGACGTCATATGACGTCCACCCGGATCACGGCTGTCAGAAGAGAGGAGACTGATGTGTGTTCCCAGTGCAGAGGAACACAGATCGGTCTCCTACCCTTGTGAGTCCCTTCCCCCTACAGTTAGAATCACTCACTAGGGAACATATTTAACCTCTTGATCGCCCCCTAGTGTTAACCCCTTCCCTGCCAGTCACATTTACACAGTAATCAATGCAGTTTTAAAGCACTAATCGCTGTATAAATGTGAATGGTCCCAAAAACGTGTCAAAAGTGTCCGATATGTCCGTTGCAATGTCACGGTCACAATAAAAATTGCAGATCGCCGCCATTACTAGTAAAAAAATCAAAATAAATAAAAATGCCATAGATCTATCCCCTATTTTGTAGATGCTATAACTTTTGCGCAAACCAATTAATAAACGCTTATTGCGATTTTTTTTACCAAAAATATGTAGAAGAATACGTATCGGTCTAAACTGAGGAAAAAATAAATAAAAATTGTGATATTTATTAAATCAAAAAGTAAAAAATATTGTCGCTCTTCTTTTGTTTATAGCGCAAAAAAAAACAAAACGCAGAGGTGATCAAATACCACCAAACGAAAGCTCTATTTGTGGGGAAAAAAAACATAAAGATTTCATTTGAGTACAGTGTTGCATGACCGCGCAATTGTCATTCAAATTGCGACAGCGTTGAAAACTAAAAAATGGTCTGGGCAGGAAGGGGGTGAAAATGCCCTGTATTGAAGCGGTTAAAGGATTGCCTTATGCTTCTTGCTTGAAATATTGATGGCTACAATAGAGACAAATAATTTTCATAGTCAACTCAATATACAAATCACCTGACACACAGGCAGAGGAGGGTGTATGTGGATGTCCCTAGAGCAGAATTTAAATATCATATTAGGAAGGCAACCATGTTAAATATAAATTTAAAGATATTAGTTTACCCAAAAAATTTTTCAAAAATGTTTTTGTTTGAATGTATTTTCTGCTGATTTAAAGGGAAATTTAGATGTACTGAGTTGATATCACAGTAAGCACCTTGTATAACTTACAAAATAACCTGGATAAAACTGAAAACATACACATACCACAAGAAAGGTTATGGGATTGTACACCCCATTAACACCCATCATACCATAAGAACATACCTAAAATATAAAATAAAACACACAACAAGGATTGTGGAAAAGTTTAGGCTGCGGCCCCTTTATTGGGTTTAAAACAATTTTAATTATGAAATGAACTTTAACCTTTAATACCAAACAGAATCGCTGTTAACCATTAACAGACCAACATGCTTAGTCACCAAGACTCAAGCAGCAATATCTTATACCAACCAAATACCAGTTTACCAACCACTGTCCACCCACAAAGTGGGCGACATTACCCAAAAAGATAGACCTTCAATATCAAACAAAACTGTTGGTAACCAATAACAGACCAACTTGCTTAGTCACTAAGACTCAAGCAGTAATATCTTATATAAAACAAGTAACAGCGTACCAACCACTGTCCACCCACAAAGTGGGCGACATTACCCACATAAAGGGGGACCGTGACGGGGGGAAATAAAGGGGAGGGAGGGTGGGAGAGCAGGTCAAAAGATCCAGAAGGAAGGCTGAGGAGAATCCAGAGGTGAGTCCAACTGACAGACCTGAGGTAAATGCTAACTCCGCCCAGTGACAGGGGATGATATAAGTAAAAGGTTACACTCATTGGCTAGATGTTTCCCACCAAAGGATTTGTCGCCAATGTAGTGCTCTACAGCTGAGGTAAATCTTCCTAGCAACAGCAGGCAGCTTGTCACCTGAAACACAAAACAGAAAGAACCAGCAAAGCAGCCATAGAGACACGTGTACTTAACAATTATCATAGCCCTCTATTAAGAGTAAAATGTATTTATTAAACAAATGGGTGTTAGGGGTGACAATCCCATGGGGCCACTTCTCTGTTTTATTCTTTCGTGGCCCTGACATTCTGTAAACCACGTAAAAGGAACTCAAAGTGCCTTGGTTATGAAAGCATTATACTGTTGCATGCTCAAAATCAGATTTCTTTATTTTTTTTTATGCGTTATTGGATTTTATATGATAAATTTGGAAGACCGTGGGCAGTATATTTCGATACTTGATCTTTCTGCATTTTACTTTTAGCTACATATGGCTTTTACAGATTTTAAATAGTACATGTTGTGGAAGACACATCAATTTCCAAATGTAATATCCATCTTCCGATACCAATGATGTGACATTACATTTTTGTAACATTTTGTGAGTGCCATCAGCAGTAGGGAATTCCCTATGGCCTAAATGTCATATTGTGATCAATGTTTTGCCAGAAGCTGGTCACTGCTGTAACTTTTCTCCAATTAACAGACAAATAGGTCTTGCTGACTATCTCTGTATCCAACATGGTGCCTTAATAGTTTCATATGCCTCAGAGGGCATAAAACTCTTGATAGAACTTCTAAATCTGTAGCCTCACAACACTGTAACATGATGGAATTATCTTAGGTTTTAAGCTTTGAGGGCAAAAAAATCAAAACAATGTCAATGCTTTTTTTTTTTCTAGTACATTGCCAACTTTAGCAATAAATGTACTGTAAAATTAATTATAAACAAAGAATATTTAAACTTTTTGTAAATATATTACATACAGAAAGCAAAATCATTCTAGTAAGAGGTTAAAATTGCAGAAACAGTTTAGTGATTGCTGCAGATTCTATCAACATTTATTTTAGCTGGAAAGCAATGTTCTTCTGTTCTGACAGTGGAACATGTTTAGATAATGTTGTACTGGATAAGCTTTCACCTCCCATCACATCACTGCAAAACTTTGCCTAGAGCTGCAAACCTCAGAAGGTCAGACTAAACGAATAAACTATTGCTTTTATTCAAACGCATGTATATGAAATGGAAGGTTGTTTCCTTGTAGCAGAATAGTATTTCCAATTTTCATAAAAAAAAAATGGGTGAGGAAAATTAGGAGGGCAGAGGCGGCTCTAGGCTTAGTGAGGCCTTAGGCAAAACTTAGGCATGAGGCCCCACTCATGTCCATAATGGGAAAAATAATTCAAGCAAGAAAAATGGCTGCAGAAAATGCACGGATCTAGCACACAGGTGATCAGCACCACTTCCAGGGCACCCTCCTCACCCATCAGACATATTCAGCCAATGCAAGAGGGGGGGTGAGAAGGAGAGGGGTGATAGAGAGATCCGATGGCGCCAACATTAGTATTGATCACAGGCAAATTAGGCGACCACGAGGCCCCTGTGAGTGCGAGGCCTTAGGCGACTGCCTAATTTGCCTAATTAGTGAGGGTTATACTATAGTATGCTATTGCTAAAGACTTTCGTTTTATTCTGCTAACCTAGAATAAAACCTTTTTTATTTTGGATTGTGCAGAGAAGGGTTAGATCAGGAGTGTCCAACCTTTTGATGTTCCCGGGCCACACTGGAAGAAGATGAATTGACTTGGGCCACAAAAAATACACTAACAATAAGGATAGCTGATGAGCAGAATAAGTCAGTTACCGTTAACGATCACTGATATAGATAATGTACCTATCTGAGTAATAAAACGTAATTTTTTGTAATGTTTGTTATTATAAAAAAAAAAAAAGAGGGCAACATAAAACAAGTGCGATATTTGACACTGTTTTTTATAAACTAACGCATCAATATCTGTTTCGACGGATGTAGTAGCAATTCTCAATTAATTCTCAAGGTGCTCTTTAGATATTTTGGTTCTAATTGTTCGTGTGCTTCATCCTTGAAAATAATTGCTCACAAATATAGGTGCTGCTGAAAACTGGGGACATATATAAGGCGTGATTGTGAAGAGTGAGAGATTTTTCTTTGGGAAGATAAAACTTATAAAAGTCCATTAAAGTGGTTGTAAACCCACTTTTGCAACTTGTACCTACAGGTAAGCCTAGATTAAGGCTTACCTGTAGGTGCAAGAAATATCTCCTAAACCTACACGGTTTAGGAGATATTTGCTAAAAATGACATGCATCCGTGTCTACGGCGCATGCGTGCCGTAGACAACGGCGCATTCATAGGGTTAATCCCATTCACAAATCCGGCTAAGTCTCAGCAATGCTTCGGCTTAGCCGGATTTGACGGCTCCCGCGCGCATGCGCGGAGTCACGTCTTCGCCGCTCCGGCCAATCACAGCGCGGGAGCGGCGCTGTGATTGGCTGGAGCAGCGATACCCGGAAGTAACCTTCCGGCTATCGCCGCAGCGATGGCTGCGGCTGAAGAGGGAGACGAGGACGGCTTCGGGGGCCCCGATCTAAGGTAAGTGATGCATAATGAGCTATTATGCTAGTCATATTAGCTCATTATGGCTTTCTCTTACAGGTGGTTTTAAAAAAATAAATTTAGGGGTTTACAACCACTTTAAAGAAACACTGGGGCAGATTTACCAACACTGGAGCACTCAGAATCTTGTGCAGCTCTGCATGGTAGCCAATTACCTTCTAACTGCAGCTTGTTCAGTTAAACTTTGGCAATAAAACCTGGAAGCTGATTGGTTTCTATGCAGAAATGAGCCTCATTTTGCACTTCTCCAGTTTTAGTAAATAAACCTCATAGTCAAATTTTTCTTCAGTCACATGTGTAAATACATTTTTACAAACAATCCCCCAAAAATCTATATTTTTAAATAAGTTTACGATTTTATGTTGGGCCTCATTCATAGCCGTCGTGGGCCCTGCGCGGCCCTCGGGCTGCAGGTTTGACAACCCTGGGTTAGAGCCTCAGAAACTGAGAGGAAATATGTCCAGCAGGGAAAAAGATAATAACCAAAACCCAAAAGAGATACCAACCTTTCCTACTTTTAACATAACTTCATCTTATTGCAATACAGTTATAAGGACGCGTCAGCTTATCAAGTCATTCTTATTGATAGCTTCTGTTTTTTGTCTGGTCAGATGTCAGTCAATAAAAACTATAGCAAAAGTGGAAGGGGGTCTTTCTATCATTTAAAAGGGTATTGACACTACATGGTAGAATCCTAAATAGAGGGGTTTCCATTAAAATTAAAAGTACTACATTTCTTTTTTTAAATAATATAACGTATGTAATTGCTACGCAAGCCACTTTATAACGTAATGCTATTAAATGTACCTCTTTGTTTCAATCTGCAGCTTCTGTAATTTTTTACATAAAACCTATAGAATGCCCCCAGAAATCTCCTTTCCTGCTTATGGAATTGGCTCATTGCTTTACTCATAATTTCACTATTTGTAAAATACTCTGATAAACAGGATCCCCAAACATTTAACCCTGCTGCCACTGATATAAGGTATATGGGAGCACAGAACCGCTTCAAGTTGGCTATATCAGTATGCCTTACATCAGCTGCATTCCCTTTTCTGTTATAAGCTCATGGCCACTTCAGTGACCATGAACTTAAAGGAGAAGTGTACTCCTGACTGTCTTGATTAAATAAATAGCCATGATCAGTGGCTGACAAGTGTCTGATCATAGAAATTAATAAAAAAATGCCTCCCCCCACCCCTACCACCAAATCAGAGAGCTGCTGCTCTACCAGTAGGGATTCTTGTGATGGTTGTGCATACTGGGCACACGACAGGCTGTGTGTGTGGCAGCTATATTGTTCAAAATACAACCATTATATTTTACTTGTCACTATCTTTCCTGTGTTGAACCAGAGGCACAGCTGTAGTGATCTTCCCCCCTCTGTCCTCCTTCAGTTTATGGAATACACAAACTGTTAACTGATGCCAGGACCTTGTTATCAATCTATTGATTGGACACACAGACCTCTCTTACCCAATTCACAATTTCAGTCTGGAAACCCTAATAAAACTGTCACCCTCACAAGCTTGAGCAATCCAGAGAACCAACAGATACCCGGTCGTAAATAGCTCAGTTGAAGGCAATGGCCAATACACATTTCTGCTAGACTGGTTAGTAGCTAAAATGCTAAAACTTCAGCATATTTCTTAACTCATAAAATGATAATAGCAAAGCCAGAATATAGACATATTTGCCACCCTCAGTTTATTTGTAGCGTTTGAGCCCAACCACCACTACCCTAGGTGTAGAGGGAACAGAACTTACCCAATTCCTCTCTTAGGCGAACTGGACATCTGAAACCTGTCAAATGTATATACATTTTCAAGCAAAATTCAGGCTGGACAATAATCTGCATGTTTTTCTCTCATCTGAAGTGCCTGCCATCATCCTAGATGACTTTAACATTCCAATCAATGTTAATACTGCTACCACTTCTAAACTACTCAATGTAACCTCCTCTTTTAACCTAACTCAATGGACACAAACCACCACTGACTCCAACGGCAACACTCCCAACCTCGTATTCTTCCATCGCTGCACTCCCTGCAACCTCTCGTACACACCCTTTCCTCTCTCTGATCACAACCTTATCTGTTTCACACTCTCCTTGTCTCCTACATCCCATGCTGCCAACCCACAAACCACTACACGCAGAAACCTTCAACCTCAACCCTTCCCTTCTTCACTCTGCCACTGATGGCCTTTATGACAACATCGCACCCCTGTCCTGCCCAGACCTAACCACTTCTATCTACAACACCACATTGTCATCCTCCCTAGACAGACTTGCTCCTCTTTCTACACGCAGAACCAGGCCCCATCTGCCACAACCCTGGCAAACAGACGATACCAGAAGTCTCAAGAGACGCAGCCGCGCTCTTGAGTGAGCATGGCGTACATCTAAATCCCTGCAAGACTTTACCCTCTACAAATCTGCCCTTCTTTACCCTCTACAAACTCATGCCTCTACACTGCTAAACAAACCTATTACAACACTTTCATCAAAACCCTCTCATCCAAACCTCGTCAACTCTTTTCTTCCCCCTAATTCCTTACTTCACCCCCTACTGCCCCCAACCACCAACTTGCTTACCACACAACAGATTGCCAACCATTTCAATAGCAAAATCGACACAATTCGCAAGGAGATATACAGCATTCAAATTCCTCCCCTACCCAACACATCGGGTCCAACACCTCACTCAATACTCTCCTCCTTTTGCCCAGTTACCACAGATGAAGTTGATAAACTCCTCTCCATGGCCCACCTCACTACCTGTCCTCTGGACCCTGTCCCCTCTCAATTACTGTGACCACCTTCCAGCTCTATCCTTAATTTAAGCCCCGGACCATTTTGTAGCTAAAGGACCAGAGGTGATTTCAGAATTTTGCACTGCGCTGGTTTAACTGTAAATTGTGCGGACATGCAATGTTGTACCCAAACGAAATTTGCGTCCTTTTCTTCCCACAAATAGAGCTTTCTTTTAATGGTATTTGATTGTCTCTGCGATTTTTATTTTTTGCGATATAAACAGAAATAGACCGAAAATTTTGAAAAAAAATGATATTTTCTACTTTTTGTTATAAGAAAAATTGAATAAACTCAATTTTAGTCATACATTTAGGCCAAAATGTATTCAGCCACATGTCTTTAGTAAAAAAAATGTCAATAAGCGTATTTTTATTGGTTTGCGCAAAAGTTATAGCGTCTACAAACTAGGGTACATTTTCTGGAATTTACACAGCTTTTAGTTTATGACTGCCTATCTCATTTCTTGAGGTGCTAAAATGGCAGGGCAGTACAAAACCCCCCCAAATGACCCCATTTTGGAAAGTAGACATCCCAAGGAAATTGCTGAGAGGCATGTTGAGCCCATTGAATATTTTTTTTTTGTCTCAAGTGATTGAATAATGACTAAAAAATAAATAAAAAAAATTACAAAAAGTTGTCACTAAATGATATATTGCTCACACATGCCATGGTTATATGTGGAATTGCACCCCAAAATACATTTTGCTGCTTCTCCTGAGTACGGGGATACCACATGTGTGGGACTTTTTGGGAGCCTAGCCGCGTACGGGCTCCCGGAAACCAAGCACCGCCTTCAGGATTTCTAAGGGCGCAAATTTTTATTTCACTCCTCACTACCTATCACAGTTTTGAAGGCCATAAAATGCCAAAATAGCACAAAACCCCCCCAAATGACCCCATTTTAGAAAGTAGACACCCCAAGGAAATTGCTGAGAGGCCTGTTGAGCCCATTGAATATTTTTTTTTTGTCCCAAGTGATTGAATAATGACAAAAAAAAATTACAAAAAGTTGTCACTAAATGATATATTGCTCACACATGCCATGGTTATATGTGGAATTACACCCCAAAATAAATTTTGCTGCTTCTCCTGAGTACGGGGATACCACATGTGTGGGACTTTTTAGGAGCCTAGCCGCGTACGGGACCCCGAAAACCAAGCACCGCCTTCAGGATTTCTAGGCACAAATTTTTGATTTCACTCCTCACTACCTATCACAGTTTCGAAGGCCATAAAATGCCAAAATAGCACAAAACCCCCCCAAATGACCCCATTTTGGAAAGTAGACACCCCAAGCTATTTGCTGAGAGGCATGGTAAATATTTTACAGCTCTCATTTGTTTTTGAAAATGAAGAAAGAAACTATTTTTATTTTTTTTTCAATTTTCAAAACTTTGTGACAAAAAGCGAGATCTGCAAAATACTCACAATACCTCTCAGCAAATAGCTTGGGGTGTCTACTTTCCAAAATGGGGTCATTTGGGGGGGGGGGTTTGTGCCATCTGGGCATTCCATGGCCTCCGAAACTGTGATAGGTAGTGAGAAGTGAAATCAAAAATTTACACCCTTAGAAAGCCTGAAGGCGGTGCTTGGTTTTTGGGGTCCCGTACGCGGCTAGGCTCCCAAAAAGTCTCACACATGTGGTATCCCCCTACTCAGGAGAAGCAGCAGAATGTATTTTGGGGTGTAATTCCACATATGCCCATGGCATGTTTGAGCAATATATCATTTAGTGACAACTATGTGCAAAAAAAAAAAAAAAAAAAATTATTTTTTCCGCAACTTGTGTCAACATATAAAATATTCCATGGACTCGACATGCCTCTCAGTATATAGCTTGGGGTGTCTACTTTCCAAAATGGGGTCATTTGGGGGGGTTTTGAACTGTTCTGGCATTTTATACACAACATTAGGAAGCTTACATCCACTCTTCTAAACACTTGAAGACAAAGCCCTTTTTGACACTTTTTGTTTACATGAAAACATATTTTTTTTGCAAGAAAATTATGTTGAACCCCCAAACATTATATATATTTTTAAAGCAAAGGCCCTACAGATTAAAATGGTGGGTGTTGCATTTTTTTTTCTACACAGTATTTGCGCAGCGATTTTTCAAACGAATTTTTTGGGGGAAAAATACACTTTTTTAAATTTTAATGCACTAAAACACACTATATTGCCCAAATGTTTGATGAAATAGAAAAGATGATCTTAGGCCGAGTACATAGATACCAAACACGACATGCTTTAAAATTTCGCACAAACGCGCATTGGCGACAAACTACATACATTTTTAAAAGCTTTTAAAAGCCTTTACAGGTTACCCCGTTAGATTTACAGAGGAGGTCTACTGCTAAAATTACTGCCCTCGATCTGACCTTCGCGGTGATACCTCACATGCATGGTGCTATTGCTGTTTACATATGACGCCAGACCGACGCTTGCGTTCGCCATTGGGCAAGAGCAGGGCAGGACAGGGGTGCTTTTTTTTTTTTTTTTAATTATTAATTTTTCTTTTTTCTTTTATTTTTAAATTGTTCCTTCCATATTTTTTGTTTTTATCATTTTTATTGTTATCTTAGGGAATGTAAATATCCCCTATGATAGCAGTAGGTAGTGACAGGTACTCTTTTTTGAAAAAACTGGGGTCTTCTATACCCTAAATCTTTCCTCTGCCCTCAAAGCATCTGACCACACCAAGATCGGTGTGATAAAATGCTTTCCCAATTTCCCAATGGCGCTTTTATATCCGGGGGGGGGGGACATTTCCTCCCACTGCTTGTAAAAGCAGTCCAGAGGCTAATTAGCCACTAGGATTGCTTTTACATGAAAGCCGGCCGCTGGCTGAAAAGAATGATACCAAGATGATACCTAAACCCGCAGGCATCATTCTGGTATACACATTCAAAGTCCAGCAACATACCAGTACGTTGCTGGTCCTTGTTGGACATGTATTGTAATCTTTTTTTTTCATGCAGCCAGTTGGCTGAACGAAAAAAGAGATTGATCGGTGGGTATGCCCACCATTAGAATACCGCCCTTCATCCACCCACTTCTAATGATGGGCATACATGCACCATTTATATATGCCGAAGCATGGGGGCATCCTCCCGCAAAAAAGTTATGCCGCACACACATGGTCGGACTTTTCCACGGGCAAGCCTCCGTCGGAATTTCGACCGTATGTACGCGGCATTAGGAGCAAAATCACTCCTCCGCTCCTCCGCCCCTGCTGCCCCAATGCTTCGGCATATATGCTTTTTTTTTTTAACTGTGGTGGTGAAATCACCTCCTACAGCACTGGAGTCGCAGGGATCAGGCCTGTCTCTGCGAACACTGCAGTTATGTGTGTTGTGTTTTGTAAGTGACAGTGATCGATCGATACTGCACTTGGGTGGCCTGGGCTGGACGGAGGGGCAAAACGCAGGTGCTAGCAGGTATCTGGGCTGATCCCGCTAACACTGCGTTTTTGGGAACCCTAAACTGCTGGGGACGCTAGTATAGATCTGATCAGATCAGATATTGATCTGATCAGATACTATACCACTAAGGGGGGTGTATGCTTCACGCGTGGGTGTTAGCGTTACTGGCACTAACCTGACGCTGCCTGGGGTGTGACGCAGACCCTCTCTGAAGCTAAAACCTAATTGATATCACCCGCCGGGCGATCAGGGGGTTAAACCTTTATTGGGTTATATATACGGCGGGTGCCCTGACACTATAAAAAGCAAACTAACTAACCAGCGTCACCCGTAACACTTATATGGTGATCACTGGTGAAAGGGTTAACTAGGGGCAATTAGGGGGTTAAAACCTTTATTAGATAATATATGGGGGTACCTGACGCTATAAAAACCTGCGGCGAACCTAAATAAAATTACTGGCTACCGATCTGGATCACCGACGCTAAGACAGCGATCAGAAAAATGATCGCTTAGCGACAGTGGTGATAGGGGGTGAAAGGGTTACCTGGGGGGCGATCAAGGGGGTTAAACCTTTATTAGATAATTTATGGGGGTACCTGACGCTATAAAAACCTGCGACGAACCTAAAAAAAATTACTGGCTACCGATCTGCATCACCGACACTAAGACAGCGATCAGAAAAACGATTGCTTAGCGACAGTGGTGATAGGGGGTGAAAGGGTTACCTGGGGGGCGATCAAGGGGGTTAAACCTTTATTAGATAATTTATGGGGGTACCTGACGCTATAAAAACCTGCGGCGAACCTAAAAAAATTACTGGCTACCGATCTGCATCACCGACACTAAGACAGCGATCAGAAAAATGATCGCTTAGCGACAGTGGTGATAGGGGGTGAAAGGGTTACCTGGGGGGCGATTAAGGGGTTAAACCTTTTTTCGATAATTTAAGGGGGTACCTGACGCTATAAAAACCTGCGGCGAACCTAAAAAAAATTACTGGCTACCGATCTGCATCACCGACGCTAAGACAGCGATCAGAAAAATGATCGCTTAGCGACAGTCGTGATAGGGGGTGAAAGGGTTACCTGGGGGGCGATTAAGGGGGTTAAACCTTTATTAGATAATTTATGGGGGTACCCGACGCTATAAAAACCTGCGGCGAACCTAAAAAAAATTACTGGCTACCGATCTGCATCACCGACGCTAAGACAGCAATCAGAAAAATGATCGCTTAGCGACGGCGGTGCTAGGGGGTGAAAGGGTTATCTGGGGGGTGATCAGGGGGTTAAACCGTTATTAGGGGGGTTAGGGGGCTACACTGGACCTAAAACTAACTTTAGTGACACTTTTACAGTCACAAATGTCACTGATTGCAGTGATCAGTAAATAAATGGTCACTGCAATCAGTGACACTGTGACTGGGGGCTGGGGGGTGATCTGGGGGGGCGATTTGTGTGCCTATGTGTCCTGGTGTCAGTGTAGTGTTAGTGTACTGACCTGTGTGTCTTCTCTTGTACGGCGCTCGGTATATGTGAGTGCCGCATGAGAGATGACATCACTTCCTCCTGCTTCCTCTGCCTGTGTAAACATTACACAGCAGAGGGAGCATTTCCATTCGCCGGGAGCGATCGCGGGGGGGTGGCCGGAATCGAATGGCCGCCCCCTCATGTCGGATCGCTCCCCAACGAATAACGACCGCTCACTGTATAGGAGGGGGGTCCGATCGGACCCCCCAACTGTACAAAGGCAATCACGTACACTGTACGTGATTGTGCCTGTCGGTGCCATTCTGCCGACGTATATATACAGTGAGCGGTCGTTAAGTGGTTAAATCCCTAACCCACATCTTCAACCTCTCCCTCTCCTCCGGCACCTTTCCTTCCCCGCTCAAGCATGCACTGGTTACCCCCATACTTAAAAAACCCTCACTGGACCCCACCTGTTTGAATAACTTGAGACCCATCTCCCTGCTCCCGTTTGCCTCCAAGCTCATTGAACGCCTTGTCCATGACCAGTGTTGTAACTAACGCCGTTTAAATAAACGGTGTTAGGTAACGTAGCCACTTTTTGGGGTAATGAGTAATCTAACTGATTACTCTTCCCCTCATGGCACCGGCGTTCCCATTACTTGGGCGGCGTTACCCCAATTACATCTACTCGCCGCAGCCGCCGCGAGTAGATGTAATGTGTAAGACTAACTAACTGCAAGCCGCCGTCTGCCTACCTGATCAGCGTGTCATGCAGACAGACGGCGGCCATTGCAGTGTTCAAAAGCCGCTCCTCCCGAGTCCACGTCGTCTTCGATAGGTGGAACACTCAATTTCACAGCAGTCAGTGTTCCGCCTATCACAGACATCCTCTCATCCTCGTCTGTGTTATGAGGATGAGCGGATGTCCGTGATAGGCGGAACATTGAATGCTGGGAAATTGAGTGTTCCGCCTATCACAGACGACGAGGACTCGGGAGGCGCGGCTTTTGAATACTGTGGAATGGCCGCCGGGACAACGCCGATCAGGTAGGGGCACACTGCACAGAGATTGAAGCACGGGCACAGTGAGGCATTGGGCACAGTGAGGCATTGGGCACAGTGAGACACGGGCACAGTGAGGCATTGGGCACAGTGAAACACGGGCACAGTGAGGCATTGGGCACAGTGAGGCATTGGGCACAGTGAGACTTGGGCACAGTGAGACAGGGGCACAGTGAGACACGGGCACAGTGAGACTTGGGCACAGTGAGGCATGTGCACAATGAAGCATGGACACAGTGAAGCATGGACACAGGCATGGGCACAGTGAGGCATGGGCCCATAACCAATATTATTTATTGTTATCCCTCCTATTATTTTTATACACTGAAAAAATTACATATATATCATCCTTCTACCGCCCCGCCCCCGTGTATATATAATATAACCACTTTGCTGAGTAACTAATTACTTTTTCAATGTAGTAACTGAGTAACTAACTCCATTACTTTTTGGAAGAAGTAATTTGTAACTGTGCCTAATTACTTTTTTAACGTAAGATGAACAACACTGTCCATGACCGAATGAGTCACTCCCTAACGGACAACAACCTTCTCGACCCTCTACAGTCTGGCTTCCGCTCACAGCATTCTACTGAACCTGCCCTATTAAAACTCACCAATGACCTATTAACTGCTAAAACCAATGACCATTACTCCATACTCATACTTTTAGACTTCTCTGCTGCCTTTGACACAGTTGACCACCTGCTCCTCCTCAGCAAATTACACTCCCTTGGCCTCTGTGATTCTGCTTTATCCTGGTTCTCCTCCTACCTATCTCAGCGCACTTTCAGTGTCACTTACAACTCCATCTCCTCCGCTCCTCTTCCTCTTTCTGTTGGGGTACCCCAAGGCTCCGTCCTTGGGCCTCTCCTATTCTCACTCTATACCTCTTCCCTGGGCCAGTTGATAACCTCCCATGGCTTCCAATACCACCTCTATGCCGACGACACCCAGATCTATCTCTCCACTCCTCAACTCACCCCCTCGATCTCCTCACGGATCTCAAACTTACTGAATGACATATCGGTATGACTGTCACACCACTTTCTCAAACTCAATCTTTCTAACACAACCATTGGTCCCTCCACACATGCCAAGGTCCTGGGTGTAATCCTTGACTCGGACCTCTCCTTCAGCCCCCATATTCAATCACTGGCTAAATCCTGCCGCCTTAACCTCCGCAACATCTCAAGAATCCGACCCTTCCTGACTAATGACACCACAAAGCAACTTATTCACTCCTTGATTATTTACCACCTTGACTACTGCAACTCTCTCCTTAATGGCCTACCCTTAAGCAGGCTATCCCCCCTTCAGTCTATTATGAATTCTGCTGCTAGACTAATACACCTCACTAACCGATCCATGACTGCTGCTCCTCTCTGCCAATCCCTTCACTGGCTTCCCCTACCCCACCGTGTAAAATTCAAAATGCTAACCATAACATACAAGGCCATTCACAACATCGCCCCCATCTACATCACCAACCTCATCTGCAGTTATCGCCCAAATCATCCCCTCCGCTCCTCCCAGGACCTCCTGCTCTCTAGCTCCCTTGTTACCTCCTCCCATGCTCACCTTCAGGACTTCTCCAGAGCCTCTCCCATCCTCTGGAACTCTCTGCCCCAGTATGTCCGATCAGCCCCTACCCTGTCTACCTTTTAGGAGATCCCTGAAAACTCATTTATTCAGAGCAGCCTATCCCACACCCACCTAACAACTATCCCCGAGCCACCCCAATCAAATTCTCTGCTGCTATTACCTTTTGTACCACCACCCCCTCCCTTTAGAATGTAAGCTCTACGAGCAGGGCCCTCCTGTACCTTTTGTATTGAACTGTACTGTAATTGTGTTGCCCCCCCTCTACATTGTAAAGCGCTGCGTAAACTGTTGGCACTATATAAATCGTGTATAATAATAATAATAATGTTAGCAGAGTGTACCCGGTAGGTATTCAGAGATATAAATACCTATATAAAACTGTATCTAGGACATAGTCATAAACATAGTAACATCCCAGAAACCACTCCTCAGACGCTTAATTGGTCAGATGGCCTCTGTCAACACCCCTTTGATACCAGAGAAAAGGGGAATGCCAGGACATTTTGACAGCTCTCGTTTTACCATCAAACTAAGAAACACCTAACCAGACTTGTGAAAGCCACTGTACCATTTTTGTTTATTCATTGGACTCTGAAAACCAAGACATTGTTAAGTATTCTTAATTTTCCATTTCTTTTTATTTCTCTGTTGCATTTTTGTCTCTTTATTTCTTTGTAACACCCTTTTTCTGTAAGACCCCTTTCACACTGGGGCGCTTTGCAGGCGCTATAACGCTAAAAATAGCGCCTGCAAAGCGCCCTGAAACAGCCGCTGCTGTCTCTCCAGTGTGAAAGCCCCAAGGGCTTTCACACTGGAGCGGTGCGCTAGTAAGGATGGTAAAAAAAGTCCTGCTAGCAGCATCTTTTGGAGCGGTGAAGGAGCGGTGTGTATACCGCTCCTCGGCTGCTCCTGCACATTGAAATCAATGGGCACCACGGCTATACCTCCGGCAAAGCGCCTCTCCAGAGGCGCTTTGCGGTGTTTTAACCCTTTCTCGGCCGCTAGCGGGGGGTAATAGCACAGCAAAATTTACGGTAAAGAGCCGCTAAAAATAGCGGCAGCGGCGCTTTACCACCAACGCACCCACCGCCCCAGTGTGAAAGGGGCCTAAATCTTTTTTTTTGCACCACTTTGACCCTTTCATTATTAACCCCTTCCTACGAGCATATATGCGTCCTCGGCTTTCGGGGGTTATACCGGGATGATGCCCACAGCTGCAGGCATCATCCTGGCACCTTTTTTAGAGCAGGCGATCGCAGCTAAAAGCCGCTCGGCTGTTATACCGGAGGAGCGGTAGGGGACATCCCCCCTCTCGCCACTCTGACCGGGCCTCCCGTCCCACCGGGAGACTCGATCCGCGATCCGGCACTTCCGGCGCCTTGTGACAGACTGGAACGAAGCCGTAAATGGCTTCGTTACAGTCTCCTGAATGTAAACACGGAAGCTACGTCACAACGTCACTTCTTGTTTACTCGACTGCCAATAGCGCTGGATTTAAAAAAATATACAGTATTCAGAATCGCCGTTTTCGGCAATCTGAATACTTTGAAGTGTAAAGGAGGGATTGGAGTTCTTTTGGACCACCTATTACTGTCACAAGGGATGTTTACATTCCCTGTGATAGCAATAAAAGTGATGACAATTTTTAAAAAAAAAAAACACAATTTAATAATGTAAAAATAAATAAAATAAATAAGAAAAATGAAAATTTAAAGCGACCCCGTCCCAGCGAGCTCGCGCAGCGAAGAAAACGCATACGGAAGTCGTGCCCGCATATGTAAACGGTGTTTAAATCACACATGTGAGGTATCGCCGCGATCATCAGAGCGAGAGCAATAATTCTAGCACTAGAACTCCTCTGTAACTCTAACCTGGTAACCGTAATTTTTTTTTAAAGCGTCACCTATGGAGATTTTTAGGTACCGTAGTTTGACGCCATTCCACGAGTGTGTGCAATTATAAAGTGTGACATGTTTGGTATCTATTTACTTGGCGTAACATCATCTTTCACATTATACAAAAAAATTGGGCTAACTTTACTTTTTCATATTTTTTTTTAATTCATGAAAGTGTATTTTTTCCCAAAAAGTTGCATTTAAAACACCGCTGCACAAATACCGTGACACAGAAAATATTGCAACAATCGCCATTTTATTCTCTAGATTCTCTGCTAAAATATATATATATAAATATATAATGTTTGGGGGTTCTAAGTAATTTTAGCAAAAAATACGGATTTTAACTTGTAAACACCAAATGTCAGAAGAAGGCTTAGTCATGAAAGGGTTAAACCCAGGGCTTTTTTTCTCAGAGAATAGGTGCAGGAACTCAACCATGCCCACACCACGTACATACCTGCCAAATGGCATAAAAAATTTGCTCTTCCCTCTGCATACAACCCCTCCCTCCACTGCCCTTATCTTCTCCCCACTCCTTAAAAGCTTCACCATTTGCCACGTGTCTTATCTCTAATTATCTGTGCATATAAGTGTAGCGGGTATGTACTTTCCCGGGTGTAGATTTGAATTTGACAGAGACATTAGTGATGTGTAATTCCCTGCAGCCCAGTAGGTGGCGCTGTTGCCCTGGGCTGGGGTTGAATTATTACTGTGTGCTGTGCCTCCTTTTTGTCCTCCCTCGGCAGCGGTATGGTGGGGCGGGGAACCCCCGTGCTTGCTGGGAGAGGGTATAAAGGGCCGGCCATCTTTGTCACGGGGTCGAAGTCCCAGGCACCTTCAGGTTGCGGACGGTGGTTCGTGTCGGTCCTCTGGGTGGCCTAGGCCTAGAGGACATCCGGAGGTCGTGTTCCATCCCAGGCACCTTTAGCCTGGGGTGAGGTACTCGGATGGAGGTCCGTAGCTCAGTGCCCAACACTGAGTCCCGCGAGGGAAGGAGATCCTAGGGAACCCCGGGAGTGGGTACCCGAATCCGTGAAGGCGCAATGGACCGGGAGAGCTCCTCACTTGAAGACCCGGTGCAGCATATTGCCGGTGACAGGTGAGCCTCTCGTCGGAGACCGCCTGGAAGGAACTTCCCCTCGTGCGGAGACCGTAACCCACTTTCAGGAAGGAAAGTGGAGAACTACATTGTGTCTGGGCCTATTCGCATCCACACCTCCTTTTCTGTTCTGTTTCTACCAAGGGAGTTCAACTGATTGTGTTCATTTGAGAAGAATAAAGGAGTGTTGAACTTTAATGGTGTGGGGCTCATTTCCTGACAGACATTGTTCAAGGTGACTCTTGGAGGGAGGATCCAGGTGCACAGCACTGACCCGAAGGTAATACAAGAACGTTGCTTATACCGCACTGACACATGTGGTGGAAGCCAGGCGTGGTGTCCCCGAGTGGAGGTGGCCGCTACATAAGTAATAAATAAAAGAAGTGTAGGGGTAAAGATCCCTATATGGGTAACCAAAAATAATATAACAGAGGCCAGAAGTCTGATACTCACATGTCAGCTCAGAGTAAAAACCCAGCCTACAAGATGGATGTGAGGGTTGCCAATGACAAAGTCTGACCCAGGGCTGAGGCAGGGACATCCCACCTGGACCAGGGAAACAGCACAGGAACCTGCCAGGGGGAAGGAATGATCTATGTATGGAAAGCAGAAAAGCACTGGTCTGAAAAAACATGGTGAAAAATATTCGATTGAGTATAGGTAGGTATAACGAACAGTATATAAATATCTGACAAATGTGCTCCAACTGACCATGAAGTGCCATCACTGGACATCAATCCGACATGTTTAGTCAGATAAGACATCATCTGGAGTCCGAATATTCAGGCTCCAGATGATGTCTTATCCGACAAAACATGTTGGGTTGACGTTCATCTAACCACTGCTTTAGATTACTACATTTTATTGGATTTCACGATGACATGCCTGTTTTTTCCTGTTGGATGTAATTACAATATTATTTTAATAAATTTTATGTAAATGGTTTTACAGTATGTGGAGATTTTCTTTGCTTCTATGACGATTGACCTACTGAGTAATAAGTTTACCTTGACTGACGTGGAAACGGAAGGTGGATCTACCACACGGTTTAAAGTCTGGGAGAGCTTAGTCTCCCGATGCCCATCTGACTCAATGTTAATAGCATTTGTGTCCACACAATCTGGTAAGCGCATTTGAACCTGTGTACTGGTGGTGGCTTACACACCGAGGTGATCTTTGGAGTAACAAGGCTTTCTTCTATCAATACTGAAGTTTGATACACGTTGGGCTTTCATACCTATGAACATTTTTCTTTCGATGTCACATATGGACTTTAATTCCTATACATTGTATAATGCCGCGTACACACGACCGTTTTTAATGTCATTGGAAAAAACTGCATTTTTCTCGACGTGATTTTTCGTGTTTCCTCTCAAGCCTGCCTTGCCTACACACTATCGTGGAAAAAAATGATCGAGTAAAGCGCGGTGACATACAACGTGTACGACGGCACTATAAAGGGGAAGTTCCATTCGGATGGCGCCACCCTTCATGTTAGTAAGGTTTGTTGAGCGACGATTTGCGCTTTTCAGCCTCGTGCTTTTCAGTCCGTTACAGCGTGACGAATGTGCTATCTCCATTACAAACGCTAGTTTTACCAGAACGAGCGCTCCCGTCTCATACTTGGTTCTGAGCATGCACATTTTTTTTCACATCGTTATAGCCCACACACGCCCGTTTTTCATGACGAGAAAAACGACAATGTAAAAAACTACGTGAAAAATTAGAGCATGTTCCAATTTTTCTCGTTGTGATTCTCTGCGTTTTTCTCGTCGGGAAAACTGCTGGAAAGCCCACACACGATCATTTTTAATGACCATTTTAAAAAATTTCATTTTTCTCATCATTAAAAACGGTCGTGTGTACGCGGCATTAGAGTGGATCGTTCAATCTGGACAGGATTGTATGATACACCATTTGATTGGATATTTTATTGTAGCGATACCCCCAAACTAAGGGAGCCGCTGGTTCTCTTTTTGGGCCCTGTACACAGCACAGCCAACCCCCGGCAATCTACTCAGCCCTTCTCTGGCACAGCTAGTCTAGGGGTGGTATTTCTATATAGCTCTATACCAGTTTATGCACAATCCCACAATACCTTTTTTCTAGTGATAAGATATATGTATATATATATATATATAGACTCCAATACCAGATTGATAAAATGTAAAAGGTTTACTTGTAGATAAAAGGGGTTAACAATCAATATCACATATAACACATGCATGCAGAGCCCTGCAGTAATACTAACACTAGTTAACTATAGTGCGCAATCAGTTCTAACACACACTAACATATAGCTTGAGTCCCCGTTAGCAATATGGCGCCCAACCGTACTATCAACTCCCAGTCAGGCCTGACTCAGCTAAAGCTCAGTCTCTAGGGAAGGAATCTTCGTATGCCAGATGATCGGTGGTGCACATACAGGAGCAATATTTGTAATCCAACAAGGTCTAAGGTAATGGAAACAACTCCCCGGAGACTATGTAACTCAGTCCTCCAACTAGTCTCCTGAGTCAGGAGAAAAGGGAAAGTGTAACCCGACAGCCAAGGCAGTCAATAGGCCTAATAAAGTACTCGGTTATGGTTGTGAGCAGGTGCTCTCTCACCCCTCCGGACTCAATCCCAGTCCGGGACTCCCACCGCTGTGTCCACACACACAGGATCTGCCACCGCCTGATCTCCGGTCCACTGACGTCTGCGAAGCAGGTAGATGTCTGCAGCCGCACAGGCTCCGCAGCGAGGTGGAAGGCTCTCTGGAAGTGCGCAAGGCCCAGGCCTCGGGCCTTACACTCGCGGCAGGTCTGCACTGGAAGTCCTCTTGCCAACCGCGCGGTGTCCAAAGAGGCCGGGCTAAGCCTCGCCCTCCCCTTTTATACCCCACCCATGAGTCTCTGCAGCAGCCCAATGCACCCTGGGTGCCAAACGGGATTCTGGGTAACGTAGTCCATGGGGCCTCAACGGAGACCCCGCTACACACTCCCCCCACTTAAACTCTTTGGTCCCCAAAGATAATTGTCAACAAACACTACGCACAACATTAGACAAAGTTGCGTATGATGTCGGCAGAGGAAGTTCCCACCAAAAATGAGAGGGTGAACTTCCTCGCCCACAGGTCACACTATCATAAGTGGCCTGCCTAACTGTGCCAGGGGGTGAGTTGGGGTTGCCCTCCACCAAATGAACAGTGGAGGGATCAGGGCTTTCTGCACTCCTCCTGGCAGTTGCCACAGTGTCCTCGGAGCTCCTCCCTATTTGTGGGTAAGTCAGCCTTCGGGGAGGCCTTATGGCCCTTTTCACCCTCCGCTCTCTTGGGATTTCTGGCTCCAACACTGTAGGTTCCTCTTCCGGAACAGACATGGCAGCTTCCACTGTTTCTGAAACATTTAACTCAGGAGCAGGAGGATTCACAGAACATCTTGGATCCTCCTCCGGGAGCGAGTCGAGGGCATCTTCCCATGAGTCTGATAGAGGGCTGGACGGGATAAATTCAGTAGCTTCTGCATTCAGTGTACTGTCTATGGTGTCTTCCAAAGGTGGGAGGTCTAGAGCAGAAGTCACTGGGGCCTGGGGAGGCCATAGCCATTCCAGCTCTTCCCTTTCATCCTCACTAGGTTCAGAGACACCCGTTTCTTCAGACCAAGATGCCTGAGACCAGGTATTTGACTTTGGGGTATCCAGGATGGACGTTGGCTCAGAAGGGGTATCCAGACTGCTTCGGCAAGTGGAAGTATGTGGTTCCGGTGCCAAGTCTTCAAAGGCCCCACCTTTCCCTCTGGCTTCAGCTGGTAGACTGGTAGGCCGGGTAACTTCTTGAAAATAACATATGGCTCCAGTCTCCATCTGTCTGCAAGCTTGTGCTTCCCAGGGACTCCCAAGTTTCGTAACAACACTCTGTCCCCTGGTTGCAGATCCTGAATTCGGACCTTCGGGTCGAAGTTTCTCTTGTTGCGAGCTCCCCTTTAATCGGAAGCCGATTGGGCCTGCTCATAGGCCAACTGTAAACTGTGCCTCAGCCGGTCCACATAGCCTTTGTGGGAAGTGGCCGATGAATGGTCTATGGAGGTGCCAAAGGCCAGGTCTACGGGTAGTCTTGCTTCTCTCCCGAACATGAATTGATAGGGGGAGTACCCTGTAGCATCACTTGTTGTACTGTTGTAAGCATGCACAATTGCTGCTATGTGCCTGCTCCAATGCTGCTTCTTTTCACTTTCTAGAGTTCCCAGCATGTTGAGTAGGGTTCAGTTGAACCTCTCCGGCTGGGCATCCCCTTGCGGATGGTAGGGAGTGGTTCGGGTCTTCTTGATCCCTAAGGAGTCCAAGAGCTTCCGGATCAGCCGACTTTCAAAGTCCCTGCCTTGATCCGAGTGGAGTCGCTGTGGTAGCCCATAATGCACGAAATATTTTTCCATGAGTACTTTGGCCACTGTGGAAGCCTCATGATCTTTGGTTGGGAAGGCCTGGGCATACCGGGTGAAATGGTCGGTTATCACCAGAACATTTCCTAGTCCACTCAAGTCGGGTTCGAGGCAGAGGAAATCAATGCATACCAAATCCATTGGGCCTTGACTCTGTAGGTGGCCCATTGGGGCAGCTTGATGGGGTAGAGTTTTCCGCTGGATGCAGCGTGCGCATGAATGGCAGTATTCCTCTACTTCAGCCCTCATACAGGGCCAATAGAACCGACTTCTGACAAGTTGGAAGGTCCTTTCAGCTCCTAAATGACCATGATGGTCATGTAAAGCGGCCAAGACAGTCCCTTGGTGCTTCTCAGGCAAGAACAATTGTCATTTGTCTTCCAGGTCATCAGAGGGGCCCCTTCGGAAGACCACCCCTTGATGCACCTGCAACCTGTCCCACTCCTTCCGCAGCAGACGAGCTTCCTTTGAAGGGTGATGCAAGAGCCTATCTGGATCCTGATTCTCCAGGGCCTCGAGGGCCAATTTCCCCAAATGGTCTTCCAATTGATCATACCTCAATTCTTTTTTTGACAGCTTGGGTAAATCATCTTCCTCTATCTGAGTTACTCCACAGTATTGATTGGGGACCCCCACTACTGTGACCCCTATCTCTTCTGCTCTGGACCCCCCACTGGCTTGGAGTTCAGCCCCTTGACAGAGGGCCCGCACCCCGTCCGGTGCCACCTGGGTCCAGTTTTCTGTGCGGCCAGTGGGAGCATAAGACCTTCTGGACAGGGCATCCGCATCTCGATTTCCAGCCCCAGGTCTGTATTTCAGGCTGAAGTTGAATCCAGATAGTGCAGCCAGTCATCGATGGCCCGTGGCATCCAGTTTTGCTGTGGTGAAAAGATAAGTAAGGGGATTGTTGTCAGTTTTCACAGTGAATTCTGCCCTATACAGATAGTCCTTAAGCTTATCAACTACAGCCCACTTGAGAGCCAGGAACTCCAACTTGTGAGTGGGGTAGTTTTTTTCAGATGGGGTCAAACTTCTGCTCACATATGCGACAGGTCGCAGTTGCCCTTCATGCTCCTGGTAGAGCACTCCTCCCAGACCGTCATGACTGGCATCTACATGGAGATCATAAGGTTTCCTTGGGTCTGCATAGGCCAAGACAGGGGCAGTGGTTAAGCTCTTCTTCAGCATGTGGAAGGCCTCTTCACATTTTCCATTCCACTGGTTTTCGACTGACTCTCCCGGCTTCCTGGGACCCGAGTCATCCTCTTCCCCTTCTGTCTTCAAGAGTTCATTTAGGGGTCTGGCAATCCGTGCAAACCCCTCTACGAATCTCCTATAGTAGGAGCAGAACCCCAAAAAGGACCTGAGTTCTGTCACAGTGGTGGGCCGGGGCCATGAGGTAACTGCCTCCAGCTTCCCGGGGTCTGTGGCAACCCCTTCTTCAGACACTATGTGCCCTAGATAGTTGACTGATGACTGGTAGAACTGACATTTCTCTGGCGAAAGCTTGAGTCCCTCTTCGCTGAGCCTTCTCAGGACTTTTTCCAGTCTTTCCTCATGTTCTTCTAGAGTCTTCCCAAAGACAATGATGTCATCCAAGTACACGAGAACTTCGATGAGGTTCATGTCTCCTACAGTTTTCTCCATGAGGGGTTGAAAGGTGGCAGGGGCTCCAGACAGACCTTGTGGCATCCAGTCAAATTCAAAGAATCACACAGGGGTTATGAAAGCTGTCTTCTCCTTGTCTTCCGGATGCATAGGGATCTGATAGTATCCACTCTTCAGGTCCTTAACGCTGAACCACCTGGCTCCAGACAAACTCTGTAGGGCATCCTCTATCCTCTGAGTGGTATACTGGTCGGGTATCGTCTTCAGGTTGAGAGTCCTGTAGTCTATACACAACCTCAACGACCCGTTCTTCTTCCGGACCACCACTATTGGAGAGGCATAGAGGCTCCTAGATTCCCGAAAAACACTGGTTCGCTTGAGCTCGGTGAGCTGTTCTCTCAGGTCTTCAAGGTCGGCTAGAGGAACTCACCTGACCCTCTCCCTGAAAGGCTTGTCTTCCTGGAGGCGGATTCGATGGGTGGCACTCTTTGCAAACCCTACGTCAAACTCATCTTTAGAGAAAATCTTCCTCCATCTGGTCAACTGGGCCTTTGCCCTCTCTTTCCAGGCCTTTGGCAGGTTCGGGTTCTCCATGCAGAGCTTCTCCCAAACAGTCCTGTCTCTCTCTGTCTTCTCCACATCTGATAAGACAATTGGGGCAGCAGTGCTCACCTGGCCCAGCAGCATCCTGGTGGGGATCTCCATGGGAACACCTGTGGTATTCCTGACGCTCACCGGCACCTTACAGTGTGCCTTCTTCAGAGCTCTCACCAAAACCATTTCTGGGATCACTTCTAAGCCTGAGTATTCTTCCAGAGGGTCTGGTTCCAACATGACAAAGGGGCCAGGTTGCTCCCAAGTAAGCTTCACAGTGGCTCTGAGACAGGTTACCTCACCGGGCTGCAACACTATTCCCTTTTTCTCCAGTCTCCAGACTTTACCCACCACCTCTTCTGGGGCCTTGTGTTCTAAGACCAGTCGCTGATAGGCTGTCATCAACATTGGGTGTATTCTGGTGACTGTTGGGTTCTTTCCTCCTGCCAGAGGGGCCAGAAGCCTCCGGACCAGGTCCATATTTGTCTCTATTATTAAGGAGTTCTTGCTGGCTCCAGGCGGTCGGGGGCACACCACTGCCAGGGTATCAAACACTTCAACCTTCCCGGCTACTGAGGGGTCGAAGGTCAGCTTAATGGGCAAGTAACCATCGTAGGGGAAACTCTGTGTTCCGATTCCCTATATTTCCAGATCTTCAATTCTCTGGATGGGCAGGTGACTCAGATGTTTATCATAAAAGTCCCGGTATAACAGAGTCACCTGTGCTCCAGTATCTAAGATGGCTCTTGTGTAGACTCCCTCCACTTGAATAGGCACTACAGGGGAGGGGCCTATCAGTTCTTCTGGATAAGACTTCAAAGGGGTCTCTTTCTGTTGATCCCTACATTTTCCTTTGGTCTTTTCCTTCTTATGTTTGGCTGTTGGCTTTAGTCCCTCTTGGGCTCGGTATGCATTGATCTCCCTCCTCTTTTTATGTGTATATTCCCGCTGAGGGACGTTATTTCTCTTTTTAGGTGTGTATTCTCATTGAGGAGCACTGTTCTTCTTCTGAGGGGGCCTACTTTTTTTTTCTGGGCTTCTCATTCAGTTTGAGTACAGTGGAGCTCACTGGAGATGATGGGTACACGGTTGACTCCTTCACCGGGGCCCTCTGAAGTTTTCCGCCGGCTTGCGATTATTTATCTTCTTTTTCTTGGGACTAGAACATACTTTCGCAATATGGCCAACTCCTCCACAGTTAAAACAGACCACATTCCCCCAGTCTTGTAGGGAAGTGGGTGCTGAGGTATCTGGGAACAACTCCTTCTTCGGTCCACTATTTTCTACGACCCTTGGATCCTTTGCCATCAAAGAGGTCAGCATCTCCAACACCTGAGACATCTGTGACTTCAGGGTATCTACTTCTGGGTCTCTTTCAGGGGTCATGGCTGATCTGACCATTACCGGTATAGAAGGGGTATGCGCCTTGATCGCTTGCTGATCCTTCTGCAGGGCCTCTTCATCTCTAACGATCTTTACCAGATCAGGGTAATTCAGTGACATGCCTCCTCCAGAGGTTTTCAAGTGGAGCCAGACTGGATCCGAGCGTAACGCTCCCTTTAAGATCTGCTTCATCCTTGCCGCATCTATGGCTTGGGGTACCATCCCTTGTTTTAGCACGATTTGACAAAGCATCTTGTTCAGTCTTCTGACATACTCTGACAGCTTTTCTCCTGGCTGCTGAAAGGTGTGTTTGAACTGATACACCTGTTCCGTTACTTTCTCCAACTGACTGAACTCTTCTTGTAGCATGGGTAAACAGTCATAAGCCGTGCAGGCAGCATTTCCAAACTTTTTACAGCTTCCGCAGCCGCGCCTTTCAGACTTTCCATCACGCGCTGCTTCTTCTGCGCTTCAGGCACCTCCCATGCCTCTACTGCTGACAAGGCCTGTTCGATCCAGGTATTGAAGTCTTTCTCCCCTACAGGGACGGGCAGCCTCCCTGAAAATGTTCTCAGCTTCCGGTAACTGGCCTCTACGTGTACCGTATTTGTTTGCTGCCACTTTTTGAGCAGATCTCCCAAAGCATTTAAAAGCTCTGGCCCTATGGCTGTAATGGGTGTCACCGGAGGTGTCATCCTCCTCTGCTTCTCTGCTGTATGGGGTATCCCTGGCGGTGATCCCGTTGGGGATGGCGGAGATGACTCCGTCTTCACAGTTATTGCGTGCGCCAGACCATAAGTTTTGTTATCCAGCGCCTGCACACTTTGCCCTTTAAAGTTCCCCGGTACTCTATCCATCCACTCTATAAGTGCATACTGAAACGAGGTGTCTGGGGCTGATTTCAGGTCTATCACCCATGGTGTATGATTTGGGGATAGCGACACTGCAAGTCGCTCTGCCGCGCTTACTGACCATTCTTCTCCCGGGAGACTAATGACCACTGACGTGTCTGGGTTTGTCCTGGCTGCTTCACACCACGCTTTCACTTCTAGCGGGTCCATGCCGGTACTTTTGGCGTGTCTGCTTGCCATATACAGGATCCCGGAAACGATGTCCCCACGTGTATCGATACCCCCAAACTAAGGGAGCCGCTGGTTCTCTTTTTGGGCCCTGTACACAGCACAGCCAACCCCCGGCAATCTACTCAGCCCTTCTCTGGCACAGCTAGTCTAGGGGTGGTATTTCTATATAGCTCTATACCAGTTTATGCACAATCCCACAATACCTTTCTTCTAGTTATAAGATATATGTATATATATATATATATATATATATATATATATATATATATAGACTCCAATACCAGATTGATAAAATGTAAAAGGTTTACTTGTAGATAAAAGGGGTTAACAATCAATATCACATATAACACATGAGAACAAAATGGGAGTGTAGCCTCAGATACAAGGTAATAATGAAAAAATAGCAGCGTACCATCATCCAATTAATAGTAGAAAACAACAGGAGAGGGGTGGGGGCAAGAGGATAGTTGCTCAGGTTAAACCTTGAACAACCCACCCAAATAATTTGTGGACTATCTCGGTACTGATACACATGATAAACATTGAATTAAAAGATTTTTATTACAGATAAAAATTGTACAAAAAATGGACAGTAATGCACATCAAGGATTGGTTGAAGTCTCTACTAGTTTCGCGGGAATACCGCTTCTTCAGGAGAGCCAATCTGTACAATGAATAGTACAATGAATAGTATAATAAAGATTATATAATACAGTTCAGCAATAGTGTAAATAATGCATAAGAAAATTAATAATAAAGGCTTACCCGATGAGTAATAAAACAGGCGCGGAAATGGGCCTCCCATGTAGTGCCCCCTGCGGCGGACTGGGGGGATAGTGCTTCGATCTCTAGGTATAAGGCGTACAAATAATTTATTTATAGACCCAATAAGTAACCCATGCTAAGGTGGGGGGGGGAGGGGGTGTGGGGAGGAAGAGTGCAGGCGGAAGAGGGAAGGGAGGGGGGAAGAAAAGAAGGGTAGAGAGGAAAAAGGGGAAGACAGGGAGGGGGGGGGGGGTTTGGTGGTGGTGGGGGGGGGGGGAAAGGGGGAGTAGGGACGGGGGGTGTAAGGAAGGGGAAGGAATCAACAAGGGGGGAAGAGGATAGGCAAAATGAGGAAAGAAAGGGAGGGTAGGGAAGAATAGTGGGAAGGAGAAAAGAAGGGGGGGGGGAAGCCGGGAGAAGGAAAAGGGAAGGGTGGAGAAAGGAGCAAGGGGGGGGGACAGGAAAAGAGGGGGAGGGGAAGGAAAGAAAAGAGGGAGGGGAAGGGAGGGAGGAGGGAGAAGGGGGGGAAAGGGGAGCAGAAGGGGAAAAAGGGGGGGTTGAAAGGGGAAGGGGGGAGGGGAGGAGGGAGAAAAGGGAGGGGGGGGAAACCAACCCTAGGGGTGTGAATGGGGGGTAGAACTTACCACAGTAGTTACGTCTGTGGGTACATAGAAGGCCAGCGCCATATAGGGAAGGAATTCCCAATGGTGTGCAGGTTGATGGACAGGTGGAGAACCCTAGGTGCAGGTACACAAGGGGCCAAAGGAGGTGCAATGTCCAGTGGTGCTGGTAAAGAAACCAGTATAAGGTCATCCATGGAGGTATCCATATCTGTGACCAAGAATGCAGGGTAGTGCATAGACCAAAAGGGAGACACCTGTGACGGTCCCCCATGCACAGCGGAGGCGTCCAATAGATCACCGCCACACCACAGGAGAGATCCTAGGTGTACATGGCCAGGTGCGAGATCCACGCTGCTCATCCAAGGGCGAGGCCCATTAAATGAGCTCCCCAACCAGGACACGTCCAGACGTCACCAGAGCAGCTATGTCCAGCGTCACCAGGTCTGTTTCCCCGCACTACGCAGGTGCGCGATGTGCGGTACTGCGCATGTGCGCTGAAACCAAGCCAGGGGGCGGGTTGCCCCGAGCCAGGAAGAAGCAAGAGGGGATGGACCAGAGGGACATCCCCGCCAGGGGAAACACAAGTCCGCCGCATGTGGGAGGGACAGGCAGCCAAGTGCCACGCCATTTACTCAATGGGTGCTATGTACACGGGAAAGGGAAACAATAATAACACATAATGATAACAGTTATAGAAATAATGGGAGTGTAATCCCAAAGGTGGTTACTGTATTAGGGTGGCATAGAACAGTGCCCTAAGCGGCTGAGGGACAGCAAGAGGACCTACGGAAGAGAACAGACTAACAAACGGGGCATCAAAGAAGCATGGGCTAGTGATGAGTTAAGGCATCACCAGTATGAAGTGAAGATGGGAATAAAAAGTGACAAGAGATAAAAAAAATATATCAAATAATAAATAAACAATGAATAATGATTAAAAGAGATAAATAAATAATAAATAAATTAAAATGAATATAAATAATAAAGATAGTAATGAATAAATTTGAATAAATATAAAGTGAAAGACAGGGCATCGGGGAGCCAGCCTATTGCGGCGTCCCATATATCCCTGAATCAGTGCTGGGATATGGTTAAACCCATAGTGATTAAGATACTGCAATTGTTTAAAATTGCAGTGGGTAAAGCAAATGAAAAGGAAGTGAATGTGAAGTATGGGTACTACCCGTCACCATACTTGGGGTGAAAGGGTGCAAAGTGTGAATAATGCAAGGTGCCCCAGTATATTAGAAGTTGAAGTTAGTATCTAGATAAGGCTGGGTAACCAGGTTATAGCCATAGGATGTAGAAGAGGGGTCGCCTACCATGTGTAATCCTAAATAGATACTCCAGGAAGAGAAGGGGAAAATATGGAATGGATATATCAGCCATGACGGGATTGGGGGTGTAGATAACACCAGGTAATTCCTTAACGGCTGGATTGTGTCCAGTCCGTATATCAATTAACCTTTGGTAGAGGTGAATGAATTTGAGCTGAATCAGCCCTACTCTAAGGGAGTGATTATTCTATTATTGGTACACATATAATTTGCGACCACACCACATTTAGACTGGATAATAAAACCAATTAAATAATAAGATCAGTTGAATACATAACAATCATAAAGCCTGCCAGGTCAGTACCGAAAGTGTCCATAGTCCAAACAGTTGAGAGGGCAATGTAAATACCATAATACCCAGTAATCAGTCAGGTAAAAAATGAGTATAGGGGGTTAAATATTAGAGGCACTCGGAAGAGAGAAACGGGTGTGTTATCCACCCTATAATTGAGAACAAAATGGGAGTGTAGCCTCAGATAAAAGGTAATAATGAAAAAATAGCAGCGTACCATCATCCAATTAATAGTAGAAAACAACAGGAGAGGGGTGGGAGTAAGAGGATAGTTGCTGAGGCTAAACCTTGAACAACCCACCCAAATAATTTGTGGACTATCTCGGTACTGATACACATGATAAACATTGAATTAAAAGATTTTTATTACAGATAAAAATTGTACAAAAAATGGACAGTAATGCACATCAAGGATTGGTTGAAGTCTCTACTAGCTTCGCGAGAATACCGCTTCTTCAGGAGAGCCAATCTATACAATGAATAGTATAATAAAGATTATATAATACAGTTCAGCAATAGTGTAAATAATGCATAAGAAAATTAATAATAAAGGCTTACCCGATGAGTAATAAAACAGGCGCGGAAATGGGCCTCCCATGTAGTGCCCCCTGCGGCGGACTGGGGGGATAGTGTGTCGATCTCTAGGTATAAGGCGTACAAATAATTTATTTATAGACCCAATAAGTAACCCATGCTAAGGTGGGGGGGGGTGTGGGGAGGAAGAGTGCAGGCGGAAGAGGGAAGGGAGGGGGGAAGAAAAGAAGGGTAGAGAGGAAAAAGGGGAAGACAGGGAGGGGGGGGTTTGGTGGTGGGGGGGGGAAAGGGGGAGTAGGGAAGGGGGGGGTAAGGAAGGGGAAGGAATCAACAAGGGGGGAAGGGGATAGGCAAAATGAGGAAAGAAAGGGAGGGTAGGGAAGGATAGTGGGAAGGAGAAAAGAAGGGGGGGGGGGAAGCCGGGAGAAGGAAAAGGGAAGGGTGGAGAAAGGAGCAAGGAGGGGGGGACAGGAAAAGAGAGGGAGGGGAAGGGAAGAAAAGCCCTGCAGTAATACTAACACTAGTTAACTATAGTGCGCAATTAGTTCTAACACACACTAACATATAGCTTGAGTCCCCGTTAGCAATATGGCGCCCAACAGTACTATCAACTCCCAGTCAGGCCTGACTCAGTTAAAGCTCAGTCTCTAGGGAAGGAATCTTCGCATGCCAGATGATCGGTGGTGCACATACAGGAGCAATATTTGTAATCCAACAAGGTCTAAGGTAATGGAAACAACTCCCCGGAGACTATGTAACTCAGTCCTCCAACTAGTCTCCTGACAGGAGAAAAGGGAAAGTGTAACCCGACGGCCAAGGCAGTCAATAGGCCTAATAAAGTACTCGGTTATGGTTGTGAGCAGGTGCTCTCTCACCCCTCCGGACTCGATCCCAGTCCGGGACTCCCACCGCTGTGTCCACACACACAGGATCTGCTACCGCCTGATCTCCGGTCCACTGACGTCCGCGAAGCAGGTAGATGTCTGCAGCCGCACAGGCTCCGCAGCGAGGTGGAAGGCTCTCTGGAAGTGTGCAAGGCCCAGGCCTCTGGCCTTACACTCGCAGCAGGTCTGCACAGGAAGTCCTCTTGCCAGCCGTGCGGTGTCCAAAGAGGCCGGGCTAAGCCTCGCCCTCCCCTTTTATACCCCACCCATGAGTCTCTGCAGCAGCCCAATGCACCCTGGGTGCCAAACGGGATTCTGGGTAACGTAGTCCATGGGGCCTCAACAGAGACCCCGCTGCATTATAAATATTTTTTATTATTCTTTATTCTTTGAAAAAGTCACTTTATATCACTGAACACGTATAGCACAGAAATGTTTTATCTTTTATATTTGTGCACAATGTTTTGTCAAATTGTGGTGCCTACAGCTGTTTAGTTTATAGGTCTATAGTGCAGTATATTATTAGAACTTCCTAGATTATGTGTTGGGGTGTTTGCTTTCCAAAATGGTGTCATTCTGTGGGTGTTTCCATTGTCCTGGTGCTCCAGGGCCTTCAAAAGTGTAATAGGTAGTCAAGAAATTAGATGTGTAATTTATGCCCCTAGAACACCTGACGGTGCTCCCTGCATGTTGGGCCTCTTTATGTGGCCAGGCTGTGAAAAAGTCTGATGCATGTGGTATCGCCATACTCAGGAGGAGAATTAGAATGTGTTTTTTAGTGTAGTTGCAAATATGCATATGCCTTGTGAGAGAAATAACCTGTAAATATGACAATTTTGTAAAAAAAACAAAAAACAAAAAAAACAAACTTAATTTTGCAAAGAATTGTGGGAAAAAATTACAACTTTAAAAAACTCACCATGCCTCTTACTAAATACCTTGGAATGTCTACTTTTCAAAAAGGGGTAATTTAGGCCGGGTTCACACTAGTGCGACAAACGCTCCGACATTGGGAGCTCATGTCACATGACGTGTGAAAATCAATGTTTCCCTATGGGAGCCGTCTTAACTGGTCCGACACATGTCGGTCCGACTTTGAAAATGCTCCCTGCACTACTTTGGTTCGACTTTGATCCTACTTCAGCCCATTGAATATTACTGAAGTTGGATTAAAGTCAGATTGCCGCCTTGCATGAGCCGACTTTGGCATGCGACTTGTGCTCTGCTGATCTTGAGGGGGAACTCCACGCCAAATTTTAAATAAAAAACCAGCATGGGTTCCCCCTCCAAGAGCATGCCAGGCCCTTCAGTCTGGTATGAATTTTAAGGGGAAGCCCCTACGCTGAAAAAACGGCGTGGTGGCCCCCCAAAATCTATACCAGACCCTTATCCGGGCACACAGCCCAGCCGGTCAGGAAAGGGGGTGGGGATGAGCGAGCGCCCCCCTCCTGAACCGTACCAGGCCACATGCCCTCAACATCGGGGGTGGGTGCTTTGTGGAAGGGGGGCCCTGCGCCCCCCACCCCAAAGCACCTTGTCCCCATGTTGATGAGGACAAGGGCCTTTTCCCAACAACCCTGGCCATTGGTTGGAGGGGGGCTTATCAGAATCCGGGAGCCCCCTTTAATAAGGGGGCCCCCAGATCCCAGCCCCCCACCCTATGTGAATAAGTATAGGGTACATTGTACCCCTACCCATTCACCTAGGGAAAAAAAAGTGTCAATAAAAAAACACACTACAAAGGTTTTTAAAGTAATTTATTAGGCAGCTCCGGGGGTCTCTTCCGACTTCGGGGGTCTCTTCCGACTTCTCTGCTCTCTCTGGCTTCTTCTCCGTGCTCTCTGGTTCTTCTCCCGCTCTCCGGTGTCTTCTGCCGGGCTCCTCCACTATCTTCTGCTCTTTTGCCGCTCTTTTGCTAGCGGTTGCCCGGTCTTCTCTGTCGTCTTCTTCCCTCTGCTCTTCTTCCGATGTTGACACAACGCTCTCTCCCGCTGCAATGCCGTGTGGGCGGTGCGCAAGGACTTATATTGGCATGGGGCGTGGTCACCGGGTGATGTGAGACAGGGATCTCGCCCCTTATGACATCCCCACCTGGAGCATGATGGTGACCACGCCTCATGCCAATATAAGTAGTTGTGCACCGTCCACACAGCATTGCAGCAGAAGAAAGCGTTGTGTCAACATCAGAAGAAGAGCAGAGGGAAGAAGACGACAGAGAAGACCGGGCAACCGCTAGCAAAAGAGCGGGCAAAAGAGCAGAAGATAGCGGAGGAGCCTGGCAGATACACCGGACAGTGGGAGAAGAACCGGAGAGCGCAGAGAAGAGGCCTGAGAGAGCGGAGAAGTCGGAAGAAACCCCCGAATTCGGAAGAGACCCCCGGAGCTGCCTAATAAATTACTTTAAAAATCTTTGTAATGAGTTTAAGGGGACTCCCGGATTCCAATAAGCCCCCCGCCCGGAGACCCCGACAACCAACAGTCAGGGTTGTCGGGAAGTGGCCCTTGTCCTCCTCAACATGGAGACAAGGTGCTTTGGGGTGGGGGGCGCAGGCTCCCCCTGCCCCAAAGCACCCATCCCCTATGTTGAGAGCATGCGGACTGGTACGGTTCAGGAGGGGGGGCACTCACTAGTCCCCACCCCCTTTCCTGACCAGCCGGGCTGCGTGCCCGAATAAGGGTCTGGTATGGATTTTGGGGTCCCCCACGCTGTTTTTTCAGCGTAGGGGGTTCCCCTTAAAATACATACCAGACCGAAGGGTCTGGTATACTCTTGGAGGGGGAACCCATGACGTTTTTTTATTTAAAATTCGGCGTGGAGTTCCCCCTCAAGATTCGTACCAGACACAGTGCCTGGTATTGTTGGGGATCCCTGTTCATTGAAGTCGGACGCATATCGGGCTTTAAGTCGCAGGGCAAAGTCGGGTCCAAAGTAGTACGACTGTCATGTCGTACCAGTGTGAACCCAGCCTCAGGGGGTATTTGTACTGTCCTGGCTTGTTAGTGTCCAAAGAAATTAGGCTGTCAGTACATCAGGTGTGATCAATTTTCAATGATTGGCACCATAGCTTGTAGACTCTATAACCTTCACAAAGACCAAATATTATACACTGATCTGAGTTATTGTTACCAAAGAAATGTAGTAGTATAACTTTTGGCCAGCATTTATGAAGAAAAATTACTAATTTGCAAACTTTTATACCAGAATCAAAGAAAATGCATTTTTTTAAACAATATTTTCGGTCTTTTTTTATTTATAGCGCAATAAATAAAAAACCCAGAAAGCGCTATTTGTGTGAAAAAAGGTCACACATTTCATATGGGTACAGTGTTGCATGACTGAGTAATTGTCATTCAAAGTGTGAGAGCACTGAAAGCTGAAAATTGCCCAGTGGGCAAGTGGTCAAAATAATTACAGTGCCATCATCCACATACAGTGCGTAAATAGAAGAGACAAATCAATGTAAATTAAACAGTGTGTGTTTAGTATCACTTTAAGTACTGTTTTTACCTACATAACTGACAATGTTGAAAGAAATGTCAGTTTGTGTGTTACAAATTTTCAAGCAAAGAGAACTGCTTTTAACAAATGTCTACTGTGACCGTATGATCTTTTTCCTTGCCTTCAGAGAGAAAGAGTCTTGAAATAGACTGACAATTGTGTTCAAGTGTTGTATTGGGGATTCCAAATTATGATCAGAGAATCTAATTCATTATTAGCAATCTGAACAGGAGTAGTAAGCACAAGGTGAAACATAAATAAATTCTGGGAAAATTGGCAGGGACTTAGGACGGTTATTTAGTGATAGCTAGAAAAATGCATGATAGCCAAACCTACTGAAGTTAATGATTTGAAAATAATGGTATTTTTGATACATAATGGGGTGGTGTGAATGTGGTTCCCTGTTCAAATGAAAGGTACAGTTTACTGAAAATTAGTCTTTCTATCTGGTATAGGAGATAATAGAGCTGATAATGTAATTAAAGTCCCTCACTTCCCCCGAGAGGGACTGTTACAGAATTAATGTATCCATGCGTCACCATTCATGTTTAAGTGTCACAGAATCAGAAGAGTCAAGGAAAAAACACTCAACAAAAGATAATTTGTGTCATCTGGATTTTTAGAGAGGAAGTAAACTCACCCTCCTCGCTCACTCGCAGGCATGTCTATGGGAGATCTGTCATTAGGGCACCAAGGTGAGCCGAGAATGTGCAATGCATGCACTGTTCAGTGTACATTTTAAAGAAGATTGCAAATAGATAGGTCAGTTTGTTTTATTGCAGAAAATACATAACATGTATCTCCTTTACAGTTTAGTTCCACTTTAAGGCTGGTAGGACATGACAGTCATACGACTGTGGATCCGACTTTGCCCTGCGACTTCCATCCGACTTCAATGAACGGGGATCCAACTTTGATCCCTACAATACCAGGCCCTTTGTGTCAGGTATAAATCTTGAGGGGAAACTCCATGCCGCAATTAAAAAAAACGGCATAGAGTTCCCCCTCCAAGGCCATGAAGGTATGAATTTGAGGGGAACCCCCACGCCAATAAAACAGTGTGGGGTCCCCCCAAAATCCATACCAGACCCTTATCCATAGTAATGGCAGTGATCTGCAATTTTTAGCAGGACTGCGACATTGCGGTGGACAGATCGGACACTTTTGACACTTTTTTTGCGACCAGTGACATTATTACAGTGACCAGAGCTAAAAATAGCCACTAATCACTGTATAAATGGCACTGGCAGAGAAGGAGTTAACACTAGGGGGCGATAAAGGGGTTAAATGTGTTCCCTGGGAGGTGTTTCTAACTGTGGGGGGTGGGACTGACTGGAGGAGGAGAGAGATCACTGTTCCTGATCACTAGGAACAGACGATCTCTCTCTACTCCCCTGTCAGATTGGGGGTCTGTTTGTTTACATTGACAGATGCCCGTTCTGGGTCTCTGTGGAGCGATCACAGGTGGCCGGCAGACATTGCGGCCGCCGGCCACACGCATCGGCTCCGACATGCTGTGGGCGCCTCCTATAGTTGTTAAAGGGACCAACGAACAGCTATGGCGATTTTCACAGCCGCACCAACCTGCCACAGTATAATGACGGTGGCTGGTCGGCAAGTGGTTAACAACTACATATGAGGAAGTTGGTTAAGGATAAATAAAAAAGAGGGCTCCATATGCTGTGTCATATTGAATATCATAGTGTTTTGGTGTGATATTATTTTATGTTTGTTAAAATGGAATTCCAGCTTACACCTAGCAAGCCTTAAGACTGTCCTTTCCCCCCTCCTAAAACCTATGCTAACTAACCTGTGTAAAATAGATGTATATACTTACCTATTTTCAGGTTGCTCTGGTTTGGTTACGTGATCCGGCTTCTCTATGTCAGCCAGAGTGGCTTGAGGGGGAGAGGAAGGCGTTCCAACAACGGATGGGCCATTAAAGCCTACGGGTGATGTAACCGCTACAGACTTTACTAGCCGTTGTAGGAGAACTTTCTCCCATCCACTGCAGCCACCACTGGCTGGCATAGGGGAGATCATAGGGAGTAAGTATATACATCTTTCTTACACAGGTTGGTTAGTACAGATAGCAGAAAACAAATGCTCCTGCGCACGAGTGGATTACCAGACAGTCTATGTATCGTGATGGTATATGTCACAAGCCTTGCTGTCCTTAAGGATAGGGGTATCCTAACAGTCCAAGAGAAAAAGAAAAAAGGGCGCACCAGCCTTGTGCGTTATCCTTTGGATGTATTTTATTAAAAGTAGATAAAAGGAAAACTACTCACAAACATCAGTAGATATCTTGCAATATAAATAGTCTCCAAAAAGCAGCAATTGGTCTAATGCCCCGTACACATGATCCGAATATCGTACGTCAGATCGTACAACTTTTTTCGGTTAATAGTCGCAAGTAGAAATTGAATAGGTTACTAAAGTCACGAAAATTCTCGTATGACAGAAAAAAAAATGTGATGTCATGTGTTGTAATGTATTTGTATTGTATTTTCGGACGACAACTATACTGACTAAACGAAAATCGTACGATCTGGTATCGTACTAGGAAAATTTTCGTTCTTGTCCGATCTAATAATATCGGATGAACTGTCGTGATCGGCTCTCGAAAGTAGTGTACACACGATCCGAAAATCGTACGATTCTTCCTCAGACGATCGTTTTCGTCCGACATTCGGATCGTGTGTATGGGCCATAAGACAGATGAACTCCAGATGGTCACGGAGGAGATAACAGGGGCCACTGCCAGCTGACGCGATTTGAAGGAATACCTTCTTCCTCAGAGCCCAGCAGTCCCAGGTTAGTACAGGTGTTAGGAGGGGAGAGAGGGCAGTTTTTAGGCTAGTTAACTTTAAGCAGGAATTTTACTAAGACTCCGTTCACACTGGGGCCGCAGTCGCGTTCGTGATAAAGCGCCACTCGTATTAGTGCCGCGTTCGTGGTAAAGCGCTGCTCGAATTAGCGGCGCTTTACCGCTGTTTACGCTGTGCTTTTCGGCTACTAGAGGGGCACTTTTAACCCCAAAGAAGGGGTTAAAAACTCCTGTGTTGCGGCGCTTCTGAAGCACTTTTTATTTCAATAGGCAGGGCATTTTGGGAGCACCAAATATGCTGCTTGCAGGACTTTTCGGAATGTCCCGCAAGCGCACTGCCCGAGTGTGAAAAGTCGCACTTGAATGAATGGGAGGCTGTTTTCAGGCACTTAGCAGAGGCTATTTCCAGCGCTAAAGCGCCTGAAAACCGCCCCAGTGTGAAAGGGGTCTTATATACATTTTTTGCTGGATGATATATTCACCTGTTGCATTGTGATATGCTCTTGTTGTCAGCATGTGCAGCAAATTTATCTCATGCACGTAATAATGCTTTTTGTACTTTCTACAAACACACACTTTGGTCACGCTTAGTAGTAAACTCAACATCATTTTTTTTCTGTAATCATACCCCCTGCGGGTTAATGCCATAATGCACATACTAGCATATTCTGACAGACTTACCCATAGCTCCCAACTGTCCCTGATTTCGAGGGTCTGTCCCTGATTTGGAGCAATGTCCCTCTGTCCCTCTTCCCCCTCATTTGTCCCGCATTTTTGTCTGTTCTATATAGTTGTTTATAAAATCCACTTTTTATCTTTCAAAAAGTGTTTCCCAGTGCTAATCCTTTCCTCCAATTTCTACATTGCTGCATATAAAAGCCAATATAAAGTAATAGTAGTGGTAAAAAAAAAGCCCTTCTGGATTTAATTAACCCTTTTTTTGGTTAATTCTCCTTTAAGGGGGCGTGGCAGGGGCGTGTCCTATGCCTACATACGTTTGATAGTAGGTGTCCCTCATTCCCATCTCAAAATGTTGGGAGGTATGCTTACCTGTCATAATGTGCCCTCCAGCGCTACACTGTCACTGGTCCTGCGGGTCCCATGTCCTACCATCTACACTCAAGCCCTGTACACACGATCGGATTTCCTATGGTTTTTAAACTGATGGATTTTTCCATCGGAAAACCGATATAGCTGACTTCCATCAGTCTTGCCTACACACCATCAGTCAAAAAACCGACCGTTCCAAACGCGGTGACGTAAAACACTCCGATGAGCCGAGAAAAATTAAGTTCAATGCTTCTGAGCATGCGTCGACTTGATTCTGAGCATGCGTGGGTTTTTTATCCGATGGAGTTCCCCACAGGCGATAGTAATTTGCTATCGGTTTTTTAACCATCGGATAAATTTAAAACATGTTCTATTTTTAAACACCGATGGAAAAAAGACCGATGGGGCCCATACACGATCGGTTTGTTCGATGAAAAAAGTCCATCGGACTGTTTTCATCGTTAAAACCTATCGTGTGTACAGGGCTTCAGTCTTCCTTCTGGGTTCCGTCTCTTCGGCCACTTGAATGGCCAGGCTGCACACATGGGAGTCACATCATCACAACACAAATTGGGTACTGTTAATGTATGCTGAGCTGCACATGCATGGCTCCGTGTACATTACAGCTGACAGGCAGGGGAAACATTTATGACAGAAGAAACTGATTGTGGATTTAATACCAGTTTTACAGGAAATGTGCTTTTCTCTAATTTGTTTATTCAAATGAATTTATATGTAGAGGTGTTACTCTTCTCATCTGCTGAAACTCGTGTCAATTAGTTCCATATAAGGCATGTTAATAACATGGCTGAACTGAGATATGTTATGCATTTTCATCTTGTCATTTCAGAAAGTCACACGTACGAGTTCCAGTCTCCAAAAAATAACTCTGTGTGTATTGCAGTAGCACACTGGTGTTATTTATTGTAATGTCATAGACAGGGTGATAGTGTGAGGAGGCAGTCAATCTATTTTACTTCATTTTGTTAAGATGATATGCTCTATGAGGAGTCTGAAATGTGAGAACCTACTGAAAAACAAGACTGCCATACAGTCAGCAGTGGAGGCCTTTAGAGAAATGGTCTGAGAACGAAACCAAGTCGGATGTGATTTACTTATAATCAATGATCTGTCCATTAATCGTATTTTAACCAAAATACGAATACCAAAAAATAGGGCGGTGTACTGAAGCAGAATAACAATAAATTCTATGCGCTGTTTTTGGACATTCTGTAAATGGCATTTTGCGTTTTTTTCCTATTCCTGCCTACTGACAAAAATAACTGCGTAGTTGTTTATTTTCCCAAGAATTTTAAAAAGAAGCACACCTTTCCAATTTAAGCATAAAAGTAGAACAGATCACACAGAGAAAAATCCTGGTTAGTTGACGTCTCTTTAGTTCCAGTCCAGCACCCAGGCGTGTAAATGTCCTGCTTTTACTCAATATTTGTTAGCAGCTGAGCACAAAACATGAGTTAAAAAAAGATATGCGGAAAACAAATAAAACGTCAATCTCTGTGAAATCATGCCAAAACCTCATTCTAAGAGCACAAAATTGATACTGCTACTGTTTTTTTTTTTTGTTCTATTACAAGAGTGTTTTGCACAGCATCACTAGAAGCAGAGATTATAAGAATGATGATGTATTTGAATAAATCCGCACTCAAATGGGCATGTCTGTCTCTATCACAGAAGGACCGTTTGCTGCGTTATGTACACCTGAGGAAAGCACATGGGAGGCATTTCATGAAGGGACCTTTATGTTCTGTTTGACAGAGCGCCAATAAGCTTCGTCTTCATTTCTTGTCTCTATGTTTACATGGGCCAAAAAATTCAGTGTAGTATCAGCAGATGTGTTGCATGAAGAGCAAAATTATCCTGTCAGACTGGGTTAGGTCAACATCTATGGCTAGATGATTTTAAAAAGCACTCCTGGGATAGCATTTTAAGTGGACCTGTCATTATGAATTACCCTTTTATGTTTCAATAAGGAAGCATCCCTTCAAGCCCATTTCGTTTTTTTTTTTTTAGCAATGCTGATTGTGTTTAGCAGATATGTGTGTACATATTTATCATTTAAGCCCCATACACATTATTAGATTTTCTGCAGATTTTTGTCTTCAGATTTACCAAAACTATTTAGTGCAAGGGCCTGTCTGATTGCATACAAATTAAATCTCTAAAGCCTTGTACACATGATGCGATTAACCTCCCTGGCGGTATGATTATGTCAGATTTTTGATGCTGAAAGCGGTAACATTATTTTGCATGGAAATTTGGCGTTTTATATTGTAGGCCTGTAATTCTTAGGAATAACTCACTTAAATCTGTCCAAACAAGAGTCTAGTAGACATCCTGGGTATGATAAAGTTTGAAACACAAAATCATAAATTATATGTAGCGGGGTCCTCAAATACAGGTCCTTCTCAAAAAATTAGCATATTGTGATAAAGTTCATTATTTTCTGTAATGTACTGATAAACATTAGACTTTCATATATTTTAGATTCATTACACACAACTGAAGTAGTTCAAGCCTTTTCTTGTTTTAATATTGATGATTTTGGCATACAGCTCATGAAAACCCAAAAATCCTATCTCAAAAAATTAGCATATCATGAAAAGGTTCTCTAAACGAGCTATTAACCTAATCATCTGAATCAACTAATTAACTCTAAACACCTGCAAAAGATTCCTGAGGCTTTTAAAAACTCCCAGCCTGGTTCATTACTCAAAACCGCAATCATGGGTAAGACTGCCGACCTGACTGCTGTCTAGAAGGCCATCATTAACACCCTCAAGCAAGAGGGTAAGACACAGAAAGAAATTTCTGAACGAATAGGCTGTTCCCAGAGTGCTGTATCAAGGCACCTCAGTGGGAAGTCTGTGGGAAGGAAAAAGTGTGGCAGAAAACGCTGCACAACGAGAAGAGGTGACCGGACCCTGAAGAAGATTGTGGAGAAGGACCGATTCCAGACCTTGGAGGACCTGCGGAAGCAGTGGACTGAGTCTGGAGTAGAAACATCCAGAGCCACCGTGAACAGGCGTGTGCAGGAAATGGGCTACAGGTGCCGCATTCCCCAGGTCAAGCCACTTTTGAACCAGAAACAGCGGCAGAAGCGCCTGACCTGGGCTACAGAGAAGCAGCACTGGACTGTTGCTCAGTGGTCCAAAGTACATTCGGAAATCAAGGTGCCAGAGTCTGGAGGAAGACTGGGGAGAGGGAAATGCCAAAATGCCTGAAGTCCAGTGTCAAGTACCCACAGTCAGTGATGGTCTGGGGTGCCATGTCAGCTGCTGGTGTTGGTCCACTGTGTTTTATCAAGGGCAGGGTCAATGCAGCTAGCTATCAGGGGATTTTGGAGCACTTCATGCTTCCATCTGCTGAAAAGCTTTATGGAGATGAAGATTTCATTTTTCAGCACGACCTGGCACCTGCTCACAGTGCCAAAACCACTGGTAAATGGTTTACTGACCATGGTATTACTGTGCTCAATTGGCCTGCCAACTCTCCTGACCTGAACCCCATAGAGAATCTGTGGGATATTGGGAAGAGAAAGTTGAGAGACGCAAGACCCAACACTCTGGATGAGCTTAAGGCCGCTATCGAAGCATCCTGGGCCTCCATAACACCTCAGCAGTGCCACAGGCTGGTTGCCTCCATGCCACGCCGCATTGAAGCAGTCATTTCTGCAAAAGGATTCCCGACCAAGTATTGAGTGCATAACTGAACATAATTATTTGAAGGTTGACTTTTTTTGTATTAAAAACACTTTTCTTTTATTGGTCGGATGAAATATGCTAATTTTTTGAGATAGGATTTTGGGGTTTTCATGAGCTGTATGCCAAAATCATCAATATTAAAACAAGAAAAGGCTTGAACTACTTCAGTTGTGTGTAATGAATCTAAAATATATGAAAGTCTAATGTTTATCAGTACATTACAGAAAATAATGAACTTTATCACAATATGCTAATTTTTTGAGAAGGACCTGTAGATGGGATACACCTGGGCAATAGTGTGACCCAGGTGTATAATTGTGTTAGGATTCAGACCCCTTTTTATCTCGTGGAGGATTGGAGGATGTAATATTCTCCTTTGCCTGTGGGTGGCGGGGTGCCCACAGGCTTCAGGTAGAATCATCTTCGCAGTGCTCCCTGTTTTGTCCCTTCCCGGAGATGGTATGGCTGGGGCGGGGAACCCGCCGGGCCATTGAAGGGAGGAGATAAAAGGGGGAGACGCCCTTACCACGCGGTCGTCGTCGTCGGGCGGAGAAGGAGGTCCTCGGAGGAGGAGGGCTGCGGTCCGCACCCAGGGCCCTTAGGCCTGGGTGCGGGAGATCCAGGAGTCTGGTCCAGGTGCCCATGGCCTGGTCCGGAGTCATGTTGGCGTCCATCCCAGGCACCTTTAGCCTGGGGTGAGGTACTATCGAGGAGGCCTGGGGCCCAGTACCTTCGACTGGGTCCCGCTAGGGTGGACTGTCCGAGGGTCCCTGAGTGGAGGGACTCGTACCTGAGGTGAGGAGGCCGGGGAGGTTACCCACTGAAGACCCGGAGCAGCACCAACCCGGTGACGGTGGGCCTCTGGGAACTCTCTTGGGAGGACACATCCCCTGATAGGGGCCACAGCGTATCGAAGAGGGCTCCATTGCTGTTCATAGGGGTTGCTAGAAGAGACCCTATCTTTAGAACTTAAACTTTAGGAAGTGCCTCGATCTGCTCATCCCACCGTTGGAAAGGTTATAGGTCCCAACCAGTCTGCTGCAATAAGAACTGTTTATCGTGCTTTGCTATTGGAGTGCCAAATAAACAAGTGTTGGACCTTTCTTCGGTGTGTGAACTCCAGTTACTGGAAGCAAAGGGGAGGCGGGTGAGCTTGTGGTTACAGACTCAGTGCATTCACAGAACACACCGGCCCGAGGAAACATCAGGAAGTGGCCTTCACCTCCCTACTACAATGGGGAGGACATGGGCCGTGGCGCATCTCACTCTCACAACCCCTAGACATGAGTTGGTGTGTAAAACCGATAAAGAAGAAGAGAGGGTGAGGCCGCTACACGTGGGGGCTCGTCAGTCCGGGATAGAGTGTGTTCTAAAGATGGACTTGAGAATGTCTACATTTGAACTTTGCTGCCCAGAGGAGTTCCGAGCAGATCGGCCATATTACTGGCCAAAGTGCGTCCCTGCTCGGAGTTGTGGAAATGACCCTAACACGGGAAAGGCCCATGCGGAGGAGCGGAAAAAGGGAGAGGTCCAGCCGTGTGACGTACTGCACGTGGGGACTGTTAACGCACTGCGCCACGAGGCACCCCATGGCGACATCGTTCGTGGGCGGAGTCAAGAGGAAGCCCGCGAAAATGTACAGCTCATGGGAGGAGTCTGGCCAAGTGTGGGGATACACGTGGAGACTCCGGCGCGGGGTCAGTGCATGATGGAGCAGCAGATAGTCGGGATGACCTCAAGTGCCCCGTGGGTTATGGTTCCTCACCCCACGAGAATGACTTCTTTTGCTGCCCCCATCACAGACACGGGGATAAGACTTAGGCCCCGAGGGCGGTTGGCTCTGTACACTTGCAGAGACACGGAGGCCCTCGGTGTGATCTGTCCCGGCTGCTCGGGACTGGTGGTCACCCTGAAGCCATTCGGGCGATGTGAGGAGTGCAGAGAATTCCTTTTTGAGGTCGAGTCGTCCACAGCAAGGCCCCGGGCCCTTCGCCTCAACCACCTCACGGGTACTGCTACTCCAGAAGGGGAGATCAAGGCCTTTGTCGAGGTTCCTGTGCGTGCTGACCAGGGCGATGGACTGCCCAACAGAGAAAAATCCGAGGATGCTGCCTCGGTCGCCACAAGTTCTCTGCTCCCACCACCGAAGAGGAAAGTTGGCCTAGTACAGGCATCCTGTGGATGTGGTCGAGCTTCACCCCACTGCTTGCCTGGCCTGGATGGCGCCGGTCGAGAAGGAAGTCCCGGACATCCCAGTCTTCTACAAGGGTCAGGTGAGCCAGGGGCTGGGACTGTGGTGGTGGTTGGAGGTGTCGGGGGCCCATTGGAGGTGGAGACCCCCAGGGAGGTAGATTCTGTGTCCACCGGAAGATATCTGCCTGCGGAGATGTATGACACCTCCGACCTAGAGTCGCTGTCTGATTGCGGAGATGATGGCGAGATAGACGAACAGTTCAGCCGCAAGGGCTGGGATAGAGTGCCACTTCTTGCTTCCCGTGCGGTACGGGATTCACCGATGTACACAGGAGACAGCACGCCTCGGGTGGAAGACCCGCAGCTTACGAGGGAACCTACCCCTCCACCTGTGTCCTCATCTACTGTTACCTCACCTACTTTGGTTGTGGGGGCACCCCGCGCTTCTCTGAGAGCGCCGAAAGTCAGTTTCAGGGAGCTGGTAAAGGCACCTCGGCATCCGGAAGCTATTGTGCTGCCTGGAACTGGAGAGAAAGCCACTATGCCACCTTTGGCCCGCTTGCAGAGACTGTTTTGCCACAAAGTAGCTCGGGAATATGGGTGGGAGTATCCGTATCTACCCCGGGACTTGCTGTATGAGGTGGAAGTCTGGAGAACAAGATGGTATGACGAGTTTGTGTGGGACAAGTTGAAGGTGCCTCATGCTCGTAGGTACCTGGAATGTGTGCCGGCAGTGTCTAAGAGGTTTGAGGATTGCAAAGCTGAATGGAAATTGGGGCGCCATATCCATGCTGACAAGATAGTCATTTGCAGAAGAGAAGGAGAAGATGTCGAGTATTCGATAGAGGCATTTGACAAACACCTGAAACCCCTGTACCTGCCGGAGCCAAAGTTTTACTTATAGGAGAAAAGAACTCCTGTTTATTTCCTTTGTGCACTTGAACTTTCTGGAAGAGCCATTCCCAGACACCCAGGACTGTGCCCTGATTTTGTTTTTGTTTGGGCTTTTCTTTTTCTCGTTGGAGACTTGGGGACTGTTGTGTTTTCGTGTTTCCCCTTTTCTTCATGTGCCAAAGGCAAGGACATTTGGGAATAGTGGCAGAGTAGGGAAAAGCTGGAAGAACGAAGATTCGTTGAGTGTCATGACCGCGGCGTTGTCACCAGGTGGCAGTGTTGCGCAACAAATGTTTGAAAATGTTTCACACACACATCACCTTGCTTGTTGGAGTGAGTGGGTCTCTCGGCTGACGGGCCCACTCATCCCAAATGACACGAAATTATGGTAGGATGTTGTTTTTTTCTTTCCCGGTGCAGGAGAATTGTCAATCAAGATCAAGAAGAGTGGGTGGCTCTTAGACAGTGTGGGAGAGGGGTTGTGACTATGCAAATGTTTAAAGTGTTTATGACATAAGTTGTTTTGTATGTTCCCCATTCCCTGAGCAGGTCTTGGCACTTGGGAAATTTAGAGGAACTGCTTCAGGGGTTTCACTCCATGCCACCACTTATGGGAGGCATGGGTGTGCACCTGACGCTGGGGACCAGCGTCAAATTACAGGGGGGAGTGTGTAGCGGGGTCCTCAAATAGATGGGATACACCTGGGCAATAGTGTGACCCAGGTGTATAATTGTGTTAGGATTCAGACCCCTTTTTATCTCGTGGAGGATTGGAGGATGTAATATTCTCCTTTGCCTGTGGGTGGCGGGGTGCCCACAGGCTTCAGGTAGAATCATCTTCGCAGTGCTCCCTGTTTTGTCCCTTCCCGGAGATGGTATGGCTGGGGCGGGGAACCCGCCGGGCCGTTGAAGGGAGGAGATAAAAGGGGGAGACGCCCTTACCACGCGGTCGTCGTCGTCGTCGTCGTCGGGCGGAGAAGGAGGTCCTCGGAGGAGGAGGGCTGCGGTCCGCACCCAGGGCCCTTAGGCCTGGGTGCGGGAGATCCAGGAGTCTGGTCCAGGTGCCCATGGCCTGGTCCGGAGTCATGTTGGCGTCCATCCCAGGCACCTTTAGCCTGGGGTGAGGTACTATCGAGGAGGCCTGGGGCCCAGTACCTTCGACTGGGTCCCGCTAGGGTGGACTGTCCGAGGGTCCCTGAGCGGAGGGACTCGTACCTGAGGTGAGGAGGCCGGGGAGGTTACCCACTGAAGACCCGGAGCAGCACCAACCCGGTGACGGTGGGCCTCTGGGAACTCTCTTGGGAGGACACATCCCCTGATAGGGGCCACAGCGTATCGAAGAGGGCTCCATTGCTGTTCATGGGGGTTGCTAGAAGAGACCCTATCTTTAGAACTTAAACTTTAGGAAGTGCCTCGATCTGCTCATCCCACCGTTGGAAAGGTTATAGGTCCCAACCAGTCTGCTGCAATAAGAACTGTTTATCGTGCTTTGCTATTGGAGTGCCAAATAAACAAGTGTTGGACCTTTCTTCGGTGTGTGAACTCCAGTTACTGGAAGCAAAGGGGAGGCGGGTGAGCTTGTGGTTACAGACTCAGTGCATTCACAGAACACACCGGCCCGAGGAAACATCAGGAAGTGGCCTTCACCTCCCTACTACAATGGGGAGGACATGGGCCGTGGCGCATCTCACTCTCACAACCCCTAGACATGAGTTGGTGTGTAAAACCGATAAAGAAGAAGAGAGGGTGAGGCCGCTACATATATTATAATAAATAACTATAAATAATTATAACAAATAATAATGTAATTATTGTAAGCAGGGTGAACAAATATTTGCGCTAACAGTGACAAAAAATTTAAATATAACAAAAGCAGCATGCACAGTCTGTTGATGAAGCAAACAAACAGTGTATAAATCCAAAAACGCAGCGCTTCAATAAAATAAACAAAAGTGACAGTCCGTGTATAAATCAATATATGAAGGTAGATGTAAATATGATGAAACACCACCACCAGAAGCTTCAGTGTGAAGGGCAACACACCACACCAAATGTGCTCACAATCTGCTTACCAGAAGGTGAACTTTTTCAAGCATTAGTGGCAAATGTAGAGGTTCAAAGATGGATAAAGCTCTCCAGACTTGATGGGATAATAGCAGAAATATCCAAACAACACCAGCTTCAGGAAAACCTCCAGGACTCAGATGTATAGTGATGCTATGCAGTCCTCATCAGAAAGGGTTAACCAGTATGAAGAAAAAGAAGCAGCATAGTGAAGCCCGTAAGGTCAAAAAAAAAAGGTTTATTTAAAATTCGCCTCTGATGATATCCCCTTGGATGAAACATGTCAGGCTGACCAATGTGAACACGCTGAGAGCTGTAGATTTGCTATTTGCTTTGACCATTTGCCTTCCTGTAAGTAGAATTTTAAATAAACCTTTTTGTTTGACCTTACGGGCTTCACTATGCTGCTTCTTTTTCTTCATACTGGTTAACCCTTTCTGATGAGGACTGCATAGCAGCTGTATCCATCTTTGAACCTCTACATTTGCCACTAATGCTTGAAAAAGTTCACCTTCTGTAAGCAGATTGTGAGCACATTTGGTGTGGTGTGTTGCCCTTCACACTGAAGCTTCTGGTGGTAGTGTTTCATCATATTTACATCTACCTTCATATATTGACTTATACACGGACTGTCACTTTTGTTTATTTTATTGAAGCGCTGTAATAATGTAATTATAATAAAAATTATTCAATAATGTAATCAAATCAAAAACACTGAAATTTGCTCAGTTGCAGAATTGTCGCTGTCATTAGATTTAGTGTTTGATGACGAATTTCCCCACAAATAGCTATCGCTCAATTCTGCAAGTGATTCTAATTTATTATCGTTGTTTTCTAGCTGGTCTAAAAACACTTTTGACATAAAGGGACACTTTTTGGTTGCTATGGACAATCTCCAGTTTCCAGGCAGAAAGAACAGTTTTTATAATATAAAACTACATGCAGGGCACTGGGCAGACCACTAGGGACAAAGGGGTGTGTTATTATTTGATACAGTACTGTAATCTGTAAGATTACAGTGTACTGTATGTATACTGTGTGTTTCACTTTTTGAATTTGGCGCCGAACTCCGTCCCCGTGCGTCGCAACGCTCAGGAACGGAGCTCGGCACTTGGCAGTGTGAATCGAGCGAGGAGACAGCTCGCAGACACAGCGGGGAGACATCGCAAGATCCAGGGTACAAGGTAAGTAACTTTCCCTGTATCCTGCGATGCAATCCCGAGTCTGGCTCGGAGTTACCGCTTTTGGTATGAAAAATTCACCCCGAACCAGACTCGGGAATACCGCTAGGCAGGTTAATGGCCAACTGAGCGTCTGATTTTTGTCAAAAGGGCGTGTGCCAGGATCTTGTCTTGCATACTAATGTTACACAATTGTTGTGCCACAAACACGAACATAGTGATGTACTATGAGGAATTTCAGCTCTTGAGCGCCACCCTTTGGGCCCCTTCTGCTAATTTCGGTGAGCATTGATTCCGAGCATGCGTGTTTGTACTTTTGACTTTTGTGTGATGGATTTGTGTACTGACCATACGAAAATCTGACGTCAAACCGATGTCCGCTGAAAATTTACTAGCCTGTCATCCAACATTTGTTGGCCGAAAGTTGGACAACAATTGTCAAAAGGAGCGTACTAACGGTCAGATTTTAGGACAACAGTCTGTCAACAGACAATCCCCTGCCAACAATCGTATCGTGTGTACGAGGCTTTAGGCTCAGTGAGCATCCCCAATGACAGACATACTCAACCAAAGAACCTTTTACAATTACATTTTTGTCCCCCAATTGGAACAAACTCAATAGGAAATATAGCGATTAGTGATGAGCCGAACACCCCCGGGTTCGGTTCGCACCAGAACCTGCGAACGGACCGAAAGTTCGCACGAACTTTAGAACCCTATTAAATACAATGGATGCGAACGTTCGAAATCTAAAGTGCTAATTATAACGACTATTATGCATGTTATTGTCCTAAAAAGGGTTTGGGAACCCGGGTTCTGCACCTGGGGACATGTATCAATGCAAAAAGAAGTTTTAAAAACGGGCGTTTTTCGGGAGCAGTCATTTTAATGATGCATAAACTGAAAAAAAAAAGTCAAATATTCCTTTAAATATCGTACCTGGGGGGTGTCTAAAGTATGCCTGTGAAGTGCCACGTGTTTCCCGTGTTTAGAACTGTCCCTGCACAAAATTACATTTCTAAAGGAAAAAAAGCCATTTAAAATTGCTTGCGGCTTTAATGTAATGTCTGGTCCCGGTAATATGGATGAAAATCTTTAAGGAAAATGGCATAGCTACCCCATCACACCCCCCCCCCCTACCCCAGCCCATTACCAGCCCCTTTGGGTCTTGTATGGATATTAAGGGGAACCCCGCACACAAAATAAAAAAGGCCCTATATACTCTGAACAGCCGTATACAGGCGGTGCATACAAGACAGGGACTGTAGGTTTGTTCTTATGTAGAATCTGTTTGTAATTTTGAACAGGTACATTGTTTAAGTGTAGCTCCAGACAAAAAATCTATTTTTAAGCTTTTTGGAAAACATAGGGAAGGGTTATCACCCCTGTAACATTTGTTTTGCTGTCTGTGCAGTGTGCACCTGTTCAGAACAGTTTACCTCACTTTCTGTCCTAATGACAAATGTTTTTTGAAAATTTGGGTTTTTTATTGAAACAAGAATTGGTGATAAAGAATCAGTGGAGAGGAGACACTTTTTTTTCCCATATTAACTCTTACAGGAGAGAATTTGCCTTCCTAGGGGTAGATTTCCTCTCACTTCCTGTTGTATCCTTCCGTTTGCAAGGAGGAGTCGTTTGTAAGTTGGATGTTTGAAAGTAGGGGCCTGCCGTATATACTCAGCTGAAATTTGCCCCTTACATGTTGGTGTTGCCACAACACTGTGAGCCCTCACAGTTACTCTTGGTGGGCGCATGAATGGGCCCTGCTGTGAATTATTAGATCAAGAATTGTAATTGCATGCCCCTGTTGAACAGGGGCTGAAAAATTGGGCCTTTGGTGGTGGTGGTGGTGGTGGTGTTGACACAACACTGTAAGGCCTCACAGTTAGTCTTGGTGGGCGCAGGAATGGGCCCTGCTGTGAATTATTAGATCAAGAATTGTAATTACATGCCCCTGTTAAACAGGGGCAGAAACATTGAGCCTTAGGCACTGGTGCCACAACACTGCAACCCCTCACAGATACTGTACTTGGAGCACAGCAATGAGCCCTGTTGCAAAGTATTGCATCAAAAATTGTAATTACACGCCCCTGTTAAACAGGGGCTGAAAAATTGGCCCTTAGCCACTGGTGCTGGTGCCACGACACTGAAACCACTCCCAGATACTCTAGTTGGAGTGCAGGAATGAGCCCTGCTGCAAAGCATTGCATAAAAAATTGTAATAACACACCCCTGTTAAACAGGGGCTGAAAAATTGGGCCTTAGCCACTGGTGGCGGCACCCAGAAACAAAAATGTTCTTCCAAGCTATCATCGTCAATCGGATCATTGAGGAGGAGGAGGATAGTCAGTCAACATAACAGGACAGTCTCTCAGCATCAGCATCAGTCTTGAAGGGATGTGACATTTGAAAATAAATTAGTCTGTTATATCAGCTTCAGGTGTTTGGTAGCTGGTGGTGATCCAAGACTGGTTCATCTTTATGAAGGTCAGTCGATCAACAGAGTCGATGGACAGGCGCACCCTGTGATCCGTGACAAATCCTCCAGCAGCACTGAATGTGCGTTCTGAAAGAACGCTGGATGCAGGACAGGCCAGTAGCTCAATTGCATACTGTGCAAGCTCTGGCCAGTGATCCATCCTCAAGACCCAGTAAGCCAGAGGATTTTCGGTGGGGAAGGTGTCCAAGTCTGACCTTGCCCCTAGGTATTCCTGCACCATGTATATCAGACACTGGCGATGGTTGCTGGAACCGATCATACCTTGGGGCTGCGGACTAAAGAATTGTCTGAACGCTTCGGTCAGACGGCCACCTTCCCCACCGCTCCTTCTTTGACTGACCGAAGCCTCAGCAACTCGTTGTCCAGGACCAGAAGTTTGTAACCTCCCAGTCTCTGGGAACGCATTGCACAGACCTTTCTGCAAGGCCTCCCGGAGTTGTCTCATCCTCTGCTCCCTCTGCGACGGTAAGATAAGGTCCGCAACCTTACCCTTGTACCGTGGATCAAGGAGAGTGGCCAGCCAGTAATGGTCCCTCTCCTTGATCCGAAGAATACGAGGATCCTTCCGCAGACTTTGCAGGATCAGGGAGGCCATGCAGCGTAGGTTAGCTGAGGCATTCAGTCCGGAGTCCTCTGGGTCACTAAGGACGACATGATCCGCAGCCACCTCCTCCCAGCCACGTACAAGTCCACTGGTTTCTTGGGACTGTAAATCATCCCTAAAAGACTGCTGCTGATGATGCTGAGTGCCAGGCTCCACCTCCATGCTGACACAATCCTCCTCCTCCTCCTCCTCCTCTTCTTCCTGTGCGATGGGTGGGACAGAAGGAACACTGTCTGGGTAAAGGGGGCCTTGAGAGGCAAGGAAGTCCTCCTCTTCCTGCCTCTGTTCTGCCTCAAGTGCCCTGTCCATTATTCCATGCAGCGTATGTTCCAACAGGTGGACAAGAGGTACAGTGTCACTGATGCACGCACTGTCACTGCTCACCATCCTCGTGGCCTCCTCAAATGGTGCCAGGACAGTGCATGCATCCCTGATCATGCCCCACTGGCGTGGTGAAAAAAAACAGAGCTCCCCTGACCCTGTCCTGGTGCCGTAGTCGCACAGGTACTCATTGATGACCCTCTGCTGCGTGTGCAGCCGCTGCAGCATGGCCAACGTTGAGTTCCACCTGGTGGGCATGTCACATATAAGGCGGTTCTTGGGCAGGTTCAACTTCTTTTGCAGCTCAGCCAGGCGAGCACTGGCATTATAAGATCTGCGGAAATGCACACAGACTTTCCTGGCCTGCCTCAGGACATCCTGTAAGCCCGGGTACCTGCCCAAGAACCGCTGCACCACCAGGTTAAGGACGTGAGCCACACAGGGCACATGGGTCAGTTGTCCCTTTCGGAGAGCGGAGAGGAGGTTGGTGCCATTGTCGCAAACTACCATTCCTGGCTTAAGCTGGCGTGGCGTCAACCACCTCTCGGCCTGCCCCTGCAGAGCAGACAGAACCTCTGCCCCAGTGTGGCTCCTGTCCCCCAAACACACCAGCGCAAGCACGGCATGGCATCTTTTTGCCTGCGTACTTGCGTAGCCCCTTGAACGCCTACGGAGCACCGCTGGTTCCGAGGACAAAGCACAGGAAGAGGCCACGGAGGAAGAAGAGGAGGGGGTGGAGGACAGAGGTGTGTCACAACCAGTAGTAGCATTTTGGAGGCGTGGCGGTGGAACAACCTCCAACACTACTGCACCTTGTCCTGCATCCTTCCCAGCTGCCAAAAGAGTGACCCAATGGGCCGTGAAAGAAAGGTAACGTCCCTGTCCATGCCTGCTGGACCATGAGTCAGCGGTAATATGCACCTTACCGCTGACCGCCCTGTCCAGCGAGGCCAAGACATTGCCTTCCACATGCCAGTAGAGAGCCGGAATCGCCTTCCGTGAGAAAAAGTGGCGTTTGGGAACCTGCCACTGAGGAACCGCACATTGCACAAACTCACGGAAGGGGGCCGAGTCTACCAACTGAAAAGGCAGCAGTTGAAGCACTAGCAATTTAGCCAAGCTATCATTCAACCGCTGGGCATGTGGATGGCTGGGAGTGAACTTCTTTCGACGGTCCAGCAGCTGGGGCAGGGAAATTTGCCTGCTAGAATCGGACGTTGGTGTACTGCTAGCAGAGTGCCCGCAAGTACTTGGCTGTGACACACCTAATTCTACACCTTCATTCCTCTCAGAGAAGGTTTCAGAGAGGACTGAAGGTATAGTGGGGTTGGAGATCCCAGCTGATGCGGTGCAAGAAGAGGTCAGCTTTGTTCTTTGGTGTGGGTCTTTAAGGTAGGCTTGCCAACGAGCTACATGGCAGGTCAACATATGTCTGGTCAAGCATGTGGTGCCCAAGCGGCTGATGTTTTGGCCACGCGATATACGCTTGAGACATATGTTGCAAACAGCAGCTGTGCGATCTGATGCACTCGACTCAAAAAAGGCCCACACCAAAGAACTTTTTGAATAACGGGCAGAGGCAGCGCCCTGCACAGGCGGAGCTCTGCGGTGTGATTCCGTCGGTGTGCTGCCCTTACGCTGGCCCCCCGAGGGCATCCTGCCTCGTTGGAGATGTGCCTCCTCCTCATCCTCCTCCTCCTCCTCCTCCTCTCTCCTATTAGGCACCCACGTGGAGTCAGTGACCTCATCATCCCCTCCCTCCTCATCACTGGAGCCAATCTGGCAGTATGCTGCAGCTGCTGGAACATGACTGCCAGATTGGTGTCCTTCTTGAGCATTCCCTCTCTCTGCTCTCACGCTACTGCCTTCCTCTAGCTGGGTATCATCATCAGACCCTTTGAAACGCTGGGCATCCTCCTGAAGCATGTACCCAACACTGTGCTCAAACAGTTCGGGGGACTCCTCAGGAGGACATGGTTGGTCTAGGGAAGGAGTGACTGATGATGACATTGATACGAGGGAAGAGGACGCTTTGGCAGCTGCTTTGCCAGTACCCTGAGCCTGGGGGAGAGAGGATGAGGAGGATGAGGAGGGCTTGGTCATCCACTCTACCAAGTCTTCGGCATGATGTGGCTCAACACGTCCAGCTGCCGAAAAGAAGGACAAGCATGTCCCATGGCCACGTGCTGATGGCGATGCACCGCGTCCACGACCAGCACTGTTGTCTCTAGACACAGAGCCTGCTTGCCCTCTTTTTTTGGCTCCTGACTGTCTGCCTCTCCTTGTTTGCCTTCCAGACATTTTAATGGCCTGCAGGGAAATGGGAAAAGCAGCAATACAGGCTAAGTTAAGGTGTAATATGGTCAGGAGGCACACTCCGCCCGCTGTAAGTGCCGCAAAATCCTGTTGGTGTAACACACCAGGAAAAAGCAGCAATACAGGCTAACTTAAGGTGTAATATGGTCAGGAGGCACACTCCGCCCGCTGTAAGTGCCTCAAAATCCTGTTTGTGTAACACACCAGGAAAAAGCAGCAATACAGGCTAAGTTAAGGTGTAATATGGTCAGGAGGCACACTCCGCCCGCTGTAAGTGCCGCAAAATCCTGTTTGTGTAACACACCAGGAAAAAGCAGCAATACAGGCTAAGTTAAAGTGTAATATGGTCAGGAGGCACACTCCGCCCGCTGTAAGTGCCGCAAAATCCTGTTTGTGTAACACACCAGGAAAAAGCAGCAATACGGGCTAAGTTAAGGTGTAATATGGTCGGGAGGTACACTCCGCCCGCTGTAAGTGCCGCAAAATCCTGTTGGTGTAACACACCAGGAAAAAGCAGCAATACGGGCTAAGTTAAGGTGTAATATGGTCAAGAGGTACACTCCGCCCGCTGTAAGTGCCGCAAAATCCTGTTGGTGTAACACACCAGGAAAAAGCAGCAATACGGGCTAAGTTAAGGTGTAATATGGTCAGGAGGCACACTCCGCCCGCTGTAAGTGCCGCAAAATCCTGTTTGTGTAACACACCAGGAAAAAGCAGCAAAACAGGCTAAGTTAAGGTGTAATATGGTCAGGAGGCACACTCCGCCCGCTGTAAGTGCCGCAAAATCCTGTTTGTGTAACACACCAGGAAAAAGCAGCAATACAGGCTAAGTTAAGGTGTAATATGGTCAGGAGGCACACTCCGCCCGCTGTAAGTGCCGCAAAATCCTGTTTGTGTAACACACCAGGAAAAAGCAGCAATACAGGCTAAGTTAAGGTGTAATATGGTCAGGAGGCACACTCCGCCCGCTGTAAGTGCCGCAAAATCCTGTTTGTGTAACACACCAGGAAAAAGCAGCAATACAGACTAAGTTAAGGTGTAATATGGTCAGGAGGCACACTCCGCCCGCTGTAAGTGCCGCAAAATCCTGTTTGTGTAACACACCAGGAAAAAGCAGCAATACAGGCTAAGTTAAGGTGTAATATGGTCAGGAGGCACACTCCGCCCGCTGTAAGTGCCGCAAAATCCTGTTGGTGTAACACACCAGGAAAAAGCAGCAATACGGGCTAAGTTAAGGTGTAATATGGTCAGGAGGCACACTCCGCCCGCTGTAAGTGCCGCAAAATCCTGTTTGTGTAACACACCAGGAAAAAGCAGCAATACAGGCTAAGTTAAGGTGTAATATGGTCAGGAGGCACACTCCGCCCGCTGTAAGTGCCGCAAAATCCTGTTTGTGTAACACACCAGGAAAAAGCAGCAATACAGGCTAAGTTAAGGTGTAATATGGTCAGGAGGTACACTCCGCCCGCTGTAAGTGCCGCAAAATCCTGTTGGTGTAACACACCAGGAAAAAGCAGCAATACAGGCTAAGTTAAGGTGTAATATGGTCAGGAGGTACACTCCGCCCACTGTAAGTGCCGCAAAATCCTGTTGGTGTAACACACCAGGAAAAAGCAGCAATACGGGCTAACTTCAGGTGTATAATGTGCAGGAGGCTTAGCAACAATGACACTGACACTGTCCCCTGCCTATCCTTCTCTCTCCCTGCACACAAGGTTTATCAAAGTATATGACACTTACACTCTCCCTGCCTATCCTTCTCTCTCCCTGCACACAAGGTTTAGCAAAGAATATGACACTGACACTGTCCCCTGCCTATCCTTCTCTCTCCCTGCACACAAGGTTTATCAAAGTATATGACACTGACACTCTCCCTGCCTATCCTTCTCTCTCCCTACACACAAGGTTTAGCAAAGAATATGACACTGACACTCTCCCTGCCTATCCTTCTCTGTCCCTACACACAAGTTTTAGCAAAGAATAGATATGACACTGTCCCTGCCTATCCTTCACTTTCCCTGCTCCGGAACACACTACACAAGGCCGCCGCGCTGGCGGCCTTTTATAGTGTGGGGCGTGTACTAAACCCCCTCAGCTATAATTGGCCACAGGCATCCTGCCTGTGGCCAATCATTGCTCTCCTCGCTGCCGGCGCTGTGATTGGCCAAGCATGCAGGGTCACAGTGCATGCTTGGCCAATCACAGCGCCGGGATTACACTGCGATGGCGCAGTGTATTGTGGGCCGTTCGCGTCACTCGAATTTGGCGCGAACGGCCCAAATCGTTCGTTGTTCGCCGAACGCGCGAACAGCCGATGTTCGAGTCGAACCTATGTTCGACTCGAACACCGAGCTCATCCCTAATAGCGATAGATACGATTTAAAATGTTGGCATGGGCTTGCTAGACATGTAACTTTTTTTAGGATCCTGTCTGTATACGGTCTAAATATTATAAAATTAAGCTGCGCTAAATTTAAGTGTACTACATAGAGTGAGTAACATTGTAACATTGAAGAATGAAGTATTATAGAGGTAATACCTTCCAATTACATGAGATATAATCCCAAATATAAATGTTGGTTACCACTAAAATGTCGACTATGAATAGTCCATATATTATGAGTGCTTGGCCAATAGGTAAATGGCCCACGGTGACACACAAAACACTAACCACTTCAAGCCCGGACCATTTGGCTGGCCAAAGACCAGAGCACCTTTTTGCGATTCGGCACTGCATCACTTTAACTGACAATTGCGCGGTCGTGCAACGTGGCTCCCAAACAAAATTTACGTCCTTTTTTTCCCACAAATAGAGCTTTCTTTTGGTGGTATTTGATCACCTCTGCCGTTTTTATTTTTTGCGCTATAAACAAAAATAGAGCGACAATTAAAAAAAAAAAATATATATTTTTTACTTTTTGCTATAATAAATATCCCCAAAAAATATATAAAAAAAACTAATTTTTTCCTCAATTTAGGCCAATACGTATTCTTGTACATATTTTTGGTAAAATAAATCACAATAAGCGTTTATTGATTGATTTGCACAAAAGTTATAGTGTCTACAAAATAGGGGATAGTTTTATGGCCTTTTTTTAATCATTTTTTTTTCTACTAGTAATGGCGGCGATCAGCGATTTTTTTCGTGACTGCGACATTATGGCGGACACAGCGGACACTTTGGGCGCTATTTTGGGACCATTCACATTTATACAGTGATCAGTTCTATAAAAATGCACTGGTTACTGTGTAAATGTGTAAAGTCAAGGAATCAAGTAGAGAAAGGGATATCACCGCTCCAGGAAGTTCAAGCAAAAGTAAAAGCCTTTCCTCCAGATTAGAAGCCCCAGGTGCTGGCAATGCATGTAACAATGCAAAAATGGGAAGAAATTCTGGACAGCCGCACTCCAAAAATGTTTTTGCCTTTTATTCAAAAATGGACATCAAAAATACATGCCACAGCATAACAGAACGGACAGAAGAGCTGACGCGTTTCACAATAACAAACAGTGCTTAGTCATGCTTAGTATGACTAAGCACTGTTTGTTAGTGTGAAACATGTCAGCTCTTCTGTCTGTTCTGTTCTGCTGTGGCATGTATTTTTGATGTCCATTTTTGAATAAAAGGCAAAAACATTTTTGGAGTAAGACTGTCCGGAATTTCTTCCCATTTTTGTACTGTGTATGTGACTGGCAGTGAAGGGGTTAACCACTAGGGGGCTAGAAAGGGGTTAAGAGTGTCCTATGGAGTGATTCTAACTGGTATAGGGCGTGGCTACGAGTGACACGTCACTGATCGCTGCTCTCGATGAGAGGGAACAGACGATCAGTGACATGTCACTAGGAAGGTCGGGAAGATGTTGTGTTTACACTGACATCTCCCCGTTCTTCAATTCCGTGACACGATCGTGGGACACTGGCGGATATCAAGTCTGCGGGTCCCGCGGGCACGGTCACGGAGCTCGCGGCAGGGTCGTGCGCGTGCCCACACGGCGGCAAATTTAAAGGGACGTACTTGTACGCCCATTTGCCTTTCCGTGCCATTCTGTCGACGTATAAATTCGTGCGGCGGTTGGCAAGTGGTTAAAGATGCAGCCTCCACCTCTGCACACACTGCCGCTTACCAACCGTAAATGATCTATTACGGGAGATCACACTTGCTTTTGACTTATTACCCAGCCCGAGCCTTTATGCAGCACACCAATAGTCTCAGCGTCTTCACCAATGGAGATCCTCATAGGTACGTATATCCAATTGGTTCCCATATGAAAAAAAGAGCTTCCATAGTGTAAAATCCTTATAGTTTTATTTAAGGTAAAAAATAGTAGCACTTACATTTATGCAGAATAGAATCGGCAATAAAAAATATCGAGCCGGCCGGCTCTCGATTGCAGCCCGTCACTCCAGGACCTGCGTGTACGCGGTGCCGTCAGCACGTCGCTCCTCCTCTTTGCAGAAATGCACTACAGTCAATTTAACATGGTTTCCTATGGATGTAGCTCATAGCTGCATTTTTTTAGAAAGGGTCAGGGATTTTTTTTCCCGCAGTAGATTGCGTTTTGCGTGCAATAGACCTCAGTGGAGCCACACCAAAAATGCAAGTGTTGCGTTTTTGATGCGTTTTGCGTTTTTGTTTCATACTGTGTGTAGCAGGGTTATACTGTTATAGACTATTGTTACATGTGTACACCTCAAACTTCCCCCGGAGTTCCAGTTACAACCTCATACACTGTTTACTTATGTTCAGTGATGCATTGGGAACTTATGGTACAGGGAGAGAGAGAGACTCCGTTGCCATGGATACCTATTAGACTATGGTACCCACAGTGCAGCTGTACTCCCGGAATGCATCACAACCCTCGCACAGCCTGTTGGGGGAGGCTAATTAAAGGAGAGGCGGGGCTGCGCTCGGTCTCTCTGGACTCCGTGCTCAACCAAGCAGGAAGTTTGTGTAAGGCCTGCTGCCGGAGCGACTAGGCCCAAAGCCTGGGCCTACAACTTCGCGGAGGATCACCAAGCCAGAGAGGGATCACTGGAGTGTGTCAGGCGGACTAGGTCTATTCGGGTGAGCGGGCACCTGCCCAGAATCTACAACTGTTGTTAGGCCTGTGACTCTTGAAGGCCCACGACCACCCGAGTAGTGAGCTACACGTACACCAGAACGTAGCGCAGCGCGTGGTAGCTGTGTAGTTAAAGTTGGCGTTATACTGACTGTTAGTTTCGCTTCCAAAAGCATTGCGGGAGCTTAGTTCTCATCTTTAATCTCCTGTGGATTACAATTATAAAGTGCACCAACATTTTGCTAGCGAAGACTCCCACTTTAAAGGAACTAGTACAATAATCTGTGTCAGGCCTGACAGGAACTAACTTTGACGGGACACGGGGTGGTATTGCCCGCTAGGGGGAGCTTGCGAGCATAAGATTGTTATCTATAGGAAATAGACATTAGTACAGTATAGAACTTTTATCTTTTACATAGTATTGACTCTTGCAGGGCCCTGCAGAGTCACTTGAATATTTATGCATAATTGTCTTAACCTGCTTATTATCTTTTATAAGTAAACTTTATCTTTGTTTAAGTATATACCTGTGTGAAGTACTTTATTGGCCTGAAGGACCTCAAAACGGAGAAAGGTAATATATATGTAGCGCACTCACCCCCTCTTCACCTGCCTTTGGCTCCTCGTAGGAAGAGAGGGCACACCACGCTATATGCCCGTACCCTCCTGTGTGAAGAGATTGAGCGGTGTTATGAAACAGGTCTCCGCAGCAAGGTTCTCCAGAGAATGGTTCCCAACTCTATGCTCAATAAAGACAAGTCTCTATTTCCCCCAATAACTCCAAGGTCCACACCAGCTGTAACTCCAACGTAGAGTTTATTTCTCTTAAAGCACAGTCTCTAGACAGAAAGGTTGGAGGGAGAACAGGACAGCATAAGGTGTGGGATAGAGGTCCAGTCACAAACGAAATACACTTCACTGCTTGGCTTCTCAAGCAGACTCAGCCCATTTGGATAGTCTCCCTAGAGAGGGGACTAGCAGCCAGAATGGCACCCTATACAGATATACAGTCTCTGCACAAACTGATGAACTTGGTCTCTGTCACAGACCTGGTGAACTTGGTCTCTGCCACAGACCTGGTGAACTTGGTCTCTGCCACAGACCTGGTGAACTTGGTCTCTAATCTTGACCTCTTTAAAGGAGAAGACATCCCTCCAGAGAGTTACCGGGCCCCTTCCTTCACCGTGACTTCTCACCAGTCCCTCGGAACGGTCCTCCCCCGGCCTCCTCGTCTAAGATGCGGGTCCTCTCGCAAGGCGGCACCCTGGGATTCCTCGATCCTTGGTAGGCCCCAGTCAAAAGCGCTGGGCCCAAGGCTCTTCTGTTGCAGCCCCTGGGCTAAAGGTGCCTGGGACTGATTCACCGACCACCACCCCTAGGCTAAAGGTGCCTAGGGTGGACAGAGAGCACCCACTCCCCCTCCGGGAGTAGGACCATTGACATTTACAGAGCGATCAGTGCTATAAATATGCACTGATTACTATGTAAATGTCACTGGCAGGGAAGAGGTTAACACTAGGGGGCGATCAAGGGGTTAACTGTGTTCCCTATGTGTGTGTTCTAACTGTGGGGGGCTGGGACTAACTAGAAGAGATGACAGATCGCTGTTTCTACTTTGTAGGAACACACGATCTGTCTTTTCTCCTCCGACAGTACAGGGATTTGTGTGTTTACACACACACACACACAAACCCCCATGCTGCCACTTGTGCACGCGATCGTGCGTGGCCGGTGGCGATCGTGCCCGTCGGCCACGCGCATCAGGTCCCCCACTGTGCAGCGGGCGTGTGCGTGCCTCCGGCGGCACTCGCGCACCCTCTGGTGGCTCTCCTGGGCAAAGCCGTATATGTACGGGATTTCGCCCAGGAGAGCCATTCTGCCGCAGTATATCCATGTGAGCCGGTCAGGAACCGGTTAATAAAAAAAAAAGATGTCCCCTGATGTAGATCCATCATCCATGCTGGGCCGCTGACATCACAGGGGCCCAGTGCCACCAGGTGATGTCGCCGGGTGGCCTTGGCCCTTAACTATTGAAGAACTGTTAGAAGGAGGAGCAAGCAGTCGGCAGTTAGCAGACATTTTTTTTTTTTTCCGGGGTTTTTTCCCGTTTATTTTTTTTCCAGCAATTCTTTTTTTTACATTCATCTGTTAGCAGGGAACCACGTTGACAACTGATGACACATTGGTTGTTAAGGACACGGCAGCCCACTCCTTAGCAACCAGATTTACAGGGTGTGTTTAAAGAGAAAAAACGCAAAATGCATGAAAACTGCAAGCAAAAATGCGGATTTAAAAATGCGAAACGCACTGCAAACTGCACCTGAATACTGCATCAACCACAACCACATAGATGTGAACCTAGTGTAAGAGGGGATTTCTCTTCCTTTTATTTCCTAATTCCTGTCATGCCTTGAGGCAGGAAGTGATGGAATATTTTCCTAAAGAGACAAAGACAAAAACAAACACAAAAATGATAAACTTGATAGAAACTTTAACCATTGCCTACGTTATAAAAAAAAGTTGTATACTCTAATTTTTTTCTTGTCTATTATTGAAAAAGCAATACTAGGTTACATTTGTCCTCCCTCTTTATGCATGTAGTTATTCTAACTCCAACTACTTTATAAAGTCCTTATATTCATATTTGGAATGTGAATAAGTTTCTTTTACTTTATTTTACTGTTTTACTTGTTATTTTAAACCTTTATTTATGATGCAGTATTTTTCAAAAGGGAAATCCTCTCTAATAAAAAAAGAAGAAATAAAATCCAATAAAAAAAGAAATGAGTGTACCGTATATACTCGAGTATAAGCCGAACCCAATATAAGCCGAGGCACCTAATTTTACCACAAAAAAACTGGGAAAACGTATTGACTCGAGTATAAGCCTAGGGTGTCCATCTGCATGCCTCACTGTGCCTCACTTTGCCTCACTGAGTCCATGTGCATGCCTCACTGTGCCTATGCCTCACTGTGCCTATGCCTCACTGTGTCCATGCCTCACTGTGCCCATGCCTCACTGTGCCCATGTCCAGGGGACCTACGACCGGCCGGTACCGGGTCCCCAAAATCACCAAAGAAATGACCGTTTAACATATGGAAGGTGTGCCCGGCTTTGAAAAATCGGTGCTCCCTGGCCGTAGGTCCCCCGGACAAAAAAACTTTTCACAATTGTAGAGGAAGAGTGGGGCAACATGTGTGCCGAGTTTGACATCCAGGGGACCTACGGCTGGCCGGAACTGGGTCCCCAAAGTCCGGGAGATCAGGCGCAAAAAGGTGACTCGAGTATAAGCCGAGGGGGCATTTTCAGCACAAAACAATGTGCTGAAAAACTCGGCTTATACTCGAGTATATACAGTACATTTAATAACCAAGGCAGCTTTTATGATATGTTGTGCGAGTGGTGTTCATTTCCTTATCCTCTCTGATAATCAGAGAATAAAGGGGTCAGTACCCTCCTTCTTACTTCTTTATTTGTAAAATGGATGGTGACAACTTGGAAGAACACCAGCAGTTGAAAGACAGAGCTGTCAGGGCACTTTCAATCTTTCTTTCTTTTGAGCTGCCATGTCTGCATGCATCCTTTTAGAAGTATTTAACCCCTGTAGAGTATCTCACCAAAACAAAATTCCTGTTGCAGAGGGTGCCTAAAACTTGACCAAAACCCGGAAATGACTTTACTGGGGTCATTCTGTACACCAGCAGTTTACAGATCACCTCTACATTGCCGTAAATCTTTGAATTACAGGCTGCAAATTGAAAAGGATAGGTAGTTTGTAATAATAATAAATTACAATATGGCTTGTATAGCAATTGTACATGCTATAATATGTTTTTTTCATTTGCTATATAAAAAAAAATTCATGAAATCAGAGCTACCCTTTTAAAGCTGAAGCAGGGAAAACATTGTTAGTTGTGGTAGAGTATCCTTGTTACAAGACAGCTCATTTTTTTACCCTTATGCTGGCCATACACTATATGAAAAATCGGCCGAAATTTGGTCATTTAGACAGTTCGTTTGTCTTTTCGTTGGGCACAAAATCGATAATTGTTGGGACATTTTTGAGCCGAAAAAACGAAGGACAAGTTTGGAAATTTTTTGCCGAACGAATGATAAATTTAAAGGTTAATGTGTTTCCCGTCCGAACTGTCTGCACTAGATATAGGTAAAAAAACAAACAAAAAATGTATTCATCTAAGTCCACTGAACGATTTATCGGTTATTACATGATGGCACTATCGTTTGCGCTCACGGCCGAATTCGTTTTTCGAAAATGGGTTTGGCCGATTTTTTGTATAGTGTATTAGCTGTGCCAATGGGCCACAAAATTGAAGAATAGGTTGTCTTTTCTCACTGAGAGGGCACCTATTTTCTGTGAACACGACCAATCACAGGAGCCTGCTTGGCATGTACAGTGAGAGGTTGCATAACTTCCCACTGAAGTGGAATGCAAGTATGCAAGCATGACCAAGTCAGTACGGCTTCAGTGGGCAGAAATAAAAATTTGATGCAGGCAGAGTTTTTGCCACAACTCCGCCCTGCTTCTGCTGTGTAATACAGCTCTAGAGCTGATAGAGAACAAAACTTTTATTTTACCACGTGTTCACTACACTGATGCACTGAACAAGCTTTCAGTGCCCTGTAGCTGGCTGCTACCTAGCCACTTCCCGCCCAGTCAATAGCAGATTGACGTCCGGGAAGTGGTTCTGTTATCCACACTGGACGTCATATGACGTCCTGCGGGATAACAGCCGCCGCGCGCCCGGGGGGGGGGCGCGCATCGCGGCGATCGGTGGAGCGGTGGGTCAGTCTGACCCACCGCTACACTGATCTCGGTAAAAAGCCTCCGTCGGAGGCTTTTTACCATGTGATCAGCCGTGTCGAATCACGGCTGATCAGGAAGTAAACAGGAAGAGCCGTTGATCGGCTCTTCCTCACTCGCGTCTGACAGACGCGAGTAGAGGAGAGCCGATCGGCGGCTCTCCTGACAGGGGGGGTTCGCGCTGATTGTTTATCAGCGCAGCCCCCCCTCGGATACCCACACTAGACCACCAGGGAAGCCCCCCAGGACCACCAGGGAAGCCCCGATCATGTGGATGGCCCCTATGGCCATCCACATGTAGTAAAAATAAATAAATAAAAGAAAAACATTAAAAAAAATATGCCAATCAGTGCCCACAAATAGGCACTGACTGGCACTTTCACAATGTGTGGTGGCTGGCATTGCTGGGCACCAGTGCCACCAATGCCACCTACTAGTGTCCATCAGTGCCACCTATCAGTGCCCATCTGTGCCAATCTGTGCCCACCTATCAGTGCCCGTCCATGCCACCTATCAGTGCCACCCATAAGTGCCCATCAGTGCCGCCTATGAGTGCCAATCAGTGCCGCCTATGAGTGCCAATCAGTGCCACCTATGAGTGCCCATCAGTGCCGCATACCAGTGCCACATATCAGTGCCCATCAGTGCCGCCTATCAGTGCCCATCATCAGTGCCCATCAGTGCCACCTCATCAGTGCCACCTCATTGGTGCCACCTCATCGGTGCCCATCAGTGTCGCCTTATCAGTGCCCTTCAGTGCCGCCTTATCAGTGCCCATCATTGAAGTAGAAAAGGTACTTATTTACAAAAAAAATTAACAGAAACAAAGAAAAACTTAGTTTTTTTAAAAATTTTCGCTCTTTTTTTATTTGTTGTGCAAAAAATAAAAATCGCAGAGGCGATCAAATACCACCGAAAGAAAGCTCTATTTGTGGGAACAAAATGATAAAAAATTTGTTTGGGTACAGTGTAGCATGACCGCGCAATTGTCATTCAAATTGCGACAGCGCTGAAAGCTCAAAATTGGCTTGGGCAGGAAGCTGTATAAGTGCATGGTATTGAAGTGGCTAGCAACACGGACAGCACCAGGTAGCTGAGCATAAGTGTGGCTCAGGCCAGGTTCACACTGGTGCGACAAACGCTCCGACATTGGGAGCACATGTCACATGACGTGTGAAAATCAATGTTTCCCTATGGGAGCCATCTTAACTGGTCCGACACATGTCGGTCTGACTTTGAAAATGCTCCCTGCACTACTTTGGTCCGACTTTGATCCTACTTCAGCCCATTGAATATCATTGAAGTCGGATCAAAGTTGGAACAACGTCTTACATGATCCGACTTTGGCATGCGACTTGTGCTCTGCTGATCTTGAGGGGGAACTCCACGCCAAATTTTAAATAAAAAAACGACATGGGTTCCCCCTCCAAGAGCATACCAGGCCCTTCGGTCTGGTATGGATTTTAAGGGGAACCCCCTACACCAAAAAAATGGCGCGGGGGTCTCCAAAAATCCATACCAGACCCTTATCCGAGCACACAGCTCGGCCGGTCAGGAAAGGGGGTGGGGACGAGCGAGCACCCCCCCCTGAACCATACCAAGCCACATGCCCTCAACATGGGGGGTGGGTGCTTTGGGGCAGAAGGGTGCCCTGCAGCCCCCCACCCCAAAGCACCTTGTCCCTGTGTTGATGAGGACAAGGGCCTCTCACCGACAACCCTGGACAACCCTGGCCGTTGGTTGTCGGGGTCTGCGGTCGGGGGCTTATCGGAATCCGGGAGCCCCCTTTAATAAGGGGGCTCCAGATCCCGGCCCCCCACACTATGTGAATGAGTATGGGGTACATATTACCACTACCCATTCACCTGGGGGAAAAAAAGTGTCAATAAAAAAAACACACTAGACAGGTTTTTAAAGTAATTTATTAGGCAGCTCTGGGGGTCTCTTCCGACTTCTCTGCTCTCTCTGGCCTCTTCTCCCGCTCTCCGGCCTCTTCTTCCGGTCTCCGGTTCTTCTGCTGGGCTCCTCCGCTATCTTCTGCTCTTTTGCCGCTCTTTTGCTAGCGTTGGCTCGGTCTTCTCCGTCGTCTTTTTCCCTCTTCTCTTCTTCCGATGTTGACACGACGCTCTCTCCCACTGTACTGCCATGTGCGCGGTGCGCAACGACTTATATAGGCATGAGGCGTGGTCACCGGGTGATGTCACCCGGTGACCCCGCCCCTTATGACGTCACCGTCCCATCATGCCCCGGGCGTTGACGTCATACCAAAGTTCCTGGTATTGGCGGGATCCAATTTGGATCCCCGTTCATTGAAAGTCGGACGTATGTCGGCTTCAAGTCGCAGGGCAAAGTCGGATCCAAAGTAGTACGACTGTCCTGTCGTATCAGTGTGAACCCAGCCTCATAACAAGGTCTGTCTCTCACTTTTCCCCAGTCTGTCACAACGTTTCCACATTACTACTCTGCAGAAAAGCTTTGGAGTGCTAAAGTCTGTACTGAGTAGTTGCTGTCAGGGCCGGGACAAGGGGTGGGCAGGAGGGGAAGGTGCCCTGGGCACTGTAGAATCATGTGAGGTAGGGCGCTACAAGGAGATTGGGGGGGGTATTTATGTTGGAAAGGGGGATTTGGAGGGTGGCAGGGGGTAAGTATTAGTCTAAGGCTGGATTCACACCTATGCATTTTTTGTGCTTTTTGCATTTTGCAGATTTGCAGTACAGAATGTGTTCTATAGGAAACCATGTTAAAGGGACTGTAGTGCAAATCTGCAAAATGCAAAAAGCACTAAAACTGCATAGGTGTGAATCCAGCCTAAGAGGGGAAATTTTGAGATAAGGGGGGCTGTGAAGAGTGGGGATTTAGGGGAATTTGTGTTGGTAGGGGGGATGGGGGGAAAGAATGTTTTTGCAAAAGGGGGTATTTAGGGGGAATTTGTGCTGGGAGGGAGACATTTTTAGTGGGGGCAGAAGATGTGTACTAAGAGGGGAAATTTTAGGGGTAGCGGATTTATGCTAGGAGGGGGTCAATTTATTTATTTTTTGGGGGGGAGGCATTTGAGCTCGGGGGATTTGGGTGATGGGGTGGGCAAAGATTTGTGCTGAGAGGGGGATTTTAATTTTAGCAGGGGGGGCGGATCTGTACTTGGAGGAGGGGGGATTTATGCTTAGGGGGTAAAAATGATTCTTTTGATTTGTAATTTTAACATGAAAATGTTATAATTTTCAACATAAAAATAAATATTTTAAGTACCTTACCTAATTTTCATTAGTTCTTAAAACACAGCTTTTACATTTACAAAAATAATGTATAATATTGAGTATTATAGACAAAACTTTTAAGGTATGTGCATTTCTATATTCTAATTGAGTTACATTTACTTAAAAATATATATTTTTTTCATTTGACTGAAATTGCGCTTGTCAAACGTGCAACCGCATGAGTTTTGAGGCTGTATATTTTAAAGAGTTTGATGTCTTTTGGAACTTTGAAAACCTGCACAAGGCAGTTCCCATACATTTGAGGCCCATCTGGACAAAAGAGCGCCACTAGTGGCAAGAATTTTTCAAAGTCACTACAAAGCCATGCAATGCCATTGAAAGGTAAGAGTGAACATTGAACAAATTATCGTTCACGTGCTTTAAATGTTGCTTAACATACCATCCAAAATGTTTATTTTATTTGCTGATTAATATATTTATAATAAATGGACATACGTCCATTGTATACACCTATTGAGACAACTCACTTGTGCGCACGCAAAGTTTGCGCTTACTGCATTCTGCAGAACGCATCCAAGATGCAGGGTGAGGGCCTGCCAGCTGTTAAGCTTAAAAACGATTTTGTGCCACGAAAATGAATGTTTCGGTTTTTAAGGCTGCTTTCACACTGAGGCGCTTTGCAGGTGCTATTGACCTAAAAATGGCACCTGCAAATCGCCCTGAAATGGCCACTCCTTTATCTGCAGTGTGAAAGCCTGAGGGCTTTTACACTGGAGCATTGCGCTGGCAGGACGGTAAAAAAAAAGTCCTGCCAGCCGCATCTTTGAGGCGCTGTAGGAACAGTGAATATACCGCTCCTAAAGCACCCCTGCCTATTGAAATCAATGGGGCAGTGCCTCCGAAATGCCCACAAAGCGCCGCGGCAGTGGCGTTTTGCGGGCGGGTTTAACCCTTTTTCGGCTGCTAGCGGGGGTTAAAACCGCCCCCGCTAGCGGCCGAAAATCGCGGCAAAAACAACAGTAAAGCGCCGCTAAAAATAGCGGCACTTTACCGCCGACGCACCCAGCGCTTCAGTGTGAAAGTACCCCAAGATATTAGAATTCAAATTTAGATTACTGTATGTAAAATAAAGCCCCGAACCACTTTGCTCCCAATGTTATTAAACGTTTGTGCTGCAAAAACGAACGTATGTGCTGGTTTGGTTTCAGAGATATTTGTATTTGCGCATTATAGTTGATGGAACCTCTCCCGCTTTGCACCACATGTTATTACATTTTAAAAACAATTATACAATTTTTTTGTGCTGGGTTTGTGCTGATTTGTACCACGAAAACAACATTTCTGTTTGTTCGGTTTCTAAGATATTGGACATTCAATGTTAGATTATGTAACCTAAAGCCCCGCCCACTTTGCACTATGTTATTACATTTAGAAAACAAATATACCATATTTATGCTGCATTGGTAGGAGAAACAAGCATAATGATATAGTGTATTTTTTCATATAGCACTCTCATTTTGTATCAGAAAGAATGGGACTCATTTATGCTTTAAGCCTGAGCTACCCTGAAAACCTAATGTAGCGGCCTCACCCCATCTCCTTTGTCTAGGGGTATGTCACACGACAGGGTGAGATGCGCTACGGCCCATGTCTTCCCCATAGCTGTGGGTGAGGTGAAGGCCAGTACCAGATATTTCCTCGGGCCTATGTGCTTTTGTCTAGAATCAAGTCCCGCTGTGTCAACACTTCCCTCTGCTCCCATTAACCAGAGTTCCACACACCGATCACAGTCCAACTCTTGTTTTATTGTATATCTCACAATAAACAGTGCTTCAGTAGCCAACTGGTTGCGACTTGATAACATTTTGTTACGGGGAATGAGCAGGTCGAGGCACTATCCTGGTTATCAGCTAAACCACTGCGATCTCGCCAGCGGTTACTATAGCATTAGCTAGAAAGGATTTAGAACTTGAGAGTCTCTACCAGCAACTCAAGAGAACGTAGATAGGAGTACCTTCGCTGCGCTGCGGCCCCTGTCAGGGGAAGATGTCCCTCCAAGGGAGTTACCAGAGGCCCATCCGTCACTGGGTTGATGCTGCTCCAGACTCTCCGAATGGGTAACCTCCCCGGCCTCCTCACCTCAGACATGGGCCCCATCCACCTCAGGGAACCTCGGGCTTCTCCACCCTCGCGGGACCCAGTCGAAGTCACTGGACCCCAGGCCTCCTAGTTTAGTACCCCACCCCAGGCTGAAGGTGCCTGGGATGGACTCCAACTCCATTCTGGTCAGGCCTAGGGCGCCTGGGCCAGAATCCGGAACCGCCCGCACCCAGGCCTAAGGTGCCTGGGCGCGTGAAGAAGATCCTCTTGAAGACCTCGTGGTTAGGGCGTCTCCCCCTTTTATCTCCTCCCATCGACACCACGGCAGGTTCCCCACCCTCGCCGTACCATCTCCGGAAAGGGACAAAAAGGGTAGCACTGTGATGGCCAATCTACCTTGAGCCTCCAGGTACCCCGCCACCCAGAGGCCAAGGAGATTATTACACCATCCAATCCTCCACGAACACAAATGGTCCACTATTCCCATACTTACACACCTGAGTGTCCCACCTAAATTTAGAGACCCCGCTACATACTCCCCCCTGTGATTTGACGCTGGTCCCCAGCGTCTGGTGCAAACCCATGTCTCCCATGGAGTGATGACATAAGCCTAGCCCCCGTGGCTATCCCTAAAATTTTGAACCTCAACCATACCAAGACCTGCTCAAAGGGGAAAGGGAACATAAAACAATAAAACTTTCCCCTAAAAACATCTATCATGTACACATATACAATCCCTCCCTTCACTGCCTAAGAACCACCCCATACTCAGCAGTCTTGACAGACGAATCTCCTGCAGAAGGGAAAAAAAAACAACACACAAGAAAAGCCACATCCTGACATTTTTGTGTTAATTTGGAATGAATGGGTCCATCAATCAATAGACCCACCCGCTCCAATGAGTAAAGTGATGCGCGTGTAAAAAAAACAAACAGCCGTTGCACAACACTGCCACCTGATGACAGTGCCACGGTAATGACACTTGGTGCAATCTTCATTCTTCCTGCGTCCCTACACTAATTCTACCCCCAAAGTCTGTCTTTGAGCCGTGAGGAAGAGAGAACAAACAAAAACTGCTCTCATTCCTCCAAAGAGTAGTAAACAAAAGCCCAAATAAAAAAACTAGGGCACAGTTCGGATGCTCCGGCAGGAACACTTCTAGAAGATTGTAGGAAAGGAAACAACAAGTGAGTCTCTTTTCACAAATAGAACTTCGGGTCAGGCAAGAACAAGGGCTTCAGATGTTTATCAAAAACCTCAATCGAATAGTCAGCATCCTCTCCATCTTTCCTACAGATGCGCACCTTGTCTGCGTGGATATGGCGGCCCCACATCCAGTCTGCTCTGCAGTCCCTAAACTTTTTCGACATGGGTGGCGAACAGGACAAATATCTTCGTGCATGGGGTACTTTGAGTTTTTCCCAAACAAATTCGTCATACCATCTCTGGCGTATGACCTCAACTTCAAAAAGTAAGTCCCGAGGCAAGTAGGGATATTCCCACCCATACTCACGGGCGACTCTCTGTGAGAAAAGTCGTTGCAATCTGGCCAAAAGAAGGCATGGCTTCCCGCTCACCTTCTCCGGGTTGAACGATGGCCTCCGGGTGCCGAGGTACTTTCACTACCTCTGATGGCTTTTCTCTCGGTGCTCGTAGTGATGCGCGTTGCATCCCCCCCACCAAGACGGGCGATGTTGTAGATTTTGGGAAGGTAATTTGAGGACTAGACTTCCTCGTAGACTCCGGGGCTTGTACCCGGGGCGTGCTGTCTCCTATTGACATAGGGGAATTCTGCGGTGCACGTAACACAGGCAATGGGCGTTTGTCCCAGCCCTTCCGGTGAAACAGTTCATCAATCTCACCGTCATCTCCACAATCTGACAGCGACTCTAGGTCGGAAGTGTCATACATCTCGGCGGGAAGGTAGTCTCTGGTAGACATGGTACTACCCTCCCTTGCGGGCTCCACCGGCTGTGGACCCCCGACACCTCCAACCACCACCACAGTCCCAGCCCCTGGCTCACCTTGACCTTTTGTAGAACTGGGATGTCCAGGACTCTTCCAACCGGATCCATCCAGGCCAGGCAAGCGACGGAGTGAAGCTCGACCACGACCACAGGAGGCCTGCACCAGGCCGACTTTCCTCTTCGGAGGTGGGAGCAGAGAATCTGTGGTGACCGAAGCAGCATCCTCTGATTTTTCTCTCTCTGATTGGGCAGTCACATCGCCCTGGTCAGTGTGTACGGGAACATCTCCGCAAAGGCCTGGATCTCTCCTTCCAGAGTAGCGGTACCTGTGAGGCTGTTGAGGCGAAGGGCCCGGGGCCTTACTGTGGATGGCTCCACCTCAAACAAGAACTCTTTGCATGCCTCGCAACGCCCGAATGGCTTCAGGTGGACCACCAGTCCCGAGCATCCGGGACAGATCACGCCGAGGGCCTCAGTGTCTCTGCATGAGTACAAAGCCAACTGTCCTCGGGGCCTGAGTCTTATCCACGTGTCTGTAAGGGGAGCAGCGAATGTAGTCATCTTCGTGGGGTAGGGAACCGGAATCCACGGGGAGCTTGAGGCCATCCCGACTGTCTGCTGCTCCATCACGCACTGACCAAGCGCCAAAGTCTCCACGTGAGTTCCTCCACATGGCCAGACTCCTCCCATGACTTGCACATTTTCGCGGGCTTCCATCAAGCTCCGCCCACGAACTGTACAGTCACGGGGTGCCTCGTGGCGCAGTGCAATAAAAGCCCCCACATGTAGTAGTTCACACGGCTGGACTCCTCCCTCTTCTCGCTCCTCTGCATGGGCCTTTCCCGTCCTAGGGTCATTTCCACGACTTTGAGCAGGGATGCACTTTGGCCAATCACATGGCCGACCTGCTCGGAACTCCTCCGGGCAGCAAAGTCCAGACACAGCCATTCTTTCTTCCAAAGTCAAAACACATATCATCCCGGACTCACGAGCCCCCACGTGTAGCGGCCTCACCCCATCTCCTTTGTCTAGGGGTATGTCACACGACAGGGTGAGATGCGCTACGGCTCATGTCCTCCCCATAGCTGTGGGTGAGGTGAAGGCCAGTACCAGATATTTCCTCGGGCCTATGTGCTTTTGTCTAGAATCAAGTCCCGCTGTGTCAACACTTCCCTCTGCTCCCATTAACCAGAGTTCCACACACCGATCACAGTCCAACTCTTGTTTTGTTGTATATCTCACAATAAACAGTGCTTCAGTAGCCAACTGGTTGCGACTTGATAACATTTTGTTACGGGAATGAGCAGGTCGAGGCACTATCCTGGTTATCAGCTAAACCACTGCGATCTCGCCAGCGGTTACTATAGCATTAGCTAGAAAGGATTTAGAACTTGAGAGTCTCTACCAGCAACTCAAGAGAATGTAGATAGGAGTACCTTCGCTGCGCTGCGGCCCCTGTCAGGGGAAGATGTCCCTCCAAGGGAGTTACCAGAGGCCCATCCATCACTGGGTTGATGCTGCTCCAGACTCTCCGAATGGGTAACCTCCCCGGCCTCCTCACCTCAGACATGGGCCCCATCCACCTCAGGGAACCTCGGACTTCTCCACCCTCGCAGGACCCAGTCGAAGTCACTGGACCCCAGGCCTCCTAGTTTAGTACCTCACCCCAGGCTGAAGGTGCCTGGGATGAACTCCAACTCCATTCCGGTCAGGCCTAGGGCGCCTGGGCCGGAATCCGGAACCGCCCGCACCTAGGCCTAAGGTGCCTGGGCGCGTGAAGAAGATCCTCCTGAAGACCTCGTGGTTAGAGCGTCTCCCCCTTTTATCTCCTCCCATCGACACCAGGGCAGGTTCCCCGCCCTCGCCGTACCATCTCCGGAAAGGGACAAAAAGGGTAGCACTGTGATGGCCAATCTACCTTGAGCCTCCAGGTACCCCGCCACCCAGAGGCCAAGGAGTTTATTACACCATCCAATCCTCCACGTACACAAATGGTCCACTATTCCCATACTTACACACCTGAGTGTCCCACCTAAATTTAGAGACCCCGCTACACTAAAATATATGTAAAATATATATTTTTTTATACGATCTTTTAGAGCTAGATGTGGGGAATCTATCTTCAAAAGTTCACACTTTACCTGCTTGCCGATCAGCCACTGTCATTATACTGCGGCAGGTCAGCTCTCCTGCGCAAACCGCCGTAGGTGTATGTCTTTACACAAGAGATAGTGGACGCGGGCGCCCACCGCGTGCGACGGAAGCGTGCCTGCGGGTCCGGCGGATATGATGTCCACCAGCGACCCATGATCGCGGTATACAGAGGCAGAATGGGGATCTGCCTATGTAAACAAGGCGATTGCCAGATGACATGTCAGAGATCTTCTGTTCCCAGTGATCAGGAACAGCTATCTCTGTCATGTCCCTTGTAGCCCATCCCCCCTACAGTTAGAACACACCCAGGGAACACACTTAACCCCTTGACCGCCCCCTAGTGTTAACTCCTTCCCTGCCAGCGTAATTTATACATTGATCAGTGGATTTTTATAGCACTGATCAATGTAATAATGTCACTGGTCCCCAAAAAGTGTGATTTGGGGTCAGATTTGTCCGCCGCAATGTCACAGTCCCGCTAAAAATCGCAGATTGCCACCATTACCATTAAAAACTATAAAAATAAATAAAAGTCCCTTAATCTATCCCATAGTTTGTAGACACGATAACTTTTGCGCAAACCAATCAATGTACGCCTATTGTGATTTTTTTTTTACCAAAAATATGTAGAAGAATATATATCGACCTAAACAAACAAATATATTCGTTTTTTTATATATTTTTTGGGATATGTATTATAGCAGAAAGTAAAAAAATTGTCTGACTTTTTTGTTTATAGCGCAAAAAATAAAAACCGCAGAGGTTATCAAATACCACCAAAAGAAAGCTCTATTTGTGGGAAAAAAAGGACGTAAATTTTGTTTGGTAACAGCGTCGCACGACTGCACAATGTCAGGTAAAATAACGCAATGCCATATCGCAAAAAATGGCCTGGTCATTAAGGGGGCAAATCCTTCTGGGGCTGAAGTGGTCAAAGTGCAAATTACTTTCCTAAAGGGCTTAAAAAAAAAAGTTAATACATTCTGTATTTTATGTTCTTTACAGATATACTGTATATACATGTGTGTGTTTCAGTTTGATTTGATAGCTGAGAAAGAGACATTTTTTTCTTTTGTTTTTAAAATGTTTAAATTACATTTGATGCTGCTTTAATAATATTACATTTGTAACACTTTATAAATAATAGATGTTAATTTGTTTTGAAAGCCTGTTTTATGAGACTATTCCTTTAAAAAAACAAAAAAAACATATTATTGTATTATTTTTATATGAAAACCTTCAAACATATATCAAATACATTTGGAAAATACGTTTTTCCAACTTAAAAGAAATTGAGTAAGTTACAAATTAACATCACTTAAAACTAAGTAACTAAGTAATAGGGGAGCACAGTGGTGTAGTGGTTAGCACTTTTGCCCAGCAGCAAAAGAGTCGCTGGTTCGAATACCAATCACGACACTACCTGCCTGCAGTTTGCTCCCACACTCCAAAAACCTGCATAGGTTTCCTCCCACAGTCCAAAGACATGCTAGTACGGTAATTGGCCCTAGTATGTGTATGTATGAATGTGAGTCAGGGATCTTAGATTAAAAGCTCCTTCAGGACAGGGACTGATGTGAATGTACAATGTATATGTAAAGCGCTCTGTAAATTGATAGTGCTATATAAGTACTTGAAATAAATGGGTATGTGTTCCTAACTTAAATTTTTCTAGAAACTGGAAAAATTAAGCTGGCTTTACTTGAACCTATGGTCTATAAACTGGAAAAATGTAATTATCCTTACTTAAAACTATAGTTCCAGACAAGTTAAGTTATGTATTCCTAATGTAAAACACTATGGTCTATAAACTGAAAAAAATTTAGTTGGCTTTATTTAAAACAACAAAGTTGAAAACATGAAAAGTCTAATGAGTCAGACAAAAATAAGTTTAGTTAACAATACTTAAAAAGATGATGCAAATAGTTACCTAAATTTTTGGGAGTAGACCCAGCAGAATATTTTTTACAGTGCATGATGCAGATTAGTGCTCAGTGTTTTTGTGCAGGGCATTTTTGCTGACACATAATGCTCATACATCTGGGGGGGGGGGGGGGGGGGGGCGCAGTTTGGCATGGTCGCCCTGGGCTCTAAATGACCTTGTGCTGGCACTGGTTGCTATCTCTCCAGCAGAGCTTGCCTTGCAGCCTTCAGTGCTCCTGCATAATGTACAGTGTGTCAGTGTGTGGCAATGAGAGCAGAACTTGCCAGTGACCTACAGTTTCACAGAGCACTGGCAGCACTAACTACACTGGATGAGCTCTGGTTAATTTGAATGGCAAGAAAAATTCTGCTACAGGGTAATAATTGTGGCTCATAGTAAACAGTTGATAAATGCATCTGCAGTGTAGAAGCATGATGGGGCCAATGCAAAGCATTTTGGGGAAGTGACAGAAAGCTTGACTAATGGAGAAAAGCAAGATTATTTCCCATCCAAACCACTACTCTTTTGTCTTTTACAGAGCTGCCAGCATCCTATGCTGCTAGGCAGCAGCCATCTTAAGGATACTGCACATTCCGGAAGGGCAGCCAACTGCTGTGCCTCAGTCCTGCAGCTTCCAGTCATCTGAGGCATTGGCCCAGCAAGATGTTTTATTTGTCTTGTACTTTGCTGCAGCGATGACAAGGGAGTTTTCTGCTCACTGCCCACTGGCCCAACCATTAGCACTATAGCAACTCCCAAGAGCCGACCCACATCCAAAGGGACTCTTGGGAGTTTAAGTGCAGCAGGATGTAGGAAGCCACATAGGGTGCCCTGCTAACTCCCACCTACTTCCCACCTACTGCTACTGCCCAGACCTGCGATGCAAGCCCTGTGATGATGTCACATGGGATAAAGCTAGGGTTATCTAAATAAAAGATCAGTGTAGATAAGAAATTATTTTTATTGGGATGATGGTTTTAAAAGAGTTCAGTTTTAAAACCTAAGTGCAGTCAAAATAGTAAAAACAAAATCAGCACAAGAGACATTACAATCAGTGGGATTGTGTCCCTTCTGCTGATGTCGCTTCTGTTAGCTGAAATTCTCCTGCATCCATGCCCCTCCACCCCCGCCCCCTCTGGCCCCTGTAATCTTACAGTGCAGCGGGGGGTAATAGAGCTGAGGAAGCAGTGACAGGGACTCATCAAGACTGCCTGATTATGTCCACTTTTTCCACCCAGCCCTGCCATTAATAGAAACTATACAACAGCTTCTATGAATGAAAAGAATGAAAGACGGGCAGATGATTGAAAGGTTTTCCCTCTCCATTCATGTCTTGTTTCATTCATAGAAGCTGTAGTACCTGACACTAACCAAGACTTTATTAAGGATATTTGTGAAATGCTATTGATCTCCTAAATTTTTTTATTTATTTTATTTATTAGCCATAGAACCTTGGATTTTTTGATGAAATTGTGAAACCAGATATTATATACCCAAGAACCTTATTGGCTTTTTCTAAATTTTTTCTATGTTTTCCAGAAAGATGACTGGATATAGCAGCACAATTAGTGGACTTACATTCCACTCAGCATTTCACTTTTTGTATTTTTTGAACTTCTTTTTTTCTTCTGCTAAATCTAGAGTCAACTTGTTAATTTTCAAACCTAAAAAAATATTGAGATTATATTATATTAAAACTGGCGTACAGTGGAACCTTGGATTACGAGCATAATCTGTTCCAGGAGAATGCTTGTAATCCAAAGCACTTACATATCAAAGCGAGTTTCCCCCGAAGACAATGGAAATTAAGATAATTTGTTCCGCATTGACTTCTATGGCATGCACTACCGCATGTGGCCAGAGGTGGGGGACGTCAGAGAGCCTCAGAAATACTCGGGGACAGCTTGGGGACAGCTCAGCTGATCTCGGAAACGCTCGGAAAGGCTCGGAAACACTCGGGAACTGAGTATTTCCGAGTGCTTCCGAGTATTTCCGAACGGCTCCAAACCATTCCGAGTGTCACCAGTGTACAGGAAATTGTGTAAACACACAAATCCCTGTGCTGTCAGAGGAGAGAAGGCAGATCGTGTGTTTCTACAAAGTCCAAACTTTCATTTTATACATCCAAAAAATGCAATGACTCTTTGCACTGAACATAATAACCAGCAATATCCTGCACCTCTTCTGAACTTGCCTGAAAAAAGCAAAGGATGAAAAAGATGAAGACAGCAGAAGAAAGATCCAGTTTACCCTAAGAAGACATCATATACAGATTTTATTTTCCTGGTGCCTTCCATGGCAGCATACTAATGGTTGATGGCTCCGCCCCTGATCAACCCCCAGGACCACGTAACTCTATAAAAGAAAGAGTTACTCCCCCCCTCAGACATTCTTTTTCCTGTCCTCAATCCCTACAGGATCACTAATCAGCCTTACCTCACCGTCTCATGGTGCTACCGTTGCAGGTTCCTGCTCTCCTGCAGTACGGAGTCCCGCATCTTGGGCTGCTAAATGCGCCATATATGTGTGGGAGCCCCTTTTTCTGTGGATCTTTTTTGGGCATGAAGGGTGCACAGGAGCATATACATATTTTCTCCTCAGCGGCAGTTATAGTCCTCGGGTCACACATCGCTTTACCCGGGTAATTATCTCTATAGGCAGCATATCACTGCTGCAAGGAAATGCCTGCTTCCTGCAATGTTCTTAGCTGGTGTGGACGCTTCGCGCGCCCCACACAGCCTAGCTTTACTCGCTCAGGAGGCGGAGTCACGGCATGACGCAATCGCGCATGCGCAGTAGCCGGAGGAAGTCGCGCGGCGCCCATCTTGGTACACCCAGGCGAAGTTTCCTATTTAAACAGCCTGGGACCACAATCAAATGGCAGATTGTCAGGGAATACACCATTATGTGTGAGTATTATCCATTTTACATGCCAGATGGAACCCAGCCAAGGTAATTACCTATGTTTTATTGCTAAAAATTTATTTTGCTGCATACTAATGTTAAACACATAAATGTACATTCGCTGACATTGCACGGTGCTGTACTGACTAGCTAAAAAAAAAAATTAAATTTACCCAGCTGCCCCAGTATTGCCGCATCAAAAAGATCCTCAACATACCACTAGGTAAGGGCTGCAACGTTAGGTAAGTTTTCATTCAAAGAGCAATACTTCTTTAGAGGATATATAGAAACACCAGTTGTTTTGTTTCTTTATAGCCCACGCCGTGAATCAACCCGCACTTCTTCTCATCGAAGTTCTCGTGACGGACGTTCGGGGGGACATAGAAGCTCGGGTCGCTCACCCTCAACCCATGCTTCCCGTAGTGACCGGAGGTCACCCCGCCACTCCTCAAGTAGACACGACTCCCAGCGCAAATCTTTGCAACCAGGGAGGAAGGATTGCTGGGTATGCGGCAAGCAAGCCTTACCAGACAAGCTAGCCTGTGGCCAGTGTTTTTTGGAGGCTACGGCCGACAGACAAGGCTCCATAGGCTCAATCAAAGAATTAGTCAAGGACACCATCAGGGAATTGGCCTCATCCCAGGATCAATCCACCCCACTAGTTGAACAAAGAGTAGTAGAGACAGTTAGTCTCCAGCCTGATTCTGAAGTCAATTCGGAAGATGACGGAAATGTAACAGAAGAAGGCACATCAACCTTCGACTTTGGGTTAGTTGAACCCTTTATTGGCGCAGTTAAGGACGCGATTCAGTGGGAGGAAGATCCTGAACCTCCACATAAAGCAGGAAAATACTTCCCGCATTTGGCCAGGAAGAAATCAGCCTTTCCCCTAATAGAGGAGATTAAGGGAGTGGTATTGGAGGAGTGGAAGAAGGTAGATAAACGACCCTTTGCCTTCAACCGCTTTTCCAAACTCTACCCACTCGCGGAAGGAGATGCTCAGCTTTTTGATGCCGTCCCGTCAGTAGATGCATCTGTCATGCGACTGGCTAGGAATACAACACTGCCTTTAGAAGACGCAGTCTCCTTTTAGAGACGCCCTAGACCGCAGAATAGACACCGATCTGAAAAAAGTATACCAGGCATCGGGGGGAGCCTGCAAACCGGCGGTGGCCCTATCCTCAATCTCCAAAGCCACCAGGGTGTGGACAGATAATATCGAAACGGCCCTCAGACGTGGCATAGATACTGAAGAAATCATTAAAGCTCTAGATGAATTAAAGCTGACCTCTGATTTCATGGCGGAAGCAGCCATAGACGTTCTAAGATGCTCCTCCAGAGCAATGCTTTACTCTATCACAGCCAGGAGAGCGTTATGGCTTAAGCCATGGTCAGCAGACCCGTCGTCAAAACAGTCATGGTGTCGCATCCCGTATGACGGGAAGTCCTTATTTGGAGATAAAATGGATACGGCAATATCCAGAGTCACAGGCGGGAAAAGCGGCCTTATTCCCCAGGATAGGAGCAGAAGGAGGAAGTTTACTCCGCAGGCAAATTTCCAACAGAGATCAAGAGACTCCAGGGCTTATCGCCCGGGTAAACAATACAGAAGGGACTGGAAAGGCTCACAGGCCTCTTTCCTCAAATTAAAATCAAAGGCCCCTACACTGGCGATAGAAAACCAGAAGTCCTTTTGACGTGCCCTCCACTCAAGCCGAGCCAGTGGGAGCAAGACTCAGATCCTTCGCCCGGGTTTGGGTGGAAAATTGTACAGACCAGTGGGCGGTATCCACAGTCCTTCAGGGACATTTCTGGAAATTCAGATCCCGTCCTCCATCATTCTCCTACCAATTAACCAAGATACCAGCCGGAAGACAAAAGAGGGAAGCACTTGTCCAATACGTGCAAATACTTCTATCTCAACGGGCAATCCTACCGGTTCCGGAATCGGAAAACCACTTAGGGTTCTATTTCCCAGTCTTCTTGGTCCCCAAAAAAACAGGGGGCTGGAGACCGGTATTAGACCTGAAAAGGCTGAACAGGTACCTTTATGTAGAACACTTCAAGATGGAGTCTCTGAATACGGTAATCCTTTCAGTACAGCCAGGGGACTGGATGGTGTCTGTAGACCTCCAGGACACATATCTTCACATCCCCATCCACTACAACTTTCAACATTTTCTACGGTTTCAAATAGACAACCTACATTTTCAGTTCCAGTGTCTCCCCTTTGGGATTTCATCAGCACCCAGAACCTTCACCAAAGTTCTGGTAGCCATCTTAGCCCCCCTTCGGGAGAAAGGCATACGAGTCCTACACTATCTGGACGACATATTGATTCTGTCTCAGCACAGAGAAGTTCTACAGTCTCACCTGCAGATGGTCTTGAACACCTTGACACAATTCGGATGGCTAATCAACCACTCGAAGAGTCAGTTTGTACCTACACAAAAAATGACGTACCTAGGTGCCTTATTCAACACGCCGAGGAAGTCAGTGTCCTTTCCACCAGCCAAAATTCCGGCGTTGGTGCAAAAGGTGAAGCATACATTGGGGAGTCACGCTATGCCAGCGTCAGATTCCCTGAGCCTCCTAGGGTCCCTCTCGGCCTGCATACCGATGGTAAAATGGGCCAGAAGCCACTTACGGGGTTTTCAACAAGGTTTTCTGAAGCAGTGGAGGAGAAAGCGTCTCCATCAGAGGATAGCTATCACTCCCTCGATGAAGTCCAGCCTCTGGTGGTGGACAAGGTCTCCGAATCTACTAGCTGCTTGTCCTCTCGGCCCAATTTCATGGACCATTATCACATCAGACGCAAGCCAGCTGGGTTGGGGGGCACACCTCCAAGATCAGCTGGTTCAGGGCAGATGGAGTTTTAATGCGGAAGGGATGGTATCCAACATCCTGGAACTAAGGGCAGCATGGATGTCAATCCTGCATTTGGCTCCTCTCCTCAAGGGAAAATCCGTGCTACTACAAATGGACAACAGAGCGGCAGTAGCCTATGTCCAAAATCAAGGGGGAACACACAGCAATGCACTAGCCAGCGAAGCAGCCCCAATTATTGCATGGGCCGAGAAGAATCTGTTAGATCTTCAGGCTACCTACATTCTGGCCCTCGAGAATCAGCTAGCAGATCAGCCCTCGAGATCCTTCACATCCAACAATGATTGGTCATTGGATCCACAGGTTTTCAGCTGGATATGCCAACAGTTGGGGAATCCCCAGATAGATCTCTTTGCGTCCCCGCACAACGCGAAAGCACCTCTCTTCTTCACGAGGTCACCATCTCCGATGTCGGCAGGGGCGGATGCTCTAGTCCAACCATGGGATTTCCAGATAGGTTACGCCTTCCTTCCGACACCCTTAATCCTCAGGTTTCTCCAGCGACTGACTCTAGAGAAGGTCACCATCCTGGCGGTTGTTCCTTACTGGCCGAGAAGACCGTGGTTCCCGCTCTTAGTAGAGATGGCCCTGGGCAACCCATTACCCCTCCCACTCACGAGCAAGCTGCTATCTCAAGGCGATTTTCTACACCCGCATCCGGAGATCCTAGACTTGAGGGTCTGGAAGTTGAAAGGAGGAGGTTGGGCGACTTAGGATGCTCTCGGGAGGTTGTACAAACGTTGTTACAAGCAAGAAAGGCATCCACTAATGCCACCTACTGCAGAATATGGAAAAAATTCTCTACACTGGCCGAAACTAATCATTTCAACCCTCTGAATCCTGGGGTCCAAGATATCCTACTTTTCCTGCAAAATGGTCTAGACCTAGGCTTAGGTCTCAGCACGTTAAAAGTGCATATTTCAGCCCTGTCAGCCTTTACAGACACACGCTGGGCACTAAATCCCCTGGTGGAACGTTTCTTGAAGGCGGTGTTAAGATTACGTCCTCCCAGGAAAACGCTATATCCCAAATGGGACCTAACGGTTGTTCTGAACGTCCTAGCAAGCTCTCCCTTTACACCCACAGAGGAGTGCTCCTTGGAAGATATCACCGGCAAAACGGCCTTCCTGATTGCCGTCACCTCGGGTCGAAGAGTGTCAGAGATACAAGCCCTAGGGGCAGAGGAGCCCTACGTCACCTTTTTTCCGGACAGGGTAGTTCTACAGCCTATCCATCAGTTTGTCCCCAAAGTACCTTCAGTCTACCATTCCAACCAGGAGTGGGTACTTCCAGCTTTCGGAGAGGACCCATCCTCCTCAAAACTACATGAGCTGGACGTGGCCAGATCTCTAAAGCATTATTTGGAGCTGACACAGCAGTTCAGAAGGGATCAACGACTCTTTGTTATCCCCAAAGGCACCAGAAGAGGCTTGGCAGCTTCTAAAACAACATTAGCCAGCTGGATTGTGAAAATAATCCAAAGGGCATACCGGGCTAGTGGTCTTCCAGTTCCAAACGCGGTGAATGCACATTCAACGAGAGGAATCGCATCATCCTGGGCGGCTATGGCTAGGGTCTCCCCGGAGACAATTTGTAGAGCGGCTAGCTGGTCATCGTTCAATACCTTTATGTCACACTATAGCTTGGATCTTGCGGTCTTTACCTCCCGAGATTTTAGGAAGAGGACTCTGGAACTATCACTTTCAAAATGTCATTAAAAAAATTATTATCGCAGTTCCCTCCCTATGAGCGAGTTATTTACCATTAGTATGCTGCCATGGAAGGCAACATGAAAACGGAAAATTGAATACTCACCTTTCCGTAATTTTCCTTTCCTGGCTCTGACTCATGGCAGCATGCACCCTCCCTGCTATGATCCTTAAGGTTCTGAAGTCTAGTTACAAAGAATGTCTGAGGGGGGGAGTAACTCTTTCTTTTATAGAGTTACGTGGTCCTGGGGGTTGATCGGGGGCGGAGCCATCAACCATTAGTATGCTGCCATGGGTCGGCACCAGGAAAGGAAAATTACGGAAAGGTGAGTATTCAATTTTCCATTTTCTTTTTCTGTGGTTTGACACCTTTCTCCTATTTATTTTTTGGAACCTTTAACCACTTCAATACTGGGCACTTTTACCCCCTTCCTGCCCAGACCAATTTTCAGCTTTCAGCGCTGTCATACTTTGAATGAAAATAATGCCCTGTACACACGACCGGATTTCCGATGGAATAAAAGCCAATGGAATTTTCCGTCGGAATTCTGATGAAGCTGACTTTCATCAGTCTTGCCTACACACCATCAGACAAAATTCCGACTGTCCAAAATGCGGGTGACGTAAAACACTCCGATGAGCCGAGAAAATTTAAGTTCAATGCTTCTGAGCATGCGTCGACTTGATTCTGAGCATGCGTGGGTTTTTTCTACACAGACGATCAGAATTTCCTATCGTTTTTTTTCCATCGGAAAAATGTAAAACATGTTCTATTTTTTGACACCGAAAAAACATTGTGTGTACAGGGCATTACTTAGTCATGTAACACTGACTAAGTAATTTTTCACACAAATAGAGATTTCTTTTGGTGGCATTTAATCACCGCCCGAACATTTTGAGGAGAAAAAACCTTTTCTTCGTTTCTGTCAATTTTTTTTGTAAATAAGTAATTTTTCTCCTTCACTGATTTGCGCTGACGAGGCTGCACTGATGGGCACTGATTAGATGGCACTGAAGGGCCCTGGTGAGGTGGCACTGATGAGGTGGTACTAATATGCCGCACTTATGGGCACTGATAGGTGGCACTGATGAGCACTGATAGGTGGCACTGATAGGCGGCATTTTAGGGCAATGATGGGCGGCGTGGATAGGCACCTATAGGCAGCACTGATGGGCACTGACGTTTTTTTTTTTTATTGAAAAAAATACTAAAATGTTGAAAAAAAAACGTTGCCTGGTCTGCAATATTCAGATGTGAGGCCTCGTACACACGACCGATTTTCTCGTCCAAAACAGTCAAGAAAAGTGCCGCGAGAGCTTTTTTGTCTAGAAAAACGTTTGTGTGTATGGTTTTACGACGAGAAACTTGCCGAGAATCTCGACGAGAAAATAGAGAACCTGCTCTCTATTTTCTCGTCAGGATTCCAGATTTCCTCGTCGTGTTTCTCGTCGGCCTGTTTTGTGACGAGCAAATGGTTCGTGTGTATGCTTTTACGACTCTTCAAAAAGCGCGCATGCTCACAAGCAACTATGAGACGGGAGCGCATCTTCTGGTAAAACAAGCCTTCATAATGGAGAGAGCACATTCGTCACGCTCAAAAATATTTCATCGTTTAAATGTTCTGCATTGAAATCTTCGTTAGAATGTTACATTAATCAAAACGAGTGACCTTCTTTTGCTGCTGATATTCACACAGAGTTGAGCCTTATTTTTAACCTTTTTCATGCTGCTCTTTATAAGATTTATGTGTATTATATCGTGCAAGTTTTTCGGAATAATTTAAATGGTTAGATTTTTCAAAATTATGTTAATTATAATTTCTCAATGTTTTGATAGCGATCTCCCATTTAATTTTGGAATCTATATTATTTAAATTTCACACCATGTTTTTGTGCTAATCAGATTTAGTTATTCTTTTGGGGGGGGGGGGGGGGTGATATCTGTGCCTTTTATTGTCAGTCAAATGTATCTGCTTACTCCAAAGCTTGTTTTTTTTTATTTAAAAAGACACATAGTCAAGTATGAACTTAAACAAAAAACACATTTTTCTTGTTCATACATCACGGGACACAGAGCAGCATAGTCATTACTATGTGGGTTATATAGAATTACCTTCAGGTGCTGGCACTGGCAACTTCCAAAACAGGAAGTACCCTCCCCTATATAAGCCCCTCCCATCCGGGAGTACCTCAGTTTTTTGCCAGTGTCTAAGGTGTTGGCCAAGGTTAACATGTATTCATCTGGGCTTGTGTACAGGTTCTCTGGGCCTTAGCAAGCTATTCCGGATCCGACCAAAAAAGCTTCATAGCTAAACGGTCGGTACCCGGGCCTTGCAGAGAAGAGCAGGGTTTTGCCTGTAATGCCTCTCTTAGGAGGGCTGGACCCTGGGATCCAGAGCTCTGGTCATACCCAAAACCAAGAGGCTATCTGTGCAGGGTGCTATACAGGTCCAGGGGAGTGGAATCCTTGGGAACCCGGTCCCTGAAGGTCTAGTACAATGCCTGCCGTGAGAGGTGAAGTTTGGGCTTCTGTGGACCAAACAAAGTCCTGCGGCGGGGAAAAGGTAAGTGGGGGCCCCTCAGGAACTTGGTTCTATTGAGGGGACCCCCAAGCCTAATATGTCTTTCTGCCTGTTACCTAAAGGGTATTCCCGCTAATAGCTGTATATGCCTAAGAAATCCTAGAAATGTTTTTTCATAAGGGAAGTTTTAAAAAACTGTAAACCTGGAAATGTTTTTTCATAAAGGAGGTTTTAAAAAAAAAAAAAAAAAAAAGACAAAGGTGCGGTACCTGTGTTTGTCCACTAGAGGCCGCTGTGGAACGTCTTTTTTCTTGGGACTATTCCTTCCATGGTGAAAGTCCAGGCAGATGAGTGAGCTCTCTATCAGGGAAGCTGCATTCCTCTGTCATGCTGCCAAGTAGTTTCCTTCCATCCCCGAGTCCTGGTGAAACAGGGACCCTGGCTCCTCTCCCTACATGGCGCCAAGAGCGCACACGTGCACGCGCGCGCGCGCACACATGCTTTCCTTTTATAAGGTTTAGCTTCAAAAAAGGGGGCGGAGCCTGGCGGATGACGCGCTCTGTGCGCCCAGCGCTTCTGCGCATGTGCGGGCGTCCCAGCAAGATAAAAGGACTCAGTCCACGCTGCTTGCTATGGACACAGAGCATGAAAAGGAGCTGGTAGCATGGTATAGGGGCTTACAGCGGGCGGTTGATACAGGCATCCCCAGAAAGACGCATTAGTAGACACCCACTGATGTACATAGCAGCAAATTGCATTAGACTATTTCAGTAAGGGGTGTATTGCGGCTGGAATACCTCAGCTTTGAACTAAGGAATATGCCGCCTAAAAAACTACGAGATATACCTCTCAGGAAGTGTAGGGGGTCTCCATCGGGCTCTGAGGATCTGGAGCAGTCATCTGCACCCTCCTCCCCTGAGAAATCAGAGGTTAATACCCATAAGGAACCCCCGGGAGTGCCAGGTACTGCGGCTGTCCTCAGTCCACCTGCTCCTGCATATATAACAGAGGAGGTTTTTTCCTCAACTCTGGAGGGATTGGAGCAGAGATTGGCTGCATTGATCGCTTCTTCTCTACAGGAAAGAAAGCGCGCCAGATCTCCATCACCTCCATTAGAGTGCCTGTTGGCAGAGCAACAGTCCCAGGAAGGGACCGACCTACCTGAAGGGGATCAGGAGGAGGTTAGCTCTGTTTTTGAGGAATCGACAGTAGATGAACCATTTTCAGCATCACAGACTGAAAGATTGTGGGTCCAGACCCTAACTGACATGGTTCGATCTGCATTTAAAATGCCTCTTGTTGAACCATCAACTACTGCTGTCTCCTCATTGGGGTCGCTAAAAGCTCCCCAGGTTAATTGCTCCTTTCCAATACATCCATTATTGGAAGGACTTATATACCAGGACTGGGAACATCCTGATAAACTATTTGTTCCGCCTAAAAGGTTTCCGGTGATCTATCCCATGGAGGAAAAGTTCACCCAGAGATGGAATGTTCCTACGGTGGATGCAGCCATCTCTTCTGTGAACAAATCACTGACATGTCCAGTAGATAATGTTCAAATGTTCAAAGATCCAGTGGATAAAAAATTGGAATCTTTATTAAAATCTGCTTTTTCCACAGCAGGGGCTGTTACACAGCCAGCAGTGGCAGCTATTGGGGTCTGCCAAGCTTTAAAGGATCAAATGAAAATGGTCCTGAGGGATTTGCCAGACCAGCAGGCCCAGGCTCTGGCTGATCTGCCTAGAGCATTATGCTTTGTGGTTGACGCCATCAAGGATTCTATCCATCAGGCCTCCCGCCTCACGCTGTCTTTGGTACATATGCGTAGGCTTCTGTGGCTCAAAAACTGGTCTGCTGAAGCTCCCTGTAAGAAGCTCTTAGTTAGCTTCCCATTTCATGGGGAACGCCTTTTTGGCGAAGACCTGGATAAGTATATCCAGAAGATTTCCAGTGGTAAAAGTACTCTCTTACCGAGTAAAAAGAGGTCTAGGGGTCCATCTTTTAAGAGGACTACCTCTCCTATCCCTGCGACGTCTGCTACTAAGCAGTTCCGACGGCCTCCTCGGTCAAACTCAGGAGGTAAAAATCAGGGACAGCCACAGGGTAATAAAAAGCCCTGGATCCGAAGAGGTACTAAACCAGCCTCCAAGTCAAGCCTATGAAGGGCTGCCCCCACTCAAACGGGTGGGGGGAAGACTTCAGTTGTTCGCAGAGACCTGGCGGGAGACGATCAAAGACAGATGGGTGCTCTCCGCAGTAACTCTGGGATACAAGTTGGAGTTAAAAGAGTCTCCTCCGTCCCATTTTATGTGGTCAGGCATGCCAAGAGACCCTCTGAAAAGAGGGTCTCTCCTATTGGCGTTAGAACAACTATTGCTCCAAGGAGTAATTATGGAGGTTCCTATGGAAGAGTGGGGGTTGGGTTTCTACTCAAACCTTTTCACAGTCCCGAAGCCAAACGGGGACATAAGACCCATATTGGACCTAAAGAGTCTAAACAAATTTCTAAACGTCCGGTCTTTCCGGATGGAGTCGATCCGATCGGTCACCGCTGCCCTACAGGGGGAGGAATGGTTAGCCTCGATCGACATCAAAGATGCTTACTTGCATGTTCCCATCTTTCCAGGTCATCAAAAATTCCTACGCTTTGCAGTAGAAGGGCGCCATTTTCAGTTCAGAGCCTTACCATTCGGTCTGGCCACAGCACCACGAGTGTTCACAAAAATTCTGGCCCCACTGTTGGCCGATCTAAGAACACGGGGTGTAACGATAATGGCATACCCAGACGACCTGTTGTTGATGGACCACTCAGTTGCCAAGCTAGAAGTGGTAATTGTCGATACAATCAAGTATCTAGAGTCTCACGGTTGGGTCATCAACCTGGACAAGTCAGCCCTGCAGCCAGTGAAAAACCTGGTATATCTAGGGCTACGGCTGGATTCAGACCAGAGGAAGATTTTCTTACCTCTAGACAAGGTATCCTCTTTGAGGGCCTTGGTCCGTCTGCTTTGTGCAAAAAGACAGCCGTCCATACGCCTGTGCATGAGGCTGCTAGGAAAGATGGTAGCATCATTCGAAGCTGTGCCATACGCCCAATTCCACTCAAGGAATTTACAAAGGGCCATATTGTCAGCCTGGAACGGAAAAGTTCAGGCTCTAGACTTCCCGATGGCTTTGTCCCCTTCCGTTCGGAAGAGTCTCTGCTGGTGGTTGATCCCCCAGAATCTCCAGAAGGGAAAACCCTTCAGCCCGATATCTTGGAAGGTGGTCACTACAGATGCCAGCCTTATAGGCTGGGGGGCAGTACTGGAGCAATGGTCTCTCCAGGGCAGATGGTCAAATGTAGTAAAAACCCTGCCCATCAATCTCTTAGAGATACGAGCAGCCCGGTACGCCCTAGTAGCCTGGACATCCAGACTCCAAGGGTCCCCTGTCAGAATTCAATCAGACAATGCCACAGCAGTGGCATATATCAATCATCAGGGAGGCACCAGGAGTCGTGCAGCCCAGAGGGAAGTAAGTCACATCCTGGAATGGGCAGAAAAGCATGTCCCATGTATATCAGCTGTCTTCATTCCAGGGGTGGAGAATTGGAAGGCGGACTTTCTGAGTCGCCAACAGTTATGCCCAGGGGAATAGTCCCTTCATCCCGAGGTCTTCCGAGCAATATGTCAGCGGTGGGGAACACCGGATGTAGATCTGCTAGCATCCAGATTCAACGCAAAGGTGGACAGATTTGTCTCCCGGACAAGGGATCCCCTCGCTTGCGGCTCGGATGCTCTGGTGTTCCCTTGGGATCAGTTCAGACTGATATATGCATTCCCTCCGCTACAATTGTTGCCTCGACTCCTTCGCAGAGTCAGGTTGGAGAAGAAGCCGGTGATCCTGGTGGCTCCAGCGTGGCCCCGAAGGGCCTGGTACGCGGAGATCATCAAAATGTCTGTGGGGAGTCCTTGGACCCTTCCACGTCGTCCGGACCTGCTTTCGCAAGGACCGATATACCACCCTTCCTTACTAACTCTAAGTTTAACGGCCTGGCTATTGAATCCCACATCCTAAAGAAGAGAGGTCTCTCTAACTCTGTGGTATCAACTATAATCAATGCCAGGAAGCCTGTATCCAGGCAGATCTACTATAGAGTTTGGAAGGCGTACATCACTTGGTGCGAGGCCAGAAAATGGCATCCACGTAAGTACGTTATAGGCAGAATTCTGGACTTCCTGCAGTGGGCTGTAGACAGGAAGTTTGCCTTAAGTACTATCAAGGGCCAGGTTTCGGCCTTGTCAATACTATTTCAAAGGCCTCTGGCTATGCATTCACTTGTCAAATCCTTTATGCAAGGTGTGACTCGTATTATTCCACCGATTAAGGCTCCCATATGCCCATGGGAATCTAAATTTGGTTCTGTCGGTTCTGCAGAAGCAGCCATTTGAACCTTTGCGGCACATTTCCTTGGTTCTACTCACCAGGAAATTGATATTTTTAGTAGCCATATGCTCGGCTAGAAGAGTGTCGGAATTAGCCGCCATGTCCTGTAAAGAGCCATATCTGGTTATCCATAAGGACAGAGTAGTATTACGTCCTCACCCAGCCTTTCTTCCTAAGGTGGTATCGAGGTTTCACTTGAACCAGGATGTGGTTCTTCCTTCTTTTTTCCCCAAACCAAGCTCGGTAGAGGAAAAGTTATTGCATTCTTTGAATGTAGTAAGAGCAGTTAAAGCTTATCTAAAAGCCACTGCTCAGATTCGTAGAACGGATTCTTTGTTTGTTCTGCCGGAAGGCCCCAGAAAGGGTCAGGCAGCATCAAAATCTACTTTAGCCAAGTGGATTCGACAGGTCATAATACAAGCCTATGGCTTGAGAAGTAGACCGCCTCCGTTCAAAGTTAGGGCGCACTCCACGAGAGCAGTTGGAACTTCATGGGCAGTGCATCACCAGGCCTCCCTGGCGCAAATTTGTAAGGCCGCAACATGGTCTTCAGTACACACGTTTACTAGGTTCTACCAGGTGGACGTTAGAAGTCAGGAGGATGTCGCCTTTGGGCGCAGTGTGTTGCAGGCCGCAAAAGATCCTCATGCCTGATGGCGCCCAGCTTATGTATGGTGTATCCCCCCCTCATGTGGCATTGCTTTGGGACGTCCCACATAGTAATGACTATGCTGCTCTGTGTCCCGTGATGTATGAACAAGAAAGTAGGATTTTTAAAACAGCTTACCTGTAAAATCCTTTTCTTGGAGTACATCACGGGACACAGAGCTCCCACCCCTCTTTTGGGGACACGTATTGCTTTGCTACAAAACTGAGGTACTCCCGGATGGGAGGGGCTTATATAGGGGAGGGTACTTCCTGTTTTGGAAGTTGCCAGTGCCAGCACCTGAAGGTAATTCTATATAACCCACATAGTAATGACTATGCTGCTCTGTGTCCCGTGATGTACTCCAAGAAAAGGATTTTACAGGTAAGCTGTTTTAAAAATCCTACTATTCATGTTTATAACTTAAATAAAGAGAAGGCAGCGCTGGAGAAGCTGCTGCCATTTGTGCATCCCAGGGACCCCAGAGCACACAGCAACCCTGTGTGGACACTAAAATTGGGAGCTTGAGAAGGCCCACATTTCTGAACACAATCTGATGCTGGCCTCCCAGAGGTCAGGAACAGCAGCAGGTGAGATATATGTCCCAAGTGTGTGGTACTACAACAGGCTGCCTTCTGTCCGACCACAATGAAGCGAGGCCATCACTTCCTCTTCTTCCTGGCAACCTTCCCTGAAGCCTTTCCTGAAGCCTTTCCTGAAGCCTTTCCTGAAGCCTTTCCTGAAGCCTTCCTTCTTCGTTTGGCTGGAGGCTGGCCCACTGGAGGGGTACTCCTGTCAGGAGGAGGAGGTGGAGGTGTAGCAGAAGGGGGTGGGGCAGAAGAAGAAGGTGGAGGTGTAGCAGAAGGGGGTGGGGCAGAAGGTGGAGGTGTAGCAGAAGGGGGTGGGGCAGAAGGTGGAGGTGTAGCAGAAGGGGGTGGGGCAGAAGGTGGAGGTGTAGCAGAAGGGGGTGGGGCAGAAGAGGAAGGTGGAGGTGGAGGTTGAGGTTGGGTCAGTTGGGCCACCTCACATATGGCGGTATTGGGGGTAATTTGCTCCATCACCCCCTTGTTGAGCAAGGTGATGAGCAGGGGCTCGCATAGGAGGCGTTGCTCCATGCTCATCACCTTGAACTTAGCCTCCACTAGGCCGGCAATGGCCTCTTCAGGGGATGTGGGCTCCTTGAGGGTGGCATGGGCCTCTTTAATAAGGGCCATTGCTGCCTCACTGGTGGTCCTGTCCCTCCTGCCTCTTTTGTGAAACCGGATGGGAGGCACCTGGGATCTGGTGCTTCTCCTTTGCCCTGCCACCTCCTGTCTGCCACTGGGCCCTGCCACCTCCTGTCTGCCACTGGGCCCTGCCACCTCCTGGCTGCCACTGGGCCCTGCCACCTCCTGGCTGCCACTGGGCCCTTCCTCCTCCTGCCTGACAGTTTCCAGACCCTCCTCCTGGCTGATTTCATCCTGTGTATGAAAAAGGAACATAGTTTAATATGTTGGTTTAATCTTTGCATCAAACTTTGTAATCCTGATGGAAGCAATTAGAATGTAAATGCATAAATCCTTGCTTTAAATTTACCACAACATCAGCTTGACTATTTCCCACACAATTAAGTGCAGAAGAATGTCTACAGATCCTGATTTCACTTGTGTAATACAAAATAATGTATGTTTCTCATCCTGACATATTTGGGAAACATTAATTTTATCCCAATACATTTTCAGTTAATACTATACCTGGCTCCAGATGGCCAAATCAGGATCATCCAGGATGGCTGCCTCCTCTTGCTCCAGAGAAGGCTCAGGTTGGCTGCAGGGAAGTCTGGGGGGAAGAGTGGAGAGTGATGGCCTTGTCTCAATGTGGTCATCCAGGAAGGACATCCTGTTGTAGTACCACAAAATCGGGACATAAACATCATCTGCTGCTGCTCCTGACCTCTGAGAAGCCAGCACCTTAGAGCGTTCAGTCCTGTAGGTACCTCTCAAGCTCCCAATTTTAGTGTCCACTTGTTTTGCTGTGGCTGTGGGCACCTTGGTATGCACAAATGGGAGCAGCTTCTCCAGCGCTGCTTTTCTCACCCCTTTTTTTTATGGATGGGGTTTTTCGCCTCCCACAGAGCCGGCAGCTCCCTTACCCGGTCAATAAATTCCGCCAGGAACTCTTTGTCGCTAATAAAGACATTCATATTGTATCTGCAAGTAAAATAAATTATATTAAAATAATGTGAGGCAAACAGTCTAACCTCCTTCACATCCTAGTCACCATATATATCCTACAACAATCTCAAGACAGTATAGGCCAACAATTTTTAAAAGTCACAAAATCACATACCTTCGTTCGCACGTCCGTCACTTGAACTCCTCTCTCCGCACACCGAACGTACTATAGTCACATGTGTGTTTGCTATATACACACCACGCATGCGTCAAAATTCGAACACGTCGCTCCGCACACGTCGCCCGCCCATGACGTTCTAACTTACATCTTTTCCCCGCCCCTTCTCTTTCGGCGCGCAGACAGATATGGCGGAGTTACAGCAGGTGTCTGATAATTCCGCAACTAGCGAGGAGACAAGCCCGGAGACCGAGGACACGTCACGATCAAGGAGGAGATTCAAGGCATCGAATATGTCTTTGGCGGAGATGGCGGAGATGGTGGACATCTTGGTCAAGGCTGATTATGATGCCAAGCATGGGCCGTATAGCAAACCAAATAGAAGGAAGGCCAAAATCCTCACTAAAGTTGTGAAGAGTCTGAAGGCGAAGTTCGGGGTGAAACGCTCAAATGAGCAGCTCAGAAAGAGGTGGTCAGACCTCAAACTGAGGGAGCCAGACCAGTTGAGGAGCATAAAGAGGATGCTCGCTAAAAGTAAGTAAAATGACGACGTTTCTGCTATTAATCTTTTTATAAACTGACATGTTTTTTTTTTTATCATATTGGACTCACTTCCAAAATGTCATATTTTGAACTAGGTTGGGCACAGTAATCGTTCGTTACGTTACCGACACTTCGTTCGGCCACTATCCGCGGTTTTGGCTTATTTAAGAGTCACAAAAGTAATTAGACATCTGCCATTTTTGATCAAGTATTGTTGATAATTTTTTAGTCTAGATGATGTGTTTGTAAGGAGAATGAAATGCAAACTTTTAACAGTGTAAAGGAGAGGACACTCAGCAGCTGCTTCCACATCTGTACTTTGGAGCACTATAGTGTGGGCCCACAGACCCGCCTATTTTGGGTGTCCCACACAGGTGCATCAGAGTCTATTTGTGGTGCCTCCATGTTCCAAAAATTACATCCAAATGTGAATACTAAACATATTTGGGGTCATAAATAATGCATTCTTCTTTAAATTCCGCACAAACACACACTTGTACACCACTTCCAAACAATTTATCCTTTTTTTAGTTTAACAATGAGATTTACAGTGTGATAAATAGACCTTTTGTTTTATTCTCATAGGGGAGAGAAGACTGGGAGGAGGACACTCCAGGGAGCACATGCACCCCACAACTTCCAAACAACACCAAACTCCCAAAGATCCACAACCGAAAGATGTGCAGGAAGTTGAGGTGGAGGAAGGAGAAGTGCAGGAAGGAGAGGTGGATGACGTTGTGGATCTGGTCACCACAACAGGTCAGTATCTGACACCACAGCTTAAGGTAAGCGAGGTAGGCCTGCAGAGTTATAATACCTTTTGTTATTTTTTTTTAGGGGATGTAAATGGTGTGAAGGATAGCACACGGTTCTCTGCTGACAGTGCCCTCCGCCTCATCCAGCAAGTGATGGAATGTAGCACGGAACTGGACCTAATTAAACAAAGAATCCATGTGATGGAACAAACATTTAAAGACATTCTCAATGTTTTGGGGAGAATTCAATAAGCCCTCCAAACACATTTGTTTTTACATGTTTGTTTTTAGATTTTTTTTCTAATTTTTTGAGTAACAAACCAGCCAAAAATTTAATATGCACAGAGTGTGTGAACATGTGCTATCTGCCATCAGGGGATATCCATGTACGTCTTTTGTGGGTGCAACCCCTTCCTCGTATCAAAAGTCGGTGAACTGAGGAAGGGGATGCACCCCCAAAACACGTCCATTGAACACCCCTGATGGCAGATAGCACATGTTGACAATAGGGATCAGGATTGTAAACTTCCTATATGCAAAAAATTAAAAATGTGTGCATATTGAATTTTTGGCTGGGCAAGGGGTGGCAGGACCCCATATTAGGACGGGCACATAGAGACATAGTTTGTGTAAGTGAATGTCTCCGATTGCTCAGAGGTATCCAATGTTGTAATTTTAGAAATGCAAGTGATATTTTTGTATTTTCATAAGCCAAAATTTGCCGGGTTGTGGCCAGGCCAACCCCAAAGTAAAAGCAAAAAAACAAAAAAGAAGAGAATGTGCACAGAGTAAAATATTTGACCACAAACAACGTGTAGCTTCTTTTTATAATACTCTCTAAGCTTATTTGGTTCTTTTGTAAGGTAACATAGTGAAATTGGTTGTTATTTACTAAAGTAAAATACACTTGCCACTACAAATGTACAAAGACAAACTAGGAGACAGGAAAGAACAAATAATTAAAGGTTTAAACAAGATTTTTATTGGGATACTTAGACATAGGCTGGCATAGGAATTGCCCCCCTACCCGTGAAATACTCCATGTATTTGTCCCGAACCACACGGGCATTTTGGGGGGGCAAGCCAAGACGGGCAGATTCCAGGCCCGGAAGGGGATTTGCAGGGGAAAGTCCAGCCTCTGGCAAAACTGAGGCCATATAGGAATTTGATTTTTGGCTCAGAAAGTTGTGTAGCACACAGCAGCATAACACTACATAGTTTATTTTGTAGTCCGCCAAGTGGATGGAAGTCATAAAAAGGCGGAACCGGCTGGCCATTATGCCGAAGGCATTTTCAACGACTCTTCGGGCCCTGGCCAGCCGGTAATTGAACACACTCTTCTCTGGGGTCAGGTTCCTCTGTGGAAATGGCCTCATAAGATGCCGTCCGAGTCCGAAGGCTTCATCAGCCAAAAAAACAAAGGGGAGTCCTTCAATATTCCCTGCATCCGGTGGCAATGCAAGGTCGTCACTCTGGAGACGGAGGGCAAACTCTGTCTGGATGAAGGATCCCCCATCGGACATCCGGCCATTTTTTCCTACATCAACATAGAGGAATTCATACCGTGCTGACACCACCGCCATCAGCACAATGCTATGAAACCCCTTGTAATTGTAGTAGTAGGACCCAGAACGGGGTGGCGGCACGATGCGGACGTGCTTCCCATCTATGGCACCACCGCAGTTGGGGAAGTCCCACCGCGTGGCAAACTCCGATGCCACAGTCTGACATTCCTGTGGCGTGGAAGGAAGCTGTGGAGTGAAACAAGATGAAATAATATTAGAAAACCAAAGGCATACATTACAAGGAAATTCTATCCCAAAAAATTAGAGACCAACATCAATCTAATTATACGTTTATTAAGGTGTGTAAAAAAAGTATAATGGAAGGCTCATTTATCATATTCATCACCCCCTCTGATGGGCCATTACTAAATTATTTTGGGGGGGGGGAGATGTGTTTGGCCACAGGATAGCATTGCAGTGGCGGTGCGTCCAGAGTGGGCGCTGGAGCACTGTCCCCTCTCTCCTGTGCCCATCACTCAGAACAATACATAGGTTCATGCGTTGCATGAACCTATGTATTGTCTATGCCGCACACTATTCAGGTGGATGGCCTCTTGTAAAGCGACCGACATATGATTATTTGCGGCATTTAGGGGGTTAAAATTGCAGAGCAGAAACAGGTATTAAAATAGTCTTGCAAATTACAACATGAGGGATGTAATTGGCTTCATCAAAGAAAAATCGGGGACGCAAGGAGGGGGGCATTCCTTGTGTAAACACTGACAGGCTGCTCTGGCAATCATGTTCACCAAGTCTGTTTAATGGTAACATGATTGGCTGATGCAACATGAAGGGAAGGAGAAGACATCAAGGACAGAAGAAGGATGGCGCTGACCACAAGAAGGTAAGTGCAGGGCTGGGGGGAAACTGGCTGCATTAGAGGGGACTAAATGGCTGCATTTGAGGGAACAAAATGGCTGCATTGGAGGGGACAACTGGGGGCATTTATTAGGCAACAGAGCAAAAAAGGAGGAAGTTTATTTCCTAAACTGGGGTTTGAACCCCCCAACATTTGGAGCAACAGGCGCCCCTGCTGGAAAAGTTAGTGAGGGGAAATATTTATGGAGGAGAAAAAAGGGGCAATCTAAAGCTTCCAACATGCATGGGGACAAAGGGGACATTCTCAGCATATTACAATCATGGTAATTAGGGATTTTCGAAATACAATACATTAGCATACATGTAATTCCTAAAATGTGATGTTAAGGGAGAAAACTTACCCTAATATAGTCCTCCTGCAGGACTTGGATGATGGCAGAACAGGTGTCTGGGATTATGAGGCTCAGAGCCTGGGGGGAGATGCCTGTCGTGAACTTCAAGTCCTGAAGACTTCTCCCTGTCGCCAGGTAACGCAACGTGGCGATGAGCCTCTGCTCAGCACTGATGGCTTCCCGCATAACGGTGTCCTTCCTGGTAATATAGGGGGACACCAAAGCCAACAGTTCCTGAAAAACGGGGTCAGACATCCTGAGAAAATTCCTGTAGTCCTCAGGATTATTCTCGACTATCTCCCGCAGCAGAGGCATGTGGCAGAATTGGTCCCACTGGAGCAACCAATTCTTGGTCCATGAACTCCTCCTCACACCATTCATGGACTGGTCTTGGTCCAAAACAAGCAGACCAACACCAAGCGCACGCACAGCACAAACTCGACGACGAGAACGTCCAGGCGACATGGCTAGGAAACGGTCGTCTAATCAGAACGTACAGAACAGAACGCACTTTAGAACAGCAAGGCCTATGAATAACAAACTGAAAATCAGAAACGAACAGGCAAGAACGCACTGTAAAACAGATACGACCTGCCTAGACGCCCTGAAAGTCAAGATACGAACCCACAAGCACAAACTGAACCGCAGAAAACGATCTGAAAAGTACGAAGACTGAAAAGCGCGAATCGTCTCTTCCCAAACTTTTACTTCACACGCGGTAACACGAGATCAGCAAAAGCAGCCCAAGGGGTGGCGCCAAGAAAAAAGAACTTCCCCTTTATAGTGCCGTCGTACGTGCTGGACGTGAGCGCAGAGAACCACGAGGAAATTGGGAAATGACAGTGTGTACGCATAGAAAGCTTGACGAGAAAATCGACAAGCTTAACAAGAATCTCGTCGAAAAAAACGACGTGTTTTTTACGACGAGAAAATCGGTCGTGTGTACGAGGCCAGAGGGTCAGAACTTGAACATGAGAGCATGGATCCATTCTGCCTTGTATCAACGGTTCAGGCTGGTGGTGGTGGTGTAATGGTGTGGGGGATATTTTCATGGCACACTTTGGGCCCTTAGTACCAATTGAGCATCAATTAAAGTGGTTGTAAACCCAATAATGGGTTTTTCTTTTTCACAACCACCTGTAAGAGAAAGGCATAATGAGCTATTATGACTAGCATAATAGCTCATTATGCATCACTTACCTTAGATCGGCGCCCCCGAAGCCGTCCTCGTCTCCCTCTTCAGCCGCATCCATCGCTGCGGCGATAGCCGGAAGGTTACTTCCGGGTATCGCCGCTGCAGCCAATCACAGCGCCGCTCCGGCGCTGTGATTGGCCGGAGTGGCGGAGACGTCACTCTGCGCATGCGCGCGAGAGCCGTCACAATCGGCTACGCCCAGCGATTGCATATGCACACAGCATATGCATTCCACAAATTACACCCCAAAACACATTCTGCTATTACTCCCGAGTATGGCGATACCACATGTGTGAGACTTTTACACAGCGTGGCCACATAGAGAGGCCCAACATGCAGGGAGCACCTTCAGGCGTTCTGGAGCACCCAGGCCAATTCTGACATTTCTCTCCTACATGTAAAAATCATCATTTGTTTGCTAGAAAATTACATAGAACCCCAAAACATTATATATGTTTTTTTAGCAAAGACCTTAGAGAATATAATGGTGGTTGTTGCAACTTTTTATCTCGCACGATATTTGCGCAGCAATTTTTTTAACGCGTTTTTCACGGAAAAAAAATGTTTTGTGCTTAAAAAAAACAGTAAAGTTAGCCCAATGTTTTTGCATAATGTGAAAGATGAAGTTACGCCGAGTAAATAGATACCTAACATGTCACCCTTAAAAATTGCACACACTCGTGGAATGGCGCCAAACTTCGCTACTTAAAAAATCCCCATAGGCGACGCTTTAAATATTTTTACTGGTTACATGTTTTGAGTTACAGAGGAGCTCTAGGGCCAAAATGATTGCTCTCGCTCTAACGTTCGCAGAGATACCTCACATGTGTGGTTTGAAAAACGTTTTCATATGTGGGCGGGACTTACGTATGCGTTCGCTTCTGTATGCGAGCTCACGGGGACAGGGGCGCTTTAAAAAAAAATATATTTTTTTATTGTTCATTTTACTTTATTTATTTTAGTTTGACATGTTTTTCCGCCCCAAAATTTTTTTTGATCACTTTTATACCTATTACAAGGAACGTAAACATCCCTTGTAATAGGAATATGGCATGACAGGTCCTCTTTACAGTGAGATATGGGGTCAATAAGACCCCACATCTCACCTCTAGGCTGGGAAGCCTGAAAAAAAACAAACAAAAAAAAACAATCCTGGCTTTGATCGTAGCGGTGAGTCGGTAGAAGCACCGGAGGGCAGCGGGAGGGGGGGGCATCCCCTCTCACCTCCCGTAAGAATGATCAAGCGGCGGAACAGCCGCTATGATTGTTCTTATGGTGTAGGGAATCGCCGGCTGAAAAAACTAATATCTGAATTATGCCTGTAGCTGCACCCATTATTCAGATATCTCCGCACAAAGTCAAGGACGTCATATGACGGCCGGCGGGCGGGAAGTGGTTATTGCAGAGTATTGCCGGGCATTGCGGAGTATTGCCAGGCATTGCGGAGTATTGCCGGGCATTGCGGAGTATTGCGGAGTATTGCAGGGCATTGCGGAGTATTGCGGACTATGGCAGGGTATTGCGGAGTATGGCAGGGTATTGCACGGGGTATTGCACAGGGGGTATTGCACAGGGTATTGCAGGGTATTGCAGAGTATTGTGCAGGGCATTGCAGAGTATTGCGCAGGGTATTGCAGAGTATTTTGCAGAGTATTGCGCAGGGTATTATAGAGTATTGCGCAGGGTATTGCAGAGTATTGCGCAGGGTATTGCAGAGTATTTTGCAGGGTATTGCGCAGGGTATTGCAGAGTATTTTGCAGGGTATTGTGCAGGGTATTGCAGAGTATTGCGCAGGGTATTGCAGAGTATTGCGCAGGATATTGCAGAGTATTTTGCAGGGTATTGCACAGGGTATTGCAGAGTATTTTGCAGGGTATTGCAGAGTATTGCGCAGGGTATTGCAGAGTATTGCGCAGGGTATTGCAGAGTATTGCGCAGGGTATTGCAGAGTATTGCGCCAGGGTATTGCAAAGTATTGCACCAGGGTATTGCAGAGTATTTTGCAGAGTATTGCGCAGGGTATTTTGCAGAGTATTGCGCAGGGTATTTTGCAGAGTATTGGCAGGGTGTATTGCAGAGTATTGGCAGGGTATTGCACCAGGGATGGCTGAGCAGGGATGGATGGATGGCTGGATCTGTGACTGCAATTGTCACAGATCCAGCCCACAGAGCTGCTGCTGCCATCCACTCTCTCCCCCTCTCCTCTCACACTGTACCAATCGGTACAGAGAGGGGAGGGAGGAACCGGCGTCATCACATGACGCCGGTCTGTTTACAAGTGATTGCTCCGTCATTTGACGGAGCGATCACGTGGTAAACGGCCGCTATCAGCGGCGATTTACCGCGATTCCTGATCCCCGGCGGTCACGGAGTTTCCCGTGTGCGCGCCCCAGGGGGCGCGCGGGAGCGCGATTCTGGGAGGACGTTATATAACGTCCTCCCAGAGTTAAGCAACCACCTTGTCGACGTTATTTGTCGGCAGGTGGTTGCCAAGTGGTTAATCTAGGCTTACCTGTAGGTGCAAGTTGAAAAAGTGGGTTTACAACCACTTTAAACGCCACAGCCTACCCAAGTATTGTTGCTGAGCATGTCCATCCTTTTATGACTACTGTGTACCCATCTTCTAATGGCTACTTCCAGCAGCATAATGCACCATGTCACAAAACTCAAATCATTTCAAACTGGTTTCTTGAACATGACAATAAGTTCACTGTATTCCAACGGCCTCCGCAGTCACCCAATCTAAATCCAATAGAGCACCTTTGGGATGTTGTGGAATGGGAGATTTGCATCATGGATGTGCAGCCGACAAATCTGTAGCAACTGTGTGATGCTATCATTCTAATATGGACCAAAATCTCTGAGGAATGTTTCCAACACCTTGTTGAATCTATGCCACGAAGAATTAAGGCAGTTCTGAAGGCAAAAGGGGGTCCAACCCGGTATTAGCAAGGTGTACCTAATAAAGTGTCCGGTGAGTGTATATCACAATTTGTCTTAGTTTAATAATATTAGCTATTGTGTTTTAATGAAATGTGCCTTTATTTCAAGAATTATACATGATATAAATGACCTGCACAAAAAGCAGACTTCATTTTCAGGAACACATAAATATCTTAACTAAATAAGGTTCATATGGAAGATTAAGAAAGTGAAAACTCAGTGAGAATCAATTTTTAAAATCCTGATATCAGAGTTAACTATATAAGGTTCATGTGGAAGACCAAGAAAGTGAGAACTAAGTGCTAAAAGCAAATGGTTAAAGGTGTGATATTGTTTTGTTATGTAAAGAAAAAAAAAAATGTTCTGCTCATTCACTTCCTTTGCAGCTAAACTTTAGGGATAACACTCAGATATCCAAAATAGAAGGCCAATAAAAGAATTCTTTCTTTAAAGATAACTAGGTAAAACACACATTTCAGGAATTAATATGCTGTGTGAATAGCAGTATGCATGTTTCTGTGCTTTGTCTTGCATGCATTGCTTCACAGGTAAAAAAAAATATTTTAGACAGCATCTTTTCGACCATCAATTAACACATATACCGTATTTTCCGCTCCATAAGACGCACCTGACCATAAGACACACCTAGGTTTTAGAGGAGGAAAACTAGAAAAAAATATTCTGAACCAAATGGAGTACTATAATAATTAGTAAAATATAACAGAATAATATTTCAACCATGTAAAGTGAACAGCAGTCAACAATGACATTAACCGGTTAAGGACCGGCTCCTGTACATTCATGTCGGCAGAATGGCACGGCTGGGCAAAGTAACTTATATTTACGTCACTTTGAAATTCCCGCCATGCCGGGCGCGCGCGCGCCCCTGCCGCGAGCTCCGTGACCGTGCCCGCGGGACCTGCTGACTCGATGTTCGCCAGTGTCCCGCGATCGGGTCACAGAGCTGCAGAACGGGGAGAGGCAAGTGTAAACATGCCTCTCCCCATTCTGCCTAGTGACACTGTCACTGATCGTGTGTTCCCTCTCATCGGGAGCAGCGATCAGTGATGTGTCACTCGTAGCCACGCCCCCTTACAGTTAGAATCACTCCCTAGGACACAATTAACCCCTTCAGTGCCACCTAGTGGTTAACCCCTTCACTGCCAGTGTAATTTTCACAGTAATCAGTGCATTTTTATAGCACTGATCGCTGTAAAAATTACAATGGTCCCAAAAATGTGTCAAAAGTGTCCGATGTGTCCGCCGTAAAGTCGTAGTCACGATAAAAATCGCAGATCACCGCCATTACTAGTAAAAAATTAAATAATAATAAAAATGCCATAAAACTACCCCTATTTTGTAGACGCTATAACTTTTGCGCAAACCAATCAATATATGCTTATTGCAATTTTTTTAACCAAACATATGTAGAAGAATACGTATCGGCCTAAACTGTGGAATTTTTTTTTTTTTTAATAGATTTTTGGGGATATTTATTATAGCAAAAAGTTCAAAATATAGAATTTTTTTCAAAATTGTCACTCTATTTTTGTTTATAGCGCAAAAAATAAAAACCACAGAGGTGATCAAATACCACCAAAAGAAAGCTCTAGTTGTGGGAAAAAAATATGTCAATTTTTTTTGGAGCCACGCCGCATGACTGCGCAGTTGTCAGTTAAAGCGATGCAGTGCCGAATCGCAAAGAGTGCTCTGGTCTTTGGCCAGCAAAATGGTCCGGGGCTTAAGTGGTTAAGAACCATCATCACTGTCATTAACAAATGAGGAGAGACTTTAAGGTTTGAGTACTCTTCTAGTTTTCTGGGAACTCCAAGAACTCATCATAAGAACTCATCATAGCTAGTGTCAGAATTTATGAAGCTCAGTTGCTCACAATCACTAACATCACTTTCTTCGCTATCTTCATATACGATACTATCTTCAGTTCCATCTAAGGCTATGCTAATGCCACATTTTTTGAATGACTGTAGAATGATTTTTTCCTTCACTGAGTGCCATGATGTTTTCACCCATGCACAAAATTGAGTGATAGTAGGCTTCTACAGAGAGGGGGGGGGTGAGAGAGAGAGAGATAGGAGAATTAGAGATAGAGAGAAGGGGATGAGAGAAAGGTTCAGGGGAGGATGATAGAGAGAGAGAGGGGATTGGGGATGAGAGAGAGGGGGGTGAGAGAGAGAGAGGGGGGGGTTGAGAGAGAGAGGCAGAAAAGAAATAGGGGGTGAGAGAGAGAGGGTGAGAGAGAGGGGGGAGAAAGAGGGGGGAGAGAGAGAGGGGGTGAGAAAGAGGGGGGGAGAGAGAGAGGGGGGATGAGAGGGGTGGGTGAGAGAGGGGGATGAGAGAAAGAGAGAGGGGGTGAGAGATTGTGATGAGAGAGGGGGATGAGAGAGATCGAGGGGGGGTGAGAGAGGGATGAGAGGGGAGATTGAGAGAAGGGATTGAGGATGAGAGAGGGAAGGGGGTGAGAGAGAGAGAGAGGGAGCCCTAGCCCTGTCTGCAGTCCCTTCTGTGCACCCCCTCTCCCAGTAAGTGTGTTATGCTCGGTACCTCCTTCCATGGGCCGTTCACGCTGGCTGGTGAAGATGGGGTGCTCTGCTCTGTCATAGACCAAGGACCATCCTGGGTAGCAGTCCCTGTCTGCATGCGCCTCCCGTCTGTCCTCGTGGGGTCCCCAATCTGCTTGTATTTCCGGCCGCTGTTGGAGCTGGGAGTGGAGAGGAGGTTGGATTAATCCAGCCTCTAGGTGGCGCCGCCGCGTTGGGGTTGCTGTGCCTGCTGCTTCTCACCTCTCTGGTGGTCAGGGAGCTCTTCCTCCCAGGCACTCGCATCTTCCTGCTCCCGCCGCGGCTCCATGTGTTTGAGACCTGCACAGCAATGCACAGACACACAGTCAGCACTATTCTGGCGGAGCTGCGCCAGCAGGAGTAATCCATCCACCCAGGCCAGCCTGCATCCTCCCTAGGCTAAGCTAGGCAGCAGTGCACCCCTAGGGGGCAGTGCACCCTAGGCGGCTGCCTAGTTTGCCTAGTGGGAGCACCGGTCCTGACAGCCTGTTTACTGAATCGAGATAGAAAGTGGCCTCAGCCTAGAATCCTCCCTAGGAGGTTATATATATATATATATAGGAGTATAGGAGGCTTGGGTGGGCTACATAGACACCAGCGCCCCAGGTGTAATGAGCTACCGGAGCAGACCGATATGCCGCTAGAGCTGTCTTTTGGTGGTATTTAATCACCACTGAGTTTTTATTTTTTTGCTAAATAAACAAAAAAAGACTGAAAATTTGGGAAAAAAAGGGTTTTCATTGTTTTTTATAAAATTTTGCAAACAGGTAATTTTTCTCCTTCACGGATGTGCGCTGATGAGGCTGCACTGATGGGCACTGATTGGCTGCACTGATAGACACTGATAGGCAAACAGGTAATTTTTCTCCTTCACTGATGCACGCTGTTGAGGCTGCACTGATAGACACTGATAGGCTGCACTGATGGGCACAGATAAGGCAAGACTGGTGGGCACTGACGAGGAGGCACTGATGAGTCTGCACTGATGGACACTGATAGGTGGCACTAATGAGCACTGATAGGTGGTACTGATAAGCAGCACTATTGGGCACTGATAGGTGGCACTTATGGGTACTGGTAGGTGGCACTGATAGGCAGAACTAATAGGTGACACTGATGAGGAGGCACCGATGGGCACTGATTGGCAGCACTGGTGGGCACTTATTGGCAGCACTGATGGGCACTGTTGAGACTGCACTGATAATCAGTGCCCTGATATTCAGTGTAGATGTCCCTTTCACGCAAGACGGTAATCGTCTCTCCTCTCCTCCCACTGTCAGTGTGGGGAAAGGAATGCAGATAACCGGCTTGTGTTTACATTGTGATCAGCTGTGATTGGACACAACTGATCATGTGGTAAAGGGCCACTGTGATTGGCCCTTTACCCTGATCTGTGATCTGCTGTGTACTAAAGACACAGCAATCACAGAGCGTGCCACCCTCATGCCAGTGGGTGCATGGAATCTGTGAACAAATGAACTTCAAGTCCCATCTTCCACCATGTCATATGTTAGACTTGTATTTCTTAATTAACTGTAAGGTCAGTTGTGAGTGCTCTTGTGGTTTGTTGACACTTTCTACAGCTTTCAAACAGAAAGCCAATGCAATGGTACAGACTGACCACTGTAGCAAGTGTCTGCAGGAGCCTGAAATTGCACCCACAATCTATTGATTGTTTGTGGGTGCAATGCTCTGCAGGCTCTCAAAAAAAACAAAAAATGCACATTTTACCTGCTGTGCGTTTAAAAAAAAAAAAAAAAAAAAGCTGAACTTATGCATGCAGTGTCTGTACTGTGTTAAGAAGGATGTTTGGGTTTTCACCCGCTCACCGATCCTTTGTGCAATGACACAATGGAGATTCCAAATGCTGGTTCAGGCTAAGGCACGGGATCACCTCCTGTCGGCCAATCAGGATGGCTGGTAGCTAAACTGGCAAAGTGGCTGGACAGCAGCCGACTGAACACCTGGATGGATATTGCGATCCCTGAAGCGGTGTGGGTCGTCTCCGCTTGGATAGGCGGTGCTGAGTTGCTGAGCAGGGTCTCTGGGCTGAACAGTGGTGTACCGTATGAGTGTCACTGTTCCTGGCTCCTTTCTCCTCAGTCTCTTGGCAGAAGTCTTCGGCAAAACGTGTCTCTCTCTCTCTCAGGTAGAGTTCCACCACACACTCCCTCATGTCAGTGTGTCTCTCTTTCTCTCAGGTGGAGTTCAAACTATCCCACCACTTAGGGTCTTTTGTGGCTTGGTCTCTGTCTCTCCTCAGCCACCTCAGTATCTCCTCTCCATCTCTGCACTGTCCTGTCAGAGACTTCTCTTTTCCTGGGCTCCTAGACTCTCTCTCTCTCTCCCTCTCAAATCACCTCAGCCTCTTCAGCTCTTCCTGAAACTCCCCTTTTTCCCAGTGTGCTCTGTGTCTCTGAGTTTTCTGGAAGGACAAATCTCCATCTTGTGGTCAAAAGGAGAAAATGCATTACAACATGCCTGCTACACACTTCCCCCACCATAAAACCTTTGGTCTCCTAAGGAAGGACAGTGTCTATCAACATAAAATGTCCACAACCTGTTACATGTTTTCAAAATAGGTTAGTACATGTAAGAAAACAAGCAATTGGCATGCATGTATGAACCTGGCAAGAAAACCTCCCGCCATTTATCATAAGAGGTGAGGTTGTCTTGCCCACAAGCTACCGATATTGGGATGGCCCATCTAGATGTGCCAGGGCGTGAGTTGGAGTCGCCCTCCACTAAACTTGTGGTGGGACGGGTTAGCGTGTTGTGAGTTCTTTGAGAGGTATAGATAGCTTCCTCAGAACTTTCGCCTAGAGAATCATAAGTCAGTCTTTTTGGCATGTGAATTGTTTGTTTTTCCGTTTGATCTTTGGGCTCAGATAGTTCTGGTATAGCAGCCTCTTCCACAATAGAAGGTTGAAGAGTCTCTGTGTTCTCTGCAGTTAGGGAAATCAGAAGATACTCCTGCACTGTCAATGATTGGCTCTGTGGTATAAACTCTGGTGCCTCAGGCCTGAGGGTTCCAGTATCCATTTCTCTAGAAGGAAGAAGAGTGCCCGTTTCTGCCACAGCCAGTCTATGCCCAGTTCTTCATTCTCACTGTCCTCTTCATCTGTGTTCAGTGGCACAGACTGAGACCTGGTTATTGGACATGGTCTCTGAGTAGTTCGAGTAGGCTGTGGGTCTAGTTGTTGAGGCATACAAACTGCTTCTGATAGAGATAGCAGATGATTCCGGTGCCAGGTCTGTATTGGACCTTTGCTTCCTTCTGGGTGAATCTGGTATACTGGTAATTCTAGCAACTACTTAAAGATGATGTAGGGCTGGGACTTCCAGCGACAGCCAGTTTGTGCTTCCCAGGTACGCCCAATTTTCTCAGTAACACTCTGTCACCAGGCTGCAAATCATGTACTCTCACCCTCAGGTCAAAGTTTTGTTTGTTTTGCTGCCCCCGGATGTCTTAGGCAGCTTGGGCTTTCTCACATGCTGTCTTCAGACTCTTCCTCAGGCGGTCCACATATCCTCTGTGTGACACCATCAAGGTATGATCTAAAGAGGTGCCGAATGCTAAGTCAACTGACAGTCAAGCTTCTCTTCCGAACATCAGCCTATATGGCGAATAGCCTGTGGCAATTTTTTTGTGCTATTATAGACATGTACAATAGCTGCAATATGCCGGCTCCAATGTTGCTTTTTTTCAGCCGTAAGAGTCCCAAGAATATCTAGGAGTGTACAATTAAAGGTTTCCGGCTGAGGATCCCCTTGAGGGTGGTAGGGAGGGGTTCTTGACTTCTGAACACCTAACAGGTCTAACAGTCTTTTAATGAGTCTACGCTCAAAGTCTCTCCCCCGGTCAGAGTGAATACGCTAAGACAGGCAGTAGTGGACAAACTGCTGCAATTCTCTACCAGAATTTTGGCCACCATAGGTGCTTGTTGGTCTTTAGTAGGAATGAGCCGAACGACCCCCGGTTTGGTTTGCATCCAGAACATGCGAACGGACCGAAAGTTTGCGCGAACTTTCGAACACCGTCAAAGTCTATGGGACTCGAATAGGAGAAATCAAAAGTGCGAATTTTAAAGGCTAATATGCAAGTTATTGTCCTAAAAAGAGTTTGGGGACCCGGGTCTTGCCCCAGGGGACACGTATCAATGCAAAAAAAGTTTTAAAAACGTCCGTTTTTTCGGGAGCAGTGATTTTAATCCACAACACTGTAAACCCTCACAGATCAAGATTTGTAATTACATGCCCCTGTTGAACAGGGTCAGAAAAAATGGGCCTTTGGTGGTGGTGTGGTGGTGTTGCCAAAACACTGTAAGCCCTCACAGATACTCTAGTTGGAGCGCAGGAACTAGCCCTGCTGGTTAATATTACAGCAAAATTTGTAATTACACGCCCTTGTTAAACAGGGGCAGAAAAATTGGGCCTTAGCCACTGGTGCTGGTGCCTTAGGCACTGGTGCTGGTGCCACAACACTGCAACCCCTCACAGATACTCTAGTTGGAGTGCAGGAATGAGCCCTGCTGCAAAGTATTACAGCAAAAATTGTAATTACATGCCCCTGTTAAACAGGGGCAGAAAAATTGGGCCTTAGGCACTGGTGCTGGTGCCACAACACTGCAACCCCTCACAGATACTCTAGTTGGAGCGCAGGAATGAGCCCTGCTGCAAAGTATTACAGCAAAAATTGTAATTACATGCCCCTGTTAAACAGGGGCATAAAAATTGGGCCTTAGCCACTGGTGGTGTTGCCCAGAACCAAAAATGTTCTTACAAGCTATCAACATGAACATTGAGGAGGAAGAGGATAGTCACTCAGCATAACAGGATAGTCATTCAGCATCAGCATAGGCAGTCTTGAAGGGATCTCACATTCATAAAAATATTCGGTTCTATCAGCATCAGGTGCTTGGTAGCTGGTGATCCAAGACTGATTCATTATTATGAAGGTGAGCCGATCGACCGAGTCGGTGGACAGGTGCACCCTGTGATCGGTTACAAAGCCTCCAGCAGCACTTAATGTGCGTTTCGAAAGAACGTTGGATGCAGGACAGGCCAGTAGCTCAATTGCATACTGTGCAAGCTATGGCCAGTGATCCATCCTCAAGACCCAGTAACCCAGAGGATTGTCGGTTGGAAAGGTCTCCAAGTCTGATCTTGCCCCTAGGTATTCCTGCACTATGTAAATCAGACGCTGGTGATGGTTGCTGGAACCGATCAGAGGCTGCGGACTAAAAAATTGTCTGAACGCATCGGTCAGATGGCCACCTTCTCCACCGCTCCTTCTGTGACTGACCGAAGCCTCAGCAACACGTTGCACAAACCGCTGGAAACGCGTTGCACAAACCTTTCTGCAAGGGCTTCCGAAGATGTTTCATCCTCTGCTTCCTCTGCGACGACAGGATAAGTTCTGCAACCTTACCCTTGTAACGTGGATCAAGAAGGGTTGCCAGCCAGTAATGATCCCTCTCCTTGATCACACGAATCCGAGGGTCCTTTCGCAGGCTTTGCAGGATCAGGGAGGCCATGCAGCGTAGGTTTGCTGAGGCACTCGGTCCGGAGTCCTCTGGGTCACTAAGGACGACATGATCCGCAGCCACCTCCTCCCAGCCACGTACAAGTCCATGGGATTCTGGGGAATTACAATGATCCCTTGAAGACTGCTGCTGATGCTGAGTGCTAGGCTCCACCTCCATGCTGACACAATCCTCCTCCTCCTCTTCCTGTGTGATCAGCGGGCCCGCAGGAACACTGTCTGGATAAAGGGGGCCTTGAGAGGTAAGGAAGTCCTCCTCTTCCTCCCTCTGTTCTGCCTCAAGTGCCCTGTCCATTATTCCACGCAGCGTGTGCTCCAACAGGTACACAAGGGGGACAGTATCACTGATGCATGCACTGTCACTGCTCACCATCCTCGTGGCCTCCTCAAATGTTGACATGACAGTGCATGGATTCTTGATCATGAGCCACTGGCGTGGCGAAAAAAAGCCAAGCTCCCCTGACCCTGTCCTGGTGCCATAGTCGTACAGGTACTCATTGGTGGCCCTCTGCTGCACGTGCAGCTGCTGCAGCATGGCCAACGTTGAATTCCATCTGGTGGGCATGTCACAGATTAGGCGGTTCTTGAGCAGGTTGTATTCCTTTTGGAGGTCAGCCAGCCGAGCACTGGCATTATATGTTCGGCGGAAATGCACACAGACTTTTCTGGCCTGCCTCAGGAGATCCTGTAAGCCCGGGTACCTGCACAAGAACCGCTGCATCACCAAGTTAAGGACGTGAGCCTAACAGGGCACATGGGTCAGGTGTCCCTGTCGGAGGGCGGAGAGGAGGCTGGTGCCATTGTCGCAAACCACCATTCCTGGCTGAAGCTGGCGTGGTGTCAACCACCTCTGAGCCTGCCCCTGCAGAGCTGACAGAATCTCTGCCCCAGTGTGGCTCCTGTCCCCTAAGCACACCAGCTCAAGCACCGCATGGCATCTCTTTGCCTGAGTGCTTGCGTAGCCCCTTGAACGCCTATGGAGCACCGCTGGTTCCGAGGACAAATCAGCAGAGGAAGAGGCCATGGAGGAAGAAAAAGAGGAGGAGGTGGAAGAGAGAGGTGTGGCAGAATCACCACTAGTAGCATTTTGGAGGCGTGGTGGCGGAACAAGCTCCAACAAGACTGCACCCTGTCCTGCATCCTACCCAGCTGCCAGCAGAGTCACCCAGTTCGCCGTGAAAGATAGGAAACGTCCCTGTCCATGCCTGCTGGACCATGAGTCAGTGGTAATATGCACCTTACCGCTGACCGCCCTGTCCAGCGAGGGCAAGTCATTGCCTTCCACATGCCAGCGGAGAGCCGGAATCACCTTCCATGAAAACAAGTGGCGTTTGGGAACCTGCCACTTAGGTACCACACATTCCACAAACTCACGAAAGGGGGCAGAGTCTACCAGCTGAAAAGGCAGCAGTTGGAGTGCTAGCAATTTAGCCAAGCTAGCATTCAACCGCTGGGCATGTGGATGGCTGGGAGCGAATTTCTTTCGCCGGTTTAGCAACTGGGGTAGGGAAATTTGCCTGCTACAATCGGACATTGGTGTAGCGATAGCAGCTTGCCTGCAAATACTTGCCACACCTAATTCTACACCTTCATTCCTCTCAGTGCAAGTTTGTGAGAGAAATGAAGGCATAGTGGGGTTGGAGATCCCAGCTGATGAGGAGCAAGGAGAGGTCCGCCTTTTTCTTTGGTGTGGGTCTTTTAAGTACGCTTGCCAACAGACTGCATGGGAGTTTGACATATGTCTGGTCAAGCATGTGGTGCCCAAGCGGCTGGTGTTTTGGCCACACTTGATACACTTCAGACATATGTTGCAAATAGCAACAGTGCGATCTGCTGCACACGTCTCAAAAAAGTCCCACACCAAATAACTTTTTGAAAAACGCGCATGCAGAGCTCTGCAATGTGATGCAGTCAGTTGGCTGCCTTTAAGCTGGCCCCTGGAGGGCATCCTGCCTCGTTGGAGATGTGCCTCCTCCTCCTCTCTCCTATCAGGCACCCACGTAGAGTCAGTGACATCATCATCCTCTCCCTCCTCGTCACTGGAGCAAACCTGGCAGTATGCTGTAACTGGGGGAACATGACTGCCAGTTTGTTGTCCTTCTTGGGCACCCCCTCTCCCTGGGCTCACGTTACTGCCTTCATCCTCAACCTGGGTACCATCATCAGAGCCTTCAAAATGCTGCACATCCTCCTACAGCATGTACCCCACACTGTGGTCGAACAGTTGGGGGGACTCCTCAGGGCATGATGGTGGGGCTAGGGAAGGAGTAACTGATGACCTTGGGCCAATGGAATAGGCCGCTTTGGCACCTTCATTGTCAGTCAAGGAACTCTGAACCTGGGTGACAGAGGATTAGGAGGATGAGGAGGATTAGTATGGCTTGGTCATCCACTCTACCAACTCTTCTGCATGTTGTGGCTCAACACGGCCAGCTGCCGGAAAAAAGGACAAGCGTGCCCCACGGCTACGTGCTCAGGATGCACTGTGTCCACGACCAGCACTGTTGGCTCTAGACACAGAGCCTGCTTGCCCTCTTTTAGTGGCCTGTGAGTGTCTGCCTCTGCCTCTCCTTAGTGTCCTTCCAGACATACTGTTTTTGATGTTTTTGAATAGGTACACCAGGAATGGCCTGCAGTGAGATGTAGCTGCACAAAGCTGGGATGTATGTATTGTAACCTGGGGGGCAGGTAGCGGGTACAAAAACTCCCTGGGATGAGCAGGCACAGATACCAAGTCCATTGGATCAGTGAAAACAGTGTTGTTTATTGGTGCTATATACAAAGTCTAATGACAGGTGCTGTACAGTGTGCTGAAAACAAACAGAAGAAAAAATAGCTAAACAAAAGCCTAGCCGTGTCTCGGCTCTAACTACACAGTATGTACAGGCCCTCACTACCAGGCTGGACAAGCCTAACGCTTGTCAGCTTCCACATTCACAGAGTAACAAGTTTTACCAACCTTCTGGCTCTCACAAACCAACATTGTCTGTGTTTCCCAGGCTGAGCAAAGGCTGTCTGCTCAGGTGAGCTTTTAATTAACCTGTGGGAGAGAACCAACACCTTAACTGGACCCTGGCTCAGAGATCCCTGAATGTATATGAGAGGAGCCTGGGAGATGTATAAACCCCGAATAGGACTTTCCCAGGCTCTCTCTGGGATGCTCTGTCACACATCCTCCCCCCTTGTTTCAACCCCAGGGTTGGAACACCTGTAGCCCAACAGGAGTGAACACGGGAGAGGGCATCTACATTCCCCATCTCAACACCTGGCCTGTGTTTTACTGTAAAGGCGTAGTCTTGTAGGGCCAAAAACCACCGGTTCACCCGCCTATTAGTCTCCTTCTTTTGGGCCATCCATTTCAGGGGAGCATGGTCAGTTATCAACTCAAACTGGCGCCCCAACAAGTAGTACCTGAGCGCGTCCACGGCCCACTTTATGGCCAGACACTCCTTTTCAATGACTGCGTACTTCTTTTCATGGTCATTGAGCTTTCTGCTTAAGTACACCACAGGGTGTTCTTCCCCATTGTGTACCTGTGAAAGTACTGCCCCGATACCCACATCAGATGCATCCGTCTGGACCAAAAAGTTTTTGGAGAAATCGGGGGAGTATAGGATTGGCTGTGCACAAAGAGCCTTCTTCAGTACTTGAAAAGACTCTTCTGCTACTGGAGACCATTTCACCATTACGGAGGCTTTCCCTTTTGTAAGGTCTGTCAGTGGGGCAGCTATAGTTGCGAAATTTGGGATGAATCTTCTATAGTACCCCGCAATGCCAAGAAAGGCCCTGACCTGCTTCTTGTTTGCAGGACGTGGCCACTCCTGGATGGCTTCTATTTTATTCACCTGGGGCTTTATGACACCCCGGCCAATAGTGTAGCCCAAATACCTGGCTTCCTCTAGCCCAATGGCACATTTTTTGGGATTTGCCGTAAACCCTTCTTTGAAAAGGGAATCCAGGACAGCCTGGACACGGGGCAAGTGAGACTCCCAGTCAGTGCTATGCACCACTATGTCGTCCAGATAGGCTGCAGCATACTGTCGGTGAGGTCTTAGGGTCCTGTCCATAGCCCTCTGAAATGTTGCAGGGGCATTTTGCAACCCAAAAGGCATTTTCTTATACTAAAACGACCCCTCCGGGGTCACAAATGCAGTCTTTTCTTTGGCCCTACCAGTCAGGGGTATTTGCCAATATCCTTTGGTCAAGTCCAAAGTGGTCAGATAACGGACCTTGCCAAGTCGGTCTATAAGCTCGTCTACCCTGGGCATTGGGTATGTGTCAAACTTTGTTACCGCATTAAGCTTCCTGAAGTCGTTACAAAACCTCCAAGTGCCATCCGGTTTTGGGACTAATACAATGGGGCTAGACCAGTCACTATTGGATTCCTCAATAACATCTAGCTCCAACATCCTTTTAACTTCCTCACTGATGTCCTTTCTTCTAGCTTCGGGAATTCGGTATGGTTTGAGCTTGACACGGACCCCAGTTTCAGTAACAATATCATGCTGAACTGTGCCCGGCAACTCTGAAAATTTCTCTTTATTCCTTATCAGGAACTCTCTAGCTTCCTGTTTCTGGGAACATGACAGGGTGTCTGGAATCGTGACCTCAGGGATCAGAGGGGATTCAGTACCCTTAAGGGTTACCGGGAGAGACCTGGCAGTTAATGCCAGTCTATCCTTCCAGGGCTTTAACAGGTTTATGTGGTAAATCTGTTCGGGCTTCCTTTTACCTGGTTGATACACCTTGTAATTGACCTCCCCAACTCTTTCAATTACTTCAAAGGGTCCCTGCCACTTAGCCAGGAATTTGCTCTCAACAGTGGGAACTAACACGAGGACCCGGTCACCAGGTGAGAAAACACGAAGTTGGGCCCCCCTGTTGTATATCCTCTGTTGGGCTGCTTGGGCCTGCAGTAAATGTTCTTTTACTACCGGCATGATTGCTGCAATCCTATCCTGCATTTGAGCGATATGCTCAATAACACTTTTGTGAGGTGTCTGCTCCCCCTCCCAAGTTTCCTTGGCTATGTCTAAGAGTCCCCGAGGGTGTCTCCCATAAAGCAGCTCAAATGGAGAGTACCCCGTAGAGGACTGGGGAACTTCCCTGATGGCGAACATCAAGTAAGGTATCAGGAAGTCCCAGTTTTTCCCATTCTTATCAACAACCTTTTTTAACATACTCTTTAATGTCTTATTGAAGCGTTCCACCAAGCCATCCGTTTGAGGATGGTACACTGAGGTACGCAACTGCGTCACCTTAAATAACTTGCAGAGCTCCCTAGTTATTCGTGACATGAATGGGGTACCTTGGTCTGTAAGGACTTCTTTCGGAATGCCAACCCGACTGAACACCATAAACAGCTCTTTGGCAATGTTTTTAGCAGATGCAGTGCGTAAGGGAACGGCCTCGGGGTAACGGGTAGCGTAATCCATGATCACGAGGATATGTTGATGACCGCGGGCAGATTTGGAGAGTGGACCCACCAGGTCCATGGCAATCCTTTCAAAGGGCACTTCAATAATGGGCAAGGGCACTAACGGACTTCGAATGTGGGGTTGGGGGGCTGACATCTGACATATAGGACAGGATTGACAATAATTCTCGATATTTTTCCATATCCCAGGCCAGTAAAACCTGCGTAACACCCTTTCAGTGGTTTTCTCAACCCCTAAATGGCCTCCTAGCAAATGCCCATGGGCAAGTTCCAACACCACCCGTCTGTATAGCTTAGGGACTACCAACTGTTCAACCACTTCATCATTAGTTTTACATACACGATACAGTAAATCCTTATTGCTGCAGAAATATGGAAAACAGGGCCCGTCCCCCGGTTCGACAGGTACCCCATCAACCACCACCACATTTTCCCAGGCCCTGGCAAGGGTAGGGTCTTTTCTCTGTTCCGTACCAAAATTTTCCTTGTGCACATTTAGATCGGTAAACTCTAACGTAGGCTCAGATTCAGCAGACGGCTGTCCAGCTCTACTGGTTGTGGGGACTTCTTCAGGCTCCCCCAGCTCTCCTGCCATAACTGAGAAAGGATCACCCGGAGAGCCCTGAGAGGAGTCCCCTGAACTCACAAGGTCAGTAATGGCCATGAGTTCTGGCTCTGCGACTGAGTTAGGTACTGCGACTGGGTCGGGACAATCCCACAGTTCCCAAAACTTAGGGAAGTCCCTACCAATGATAGCCTCGTGCACCAAGTGGGGCACCAGTCCGACCGAATGGGTCACCGTACCTAAGCTAGTTTTAAACTGAACAGTGGCTATTGGATACTCGCGGGTATCCCCATGTACACAGATCACAGCAACTTTTTTTGCATGAAAATTCACAGTTTCAACCATCTCAGCTGTAACCAAAGTAACTAGACTTCCTGAGTCCAGCAAGGCCGTAATAGGCTTATTATTAATAGTCACTTGACACATATGTTTTCCCACATTTGGCACTGCAGCGCATGAAACGGCAGCAAACATAGACTGCCTTCTAAAAGATAGATCACACTGCATTGGTTCATCTGTTAATGGACAGTTTGCTGCAACATGTCCCAGTTCTTGGCAACGAAAACACCTGATGTTTCCCCAATCTGGTTTGCTGACAGGCAGTGGCTTCCCTTGCTTGGGCCGCCAAACTTCAGTCCTGGCACCAAAATTCCTCCCCCCTATTTCCTTGCCATGCTTACCACCCACTTCCCCTGGAACAGTCTTACCGGTTGCCTGGGGAGACCGTGGTTTTGGATGGAAAGTCCGTGCAGCTGTAAGGGTGGTGACCAGGTTCTCTGCAGTAAAGTACCTCTCAACGAGCTCCACCAGGTTGTCTGCTGACTTGGGGTCTCCTTGACTCACCCACTTCTGCAGGGGAATTGGCAGTGACCTCAGGAATTGGTCCATGACCACACGCTCCACTATTTGTGGCGCAGACAGGGACTCCGGCTGTAGCCATTTCCGCACCAGGTGGATCATCAAACATCTGCGATCTTGGGGGCCTCTTTTCTTGGAAGAACCAGCTGTGGACCCGCTGAGCTCGAACAGCCAAGGTAACGCCAAGTCGTGCCAGGATTTCCCGCTTGACCTTCTCATAATCTCCCGCTTCTGCTGACTCCAGATCATAGTAGGCCTTCTGCGCTTCTCCAGAAAGTAAGGGGGCGATCAGTCCTGCCCACTGGGTTTGGGGCCAACCTTCCCTCTCAGCGGTCCGTTCAAATGTTAGTAGGAAAGCCTCTGGATCATCATCTGCCGTCATCTTTGAAAGAAAGCGACCCACATGGATGGTTGAGGGCTTGTCTCCAATAACCTTCATTATCGCAGGTGACCCCTATGCTAGCGTCTCCAAAACCTCAGTAAGGGTTTTCCTATCCGCTTTTGCAGCAGTGGCAAGCTGTTCAAACAGCCTCTGCGATTGCTCCTGTACAGCACCAATCTGTTGGAACAGCACCTTGGTTTGCTCCTGTGCGATAGCGTTGGCTTGCTGTTGTGCAGCCTTTGCTTGCCGCAATTCAGCGTTAGTTTGCTGTTGTGTAGCGTTAGTTTGCTGTTGTGCAGCATTTGCTTGCTGCAACGCGGCATTTGCCAACACCATTTGTTTGAGGAGGTCCTCCATGTTGTCACTTTAGGTACTGGCCTTTTAAGTAGTAACTTACTACAGCTGGTCGCAGCCTCCACCATATGTAACCTGGGGGGCAGGTAGCGGGTACAAAAACTCCCTGGGATGAGCAGGCACAGATACCAAGTCCATTGGATCAGTGAAAACAGTGTTGTTTATTGGTGCTATATACAAAGTCTAATGACAGGTGCTGTACAGTGTGCTGAAAACAAACAGAAGAAAAAATAGCTAAACAAAAGCCTAGCCGTGTCTCGGCTCTAACTACACAGTATGTACAGGCCCTCACTACCAGGCTGGACAAGCCTAACGCTTGTCAGCTTCCACATTCACAGAGTAACAAGTTTTACCAACCTTCTGGCTCTCACAAACCAACATTGTCTGTGTTTCCCAGGCTGAGCAAAGGCTGTCTGCTCAGGTGAGCTTTTAATTAACCTGTGGGAGAGAACCAACACCTGAACTGGACCCTGGCTCAGAGATCCCTGAATGTATATGAGAGGAGCCTGGGAGATGTATAAACCCCGAATAGGACTTTCCCAGGCTCTCTCTGGGATGCTCTGTCACAGTATATATATATATATATATATATATATATATATATATATATATATATATATATATATATATATGTATATATATATATATGTATATAATGAATATACTGCAGCTACCTGAATCAACTGCCTGCCTGTTGTATATTAGGAAGAGAACAACAGGAACACTCTGCAGTGAGGTTTAGCTGCACACTGTGCACAGGATACAGTACTGAATATACTGCAGCTGCCTGAATCAACTGCCTGCCTGTAGTATATTAGGAAGAGAACAACAGGAATGCTCTGCAGTGAGGTTTAGCTGCACACTGTGCACAGGATACAGTACTGAATATACTGCAGCTGCCTGAATCAATTGCCTGCCTGTAGTATATTAGGAAGAGAACAACAGTTACAGGAACGCTCTGCAGTGAGGTTTAGCTGCACACTGTGCACAGGATACAGTACTGAATATACTGCAGCTACCTGAATCAACTGCCTGCCTGTAGTATATTAGGAAGAGAACAACAGGAATGCTCTGCAGTGAGGTTTAGCTGCACACTGTGCACAGGATACAGTACTGAATATACTGCAGCTGCCTGAATCAACTGCCTGCCTGTAGTATATTAGGAAGAGAACAACAGGAACGCTCTGCAGTGAGGTTTAGCTGCACACTGTGCACAGGATACAGTACTGAATATACTGCAGCTACCTGAATCAACTGCCTGCCTGTAGTATATTAGGAAGAGAACAACAGTTACAGGAACGCTCTGCAGTGAGGTTTAGCTGCACACTGTGCACAGGATACAGTACTGAATATACTGCAGCTACCTGAATCAACTGCCTGCCTGTAGTATATTAGGAAGAGAACAACAGGAACGCTCTGCAGTGAGGTTTAGCTGCACACTGTGCACAGGATACAGTACTGAATATACTGCAGCTACCTGAATCAACTGCCTGCCTGTAGTATATTAGGAACAGAACAACAGCAATGCTCTGCAGTGAGGTTTCGCTGCACACTGTGCCCAGGATACAGTATACTGACTAAATATACTGCAGCTACCTGAATCAACTGCCTGCCTGTAGTATATTAGGAAGAGAACAACAGGAACGCTCTGCAGTGAGGTTTAGCTGCACACTGTGCCAAGGATACAGTATACTGACTGAATATACTGCAGCTACCTGAATCAACTGCCTGCCTATAGTATATTAGGAAGAGAACAACAGGAACGCTCTGCAGTGAGATTTAGCTGCACACTGTTCCCAGGATACAGTTTACTGACTGAATATACTGCAGCTACCTGAATCAACTGCCTGCCTGTAGTATATTAGGAAGAGAACAACAGGAATGCTCTGCAGTGAGGTTTAGCTGCACACTGTGCCCAGGATACAGTATACTGACTGAATATACTGCAGCTACCTGAATCAACTGCCTGCCTGTAGTATATTAGGAAGAGAACAACAGGAATGCTCTGCAGGGAGGTTTAGCTGCACACTGTTCCCAGGATACAGTTTACTGACTGAATATACTGCAGCTACCCGAATCAACTGCCCGCCTGTAGTATATTAGGAAGAGAACAGGAATGCTCTGCACTGATCTAGCTGCACAGGATACAGTATACTGACTGAATATACTGGAGCTAACTGAATCAACTGCCTGCCTGTAGTATATTAGGAACAGAAGACAATAGGAACGCTCTGCAGTGAGATCTAGCTAAACTGTATACAGTATATATCTATATATATATATATATATGTGTATATACAAAGTCTGGAATGCATATATATACTAAATATACTGATCTAGCTGAATCTACTGCCTGCTCAATCTAGCTAACTGAAATAAAATGACACTCTCTCTATCTCTCTCTTTTTCTCTCTGAACACCGCAACACACTACACAAGAGCCATGATTGGCTAAGGGCACCTTGCCTTTGGCCAATTATGGCTCTCTGTGCTGACGGCGCTGTGATTGGCCAAAGCATGTGGGTCATAATGCATGCTTGGCCAATCATCAGCCAGCAATGCACTGCGATGACGCAGTGTATTATGGGCTGTGAAGCGCCATATGAACGGCCCATAAAATTCGATCTTCGTTGAACGATCGAACAGCCGATGTTCGAGTGGAACTTATGTTCGACTCGAACTCGAAGCTCTTCCCTAGTCTTTAGTTGGGAATCCCTGGGCATACCAGGTGAAGTGGTCGGTCACTACTAGAACATTTCCCTGTCCACTTGAGTCAGGCTCCAGACACAGAAAGTCAATACACACTAATTCCAGTGGTCCTTGACTTTGAAGATGGCCCATTGGGGCAGCTCTGTGGGGCAAAGTCTTCCTCTGTATACACCAGGAGTATGACAGTATTCGCCAACTTCAGCCTGCATAGAGGGCTAAAGGAACCAGTCTCACACCAGTTTGAATGCCCTCTCAGGCCCTAGGTGACCATGATTGTCATGCAAGGCAGTCAGCACAGTTTACCTATTCTTTCTCGGTAAGAATAGCTGCCACTTATCTTCAGGATCATCTGAGGGGCCCCTTCGGTAGACCACACTATTGCATAACTGCAGTCGATCCCATTCCTTGTGCACTAGTCGTGCTTCTGTTGGAGTGTCTGTTAGCAGTAGATCTGGGCGTTGGCCCTCCAGGGCCTTCAGTGTTAAACTACAGAGGGGATCTATCATCTGGTCCTTTCTTAGGTCCCTATCTGAAAGCTTAGGTAGACCACTATCCCTGACCTGGGAAAAATCACAACAGTATTTGGAGATACCTGCCACTGAGACTCCAATGGCTTCTGCCCCAGTTGTTCCTCTGGCCTGATGTTCCACTCCCTGACACACAAGGCTTGTATCTCTTCTGAAGTCAGTTGAGTCCACTCTTCAGAGGAAACCTCCAAGTCATTGGGTCTCCTCGACAGGGCATCAGCATCCCTGTTCCCAATTCCTCTGCAGTATTTTAAGCTGAAGAGGAACCCTGATAGGGCGGCCAACCACTTGTGCTCGGTGGCATCCAGTTTTGCTGTGGTGAGTATATATGTGAGTGGGTTGTTGTCAGTTTTGACCACAAAGTCTGCACCATACAAGTAGTTTTTCAACTTGTCCACCTCAGAGCAAATAATTCCAACTTGTGACTATGGTAGTTTTTCTCAGCAGGTGCAAGACTTCGGTTAACATAAGCAACAGGCTGCAGGTGTCCATCGTGCTCCTGATACAGTACCCCGCCTAGACCATCTTGACTGGCATCAACATGCAGCTCATACGGCTTGGCTGGATTAGCATAGGCCAGAACAGGAGCAGTTGTTAGACTCCACTTCAGCTGCCGAAAGGCTTGCTCACACTGGTCGGTCCACTGGTCTTTGATCGACTCTCGAGGCTTCCTGGGTCCTCTGATTTGCTTGATGTGTTTTGTTGAATCGGGATCATCATTATCCCCATTCTTCAACAACTCATTAAGGGGCCAAGCTATTTTAGCAAATCCTTCGAAGAACCTTCTATAGTATGAACAAAATCCCAGGAACGACCTAAGCTCAGTTACATTGGTAGGCGTTGGCAGCTAAGAGGTGACAGCTTCCAGCTTCTGGGGGTCAATATCTATTCCTTCAACGGAGACAACATGGCCGAGGAAATTAACTGAAAGCTGGTAAAACTGAATTTTTTCCAGGGACAGCTTTAATTCATAGTCATGGAGTCTCTTCAGGACTTTCTCCAGACGCTCTTCATGTTCACACCAGCACTTTGATCAGGTTCATGTCTCTTACTGTATTCTCTATGAGCCTCTGAAATGTTGCCGGAGCACCAGAGAGACCCTAAGGCATCCTGTTGAACTCGAAGAACCCTATTTGGGTGATAAACCCTGTCTTCTCCCTATCTTCAGGGTGCATGGGGATTTGATAGTACCCACTCTTCAGGTCCAGCACGCTAACCACTTTGCCCCGATAGGCTCTGCAGGGCATCTTCTATCCTTGGAGTGGTGTACTGATCAGGGATGGTCCTCCTATTGAGCATCTGATAATCGATACACAGCCTTAGGGACCCATTCTTCTTCTGCACCACTACTATGGGGTAGGCTGAAGGGCTCCTAGACACGCTGATGATGCCTGATCTCTTCAGCTCTGCTAGTTGTTTATGGAGATCTTCCAGATCACCCAGCGGGATCTGTCTGATTTTTTTCCCTGAATGGCTTGTCTTCCTGAAGATGAATCAGGTGCTGGGCACTTTTTGCACACCCCACATTAAACTCTTGGTTCGAAAACATATCCTGCCATATCAGGAGCTGGGCTTTGGCCTTTTCTTTCCACTCAGGTGATAGTGGAGTGTTTTTAGGGTAAAACTGTTCTATGGAGATTCTGTCCTTCTCTCCCTTCTCCAAATCAGATGGTGAGACTGGGGTGGCTGGATTCACTTTTCCTAACAGCACTCAGGCCCACAGTTCCAATGGTGAGGCCGTAAAATTGCGGACGCTGACAGGGAACTTCAGAGCCCTAGTTGGCATCCCTTCTGGGATTACCAGAAGTGACCTCTCCAGTGTCCTCTCCCTGGCAGTCAGCTTCAAGGACAACAAAGGGGCCCGGTTGTTCCCATTTGAGTTTGACTGAAGCTTGTAGCCACCTCTCCAGGCTTTAGTATCTTCTCACTTCTGTCGAATCGCCAAATCTTTCCCAATCCTTCAGCTCTCTTTCTCAGGTGGAGTTCCACCACACACTGTCATCTCAGGAGCTGGGTTTTGGCCTTTTCTTTCCAATCAGGTGATAGTGGAGTGTTTTATTGGTGTAGCGGGCAGTTCCTCCCCTCTCCCCGTCCCCTCTATTAAAGTTCTGCTCGCAATGTCTCTGGTCTAGGGGTATGATGGGGAAGGGAGAGGGTGCGCTACGCCAGGCTTCCACCACAGGTGTAAAAGTGGTATCAGCAATGCCTTTCTTTACCTTGGGGTCTGTGTTGTGCATCGGATCCTCCCTCCAAGAGTCTCCGAGAACCTTGTTTGCCAGGAACTGAGCCCCACACCGTTAAGGTCCAACACTCCTTTATTTAACACATAACATGGACTCCCTTGGCTATAGAACAGAAAAGGGGGTGTGGATGCGAATAGGCCCAGACACAAGTTCGATCCTCCACTCTCCTCCAAAGAGTGGGTTATGGTCTCCGCACGAGGGAAATTCACCTTCCGGACGGTCTCCGACAAGAGACTCACCCGTCACCGGCAGTATGCTGCACCGGGTCTTCAGATGAGGAGCTCTTCCCGGTCCATTACGCCCACCTCGGATTCAGGCATCCATCTCCGGAGTTCCTTAGGATCCTTCCCTCGCGGAACTCAGTGTTGGGCACTGAGCTCCGGACCACCGTCCGAGTACCTCACCCCAGGCTAAAGGTGCCAGAGGTGGAACGCGATCTCCGGTGGTCCTCTAGGCCTAGTCCGCCTAGAGTACGAGCACGAACTCCGTCCGCAGGCTAAAGGTGCCAGGGACCAACTCCCCGTGACCAAGATGGCCGGCTCCTTTATCCCCTCTCCCAGCAAGCACAGCGGGTTCCCCGCCCCACCATACCGCTGCCAAGAGAGGACAAAAAGTAGGCTCAGCACACAGCGGTATCCGTCCGTCGGCCCATGGTGACAGCGCCACCCAGTGGACCGCCGGAGACACACCACTGGTGTCACCGAAAAATTAAAAAATTACCCCGGGAAAGTAAGTACCCGCTACATTGGTAAAACTGTTCTATGGAGATTCTGTCCTTCTCTTCCTTCTCCAAATCAGATGGTGAGACTGGGGTGGCTGGATTCACTTGTCCTAACAGCATTCAGGCCTGCAGTTCCAACGACGAGGCCGTAAAATTGCGGACGTTGACAGGGATCTTCAGAGCCCTAGTTGGTATCACTTCTGGGATTACAAGAAGTGACCGCTCCACTGTCCTCTCCCTGGCAGTCAGCTCTCCAGGCTTTAGTATCTACTCACTTCTGTCGACCCGCCAAATCTTTCCCACTCCTTCAGCTCTCTCTCTCAGGTGGAGTTCCACCACACACTCCCTCATGTCAGCGTGGCTCTCTCTCTCAGGTGGAGTTCAAACTGTCACACCACCCAGGGGCTTTTGTAGCTTGGTCTCTGTCTCTCCTCAGCCACCTCATTCTCTCCTCTCCATCTCTGCACTGTCCTGTCAGAGCCTTTTCTTTTCTAGGGCTCCTAGACTCTCTCTCTCCCTCTCAAATCACCTCAGCCTCTTCAGCTCTTCCTGAAATTCCCCTTTTTTCCAGTGTGCTCTGTGTCTCTGAGTCTTCTGGAAGGACAAGTCAGCATCTCCCTATCTCCATCTTGTGGCCAAAAGGAGATATTGCATTACAACATGCCTGCTACACATGTGATCAGCTGTGATTGCACACAGCTGATCACATGGTAAAGGGCCTCTGTGATTGGACACAGCGGTCACAGAGCGAGCCCGTTGCCCGGCCCAGGGAGTACATATGGAATGGGATTCTGGGAGGATGTCTATGTATGCCCACCCAGAACTATAGTACCGTGCTAAAGCCGACTTTTGGCTATAGTGCGGTACTAAAGCATATTTATGGTCAAAATGTAAAATCATATACATTATTTAATTCCATATTGTATTTCAATTATTTCTAGCCTACTCCTATTAATCTGGACAATCTTGAAGTTTGTAAACTTACTTTGTGAAGACTGCCACACATTTGCTTCCTTGAATTCTTTGACAAGTATTCACTATACCCTGTGAGTAGGCACTGCTGTGTCACACATTTCACAGAGCCTGCCTTCTGGACTACAGAGAAGCTAATACTGTAGGAGGAGTGTGAGGAGAAAGAGTCAGTACAGAAAACACTGCTTGCAGGCACCAAGGTGCTATGGGATATGTAGTTTTTAGAAATTGGTAGTAAACAGCTGAGGGGAAGCTGCAAAGTTTGCAGGGAATCTGTAATGTTGATGAAAGAGATGGCCAGCAGACAGGCAGAACTCACAACATAAAAGGAGATTTTTCAAGTAAGCTTTTATTGGATTGTAAAATATATCTATTATTTGTATTAATATGACAATGCTGATGTTACAAAAATGAAAGTGTTTGGTGTGAACCCCTTTAACCGCTAAAGGGCCGCCCCATGTACATATACTGCGGCAGGGCGGGCCTTAAACGTGAAATCACGTACCTGTATGTGTTTTTTTTTCTTCGGCTATGAGGTGCATGCGTGATTGGACACAATGGGAGCCAATCATTTTGAGGAGAGGCAGAACGTTGGTCTGCCTATGTAAACAAGGCAGATCACTGTTCTGCCAGAGGGGAAAATGGAGAACTTGTTTTTCTGCTAAGCAAACACATTGATCTCTGTTTTCCCCCTGTCAAAGCACATTCCCCACAGTTAGAAAGCACCCCCTAGGGACACACTTCACCCTTTGATCGCCCCTGATGTTAACCCTCTCCCTGCCAGTGTCATTAGTACAGTAACAGTGCATTTTTTCTATCACTAATCACTGTAATAATGTCACTGGTCCCCAAAAAGTCTCAGAAGTGCCAGTTAGGGGTCTGATTTTTCTGTCGCAATGTCGCAGTCCCGCTAAAAATTGCTGACCGCCGGCATTATGAGTAGAAAAATAGATAAATAAAAATTCCATAAAAATATCCCATAGTTTGCAGACGCTATAACTTTTGCACAAACCAATCAATATACGCTTATTGGGATTTTTTTTACCAAAAATATGTAGCAGAATACATATTGACCTAAATTGATGAAGACATTTGATTTTTAAATTTTTTTATCAGGTATGTTTTATAGCAGAAAGTAAAAAATATAGTTTTTTTCAAAATTGACAATCTTTGTTTGTTTATAGCGCATTAAATAAAAACCACAGAGGTTACCACCTAAAGAATGCTCTATTTGTGGGAAAAAAATGACATCAGTTTTATTTGAGTACATTGTTGCATGACCGTGCAATTTTCAGTTAACCACTTGCCGAACGCTGCATGACTATTTACGTCGGCAGAATGGCAGGGCTGCGCAGAGGGACGTACCTGTACGTCCCCTTTAAATCGCGACATCATGGACGCGTGCGCGGCGCCGCTCGATGTCCGCCGGGTGCCCGTGATCGTATCACGGAGCTGCAGAACGGGGAGATGCCTATGTAAACAAGCATTTCCCTGTTCTGCCCAGTGACAGAACAGTGATCTACTGCTCCCGGTCATCGGGAGCAGTGATCACTGTCATGTCACTTGTAGCCCAGCCCCCCCACAGTTAGAATCACTCCCTAGGACACACTTAACCCCTTTAACGTCCCATAGTGTTTAACCTCTTCCCTGCCAGTGTCATTTACACAGTAATCAGTGCATTTTTATAGCACTGATCGTTGTATAAATGACAATGGTCCCAAAATAGCGTCAAAAGTGTCCGATGTGTCCGCCATAATGTCAGTCAAGATAAAATTCGCAGATCGCCACCATTACTAATAAAAAAAAATTATAAAAAAAATGCCATAAATCTATCCCCTATTATGTAGACGCTATAACTTTTGCGCAAACCAATCATTATAAGCTTATTGCGATTTTTTTTTTACCAAAAATATGTAGAATTCATATCAGCCTAAACTGAGGAAACATTTTTTTTTTTTAGATATTTTTTGGGGATATTTATTATAGCAAAAAGTAAAAAATATTGCTTTTTTTCAAAATTGTTGCTCTTTTTTTGTTTATAGTGCAAAAATAAAAACTGCAGAGGTGATCAAATACCACCAAAAGAAAGCTCTATTTGTGGGAAAAAAAGGATGTCAATGTTGTTTGGGTGCAACGTCGTACGACCGCGCAATTGTCAGTTAAAGCGACGCAGGGACGAATCGCAAAAAATGGCCCGGTCACTGGGCAGTCAAATCTTCCGGGGCTGAAGTGGTTAAATCAACGCAGTGCAGTATCGCAAAAAATGGCCTGGTCAGGAAAGGGGTAAAACCTTCCGGAGCTGAAGTGGTTAAAGTGTTTTGAGACAAAAAAAAAAAAACAGGTGTATAATATTGAAAAAGGAGGTAAAAGAATAAAACAGATTGAGTATCTGAATAATTAATTTACACAAAACAGCGCTAAAATTTAAACTAAAAATAGACCCGTGAAAAAACCACTGAAAGAAGTCCAAACGTAGTAATGTGACAAACAGCCAGTCCAGAGAAAAATACGGTGATCATCAACAATGGTCCATGTGAGCACCTTCCACCACCAAAGACATCAATTGCAATCCACCGCGTGATGAATAATCCCCTTAGGGGTTCACACTCACCAGAAACATAATATATATGGGCCTTAAGTGAAAATGGTACATCAGCTACTCTGTTGTGGCTCGTCACTTCTCAGCAGGGTCCACCAGTGAAATGGGCTCCAATGCAGTTCATAAAATAACAGAAAATAGCAAACCAATAGTGTAATCCTGTTTATTTAAAACCCGTTTCCCATACAGCAGGAGACCCCTTTATCAAACTACGTACAATATCAAGCAGAAAAATGAGCAAAGAATGGCCCCAGAGGGCGCTATCACCATATCCAGCCGTCACACGGAGCGTATGTGTGTCCTTTCAGATCCTGCAGACACTTCCGAATGGACGCAATGGATGGTGGAGCGCAGCCTTGGAGTGCAATCGTCACTTCCGGGTCGCGTGTAGCCGTGGTTACGTACTGACGCGTTTCGTCATCTGACTTCAACAGAGGGCGTAACGTGACAGCGTGCACACGTTCTTTAAATTACCATGCTCATAGAGCCAACACCAATCAGCGTCCTCGGCAACAGATGACAGGCGCTGGACACTGTCGCCTAATTGGACGCTGACGGGGCATAAGTCAAACATAGAGCACGGAGGTGAATGACAATTATAAAATAAATGGTAATGATGTGTTTTAATCTAAGAACACAAATCATATAAGAATAAACAATAAATATCACACCTAAAATCATCTAAAGTATAGAGTGATTAGAGTAATTTCTAAAAAACATAAAAATAGCATCACGATCTGTGACCATATAACTGTCAATTGCCTGACATCGCATGTGGGAGAAAGTAGACAAGGGCACACAATAGGTGTACAATATATCTTCTATTTATGGACAAGGGGAAGATAGTTGTAAATACATTATGCTGCATCCTATGTGACTAGCAATGTCAAGGGAGATTGGAAAACGCTTAATAAAACACAATCTCCATAATGACATGCAGTTAAATGAATGCAACATCAAGGGGCTATTGTAGCCAAAAGTAATATATCAATACAGATAGCTGAACAAAAATCGTATCTGATTGTGGGTCACTGATATAAATAGTGAGATTAAGCAATACTATAAAAATTCTATAATAAAAATTATATGACCAATTAATAAAAGACACTAGACATAAGATCAGGAGAAAAAACTTGGTGTAAAAGACATAAAATAAATAAATATAAATATGTCTTTAAAAATAACAATGATTTATGTATATTTAAGAGCTCTTGGTGGAGAGTAAAGCCCCGTACACATGATTGGATAACCTATGGATTTTCGTCCGATGGATTTGTCCATCGGAAATCCGATGAAACTGTTTTTCATCAGTCTTGGCCACACACCATGAGTCAAAAAACCGACCGTTCCAAACGCGGTGACGTAAAACACTCCGATGAGCCGAGAAAAATTAAGTTTAATGCTTCTGAGCATGCGGCGACTTGATTATGAGCATGCGTGGGTTTTTTAACCGATGGACTTGCCCATAGACGATCGGAAATTCCCATCGGTTTTTTATCCATCGGAAAATTTTAAAACAAGTTCTATTTTTTACAACCGATGGAAAAAAGACCGATGGGTACCATACAAGATCGGTTGGTCTGATGAAAACCATCCATCGGACGGTTTTCATCAGTCAAACCGATCGTGTGTACGGGGCTTAACATATTCGGTGTACACTTATAACGTAATGTTGCCTGGTTAACAAAACAACTGGAATATATGGATCAATAATCACTAATAAAACAATTTATATCCAGGTCAACATTTAACCCTTTCGGTGACAAAGTATCAATCAAGAAAATACACTGGGTTTCACGTTTGGAGAGTTCTCATACAAGATTTGATCCTCTCCAAAAGGGCTTGAGGTGATCGATGCCCCAAAATTTTAACCCTATAGGGTCCTGGTTGTGGTGAAGTTTAAAGTGCAGTGACACGTTATGGTCTTTGAAACCTATTTTAATGTTGGGTATATGCTCAGCAATACGGATCCTCAGAAGTCTCTTAGTCCGGCCAATATAGATCAGACCACACGGACATTGCAAAGCATAAACTACATAAGCAGTATTGCAAGTGATAAATTATTTTATCCTGAACTCCTTATGATTAGAGGTAGACATAAATCTATCCAGTGCTCTTATTGGTGTTCTAACCTCTCTGCATGCCTGAGGCCTCATACACACGACCGATTTTCTCGGCAAGAACCAGCAAGAAACTTGCTGGCAGAGAGGTCTTGCCGAGTAAATCGGTCGTGTGTACGCGGCTATCAGGTTTCTCGTCGAAAAAACCGACAAGAAACCTCGACGAGAAAATAGAGAACCTGCTCTCTATTTTCTCGTCGAGATTCTCCTCGGCATGTTTCTCGACGAGAAAAGTGAGTGTGTGTACACTTACCTGTCCTCCCGGAAGCCCGCACATGTTCGAAATGAATTCGACGCATGCGCGGTAGCTTCCTAGGCATACGTAGGGTATAACAAGATGGCGGCGACGGCATCGAATGTGACGAGCGCATGACGTCACCGCGTACGCTCCATTCAAAGAACCGCGGGTTCTTTGAAACGAGCGTGTGTACACTCGGCCGGGACAAGTTTCTTGTCCAAGAATCTCGTCGAAAAAAACGACATGTTTTTTTCAACGAGAATCTCGGCCGTGTGTACGAGGCCTGACACTTTCTGCATGAGTAGAAGCCATCCTGGTCCCAGAAGGAGGGGGGTCTAGATGGAGGGTCAATGACTTTTTTTTACAATTTTATCAGCATAGTTGGGTGACCTTCTATATATGAATCCAGGATTATTCGGTAATGCAAGTTTCAATATCCTGTCCATTAATAGTACATGCCAATGGTTTGTGAAGATTGTTTCAACTTCCTTATACTGGGAATGGAAGCCTGATATAAAACTCTATTCCTGCTTATTGGTGTTGGGTACCTGGATAGGTTCAGTAAGAAGATCCACTCTTGGAACAAGAGCAACTTCTTCAATGATCCGATCTAAAGTTCCTTCATGATAACCCTTTTCCACAAACTTTGTCTTGATTATCAAGGCCTGTGATTGGAAGTCTTCAGTTTCTGTACAGTTTCTTCTTATTCTGGTCAATTGACCCTTAGGAATATTTCTTAGTCATAAAGGGTGATGACCACTCTGTATAGGGAGGTAACTATTGGCATCTGTGGGTTTAAAATAAACCGAGGTACCCAGTTTATCCCCACATCTGTATATATTGACATCGAGGAAATGGATATTGGTATCACTTATTTCACAGGTAAGTTTAATATTGTTGGTGTTATTATTCAATTCTTCCAAGAACACATGTAAAGAGGGCAATGATCCTGCCCAAATAAAGATGAGATCATCAATGTAACGTCTATACAATAAAAGTGCATCTCTTTTAACTGCAAAAATGGTTTTGTCCTCCCATTCACCCATGAATAGGTTAGCTATGCTAGGGGTGAACTTAGCGCCCATCGCAACTCCTCGTTTCTGTGGGTAGAAGTCACCGTTATACCAGAAATAATTGTGTCCTAAGCAGAAATCGAGAGCATTTCTTAGGAAGATCTTATGGTTATGTGTGATGTCATCTCTCTGACACAGGGCCCAATTTAGGGCTAACAGAGCATCATCATGCTGAATGATCGTATACAGGGAGGAGACATCCGCCGTCACCAAATATACTTCATTTTTCCTGTTAGGTCTATTGTTTGTAGTAGTTGTAGTAGGTTTTTTGTATCCCGCAGGTAGGCCCTGGTCATGACAACACTTTTCTGGAGAAACACATCTAGATATTGTCCAACTCGTGCTGACACTGATCCTATTCCAATCACTATAGGTCTCCCAGGGGGGCATTGGACATCTTTATGGATTTTCGGTAGAGTGTAGATTGTCAGTATCCTCCTGCTGCTTGGGATTAAAAATCTTCTTTCCTTATCTGTGAGCACCCACTTTGAATATCCAGATTCAATCAATATTTTTAGGTCAGATTCATACTGTGCAGTGGGATCCTTCTCAAGTATCTTGTACGTGTCATCGCTAGATGTATAATATTGCAGCTTAACAGCCCTTAGATGTGGTGGCGGTATGAGTTTCCCTTTTCAGGCTTGTTTTCCATTATTTTTAACTGGTGATCCTGCCAATAGCACACATCCTGTCCTAGGGTAACAACGTCTTCTAAGGCCTCATGCACACTGGATGTTAAAATAACGTTAGAGAAATGGCAGTAGCTTTGCAGTGAGTTTTACAACTTTTTTTAACGTTTTATAGCGTTTTTTAGCATTCATTAGCGTTTTCTAGCGTTTTTCCGCGTTAGCGGTTTTTGGCGTTTTTTCTTTGAAGACTTTTTAGGCTCCATAAAAAATGTTGCTTCTACAGGAGTTTTGTGTTCTGCTTGTAGAAGCAGATCAATGTTATCCTATGTGTACATGCACATTAGAACGTTAAGAGGCATATTTTGAGATTAGGGGCAGAAAAAAAAAACCTTCTCATTCGCGTTTCTGCTTGAAGCTTGGAGGCAGAAAAAACGTAAAACTCTCCTAGACTCGTCTAAACTTTGTACAAAAAATGCTCTATATGGACGTTTTTTACTTCTGAGAGAACAGACTTTTTTTAAGCCCAGTGTGCATGGAGCCTGAATGGATCAAAAACGTTAAACGCTGGTGAGCAAGGTTTTTGAGCGTTTATCAACGTTTATCAGCGTTTTATCAGCGTTAGAGTGTTTTTATAGCTGAAAAACATCTCTCAGAACCCACTAAAAAACGCCACTGCCCAAAACTGTTGATAACAGCCTATGCAGAGGCGGCTCTCTAATTAGGCAAATTAGGCGGCCACCTAAGGCCTCGCACTCACAGGGGCCTCGCGGCCGCCTAATTTGCCTGTGCTCAATTACTGATGTCGACGCCGGTGGCTCCGCCTACCCCCGCTGGGACTCTGTGGCTGAGGGGCTGACTGATAAATACTGCTCGAGGAATAGCGGCCTCAGCACAGAGCGCCTGCTTCCCGATCCGGTGGCAGCAGGTGTGGGGAGCGGGACAGTAGAGGCCTCTAGGGGGCGGCAGTGGCCGGAAGACAGCACTCGGCTCCAGGTGCCATCTCTAAAAGGCACGTGTGCGGGTGGCATGTCCATGTGGGGTTGTCCAGCTGGGCTGCTCCTTCTGCCTGCGCCGCTCACCCAACCTCTCCGCACCTGCCTCCAGCTGAGCTTCCCCGTGACTGAAGAGGAAAGAGCTCCGGCCGCCTCCAATCTCCTGATGCTGCCTGGCCGACCAGAGAGAACGGGAGTGCCGCCGTGCAGCCTCCTTGTGTGCCTTAAAAGGTGGAGCGGCCGGTGGGGAGGCTGCATATAGAGGAATTGATCTTTCCATATTCCTCCATGCAGCCGCTGAATGTCTGCAGGAGGGAGAGGAGGAGAAGTGAGCATTCAGCGGCTGCATGGAGGAATATGGAAAAATCAATTCCTCTAAATGCAGCCGCCGCCCACCGCTCCTCTTATCTAACTTCTTCTGCACCCGTGTGCTCTTCGGCCCCTCCTTGTGCTCCCTGGCTCCGCCCCCATGCTCTCCACCCCCTCCTTGTGCTCTATGGCTCTATGGCTCTGCCCCCTGCTCTCCGACCCCTCCTTGTGCTCCCTGGCTCCGCCCCCTGCTCTCCGAACCCTCCGACCCCTTCTTGTGCTCCCTGGCTCCGCCCCCATGCTCTCCAGCCCCTCCTTGTGCTCACAGGCTCCGCCCCCTGGTCTCCGACCAATCCTTGTGCTCCCTGGCTCTGCCCCCTGTTCTCTGACCCCTCCTTGTGCTCCCTGGCTCCGCCCCCTGCTCTCTGACCCCTTCTTGTGCTCCCTGACTCCGCCCCCTGCTCTCTGAACCCTCCGACCCCTCCTTGTGCTCCCTGGCTCCACCCCCTGCTCTCCGACCCCTCCTTGTGCTCCCTGGCTCTGCCCCCTGCTCTCTGACCCCTCCTTGTGCTCCCTGGCTCAGCCCCCTGCTCTCTGACCCCCCTTGTGCTCCCTGTCTCTGCCCCCTGCTCTCCGACCCCTCCTTGTACTCCCTGGCTCCGCCCCCTGCTCTCCAACCCCTCTTTGTGCTCACTGGCTCCACCCCTGCTCTCTGATCCCTCCTTGTGCTCCCTGGCTTCACCCCCATGCTCTCTGGCCCCTCATTGGCTCTGCCCTCTGCTCTCTGGTCCCTCCTTGTGCTCCCTGGCTCTTCCCCAGTGCTTTCCACCCCCCTGCTCTCCACTCCTATTTTTTCTGACTCCCCTCCTCTTAAGCTCCCCCCCCAGCGCATTCCAGCCCCCACCACTCCTATGCTCTCCACCTTTCCCAGTGCTTTCTGCCCCCACCCCCATGATCTCCAGCTCCTCTCTGCTCTTTGCCCCCCCCAGTACTCTCTTCCCCCACCCCCCCTGCTCTCCATCTCCTGCCTGTTCTTTGCCCCCCCAGTGCTCTCCTGCTTCTGCCCAGTGCTCTTAACTCCCCCAGTGCTCTCACAGACTGGGACATGGGGCACAGGAGGGGCTGCAGACAGGGACAGGGCTTGGGATCTCCCTCACCCCCCTCTTTCTCACCTCCTCCTATCTCTCTCTCTCCCACTCCTCCCTCTCACCTCACTCTCTCCCCCTTCCTCACTCCCCCACTCTCTCTCCCTCGCCCCCTCTCTTTCTCACGCCCCTCTTTTTCTCACCTTCCTCCTCTGTGTCACCCCCAGTCTCTCTCTCTCCCCCACTCACCCCTTCCCACCGCTCCCTCTCTCTCCCCCTCTCTCCCTCTCACTCTCTCTCCCCCTTTCCCTCTCTCCCCCTCTCCCTCCCTCTCTCTCTCTCCCCCTCTCTCTATCTCTCTCTCTCTCCCCCTCTCTCTCCTCTTCTCTCTCCCTCCCTCTCCCCCTCTCTCTCCCCCTCTCTCTCCCCTTCTCTCTCCCTCCCTCTCTCTCTTCCCTTCTCTCTCCCTCTCTCCCCCTCTCCCTCTTTCTCTTCCTCCCTCTCTCTGCATTGTGCTGGGATCCCCCACTCTCCTTCCTCCCAAGGCATGGGAAATTCTTAGAGGGGTGGGTTGCCACCTTGCTTGGTCCCAGATGTTTTATTGGCTGCATATGTCTAAAGGGTGAGGAGGGTGCCCTGGAAGAGGTGCTGATGAACTGTGTACTAGACCCTCTCTCTCTCCCTCCCTCTCTCTCCCCTTCTCTTTCCCTCTCTCTATCTCCCCCTCTCTCTCCCCTCTCTTTCCCCCCTCTCTCTCTCCCTCCCTCCCCCTCTCTTTCGCCTCCCCTCTATCTCTTTCCATCTCTCTCTCTCCCCCTCTCTCTCCCTCCCTCTCGCTCTCCCTCTCTATTTCCTTCACTCTCCCCTCACCCTCTCTCTCTCTTTCTCTGCTCTGTGCTGGGATCCACCCACTCTCCTTCCTCCCAAGGCATGGGAAATTCTTAGAGGGGTGGGTTGCTACCTTGCTAGGTCCAAGATGTTTTATTGACTGTATATGTCTGATGGATGAGGAAGGTGCCCTGGAAGTTGTGCTGATGAACTGTGTACTAGATCCGTGCATCTTTCTGCAGCTATTTTTATTGCTTGAATTTTTTTTTCCATAATGGGCATGAGTGGGGCCTCATGTGTAAGTTTTGCCTAAGACCTTTACAAAACCTAGAGCCGCCTCTGACCCTATGTGTGCATGCAGTGCTGGGACAAGGCCATTTGGTGCCCAGGGCCAAGATGGCAAACTGCGCCCCCCCCCCCGTTTTTAAGAAATAATCAATGTCGTTTCAAAACAAGAATATACTTATTTTTTTAACAGAAAGATTTTATTAGACAAATCAGCATTACAATACAACTAGTAAATAGCACATCCATTAGTACAGAGCAAACAAACAGAATAATGCATCACACCCGGGGATCGCACCCCTCTCAATCGTTACTAAATGAAAATAATAAACATTGGCCCAACCCCGATCGTGCATAATAACGACTCTAGCCCACCCTTCTACGGCTGTCACGGATATGCATTAATGTCTGTCTGCCATCTTACCTTCCTCCTCATGTGTTCATCTAGAGACCAGACCTCCTTCACCTGGCTTCCTTTATAATCTCCTCCCAGCCTGACTCCACCCCAGGCCCTATCACTGAACACTATATTAACCTGTGCACTGCAAGCCTGCTTTGCTGATCAACGTGTTTGTTAGGCATTGTGTGTTTGGGTTCCTGCCTGCCGTGTGCTACGTCTGTCTCTCTGTTACGTTATTGGCTTGTCCCCGACCATCCCTGTCTGCTCGTGACCCTTGACCTTCGGCTCGTTCTTCGTTATCCTTGTCTGCTTGTGGCCCCTGACCTTCGGCTTGTTATTCGGTTCTCTCTATCGTGTGCTGCTGCTTCCCCTTATCCTACGGGGCGTGAGCTAGGAAACTCCAGGGGCCGCGACCTGGTCCCAGCCTGCAGCGTAACATCCTCACCACTAGAGGCCCTGGAGAAGACCAGCTGGGTCTTAGACTCCGCGCCCTGGGGAATCTTGGCTCTCGCTTCCGTTGGGATCCCGGTTGTGCTCCTCTGGTCCCGCTTTCCACAACCACCCAGTTTCCTATCAACAGAAGCCAGCCATAGGGTTCACTACCTCGCGGTGCACTCCTGTCCCCCTACGGTGTGCATCTGTCACCTGGCCACAGGTGACCCTGACAGTTTGATCAGCCATGAACCCGGCTGACATCCCGCTTCCCGCGGATGATCCATTGCAGGGCATAGTTCGCAGACTTGAGACCCAGGAATCAAATCAGACCCAGGTGATGCGATTCCTCCAGGATCTGGCTTCTCGATTCGAGCAGCTTCAGGTCTCCTTGGGAACCCCGAATCCGCAACCCCAAGTACAACCAGCGGCTGTACCTATCGCACCAGTCGCAGCCTCACACTCACTAAGATTGCCAGCTCCGTTCCGTTTCTCTGGGGACTCCAAGGCCTGCAGGGGGTTTCTCAGCCAATGCACTATTCATTTTGAGCTTCAGCCTCAAAGCTTCCTATCTGACCGGGCTAAGGTAGCCTATATCATTTCCCTCCTCTCCGGTGAAGCTTTGGCCTGGGCTGCCCCCCTGTGGGAGAGGAACGATCCGGTGGTTTCCAGTCTGTCCGAATTCTTGAAGCTCTTTCGTAATATCTTCGAAGAGCCGGCTCGGGCTTCTTCAGCGGCTAGTGCTGTCTTACGTCTTCGCCAAGAATCTAGTTCAGTGGGGCAATATGCTCTTCAGTTCCGTATCCACACAGCTGAATTGAGCTGGAATAATGAGGCCCTGGTCGCTACCTTTTTACATGGCCTCTCTGACCGAGTGAAAGACGAATTAGCGGGAAGAGCCATTCCCGTCGGTCTGGACGATGTAATTTCATTATGCAACCAGATCGACATTCGTTTTCAAGAGAGGTCCTTAGAAAAAAGACGCCAGCACTCTCTGGGTCCTAGCCAGTCTGAGCTCCCCTCCCTTTATTCCGTGGAGCATCCTCTACCTGCTGAAGAACCTATGCAGCTGGGCCGGACCAGACTAACCCCCGAAGAACGTGCTAGGCGCAGAACTCTGGGCTTGTGCCTCTATTGTGGGGGCAAGGGTCATTTTCGTGACTCCTGCTCGCTTCGTCCGGGAAACGCTCGGGTCTAATACATTTGGAAGGTGGAGTATTGGACCCAGAAACATCACCTTCTCGCCTGCTCTTGCCGGTGTCCCTTCATGTAGGCACTTCTCCTCAGTCAACCCTTGCATACCTGGATTCCGGGGCTGCCGGCAATTTCATGGATTGGAGAACTGCTTCTTCTATGAAGCTTACCCTTTCACCTCTCACTACCCCATTGGTAGTCTCGGCAATTGATGGCACTGTTTTCCCAGGGGGCCCTATTCGCTTCCAGACGCTACCCATTAGGATGTCGGTAGGGATTCTCCACCAGGAGTGGATATCCTTTCTTATTCTACCCAAGGCCTCTACCCCAGTTGTATTGGGCCTCCCTTGGCTACAGCTCCACTCTCCACATGTGGACTGGGTCTCTGGGCAGATCCTGGCCTGGGGTTCCTCATGTTTCTCGTCGTGTCTTCTCAAGGTGACCCCCAAGGAGAGTCTTCCGGTTGCTGCCACTTCTGTTTCTTCTGATCTTCCCGCCGCATACAGCGATTACCGGGATGTGTTCTGTAAAAAATCAGCTGAGGTGCTTCCTCCCCACAGGTCTTTTGACTGTGCTATTGATCTTGTCCCCGGAGCAACTCTACCCAGGGGTCGTACCTACCCTCTGTCCATCCCAGAGACCCAGGCCATGTCGGAGTATGTAGCAGAGAATCTGGAGAGAGGGTTCATCCGGAAATCCTCATCGCCTGCAGGGGCAGGGTTCTTTTTTGTTGCCAAAAAGGATGGTACCTTAAGACCCTGCATCGATTATCGGGGTTTAAATGCGGTTACTATTAAAAATCGATACCCCTTACCCTTAATATCTGAGCTATTCGATAGGTTGAAGGGTGCCTCCATTTTCACCAAGTTGGATCTCAGAGGCGCGTACAATCTCATTCGAATACGGGAGGGTGACGAATGGAAGACTGCATTTAACACTAGAGACGGGCATTACGAATATCTGGTGATGCCTTTTGGTCTGTGTAATGCTCCAGCCGTGTTTCAAAACTTTGTCAATGAAATCTTCAGAGATCTGCTGTACCAGTTTGTTGTCATCTATCTGGATGACATTCTGATCTTTTCTGAAAATCTGCTCGTCCACAGAAACCATGTCCGCACTGTACTTCAACGTCTTAGAGAGAACAATCTCTATGCCAAGCTGGAGAAATGTTCCTTTGAATGTTCTGAGGTCCTGTTTTTGGGGTGCTTTGTCTCATGTTCGGGGCTTCGTATGGACCCTGGGAAGGTCTTGGCTATCACCAACTGGCCTCTTCCTGCTAGCCTCAAGGCCACACAGCGCTTTCTTGGCTTCACTAATTATTATAGGCAGTTCATAAGGAATTACTCTTCCATTGCCGCGCCTATTATCGCTTTGACCAAGAAGGGTGTGAATGCCAGAGACTGGCCTCCCGAAGCTGTCTCTGCATTTCACAACCTGAAACAGGCCTTTGTTTCTGGCCCCCTCTTGAGGAGACCAAATCCTGGGAATGCATTTTTTATTGAAGTGGACGCTTCCTCAATGGGGGTGGGAGCTGTGCTTCTTCAAATCTTTGAGAAGAGACGCCAACCATGTGCGTTCTTCTCCAAAAAATTTTCTCAGGCAGAGAGGAATTATGCCATCGGTGATCGGGAACTTCTCGCAATTAAATTGGCGTTAGAGGAGTGGCGTCATCTCTTGGAGGGTTCCCCTCACTCCATAACGATCTTTACCGATCACAAGAATTTACAGTATCTACAGAATGCTAAACGTCTGAATCCTAGACAGGCCAGGTGGAGTCTCTTCTTTGCCCGTTTTAATTTCACGATTACCTACAAACCTGGTTCCTGCAACGGTCGGGCTGATGCGCTCTCTAGGTCATTTGACACTTTGGACGAGGAGTCCGCCCCTGAACCTGAGCCGATCATTCCCACCTCATGCATTGTTGCCCACTCTACCACCCTGAAGTCTAAAATTCCGCCTGGTAAGACCTTTGTCCCCACTGAGCTAAGAGCTAAGATCCTTCGTTGGGGACATGATTCCAAGGTGGCAGGGCATTCTGGATTCCTCCGATCCTTCCTACTCATCAGTCGTCACTACTGGTGGCCTAATCTCCGCTCAGACGTCAAAGACTACGTTAAAGCTTGTCATGTCTGTGCTCAGTCCAAATCCTCCACACAAGCTCCTGCTGGTCTCCTCATGCCCTTGCCTATTCCTAAGGAACCCTGGGCCCATATTGCCATGGATTTTATCACCGATCTCCCACTGTCTGAGAATAATACAGTCATTTGGGTGGTAATCGATCGATTCTCCAAGATGGCTCATTTTGTTCCTCTTCCTGGTCTTCCTTCTGCCCCTGCCTTGGTTCCCATTTTCATTCGAGAAATTCTCCGCCTACATGGGGTCCCTTCTCATATTGTTTCCGACAGGGGAGTCCAATTCACGTCTCGTTTTTGGAGAGCCTTTTGCAAATCCCTCAATATTGTCTTGGATTTTTCTTCTTCTTACCATCCCCAATCCAATGGACAGACTGAGAGGGTTAATCAGGAGTTAGAGGTCTTTCTTCGCACCTTTGTGTCTTCTCACCATGACGATTGGTCCTCTCTACTCCCGTGGGCAGAATTCTCCCATAACAATCATGTGAATACCAGTTCGCAGAAGACACCCTTTTTCACAGTTTATGGAAAACACCCTCAACTTCCTCTTCCTATGATCTGTTCTCCAGACATTCCAGCTTTGGCTTCGGTTCAGGAGTCTCTCAATTCCGTTTGGGGTCACGTTCATGATTCCCTCCGGGCAGCTGCTGAAAAATTCAAAGGCTTTGCCGACCGCCGCAGGCGTAAACCGCCTTCTCTTCAGCCAGGGGACAAAGTCTGGCTCTCTACCAGGAACATCAAGCTCCGAGTTCCTTCTCTGAAGTTTGCTCCACGATTCATCGGTCCATACACGGTAACTGCTAAACTGAATCCGGTTTGTTTCAAACTCCAGATTCCTAAGAGCCTTAAAATCACTAACTCCTTTCATGTTGCTCTTCTAAAGCCTTTAGTCCTCAATAAATTCTCTCGTCCTCTTCCTACCGTGGCGCCTGTCTCTGAGGATAATCAGGAGTACGAGATCAGTCAAATTCTGGACTCCCGACTCTGTAAAGGCGTTCTTCAGTACCTCGTTCATTGGAAAGGGTTTGGTCCTGAGGAGAGGTCTTGGATCACTGCATCTGAGGTCTTTGCACCTCGTCTGTTAAAGGAGTTTCATCTGAAGTTTCCCTCTAAACCTGGGCCCAGGCGGGGAAGGGGGAGGCCTCGTAAGAGGGAGGGTACTGTCACGGATATGCATTAATGTCTGTCTGCCATCTTACCTTCCTCCTCATGTGTTCATCTAGAGACCAGACCTCCTTCACCTGGCTTCCTTTATAATCTCCTCCCAGCCTGACTCCACCCCAGGCCCTATCACTGAACACTATATTAACCTGTGCACTGCAAGCCTGCTTTGCTGATCAACGTGTTTGTTAGGCATTGTGTGTTTGGGTTCCTGCCTGCCGTGTGCTACGTCTGTCTCTCTGTTACGTTATTGGCTTGTCCCCGACCATCCCTGTCTGCTCGTGACCCTTGACCTTCGGCTCGTTCTTCGTTATCCTTGCCTGCTTGTGGCCCCTGACCTTCGGCTTGTTATTCGGTTCTCTCTATCGTGTGCTGCTGCTTCCCCTTATCCTACGGGGCGTGAGCTAGGAAACTCCAGGGGCCGCGACCTGGTCCCAGCCTGCAGCGTAACATCCTCACCACTAGAGGCCCTGGAGAAGACCAGCTGGGTCTTAGACTCCGCGCCCTGGGGAATCTTGGCTCTCGCTTCCGTTGGGATCCCGGTTGTGCTCCTCTGGTCCCGCTTTCCACAACCACCCAGTTTCCTATCCACAGAAGCCAGCCATAGGGTTCACTACCTCGCGGTGCACTCCTGTCCCCCTACGGTGTGCATCTGTCACCTGGCCACAGGTGACCCTGACAACGGCCATACAAACAACCCTGAATAGTAGTAAAGTCTGAGGACCAAGAAGGGAGGGTGGGGGGTAAGGGGAACCACACCCAACAAACAGACAGCCCAGTCAGTCACACCCAAGGGGGGGTTCCAAATCAGAGCGAGTGGTCTGCCATGAAGACCAAATTTTGTCGAACTTCGCGGGGCACTGTCTACTCTCGTAAGTCAACTTATATAGGGGCAGTACCGAGGCGACTGAGCGTTGCCAGGTGGCACATGTGGGGGGGTCCTCAGATTTCCACTTGAGCAGGATTTCCCGCCTAGCATAAAATAGTGAGAAAGTCAGGCAGAGTTTACAGTACCTATCCCCCTCCACGTCTTCCATATGATTCAGCAGCAGGATCTTGGGGTCAGTCGGTACGTTCAAGCCAGTCACGTCAGTCATTCTGGAAGCCACAGCCTCCCAATTGGGCCGGAGTTTCGGACACGACCAGACCATGTGCCAAGGGGGATCTCGGACCATGCACCATTGCTTTTGGCGCTGGATCTCTCTAGGGGCCATGCTGTTCGCCTGTGGAGACTGTCCAGATTTTGGATCTCGGACACCTCTGTGGACGACGAGTTCCAAACTGAACTGACCAGTTACTGGGCGGACAATGAGGGCACGGGGGAGGAACAACAGGTGCAACAACAGGTGTGGGAGTTCCGTCCAGGGGGCCAGTCCGCGGACTACACCGATATAGGCAAACTCAAAACAAGGGAGGTATCAAGTAGTACATACCATGCGTCCGATCAGCGGGCCCGCGGCAGCGACTCCAACCAGACAGACACCTCCCTGGGATTAGTGAAGAAGCGAGTCTTAGTGAAAAAGCGACCGCTAGGAAAGGCCCTGGCTGCGGCCTAGCAGTTCGAGTGGGCCGGGATGGAGGAGTGATAGAGCCAGCAGCAGCCGGTGTGTCCTCCACTGTCTCCGCAGCCCACAGCCCACGCCAGAGCACCTATCTCATGCGCAGGGGGCCACAGCGTACCTCCGCTCCGCTCTGGAGCTCCGTTGCCTGCCAGGAAAGGCCGCGGCTGCAGCCTAGCCACACGAGGAACCTGGAGCTCGTCCGTGAAGGGGCCAGCAGCCACCGGGAGGACTGCCTCGCTCCCCGCTCTATTGCCTCTCACTCACCCGGCCAACAAGGGTGAATGAATCGGCCTCTGTCAGCCCAGGATCCGGGTAATTAAGCAGGATGCAGTGGAGCTCTCAGAGAAAGCAGCCGCTCACAGCAGTTCAATTAGAAAATAGAAAAAAAAAATAGAAATCAAGGGAATAAATGAAAATGACATTGAGGCCCACGGTCACGGAGTGCGCGACCACACAGCCGCAAATTAAAGGGGCCGTACCTTTATGCCCATCTACCTGTCCGTGCCATTCTATCGACATATAAGTGCGTGCAGCGTTCCTTAAGTGGTTAATGTATTGCCATTGGTCACAGATGCATTAACACTAACACTGATGCTACCAATGCAGCACAAAGGGATTAATTAACTGTCACTGGTCACTAATGCATCAGTCACCAATGTGGCAACACATTAACCCTCCTCCATGCTGTATATTACAGAAATTAAATACCATTGTAATTAACCTCCCCTCAGCCACCTCCAGTTAGCAACATGGGCGCTTTTAACCCCTTCTTGAGGGTTAAAAGTTCCCTGCTAGTGGCCGAAAAGTACCGCTTAAATAGTGGTAAACCGCCGCTAAAACTGGCGGTGCTTTACCACTAATGGACCGCACACGGACCAGTGTCCGTGTGGGGACACCTTACCGACCCCTGTCCATGCTGCATTACATTTACTCCCACCTGTCATACAGCTATGCCAACCTGGACATCACAATACACTGCACAGCACACTTCCACTACAAGGCAGCTCTCCTCCTCTTCCAGCCAAAATCCATGCAGGAGAGGGTGCACTGCACACACTGTACACACCACACACTTCCCCATCTGTCACAGTGGAAATTAAACAGCAGTGGTGGTCATTAACCTTGCCTCAGCCTCCCCCCCCTCCCCCAATCCAGCCATTTATTAATCTGTTTCTGCTTACTTTTACACAAGTTCAGTCTGGACCGTAGCACACTGTCTGTCACACTGCAATCCAGTTTTTAAATCTTCTAGCTTAGCTTCCTTCCAACTAGAGCCAGGCAGCAGCTCCTCGGCTCCTCTAGGTCACAGCGCCGAGACCAACACAGCTCCCTGCGCTCCTCTGAGTCCCCCCACCTCGCCTCCGGCCGTGAGTGGTGTCACGCCGCTGGCAGGGACTACGAGACTCATCTGTAGGGGGGAGTAAACATGACAGTAGGAGACAGTGAAGCTGAGGGAAGGGATGCAGGAGCGCATGCACTCGGCACACACAATTTGTGCAGTGCCGCTGGGCGCTGACACAGGTGACTTAAGTTGTACACACTGGCGGGCGGCGGGCGTGGCATAACTTCACCTGCAGGCTGCACGCCCCCTCCTATAGCAAATGGTATCACCCAGGGCATGTGCCCCTTCCGCCCCTGCCTTGTACTGGCCCTGTGTGCATGGACACATAGGATAACATGATGGAGAGTTTAATGACTGTAGAAAAAAACGTCTACTGCCAAAAACAACAGCTGTAAAAACGTCAAAAAACGTCCAGTGTGCATGAGGTCCAATACCCATACATAGATGGGCACATTGCTTTGTAGAACACAGTAGACTGGTTAGAAATCTGATAATATACAGTACATAATTTTAGCCTTCAGATCAGCAGACATGAGTTACACAAGATTTCAGTCAGGATCAAGGGGGAATTTTCAGTATGTGCAGATAATGTACTTAGCCTGAAAACAAAAAACAAATGCAGCTGCCACATCTAAGCATTGGTAATCTAAAATATATTGCATTTCTATTCGTTTATGCTCTACATACTTGTGCTGGGTCAGTGACTCAAAATACTGAAGTTAGATGGTCAGCATGAGAAGTAAGGTAAAGCCCCGTACACACGGTCGGACTTTTGCCCAACAAACTTCGTTTTAAGCAAGTTGGACCAACAATCCGACCGTGTGTACGCTCCATCGGACAAACTTTTTTTCGTTTGGTTTTGTTTTCATCGAACAAAAGTTGGGTCTGCAAACGGACAAACTTTTGCCTAACAAAAGTCAGATGGAGCAAAGTCCTACCGTGTGTACAGAAAACCATAGGACTTTTGTCCGATGGACAAAACAACTAATGTTAAAATCAACCAACAATAGCAGAAGTTGACCAAAGGGTGGCGGTAAAGAGCAGAAAAGAGCAGAAAAACCATGTGATGTTGCAAAAAGTTTTGGAAAAGTTTGCAGAAAAGTCCTGTGGTGTGTATGCTATGGGTGTGCCCGGCCAACTCCGTTCGGACAAAAATCCACGGAAAAGTCCGATGGAAGTCCCACCGTGTGTACGGGGCTTAACTAGAAGTTTTCAGAAAAGGACTGGCAATATAGGACTCTATCTTTCTCTTTTGACAGGGTACCTTGAAAACACTGTAGTTACCTTTTAAGAGTAGAAAATTATCAGAGGCACGCTTTACCAAAAATAATTTTCCAATGTTCTTCAATAACTTAAAATAGCCATGTGTAGCCATGTTGTATATCTGATGAAATATTTTAAATATTTACTTTAATAACAAAGGGAAAACACATTGCTCAGCATGGTGGTACTTTCCACCTTCCATTCCCCTGTGTTTGTAATGAGAGGAGCTTTGTGTAATGTGTGACCTCCCACAGGTTTTTGCAATCTGTTACAAACCATTAAAACCATATTTGCTTACTAAGTAAAGAATGGACTGTAGGAATATTGAAAAGCAATGCTCATTTTCTGCTCTTGCTTAACAAAATCAATTATTATTATTTTTTTTTTGCATTTTTTTTGCATTTTGCTTTTTGTTAAGTGAAAAGTTGGAAATGGTTGTGTTATTGTGAAATATACAAGTATATTAGCACTGCTTGTGACCTAAATAGTTCTTTTTTTTTTTAGGCAAGCTCTATACCAAAAGGCTGTGCACGTTGAAATATCTGCAAGTTTTTCATCCTAAGGGACAGTGGAAAACAGCCTGCCTTTCATGAGTTTCCAACACAGTGCTTACTTGGAAATGTAATAATAGAGAATTCCTTGGGTAGAACTACTGCTGGGATTTCATTGTAGCTCAGGTTTAGAGACATCAAGCGACTATTCTACAGTCTAGGAAATGATCTTGTGTTCTTTTAAGGCAATGCAACCACATTCAAAGCCACTAAATACATGTGCATATTCTGTTATGTCGATTTTCGAAAACCATTGCCTTAGTATGGCTCGATCTGTCTTATGTGGCTGTTAATCATGATGAAAGCATATTTAGGTTTCAGTTAAGGGATACATTACGTATAATTATCACTATAGCTCATGATATATGATGCAAATTAGAAAACTATATTGTTATTTAACAGCTGTTAAGTGCTGGTGATTAAAGGCGATGAAGTGGCAGAGCTCAGCAGATATTCAGCACTGAGCCTATCTAGACTTCATTATGCAAGAGAGTGCATATTGAGGCAAGTGGTATTATGTAGAAAAAAAAAAAAATGTTACATGATCAAATAGTGTGTGATCTAAGGACTAAAATTCCTTTAAGTTAAACTGTGCATTTTCTTTGCTTGTTATTACCCTAAAGAATATGACAGAAATAGATGCTAAAAAACTGTTAGTAAAACAGGCATTGTTGCATTGGAATGAGCTTTCTATCTTAACCAAAATGTTCTGTCTAAATATTGCAGACAGGGCGGTGGATGAAGGTATGAGCCACTCCTCTGGCTCATTCAGTTTTGTGGGTAAATCTAAGCTTTTGAGCAGCAATTTATTTTAGTAAAACAAAAAAAAACATAGCCTTAAAACATATGAAAACGTGTGTGGAGCTCCACCTGCTGATGGAAGATGTTCTTATGAATAATTCATACTCTGAATGGTCTATGGTTATTAGAAGCGTACCCCAAGGTTTAGTATTGGGGCACTGATAAAAGTATGTAAAAAAAAAATGTTAAAGAAATTGTAACAAATATTATAACCTTTTTTTTTAATAACCTTTTTGTGACCATAGCAAGTGCGGTGTCAATATGGTGACATCGTACTGCTGTGACGGTGATCATGTACAATGGCTGGCTGCTCTGATATCGCTGTGTGTCAGGGTCATCAGCCATTGTCTCTGATCACCTCCACAGCAGTACAATGTCCCTGATCATGGATGCCTATTCACAGTGTCACTGCCACATCAGTCATATTATCCCCAATCACTACCACACTAGTCACAGTGTCCCTTATCACCACCACACCAGTTACAGTGCTGCCAGTCAGTGTTCCTAATTACCACCGCACCAGTCAGTGTCCCTAGTCACCGCTGCCCACTCACGGGGGGGGGGGGGGATTTACTTAGAATGAAATGTGCAAATCTGGTGCAGCTCTGCATAGAAAGCAATCAGCTTCCAGGTTTTATTGTCAAAGCTTAATTGAACAAGCTGAAGTTAGAAGCTGATTGGCTACCATGCACAGCTGTATCAGATTCTGAATGCTCCAGTTTTCATAAATTAACCCCACAACACTGAAGAAATGACACTTTGCTACAATGTAAAGTAGTGAGTACAGCTTGTATAACGGTGTAAATTAACTTAACACACAGCCATTAATGTCTAAACTGCTGCCAACAAAAGTGAGTTCCCCCCTAAGTAAAAATGTTCAAATTGGGCCCAAAGTGTCAATATTTTGTGTGTCTACCATTATTTTCCAGCACTGCCTTAACCCTCTTGGGCATGGAGTTCACCAGAGCCACTGGATTGCCACTGGAGTCCTCTTCCACTCCTCCATGATGACATGTTATGCCTTGTACACACGATCGGATTTTCCATCGGGATAAACTCTGACGGATTTTTCAGATGGAATTCCGTTCAAGCTATCTTGCATACACACTGTCACACCAAATTCCGACCGTCAAGAACGCAGTGACGTACAACACTACGACGAGCTGATAAAAATGAAGTTCAATGCTTCCGAGCATGCGTCGACTTGATTCTGAGCATGCGTGTTTTTTTCTCCGTCGGAGTTCCACACAGACGAACGGAATTCCATCGGAAAAAAACAGAACATGTTCTCTTTCTAAATTCCGATGTGGCACACACACGGTCGGAATATCCGATGAAAAAATTCCATCTGACTTTTTCCATCGGAAATTCCGATCGTGTGTACAAGGCATTAGAGACCTTGTGCTCCTTCAGCTTCCATTTTAGGATGCCCTACAGATGCTCAATAGGGTTTTGGTCTAGAGACATGCTTGGCCAGTCCATCACCTTTACCCTTCGCTTCTTTAGCAAGGCAGTGGTCGTCCTGGAGGTGTGTTTGGAGTCGTTATCATGTTGGATTATTGCCCTGTGGCCGAGTCTCCGAAGGGAGGGGATCATGCTCTGCTTCATTGTGTCACAGTTGTCAGGAAAGGCTTCACCCGCTGGTGGTGCTGTTGGTTCTTTGGACTGCAGTGCTAGTGTCCGCCAGCAGGTGTCCTCCTGCAGCCAATATCTCTGTTGGAAGATCTCACCTGCTGGTGGTAACACATGATGCATGGACTGCAGTACCGGCATCCACCAGCGGGTGTATTCTGGCAGTATGGGACAGGCAGCACTTCCTGTGGTCAGCTGTGACCTGAAGCCTAATCACTGGACTTCCTTATATACCCGGCAAGTGCAAACACTCCTTGCCCTGGTATCTCTCTTCCTGACCCCGTGACCCGGACTTTAGCCTGTATCTGATCCTAACCTGCACCCTGCCTGATCTGATCTGATCTGATCCGACCCGATCCCTACCTTGAACCCGCACCCTGTTTAACCTGATCCTTACCTTGTGCCCATCCTACAGCTGCCCCTTCTGTTACCTGGATCCCTGCTCTGCAGCCTATCCATCCGTCCCCTCCCTGTTCCTGTTCTCTTCCCATCCATACCCATCTGCTTGATCCCCTTGTGTATGAAATCGGCCTGGCTGTTACTACGATTCCGGTATCTCCCTTATTTGTATATAGTTGTTTATAGTCACTGTTGATTTATTCATTGCACTGTGTTTCGTTTGTGGTGGTTGTTTGTTGGTCACTTATCATAATAAATTGTATATTATCACATACACCTGTTTGGTTTCCTTTTATGCACTCACACAGTCTGGTCTCTTATCAATCCCTGACAGTATACCAGGGCCATCCCTGATCAGACGTGACTTCATTGAGGATCCATCCTGTTATTGTGTTTGGCGGATATGGATTATAATGAGATCCTTTACTATTCACTGCTGGCAGCAGAGGATGGCAAACATTGTCGCCAGGTTTTAGAGGGTTGGACTAGTGACCAACTAAGGCAAACTATTCGATCATCTGATTGGGTGGATCAGGGTAGACATGTGCATTCGTTTTCGTCCGAATGCATTTTCGTCCGAATTTCAGCTATTTTCGTTATCGTTTTAACAAACGAAAACGAAAGCACAGAATCCGAAAACCGAAAGATCCGACATAAACAAATGCTTTATTTTCGTTTTCGTTGCTACAACAGTTCGATATAGATAGGAGATTCGACGTGACGCTGACAATAACAATCTGTGTCTATCGAACCTGTGGTCGAATGTGCCTAACCTTAACTCTATTAGTCCAAGATTATTCTACATAGGAGAGAAAAGATTCGACATTATAGAGAGAAAAGATTCGACATAGGAGAGAAAGATTCGACATAGGAGAGGAAAGATTCGACATAGGAGAGGAAAGATTCGACATAGGAGAGGAAAGATTCGACATAGGAGAGGAAAGATTCGACATAGGAGAGGAAAGATTCGACATAGGAGAGAAAAGATTCGACATAGGAGAGGAAAGATTCGACATAGGAGAGGAAAGATTCGACATAGGAGAGGAAAGATTCGACATAGGAGAGAAAAGATTTGACATTATAGAGAGAAAAGATTTGACATTATAGAGAGAAAAGATTTGACATTATAGAGAGAAAAGATTCGACATAGGAGAGAAAAGATTCGACATAGAGAGAAAAGATCACTGCTTGTGGGCGGAACATTCGACCGGAAATGTATGATTGCAGAGTCGTACAGTTTCACTGCTCCGTCGAATCTTCTTTGAACATTCGACAGACACCATAAGCCTTCAATGACAGATTCGACCTTAATTAATTCAGATTTTCGGACGAATGCAATTTTTAACGAAAAACGAAATAAATAAAAACGAATTTCGGGAGTAACTAAATAAATTTATTTTTTGGACGAAAACGAAATTCCGAAACGAAATATTTCAGTGTGCACATGTCTAGATCAGGGTTACTTTCAGCCTGAGGATGTTCTGCCGTTAACCCGGTTATGTGTTGAACCAGCCCTGTCGTTTGTTCCCAAAGGAGGTGATGACTTCTCTTCCCCTTTCAATGGTGACCAAGTTGAATCCCTGGTATGCTTGTTAGAGGATGATCCAGCTTCTTTCTATGAGCATTATTCCCTCTGTTCCCAGCAGGTGTTACATGATTGTGTGAGGTCAGTGCAGTCTCTGATTAAAAGGCGTAAGTGCGGACTAGTTTTTGTTCAACCTTTGCTGCAGGCATGGTCAGATCTCCTCCCGAATTCAGCCAAGCCACAACATCCCGGCCCCACCATCAATCACCTGCCTTCCCAAGAATGTATCCGCCCATCGCCTATGGCAACCCCAGCTACCGTCCAGTGTGTTCAGCCCCCCAAATACTACTACCCCGTCTCTACCTGTTGCACCTACCCTGCCTTCAATCCACCTGCTTCTTCCCTCCTATCTGTAGCCAATCCACAAGAACCTCCTCCAGCCACTGTCCCTGCACCTCTGCCATTTTCTTCCATTTGTTCAATCCCAACCTTTTCATATATTCCCCCCCGTTACTTGCAAACCTACAGTGACTAAATCCAAGAAGAAGCGGAAGTACTTCCCAACCCACACAATCCAACCTACCTCCACACCCACCTACCTGCTCCAGCCTGCAGTTTTAGAGCCAACCTCCCAGCCTGCAGTTTTAGAGCCAACCTCCCAGCCTGCAGTTCTCAAGCCAGCCTTCCAGCCTGCAGTTCCCGAGCCAGCCTTCCAGCCTGCGGTTCCCGAGCCAGCCTTCCAGCCTGCGGTTCCCGAGCCAGCCTTCCAGCCCGCGGTTCCCGAGCCAGCCTTCCAGCCTGCAGTCCTAGAGCCAGCCTTCAAGCCAGCCTTCCAGCCTGCAGTCCTAGAGCCAGCCTTCAAGCCAGCCTTCCAGCCTGCAGTTCTCGAGCCAGCCTTCCAGCCTGCAGTTCTCGAGCCAGCCTTCCAGCCTGCAGTTCTCGAGCCAGCCTTCCAGCCTGCAGTTCTCGAGCCAGCCTTCCAGCCTGCAGTTCCCGAGCCGGCCTTCCAGCTTGCAGTCCCGGAGCCGGCCTGCCAGCCTGAGGTTCCTGTCCCAGCCTGCCAGCCTGAGGTTCCCGTGCCAGCCTGCCAGCCTGAGGTTCCCGTGCCAGCCTGCCAGCCTGAGGTTCCCGTGCCAGCCTGAAGACCCTGTGCCAGCCTGAAGACCCTGTGCCAGCCTGCCTGCGTGAAGTTCCCGTGCCTGCCTTCCAAACTGAAGTCCTGATGACGGTGTCCCAGTCGGAAGATCTGGTGCCCGTTTCCCGGCCTGTGGTTGTGGTGCCCGTTTCCCGGCCTGTGGTTGTGGTGCCCGTTTCCCGGCCTGTGGTTGTGGTGCCCGTTTCCCGGCCTGAGATTGTGGTGCCCGTTTCCCGGCCTGAGGTTGTGGTGCCCGCTGCAGTGCCCGTTCCCTGGCTCGAGGTTGTGGTGCCCGTTTCCCGGCTCGAGGTTGTGGTGCCCGTTTCCCGGCTCGAGGTTGTGGTGCCCGTTTCCCGGCTTGAGGGTATGATGCCCGTGTCCCAGTCTGTGAAGCCTACTACCCAGTCTGTTATGTTCCTGTCTGCCGCCCAGCTCGATGACCCGGAGCCTGCGGCCCAGCTCGATAACCCGGAGCCTGCGGCCCAGCTCGATGACCCGGAGCCTGCGGCCCAGCTCCATGACCCGGAGCCTGCGGCCCAGCTCGATGACCCTGAGCCTGCGGCCCAGCTCGATGACCCTGAGCCTGCGGCCCAGCTCGATGACCCTGAGCCTGCGGCCCAGCTCGATGACCCGGAGCCTGCGGCCCAGCTCGATGACCCGGAGCCTGCTGCCCAGCTCGATGACCCGGAGCCTGCGGCCCAGCCCGATGTGTTCCTCTCTGCCACCCAGCTCGATGACCCGGAGCTTGCTGCCCAGCCTGAGGTGTGCCTGTCTGCTGCCCAGCCTGAGGTGTGCCCGTCTGCTGCCCAGCCTGAGGTGTGCCCGTCTGCTGCCCAGCCTGAGGTGTGCCCGTCTGCTGCCCAGCCTGAGGTGTTCCCGTCTGCTGCCCAGCCTGGTGTGCCCCTGTCCGCTGCCCAGCTTGATGTGACTATTTCCTGCCCGGATGTGCCTAATGTTTGCCCGGATGTGCCCGCTGTCTGCACGGATGTGACCTTGCCTGTTGCCCAGCTTGTTGCTATGAACTTCCCCCAGCAGCAGGTCGTTGGAGCGTCCGGAGGCCGCCCCTTTGAGGGGGGGTACTGTCAGGAAAGGCTTCACCCGCTGGTGGTGCTGTTGGTCCTTTTGGACTGCAGTGCTAGTGTCCGCCAGCAGGTGTCCTCCTGCAGCCAATATCTCTGTTGGAAGATCTCACCTGCTGGTGGTAACACATGATACATGGACTACAGTACCGGCATCCACCAGCGGGTGTATTCTGGCAGTATGGGACAGGCAGCACTTCCTGTGGTCAGCTGTGACCTGAAGCCTAATCAGTGGACTTCCTTATATACCCGGCAAGTGCAAACACTCCTTGCCCTGGTATCTCTCTTCCTGACCCCCTGGACCTGTGACCCGGACTTTAGCCTGTATCTGATCCTAACCTGCACCCTGCCTGATCTGATCCGACCCAATCCCTACCTTGAACCCGCACCCTGTTTAACACGATCCTTACCTTGTGCCCATCCTACAGCTGACCCTTCTGTTACCTGGATCCCTGCTCTGCAGCCTATCCATCCGTCCCCTCCCTGTTCCTGTTCTCTTCCCATCCATACCCATCTGCTTGATCCCCTTTGTGTATGACCTCGGCCTGGCTGTTACTACGATTCCGGTATCTCCCTTATTTGTATATAGTTGTTTATAGTCACTGTTGATTTATTCATTGCACTGTGTTCCGTTTGTGGTGGTTGTTTGTTGGTCACTTATCATAATAAATTGTATATTATCACATACACCTGTTTGGTTTCCTTTTATGCAGTCACACAGTCTGGTCTATTATCAATCCCTGACACAGTACATGTTGGCATTCATGGTTCCCTCAATGAACTGTAACTCCCAAGTGCCAGCAGCACTCATGCAGCCCCAGACCATGAAATTCCCAACGAACATGCTTGACTGTAGGCAAGACATACTTGTCTTTGTACTCCTGACTTGGTTGCCGCCACACATGCTTGACACCATCTGAACCAAAAGAGTTGATCTTGGTCTCATCAGACCACCGGACATGGTTTCAGTAATCCGTGTCCTTAGTCTGCTTGTCTTCAGCAAACTGTTTGCAGGCTTTCTTGTGCATCATCTTTAGAAGAGGCTTCCTTCTGGGACGATAGCCATGCAGACCAATTTGATGCAGTGTGCAGCGTATGGCCTGAGCACACACAGGCTGACCCCCCCCCCCCCCACTCATTCAACCTCTTCAGCAATGCTGGCAACACTCATACTTCTATTTCCCAAAGACAACCTCTGGATATGACGCTGAGCACATGCACTCAACTTCTTTGGTCGATCATGGCGAAGCCTGTTCTGAGTGGACAATATATTAAGAGAGCTGCGCTCTAAACCCAAAACTAATATGGGACAAATAGTAACAATGGTGAAATATATCAATGTAATGCCGCGTACACACGATCGTTTTTAATGTCATTTTCAAAAACGACGTTTTTCTCGACGTGATTTTTCTTGTTTCCTCTCAAGCCTGTCTTGCATACACACGTTCATTAAAAAAAACGCTCGAGCAAAGCGCAGTGACGTACAACACGTACGATGGCACTATAAAGGGGAAGTTCTGTTCGAATGGCGCCACCCTTCATGTTAGTAAAGTTTGAGCGATGATTCGCGCTTTTCAGCCTCGTGCTTTTCAGTCCGTTACAGCGTGACGAATGTGCTATCTCCATTACGAACGCTAGTTTTACCAAAACGAGCGCTCCCGTCTCATACTTGATTCTGAGCATGCGCCTTTTTTTTCCCCTCGTAAAAGCATACACACTACCGTTTTTCACGTCGTTAAAAAAAAACGACGTGAAAAACGACGTGAGTAAATGGAGCAGGTTCTCATTTTTTAGGCCATTTTTCACGTCGTTAAAAATGCTCTGGAGCCTACACACGATCGTTTTTAATGCCCAATTTAAAAAATGGCATTTTTTTCGACGTGAAAAACGATCGTGTGTACGCGGCATTAGAGTCAACACCATGGGTTATTGAGTCCCAAGAATTTTTTGTTTTATTTGTATTATTTGTTGTCTCCACGCGATGGGAGGAGCGACGTGCTGACGTCACTGTGCTGTTCAATGTTCCGAAGGAACGGGTGTTCGTATCATAGCCGTCCGGCTTATTATCCATGCTTGAATTACGTTACTTCTATGTAAGTGTAACTGTTTTTTACAATAAATAACCAGTCTTTCCTTTCTTTGGGTACCGTGATCATGAGAATCAAGGATTCTGGACCCTGTTGATTTTCTGTGTTAACATTACCTTTCTGCTTACAAGTGGTTTTTGGAGGCTGTTCCGGTCCGAGTCGCTGCTTGCCACTTCAGGAGATAAAGGCTCTGGCTGGGTATTAGCCACAAGCGATCCAGCTTGTGTTAGCTGGTAAGCGTGCATTCTACATGTGGTGGCGGATACACTTTGCATGTTGGTGTGAATTTGTTTTCTACACTAGGAGGACTCCAAACACTCAATGTTTGTCTATTGCCTATAGCAATATTCCTAAGGACATTTTGCTGATTTTTTTCTTGGGACTCAACAACCCATAGTGTTGACTCTTACATTGATATATTTCACCATTGTTACTATTTGTCACATATTAGTTTTGGTTTTAGAGCGCAGCTCTCTTTATATATTGTCTATTTTTTTGTGACTATCTCACCATAGAGCTGCTGCTATCTTTAGGGTTTTAGGACACAGAATTTTTTTTTTTCTACACCTGTTCTGAGTGGAACCTGTCCTGTTAACCTTCTGTATGGTCTTGGCCACCGTGCTGCAGCTCAGTTTCAGGGTCTTGGCAAACTTATTTAAGCCTAGGCCATCTTTATGTAGAGCAACAATTCCTTTTTTCCAGATCCTCAGATGAGTTCTTTGCCATGAGGTGCCATGTTGAACTTCTAGTGACCAGTATGAGAGAGTGAGAGGGATAACTCCAAATTTAACACACCTGATTCCCATTCACACCTGAGACCTTGTAACACTAGCGAGTCACATGACACCGGGGAGGGAAAATAGCTAATTGGGCCCAATTTGGAAATTTTCACTAATCGGTGTACTCACTTTTGTTGCCAGCGGTTTAGACATTAAAGGCTGTGTGATGAGTTATCTTAAGGGGACAAATTTACACTGTTATACAAGCTGTACACTCACTACTTTACATTGTAGTGTCCTTTCTTCAGTGTTGTCACATGAAAAGATATAATAAAATATTTACAAAAATGTGAGGGGTGTACTCACTTTTGTGAGATACTGTGTATATACTGTATATAGATCTATATATAGCTATAGATATATCTATAGCTAATATATAGCTATATATATATATATATATATATATATATATATATATATATCTATTAGAATGTCAATATGGTGGCCTGAATTTATGGGAGGAGCCCGGAGGGTATTTAAGCTGACCACTTCCCCTTCCTCTTTGTCAATTCCAGTGCACGATACTACACGTCACTGGGCTAACTCTTCCCAGCTCACATCGTGTTCATGAGTCTGTTCATTCGATTACACATGTCTTGCAGCTTCTCCGTTCGTGGTCTTTGTCTGTGGTTCTCATTTGCTGTTGCAGGTAGGGCTCGAACCTTTTCATTCATATGCAATGTTGCGTTTTGTTATGTTTCCTATCATGCATCCCTTTTGTTCTTAGCTGCCTCTGAGTTGTGGCGGGCGTGTCCCGACATCATTTGGCACAGGTGTAGTAGATTTACATGTTCCCTCAGCCTTGCTTGTAATCCCACCCACAAACATACGTTTTATTTGTAGATCCAAGCCTCCGAGCCACTGTTAGTCGTTGGCCGATTTCATTTGTTACAGGCTTCGTAGCTCATAGGATTCACAGTCTATAGGGTTGCCGTCTCATCTATTTGGAGATGAGCATGTTTTGTTTGCACAGGTTCTGTGGATGACCGAGGTGGTAATTAGACCCACCTGGTGACTTCTCTGCACTTGATTAGCCTGGGGGGCTGGGTGGTTAGTATTGGTTCGGTTTTAGAGTAAGGGGTGGCATACACTCTGAAACCAATTCATATCAGATTCACTTCATACTTTTCAACCAATTTCTTTTACTCTACTACTGATTCATATCAGATACGTTGCATTACCTACCACAGTCTGATACGAACCTAGTCGCATCAGCAGCACAACGGTTCGCATCGGATACATCCTGCACCGATTCATACCACTCACTCTCGTACCCTACAAACAATTCGTTGTTATGTCATGTTACTCACTGATTCATATCACTTTCATGCCATACGCATCACTCCAATTCGAGCCTAGTCGCCTCGGCGGCACAACGGTTAGCATCGGTCGTATCCCAAACATTGATTCGTAGCGGTTCTTACCATACCCTACAATTCGTTATTCATATTATTTCTACTGACCGATTCGGATCGCAGCAACAGCTACATGCATCACAGTCCATTCCAAACCTAGTCGTTCCAGCGGCACAATGGTTCGCATCACGGGTATCCCGCACACAAATGCATAGCGGTTCCTATTATAAACCTGCGATTCGTTACTTATGTCATTTCTACTAACCAATTTGTGTTACATTTGTACACATCACAATCCGATTCAAACCTAGTCGCATCGGCGGCACAATGGTTTGCATCACCAGTATCCCACACACCAATTCGTTACAGTCCCTATCACAAATCTACGATTCGTTACATATGCTACTTCGCAGTTCGTTCCTACATATACAATTTCTACTATCCTTTTTCTTTTCACCTATCAGTAGGTGCCCTTTTCTTGCAATCGCTGCAAGATACGCATCTCATCATAACTCCTTGCAATCGCTGCAAGATACGCATCTCATCATAACTCCTTGCAATCGCTGCAAGATATGCATCTCATCATAACTCCTTGCAATCGCTGCAAGATATGCATCTCATCATAACTCCTTGCACTCCCTGCAAGATACGCATCTCATCATAACTCCTTGCAATCGCTGCAAGATACTCATCTCATCATAACCCCCTGCATTTGCTGCAAAAATCACGCATCACAGCATATACCTATTTTGCAATCTCTGCAAAACATGCATCTCAGTACAAACTCCTTGCAATTTCTAGAAGTACACGCATCTTACCATTTACCCGTTTGCAATCGCTGCAAAACATGCATCTTAGTGTAGCGGTCCTCCCCCAGCTTCTCCTCTCTCTTCACGGCTGTTTTTTACTTCAAATATTTTTATTGAAAGTTTTCTATGATAACAGAAGATTGTCAAACAAGTAGGTTGTACAGTACAAAAACTGAGTGTGCGTCCTTAGTAACATACGTTCCTGCAAATACATAAATGAATCTTGCGAGTCATCTCATGCAACAATATCCTAGCATTACTGCCTGTAAATAACTACGCTCCAGCTCAACCAGCCGAAGGTATACCTAAAATTATTCAAACACAGTATCTCCAACCCCCGGGATGCCCCACAGGGATCATACTGCATCCCGGTAGGCGGAGAGACAAGTTCCTAAAAAATGGCCATCAACCTGGTATGATTGTCTTGTTGAATAGAGGAAGCACCACATCAATACTGTTAAACATAATGTAGTATGTCAGAATAGGAAGCTACTATGCTCAGTAATTAAAGAACCAGTCAAGAAGAAGCGAACACCAACCAAAAATCTGAAAAATAATTATAAAGGATAACTGCGTTATCACTTGGGTTGCAGTACCCTAGGAATGCCAAGAGAGGCAAAAGAGAGGAGAAGAGATATAAACGTGTGAAAGAAAGAGACAGAAGTACTCGCAGGCTAGCTCTGTGGGACGTGAGAGCTCAAATTTCCAGGTTGAGCGCCAGATATAAGAGAAACATTGCATGAGGTGGCCCAAGGCTCCCAGGTGGCTATACATTTTTCAGTTTTATCATTAAGTTTAGCTACAATTTGCTCTTGAACCATGATCCAGGAGACTTTCCTCCTGAACCCTTGGAATGAGACAGTGGGTTTCTTCCAGGCTTTGGCTATGGTCATTTTGGCTCTCAATAATAGAAAAAATGAAAGTGTGCGAGTTTGGGCAAGTTGGGAATAGTATGATTTAGCAGTGCTATACTGGGTTGTGGAGCTACCTGTATCCCCGTCAGGGATCCAATGGTGCGAAATACCTTGCGCCAAAACGTTCTAATGCGTGGGCAGGACCACCAAGTGTGGAACATAGAGCCCTCAAGCTCACACCCTCTGAAGCATACTAGGGAGGTGCCCGTGTACATCATTGCCAGCCTGGAAGGAACATAATACCACTGGACTAGTACTTTTAGGCTAGCTTCTATTAGGGAGACATTGAGTATACCTTTAAACACTCGCCTTGATGAGCCGAACCATACCTTAGTGTCCCAGGAGCTGTCCATATCCTCCTCCCAAATCTGGGCATAGGTGGGCTTGGTCAACCTAGTCGACAAAGCCGTGTAAATTAAAGAGATGCCTCCCCTCTGATCCATAGTGTTCGAGCACCAGTGTTCATAGGGTGTAATTTTAGGTGGGTCAGATTTGTTGTTCCAAATAGAGTGCAGGAAATGGGATTTTTGGGAGAATCTAAAACATTCGGAATCGGGCATATCTAGTTTCTCTCTCCTGCGGGCCCAATTTCTTTATCCCATTGCAAGAAGAAAGTGACCAATTCTGTATAGGCCCTTATCTGTCCACTATTTAAAAGCCCCAATGTTCATTCCCGGCAGGAAAGCAGTGTTATGGAACAGATGAGCCAGGGGTTTTAAAGGAGATGTCAAGGCTGTACGATCATAAAGCCGGGAACACAGAGCAACAGAGTGGGAGAGTGTGGGGACTAAAATCGCAGGTCTCGCTTTAGGGTCACACCATAGCAGATAGTCAACGGTATTCGCTGGGACAGCTTGTCTTTCCATAGCGAGCCAGTCCGATTTCGGGCCCCTCGAGAAGACCATTGAGATTTGTGCTAGTTGTGCTGCCTGATAGTAATCCCAGAGGTTCGGAAGACCCAAGCCTCCCTGCGATTTTAGGCGGAAGAGGATTCCCGATGGGCATCTATAACTTTTGTTACCCCATATGAAGCGAAAAACATCAGACTGAAGTTTACCTAGGACCTGTTTCTTAATCGGGATTGGGAGGGAGCGGAATAAGTATAATAGACGTGGGAGAAGAGTCATCTTAATCGCATGAATTCTACCAAGCCATGACAGACCGCTTCTTGACCAGTTATTCATGTCATCTCTACATTTCAGCAGCATAGGGGGGTAATTTGCCTGAAAGAGGCTACTGATGTCCGGTGTCAGCTTGATGCCTAAGTATGGGATCGCCCCGGATGCCCAAGCAAATTCAAAGTTGTTAGAGAGTTGTTGAAGCACGTCCGGTGGGACAGTAATGTTCAGGGCTGTTGATTTAGTCATATTTACTTTCAAGCCCGATACCTCACTGAAAACCTTCAATATTTTAAGGACTACTGGGGTAGATGTTATTGGGGAGGTAACGAAGAGGAGGAGATCATCCGCGTACAGTGCGCACTTATGTTCTCGGGGCCCGCAATTGACTCCCTTAAAGTCAGGATTCGATCTTAAAGCGATGGCTAAAGTCTCGATGGCTATAGCAAAGAGGAGGGGGGAGAGTGGGCATCCCTGTCTGGTGCCCCTGTGTATAGAGAAGAATTCCGAGTATCTCCCCATCAGGCATACTTGAGCAGTTGGTTTAGAGTAAAGTGAGTGGATAAGATTTAGGAAATATGGGCCAAAACCCCATCTTTCCAGAATACCAGACAGGTATGCCCAATCTATAGAATCAGAGGCCTTATGTAGATCTATCGAGAGCAAATAACCTTTTTGTTGCGTTCCCCCATCCCACTGAGACTGTAAAAATTAAATAATGTCAATGGCCCGTCGAATCTGGTCCGGGCCCTGTCTCCCAGGGATGAAACCCACCTGATCTTTGTGAATGTATGAGGCGATGAAACCAGACATTCTGTTAGCTATAATCTTGGTCATGATTTTGATATCGTTATTAATAAGCGAGATCGGACGATAATTGCCCACCTCACATGGGTCCTTATCAGGTTTGGGTATAACCGAGATATAAGCAGCGTTTAGGTCAGTACCCAACTTTGCTCCATCCCTGAGAGAGTTGAACAACCGGGCCAGATGCGAGGCCAGACTAGGGCCAAATTTTTTATAATACCCAGTGGAGAAGCCATCCGGACCAGGGGAGGATCCCACTTTAAGAGATTTAATGGTATCCATAACTTCCTCTTGAGTGAACGGACTCTCGAGGATGTCCCTATGTTCTTCCGTCAGAGAGGGCAATGGTAGTTCCTGTAAAAAAAATTCTTTAAGCGGTCTGGGGGGTCTGAGGGGTCTGTTTGTACAGGTCAGAGTAGAACCGTAAAAATGTGTCCATAATCTTAGTTGGATTCTGTGTCAAATCTCCCGTCGCTGTCCGAATTTTAGGGAAAGCTAAAGAGCGGTGCTTAGGAGTGAGTTTCACAGCTAGTTTAGACCCTATCCTGTCCTTCTGGGAATAGAACCTTGCCCCGGTCCATCTAAGGTGCTGTTCTGCGGCTGTCGTCAGATTCAGGTTAAGAAGAACCCGAGCTCTGTCTAGGTTTGCTAAAGTACCGGCCGAGGGGTTACGTTTATGAGCTTTAGCCAGGGAGCGGAATTCTTCCGTGAGTCTCAGTGTATCTGCCTTGCGTTCTGCTCTGAGTTTCGAGGACATCTGAATGAGTTTCCCCCTGATAACCGATTTATGTGCCGCCCATATGGTAGAAGGGGAGACCTCATCCGTCGAGTTTAAAAGAGAATATTCCTTAATGGCTGCCTCCAATAATGAACATTGTATTGGGTCACTTAAAAAAGATTTTTGAAACCGCCAGCGAGGGTGCTCTCTCACTCCCGAGGACCGCAGAGTGGTCACAGTGACCATCGAGTGATCCGACAGAGGTGATTCTACTATTTTGGAATAGTGATGAGCCGAACACCCCCGGGTTCGGTTCGCACCAGAACCCGCGAACGGACCGAAAGTTCGTACGAACATTAGAACCCTATTAAATACAATGGATGCGAACGTTCGAATTCTAAAGTGCTAATTATAACAACTATTATGCATGTTATTGTCCTAAAAAGGGTTTGGGAACCCGGGTTCTGCACCAGGGGACATGTATCAATGCAAAAAGAAGTTTTAAAAACGGTCGTTTTTCGGGAGCAGTCATTTTAATGATGCATAAAGTGAAAAAAAAAAAGTCAAATATTCCTTTAAATATCGTACCTGGGGGGTGTCTAAAGTATGCCTGTGAAGTGCCACGTGTTTCCCGTGTTTAGAACTGTCCCTGCACAAAATGACACTTCTAAAGGAAAAAAAAGCCATTTAAAACTGCTTGCGGCTTTAATGTAATGTCTGGTCCCGGTAATATGGATGAAAATCTTTAAGAAAAATGGCATAGCTACCCCATGACCCCCCCCCCCCCCTACCCCAGCCCATTACCAGCCCCTTTGGGTCTTGTATGGATATTAAGGGGAACCCCGCACATAAAATAAAAAAGGCCCTATATACTCTGAACAGCCGTATACAGGCGGTGCATACAAGACAGGGACTGTAGGTTTGTTCTTATGTAGAATCTGTTTGTAATTTTGAACAGGTACATTGTTGAAGTGTAGCTCCAGCCCAAAAATCTATTTTTAAACTTTTTGGAAAACATAGTTAAGGGTTATCACCCCTGTAACATTTGTTTTGCTGTCTGTGCCCCTGTTCAGAACATTTCACCTCACTTTCCGTCCCAATGACAACTGTTTTTGAAATGTGGTGTTTTTCTTGAAACAAGGATTGCTGATAAAGCATCAGTACAGAGGAGACACCTTTCTCCCATATTTATTCTTACAGGAGAGAATTTTCCTTCCTAGTGGTAGATTTCCTCTCACTTCCTGTTGTCTTCTTGCGTTTGCAAGTAGGAGTCGTTTGTAAGTTGGATGTTTGAAAGTAGGGACCTGCCGTATATACTCTGCAGAAATAGGCCCCTTAGTTGTTGGTGTTGGCACAACACTGTAAGCACTCACAGTTACTCTTGGTTGGTGCTGGAACGCCCTGCTGTCAACTATTATATCAGGAATTTTAATTACATATAATTGTTGAACAGTGGTAGTAAAAATTGGGCCTTTGATGGTGGTGCTGGTGCCACAACACTGTAAGCCCTGACAGTTACTCTTGGTGGGTGCAGCAATGGGCCCTGCTGTGAATTATTAGATCAAGAATTGTAATTGCATGCCCCTGTTGAACAGGGGCTGAAAAATTGGACCTTTCGTGGTGGTGGTGGTGGTGGTGGTGTTGCCACAACACTGTAAGCCCTCAGAGTTACTCTTGGTGGGTGCAGGAATGGGCCCTGCTGTGAATTATTAGATCAAGAATTGTAATTACATGCCCCTTTTGAACAGGGGCTGAAAAATTGGGCCTTTCGTGGTGGTGGTGGTGGTGGTGGCGTTGCCACAACACTGTAAGCCCTCAGAGTTACTCTTGGTGGGTGCAGCAATGGGCCCTGCTGTGAATTATTAGATCAAGAATTGTAATTGCATGCCCCTGTTGAACAGGGGCTGAAAAATTGGGCCTTAGGCACTGGTGGCACAACACTACAACCCCTCACAGATACGTTACTTGGAGCACAGCAATGAGCCCTGTTGCAAAGTATTGCTTCAAAAATTGTAATGACACGCCCCTGTTAAACAGGGGCTGAAAAATTGGGCCTTAGGCACTGGTGCCACAACACTCCAACCCCTCACAGATACTGTACTTGGAGCACAGCAATGAGCCCTATGGCAAATTATTGCTAAAAAAATTGTAATTACACGCCCCTGTAAAACAGGGGCTGAAAAATTGGGCCTTAGCCACTGGTGGCGGCACCCATAAACAAAAATGATCTTCCAAGCTATCATCATCAATCGTATCATTGAGGACTCGGAGGAGGAGGATAGCCAGTCAACATAACAGCACAGGCACTCAGCATCAGCATCAGTCTTGAAGGGATGTGACATGTTAAAATCAATTAGTCTGTTATATCAGCATCAGGTGTGTGGTAGCTGGTGGTGATCCAAGACTGGTTCATCTTGATAAAAAGTCAGTCGATCAACCGAGTCGGTGGACAGGCGCACCCTGTGATCCGTGACAAATCCTCCAGCAGCACTGAATGTGCGTTCCGAAAGAACGCTGGATGCAGGACAGGCCAGTAGCTCAATTGCATACTGTGCAAGCTCTGGCCAGTGATCCATCCTCAAGACCCAGTAAGCCAGAGGATTTTCGGTGGGGAAGGTGTCCAAGTCTGACCTTGCCCCTAGATATTCCTGCACCATGTTTATCAGACGCTGGCGATGGTTGCTGGAACCGATCATACTTTGGGGCTGCGGACTAAAGAATTGTCTGAACGCATCGGTCAGACGGCCACCTTCCCCACCGCTCCTTCTTTGACTGGCCGAAGCCTCAGCAACTCGTTGTCCAGGACCAGGAGTTTGTAACCTCCCAGTCTCTGGGAACGCGTTGCACAGACCTTTCTGCAAGGCCTCCCGGAGTTGTCTCATCCTCTGCTCCCTCTGCGAAGGTAACATAAGGTCCGCAACCTTACCCTTGTACCGTGGATCAAGGAGAGTGGCCAGCCAGTAATGGTCCCTCTCCTTGATCCGAAGAATACGAGGATCCTTCCGCAGACTTTGCAGGATCAGGGAGGCCATGCAGCGTAGGTTTGCTGAGGCATTCGCTCCGGAGTCCTCTGGGTCACTAAGGACGACATGATCCGCAGCCACCTCCTCCCAGCCACGTACAAGTCCACTGGTTTCTTGGGACTGTAAATCATCCCTAAAAGACTGCTGCTGATGATGCTGAGTGCCAGCCTCCACCTCCATGCTGACACAATCCTCCTCCTCCTCCTCCTCCTCTTCCTCTTCCTGTGCGATGGGTGGGACAGAAGGAACACTGTCTGGGTAAAGGGGGCCTTGAGAGGCAAGGAAGTCCTCCTCTTCCTGCCTCTGTTCTGCCTCAAGTGCCCTGTCCATTATTCCACGCAGCGTGTGCTCCAACAGGTGGACAAGAGGTACAGTGTCACTGATGCATGCACTGTCACTGCTCACCATCCTCGTGGCCTCCTCAAATGGTGCCAGGACAGTGCATGCATCCCTGATCATGCCCCACTGGCATGGAGAAAAAAAACCAAGCTCCCCTGACCCTGTCCTGGTGCCGTAGTCGCACAGGTACTCATTGATGGCCCTCTGCTGCGTGTGCAGCCGCTGCAGCATGGCCAACGTTGAGTTCCACCTGGTGGGCATGTCACATATAAGGCGGTTCTTGGGCAGGTTCAACTCCTTTTGCAGCTCAGCCAGGCGAGCACTGGCATTATAAGATCTGCGGAAATGCACACAGACTTTCCTGGCCTGCCTCAGGACATCCTGTAAGCCCGGGTACCTGCCCAAGAACCGCTGCACCACCAGGTTAAGGACGTGAGCCACACAGGGCACATGGGTCAGTTGTCCCTGTCGGAGGGTGGAGAGGAGGTTGGTGCCATTGTCGCAAACCACCATTCCTGGCTTAAGCTGGCGTGGCGTCAACCACCTCTCGGCCTGGCCCTGCAGAGCAGACAGGACCTCTGCCCCAGTGTGGCTTCTGTCCCCCAAACACACCAGCGCAAGCACGGCATGGCATCTTTTTGCCTGCGTACTTGCGTAGCCCCGTGAACGGCTACGGAGCGCCGCTGGTTCATAGGACAAACCACAGGAAGAGGCCATGGAGGAAGAAGAAGAGGAGGGGGTGGAGGAGAGAGGTGTGTCACAACCAGTAGTAGCATTTTGGAGGCGTGGCGGTGGAACAACCTCCAACACTACTGCACCTTGTCCTGCATCCTTCCCAGCTGCCAAAAGAGTGACCCAATGGGCCGTGAAAGAAAGGTAACGTCCCTGTCCATGCCTGCTGGACCATGAGTCAGCGGTAATATGCACCTTACCGCTGACCGCCCTGTCCAGCGAGGCCAAGACATTGCCTTCCACATGCCGGTAGAGAGCCGGAATAGCCTTCCGTGAGAAAAAGTGGCGTTTGGGAACCTGCCACTGAGGAACCGCACATTGCACAAACTCACGGAAGGGGGCCGAGTCTACCAACTGAAAAGGCAGCAGTTGAAGCGCTAGCAATTTAGCCAAGCTAGCATTCAACCGCTGGGCATGTGGATGGCTGGGAGTGAACTTCTTTCGACGGTCCAGCAGCTGGGGCAGGGAAATTTGCCTGCTAGAATCGGACGTCGGTGTACTGCTAGCAGAGTGGCCGCAAGTACTTGGCTGTGACACACCTAATTCTACACCTTCATTCCTCTCAGTGCATGTTTCAGAGAGGACTGAAGTTATAGTGGGGTTGGAGATCCCAGCTGATGCGGTGCAAGGAGAGGTCCGCTTTGTTCTTTGGTGTGGGTCTTTGAGGTAGGCTTGCCAACGAGCTGCATGGCAGGTCAACATATGTCTGGTCAGGCATGTGGTACCCATTACCCAAGCGGCTGATGTTTTGGCCACGCGATATACGCTTGAGACATATGTTGCAAACAGCAGCTGTGCGATCTGATGCACTAGCCTCAAAAAAGGCCCACACCAAGGAACTTTTTGAATGACGGGCAGAGGCAGCGCCCTGCACAGGCGGAGCTCTGCGGTGTGATTCCGTCGGTGTACTGCCCTTACGCTGGCCACCAAAGGGCATCCTGCCTCGTTGGAGATGTGCCTCCTCCTCATCCTCCTCCTCCTCCTCTCTCCTATTAGGCACCCACGTGGAGTCAGTGACCTCATCATCCCCTCCCTCCTCATCACTGGAGCCAATCTGGCAGTATGCTGCAGCTGCTGGAACATGACTGCCAGATTGGTGTCCTTCTTGAGCATCCCCTCTGTCTGCTCTCACGCTACTGCCTTCCTGTAGCTGGGTTTCATCATCAGACCCTTCGAAACGCTGGGCATCCTCCTGGAGCATGTACCCAACACTGTGCTCAAACAGTTCGGGGGACTCCTCAGGAGGAGGACATGGTGGGTCTAGGGAAGGAGTGACTGATGATGAGTCTGACATTGATACCAGGGAAGAGGACGCTTTGGCAGCTGCTTTGCCAGTACCCTGAGCCTGGGTGAGAGAGGATGAGGAGGAGGAGGAGGGCTTGGTCATCCACTCTACCAAGTCTTCGGCATGATGTGGCTCAACATGTCCAGCTGCCGAAAAGAAGGACAAGCGTGTCCCATGGCCATGTGCTGATGACAATGCACCGCGTCCACGACCAGCACTGTTGCCCCCAGACACAGAGCCTGCTTGCCCTCTTTTATTGCCTCCTGACTGTCTGCCTCTCCTTGTTTGCCTTCCAGACATTCTAATAGATGGCCTGCAGGGAGATGGGAAAAAAGCAATAAGGGCTACCTTCAGGTGTCCTTCTCTGTCCCTTTACTTAAGGATTTCTAAATATGGTTGAGGATTATTGCTTTTGCACAGAATAGCACAACGACAATTTCCCTGACTGTCCAAAAAACAAGGATTTCAAAGATGGTTGATGAGGAATGCTTTGGCACACTATAGCACAAGGAGAATTCCCTCACTTTCCTTCTTTGTCCCTAGAAACAAGGACTGGCACAGTGAAAGAAACTGACACTCTCCCTACCTACAGTTTTCTGTCCCTAGAAAAAATTTTTTTTTAAAGCACACTATAGCACAAGGAGAAATCCCCTCACTTTCCTTCTTTGTCCCTAGAAACAAGGACTGGCACAGTGAAAGAAACTGACACTCTCCCTACCTACAGTTTTCTGTCCCTAGAAAAAATGTTTTTTTAAAGCACACTATAGCACAAGGAGAAATCCCCTCACTTTCCTTCTTTGTCCCTAGAAACAAGGACTGGCACAGTGAAAGAAACTGACACTCTCCCTACCTACAGTTTTCTGTCCCTAGAAAAAATGTTTTTTTAAAGCACACTATAGCACAAGGAGAAATCCCCTCACTTTCCTTCTTTGTCCCTAGAAACAAGGACTGGCACAGTGAAAGAAACTGACACTCTCCCTACCTACAGTTTTCTGTCCCTAGAAAAAATGTTTTTTTAAAGCACACTATAGCACAAGGAGAAATCCCCTCACTTTCCTTCTTTGTCCCTAGAAACAAGGACTGGCACAGTGAAAGAAACTGACACTCTCCCTACCTACAGTTTTCTGTCCCTAGAAAAAATGTTTTTTTAAAGCACACTATAGCACAAAGAGAAATCCCCTCACTTTCCTTCTTTGTCCCTAGAAACAAGGACTGGCACAGTGAAAGAAACTGACACTCTCCCTACCTACAGTTTTCTGTCCCTAGAAAAAATGTTTTTTTAAAGCACACTATAGCACAAGGAGAAATCCCCTCACTTTCCTTCTTTGTCCCTAGAAACAAGGACTGGCACAGTGAAAGAAACTGACACTCTCCCTACCTACAGTTTTCTGTCCCTAGAAAAAATGTTTTTTTAAAGCACACTATAGCACAAGGAGAAATCCCCTCACTTTCCTTCTTTGTCCCTAGAAACAAGGACTGGCACAGTGAAAGAAACTGACACTCTCCCTACCTACAGTTTTCTGTCCCTAGAAAAAATGTTTTTTTAAAGCACACTATAGCACAAGGAGAAATCCCCTCACTTTCCTTCTTTGTCCCTAGAAACAAGGACTGGCACAGTGAAAGAAACTGACACTCTCCCTACCTACAGTTTTCTGTCCCTAGAAAAAATGTTTTTTTAAAGCACACTATAGCACAAGGAGAAATCCCGTCACTTTCCTTCTTTGTCCCTAGAAACAAGGACTGGCACAGTGAAAGAAACTGACACTCTCCCTACCTACAGTTTTCTGTCCCTAGAAAAAATGTTTTTTTAAAGCACACTATAGCACAAGGAGAAATCCCCTCACTTTCCTTCTTTGTCCCTAGAAACAAGGACTGGCACAGTGAAAGAAACTGACACTCTCCCTACCTACAGTTTTCTGTCCCTAGAAAAAATGTTTTTTTAAAGCACACTATAGCACAAGGAGAAATCCCCTCACTTTCCTTCTTTGTCCCTAGAAACAAGGACTGGCACAGTGAAAGAAACTGACACTCTCCCTACCTACAGTTTTCTGTCCCTAGAAAAAATGTTTTTTTAAAGCACACTATAGCACAAGGAGAAATCCCCTCACTTTCCTTCTTTGTCCCTAGAAACAAGGACTGGCACAGTGAAAGAAACTGACACTCTCCCTACCTACAGTTTTCTGTCCCTAGAAAAAATGTTTTTTTAAAGCACACTATAGCACAAGGAGAAATCCCCTCACTTTCCTTCTTTGTCCCTAGAAACAAGGACTGGCACAGTGAAAGAAACTGACACTCTCCCTACCTACAGTTTTCTGTCCCTAGAAATTTTTTTTTTTAAAGCACACTATAGCACAAGGAGAAATCCCCTCACTTTCCTTCTTTGTCCCTAGAAACAAGGACTGGCACAGTGAAAGAAACTGACACTCTCCCTACCTACAGTTTTCTGTCCCTAGAAAAAATGTTTTTTTAAAGCACACTATAGCACAAGGAGAAATCCCCTCACTTTCCTTCTTTGTCCCTAGAAACAAGGACTGGCACAGTGAAAGAAACTGACACTCTCCCTACCTACAGTTTTCTGTCCCTAGAAAAAATGTTTTTTTAAAGCACACTATAGCACAAGGAGAAATCCCCTCACTTTCCTTCTTTGTCCCTAGAAACAAGGACTGGCACAGTGAAAGAAACTGACACTCTCCCTACCTACAGTTTTCTGTCCCTAGAAAAAATGTTTTTTTAAAGCACACTATAGCACACGGAGAAATCCCCTCACTTTCCTTCTTTGTCCCTAGAAACAAGGACTGGCACAGTGAAAGAAACTGACACTCTCCCTACCTACAGTTTTCTGTCCCTAGAAAAAATGTTTTTTTAAAGCACACTATAGCACAAGGAGAAATCCCCTCACTTTCCTTCTTTGTCCCTAGAAACAAGGACTGGCACAGTGAAAGAAACTGACACTCTCCCTACCTACAGTTTTCTGTCCCTAGAAAAAATGTTTTTTTAAAGCACACTATAGCACAAGGAGAAATCCCCTCACTTTCCTTCTTTGTCCCTAGAAACAAGGACTGGCACAGTGAAAGAAACTGACACTCTCCCTACCTACAGTTTTCTGTCCCTAGAAATTTTTTTTTTTAAAGCACACTATAGCACAAGGAGAAATCCCCTCACTTTCCTTCTTTGTCCCTAGAAACAAGGACTGGCACAGTGAAAGAAACTGACACTCTCCCTACCTACAGTTTTCTGTCCCTAGAAAAAATGTTTTTTTAAAGCACACTATAGCACAAGGAGAAATCCCCTCACTTTCCTTCTTTGTCCCTAGAAACAAGGACTGGCACAGTGAAAGAAACTGACACTCTCCCTACCTACAGTTTTCTGTCCCTAGAAAAAATGTTTTTTTAAAGCACACTATAGCACAAGGAGAAATCCCCTCACTTTCCTTCTTTGTCCCTAGAAACAAGGACTGGCACAGTGAAAGAAACTGACACTCTCCCTACCTACAGTTTTCTGTCCCTAAAAAAAATGTTTCTTTAAAGCACACTATAGCACAAGGAGAAATCCCCTCACTTTCCTTCTTTGTCCCTAGAAACAAGGACTGGCACAGTGAAAGAAACTGACACTCTCCCTACCTACAGTTTTCTGTCCCTAGAAAAAATGTTTTTTTAAAGCACACTATAGCACAAGGAGAAATCCCCTCACTTTCCTTCTTTGTCCCTAGAAACAAGGACTGGCACAGTGAAAGAAACTGACACTCTCCCTACCTACAGTTTTCTGTCCCTAGAAAAAATGTTTTTTTAAAGCACACTATAGCACAAGGAGAATTCCCCTCACTTTCCTTCTTTGTCCCTAGAAACAAGGACTGGCACAGTGAAAGAAACTGACACTCTCCCTACCTACAGTTTTCTGTCCCTAGAAAAAATGTTTTTTTAAAGCACACTATAGCACAAGGAGAAATCCCCTCACTTTCCTTCTTTGTCCCTAGAAACAAGGACTGGCACAGTGAAAGAAACTGACACTCTCCCTACCTACAGTTTTCTGTCCCTAGAAAAAATGTTTTTTTAAAGCACACTATAGCACAAGGAGAAATCCCCTCACTTTCCTTCTTTGTCCCTAGAAACAAGGACTGGCACAGTGAAAGAAACTGACACTCTCCCTACCTACAGTTTTCTGTCCCTAGAAAAATTTTTTTTTTAAAGCACACTATAGCACAAGGAGAATTCCCCTCACTTTCCTTCTTTGTCCCTAGAAACAAGGACTGGCACAGTGAAAGAAACTGACACTCTCCCTACCTACAGTTTTCTGTCCCTAGAAAAAATGTTTTTTTAAAGCACACTATAGCACAAGGAGAAATCCCCTCACTTTCCTTCTTTGTCCCTAGAAACAAGGACTGGCACAGTGAAAGAAACTGACACTCTCCCTACCTACAGTTTTCTGTCCCTAGAAAAAATGTTTTTTTAAAGCACACTATAGCACAAGGAGAAATCCCCTCACTTTCCTTCTTTGTCCCTAGAAACAAGGACTGGCACAGTGAAAGAAACTGACACTCTCCCTACCTACAGTTTTCTGTCCCTAGAAAAAATGTTTTTTTAAAGCACACTATAGCACAAGGAGAAATCCCCTCACTTTCCTTCTTTGTCCCTAGAAACAAGGACTGGCACAGTGAAAGAAACTGACACTCTCCCTACCTACAGTTTTCTGTCCCTAGAAAAAATGTTTTTTTAAAGCACACTATAGCACAAGGAGAAATCCCCTCACTTTCCTTCTTTGTCCCTAGAAACAAGGACTGGCACAGTGAAAGAAACTGACACTCTCCCTACCTACAGTTTTCTGTCCCTAGAAAAAATGTTTTTTTAAAGCACACTATAGCACAAGGAGAAATCCCCTCACTTTCCTTCTTTGTCCCTAGAAACAAGGACTGGCACAGTGAAAGAAACTGACACTCTCCCTACCTACAGTTTTCTGTCCCTAGAAAAAATGTTTTTTTAAAGCACACTATAGCACAAGGAGAAATCCCCTCACTTTCCTTCTTTGTCCCTAGAAACAAGGACTGGCACAGTGAAAGAAACTGACACTCTCCCTACCTACAGTTTTCTGTCCCTAGAAAAAATGTTTTTTTAAAGCACACTATAGCACAAGGAGAAATCCCCTCACTTTCCTTCTTTGTCCCTAGAAACAAGGACTGGCACAGTGAAAGAAACTGACACTCTCCCTACCTACAGTTTTCTGTCCCTAGAAAAAATGTTTTTTTAAAGCACACTATAGCACAAGGAGAAATCCCCTCACTTTCCTTCTTTGTCCCTAGAAACAAGGACTGGCACAGTGAAAGAAACTGACACTCTCCCTACCTACAGTTTTCTGTCCCTAGAAAAAATGTTTTTTTAAAGCACACTATAGCACAAGGAGAAATCCCCTCACTTTCCTTCTTTGTCCCTAGAAACAAGGACTGGCACAGTGAAAGAAACTGACACTCTCCCTACCTACAGTTTTCTGTCCCTAGAAAAAATGTTTTTCTTTTTCGTACATCACGGGACACAGAGCGACATAGTCATTACTAATGGGTTATATAGTTACCGTCAGGTGCTGGCACTGGCAACTTCCAAAACCGGAAGTACCCTCCCCTATATAAGCCCCTCCCATCCGGGAGCACCTCAGTTTTTTGCCAGTGTCTAAGGTGTTGGCCAAGAAGAAACATGTGTTTTTCACTGAGCTTGCGTACAGGTTCTTTTGGGCCTCAGTAAGCTATTCCGGATCCGACCAAAAAAGCTTCATAGCTAAACGGTCGGTACCCGGGCCTTGCAGAGAAGAGCAAGGTTCTGCCTGTAATGCTTCTCTTAGGAGAGCTGGACCCTGGGATCCAGAGCTCTGGTCATACCCACGACCAAGATGTTTTCTGTGCAGGGTGCTATACAGGTCCAGGGGAGTGGAATCCTTGGGAACCCGGTCCCTGAAGGTTTGATTACAATGCCTGCCGTGATAGGTGAAGTTTGGGCTTTTGTGGACCAAACAAAGTCCTGCGGCGGGGAACAGGTAAGTGGGGGCCCCCAGGAACTTGGTTCTATTGGGGGACCCCCAAGCCTAATTTGTCTTTCTGTCTGTTACCTAACGGTATTCCCGCTAATATCTGTGCATGCCTGTAACTACTAAAAAAAAAAAAAAATGTAATAATTTTTAATGGTGGTCAAGAAAAAAAAAAAAAAAAAAAAGGAATGTTTTTTTATATATGTTTAGTATATTAAACTGCGGTACCTGTGTTTGTCCACTAGAGGCCGCTGTGGAATGTTTTTCTTGTCATATGGACTAGTTTCTTCTCAGAGAACAAAGTCCAGGCAGCTGGTGAGTTCTCCTACAGGAAACTGTTTCCTCTGCCATGTTGCAGTGTTCGTCTATCCCCCGGCCTGCGGCAAAGGGGGCCCTGGCTCCTGTCCCTGGTTTCCATGTTTGAAAATTAGCGCCGAGGCGCACGTGGCCGCGCGCGTGCGCGTGCACGCGCCTCTATATATAGAGGTGGCCGGAAAAAGGGGCGGGGCCTGGGGGATGACGCTCTGTGCGCGCCGCAGCGCTTCTGCGCATGTGCGGGCGTCCCAGCAGGTTTTTAAAAAGCCACATTATTGCAGTAAGCTGGCTATGAAGTACAGAGACAGAGCTGGCAACATTTAAAGGCATACAGCAAGCGGTTGATACAGGCATCCCCTAGAAAGGCACATTAGTAGACACCAACTGTGATATAGCAGCAATTGTGCTAGACTATTCTCAGTAAAAGTGGTGTATTACGGCTGGAATACCTCAGCTTTAGGCTTAGGAATATGCCGTCCAGTAGCTCCGGAACTGAATCTTCCAGGAAGCGAAGGGGGTCTCATCGGGCTCTGAGGATCTTGGGCATACTCCTGCTGCACCAGTCTCCCCTGAAGTTCAGAGGTAAGTGACCGTAGAGACCCCGCAGGGGTACTTGGTACTGTGGCTGTCCTCAGTCACCTGCTCCTGTGTATGTAACAGAGGAGGTTTTTTCCTCAGCTCTGGGAGGATTAGAGAGAGATTGTCAAAATTTATCGCTGCCTCCCTGTCAGGGAAAGCACGCCCGATCTCCGTCTCCTCCTTCAGAGTGCCTGTTAGCAGAGCAACAGTCCCATACAGGGATCGACCTGCCTGAAGGGGATCAGGATAAGGTTGATTCTGTTATAGAGGAATCAACAGTGGGGGAACCTTTTCTCAGCATCTCAAGCTGAAAGATTATGGGTTCAGTCTCTGACTAACATGGTCCGATCAGCATTTAAAAATGCACCTTGCGGAACCATCAACCACTACTGTATCCTCGTTGGGGTCGCTAGAAGCCCCCAGACTGTTTGTTCTTTTCCACTTCACCCTTTACTGAAAGGGCTCATTTACCAGGATTGGGAACGTCCTGAGAAAATATTTATTCCCCCAAGAGATTTCCGGTGGTCTATCCCATGGAGGATAAGTTCATCAAAAAAAAAAAAAAAAATGGAAGGTCCCTACAGTGGACGCAGCCATCTCTTGTATGTATAAATCACTGACATGTCCAGTGGATAATGTCCAAATGTTCAAGAACCCAATAGATAAAAGATTGGAGTCCTTATGAAAATCTGCTTGGTGATACAACCAGCAGTAGCAGCTATTGGGGTCTGCTAAGCAGTGAAGGATCAGTTGAAACAGGTCTTGAGGGACTTGACAGATCAGCAGGCTTTGCCCTAGCTGATCTACCTAGAGCCTTAGGCTTTGCGGTTGACGCCATAGAGGATTCAGTCCATCAGGCCTCCCGCCTTACGCTGTCTATAGTACATATGCGTAGGCTCCTATGGCTCAGAAACTGGTCTGCTGAAGCTCCCTGTAAAGAATGGCTGGTTAGCGTCCCATTTCATGGTGAACGCTTATTCAGGGAAAACCTGGACAAATATATCCAGAAAATTTCCAGCGGTAAAAATACGCTCTTGCCGGTTAAAAGCAGAGTTAGAGGTCCCTCTTTAAGAGGCCTGCTTCTCCAGTCCCTGGGGCATCGGCTGTGTAACAGTTCCGACGGCCTCCTCGGTCAAATCCCGGGGGTAAAAAACAGGGACAGTAGCAGGGTAATGAGAAACCCTGGGTCAGGGGAGGTACAAAACCTCCCCCAAAGTTAAATTCATTGAAGCCCCCACTCAGTCGGGTGGGGGGAGGACTCCAGTTGTTCGCAAAGAGACCTGGCGGGACACGATCAAGACAGATAGGTGCTCTCCGCAGTAGGTTTGGGATACAGTTTGGAGTTAAAAGACTCTCCTCCTTCCCATTTTGAGGTCAAACGTGCCAAGGGATCCCCGGAAGAGAGAGTCCCTCCTGTTGGCACTAGAACAACTATTGCTCCAAGGAGTAATTATGGAGGTTCCCCTGGAAGAATGAGGGTTCGGGTTTTACTCAAACCTCTTTACAGTCCCGAAGCAAACGCGGACGGGAGGCCCATATTAATTCTAAAAAGGGCTATACAAATTCCTGTATATCAGGACTTTCCGATGGAGTCGATCCGATCGGTGGCCACTGCCCTACAAGGGGAGGATTGGTTAGCCACGATCGACATCAAAAATGCTTATTTGCACATTCCCATCTTTCCAGTCCACCAAAAATTTCTACGCTTTGCAGTAGAAGGGCGCCATTTTCAGTTCAGAGCCTTACCCTTCGGTTTGGCCACAGCACCAAGAGTGTTCACAAAAATTCTGGCCCTTTATTGGCCAATCTAAGAACACAAGGTGTAATGATAATGGCATATCTGGATGACTTGTTGCTGATAGACCACTCAGTGAAAAAACTAGACGTGGTCGTTCACAAGACGATCAAGTATCTGGAATCTCACGGTTGGATTATCAACCGAGACAAGTCAGCCCTAAAAACCAGTCAAAAGTCTGGAATACTTGGGGCTAAGGTTGGATTCAGGCCAGAGAAAAATATTCTTGCCTCGAGGAAAGGTGTTGTCTTTGAAAGATTTGATCCACTTAGTGGGTACAAAAAAGACAGCCGTCCATACGCCTGTATATGAGGCTGCTGGGAAAAATGGTGGCATCATTCGAAGCAGTACCCTACGGTCAATTCCATTCAAGGAATTTGCAAGGGGCCATACTGTCAGCCTGGAACAACAAAGTTCAGGCCCTAGACTTACAATGTCCTTGTCCCCTTCCGTTCGCAAGAGCCTCCGTTGATGGTTGGTTCCCCAGAATCTGGAAAAAAGGAAATCCTTCAGTCCGATTTCTTGGAAGGTGGTCACTACAGATGCCAGCCTTATAGGCTGGGGAGCAGTACTGGAGCAATAGTCTCTCCAGGGCAGATGGTCGGATGCAGAAAAGGCCCTGCCCATCAATCTCTTAGAGATACGAGCAGCCCGGTATGCCCTAGTAGCATGGACATCCAAACTCCAAGGGTCCCCTGTCAGAATTCAATCAGACAATGCCACAGCAGTGGCATATATCAATCATCAGGGGGGCACCAGGAGTCGTGCAGCCCAGAGGGAAGTAAATTACATCCTGAAATGGGCAGAAAAATATGTCCCAGCCATATCTGCGGTATTCATTCCAGGAGTGGAGAATTGGAAGGCGGACTTTCTAAGTCGCCAGCAATTAGGCCCAGAGGAAGGGTCCCTTCACCCCGAGGTTTTCTGGACAATATGTCAGCGGTGGGGAACATCGGATGTAGATCTTCTAGCATCCAGATTCAACGCAAAGGGGGACAGGGTTGTCTCTCGGACAAGGGATCCCCTAGCTTGCGGCTCGGATGCCCTAGTGTTCCCTTGGGATCAGTTCAAGCTGATATATGCATTTACACCGCCAATGGTTACCTCGATTACTCCGCAGAATCAGGGTAGAAAAGAAACCAGTGATTCCGGTGGCTCCAGCGTGGCCCCGAAGAGCGTGGTACGCGGAGATTGTAAAATTTCAGTGGGGAGTCCTTGGACTCTCCCACGTCGTCCGGCTTTCGCAAGGACCGATATGCCACCCTTCCTTACCAGCCCTAGGTTTGACGGCCTGGCTATTGAAGCCCACATTCTAAAAAAGAGAGGGCTCTCTAATGCTGTGGTATCTACCATGATCAATGCCAGGAAGCCGGTATCCAGGCAGATCTACTATAGAATCTGGAAGGCGTACATCGCGTGGTGTGAGGCCAAGAAATGGCATCCACATAAGTACGTAATAGGTAGGATTCTGGACTTCCTACAGTGGGCTGTAGATAGGAAGCTTGCCTTGAGTACTATCAAGGGTCAGATTTCGGCCTTGTCAATATTTTTTCAAAGGCCTTTGGCTTCGCATTCACTAGTCAAAGCCTTTATACAAGGAGTGATGCGTATTAGTCCTCCGGTTAATATTCCCATATGTCCATGGGATCTAAACTTGGTTCTGTCGGTTCTACAGAAACAACCATTTGAACCATTACAGCATATTTCCTTGGAGCTTCTCACCAGGAAATTGATTTTTCTAGTAGCCATTTGTTCGGCTAAAAGAGTATCGGAATTAGCAGCTATGTCCTGTAAGGAGCCATATCTGGTTATCCATAAGGACAGAGTAGTGTTACGTCCTCATCCAGCCTTTCTTCCTAAGGTGGTATCGAGGTTTCATTTGAACCAAGATGTGGTTCTTCCTTCTTTTTTCCCCAAACCTACTTCGGTAGAGGAAAAGTTATTGCATTCTTTGGATGTAGTAAGAGCAGTTAAAGCTTATCTAAAAGCCACTGCTCAGATTCGCAGAACGGATACTTTGTTTATTCTGCCGGAAGGCCCCAGAAAGGGTCAGGCAGCGTCAAAATCTACTTTAGCCAAGTGGATTCGACAGGTCATTATGCAAGCTTATGGCTTGAGAAGGAGACCGCCTCCGTTCAAAGTTAGAGCGCACTCCACGAGAGCAGTTGGAACTTCATGGGCAGTGCATCACCAGGCCTCCCTGGCTCAAATCTGTAAGGCCGCAACGTGGTCTTCAGTTCACACGTTTACTAGGTTCTACCAGGTGGACGTTAGAAGTCAGGAGGATGTCGCCTTTGGGCGCAGTGTGTTGCAGGCCGCAAAAGATCCTCATGTCTGATAGCGCTCAGCTTATATATGGTGTATCCCCCCCCTCATTTGGCATTGCTTTAGGACATCCCATTAGTAATGACTATGTCGCTCTGTGTCCCGTGATGTACGAAAAAGAAAATAGGATTTTTATAACAGCTTACCTGTAAAATCCTTTTCTTGGAGTACATCACGGGACACAGAGCTCCCGCCCTTCTTTTGGGGACACTTATTGCTTTGCTACAAAACTGAGGTGCTCCCGGATGGGAGGGGCTTATATAGGGGAGGGTACTTCCGGTTTTGGAAGTTGCCAGTGCCAGCACCTGACGGTAACTATATAACCCATTAGTAATGACTATGTCGCTCTGTGTCCCGTGATGTACTCCAAGAAAAGGATTTTACAGGTAAGCTGTTATAAAAATCCTATTTTTTAAAGCACACTATAGCACAAGGAGAATTCCCCTCACTTTCCTTCTTTGTCCCTAGAAACAAGGACTGGCACAGTGAAAGAAACTGACACTCTCCCTACCTACAGTTTTCTGTCCCTAGAAAAAATGTTTTTTTAAAGCACACTATAGCACAAGGAGAATTCCCCTCACTTTCCTTCTTTGTCCCTAGAAACAAGGACTGGCACAGTGAAAGAAACTGACACTCTCCCTACCTACAGTTTTCTGTCCCTAGAAAAAATGTTTTTTTAAAGCACACTATAGCACAAGGAGAAATCCCCTCACTTTCCTTCTTTGTCCCTAGAAACAAGGACTGGCACAGTGAAAGAAACTGACACTCTCCCTACCTACAGTTTTCTGTCCCTAGAAAAAATGTTTTTTTAAAGCACACTATAGCACAAGGAGAATTCCCCTCACTTTCCTTCTTTGTCCCTAGAAACAAGGACTGGCACAGTGAAAGAAACTGACACTCTCCCTACCTACAGTTTTCTGTCCCTAGAAAAAATGTTTTTTTAAAGCACACTATAGCACAAGGAGAAATCCCCTCACTTTCCTTCTTTGTCCCTAGAAACAAGGACTGGCACAGTGAAAGAAACTGACACTCTCCCTACCTACAGTTTTCTGTCCCTAGAAAAAATGTTTTTTTAAAGCACACTATAGCACAAGGAGAATTCCCCTCACTTTCCTTCTTTGTCCCTAGAAACAAGGACTGGCACAGTGAAAGAAACTGACACTCTCCCTACCTACAGTTTTCTGTCCCTAGAAAAAATGTTTTTTTAAAGCACACTATAGCACAAGGAGAAATCCCCTCACTTTCCTTCTTTGTCCCTAGAAACAAGGACTGGCACAGTGAAAGAAACTGACACTCTCCCTACCTACAGTTTTCTGTCCCTAGAAAAAATGTTTTTTTAAAGCACACTATAGCACAAGGAGAAATCCCCTCACTTTCCTTCTTTGTCCCTAGAAACAAGGACTCGCACAGTAAAACACACTTACACTCTCCCTACCTATCCTTCTCTTTCCCTAAACTAAAGGAATCCAGGTTAAGCAAGAAAGAAATAAATGTCACTGTCCCTGCCTATGCTTGTCTTTCCCTGCTCCGGAACACACTACACTAGGCCGCCGTGCTGGCGGCCTTTTATAGTGTGGGGCGTGTACTAAACACCCTCAGCAATAATTGGCCACAGGCATCCTGCCTGTGGCCAATCATTGCTCTCCTCGCTGCCGGCGCTGTGATTGGCCAAGCATGCGGGGTCACAGTGCATGCTTGGCCAATCACAGCGCCTGGATGACACTGCGATGGCGTAGTGCATTGTGGGCCGTTCGCGTCACTCGAATTTGGCGCGAACGGCCCAAATCGTTCGATCTTCGTCGAACGATCGAACAGCCGATGTTCGAGTCGAACGTATGTTCGACTCGAACACGAAGCTCATCCCTATTTTGGAACCTCTAATTAGAGGGATTGTATAGGTGCGGGTGAAAATGTGATCTATCCTGGCAAATGAGTTGTGTGGGGCTGAGAAGTGTGTGTAGTCTTTCGCGTGTGGGTTGATCTTCCGCCATACGTCCACTAGTCCTGCCGCATGTAGTAGTTTAGCAATGTTTGTACTCTGTTTAGACGGGCGCTTGGGCTTAGTTTTCCCATCTGCCAGTTTGTCTAGGGAGAGATCAAAGGCGGTATTAGAGTCACCGCCAATGAAGACTGATCCCTTGAGGTGCAGTGTCAGTTTCCGTAGAAGGGAATCAAAGAAGGGTTTTTGACCCTTATTTGGGGCATAGTATGACACAAATGTATAAAGCTCTCCATCTATGTGTCCGGAAATCAAGATATAACGCCCCCGGGGGTCTACTACAGTTTCTGGCTGCGAGAGATTAATGTGTTTGGCGAAGCATATCGCTACTCCTTTCGTCTTGTTATTTGCCGAGGCCAGAAAAAATTGTGGGTAACATTGATGTAGGAAAGAGGGTTTGAATGTGGACGGGAAGTGGGTTTCTTGCAAGAGGAGAATATCTGCGTGCATGGAGTGGTATTGCTGAAATACTTTCCTGCGTTTTACGGGGGAATTGAGACCCTGAGTGTTATGTGAGACTATTTTAAGCGTGGGCATAGAATGGCGTGTGTTAGACATGGAACAGAGGGGAAGAGTCTATGAGGAGGCTCAGTGGCTTACCTTGTCCCAGGGAGAGGAACTTCCTGATAGGCCGGGGGAGCAGACATAGCGAGATCCTGTTGCCAGAGATGGGAGGAAGGATGCAGCCATGTAGCCTGGGAGTATTCTGTCGAGCATGAGTGAGAAGAAAAGAAAGAATGAAAAAAGAAAGAAAGAAGAAAAATGGGGTTACACACTTGTAAATCAATAGTAACCGCTTGTCATTTAAAAGCATCTTAAACAAACTCCTACCTGGGGGGTCCCCCAACCCCCTCCCCCCCCGGAGTGGGATGGGCTAGCCATCACCCACTCCTACCTGAGAGGTCCAGAAAACCCCAGTTCAGAACGGAACCTAGGAGCACTGATAGTGCTCTCGGTTCCTAGAGCAGGTGCACTGAGTCCACCACAGCCCAGCCACCTTTTAACACATGAATCTTAAGGCATGAGGTAGCTCATAATAGCAACTAAACAGAGCGCCCCAACTAAGTTAGCAACATTTTCAAGGGTCAGCCCCTACCATTCCTCCCGACTCCTGCCCCTTCCCCCCGATCCCCACCCATATCAGATGGGGCCGGGGGGGGGGGGGGTTAGGCAGAATCCGAAAGGAATAACATCTGGGATCTCATGACCTAAAACAAGGGGCATCCTCCCACGCAGCGAAGTAGTATTCCTCCGTCCGGTAGGAGGGCAAACCCAAACTCGCTGGAGGAAGAAGCACCTCAACCGAATAAGAATAAGTTTGATCGAACAGCAACCATGAACTTATAACAAAAATGAACGGTGTGGGATAGCAGTCTACTAAGAGCTAAATTATAAACTAAAGGGGAGGCCTAAGAAGGCGGTCCGCAGTCCAGAAAGTTCACTGCGGCATGCAAGAGTAAATGTCCCCAATCCCACCCCAAGACCCGGATACCCGACCCATACATTCAAACTGTAACCTTCAGCAAGAGCAGGTAAAAACATTTGTCCATCCACGTTAAGCAAGGGGTCAGGCACACTTGGGCCATCCGTAAGGGGGTGGGCATAGAAGTCTCAAGCACTTGGGGAAGGTGGAAGTGTCACCGATCAGAGCCCTGATCCGGTACAGGATAGTCGACCATCAAGGTGGGAGATTTTCTTTGGGCCTCTTGGAACTTTGATGCAGCCAGGTGTGTTGCAGTGGACTTGCTGCTGGTGGTCTCTTTGACGAGGAGGGGGTGTTTCTGGTGATCTGCATTGAGGAAGGTTCCTGTGACAGGATCCCAAGGTGTAGCAGGAGGCGCCCCCCCCCTCCACTAGGGAGGAGAAGCTATAGCTTTTGTTTTTGAATGAAAAGTTCAGGCGAAGGGGAAACGGCCATCTGTATGTGATCTCTTTTTCCATTAGGATCAGGAGTAAAGGCTTAAGCGATCGTCTTTTTTGAATTGTATAAGGTGACAGGTCAGCAAAAATCAGAATTTTGTGTCCTTGGAAAGTGAGGGTATCTGAGCTCCTGGATTTCTTCATCACCTCTTATTTTACTGAATAGTAGTGGGGCTTTACTATGATGTCTCTGGGGAGACCGTCAAAGCGGGGGGGGTTGAAGGGCTTTGTGAGCTCTGTCCAGCTCCAGGCGGATATCAGTAATATCAGGAATCAGGTTTCGTATTAGCGCTTTTACAGTTCCCTGTACCTCCTTTTCAGAATCGGGGATTCCCTTATCCTAAAGTTGTAGCGTCTCAATCTATTCTCGAGGTCATCGATCTTTGCGAATGCTGTTTCCAATTGACCCTGCACATCTTGCAGCCTATTTGTATTTTTGTTAATGCGGGAAACAGCCTGGTCAGCTTTTTGTTCTATAGTGTCCATTCTCATTCCTATTTGCTGTAAGTCAGCATGAATGGATGCAGTAATCTGAGCAGCGTTCTGTGCCAGCCCTTTAGAGAGCATTTGAGCAAAAGCAGCCATCATGGAAGGAAAGTCAGAGGGAGTAGGAAAGGTACCTGTGGCTTCACTGGCTTCTAGGAGGAGGCCTGTATGTGGGTCCAGCATGGGGGTAGTGGGGATGCCTGTACCCATCCTGCTTAGCAGCGATTCAGTGGAGGCTGGAGAAGCGGCCAGGGGCAGGGGCGGATAGTCAGTACCTGAAGGGGACTGCGGTAGCAGGTCCTGGTCCGCAATAGAGTCCACAGTTAGCTCCGTGCTGTGAGGGCCTCGTGTAGCCGCCGCTATCTTGGCATAGCTGAGGGGGCCGGGAATCGCGGACATCTGGCATGAGAGATTCCTCCTCGCTGGCGCTGCTGACATCCGGAGAATCAGGGGGGCTTCACCTGCTCGAAAATCCCGGTTAGGGTGCGGGGGGGGCGCTCTGTGAGCTCCGGTTAGCTAGGAAAGGGCCGTGGTGGAGCGGAACTCTAGAAGCCGGCGGCCATCTTGGGAGCTGCCGCGCATGCGCCTCCTTCGGGCTGGTTTTGATCGTCTAGGGGTATCTGGGAGAAGGGGGAAAGATGCACACCACCAGCTCGGCTCTCTGATGTAGGATACAGAGATATAAGCTAAACCATTTACCCTCGGGTCTGCGTTTTAGGCCGGAACCTCAACTTCTCCTATGGAGGATGATTACCACTGTCACTGACAGGGACTCTTAGCTTCCAGTAACACGAGTTCCACACCAAGAAAAGTCCAACACTGTTTTATTGACTTGAAACTGGTTGACTTTTAAAAGAACAGACAAGGTTTAGGGAAGAGTAGGTCCAGGCACAACTAATGAATTAAGTTTCTCATGTTCCGTTTAGTGCAAACAGGCTTGGCGCACAGTCGCTGCCACCTACCGTGAATTTGGTCACTGCCACTGACCTGGATGAACGTTGAGGCCCCTGCCACAGGCCTTGGATGAGGCCTGCCACTGACCTGAGAAAGATGGGTCTCTGCCACAGACCATGAGAACATGAAGTACCTTCTTTAAAACAAATGGCCCCTGTCAGAGGAAGACATCCACCTGGACGGTCACCAGAGGCCTCCACCGTCACCAGCAAATGCTGCGCTGGCTCTACGGGGAGGTCACGTCTCCGGTCCCTTACGCCCAGGATTCAGGCACCCAATACCGGGGGTACCTTAGGAATGCTTCGCCCTCGCGGGACCCAGTCGAAGGTACTGGGCCCCAGGCCTCCGGATATAGTACCTCACCCCAGGCTGAAGGTGCCTGGGATGGAACTCGACTCCACGCGCCCAGGCCAAGGGCGCCTGGGCACACACGAACCACAGCAGCCCTCAGGCCGAAGGTGCCTGAGGAATGGACCTCGTGCGCAAGATGTCCGCCCCTTTTATATCCTCTCCCAGCAGGCACAGTGGGTTCTCCGCCCCGCCGTACTACTGCTGCGAGAGGACAAAAAGGGCACGGCGCTAGAATGGTAGTTCAACCCCGGTTCTAGGTGACAGCGCCACCTAGGGACCGCAGGGAACATGACACCATTCATACCTCCCACACTCCAAAGTGTCCATAAATCCCTAAAATCAATGTATCTGGGCTATCTATTGCCCAGATACACCCCAGTAAATTTGACACCCGCTACATTAGTATTGAATGTATAGAAAAAAGTACAGCGCTGGATAATAAACATATAAATTGCAGTGATGAGTGTACAACATATAAATGCAGTGATGAGTGCACAACATGTATACATATACTCAAAAAGTGCAAACCATAAACAATTAAAAGTCCATACTGCATGAGCAGTAAATAAATGTATAGCACACAAAATCAAAATTTAAATGTTCATAAGTGCAGTCATTCAGTGTTCAGTGGGTGATATCCAATATGAAACCGTATAGATAACATACACCACCAGTGCTGCCTGTCACCTTGTGAAGAAATGAAGGCTTACCAGAAAGCCAGCAACCGCCCTTCTCAGGGGGGTCAAACCAGGCTTAGCAGTATATCAGGAACTCCACCAGGATAGCGAAGATTCCCCTCTCTAATTACCAGCTGGCTTTTAGAGATGTTCCCTCCAAGTTGCACTCTCCAGACACGATCCAGGAAGAGACTGCAAACACTCCTTTTCATGAGTGGGGTATAGGCATCCGGTGAAGACTCAGCATTCCCGGGAGAAGTAAAAGGAAGGGAGAAAAAGACTCCAGTAGTGCAGAGCTTCCTTTTGATGTATTTTTTTTAAAAGTATCAATAATAGGACCACCGTCCCAAAGTTTAAAAATGTTTCCTTGCAAGGATCTAAAAAGCTTTGTCTAAACCGACAAAGATGGTTCGCGCATGTGCAATGCGTGTGTGCGTGACGACCCTACGACCGTTTCGTCACAACTGACGTCATCAGGGGTACGCACACACCCTTGCGCTGCGCATTAAATAACCATCTGGCAGAGCGGAGGAACGCCACCATTGGTTAACATAAAAACAATGCTTGACATCTATTGGATAGTGTCAGGGAACCAACAGCAGGAGAAGGGCTTTAGGACCCATCATCTCTACCAACACTTATGGCAGGAGAAGGACTTTAGGACCCAGCATCTCTGGCAGAAGGACTTTAGGACCCAGTATCTCTACCAGCAGGTCACATGGGCCTATATAAGGAAGTCTGCTAGTGTCTGCGTTTGCTGGTTGATCTTTGGCTCCTCCAGTGTGTTATCTTTGTGATATTCCTGTTCCTGTGTCTCCTGTTACCGATCCGGCTTGTCCTTGACCTGTCTCCTGTTTGGTTCCTGTGTTCGACTCCAACTATCTACCTGACCATGTCTGCTCTGATCCCAACCCGGCTCACGACCTAGGCTTCCTTCTGACCACACTCCAGTCGCAGCATTATCTGAATCCTGCAACACCTCACGGGTGTCACTTGTCTGCTGATTCTACGCCAGCACACCAGCTGTACTCCAGAACCTCCTGCATACAGTCCAGCAGGCGACCCGTGCTTCTTTGGGCCTGACCTTTTCTGTTTTCACCCTGGGGGGGGGGTCTGGAACTTAGCCGCAAGGGAAGCCCTCTCTCTTCTCTGGCCTCCAGTACCAGGTACGTGATAGATAGAAATTACTAATTTTCCTGCCAAACGAAAGCCTAACTTCCTCCTACGGAGAAATAGTTTATCCTAGATGTCTGGAAAACAACAATAACATTGCTCCAGGAGGATGATGTAATAAACTGACCTTTAATAACAGTATTCTATTCCATCCCAGAGCAGGAGGTCGCGGGCCAAATCAGAGGGCTCCGCGGGTCACATGTGGCCCCCGGGCCACTGGTTGGGCACCCCTGATGTAAACGAAAAGGATAGGTGCCATCTTGTGGACCATTTTAATACTGCAGGGGACGAAAAACATATCATATCTTCAAAAGATAAATTAAATAGAAAGATATGAATATTCCAATACCCTTCCAAATTGCCAAACAAAGTTTAAAGATGCGCTCCTCCTCAGTGCCGAACAGTTTGAACAACAAAATAATATATAATAAAAAATTACATTTATAAGAATTGTTTAAAAAGTCATACATATATAGGATCAAGCATTTTCTTAGGAGTTTTATGCAAATCGATCATAGCTTCCTCATCTGTAAGTAGCTTATTTAATATGCTATATTGCAAAATTAATCACAATAGCATATCGTGAATTACTGACACCAAAAATCTATTTTATAAAAAATATATAAAAAAAATTATACATTAAATATCTAGCTGTATAGGATTTTTTATTTTATTTTTTTCATTCAAATGGGACCATGGTTAAACTCGAGGAGACATCAACAATTGTTTATGAAACAATTGATGTCCCACTCCACGTTCAAGCCGTTGGGAACATGACATCCTAATATATAGATCCAGTTAGTCTCGGATCTAGAGATACTCCTCTTGCCATTCCCACACCCTGCCAGTGTGGTATATATTTTTCTAGGGCTATAAAGGTTGTGCCTGTGGGGTCTCTATTATGTTTGAGGTCGTAATGTTTAGAAACATTATGCTTGTCGAAACCCTTCCTGATATTTGTAATATGCTCCTCGAGCCTGACTTGCAACTTCCGGATGGTACGACCCACATATTCTAGACCATATGGGCACCTTAGGAGGTATACTACACATTTGGTGGTGCATGTCATGAATGACTTAATTGGATATGTGACACCTGTGCCCACTGATGTGAATTCTGTTAATCTCTTCTCGCGTAGTGCATTTACCCTACAAACCTTTCACTTCCTACAGGGATAAAAGCCCTTCAGGTCTCCAAAGAAAGTTGGCCTCGTAGGTGGATCAGGGACATTGGGTGCTATAGAGTGCCTGAGGTTAGAGGCCCCTCTAAAAAGTACACGTGGGTTGTCTGACAACAGTGGTCCGAAGATCCTATAATTTTTAATGACCAGCCAGTGCCTTTTGATTATTCTTTTGATTGCCCAATGCTGGCTAGAATAAGTTGTGAGAAAGGTTAATCCAAAATCCTCTCTATCTTCTACTTGGGGTGATTTATCACCCAAGAGGGTTTGGCGATCCCTCATCCCCACTTCTGTAATCAAGGTGTCAAGGACTACATTGTCATAGCCCTTGGCTATGAATCTAGATTTGAGAACCTGGGCCTCTCTAGAGAACTCCTCTAAATTGGTGCAATTCCGCCTGAAGCCTCGTACACACGACAGAGTTTCTCGTCGTAAAAAACACGTCGTTTTTTTCGACGAGATTCTTGTTAACCTTGTCGATTTTCTCGTCAAGCTTTCCATGCGTACACACTGACATTTCCCAATTGCCTCGTTGTTCTCTGCGGTCACGTCCAGCACGTACGACGGCACTATAAAGGGGAAGATCTTTTTTCTTGGTGCCACCCCTTGGGCTGTTTTTGCTGATCTCGTGTTTACGCGTGTGAAGTAAAAGTTTGGGAAGAGACGATTCGTGCTTTTCAGTCTTCGTACTTTTCAGATCGTTTTCTGCGGTTCAGTTTGTGCTTGTGGGTTCGTATCTTGACTTTCAGGGCGTCTAGGCAGGTCGTATCTGTTTTACAGTGCGTTCTTGCCTGTTCGTTTCTGTTTTTTAGTTCGTTATTCATAGGCCTTGCTGTTCTAAAGTGCGTTCTGTTCTGTACGTTCTGATAAGACGACCATTTCCTAGCCATGTCGCCTGGACGTTCTCGTCGTCGAGTTCGTGCTGTGCGTGCGCTTGGTGTTGGTCTGCTTGTTTTGGACCAAGACCAGTCCATGAATGGTGTGAGGAGGAGTTCATGGACCAAGAATTGGTTGCTCCAGCGGGACCAATTCTGCCATATGCCTCTGCTGCGGGAGATCGTCGAGAATAATCCTGAGGACTACAGGAATTTTCTGCGGATGTCTGACCCCGTTTTTCAGGAACTGTTGGCTTTGGTGTCCCCCTATATTACCAGGAAGGACACCGTTATGCGGGAAGCCATCAGTGCTGAGCAGAGGCTCATCGCCACGTTACGTTACCTGGCGACAGGGAGAAGTCTTCAGGACTTGAAGTTCACGACAGGCATCTCCCCCCAGGCTCTGGGCCTCATAATCCCAGACACCTGTTCTGCCATTATACAAGTCCTGCAGGAGGACTATATTAGGGTAAGTTTTCTCCATTAACATCACATTTTATGTATTTCATGTATGCTAATGTATTGTATTTCTTTCATCCTTCCCTAATTACCATGATTGTAATATGCTGAGAATGTCCCCTTTGTCCTCATGCATGCTTGAAGCTGTAGATTGTCCCTTTTTTCTCCTCCATGCATATTTTCCTTCACTAACCTTTCCAGCAGGGGCGCCTGTTGCTCCAAATGTTTGGGGGTTCAAACCCCAATTTAGGAAATAAACTTCCTCCTTTTTTGCTCTGGTGCCTATTAAACGCCCCCATTTGTTTCCTCCAATGCAGCCATTTTGTTCCCTCTAATGCAGCCATTTTGTCCCCTCCAATGCAGCCATTTTGTTCCCTCTAATGCAGCCATTTTGTCCCCTCCAATGCAGCCAGTTCCCCCCCCAGCCCTGCACTTACCTTCTTGTGGTCAGCGCCATCCTTCTTCTGTCCTTGATGTCTTCTCCTTCCCTTGATGTTGCATCAGCCAATCATGTTACCATTAAACAGACTTGGTGAATATGATTGGCAGAGCAGCCTGTCAGTGTTTACCCAAGGAATGCCCCCCCCCCCCCCTGCGTCCCCTATTTAACTTTTCTGCAGCCAATTACATCCGTCAGGCTGTAATGTGCAAGACAATTTTCCTTCCTGTTTCTGATATGCAATTTTAAGCCCATAAATGCCGCAGTTCTTCATATGTCGGTCGCTTAACAGGGGGCCATCCACCTGAATAGTGGGCGGCATAGACAATACATAGGTTAATGCAAGGCATGAACCTATGTATTGTTCTGAGTGACGGGCACAGGAGAGAGGGGGCAGTGCTCCAGCGCCCACTCTGGACGCACCACCACTGCAATGCTATCCTGTGGCCAAACACATCTACCCCCCCCTCCCCATTATAATTTATTAATGGACCATCATAGGGGGTGATGAATATGATACATGAGCCTTCCATTATACTTATTTAAAACACCTTAATAAACGTAGACTTTGCTTGATGTTGGCCTCTAATGTATTTTCTTAGAATATACTTGTAATGTTTGATTTGTGTATTCTAATATTTTTTCATCTTGTTTGACTCCACAGCTTCCTTCCACGCCACAGGAATGGCAGACTGTGGCATCGGAGTTTGCCACGCGGTGGGACTTCCCCAACTGCGGTGGTGCTATAGACGGGAAGCACGTCCGCATCGTGCCGCCACCCCGTTCTGGGTCCTACTACTTCAATTACAAGGGGTTTCATAGCATTGTGCTGATGGCGGTGGTGTCAGCACGGTATGAATTCCTCTATGTTGATGTAGGGAAGAATGGCCGGATGTCCGATGGGGGATCCTTCATCTCAGACGGAGTTTGCCCTCCGTCTCCAGAGTGACGACCTTGAATTGCCACCGGATGCAGGGAATATTGAAGGACTCCCCTTTGTTTTTTTGGCTGATGAAGCCTTCGGGCTCGGACCACATCTTATGAGGCCATTTCCTCAGAGGACCCTGACCCCAGAGAAGAGGGTGTTCAATTACTGGCTGGCCAGGGGCCGAAGAGTCGTTGAAAATGCCTTTGGCATAATGGCCAGCCGGTTCCGCCTTTTTAGGACTCCCATCCACTTGGCGGACTACAAAATAAACTATGTAGTGTTATGCTGCTGTGTGCTACACAATTATCTTTGCCGCAAATCTAATTCATATATGGCCTCAGTTTTGCCTGAGGCTGGACTTTCCCCTGATAATCCCCTGCCGGGCCTGGAATCTGCCCGTGCTGGCTTGCCCCCCCAAAATGCCCGTGAGGTTCGGGACAAATACATGGACTATTTCACGGGTAGGGGGGCAATTCCTATGCCAGGCTATGTCTAAAGATTCCTGTTTAACGATCCAAATAAAAATCTTGTTTAAAATTCTAACTTTTGTTGGTTTCCTGTCTCCTAGTTTGTCTTAGTGCATTTGTAGTGCCAAGTGTATTTTCCTTTAGTAAATACCAACCATTTCACTATGTAACCTTAAAAAATGTACCAAATAAGGTTAGAGCATATTAGAAAAAGAAGCTACACGTTGTTTGTGTTCAAATCTTTTACTATGTGCAAATTCACACACCTTTTTTTTTTTTTTTTACATTTTTTGTTTGCCTGGCCACAAACCGGCAATTGTTTTCTTAGGAAAATACAAAAACAACAGTTGCATTCCAAAAATTACAAAATTGGATACCTCGGAGCAATCTGAGACATTCACTTACACAAACTATATGTCTCTATGTGCCCGTCCTAATATGGGGTCCTGCCACCCCTTGTCCAGCCAAAAATTGAATATGCACACAATTGGGATTATTTTCCTATAGGGATTTTAGACTACTGATCCCTATTGTCAACATGTGCTATCTGCCATCAGGGGTGATCAATGGACGTGTTTTGGGGGTGCAACCCCTTCCTCAGTTCACCTACTTTAGATACGAGGAAGGGGTTGCACCCCCAAAAGATGTACATGGATATCCCCTGATGGCAGATAGCACATGTTGACACACTGTGTTCAGATTCAATTTTTGGCTGGTTTGATTGTCAAATTTTTTTTTGTAAAGTTGAAGAATAAACATGAACAAAAGGGGGTTGGGATGCCTTATTGAATTCTCCCCAAAACATCGAGAATGTCTTTAAATGTTTGATCCATCACATGTATTCTTTCTTTAATTTTGTCCAGTTCCGTGCTACATTCCATCCCTTGCTGGATGAGGCGGAGGGCACTGTCAGCAGAGAAACCTGTACTATCCTTCACCCCAACATTCACATCCCCTAAAAACAAAATAAAAAGGTATTATAACTCTGCAGGCCTACCTCTCTTACCTGAAGCTGTGGTGACAGATACTGACCTGTTGTGGTGACCAGTTCCACAACGTCATCCACCTCTCCTTCCTGCACTTCTCCTTCCTCCACCTCAACTTCCTCTACATCCTTCGTTTGTGGGTCTTTGGGAGTTTGGAGTTGTTGTGAAGCTGTGGGGTTCTTGTGATCCCTGGAGTGTCCTCCTCCCAGTCTTCTCTCCCCTATGAGAATCAAACAAAAGGTAGAGTTATCACACAGAAATTCTCTATGTAAAACCAAAAAACAGGCTAAATTGCTTGGAAGTGGGGTACAAGTGTGTGTTTGGGCGGAAGTTAAAGATGAATGCATTATTTCTGACCAAGAATATGTTTAGTATTCACCTTTGTCTGTCGTTTTTTAGACATGTAGGCAACACAAAAATTCTCTGATGCACCTGTGTGGGACACCCAAAAAAGGCGGGTCAGGTGGCCCACACTATAGTGCTCCAAAGTACAGATGTGGAAGCAGCTGCTGAGTGTCCTCTCCTTTACACTGACAAAAGTTTGCATTTAATTCTCTTTACAAACACATCATCTAGCCTAAAACTTTGTGCCCCAAATTTCCCAAAAAATTACAGATGTCTAATTACTTTTGTGGCTGTAAAATAAGCCAAAACAGCGGATAGTGGCCGAACGAAGTGTCTGTAATGTAACGAACGATTACTGTGCCCAACCAAGTTCAAAATATAACATTTTGGAAGGGAGTCCAATAAGAAAAAAAAACTAAACCAGCAACATGTCAGTTTAGAAAAGGATTAATAGCATAAAAGTGTACATTTTACTTACTTTTTGCGAGCATTCTCTTAATGCTTCTTAACTGCTCTGGCTCCCTCAGTTTGAGGTCTGACCACCTCTTTCTGAGCTGCTCATTTGAGCGTTTCACCCCGAAATTCGTCTTCAGACTCTTCACGACTTTAGTGAGGATTTTGGCCTTCCTTCTATTTGGTTTGCTATACGGCCCATGCTTTGCGTCATAATCAGACTTGAGCAAGATGTCCACCATCTCCGCCATCTCGGCAAAAGACATATTCGATGCCTTGAATCTCCTCCTTGATCGTGACGTTTCCTCGGTCTCCGGGCTTGTCTCCTCCTCGTTAGTTGCGGAATTATCAGACACCTGCTGTAACTCCGCCATATCTGTCTGCGCGCCGAAAGAGAAGGGGCGGGGAAAAGATGTTAGTTAGAACGTCATGGGCGGGCGACGTGTGCGGAGCGACGTGTTCGTATTTTGACGCATGCGTGGTGTGTATATAGCAAACACACATGTGACTATAGTACGTTCGGTGTGCGGAGAGAGGAGTTCAAGTGACGGACGTGCGAACGAAGGTATGTGATTTTGTGACTTGGACAAATTGTTGGCCTATACTGTTTTGAGAATGTTGTAGGATATATATGGTGACTACGATGTTAAGGAGGTTAGACTGTGTGCCTCACATTAGTTATATATTATGTCTTAAACTTGCAGATACAATATGAATGTCTTTATTAGCGACAAAGAGTTCCTGGCGGAATTTATTGACCGGGTAAGGGAGCTGCCCGCTCTGTGGGAGACGAAAAACCTCATCCATAAAAAAAGAGGGGTGAGAAAAGCAGCGCTGGAGAAGCTGCTCCCATTTGTGCAGACCAAGGTGCCCACAGCCACAGCAAAACAAGTGGACACTAAAATTGGGAGCTTGAGAGGCACCTACAGGACTGAACGCTCTAAGGTCCTGGCTTCTCAGAGGTCAGGAGCAGCAGCAGATGATGTGTATATCCCCAATTTGTGGTACTACAGCTGGATGTCCTTCCTGGATGACCACATTTAGGCAAGGCCATCACTCTTCACTCTTCCCCCCAGACTTCCCTGCAGCCAACCTGAGCCTTCTCTGGAGCAAGAGGAGGCAGCCATCCTGGATGATCCTGATTTGGCCATCTGGAGCCAGGTATAGTATTAAATGAAAATGTATTGGGATAAAATTAATGTTTGACAAATATGTCAAGATGAGAAACATACAATATTTTGGGTTCCACAGGTGAAATCAAGATCTCTAGACATTAGTCTGCACTTAATTGGGTGCTAAATAGTCAATCTGATGTAGGTGTAAATTAGAAAAAATAATTTCTGGATTTACATTCTAATTGCTTCAATCATGTTTATAAAGTTTGATGCAAAGATTAAACCAACATATTAAACTATGTCCCTTTTTCATACACAGGATGAAATCAGCCAGGAGGAGGGTCTGGAAACTGTCAGGCAGGAGGAGGAAGGGCCCAGTGGCAGCCAGGAGGTGGCAGGGCCCAGTGGCAGCCAGGAGGTGGCAGGGCCCAGTGGCAGCCAGGAGGAGGAAGGGCCCAGTGGCAGCCAGGAGGTGGCAGGGCCCAGTGGCAGCCAGGAGGTGGCAGGGCCCAGTGGCAGCCAGGAGGTGGCAGGGCAAAGGAGAAGCACCAGATCCCAGGTGCCTCCCATCCGGCTTCCCAAAAGAGGCAGGAGGGACAGGACCACCAGTGAGGCAGCAATGGCCCTTATTAAAGAGGCCCATGCCACCCTCAAAGAGCCCACATCCCCTGAAGAGGCCATTGCCGGCCTAGTGGAGGCAAAGTTCAAGGTGATGAGCATGGAGCAACGCCTCCTATGCGAGCCCCTGCTCATCACCTTGCTCAACAAGGGGGTGATGGAAAAAATTACCCCCAATACCGCCATTTGTGAGGTGGCACAACTGTCCCAATCTCAACCTCCTCCTCCACCTCCACATTCTTCTTCTGCCCCACCCCCTTCTCCTCCACCTCCACCCTGTTCTTCCGCCCCACCCCCTTCTCCTCCACCTCCACCTTGTTCTTCTGCGCCACCCCCTTCTCCTCCACCTCCTCCTCCTCCTGACAGGAGTACCCCTCCAGTGGCCCAGCCTCCAGCCAAACGAAGAAGGAAGGCTGCAGGGAAGGCTTCAGGAAAGGTTGCAGGGAAGGTTGCCAGGAAGACGAGGAAGTGATGGCCTTGCTTCATTGTGGTCGGACAGAAGGCAGCCTGTTGTAGTACCACACACTTGGGACATATATATCACCTGCTGCTGTTCCTGACCTCTGGGAGGCCAGCATCAGATTGTGTTCAGAAATGTTGGCCTTCTCAAGCTCTCAATTTTAGTGTCCACACAGGGTTGCTGTGTGCTCTGGGGTCCCTGGGATGCACAAATGGCAGCAGCTTCTCCAGCGCTGCCTTCTCTTTATTTTAGTTCAAACATGAATAAATGTTATTTTTCTTTAAGTTCATACTTGACTATGTGTATTTGTAAAAATGAAAAATCTAGCTTTGGAGTAAGCAGATACATTTGACTGACAAAAAAAGGGACAGATAACAACCCCCCAAAATAAAACTAAATCGTATTTCCCAAAAAAGGGTGTAAAATGTAAATAATATATATTAAAAGATTCTATGGGAGATCACTACCAAAACATTGCGAAATTACAATTAACATCAGTTAGAAAAATATCTAATTTTTCAATATTCCAAAAAACTTGCACGATATAATACACACAAATCTTCTTAAGAGCAACAAGAAAAAGGTTAAAAAAAGATAGTCATAACTCTGTGTGAATATCAGCAGCAAAAGAAGTTCATTCGTTTGGATTAACCACTTAACGACCGCCCACTGTAAATATACGTCAGCAGAATGGCACCGACAGGCAGAATCACGTATATGTACGTGATTGCCTTTGTATAGTTGGGGGGTCCGATCGGACCCCCCTTCTTTACAGTGAGCGGTCGTTTTACCTTCGGGAGCGATCCGGCATGAGGGGACGGCCGTTCGATTCCGGCCACCCCCTCTCGATCGCTCCCGGCGAATGAGAGAGCTTCCCCTGCCTGCCAGGAAGGAGGAAGTGATGTCATCTCTCCTGGGGCGCTCACATATACCGAGCGCCGTACAGGAGAAGATGCCAGGTTAGTACACAAAACAGCACACTGACACCAGGACACATAGGCACATAAATCGCCCCCCAGGCCCCCCCAGACACCCCCAGATCACCCCCCAGCCCCCCCCAGCCCCCAGTCACAGTGTCACTGATTGCAGTGACCATTTATTTAGTGATCACTGCAATCAGTGACATTTGTGACTGTAAAAGTGTCAGTACATTTAGTTTTAGGTCCAGTGTAGCCCCCTAACCCACCCCTAATAAAGGTTTAACCCCCTGATCACCCCCCAGATAACCCTTTCACCCCCTATCACCACTGTCACTAAGCAATCATTTTTCTGATCGATGTCTTAGCGTCGGTGATGCTGATCGGTAGCCAGTAATTTTTTTTAGGTTCGCCGCAGGTTTTTATAGCGTCGGGTACCCCCATATATTACCTAATGAAGGTTTAACCCCCTTGATCTCCCCCCAGGTAACCCTTTCACCCCCTATCACCACTGTCACTAAGTTATAATTTTTCTGATCGATGTCTTAGCGTCGGCGATGCTGATCGGTAGCCAGTAATTTTCTTTAGGTTCGCCGCAGGTTTTTATAGCGTCGGGTACCCCCATATATTACCTAATAAAGGTTTAACCCCCTTGATCACCCCCCAGGTAACCCTTTCACCCCCTAGCACCGCCGTGGCTATGCGATCATTTTTCTGATCGATGTCTTAGCGTCGGTGATGCTGATCGGTAGCCAGTAATTTTTTTTAGGTTCGCCGCAGGTTTTTATAGCGTTGGGTACCCCCATATATTACCTAATAAAGGTTTAACCCCCTTGATCGCCCCCCCAGGTAACCCTTTCACCCCCTATCACCACTGTCACTAAGCGATAATTTTTCTGATCGATGTCTTAGCGTCGGCGATGCTGATCGGTAGCCAGTAATTTTTTTTCAGGTTCGCCGCAGGTTTTTATAGCGTCGGGTACCCCCATATATTACCTAATAAAGGTGTAACCCCCTTGATCACCCCCCAGGTAACCCTTTCACCCCCTAGCACCGCCGTCACTATGCGATCATTTTTCTGATCGATGTCTTAGCGTCGGTGATGCTGATCGGTAGCCAGTAATTTTTTTTAGGTTCGCCGCAGGTTTTTATAGCGTCAGGTACCCCCATATATTATCTAATAAAGGTTTAACCCCCTGATCGCCCCCCAGGTAACCCTTTCACCCCCTATCACCACTGTCGCTAAGCAATCGTTTTTATGATCGTTGTCTTAGTGTCGGTGATGCCGATAGGTAGCCAGTAATTTTTTTTTAGGTTCGCCGTCAGGTTTTTATATAGCGTCAGGTACCCCCATATATTACCTAATAAAGGTTTTAACCCCCTAATTGCCCCTAGTTAACCCTTTCACCAGTGATCATCATATAAGTGTTACGGGTGACGCTGGTTAGTTAGTTTGCTTTTTATAGTGTCAGGGCACCCGCCGTATATAACCCAATAAAGGTTTAACCCCCTGATCGCCCGGCGGGTGATATCAGTTAGGTTTTAGCGTCAGAGAGGGTCTGCGTCACACCCCAGGCAGCGTCAGGTTAGTGCCAGTAGCGCTAACACCCACACGTGAAGCATACACCCCTCTTAGTGGTGTAGTATCTGATCAGCTCAATATCTGATCTGATCAGATCTATACTAGCGTCCCCAGCAGTTTAGGGTTCCCAAAAACGCAGTGTTAGCGGGATCAGCCCAGATACCTGCTAGCACCTGCGTTTTGCCCCTCCGTCCAGCCCAGGCCACCGAAGTGCAGTATCGATCGATCACTGTCACTTGCAAAACACAACACACATAACTGCAGCGTTCGCAGAGACAGGCCTGATCCCTGCGACTCCAGTGCTGTAGGAGGTAATTTCACCACCACAGTTAAAAAAAAAAAGCATATATGCCAAAGCATTGGGGCAGCAGGAGCGGAGGAGCGATTTTGCTCCTAATGCCGCGTATATACGGTCGAAATTCCGACGGAGGCTTGCCCGTGGAAAAGTCTGACCATATGTACGCGGCATAACTTTTGCGAGAAGATGCCCCCATGCTTCGGCATATATAAATGGTGCATGTATGCCCATCATTAGAAGTGGATGGATGAAGGGCGGTATTCTAATGGTGGGCATACCCACCGATCAATCTTTTTTTTTCGTTCAGCCAACAGGCTGCATGAAAAAAAAGATTACAATACATGTCCAACAAGGACCAGCAACGTACTGGTATGTTGCTGGACTTTGAATGTTTATACCAGAATGATGCCTGCGGGTTTAGGTATCATTCTTTTCAGCCAGCGGCCGGCTTTCATGTAAAAGCAATCCTAGTGGCTAATTAGCCTCTGGACTGCTTTTACAAGCAGTGGGAGGGAATGTCCCCCCCCTGGATATAAAAAGCGCCATTGGGAAATTGGGAAAGCATTTTATCACACCGATCTTGGTGTGGTCAGATGCTTTGAGGGCAGAGGAAAGATCTAGGGTCCAATAGACCCCAGTTTTTTCAAAAAAGAGTACCTGTCATTACCTATTGCTATCATAGGGGATATTTACATTCCCTGAGATAACAATAAAAGTGATAAAAATAAATAAATATGGAAGCAACAGTTTAAAAATAAAATAAAAAAGCAAAATTAATAATAAAAAAAAAAAAAAAAAAAAAGCACCCCTGTCCTGCCCTGCTCTTGCCCAATGGCGAACGCAAGCGTCGGTCTGGCGTCATATGTAAACAGCAATTGCACCATGCATGTGAGGTATCACCGCGAAGGTCAGATCAAGGGCAGTAATTTTAGCAGTAGACCTCCTCTGTAAATCTAACGGGGTAACCTGTAAATGCTTTTAAAGGCTTTTAAAAATGTATGTAGTTTGTCGCCAATGTGCGTTTGTGCGAAATTTTAAAGCATGTCGTGTTTGGTATCTATGTACTCGGCCTAAGATCATCTTTTTTATTTCATCAAACATTTGGGCAATATAGTGTGTTTTAGTGCATTAAAATAAAAAAAAGTGTATTTTTTCCCAAAAAAATGCGTTTGAAAAATCGCTGCGCAAATACTGTGTAGAAAAAAAAAATGCAACACCCACCATTTTATTCTGTAGGGCCTTTGCTTTAAAAATATATATAATGTTTGGGGGTTCAACATAATTTTCTTGCAAAAAAAATATGTTTTCATGTAAACAAAAAGTGTCAAAAAGGGCTTTGTCTTCAAGTGGTTAGAAGAGTGGATGTAAGCTTCCTAATGTTGTGTATAAAATGCCAGAACAGTTCAAACCCCCCCAAATGACCCCATTTTGGAAAGTAGACACCCCAAGCTATATACTGAGAGGCATGTCGAGTCCATGGAATATTTTATATGTTGACACAAATTGCGGAAAAAATTATTTTTTTTTTTTTTGCACAAAGTTGTCACTAAATGATATATTGCTCAAACATGCCATGGGCATATGTGGAATTACACCCCAAAATACATTCTGTTGCTTCTCCTGAGTACAGGGATACCACATGTGTGAGACTTTTTGGGAGCCTAGCCGCGTACTGGACCCCAAAAACCAAGCACCGCCTTCAGGCTTTCTAAGGGTGTCAATTTTTGATTTCACTTCTCACTGCCTATCACAGTTTCGGAGGCCATGGAATGCCCAAATGGCACAAAACCCCCCCAAATGACCCCATTTTGGAAAGTAGACACCCCAAGCTATTTGCTGAGAGGTATTGTGAGTATTTTGCAGATCTCGCTTTTTGTCACAAAGTTTTGAAAATTGAAAAAAAAAAGAAAAAAAAAAAATGTTCTTTCTTCATTTTCAAAAACAAATGAGAGCTGTAAAATACTCACCATGCCTCTCAGCAAACAGCTTGGGGTGTCTACTTTCCAAAATGGGGTCATTTGGGGGGGTTTTGTGCTATTTTGGCATTTTATGGCCTTCAAAACTGTGATAGGTAGTGAGGAGTGAAATCAAAAATTTGCGCCCTTAGAAATCCTGGAGGCGGTGCTTGGTTTCCGGGGTCCCGTACGTGGCTAGGCTCCAAAAAGTCCCACACATGTGGTATCCCCGTACTCAGGAGAAGCAGCAGAATGTATTTTGGGGTGCAATTCCACATATAACCATGGCATGTGTGAGCAATATATCATTTAGTGACAACTTTTTGTAATTTTTTATTTTTTTTTGTCATTATTCAATCACTTGGGACAAAAAAAATATATTCAATGGGCTCAACAGGCCTCTCAGCAATTTCCTTGGGGTGTCTACTTTCTAAAATGGGGTCATTTGGGGGGGTTTTGTACTGCCCTGTCATTTTAGTACCTCAAGAAATGAGATAGGCAGTCATAAATTAAAAGCTGTGTAAATTCCAGAAAATGTACCCTAGTTTGTAAACGCTATAACTTTTGCGCAAAACGATAAATATACGCTTATTGACATTTTTTTTACTAAAGACATGTGGCTGAATACATTTTGGCCTAAATGTATGACTAAAATTGAGTTTATTCGATTTTTCTTATAACAAAAAGTAGAAAATATCATTTTTTTTCAAAATTTTCGGTCTTTTTCCGTTTATATCGCAAAAAATAAAAATCGCAGAGGCAATCAAATACCATTAAAAGAAAGCTCTATTTGTGGGAAGAAAAGGACGCAAATTTCGTTTGGGTACAACATTGCATGTCCACACAATTTACAGTTAAAGCAGCGCAGTGCAAAATTCTGAATTCACCTCTGGTCCTTTAGCTACCAAATGGTCCGGGGCTTAAGTGGTTAATGTAACATTCTAACGAAGATTTCAATGCACAACATTTAAACGATGCAAAAATTTGGAGCGTGACGAATGTGCTATCTCCATTACGAAGGCTTGTTTTACCAGAAGATGCGCTCCCGTCTCATAGTTGCTTGTGAGCATGCGCGCTTTTGGAAGAGTCGTAAAAGCATACACATGAACCATTTTCTCGTCACAAAACAGGCCGACGAGAAACACGACAAGGAAATCTGGAATCCTGACGAGAAAATAGAGAGTAGGTTCTCTATTTTCTCGTCGAGATTCACGGCAATTTTCTTGTCGTAAAACCATACACACGAACGGTTTTCTCGACAAAAAAGCTCACGCGGCACTTTTCTTGCCGTTTTTGGACGAGAAACTCGGTCGTGTGTACTAGGCTTGAGACGTAAAAATTGTCCTTTTGGGACAGCTGACAGCCAGGAACGGTGATGGCAGGAATCCAATGGTATATACCCGTTCCTGTCTGTTGCTTTAAAGGGAGTAGATGTGATATTCTGTCACTTTATATTTCAATTTTCAGATCCAAAAAATGGATTTGAGTGGAACTGGTTTCATAGGCGAGTATGATGCCCCTATCATTGTTGTTCAAAAAAGACAGGAAAGGGGCGACAGATTCAGCATCAACATCCCATACCCATTTGGCCATAAAGAGATTGGCCATACTGGGAGCGAACTTCGCTCCCATGGCCACACCCTTTGTTTGAAGATAATGGGAGCCATTGTGCCAAAATAATTATGTTCCATCGAGAAGTCCAACAGCTCCATCACGAAGTGACATTGCGTGGTGGAGATGTTGGAGTCCCGATAGAGAAAGTGTTGCACCACCTCATGGCCCAATTAATGAGATATTGCTGTGTGATGCGACATCAGCAGTGATTAACATATAAGATGTCTTCCACTCAATTGCCCCCAGCAGATTAATTACATGCTTAGTGTCTTTTAGAAAAGGAGTGCCCTACACCAATGGTTGTAGATAGTAATCAATATATTTTCCCACACATGATGTGATGGAGTCTAAACCACTGATGATGGGCCTTCCTGGGGGATTGACCAGAGTCTTATGGACTTTGGGTAAAATATACATAACTGGTGTAGCGGGTATATGCTTTTCTATCATGTTTGAATTTGGTGGGGAACCTGTGATGTGTGGTTCCCTGGGGCCCAGCGGGTGGCGCTGTCACTTTGGGCCCGGGGTTGAGCCATCGTTGCAGTGGTATACCCTTTTTGGCCTCTCGCAGCATGAGTACAGCGGGGCGGAGGTTCCGCTGGGCTTGCTGGGGGAGGGTATAAAGGGGTCGGCCATTTTTGGTCACGGGGGGAATCCCAGGCACCTTCAGCCTGAGGATGGTGTTTCGTGTGGAGGATATGGGTGGCCTAGGCCTAAAGGGCCCCCGGAGCTCGTGTTCCATCCCAGGCACCTTCAGCCTGGGGTGAGGTACTCAGATGGAGGTCTGGAGCCCTGTGTCTTTTGCTGGGTTCCGCGGGGAGAAGGATCTCCCAGGGGACCCCGGGAGTGGGTACCCGAATCCAGAGGCGTAAGGGACCGGAGGGGGTACTCACCTGAAGACCTGGTGCAGCAGATTGCCGGTGCCGGGTGAGCCTCCGGAGACCGCCTGGAGGGATGTTCTCCCCTGACAAGAGACCAAAAGCCACTTTCAGGAAGGAAAGAGGATAGTAAGTTGTGCCTGGGCCTACTCGCATCCACACCCCCTGTCTGTTCTGTTCGTTGACGGAGTTCAACTGACTGTGTTTCACTCTGATGCAAGAAGAATAAAGGAGTGTTGAACTTTTGATGGTGTGGGGCTCACTTTACTGACAGACACTGTTCAATATGGAAGGTGGAGGTTCCAAGGACAGGACACCGACCTGAAGGTAAAGAAACTTTGCTGACACCTCACAGGTAATTGTGGTGGAGGCTTGGCGTGGTGACCCCACACTCTCTCCTCCAGAGAAACCCCTAGACACTAAGAAGAACGAAGCCAGGGAGAGAGAGAGAGAGAGGGGGCCGCTACACTGGTAACCAAGGCGCCAAGGGTACCAGATGTTCTTTCTCTTTTTTGTTTAATATCCCCATATCATGACCCTTATTAATTAAAGTTTTCAAATCCTGTTTAAACCTAACTGTTGGATCTGATGGTAACAAAGAGTAAAGCCCCGTACACACGATCGGATAACCTATGGATTTTCGTCCGATGGATTTGTCCATCGGATATCCGATGAAACAGTTTTCCATCAGTCTTGCCCACACACCATCAGTCAAAAAACCGACCGTTCCAAACGCGGTGACGTAAAACACTCCGATGAGCCGAGAAAAATGAAGTTTAATGCTTCTGAGCATGCGTCAACTTGATTCTGAGCATGCGTGGGTTTTTGATCCGATGGACTTGCCCATAGACGATCGGAAATTCCCATCGGTTTTTTATCCATCGGAAAATTTTAAAACAAGTTCTATTTTTTACAACCGATGGAAAAAAGACAGATGGGTACCATACACGATCGGTTGGTCTGATGAAAACCATCTGATAGAATCCTTGACATCTCATTTGAATAGGATTCCTTATCCAAAATGACAATAGCTCCGCCCTTATCTGCAGGACGTACAACTATGTCTTTCCTATTGCACAAGGTCTCCATTCCAGCCATAATATCATGTTGAGGTTTTACCAGTTTTGTTCTTAAATTGGCTAAATCCTTAATTACTAGGTCACAGAAGGTTCCTCCCCCTCTGCTCCCTCTCTTGCGTCGCCATTTCTTTTGTTTCTTCCCCTGCTGGCCCACTGAAAATCCTGTCCAGACCTGTTATCAGCTGGATGTTGACTGTAAGAGGGGTAGGATCTAGATTACGATGCTCCTGGGTTATTAGCTAGAGGGGTGAATCTATTGCTAGTACTGATCCCCTGGCGATTCTGACCATCAATAGTACCCCTAGGGTCTCGTGTATCATTATAATTATTATAAACATGATTACTTTTCCTATGTCTCCATGGGGGTGGTGATTGATGAAAAGGGCGAGAGAAAGAACCTCTCCTACCTCCCCTCCCTCTCGGTTGATTGGGGTACTGTTGTGGGCCCCTCCCTCTATGGGGGTTGGGTGAAGAAGGATGATGCATATGAAAAGCATCAGAATAATTCAGTTGCTCTGCATCTGTGGATTAGTTTGAAAGCAACCCAATAACCACTGCAGAACAGATATGCCCATATATACACTGTGATATTAGTAATAAACTGACCTTTAATAACAGTATTCTATTCCATCCCAGAGCAGGAGGTCGCGGGCCAAATCAGAGGGCTCCGCGGGTCACATGTGGCCCCCGGGCCACTGGTTGGGCACCCCTGATGTAAACGAAAGGATAGGTGCCATCTTGTGGACCATTTTAATACTGCAGGGGAAGAAAAACATATATAATATCTTCAAAAGATAAATTAAATTGAAAGATATGAATATTCCGATACCCTTCCAAATTGTCAAACAAAGTTAAAGGATGCGCTCCTCCTCAGTGCCAAACAGTTTGAACAACAAAATAATATATATTTGTTTATGGTTTGCACTTTTTGAGTATATGTATATATGTTGTGCACTCATCACTGCATTTATATGTTGTACACTCATCACTGCAATTTATATGTTTATTATCCAGCGCTGCACTTTTTTCTATACATTCATCCTTTGTGCCCCATATCAGGGTTATAGTGCTTAGCTGACGGATATCCTTCACGTTTTTTTTTTATTTTGTTCACAAATTTTGTCCTTTAATTTTGACACTTACACCTAGCGCAATTTTTTCTAGTTTTTATTATACTTTTTTTGATATACGCTATTTGCTGCTGGTCCCTAGGAGCCTCAGATGGGATGTCAACCCACAGAAAGAGGATAGTGAACTAGCAGAATGGATCAAATATTTCAATGAGGCAGGGGTTAACTTCTTACAGTTTTTGGTGGCCAAAAAGAAAAGAAAGCTAACCATGTTGGACATTGAAATTAATATTATCAAAAGTAAGCTAGTTCCCTTTAGAACTGAACAGGACTATACTCAAAAATCAGAGGCACTAAAAAAATCTACTGATTAAGCAAGAGTCCGAACAAAAAACAAAGAAAAAGAAGAAGTATAATAGGGATGTGAAAGATTACAGGGAAAATGTAGTGTTTAAATGACAGGTTGTACCGTCTCCTGACCCTCTATCTGGTGCTGCAGCCATCATGCCCCACCCTACACCTGTAGCCTCAGGAAACAGTACCATACGGGGAGACAACCAACTGAATTATTCTGATGCTTTTCATATGCATCATTCTTCTTCACCCAACCCCCATAGAGGGAGGGGCCCACAACAGTACCCCAATCAACCGAGAGGGAAGGGAGGTAGGAGAGGTTCTTTCTCTCGCCCTTTTCATCAATCACCACCCCCATGGAGACATAGGGAAAGTAATCATGTTTATCATAATTATGATACATGAGACCCTAGGGGTACTATTGATGGTCAGAATCGCCAGGGGATCAGTACTAGCAATAGATTCACCCCTCTAGCTAATAACCCAGGAGCATCGCAATCTAGATCCTACACCTCTTACAGTCAACATCCAGCTGATAACAGATCTGGACAGGATTTTCAGTGGGCCAGCAGGGGAAGAAACAAAAGAAATGGTGACGCAAGAGAGGGAGCAGAGGGGGGAGGAACCTTCACTCCAAAAAAAAAAGGAAAATCTAGATGCAAATGGTATCATTAACCTCAGTACTAAGGAATTATCTAGGGAGGAACTCCTAACTTTGAATAAAGGACTTAAATTTGTACCGCCACGGAACCATAACAAGTTCCAGACATTTATAGATGTGCAAAAATACACACGTAAGCTTAACATTAAAAAGATAAGTTTTGAGCAACCCCGCTAGACAACTAGCTAGGGAAGCATCGGCCATTGTCCATTCAGGGATGGCCAATGCTTCGCTCTTCAACCCTCCGGGAAACTTGGCACCCAATGTCAACGTCTTCCGTGACCTAGTAATTAAGGATTTAGCCAACTTAAGAACAAAACTGGTAAAACCTCAACATGATATTATGGCTGGAATGGAGACCTTGTGCAATAGGAAAGACATAGTTGTACGCCCTGCAGATAAGGGCAAAGCTATTGTCATTTTGGATAAGCAATCCTATTCCAATGAGATGTCAAGGATTCTATCAGATCCCGACACTTAATCTTTGTTACCATCAGATCCAACAGTTAGGTTTAAACAGGATTTGAAAACTTTAATTAATAGGGGGCATGACATGAGAATATTAAACAAAAAAGAGAAAGAACATCTGGTACCCTTGGCGCCTTGGTTACCAGTTATGTATATATTACTCAAAGTCCATAAGACTCTGGTCAATCCCCCAGGAAGGCCCATCATCAGTGGTATAGACTCCATCACATCACGTGTGGGAAAATATATTGATTACTATCTACAACCATTGGTGTAGGGCACTCCTTCTTTTCTAAAAGACACTAAGCATGTAATTAATCTGCTGGGGGAAATTGAGTGGAAGACATCTTATATGTTAATCACTGCTAATGTCGCATCGCTCTACACAGCGATATCTCATTGATTGGGCCATGAGGCGGTGCAACACTTTCTCTATCGGGACTCCAACATCTCCACCACGCAGTGTCACTTTGTGATGGAGCTGTTGGACTTCTCGATGGAACATAATTATTTTTGGCACAATGGCTCCCATTATCTTCAAACAAAGGGTGTGGCCATGGGAGCGAAGTTCGCTCCCAGTATGGCCAATCTCTTTATGGCCAAATGGGAGGAAGATGTGGTTTTGAAGGATAAGCCACCCCAGCTCATCTTATGGAAAAGGTTCATAGATGATATCTTATGTGTATGGGATGGTGATGCTGAATCTGTCACCACTTTTTTGAACAACAATGATAGGGGCATCATACTCACCTATGAAACCAGTTCCACTCAAATCCATTTTTTGGACCTGAAAATTGAAATATAAAGTGACAGAATTATCACAGCTACTCACTTCAAAGCAACAGACAGGAACGGGTATATACCATTGGATTCCTGCCATCACCGTTCCTGGCTGTCGGCTGTCCCAAAAGGTAAATTTTTACGTCCAAGGCAGAATTGCACCAATTTAGAGGAGTTCTCTAGAGAGGCCCAGGTTCTCAAATATAGATTCATAGCCAAGGGCTATGACAATGGAGTCCTTAACACCTTGATTACAGAAGTGGGGATTAGGGATCGCCAAACCCTCTTGGGTGATAAATCACCCCAAGTAGAAAATAGAGAGGATTTTGGATTAACCTTTCTCACAACTTATTCTAGCCAGCATTGGGCAATCAAAATAATATTTAAAAGGCACTGGCCGGTCATTAAAAATGATAGGATCCTTGGACCACTGTTGTCAGACAACCCACGTGTACTTTTTAAAGGGGCCTCTAACCTCAGGCACTCTATAGCACCCAATGTCCCTGATCCACCTACGAGGCCAACTTTCTTTGGAGACCTGAAGGGCCTTTATCCCTGAAGAAAGTGCAAGGTTTGTAGGGTAAATGCACTACGCGAGAGGAGATTAACAGAATTCACATCAGTGGGCACAGGTGTCACATATCCAATTAAGTCATTCATGACATGCACCACCAAATGTGTAGTATACCTCCTAAGGTGCCCATGTGGTCTAGAATATTATTATCCAGCGCTGCACTCTTTTCTATACATTCATCCTTTGTGCCCCATATCAGGGTTATAGTGCTTAGCTGCAAAATATACTTCACGGTTTTATTTTATTTTGTTCACAAATTTTGTCTTTTAATTTTGACACTTACACCTAGCGCAAATTTTTCTAGTTTTTATTATGCATCTTAGTATTGACTCCTTGCAATCGCTGCAAAACATGCATCTCAGCATTTACCTATTTTTGCAATCACTGCAAAACATGCATCTCAGTATAAACTCCTTGTAATTGCTGCAAATACATGCATCTTAGTGTTTACCCTCTTGCAATCGCTGCAAAACACGCATCTCAGCATATACCCATTTTTGCAATCCCTGCAAAACATGCATCTCAGTATATACTCCTTGCAATCGCTGCAAAAACATGCATCTCAGCATATACCTATTTGCAATCGCTGCAAACATGCAGCTCAACATATACTCCTTGCAATCACTGCAAGTACACGTCTCAGCATAACTCCTTGCAATCGCTACAAGCACACTCAGTGGTGCTCATACAACCCGCTTCATTTTTTAGTGGCACTTAATCGGTCACTCGTCTCCAGTGGCATTCATACGAGCCACTCATCCTTTTCGTCTGTCTTTTCTCTCTCAGGTCAGTCGAGTTCAGGTTCCATCCTGTGCCAGGTTGGACGTTATTTCCCAGGTTAAAAAAAAAAAACGCTATGTTTGCATCTTCACCAGGGCCAGTCGCATACAAGGGGGACACAAAAAAAAAGAAAGTTAAATAAATATTGTTGCACTCATGTCACCCCTACTGCAGGTGTTCCCGGTTGACCGAGTTTCGATCCTAACCAGGATCTCGCAACTAGAGCGTCAGTCAGGGCGTAGTTAATGGGCTTTTCTATCACATCATTCTGCAGCACCCTTTCACTATACCGTTATTTCACATACATCATTGGACGTGATCTCCAGGCGTTAGTTCTGTCACATATGTCTATACATGACACTCTGTTTTAGAAGGGCGACCCTTCACCTCGCAGATAAGGTCTCTTAACAGTAGGCTTGCTGGAAGTGCATGTGTTAGCAGGCCAAGCACACGTCACCCACTACAGACCACAACATTCCTACGTAGGCCGTACCAGACTTCTACTTCTCGCCCGAGTACGCCCTGGGGTTCTGGTCTTCAGGTTTGTGCTCGCCACAGACAGGCACCCGAGCTATCGGTTATCTGGCCAGTCACCTCCTGGCCCACCTCGATCGCCACGCACTCTTATGAGTTTTAAAAATTTCCACTCTACATAAGTTCTGCACAACAGAACTCTGTCAGCTCCTGTCTACCCTTATCATTCCCTTTTCTGTACTTCCCCCATTTTCCTCCTCTCTGAGTTTCCTCTTTACCACTCCACTCTGTATCCTATGGCTACGACTCCTCGCAACAGTTCGGACATCCAGACCAGAGTCACACTTTTGAAAGTTCGCCCACCCATGGCCCTCCCTGACCTGGTCATGGTCCCGATGACAGCTTCTCCTTCTGCAGGTACACCAGGCCCTACACCTATCGTCCTCCCAGCTCATCTTGTCCCGACCAGCGTCAGGGGGGGAATATATTGGAGGGCAAAGACGTCAATTGGCATCCCTGTTAATCTCAGCCCATGACTTAGCTGACAACAAATCATACACCTGGGGGGATGTCTCAGTGGTTGTCAAGTCGAGGGACCCCAGCCTCAGTCGTAAGCTGTCAGCCACTGAGTTCGCCCCAGCCTTTGGGATGTTCAGAGACGTACTTTGTTCAGCCACCCTCAGCAGGAGGGAGGAGCTGGACTTACACCTTTATGCAGTGACAGATCTTGCTTACAAATATGGAGGTTTTGCCTTCCACGACTACCATTGGTCGTTTTCAGCCAAAGCAGCAGCGAGACTTGCCCAGTTCCAGATCGGCTCTGACTGGAGCCTCACAGACGCGGAACTCTTTTGTCGCCACTTCGCCCACCAAGCTGACGTTTTCGCCCAGTCCCTCACTTGAACCTGTCACACCAGGCCCAGTGTCACAGGGTTATCCATTATTCGGACGATTTTCTGCTCATCGAAAAGTCGGACATACCCCCCGGTAGATCTAGACAAGCTAAGAGAGGTCTTCAACAATCTCAATGAACACATAGTGGAAGGCCCAACACATTTCATACGTTTCTTAGGCCTGCCTTCTGAAGAATTAGCTTGTGTTAGGTCGGTTATTCACGAGTTTACCCGGTCACAGGAGTGTACTAAAAGACAGCTGCAGTCCTTGATAGGGATGCTCAATTTCGCTATGAGAATTATTCCTTAGGGGCGGTCGTTCATCTCATGACTCTTAGACTTTCTCGCCCGAGTGCAGGACCCCGACCAAGTCCTCAACTAGACGCAGCAGCAATAGCAGACTTGGCTATGTGGGACAAGTTCCTCATCAACTGGAACGGCATATTAATGTTTTTCCCTCAGTATCAGCTCAGTCGCCCCAGGTAGTCACAGATGCTGCAGCCTCCACTGGCTTTGCTGCAATTTTTGGCCATCACTGGTTCGCCAGACCTTGGCCCCCGGAAATCTGCCTGATTCCTGGTTTCCCTTGATCTTGTCATTGTTCGAGTTGTACCCCATCGTGGCAGCTGCTCAAGTCTGGGCCCACACGTGAACAGGTCAGACAGAGCTCTTTACCACAGACAACCAGGCTACAGCCGACATCATTAATAAGGGTAGATCCAAGTCGCTCCCCGTCATGTCCTTCCTGCGCAGGCTGCTGCAATTATCACTACATCACCAAATTTAACAGTTACTGTGAGCATATCCCTGGCAAGTGCAATGCCGCAGCCGATGCACTGTCCCGCTTCAATTTTGTCTCATTGTTCCAGCAGGAACCTGGAGCCAACCCATCATCCACTCCTATCCCACCTTGGTCTCAACTAACAATGGATTGAAGCCACACCTTGCCAATGCAACCTGGCTCATCAACCACTCACTGTCTAGCAACACACTAAAGGCTTATTGCACAGCCTGGAACACCTACGGTAGGTTCCTTGCCACTTGTCCCGTAACCACAGCAGATGACGTCACTCATGTCCTAGCCTTTATATCTTATTGCCACACACAGCTGGCTCTCGCTCATATCACTATCAGGCTGTACCTGCCCGGCAGTGTTAATTTTGGCAGCAAATTTCTATTTAGTTTTAGTTTTAGTCTTAGGACTAAAATGGCATTTTAGTTTTAGTCCCATTTTAGTCTTCTGAAAGTGTTTTAGTTTTAGTCTTAGTCTTTGACTAAAATGCCATTTTAGTTTTAGTCCCATTTTAGTCATCGTATTTTAGTCGACTAAAATCTCCAGTACATTTTAGTCTAATATAATCATTTTAGTCAACTAAAATTGAATGTTCACAATACACAGCCCCCCAAAGCACAAAGCCCCCCAGAGTGCACAGCCCCAGCCCCCACCCTCTGCACAATACAAACCCCCCCACAGTTCACAGCCACCCACCCTCTGCACAATACAAACCCCCCCACAATACACAGCCACCCACCCTCTGCACAATACAAACCCCCCCACAATACACAGCCACCCACCCTCTGCACAATACAAACCCCCCCACAGTTTACAGCCACCCACCCTCTGCACAATACAAACCCCCCCACAATACACAGCACAGCCCCCCTGCATTCCCAGGAGACCCCCAGTCTCCTGGGACAGCACTGCCAGCGTACTCTAAAGTTAAGAATAAATCACTGCCAGCCCTTTCTCATACACAGCTCCTCCTGTCACTCTCATTGTAAATCAAAGTCTCTAAACTTACCTCATAGCTCCGTTCTTGCATGAACCCGGTCACATGGCTGCTCTCCTCTGAAGATTCATGGATGGTCATGTTACTCTAAAGCAACATGAGGAGGAGGAGCAGGAGGAGGAGAGCAGCCAACAATAATGAAGCTATTGAGGTTAGAAGCTTCATTTTACAATGAATGACACAGGAGGAGGTGTGGTTTAGGAGGAGGGGCTGGCAATGTTTTTTTTCCTAATGATAGATTTTCTGGCAGTGCTGTCCAAGGGCCAGGAGAGGCGGGGCAGCTGGCTTGACCACCCTCCAATGTGTGTCACCCGGGGGCGGACCGCCCGATCCCCGCCCCTATTAGTAAAAAAACAAATATCGGCGTATAACACGCATACACTGTGTTATACACCAATATATACAGTAAATCCATAAGGGTAACCATCCTTCTTGCCATTAACGTCCCGTTTTCGTTCCTTAACGAAAACAGATTTTATTTTCGTCATAGTTTTCGTCAGTTGACGAAAATGTGCTGTACTTTTAGTTTAGTTTTCGTCACTGTAAAAAAGTCTCTGACGAAAATTATGACGAAAACTTTTTCGTTGCCCGGTATTCAGCATTTCATGTCCTTACAGGATCCCGGAAAGCCATCTTTCTTCACAGCCCATACAGTGAATGCCCTGCTGTGCGGTATTCAGAAGCAGCAGCCCGCAACCAATGGCAAACGCTTACCCATCACGAGCGCTTTCTTTAGGGGCATGTCCGAAATCCTCACACATTCCCCTTTGGAGTCTTGCCCAGCCCAGTCATTCAGACGGCCATCTACCTTGCTTTCTACGGCGTCCTATGGCCTAGCGAGTTCACCTCTGATAGCACTAGCAGTCACATACTGTACAGACATCTCCTGACTCGCTTCCCAAGCCACTATGACCTTCATCTTACGGTCTCCAAAACGCAACAAACCGGACCCGGAGTGGATAGCAACTTCTTTCGAACCAGCAACGCATGGTGCCCAGCAACGATCTTTGACCGTCTGCTCTTTGACCTACCCAGCCAGCCAGTCTCCAGCCCGTTACTGCCTTTTCTGGTCAACCCCCTGAGTGGCAGTCAGTTTATTAAACATGTTGGGGTCCTACTGGTCAACTTAGGCCTAGACCCCGGGCGGTATTCTGGACATTTCTTTGGATCGGCGCAGCCTCAGCCACATCTCAGCACGGAGCACCAGACCATGTGACCAAGAAGCAAGGCAGATGAAAGTCTGCCTGCTTCGCCAGATATATATTCCAAACCCTCAAGATGGCCCTTGCCTTCTCCAAGCTCACTCAATGACGTTAGAGGCAATAAAGATACTTCCCTACCTGGTAATTTTTGTCCCCTTTTCTTTCCATAACTACCAGACGACCAAAAGCCACACCTCAGGTCTATTTATGTTGTGAGTCTTGTCGCGTGTTTATGTGATCCACATTTGTCTCGGTCTTAGGGCCACGACCATAAATTAGAAAGCCAGTATGGTGGCCTGAATTTATGGGAGGAGCCCGGAGGGTATTTAACCACTTCAATGCAGGGCATTTCACCCCCTTCCTGCCCAGACCAATTTTTAGTTTTCAGCGCTGTCGCACTTTGAATGACAATTGCGCGGTCATGCAACACTGTACCCAAATGAAATCTTTATGTTTTTTCCCCCCACAAATGGTGCTTTAGTTTGTTGGTATTTGATCATCTCTGCAGTTTTTACTTTTTGCGCTATAAACAAAAGAAGAGCGACAATTTTGAAAAAAACACAATATTTTTTACTTTTTGATTTAATAAATATCATTTTTTTTTTTAAAAAACTATTTTTTTGCTCAGTTTTGGTCGATATGTATTCTTCTACATATTTTTGGTAAAAAAAATCACAATAAGCGTATATTGATTGGTTTGCGCAAAAGTTATAGTGTCTACAAAATAGGGGATAGATTTATTGCATTTTTATTTTTTTTTATTTTTTACTAGTAATGGCGGCGATCTGCGATTTTTTTATGTGACTAAAATTTTCACACAGACTAAATAATATAAACTGATTTTGGTTATTTTTACCAAAGATATGTAGCAGAATTACAAATTCCTAAATTTGTGAAGAAAGATTATCTATTTGCAAAAATGTTTTTCTGACAAATTCAAAACTTTTTTCATTTATTTAGCAAAAAATAAAAAAAAACAGTAGTGACTAAACAACACAAAAAGAAAGCCATACCTGGCTCAAAAAATTATATAAAATATTATTTGGGTACATTGTTGCATGACTGAGTAATTGTCATTCAAAGTGTGCCAGTGGTGAAATCCAAAAAATGGCCTGGGCAGAAAGGGGGTGGAATTGTCAAATTACAGTTTTTGTTTTTATGAGTACATTTCTAATAACATCTTCTGAATCTGGGTTTCAATATCATATTTCTCTTTATTTCTTTTAAACAATCTTTTAATGGTAAGACAACAAATATCCTTTATACACCATTACATATTTTATGCTGATATCAAAATGCTTTTTTGTTCAGAAAAGACAGATTTAGCCCTGGTGCACATTGATGCTACTTTGAAATCGCGCACCTTCACTTGAAGTAGCGCAATTTCAAAGTAGCAAGGTCAGCGCGATTTCAGGTGCGACATCTGTGTGGCTTCATGCACAGATGTCTATTGAAGTCACACCTGAAATCGGCAAAAGTAGTGCAGGAACTACTTTTGCAAATCGGTGCTGCGCCGTAAAATCGGTGTCGCACCGATTAGAACAGCACCATTGCCGCCAATAGGCTGCGACTTGTCATGCGATTTAATCTCTAAAATCGCATGACAAATGTCTCCAATGTGAACCTAGGCTCAATCATAGAAGCAATGGGGCAGCTTCTATATGGGAAGGCAGTCGTAAATGGATCACCATTCACCAACCCTCATGCCCTCTCATTTGAATCTCACTCACTGTAGTTATAGGGGGACAGGTGGCTTTTTAAAAAAAATCTAAAATGTGATCACGCGTCACTCCATGGATCTATTTATGAATCAAGCAGCAGAATTGCTTGTCCATGCTACTTATTAATTTAGCAATGTGTGCCTCCCATCCCTCATTTGGAAAAGGGTTGAAGATTGCTATGTATCCAGGGATGGTTTGTTCCTCCCCTAGCCATTATCAGTTCAGGGTATGTAGATATGTATATAAAGAGTTGACAAATACCCTTTAAAGTTGACACAGTGGATAGGTGTTGGGGAGTTTCAATGCTTTAAGATTCTGTCCTGCAATCATAGTTTTTGACTTGATGGGACTGGAATGTAGACAATGCGAAATGTCCCTGTTTTGAAGGATTTGAAGCCACTAGTTAGATATATGTTAAAGGCTGGAGTATGTGGGACATTATTATATGTGTTCTCTAGAGAGATGGTTTAGAGCTGAGACAGCCATTGGCTCCCGCTGCTGTCAATCAAATCCAATGATGCAAAGGGCGGGGCCCAGTCCTACATTCTGTGTCTATGGATGCTGAATGATAGACTCGGGAGCATACAAGGTAACCCCCGGGGATAGCACTTCTCCTAGGGGGTTATACGATGCGGGGAGGAGCCGCTAGAGCCGCCGAGGGACCCCAGAAGTCGAGGATCGGGGCCACTCTGTGCAAAACGAGCTGCACAGTAGAGGTAAGTATGACATGTTTGTTATTTTAAAAAAATTGAAGCCTTACAATCACTTTAACTTCCATTGATAGAATCTTTGCATGACTCCTTTCTTCTTATGCCGCGTACACACGATCATTTTTCCCGTCGGGAAAAATGAATTTTTTCCTTTGGACGAGAAAAACGATCGTCTGTGGGCTTTTTGCCGTTTTTCCCGACGGGAAAAACGGCATTAATCACGACGAGAAAAATTAGAACATGCTCTAATTTTTCTCGTCGTGATTCCTGTCATTTTTTTCCGCGGCAGTGTTTCCCATAGGGAAACACTGCCGCGGAGCCTACACACGGTCGTTTTTCTCACCAAGAGAAAAAATGACGGGAAAAACGGCCGTGTGTGGGGGAACAAGCCGTTCCCTCGTTTTTCCTGTCGTGATTCACGGCGGTGTTTTCACCGCCGTGAATCACGATCGTGTGTACGCGGTCTTAGAGTCCAGCATAAAACATCTGTTTTCTTCCGAAGTCTCCAAACAAGTGTTGTTCCTTTGTCTCCCAAAACAACTCCGTCCTTTGTCTGAACACATGCCTGTTCAAAATCCCCCCCCCCCCCCCCACTTCCAGTCTGACTGGTTCATTTTCATAACAATAGGAGAGGCTTAGCTTCTAAAACAGCATATGGTCTTAAAAACTATTCACATATAGCTATGATATAAAATCACCCAAAAATATCCATACCAACACAAACCTATAGTGGTGCTTTTTAAAATTTTGCATGAAAATATGCTTTAAGCAATACCAAAAATCTGGCCAAATCAATAGGTGCACAGCTAAAACTGTAAAAAAAAAAAAAAAAAAAATCTGGTCCATAAGGGTTCCAACATTGTAATAGCTGAAGTGGATAACAATTTGAAAAATAACAATTTTCTTAATACCAAAGGAAATAAAATCAAAGAGATAAGATTCTGCAAAATTATATTTAGGTGTTCTTTTTACATAGCATACATAAGGGTGGGTCTAGTTAATGTGGTAAAGCTTCACTTTGTGAAAAATATCCAATCAGATTCAGAGAAAATTAAAAAATAGCATTTTTGCTTGCACGTGATTGGATGATGGAAATCAGCAGAGCCTCACCACAATTACTAAGCTCTGGGGAAAATTAGTGCAACTGCACTTGAAAAAATGCACAGTCTGTTTGCCTTTAGTAAATCCACCCCAGTAGGCTCTAGGGCAGTGTTTCTCAACCTTTTTGCCTTCGGGGAACCCTTGGCAAAAAGTTGAGATCTCGGGGAACCCCTGAAAAAAAAATTCAGATCTAAAGCTCACGGATCATTGGCTCTGATCAGCGAGCTGTAGATATAACAGCAATAAAGAAACAGTATCAAATAATAGAATAGAAGATATTGTAAAAACACTTACCTCCTTAATGTGAAACTTGGGCTTGCTTTTTTCTGCACAGATGCTCAATTCTGGGTCGAACTTGAGATAAGCACACACGGATTTCTTCTTCAACAGAAAGTAAACGATTTCGCTCCTTGCTCTTGATGCTTGTTAAACAGGAAAAAGCTTGCTCACACATGTAGGAAGTAGAAAACTGCAGCAAAACATTCAATGCCTTTCTGTAAATGGCAGGATACTCTTCTTTGACTGAAATCCAGAATTTGTCCAAGGATACATCATCAAACCTCATCCTGAGGGTACGATCAGACTGCAAATCGCAAATTTCTTCCTGTTCTTTTAAATTCAAGTTCTCTGACTGAACAGAGAATGGGTTCCTCACCCAATCATATATTTGTGTTGACAGAGAAGGAAAATAATATTCCATTTTGCTCTGCAATACATCCAGGTGGCTTTCAATTAGATTTGAAACTTGCTGGTATCCTTCCTCACTTCCAAGGCCAAGCAACAGAGGAAACATCTCCAGATTTCCTTTCACAACATGGCTTTTCCAAAGATTCAATTTTCTTTTGAATCCAAGAATCTTGTCACTTGAAGTCATGATATTCTCTCCAGAACCTTGCATAGACTTGTTCAGCAGGTTCATATGATTAAAAATGTCCGCTAAGTATGCCAGTTTCTGCAGCCACTCTTCATCTTCAAAGCACTCAGCAAAATCTAACCTACAAATTTCTTCAAAGTACTTCTTTAGTTCTTCTTTCAGCTCAAACACTCTGTGGAGAACTCGTCCTCTGCTAAGCCACCTGATTTCTGTATGTAGCAGGAGATTTACGTGGTCCTTCTTCATGTTTTCACAAAGTTTTTGGAACATTCTTGAGTGAACTGGTCTTTGTTTAATAAAGTTCACCATTTTTGTCACATCATCCAGAACACTTTTCAGCTCAGCTCCAAGAGTTTTGGACATGAGCACTTCTCTATGAATAAAGCAGTGTGTTGTCACAACATTAGGATTTTCTTTTTTTACAAGTGAGGAAAAGCCTTTCATGGAGCCAACCATTGATGGGGCACCATCAGTACAGATTCCAACACAACCATTCCATGACAGTCCTTGGGATTCCAGATAGGCAGACAAAACATTAAATATATCTTGACCCTTGGTTGTTTCAGGCAGCTCTTTGCAGCAGAAAAAGTTTTCTTGAATTTCACCACCATTTTCAAATCGTACAAATGTTACAAGTTGACATGCGTTGGTGATATCGGTGGACTCATCAACCTGGATAGCGAAGCTGTTTTTTTTAAGGATATCACACAAGACCTCTTCAACATCTTGTGACATGTCATCAATACGCCGACTTATTGTACTGTCTGAGAGTGGAACCTTTTCAATTTCCTTTATTGCAGCTGCTCCTAGCATGTGATTTACAATAATTTTACATGCTGGCATTATTATATTCTCACCAACTGTGTGACTTTTTCTTTTCTGGGCAATAATTTCTGCCACCAAATAGCTTGCTTCCTGTGCTTTTTTACTAATGGAGACTTTTTTAACAAAAGCTGAACTTTGCTTGCTTTGAGATTCCAATAGCCTTTTGAAATAATCGGCACCTTTAGATGCCAAATGGCCATGGTTTGTAGTAAAGTGTCTTTTCAGTTTTGCTGGAGCCATTGCTGTATTTGCAAGTTGTTTGCCACAAATAAGGCACAATGGAATGGGACAATGTGGATCACCTGTCCATGAAAAACCCATAGTTAGGTAACTTTCACTGTAAAGGCGGACTTTTTTGGGATCAAGCACTGTGCTGCTGGTGCATGCAAAGGACTCAGGATGTTGTAATTCTTCCTCACTAGCCTTATCAGAATTTTCTGTAGTAGAAGATGAAGCTGTACTATCCTCCTGTACCTCACTCCTTCTCCTCACAAAACGCCACATTGGACCTTGAGCCATTTTGTTTTTAAAACCACTAATGAAAAAAAAAAAAAGTATACTACCATAAATAAACCACACTATCACTAATAACTGCAATATATAGCAAAAGTCCTTCTGCAATGCAATTACACAAATCTGGTTCTCAGTGCTAAACCTACATACACTGCATCGCTGCTCAGTGGAAAATACACTCTGCAATGCAAAATATCAATGCAGTTGAAAAACTCGACACACCTGTCTCTGCAAGGCACAAAGAAAAAAAATGTTTTTTCTGTGAGCACAGGCACAGTACTATTCTGGAGGTTACCAGGGCACAGTGCAATGTGGAGGTCTTCAGGGCACACATAACATTTTCTGTGTGCCCTGTTGACAGCAGAGCACTGGTATCATGTATGTATTGTATGCATACATTTTTCTGCATAGAAATCACGCAGTGTAACATAGTACTTACAAGAGTGGTTGCTGTTCCGTCAACTGTGTGCTCTTCTGCTTTGGAAGTACCGCTTCCTGTAGGTCGGTTTCAGTTCAGTTCTGAAGCTGCAATGTCGTCCCCTGATTTGTAGCACAATCAGCCCTGCAGAAAGTGGTAAATTAGTCATGTTAGTAAAAGGACAGAGCACAGGGGGTCAGTACAGTGCAGAAGAGGTTGACATCATCATAGTACTTACAAGAGTGGTTGCTGTTCCGTCAACTGTGTGCTCTTCTGTTTTGGAAGTACCGCTTCCTGTAGGTCGGTTTCAGTCCAGTTCTGAAGCTGCAGGCCGAACTGCCCAACAGAAAGTGATACATTGGTAAATTTTCCTAAAAAGGACAGAAGGCAGAGTACAGCCGGGAGATCACCAGGGCACAGTACAATCCCCCCTATATACATGTGAACACATGCCCCTTAGGGTTGCCACCTTTTCTTCAAGCCAAACCCGAACACTTTAGTGGCGCACAACATCTTTTTTTTTTTTTTTGTATATGCTTGAAGATTGTAAAAGACAAGACCTGGGACACTTGGTTGCCTCCAGGAGAACAGTAATGCGTAGCGCAGTGGATGTGGCCAAATTGTGAGTGTTATGGATGGAATACAGGGGTCAGGAATATTTACTGTGCAAAATGCAGGGGACAGGAGTGTGGAATGCATAGTAGGAGTCATGACTCCAAAACAAAAAGAGTACAGCAGTCAGGGGTGTGTAGGGGTAGAGAAGAGCGCAAAATTCCCCCCGCAAGCAATACTCTCCTCCATGTTACACTTTTATCAAATATTCCAGCTCCCTCTCCTGCAAAAAAGAAATAAAAAAGCCAGCACTAATCTTTATGCTCACTCTCCACCCCACCAACAAAAATAATTCCCCCTCAAAACAAATCCTCTTCCCCTTCCTCAGCACACGTCCTCCTCCACTATCCCCAGTCCTAGCCCCCCTTCTTCCTCATCCCAGCACTTATCCCTGCCCCCCTCAATTCCCCCTCCTAGTAGAAATCCTCTTTCCCAACCAGTACAAACCCTCCTTCCCCCAATACCCCTCTCAGAAATAATCCTCTGCCACCACCAAATCCTACCTCCGAGCACAGCCTCCCATTCCAGTAGAACACCCCTCCCCCCAACAAAAAAATCTCTTGTAGTATAAATCTTTCTCCTCCTCCCACTCCCCCACCAAAAAAAAGAAGGAAATCCCACTTCTAGCACAAACCTCTCCTTAAAAAAAAATCCCCCTTCCAATTCTCTCCCCCAAATCCCCCCTTCCAGCACAACATGCTCCCCATCCTGGAACAATTCCTCTCCCCTTGTCCTCTCCAGCGCAAATCCTCTTTCCTCCAAGCCCCTCCTACACAAATCCTCTCCCCAGTTCCATCACATATCTTCTCACCTTAATCCCCCCTGCCAGTACAAAAACTTTACCCCCACAAACAAATCCTTTCCCCCCTTCAAACACGTCCATACTGTCTCAGTTTTAATGGGCCTTTCCTGAGATTTGAACAAAATCCCAGCGTCCCATGAATCCGGGCTGAGTCCTGGAACAAGTTCTGGCACTAGGCTCAGCCAACTTGCCAAGCAGGAGCTAGTGTGGGCCTCCAGGGCAAAATGTCCTCCATCTCTTGGGGTCCCAGATGCCATGATCATGCCCTCTGTGAGAAGTTGGATATGTGCTGGGGGGGGATATCTGGGAGGGAGAGGGCTAGTGCTGGAAGGGGGGGGGGTGGAAATGTGCTGGGGGGAAAGGAGGTTAGTGCTGGAAGGGGCTGTCAGGTTTCAAATTAATCCCACACTGACTTATGGAATATGTCCTTTCTAATACCAAAGCACATATCCTCCTAACCCCCCAATCACTCCCCCAAGTGTAAATCGTTTTAGTTTCCTCCATCCCAATCCCAGCCACTCTCTCCCCCTCCTCCCTGTCCATCTACAAAGCATAGAAAAAGTTTGTTACAGACCTGATATCAGCACATGTTCCTGCTCCCCCTCCTCTTGTGTGTGTATACAGAGCTGAAGGAGGAGGGGGAGAAGACAGCTTTGTTCTGCTGTGTGTGAGTGAGACAGGCATCTGATCGTGCAGACAGCAGAGACATGTCACTCCGGTGCAGTCCAGTGTGAATGACGTGCAACCCTAATGACCCTGCCAGCTCTGTCCGCACCCCTCCCCCCCCATCACTAACCCTCCAGCCATGTGCTCCGATGACTCTCTGTCCCTCCTGCACTCTGCATTGCTGCAGCTATAGCTGTGGTAATGCAGAGTGCAGGGGAAACAGGAGCCATCGGAGCACAGTGCAGGGGAGAGGCAGACAGAGAGCCGCTGTAAGAGCTCACCTTCCCTGTCAGTGTTGCCATGTACACCTCCTCCTTCTTCGGCTCCCGTTCCCGCTCTCTGCACTACTTCCCTGCTCCGCCCCCTGAACTTATAGGAGCCGGAACTATACAAGTGTCATCGGGTATTCATGCGTGCCGTGTGCCAGCAGCAGCGCGCATGAAGGGATGACATTTAAATGAAATTCAGTAGTACACATCCGCCGATTTCCCGCGGAACCCCTGGGGACTTCCCGCGGAACCCCAGGGTTCCGCGGAACCCCGGTTGAGAAACACTGCTCTAGGGTATGTATGGTGCTATGAATTAAGCAATGCTTTTACGACATTACTCAGATAATTTTCTGTTATACACTGATGCCAAAGTTATCTTTATATTTTACATTTACATTTAGTTGCTAAATGTCTAAACCTTGAAATTCATTTTATCGTTCTAGGGATTAAATAAATACTGCTTCATAGTCATGGCCTGAATGGAAATCATCTCAAAATGTTTAATGTGTCACTTGCTTGACGACACTCATTATAGTCAGGGTTATCATTTTTTTACGCCTTCCTTCTTTTATAAGAAATTATTTTATGATAGCAAGAAATGCTTTTAATGTAGTATGGGAACTTTAAAAATTGTAGTCTTGCCCATTATTTAACAAATACAGTATAAATGCAAATATTTAAGTTTACAGTAGTTTCATGCATGTGTTATATGCAAAACCATATTTAGTTCCTACTTTAAGGAGCAGAATCATTGCTGCACAGCAGTCTAATGGAATTTTCCAACCCCTATACCCTGAGCCGATTTACTGCATATGTACACTGAGCTGCTTCACTGTATATACCTAAAAAGACCAGGCATGTGGGGAGCATGAGGCAGCAGTGCTTTGGATAAGGTCAACCAATCACCAAAGCGAAGATCGGAAACTATGCCCCCCTACCACTCTCCCCGGGCATCGCACCAACCCACTCCCCCTACCTATTGGACACTACACTCCCCACCCCCCATTGGGTGAAGAAGGAGATACAGCCAATAGGGGCTATCACCAAAATGCTTTTAATGTTTGTGGCATGCAATGAAATAGTACCAATCTTTGTAGTACACTGCAGCAAACTGTTTAAAATTAGTGCACAAATGTGGGACTAAGACCCCTTTCGCACTGAGCCGCCCATAGCGTCAGCGGTAAAACGCCGCTATTTTTACTGCCGACGCCATGGGCGGATTTGCGGCGCATTTTGGCCGCTAGCGGGGCGGTTTTACCTCCCGCTAGTGGCCGAGAAAGGGTTTAAAACCGCCCACAATGCGCTGCTGAAGCAGCGCATTGTGGGCGGTATAGCCGCGCTGTCCCATTGATTTCAATGGGCAGCAGCCGTGGAGGAGCGGTATATACACCGCTCCTTCACCACTCCAAAGATGCGGCTAGCAGGACCTTTTTTACTGTCCTGCTAGCGCAACGCTCCAGTGTGAAAGCCCTCGGGCTTTCACACTGGAGACAATGGAGCAGCTTTTTAAGGGCAAGTTGCAGGCGCTATCTTTAACGCTATAGCGCCTGCAATACGCCCTCAGTGCAAAAGGGGTCTTACAGTGGAGAAGGAAAAAATTTATTTGGGTTGGTGGTGTCACTGAAAGGAAAAAAAAATGTCCCTGCATCAGCCGTGTCGCTGAAATAAAAAAAGTGTTGTGGTATGAATTGAATGAAATAACTTCTTTGAGTCAATGGTGTCACTGAAAAAAAAATGCCCTTGCTTTGATGGTGCCACTAAAATGAAAATAGGTCCCTGAGTTGGTGGTATCACTGGAAGGAAAAAATGTCTGCGAGTCGGTGGTGTCACTGAATTGAAAAAATGTCTCTAATGCCCTGAACACACGATCGGAGTTTCCGATGGCCAAAAATCCGATGGAATTTTTTTTGTCGGAATTCCGTTCAAGCTGTCTTGCATACACACTATTAGACCAAATTCCGACCGTCCAAAACGCGGTGACGTACAACACATACGACGGCACTATAAAGTGGAAGTTCAAATCCAACGGCGCCACCCTTTGGGCTGCTTTTGCTGATTTCGTGTTACCGCGTGTTAGTAAAAGTTTAGTGTTAGCCGATTCACGCTTTTCAGATGGTTTTCTGCTGTTCAGTTGGTGCTTGTGGGTTCGTATCTGTCTTTCAGTGCTTGTAGTCAGGTTGTATCTGTTTTTCAGTGCGTTCTTGTCCGCTCGTTTACTGGTTTTCAGGTCGTTCTTCATAGGACTTTCTGTTCCTCAGTGCACTCTGTTTAGTTTGTTCTGACCAACCGACCGTTTTCTAGCCATGTTTGAAGTACTTTCTCATCGTAGAGCTTGTTCTGTATATGGGCTTGGTGTTGGGGTTAATACTTCGACCCGAGCTTAGTCCATGAACAGGGTGAGGAGGAGTTCATGGACCAAGAATTGGTTGCTCCAGTGGGACCAATTCTCTCATATGCCTCTGCTGCGGGAAATCCAGGAGAATAATCCTGATGACTTCAGGAATTATCTCCGGATGACGGACCCCGTTTTTCACCATCTGTTGGATTTGCTGTCCCCCTATATCACGAGGCAGGACACTGTGATGCGCCAAACCATCACTGCCGAGCAGAGGCTAGTTGCCACCTTGCGATACCTGGCGACTGGGAGAAGCCTGCAAGACCTCAAGTTCACGACAGGCATTTCCCCACAGGCTCTGGGGATCATTATCCCAGAAACATGTTCTGCCAAAATTCAAGTTCTGCAGAAGGACTATATTAAGGTAAGGTTGGAAGCTACCGCGCATGCGTCAAAGTAATTTCGAGCATGCGCGGGTTTCCATGGAGGCAGGTAAGTATACACACGCATGTGAGGATGTACATGTGTGTACATGTGGATATGTATGTGTGTATGTGTGTAAATGGGGGACTATGTACCCAATCACACATATACACATTTAATGGGTGTATATGTGCAAACAAACCCTTTCTTGGGGGCTGCTTAATTGTAATCTTTACTATATCCAGCTTGAGACCTTATGCACTTTGATATTTGGGATATTTTGTGTGTATCTATAATTAATTTGCACACCTGTTCCCATCTATCCACGTGTGATATATTTTACTATTGCTTCGATCAGTTCATACTGGCGTTTCTCTACGCAAGGCGTTAACCAGCTTCATTTGTCAATTATTAAATAAATGAACAATACTGAGACATTTAATATGCCTAATGGACCACAGCAAACGGTCTGTGATCGCTGTCGACAGTATACTGTGATATATGTCTATAGAAGTTATTGACCAATGCCGGTGACATCTATGCTATATTCAGCATTTATTATTTATTTTTTATTATCATTTTCATTATAATTATTTTCCAAGTTTCTGTCTATGGCTACTATCTGCGACTGGTGAATGGGGTATTCACTACAATCTATCTGGGAGTGACATCTAGTGGTGTTTTTCAGCAGTGCAACGCTGCCACCACTTATAGGCTGATTTGAACCTGTATTTAAGCGCCTGTTCCATGCCCCTCCCCATCCCTTGATGAAAACCACTTCCATTGGCTGAAACATGTCGGGTCACATGTTGTAGTGACGTCCGATCGTCACTCACAGCCACGCTGAATGGACGCATGCGCTCTGCGCTTCCGACGGACTGAATTGAATCACTACCTCTACAAGCAGCTCTCTGATATGCCGATTCGTACGGCTGCAGCAGTGGGAACACAGCGGGTATCTCAGCCCTATACCCGGCCTTTACCTCGGATTAATTCCCTGACTAATCCCGGCCTAGAGAACTTCCTAAGGGCACCTTTACCCCTCCTCGAGAAGGAAAACAGGAGCCGCAATCCCTGCACAGGGTTCACACGGTACCCATGGCTATACTTCCTGTCCTGCACACTTCCTATCACCATGGAGAGGAGAGCTTCTGAAGCATAGGACCTATCCCTTCCAACTACCAGGCTGGGTGAGCGGACCTTTGGTCCACGCAATAACATCAAGCTTATGCTATCTACTTGTGACTGTATGCTGTGTCCCCAGTGAACTCGGCTGCTTGCTACACTGTATGGACCTGCTCCATTTGCTGCTATCCTGCTGCCCTACATATGCTTTGCTTTTTTGCTTGCTTTTTCTACCTTTTTGCTGCTTTTTATGTGATTCAGAACTTTTGCTACACCTGCCCCAATGACTGCCCCATACACTTCCTAACTGGCTGAAGTGTTTTTCTTTCCCATATATTGCAGGTGCCACCATCTTTATAGTCCCTTGTTTGGTCACATAGCCACAATATTGTATTTTCCATGTTCCTTAGGAACTGGTCAAGCCCTACTGGCTGACCCTACTGCATACAGGGTAGCTTTCTGTAATTTTTCCAGGTGGCCACCCTGCTAGCATTATCTGCATGCATGCATTCCCTTTCAGCTGACTGTGTTTTAATGATAACGTTATCATTTTTTATTTATTGTGGGTGTTGGTGAAAGATATTTTTTGAGCATCATTTACATTTTGTAAAAATTCATATTTTGTACTATGTGACAGCAGGAAGGTAAAGTCACCTGGTTGCATCCAGGGGGGTAGATATATTTCGCCCAGATTCAGGCTTTACGCCGACTTATACAACTAGGTGGAGAGTTGTATAAGGCTAGTGGGCTCATGGATGACTCATACCTCTAGGGAGAGTGTGGGGCATCGTGCAGACAGAGATGAGGAGACCAGCTGAACCTTGTCAGCTCATTTAGGCCTCTATAAGAACTCCCAGCTTCATTAGGTGTTAGCTCATGCCTGGAACCAGACCTGTGTGGACTGTCTAGGGAGAGTGAACCCCTGTGCGGTGAGACAAAGCCTGTGTGGCTATTTGCTTGGACATTTAAAACCAGGGACTTAGGGACTAGGACAGCACTAGGCTGATCCCAGTTGTTAGTTAGGAAACCTGTATGTTTAGTCAGAGGTCAAGTTGACCAGGATTTATTTTATTTATGTTTCTTTTGCTTTGCTGTGTTTTGTCACTGTAAATAGAAAATAAACCGCACCTTTTTGATTTTGAAAACCACAATCTCCGTTTGCTGGGCCTGTTTTTGTCTGGGGAGCCCATCCCGGGGGTCACACACACCCGCTGCCGAGCTAACCCCCTCACAGTTGGTGGAGAATGCGGGCAGTTTTTTTTTAAGCCAGCATGGAGGAGATACTGAAACAGCTGGCTCTAGCAAATGCCAATCAACAGCAGACAAATGCAGGTTTGCAAAGGAGCCTTGCAGCCCAGCAGCAAGCTCATCAACAGAGCCTTGCAGCCCAGCAGCAAGCTCACCAACAGAGTCTGGAAGCTCAGCAACAAGCCCAGCAGCAATCTGAGGCCCGCTTCATAGACCTGTTACAGAAGCAAGAGCAGAGACTACAACAAATGGAAGCAGTAATGCAGCAACGTCCGCAGACCAGTGAGGAAAGCCGTCCCACTAATACCGCGTCCTTTGGGGTGAGTCGTTTATTGACAAAAATGACTGGAGAGGATGATCCAGAGGTATTTTTGACCACATTTGAAAGGACCGCTGAAAGAGAAAAGTGGCCTGAGGAGCAGTGGGCTGGACTGGTGGCTCCTCTGTTAACTGGTGAATCGCAGAAAGCTTACTATGACCTAGAGCCTAACCAAGCAAAAGACTATGTGATGCTAAAAGCTGAAATTTTGGCAAGGCTGGGTGTCACCCAGGCTGTCCGGGCTCAGCGTGTGCATAACTGGACTTTCCAGCTTGGAAAACCCCCCAGGTCTCAAATGTATGATCTCATTCACCTGAGCAGAAAGTGGCTACAGCCAGAGACTTTGTCCGCACCAAAGATTGTGGAACGTGTTGTAATGGATCGGTTTTTGAGAGCTCTTCCTACTGCCATCCAAAAGTGGGTAAGCCATGGAGACCCAGAAACGGCCGGTAAACTTGTGGATCGGGTAGAGAGATACTTGGCTGCAGAGAACCTGACGGCCTCTTCCAGAGACACTCAGACTTTCCACCCTAAGACCAGACCATCCCCAGGGGCGGATAAGAGGATTCCAAGGGGTGAGGGTGGAGAGAGTGAGAGGGTGGGAGCTCTACCCCAAGTTTGGCGAGAACAGCCTGGGAAATCAGCGGCTCAAGAGGCGGCAAGAAGGATCGTTTGCTACCGCTGCCGGCAAGCGGGACATATTGCAGCCAATTGCCCGGTTGTGGAGGAACCCATGCAGTGTGACTTTCTGACGGGCAGACGTCAGTCGCTGTGTGCGACAGTCGCATGCACTGCCATTCGAGGAACTGAGAAACATTTATGCAAAATGTGTGTTAATGGTAGAAATGTTGTGGTATTGCTGGATTCAGGTAGCCTTGTGACCCTGATAAAGGCTGAGTTAGTTAAAACAGAGGTCTTTGGGAATAGCAAGGTAGCTGTTATTTGTGTGCATGGGGACACCCGAGAGTATCCAGTGACTACAGTGTGTTTCGAGACCCCCAAAGGTACCCTCTCTCATCCAGTGGGCTTAGTATCTCAGTTACCGCATGACGCCATTGTGGGAAGGGATTTTCCGAAGTTCTGGGAACTGTGGGATGATCCTGAGCCCCCCACTGGTGCCCCTATGTACCAGGAATGTGATAGCCAGAACTCCCCTGAGAGTGGTGAGGACTCTCCGGAATTTCCCTTATCAGTATTGGCAGGGGAGACTCAAGAAACTGGAGAGGAGCCCACCTCCTCAGACGAAAACCTACCGTCTGTGGAGTTTTCTGATCTTGAGGTTCACAGGGAAAACTTTGCCACAGAACAGTTGAAAGACCCCGCCCTAATAAAGGCACGGGAAAACGTAGTGAAAATAGATGGCGAGTTAGTGAACCCAGATAATACCTGCACTTACCCATACTTCAGCGTAGAGAAGGACCTACTGTATCGGGTGGCAAAAAGGGCAGAAGAAACCGTTGAGCAGCTTGTGGTGCCCAAACCTTACAGGAAGTTGGTGTTGGAGTTGGCCCGTGGGCACATTCTTGGAGGTCATCTGGGGACAGAGAAAACCCGAGAGAGGGTATTACAGAGATTCTATTGGCCGGGGGTGATGAAGGACATAGAAAATTATTGTTCCTCCTGCCCTGTGTGTCAGAGGTCGGCCCCGATGCCACATTTCCGTAGCCCGCTGGTCCCTCTACCCATCATTGAGGTCCCGTTTGAGAGGATCGCCATGGATTTGGTAGGGCCTATAATCAAGTCCGCTAGGGGGCACCAGTACATATTAGTTATAATGGACTATGCCACCCGTTATCCAGAAGCGATCCCTCTCCGAAATACCTCGGCCAAAACCATAGCCAAAGAGCTATCTCTTGTGTTTAGCCGGGTGGGTATTTGTAAAGAACTGCTTACGGACCAAGGTACACCCTTTATGTCCCGGGTTATGAAGGAGCTGTGTAAATTGTTCAAAGTGACGCAATTACGTACATCTGTGTATCACCCCCAAACCGATGGGCTGGTTGAAAGATTCAACAAAACCCTAAAACAAATGTTGAAGAAAGTGGTGGATAGAGATGGAAAGGATTGGGACTGTCTACTTCCTTATCTGATGTTTGCTATTAGGGAGGTGCCCCAATCCTCTACGGGATTCTCCCCCTTTGAGTTACTGTATGGGAGACACCCAAGAGGGCTGTTGGATATTGCCAAGGAAACTTGGGAAAGTGAGAGTTCTCCCCACAGGAGTGTGATTGAGCATGTCGCCCTGATGCAAGACCGAATTGCACAGGTAATGCCCATCGTGAAGGAACATTTGGCCCAAGCGCAGTTAGCACAGCAGAGAGTGTACAACCGTGGAGCCAAGACCCGTACCTTTTCCCCGGGGGATAGGATACTGGTACTTGTCCCTACGGTTGAAAGTAAATTCCTTGCCAAATGGCAAGGCCCCTATGAGATAATGGAAAAAGTGAGCGAAGTGAATTACAAGGTCAGACAACCAGGAAGGCGAAAGCCCGAACAGATCTATCACGTTAATCTGTTGAAAGCCTGGAGGGATAGAGAGTCCCTAGTCGCAGACACTTGGTCACCAGCTCAAACTGGTTGCGTGATTCCTGAGGTTGGAATAGCAGCCACCTTGTCACAACCCCAACAACAGGAGGTTAAGGAGTTTGTGCTTCGCAACAAGGAGGTATTCTCTGAGCTGCCGGGACAAACATCTGGGGTAGAGCATGACATCATTACCCCGCCCGGTGAAAGGGTGAAGTTAAAACCCTATCGGATCCCAGAGGCCCGACGGGAGGCAATACGGGAGGAAGTACAGAAAATGCTGAACTTAGGGGTGATAGAGGAGTCCCAAAGTGATTGGTCTAGTCCCATTGTGTTGGTGCCTAAACCGGATGGGAGCTGGCGATTTTGTAACGATTTTCGTCAGTTGAACAAAGTTACAAAATTTGACACCTACCCCATGCCACGTATAGATGAGTTGATCGACCGGCTGGGAACAGCCCGATACATGACGACTCTTGACCTCACAAAAGGGTATTGGCAAATCCCCCTGGCCAAGTCGGCCAAAGAGAAAACCGCATTTGTAACCCCAGACGGGGCGTTCCAATATAAAAGAATGCCGTTCGGGTTACAGAATGCGCCGGCCACATTCCAGCGGAAAATGGACCAGATGCTGAGGCCCCATCGGGAGTATGCTGCGGCTTACCTGGATGACGTAATTGTCCATAGCACAGATTGGGCCTCACATCTGCCAAAAGTGCAAGCAGTCCTGGACTCTGTTCGGGAAGCGGGGTTTACGGCTAACCCCAAGAAGTGTACCATTGGGCAGGAGGAGGCCAAATATCTTGGGTACACCATTGGGAGGGGAGTAATAAAACCCCAACTCAACAAAGTCGAGGCCATCCAGAGTTGGCCACGTCCCAACAGCAAGAAGCAGGTACGAGCCTTTCTGGGAATCGCTGGGTATTATCGGCGATTCATTCCCCACTTTGCTTCTAAGGCTGTGCCCCTAACCAACCTGACGAAGGGGAAAGGGTCGGTCATGATTAAATGGACCCCCGAGGCTGAGGCAGCATTCCAATTCTTGAAACAAGCCTTATGTAGCCAGCCAGTGTTGTACTCACCCGACTTCTCTAAAGACTTTGTCGTACAAAGTGATGCGTCAGATGTGGGGTTAGGAGCAGTATTGTCCCAGGTCTGGAACGGGGAAGAGCACCCAGTCATTTACCTCAGCAGGAAGTTGAAGTCCCATGAGGTAAATTACGCCACCGTTGAAAAGGAGTGTTTAGCGGTGAAGTGGGCTCTAGATTCCCTTCGGTACTACCTGCTAGGTAGGCACTTTGACATGGTTACGGATCACGCTCCGTTAAAGTGGATGGCTCAAAACAAGGAAACAAATAGAAGAGTGAATAGGTGGTTCCTGGCCCTCCAGGAATTCAACTTCACAGTAAAGCATCGCCCTGGCGTTCAAATGGGGAATGTGGATGCTTTGTCTCGAGTACATGAATGCCTGATTGCTGGTGTTCCAACCCCGAGGTTAAAACAAGAGGGGGGGGTATGTGACAGCAGGAAGGTAAAGTCACCTGGTTGCATCCAGGGGGGTAGATATATTTCGCCCAGATTCAGGCTTTACGCCGACTTATACAACTAGGTGGAGAGTTGTATAAGGCTAGTGGGCTCATGGATGACTCATACCTCTAGGGAGAGTGTGGGGCGTCGTGCAGACAGAGATGAGGAGACCAGCTGAACCTTGTCAGCTCATTTAGGCCTCTATAAGAACTCCCAGCTTCATTAGGTGTTAGCTCATGCCTGGAACCAGACCTGTGTGGACTGTCTAGGGAGAGTGAACCCCTGTGCGGTGAGACAAAGCCTGTGTGGCTATTTGCTTGGACATTTAAAACCAGGGACTTAGGGACTAGGACAGCACTAGGCTGATCCCAGTTGTTAGTTAGGAAACCTGTATGTTTAGTCAGAGGTCAAGTTGACCAGGATTTATTTTATTTATGTTTCTTTTGCTTTGCTGTGTTTTGTCACTGTAAATAGAAAATAAACCGCACCTTTTTGATTTTGAAAACCACAACCTCCGTTTGCTGGGCCTGTTTTTGTCTGGGGAGCCCATCCCGGGGGTCACACACACCCGCTGCCGAGCTAACCCCCTCACAACTATTAAAAGCATTTCATTGAAGCGGCGTGGTCCACCTGTGGCTTCTTTATCCTGGGGGAGTGTTCTTTTCTTTATCTCTCCCTGGTGGGCCTTTTATATAAGTATACACATGCTCTGGTTTCTCGTCCGGAAACAGGCCGACAAGAATCCCGACGAGAAAATAGGGAGCAGGATCTCTATTTTTCTCGTCGAGATTCTGGGCAGTTTTCTTGACAAGAAACCTGAAAGCCTCGTACACACGCAGGGTTTTCTCTGCAAGAAAGCTCTGCCAGCATTTTTTTTTGTCGTTTCTTGCAGAGAAAACCGGTCGTGTGGACGATGCCACAGAGGCTTTTTTTGGAGGCCCCAAAGTCATCTAGAAGCCCCCTAAAATGTTTCCAATAAGCCATCAGAGGGGGTGAGGAATCTGATAAGTGGGCCTTCTATTTTTGTCTTTAAATACTCCTTTAAATAAATGTTATACTGATGTTGGCCAAGAATGTTTTTGTGTAATCTGCTTGCAATGTTATGTGCAAAAGTACTACCGTATATACTCGAGTATAAGCCGAGATTTTCAGCCCTTTTTTTTGGGCTGAAAGTGCCCCCCTCGGCTTATACTCGAGTCAGTGTACCTGAAAATATTGAGAGGCTGCGGGCGTCCATCGTTTAAATCTCGCGGTCTCCTCCTGGTCCCCTCCGTGATAGGCGGAACTGTGTCTGCTGAGAATCACCTATCACGAAAGTTCTCTCACCCTTACCCATCCCAGCAGACACTGTGTTCAGTGTTCCGCCAATCACAGACGCCTTTTCATCCTCGGACAAGAGGACCCCGTGATTGGCGGAACACTCAGCACAGTCTCTGCTGGGAAATTGAGGATGAGAGAACGTTCGTGATAGGCGGAACTGTGTCTGCTTAGAAACGCCTATCACGGAAGGGACCAGGAAGAGACAGTGAGTTTTAAACAATGAATGGATGCCCACAGCCTCTCAATTTCAGGTACAATTTCAATTTTAGGGGCACAGTGAGGATGGGCACAGTGAGGATGGGCACAGTAAGGATGGGCACAGTAAGGTGGCAATGGGCACAGTGAGGTTGGGCACAGTGACAATTGGCTTAGTGAGGCGTGCAAATGGGCATTGTTGCATTCTCACCCTCGGCTTATACTCAAGTCAGTAAGTTTTCCCATTTTTTTGTGGTAAAATTAGGTACCTTGGCTTATATTCGGGTCGGCTTATACTCGAGTATATACAGTAATTTATTTTTCTGGTTTGACTCCACAGTTTCCTTCAACGCCACAGGAATGGCAGAATGTGGCATCCCAGTTTGCCCAGCGGTGGGACTTTCCCAACTGCGGAGGGGCTATAGATGGGAAGCACGCCCGCATAGTGCCACCACCCCATTCGGGGTCGTATTATTATAACTATAAAGGTTTAGTAATAGTATTGTGTTAATGGCGGTGGTGTCGGCACAGTATGAATTTATGTATGTGGAAGTCGGGAACAATGTCCGGATGTCGGATGGTGGTGTGTTTGCACAGACGGAATTTGCCCTACGTCTCCAGAGTTGTGGCCTGGCACTGCCACCTGATGAAGACAACGTTGAGGGCCTTCCGTTTGTGTTTATCGCTGATGAGGCTTTCGGACTGGGACCACACCTGATGAGGCCATTCCCCCTGAGGACCCTCACCCCGGAGAGGAGGGTTTTTAATTACCGGCTGGCCAAAGCCCGAAGGGTTGTTGAGAATGCATTCGGGATAATGACCAGCCGGTTCTGCCTGTTCCTTACATCTTTATACAAGGCGGACTACAAACTCAATCATATAGTTTTCAGCTGCTGCATACTGCACAACTATTTGAGGAGAAATTCAGCAAATTATCTGACAACAGTTGGGCCTGAGGCCAGACTTTCTAACAATCCCCTGACGGACCTGGATACTGGCCGTACTGGCTTGGCCCCCCAAAGCGCCCGTGAAATGCGGGAGAAATATGTACAGTATTTTACGGGTAGGGGGGCCATTGCTATGCCAGACAATCTCAGATTTTTTTATTCAAAAAAGAAAAAAAAAATTCTGTGAAAAGCATGATTTTTCATTATTGCTTGTGTTTCTTTTATCTGTCTCCTAGGTTCTCCTAGTGCACTTTTACTGCCAAGTGGATTTGTCTTTAGTAAATGACCACCATTGTCACTGTAAACAACAACTTAATTTTAAAACTGGTATTGAGCATTGAAAGCCACACATTGTTGATTATAAAACTATTTTTACTCTGTGCACATTTACTTGTGCGTTCTAAAATTTCAGTGAAAATTACAACCATTTTTTTTTTGGAAAAAATGTGAAAACTTGTTTTTTGGGGTTTTGCATAAACAGGCATGTTTCAAAAAATAAAACATATAAAACTATGGAACTTACAAAGTTCAACCTTTCAAAAACTTAAGGCAATCTCAGACATTATCTAGTGTTTAAAAAATGTGTTGCTATTGCCTTCATGAGATGGGGTGATGTCACCCCTGAACAAGCCAAATTTTGAAGAGGCACACAGTTTGGGATGTAAAATGTGGAATTCCCTCCTGATCCCTTGCCAGGGCCGGACTGACCTACCGGGATATCGGGAGATTTCCCGGTAGGCTGCCTGTCCTGGGGCCGGTTTCAGTTGCTGCAGTGCTCCCTGTCCCCTCTCTCCTGCTCCTGTGCATTACAGAGCTGGCTGAGTGTGTGTGTGTGTTCGTCGGCGGGCAGCACTGTAACGCGGTCCCGCTCCCCCTAGACTGGCTCGTGTGATAGGCTGAACACTAATTCTATCTACTATCACACAAGCCGGTCTAGGGGGGGCGGGACCGCGTTACAGTGCCGCCCGCCGCCGAACACACACAGACTCAGCCAGCTCTGAGGAGATGCCCGCCGTACAGCCCGCCCAATGTGGAGGATCGGATTCGGCAGGGTGGCCGCATATAGAGGAATTGAGCTTTCTACTGTCCTCCATGCAGCCGCTGAATGCTTGCAGGAGGGAGAGGAGGGGAATCAAGCATTCTGCGGCTGTATGGAGGACAATAGAAAGCTCAATTCCTCTATATGTAGCCGCCCTGCTTCTCCTCCTATCCAACTTCTTTTGCTGCCCCCCCAGTGCTCTCCCCCCCACCACACTCTCCAGCCCCCCCCCACAGTTCTCTCCACCCCTGTTCTTCCCCCCCCTAGTGCTCTCCACCCCTGTTCTTTCCCCTCCCCAGTGCTCTCCACCCCTGTTCTTTCCCCCCCAGTGCTCTCTACCCTTGCTCTCCACCCCCTCCCCAGTGCTCTCCACCCCCTCCCCAGTGCTCTCCACCCCTGTTCTTCCCCCCCCAGTGCTCTCCACCCCTGTTCTTCCCCCCCAGTGCTCTCCACCCCTGTTCTTCCCCCCCAGTGCTCTCCACCCCTGTTCTTCCCCCCCCCAGTGCTCTCCACCCCTGTTCTTCCTCCCCCCAGTGCTCTCCACTACTGTTCTTTCCCCCCCCAGTGCTCTCCACCCCTGTTCTTTCCCCCCCCCAGTGCTCCCCACCCCTGTTTTTTCTGGCCCCCACTGGTGCTCTCAAGCTCCCCCCATTGCTCTCCACCCCCCAGTGCTCTCCACACCCCTGTTCTTTCTGCCCCCCCAGTGCTCTCAAGATCCCCCCCAGTGATCTTTACCCCCCACACTCTTAGCCCCTTCAGTGCTCTCCAGCCCCCCCTCTCAGCCTCCCATGCTCTCCACCCCTGTTCTTTTTGGCTCCCCCCCAGTGCTCTCAAGCCCCCCCCCAGCGATCTCCGCTCCCCACCCCTGTGATCTCCACTCCCCCTGCTCTTTGCCCCCACCCATGTGCTCCCCAACCCCGCCAGTGCTCTCCGCTCCCCCTTCTCTCCAGCTCCCACCCAGTGCTCTCACTTCCCCAGGACCAGAGGACAGGCTGTCTGGGGGCAGAAAATGAGGACGGCTGAAGGTGCAGGTGGCCAGGGACCACTCCATCTCACAGCAAACAGATCCTCTGGAAGGAGCACTGTCCCCATCCAGAACTAGAACAGACCCTGCCTGCTGATGCCGATCATGGATATCCTGCTGGCATAGAAGGTACCGTACCGAGCATCAACAACACACCTTCCCACAGACAGGGACTGCAGACTAGGACATGGGGCATAGGAGAGACTGCAATGATGGGCACAGTGAGGCTGAATTTGTGGGTACAGTGAGACTGCATTCATGGGCACAGTAAAGCTGCATTTGATGGGCACAGTGATGCTGCATTGATGGGCACAGTGAGGCTGCAATGGTGGACACAGTGAGGCTGCATTCATGGACACAGTAAAGCTGCATTTGATGAGCACAGTGAGGCTGCATTTATGGGCACAGTGAGGCTGCATTTATGGACACAGTGAGGCTGCAACGATGGGCACAGTGAGGCTTCAATGATTGGCACAGTGAGGCTGCAATGGTGGGCACAGTGAGGCTGCATTCATGAGCACAGTGAGGCTGCATTCATGAGCACAGTGAGGCTGCATTTATGGGCACAGTGAGGCTGAATTTGTGGGTACAGTGAGACTGCATTCATGGGCACAGTAAAGCTGCATTTATGGGCACAGTGATGCTGCATTGATGGGCACAGTGAGGCTGCAATGGTGGGCACAGTGAGGCTGCATTCATGGACACAGTAAAGCTGCATTTGATGAGCACAGTGAGGCTGCATTTATGGGCACAGTGAGGCTGCATTTATGGGCACAGTGAGGCTGCATTTATGGGCACAGTGAGGCTGCAATGATGGGCACAGTGAGGCTGCAATGATGGGCACAGTGAGGCTGCAATGGTGAGCACAGTGAGGCTGCATTTATGGGCACAGTGAGGCTGCATTTATGGGCACAGTGAGGCTGCATTGATGGGCACAGTGAGGCTGCATTGATGGGCACAGTAAGGCTGCATTGATGGGCACAGTGAAGCTGCATTGATGGGCACAGTGAGGCTGCATTTGATGGGCACTGATGAGGCTGCATTTGATGGGCACTGATGAGGCTGCATTTGATGGGCACTGGTGAGGCTGCATTGAGCTCTTGTGTCTGCAGCCTCTGACCATCTCCTGTATCATGTCTGCAGTCTCTGAGGGAGTCTGGAGAGGAGTCAAGAGTGGGAGCACTGCCGGGATGGGGGTCATGGGAGAAGTCAGATGTGTGTGGACTGTAGAGACTATATATGATAAAACCAGAGCCACCAAGCTGGAGCCGACTGACTGAGCCATGCACGGCGCACCTGAGAGGGGGTCAGTGACAGCACCGTTAGGCACGGTGCACCAAAGGGGGGTCACTGATGTAAGGGGGGAGTGAATACGTTAATGTAAGGGGGCACTTGATGATTGACCACTTTTAACTGGAATTTGCGTTCATATATATATAAAGCCATATGTGATTTCATATCTGTCTTATCTATATATAATACACTTTTCAAATGTGCTTTAAAATGTATGGTTTTCCCTTTCATGAACAAGAAAATAATGACGTTACGCTGGTATTAAAATGCTGTGGGGCTGGTTCGAAATTTTTTCCAGGGCTGGATTTTATTCCCAGTCCGGCCCTGTCCCTTGCCTAATGTCAACATGTGCTATCTGCCATCATGGGGGATCAATAGATGTGTTTTGTGGTGCAACCCCTTCCTCTCACCTTCTTGAACTGCAAGGAAGGGGTTGCATTAACAAAACACGTACATTTATATCCCCGATGGCAGATAGCACATGTTGTGCATCTTCATAATTTGGCTTGTGGAAGAAAGTGCAACAAAATTACAAAAAAGTGAAAAAATATAAAAAGGGGGGGGGGTTGTGTTTCATTCTATTCGCCCCATAACATCATGGATGTCCTTAAATGTTTGCTCCATAACATTTATCTTATTCTTCATGATGTCGAGTTCACGACTACACAACATTATTTGCTGGATTATTCTTTGTGCACTAGCATTTGAGAAACAATGAGTTTCCTCCTCACCAACATGTTCATTCCCTAAAAATAAAAAAAAGGTATTATAAATATACAGGTCTACATCTCTTACCTGAAGCTGTGGTGACAGACACTGACCTGTTGTGGTGACAAGTTCCACCACGTCATCCACCTCTCCTTTCTCCACATCTTTTTCCTCTACATCCTGGGTTTGGGGTTCTTGCTGAGGTGTGGGGTTCCTGGGCTCCTCACAGTGGTGTCCTCCCAGTCTTCTCTCCCCTATGAGAATGAAACAAAAGGTATACTTAGCACACAGATATTTGAGGGCAAAAAGGAATATGAAACATTGCTTGGAAGTGGGGTACAATCAGTTGTACTGGGCCCCGGCCAGCAGAGGGGGCCCGAGCATATTTATAGCTTAAAAAAAACAAATTAATAACTATGTAGCGGGGTCTCCTTTAAGACTCTCAGGACTACCTTACCCAGAACCCCATTTGGCACTCAGGGTGCAATGTTGCCGCCGCAGAGACTCATGGGTGGAGCTATATAAGGAAGGGGCAAGGCTAGGCTCGGTCTCTTTGGGACACGAGACTTCGGTGAACAAGTCCTCCTGTGCGGATCTGCTGGTGTGCAAGGCCTGAAGCCTGGGGCCTTGCGCAGCTACCAAAGAGCCTTCCACCCTACTGCGAGCCTGGGTGGCATCTGACTTTGTTATTCTTCAACCTTTGTTGGATCGGAGACCCGACCGCTGCAGACGCTGTGTGTGGAGACACAGCAGGTGGAAGTCCCGGACTGGGATTGCATCCGGAGGGGTGAGCGATCACATGCTCAGTCCATATACTTTATCCTGCTGCTTGGCCTACAGACTGCCGTGGCCCACTAGCTTGTATTTGAGATCTCACTGGAGATCCATAGCAGTTTACTGTGAAGACAGACAACAACCCCCTTACTTACCTCTTCACCACAGCAAAGCTGGATGCCACAGGACACAGATGGCTGGCTGCCCTGTCTGGGTTCAATTTCAGCCGGAAGTACAGGCCAGGGGCTGGAAATCGAGATGCGGACGCCTTGTCTAGGAGATCTCATGCCCACACCAGTGAGACAGAAGACTGGACCCAAGTGGCACCCGACGGAGTGCGGGCTCTTTGTCAAGGGGCTGAATTACAAACCAGAGGAGGCTCAAGGGCAGAAGAGATAGGAGTTACCATGGTAGGAGTTCCCAAACAATACTGTGGAGTAACTCAACTGGAAGAAGACAATCTGCCAAAACTGTCAAAGAAGGAGCTGAGAGGTGATCAACTGGAAGACCCTATGGGAAGATTGGTCCTGGAGGCCCTGGAGAATCAGGATCCAAATAGACTCCTGCGTCACCCCTCAAGAGAATCTCGCCTATTGAGGAAGAAGTGGGACAGATTGCAGGCACATCAGGGAGTGGTCTACCGAAGAGGCCCCTCTGATGACCTAGAAGATAAATGGCAATTGTTTCTTCCAGAGAAACACCGTGAGACTGTCCTGGTCGCCCTACATGACAACCACGGCCACCTAGGGGCTGAAAGAACCTTTCAACTCGTTAGAAGTCGGTTCTATTGGCCCTGCATGAGGGCTGAAGTAGAGGAGTACTGCCATTCATGTGCACGCTGCATCCAGCGGAAGACTTTACCCCATCAAGCTGCCCCAATGGGCCATCTACAAAGTCAAGGCCCGATGTATCTGGTATGCATTGATTTCCTCTGCCTCGAACCCGACCTGAGTGGACTAGGAAATGTTCTGGTGATAACCGATCATTTCACCCGGTATGCCCAAGCTTTTCCAACCAAAGACCAGAAGGCTTCCACGGTGGCCAAGGTACTTATGGAGAAGTATTTCGTCCACTATGGGCTACCGCAGCGACTCTATTCAGATCAAGGGAGGGACTTTGAGAGTCGGCTGATCCGGAAACTCCTGGATTCTTTAGGGATCAAGAAAACCCGAACCACACCTTACCATCCACAAGGAGATGCTCAGTCTGAGAGGTTCAACTGAACCCTGCTCAACATGTTGGGGACTCTGAGTAGTGAGAAGAAACAACATTGGAGCAAACACATAGCAGCTATAGTACACGCTTACAACTGTACCACTAGTGATGCTACAGGCTACTCCCCCTATCGACTCATGTTTGGGAGAGAAGCAAGGTTACCCATAGACCTGGCCTTTGTCACCTTCCTTAGACCATTCCTCAGCCACATCCCACAAAGGATATGTGGACAGACTCAGACACAGCTTGAAGTTAGCCTATGAACAGGCCCAAGCGGCCTCAGATCAAAGGGGAGCCCGCAACAAAAGGAACTTTGACCTGAAGGTCCGGATCCAGGACCTGCAGCCTGGGGACCGAGTACTGCTACGCAATCTGGGGGTCCCTGGAAAACACAAACTTGCAGACAGATGGAGACCTGAACCCTATGTCATTTGTAAGAAGTTGCCTGGCCTACCTGTCTACAAGTTGAAGCCAGAAGGGAAGGTGGGGCCACTGAAGACCTGGCATCGGAACCACCTGCTCCCACTTGCCGAAGCAGTCAGGATACCTCCAGTGAGGGACTCCCCCTGAACCAGCCTCCATCCTGGATACTCCCAGGCCAAACACTCGGTCCCAGACCTCTCGAGCTGAAGATATCGAGGCCTCTGAACTAAGTGGAGATGAAGGAAAAGAGCTTGATTGGTTGTGGCCCTCCCCAACTCCAGGAGCTTCTGCTATAGATCTTCCAAACACTGAGGACACTATAGACAGTACACTGAATGCAGAAGCTACTGAGTTCATCCCATCTAGTCCTTTATCAGATCACTGGGAGGATGCCTGTGACACTTGCTCAGAGGAGGACCCCAGAGACGCTATATATCTTCCAGCTCCTGAATCAGATGTTCCAGAGCCCGCCGCGTCCCTCGAGCCTGCTCCGGAAGAAGAACCTGTGGCGGCAGAGCCAGAAACCCCAAGAGAGCAAAGGGCTCGAAGAGTCATAAGGCCTCCCAAAAAGTTGACCTACCCACAAATGGGGAAGAGCTCAGAAGATTCTGTGGTCACTGCCAGGAGGAGTGCAGAGAATCCGGATCCCTCCACTGTTTATTTGGTGGAGGGCAACCCCAACTCACTCTCTGGCACAGTTAGGCAGGCCACTCATGATAGTGTGACCTGTGGGCAAGGGAATTCAGCCCCTCAGTTTTGGTGGGAATTCCCTATGCCAACATCATACGCAACTTTGTCTAGGGTTGTACGTAGTGTATGCTGAAATTATCTTTGGGGACCAAAGAGTTTAAGTGGGGGGAGTGTGTAGCGGGGTCTCCTTTAAGACTCTCAGGACTACCTTACCCAGAACCCCTTTTGGCACCCAGGGTGCAATGTTGCCGCCGCAGAGACTCATGGGTGGAGCTATATAAGGAAGGGGCGAGGCTAGGCTCGGTCTCTTTGGGACACGAGACTTCGGTGAACAAGTCATCCTCTGTGGATCTGCTGGTGTGCAAGGCCTGAAGCCTGGGGCCTTGCGCAGCTACCAAAGAGCCTTCCACCCTACTGCGAGCCTGGGTGGCATCTGACTTTGTTATTCTTCAACCTTTGTTGGATCGGAGACCCGACCGCTGCAGACGCTGTGTGTGGAGACACAGCAGGTGGAAGTCCCGGACTGGGATCGCGTCCGGAGGGGTGAGCGAGCACATGCTCAGTCCATATACTTTATACTGCTGCTAGGCCTACAGACTGCCGTGGCCCACTAGCTTGTATTTGAGATCTCACTGGAGATCCATAGCAGAACTGAGTTAAAGGGTCTCCAGTGAAGCGTTCCGTGTTGTTACTTGACCTGTGGATTACAAATGTGTTCCTGAATGTGCACCACCATTAAAGAATTGCATGCGAAGAAATCATCTCCTAGAGACTGAGTTTTAGAGTCTGGGTCAGGCCTGACCAAGCGTTAGAGTTTAGTTGCTGCGTCACAGGGCGCTTAGTTAACGGCCGTTACATGTGGTATGCTATTACTGTATTTCACTAATGTGTAGTATGCTATTCGCTGCAGGGCTCTGCAAGAGGCACGTGTGATTTGTTATAACTGTTGATCTATTATACCAAGAGAGAGTAAACTCGTTGTTCTTTAATCACTTTGCATTGGTGTCTGAATTTTACCGTAGAGTATAAGAGATATTACCCTAGACTAACTGTGCCAGAGTGGGTCGAGTAAATTGCCAGGGGTTGGCAGTGCTGTGTGCAGGGCCTGAGACCAAATTCAGCGTCTCTCTTAGTTGGGGGTGCGCTACAACTAAATAACTTTTTTAACCTGCACCTATTTGATTGGCAATGTATATAGTACCTTCCTGGGCCCCATCATGTTAATAGAGGGGCCCAGGAGGTGAGAGAAGAAGAGGAACTTTTTCTCCATTTTCGGGTGGAGGCATACAATCCCTTCTCTGCATCAATGTACCTTTTGATCACTGTATGCTTCCCTCGGTGCATGGATACAATTGTAATGCGGCTCCCTTCCCTCAGTAAGTGCCGTGCTGCAGCCTGAGGGAGAGAGACTGATCACTGAGGAGGCTGAATGAAAGAGTAATCCCGACACTGGTCCACAGGCAAGCAATCCCCCTGCACACACACATCACACTGACACATCACACAGGCTGAGGCTCAGTCCCCTGACTCCCCATTCATAGTTGCCAACAGTCACGGATTGGCCGGGACGTTCCCGGGATTCAAACCCTTTTCCCGGATTTATTTTGTCCCGGCCAATGTCCCGGCCAATCCGATTTTTCCCGTTTCCCCCGAATTTGGACGCCGCAGGCCGCCGCCGCTAGAGGTCCACGGCTGGCGGAGACAATGTCTCGGCCGGCCGCCATGTTCAAGAAGACCAAAACACGGATGTAGTACAATAGAAAATAAAGCCGCTGCGGCGCCGCCCACACCCCGCACCTCCCCGGGGGTGGGCGGCGCCGCAGCAGCTTTATCTTCTATTGTATTACATCTGTGTTTTGGCTGGCCGGCCGGCCACCCCCCCGCCCCGCCCCGCTGCAGGTCTGTCTGTAATGGAAAGGGGCGGGGGTCGGCAGCGCCACAGCTTAATTTTTTTTTTTTTTGCAGCCACACTGTCGGCTCCGCCTCTATTTTGTTCCCCTTCGGGGAAGGGGAAACAATAATGGCGGCCGAGACAGGAGACGCCTGTGGTTAAGGGGGGACTCCGCTGGGGATGCCTGTGGTAAGGGGGGACTCCGCTGGGAACGCCTGTGGTAAGGGAGGACTCCGCTGGGAACGCCTGTGGTAAGGGAGGACTCCGCTGGGAACGCCTGTGGTAAGGGAGGACTCCGCTGGGGACGGCTGAGGTAAGGGGGGACTCCGCTGGGGACGCCTGATGTAAGGGGGGACTCCACTGGGGACGCCTGATGTAAGGGGGGACTCCGATGGGGACGCCTGATGTAAGGGGGGACTCCGCTGGGGACGCCTGAGGTAAGGGGGGACTCCGCTGGGGACGCCTGATGTAAGGGGGGACTCCGCTGGGGACGCCTGAGGTAAGGGGGGACTCCGCTGGGGACACTTGATGTAAGGGGGACTCCGCTGGGGACGCCTGAGGTAAGGGGGGACTCCGCTGGGGACACTTGATGTAAGGGGGGACTCCGCTGGGGACGCCTGATGTAAGGGGGACTCTGCTGGGGACGCCTGATGTAAGGGGGACTCCTCTGGGTACACCTGATGTAAGGAAGGACTCCGCTGGGTACGCCTGATGTAAGGAGGGACTCCTCTGGGGACGCCTGATGTAAGGAGGGACTCCGCTGGGGACGCCGGATGTAAGGAGGGACTCCTCTGGGGACGCTTGATGTAAGGGGGGACTCCACTGGGGACGCCTGATGTAAGGGGGGACTCCGCTGGGGACGCCTGATGTAAGGGGGGACTCCGCTGGGGACGCCTGATGTAAGGGGGACTCCTCTGGGTACACCTGATGTAAGGAAGGACTCCGCTGGGTACGCCTGATGTAAGGAGGGACTCCCCTGTGGACACCTGATGGCATCTGGTGGCAGGTGACACACTCGGGGCTAACACTGATTCGGCATTTTGGTGAGTTGAATGATTTAATTTTATATTAAAATGTAATAAGAGAAATAATGCACTTCAGTCATCCTGACACCCTAACAACCATGGTGCCGGGATGATTAAAGAGCTAACACCAGATGTTTGGATTATCTTTATCTGTTGATTGTTAAACTCTGGAATACACATATTTCTATTATGGTATAGGATCTGGGCCTGCTGTCCTTCCATCCTTCCTTCTCTTTCCTTCCCTCCCTCTTTCTTTCTCCCTTCATCCCTCATTCATCTCAGACTTTAACCACACCCCCTTTGAGCCAGGCTCATTTAAGCCACTCCCACTACCCGCGTAAACCACGCCCACGCTTCGTGCGCCACTTTTTTCTCCTAAAGTATAACACACCTTCAAATGAATGCCCCACCCCCTAATTATACCAAGGCTCCGCCTACATGCGAAAAAGTGTCACGGATTTTTTTTTTGCAATGTTGGCAACTATGCCCATTGTGTGCTCATGGTCATCATTATTATGATGATCAGAGCACAGCAGGTGTTGTATGGCTCTGTCAGTGTAACATGCTGTTGGGTGCTGACTTTCTTAATGTATGGCTGTACTGTGTGTTACTGACTATAACACAGCACAGCCATAAGAAAGTCAGCACCGCACAGCATGTTACACTGACAAAGCCATACAGCACCTGCTGTGCTTTGATCATCATAATGATCATGAGCACACAATAAGATGCTACTTTACACATGTGATGGGAGGAAGGGACAGTAAAGCTGCATTGTTACCACCCCCCAAACCACTCCCCTTTGAGAATTTTTCACCTAAGCTTTGCAATCAGTAAGGATGAGCTCCGGCGTGTTTGCAAGCCCCACGTACAGAGCCCGCCAGGAAGTCGGCACTGCACTGCGCTAATCACAAGCAGTGAGACATTGTCCCAATGCACGGCTGCAGAGATTGGGAAATGTCTCACTGCCTGTGATTAGCGAAGCACAGTGCCGACTTCCTGGCGGTCTCTGCACGTGGGGCTTGCAAACACACCGGAGCTCATACTTAGCAATCAAGTCCGCCTGTCAGTTTTTCCTGTGGACCAGTGGGTACAGTAGCTGCGTATGATGGCACAGTGGCTGCATTTGATGGCACAGTGGCGGCAATTGATGGGCACAGTAGCTGTGTTTGATGGCACAGTGGCAGCAATTGATGTTTTTTTTTTCTCAATTTTTCGGTTTGTTTGCACCCCCCCAAAAAGTGTTGAGCACCAGCCGCCACTGATGTGGACCTGATTGAAAGCTCCATGTAGGTCTACAGGAGTTCAGATATGAATTGATTTGTGGGCATTCAGGTCAAAAAGAAATAAATGGAAAAGAACATCCTTTTCTATTTTTCCAGACCTAAATGTGACAGATCAGAGGTAGCCTGATGTAAATGTACACAAGTCTGTGGAGTATGAGGACACAAACTGAATGGGCACAGATGTCAAAACACTGACATCTCTGCCATTCAGATCCAGTTATGATTGGTGGGGTGCTGTAAAGCTTCCTGGTGGTATAGCCAAGGTGGGTTCAGACTACGGTTGGAACACACCTGAGCTCATCCCAGCTAATTCGTTGTTGTCAAAAAAGTTTTAAAATAAGACATCTCTGCTGCTTTATGATAGTGTAAAAAGTTTATAATATTAATGGTTATTAAAGGTTCACCTTTTGGAACATGTTACATGTTTCAGCTCCTGCCACCCTTCCCCCAGATTTCGTGACAGCATGAGGGCCAGGGGCGGGGCCAGGGGCGGAGCCAGGGGTGGGGTTGTGGGCGGGACCAAGGGGCCCTGTCAGGTATGCTGTACGGGGCCCCATGATTTCTAACAGCGGCCCTGGGTACAATTGTCTGTTTGGGCAGAGTTCCAAGCTGAAGACATGATTTTTCACTTACCAAATCTTGATTACTTACCTTTTTTGGACAAGTTTCACACATGTAGACACCCCAAGTATCCACTGGAGCACCTGTGTGGGACCCCCTAAAAAAATTGTTCTAGTGTCCCACACTAGTGCTCCAGAATGCAGATGTGTAACCAGCTGCTGAGTGTCCTCTCCTTTACACTGAATCAAGTTTGCATTTCATTCTAGTTACAAACACATCATCTAGACCAGGGATATGCAATTAGCGGGCCTCCAGCTGTTGCAAAACTACAAGTCCCATCATGCCTCTGCCTCTGGGTGTCATGCTTGCTGCTGTCAGAGTCTCGCTATGCCTCATGGGACTTGTTGTTTGGCAACAGCTGGAGGTCCGCTAATTGCATATCCCTGATCTAGACAACAATGTAATAACATGTTTGGAATACAAACAGGCATATAAAAAAGGAGTTTTACCCTGTATGTTCAAAAAACATCGTATGTAGTGGGTGAACGATGTGTCTACTGACCGATTACTGTGCCCACTAACCTGAAAGTTGTCAATTTCAAATGTCCAATAGTAAAAAAAAAAAACATGGAGCAACATGCAAGTTATGATAATAAAATCAAAGGAACACAGGAGAAATACTTATTTTTTTGAAGCATTCTCTTGATACTCCTGTACTGCTCCGGCTCCCTCAGTTTGAGGTCAGACCACCTCTTTCTAAGCTGCTCTTTCGATCTTTTCACCCCGAACTTTTGATGAAGACTTTTGACTACTTTTCCCATTATTTTGGCCTTCCTTAGATTAGGCTGGGTATATGGCCCATGCTTGCCATCATAATCCGACTTTTTCAATATGTCCACCATTTCCGCCATCTCTTTGAATGACATATTAGATGCCTTGTATCGCCTCCTTGATCGTGACGTTTCGCCCTCCGGGCTTGTCTCGTCATTAGACAAATTAGCAGACACCTGCTGAGACTCCGCCATGTCGCTCCTACTGTGCACCGAAAGAAAAGGGGCGGGGAATATACTAGAAATAACGTCAGGGGCAGGCGACGCGGGTGGAGTTTCACACATGCGCAATGTATATTATGCTAACACGCATGTGTCGTAACTACATTCTGTGTGCGGAGAAAAGAGAAACGGAAGCGCCGAACGTAATAAACAAAGGTAAAACTAAAACTTGGGGCATCAGTGGCTTATAATGCTTCATGATTGAGGCCTATATTGGTATAAGATTAGGACAGTTTAGGCTGACCTAGTGTTTTTGTCTTGTGTTTTATCTTTCAGCAAAAATGCAGAAATTTAAAGATCCTGAAATCACGTCTGCTTTCATAGACAAATACAGGGAGCTGCGAAATTTGTGGGAGCTAAAACACAATTTATACCATAACCGCGACACAAGGAGGGCAACAATGGACAAATTGGTCCAATTTATGCAGACATGGATCCCCGAGGCAGACTATCACATGGTGAATAGTAAAGTCAATAACTTGAGGAATACTTACAAGAAGGAGCACACTAAAATCCTCAATTCCCGGAGGTCAGGAGCAGCAGCAGACAAAGTGCGTGTACCCAGGCTGTGGTACTACAAGAAACGTAGATTTCTGGATGACCAGCTTGAAGTCAGGGAATCACTTTCCAGCCTTCCCTCCACCCTTCCCTCCACCCTTCCCTCCAGCCTTCCCACCACGCTTCCCTCCACCCCAGCAGAGGATGACGAGGAGCTACCTGACCTGGAAGACCCGGATCTGAATATCTATAGCCAGGTATAGTATGTTACAACATATTTATTGTCCTATAATTATTGTTGGGAACTAGATGTTATTATTCCCAAATTAAGGATTACAACAAAGTAATTTACATATCAATAGACAGTAGTGAACAGAAATGATTGGGACAAGAATGAAAAATGCTGGGATCAGAATGAGAGTCTTTTCTATTTATTAACATTCTATTTGCAACAGTCATGAGCTGAAAATTGTGTGTGATTGATGAACAAAAAAATAAAACTATGTCCCTTTTTTATACACAGGATGACCTCAGCCAGGACGAGGGTCTGGAGTGTGGCAGCCAGGAGGAGGCAGGGGTGAGTGGCAGCCAGGAGGAGGCAGGGGTGAGTGGCAGGTAGCAGGTGGCCGGGCTTAGTGGCAGCCAGCAGGTGGCTGGGCCCAGTGGCAGCCAGCAGGTGACCGGGCCCAGTGGCAGCACCCAATCTCAGGTGCATGCCCTCCACGTTAGACCAAAAAGGCCCAGGAAGATGACTCAGACAGAGGAGGAATCCCTGAGAATAATAAGGGAGGCAGCCGAGATCATGAGAGCCCCCCCCCAGCACTGAAGAGGCCTATGGCCGTTATCTAGCCAATAGGCTACAAAAAGTGGAGGAGAGCCAACGTATCCTCTGTGAGGGGCTTTTTTCTATGGTCCTTCAGAAGGCGGTGAGGGGCCAGCTGACAGAGACCACCCATCTGTGTGATCTCGGCCATCCTTCTCCTCCTCCTCCTGCCACAATTCCACCACCAGAGCCACAGCCTACAAGGAGCAGTGGAGGGAGCCGTGGAGGGAGCCGTAGAGGGAAATGCTGCAGGGATCCATGGAGGGAACGCTGCAGGGAGCAGTGGAAGAAACTCTGCAGGGAGCCGTGGAGGGAACCCTGCAGGGAGCCGTGGAGGGAACCCTGCAGGGAGCCGTGGAGGGAACGCTGCAGGGAGCTGTGGAGGAAAGGCTGCAAGGAAGACCAGAAAGTGATTCCCTGGCTTCAGTCTGCTCTGACAGAAGACGCAGTCTGTTGTAGTACCACAGCCTGGGGACATATATGACATCTGCTGCTGCTCTTGATTTCTGTGATTTGAGGACCAGATTGTGCTCCCAATTATAGGGACTCCTCAAGTTATTTTTTATTTTTTTCAACACACTTGATGTCTGCCTTGGGGTCCAAAGGCTGCGCAAATTCGACCAATTTCTCCATTGTTGCCTTTCCTCTTTATTTTGTTACCAGAATAAATGGATATTTGATTTACTTTAAATACTTGCCTATGTGTTTTTCTTAAAAATGACATCTTGTTTGTGAGTAGGCAGGTACATTTCATAAATACAATGTGTAATTAACAAGAGACACCAACCAACCTCCTTGAGGGAAAAAAATACAAGATAATAATGTTGTGGTAACTTGACCAGAAAATAAAAATGGAGATCACAAGAAAATATTAAAACCCCACAAAAAAAAATAGGAGATCTTGATTCAAATCACCCAAAAAAATTAAAATAAAAAACATTTTTGAGATCTGGCTTTAAAAACAATATAATTATATTCATGAGATCACAAGAAACAATAAAGAAACAAGTTGGTCAGAACTCGGTGTGAATATCAGCAGCAAAAAGCATTAGAAAGAAGAAAAGAATGCGCTACATTAAACGACGCAATAATTTGCGGCATGACGAATGTGCTATTTCCATTACGAACGCTAGTTTTATTAGAAAGAGCGCTCCCGTCTCCTAATTTATTCTGAGCATGCGTGTTTTTTTCTCCGTCGGAGTTCCACACAGACGATAGGAATTTCCTATCGGATTTTTTTCCAGCGGAAAAAAATAAAACATGTTCTATTTCTAAACTCCGATGGAAAAAAGTCAGATGGGGCCCACACACGATCGGAATTTCCGATGAAAAAATTCCATCAGACTTTTTTCATCGGAAATTCCGATCGTGTGTACAAGGCATAAGTTGGCTGTGTGAATGGAATGAAAAATGCCCCTAAATCAGTGGTGTCACTGAAAGGAAATAATGTTCCTGAGTCAGTGGAGTCGATGGAAAGAAAATAATGTCCCTGTATTAGTAGTGTCACTGGAAGGCCAAAAAAATCAGCTCTGAATCAGTAGTGTCACTAAAGGGAAAAAATGTCCCTCTGTTGGTGTTGTCACTGAAAAGAAAAAAAAATATTCTAGGATCGATGGTGTGACTGAAAGGAAAATCTGTCCCTGTGTTGATGGTGTCACTGGAAAAACATCAAAATCAAGTCATCAGCTACAAATACCCTCCTCACCCCCACTCCCAGTACAAAGCTCTTCCCTTAACCTTGACCCCCTCCTTCCCCACAACAAAACTGATTCCCCATCCTCCCAGAATAGAGTTCCTCCTCAGACTTTGCACCCTCGCGGTCTGAAGATGCAGCCAGAGATGGCCTGGTAACATAATAGAGTACGCTTTACCAGTGTCAGCTGTGACACCAGTTTATGTAAGTGCTTGGGGTGATGTTTCTAGAATAAAGTTTTATGGTTTTACACTGAGAGTTTTTTCCTCCTTTGGAGTGGGTGTATGTAATTTGGATGGTCATTGATGGAGAGTGCCAGTGTGTGATGGTTCTGGAGGGAGACCCGCTAAGCCTGGATAAGCTGAGATTCCTGCAATCCATATTTACATACATTTGTTGCTGGTTTTACCAGCAAGTTGTTCTGGTGAGTTATTTAGTGGATTTAGTGGTGGATATTACACTTGAAGGTGGAGCATGAGAAGAAGTGGGACTGTATTTACACTACCATTACAGAATTAATAATATGCTTTCTCTTCTGCATGGGACATTTTATTGGATGGAAGAAAAGTGATTCACACATGCACTGTTTGAAGTGTAATAGCGTGGGACACTTTTTGAGTATAATTGCATGTTATATTGATTGCAATATTCAGCACATGTGTACTGTGACAGCAGGCAGGTAAAATCACTGGGTTGCATCCAGAATGGAAGATATATATGTCCTAGATTCAGGCTTTATGCCAATTTATACCACTAGGGGGAGTGCTGGGGGTCTTGCAGGGGAAGAGTTAATGAGCCCAGCTGAAGTAAGTGGGCTCATTAAAACCTCTACAAGAACTCCCAGTATGCTAAGGGAGATGCTCCAACCTGGAACCAGATCTGTGTGTATAGACTGGGGAGTGTGCTTTCTGTGCGGTGAGACAAAGCCTGTGTGGCTATTGCTAAGAACTTCTAAAAGCAGGAAGCTAGGGACTGGAACAGCACAAGTCTGTACCCAGTTGTTACATAGGGACACCAACGTGTGTAGTGAGCGGTCAAGTTGACCAGGATTTCTTTTCCTGTTTCTTTTGTTTTCTGTTATATTTTTTGTCTGTATATAGTTCAAATAAAACCACACCCTTTTGTTTTTTCTCCTACCACTATCTGCTGTGCCTAATTTTGTGTGGTGAACCCATCCAGGGGGTCACACACACCCGCTGCCGAGCTAACCCCCTCACAGTACTTTATATTTTATGAATTATACATTGATGCACGTTATGAAATTATTTATTGAGAAGTAATAGCGCTATCTTACAAATTTTTTAGGAAACACTTTAAAGGGGTTGTAAACCTTCGTGTTTTTTCACCTTATGCATCCTATGCATTAAGATGAAAAAACACCTTGCAGTGTCCAGCCCCCCCCCGTTTTACTTACCTGAGCCCCAAATTTCGGTGGGCGCGATCCCGCGTCGCTATCTCTCAGGTCTTCTTGGCTCTTCATTGGATAGATTGATAGCAGCGCAGCCATTGGCTCCCGCTGCTGTCAATCAAATCCAATGACGCGCCCGCTGGGGGTCGGGGCCAAGTCATACACTCTGCGTCTATGGACGCAGAGTGTATGACACGGGAGTGCGCCCGCAAGGTAACCCCCTCGGGAGAGAGCTTCCCAGAGGGGGTTATCTTTTGCGAGGAGGAGCCACGAGAGCAGCCGTGAGACACCAGAAGAGGATGTTCGGGGCCACTCTGTGAAAAACGAACTGCACAGTGGAGGTAAGTATGACATGTTTGTTATTTAAAAAAAATAAAACTTGAACCTTTAGTGTCACTTTAACCGCTTGTCTACCGCCCGCCGTCAAATGATGGCGGGACGAAGACCCTCTCGTTCTGGGCGGACATCATATGACGTTGCACCTTCCCAAGTTACTAGGGGACCCGATGCGCGTGCCTGGTGGCCGCGGTGGCAGCCGCGCACCCGCGATTGCCCAGCAACTGAGCAGGACCATGGATTTGTGTGTGTAAACACACAGATCCACATCCTGTCAGAGGGAGGAGACCGATGGTGTAGGGACACAGATCAGTCACCTCCCCCAGTCAGTCCCCTCCCCCCACAGTAAGAATCGCTCCCTAGGGAACACATTTAACCCCTTGATCGCCCCCTAGTGTTAACCCCTTCCCTGCCAGTCATATTTATACAGTAATCAATGCATTTTTATAGCAGGGATCGCTGTATAAATGTGAATGGTCCCAAAAATGTGTCAAAAGTGTCCGATCTGTCCGTCGATATATCGCAGTCACGATAAAAATCGCTGATCGCCGCCATTACTAGTAAAAAAAAAATAATAATAATAAAAATGCTATAAATCTATCCCCTATTTTGTAGCCGCTATAACTTTTGCGCAAAACAATCAATATACGCTTATTGCGATTTTTTTTTTTACCAAAAATATGTAGAAGAATACATATCGGGCTAAACTGAGGAAAAAAATTGTTTAAAAAAATAAAATAGATATTTATTATAGCAAAAAGTAAAAAATATTGTGTTTTTTTTCAAACTTGTCCCTCTTCTTTTGTTTATAGCGCAAGAAAAAAAAATAAAATGCAGAGGTGATCAAATACCACCAAAAGAAAGCTCTATTTGTGGGGCAAAAATGATAAAAATTTCAGGACACCTTTTAAAAAGCAAATGTAGAAATGAAGTTGCTGTTACATGTGTCTCCTTTTAGTCTCATTTACCATATGCAAATGATAAGGATCGACACAGTTCTGCAGAAAGGGAGAGGCTTCAGAAGTTGTGCCCTTGAGTGTATATATCAACCAAAAAATATATAAAAATTAGGGGTAGAAATGGAAGAGCTGTAGTCTTCCTAGCACTTAAAGAAAATGACTATTCCAATCATCTGATATTTGGATGATCTATTGCTGTGAGAATTAATCTCCCTGATATTGATATTGAACAGAAGCCATCGTAAACCTGCTGTGCATGCCGGGGGAGGGTATAGAAGGGGCGGACATCTTCTGAGAAGGGGTCTTCGTCCGTCCACGCCCAGGCACCTTCAGCCTGGGCATGTGTGTGTGTGGTTCGTCATCTCCGGGTGCCCTAGGCCCAGAGGCCTTGTTCCGGTTCCACCTAAGGCACCTTTAGCCTGGGGTGAGGTACTACCTCCCCGCTCCTGTTCGCCTGGGCACGGAGGCCCAGGAGTTGCAGTAACGGCCTGGAGCCCAGCAGCCTTCGGCTGTGGTCCGCAAGGGATAGAGGAGTCCAGGGTGCCGCCTTGCAAGGGGACCAGCACTCTAAGAGAAGGGAGGACCTGTTCCGAAGGACCGGTGCTGTGGACACGGTGAAAGAAGGGGTCTGTTGACTCTCTGGGGGGATGTCTTCTCGCTGAAAGGGGCTATGTCCTAGGAAGGAAATCAATATTCACCAGGTCAGTGGCAGTGACCATATTCACCAGGTCAGTGGCAGTGACCATATTTACCCGGTCAGTGGCAGTGACCCTGTTCGCCAGGTCAATGGCAGTGGCCTTATCCACCAGGTCTGTGGCAGAGACCAACCTCATGGTCTGTGGCAGAGACCATTAGACATGTGCATTCGTTTTCGTCCAAATGCATTTTCGTCCGAATTTCAGCTATTTTCGTTATCGTTTTAACAAACGAAAACGAAAGCACAGAATCCGAAAACCGAAAGATCCGACATAAACAAATGCTTTATTTTCGTTTTCGTTGCTACAACAGTTCGATATAGATAGGAGATTCGACGTGACGCTGACAATAACAATCTGTGTCTATCGAACCTGTGGTCGAATGTGCCTAACCTTAACTCTATTAGTCCAAGATTATTCTACATAGGAGAGAAAAGATTCGACATTATAGAGAGAAAAGATTCGACATAGGAGAGGAAAGATTCGACATAGGAGAGAAAAGATTCGACATAGGAGAGGAAAGATTCGACATAGGAGAGAAAAGATTCGACATAGGAGAGGAAAGATTCGACATAGGAGAGAAAAGATTCGACATAGGAGAGGAAAGATTCGACATAGGAGAGAAAAGATTCGACATAGGAGAGGAAAGATTCGACATAGGAGAGGAAAGATTCGACATAGGAGAGAAAAGATTCGACATAGGAGAGGAAAGATTCGACATAGGAGAGGAAAGATTCGACATAGGAGAGAAAAGATTCGACATAGGAGAGGAAAGATTTGACATTATAGAGAGAAAAGATTCGACATTATAGAGAGAAAAGATTCGACATAGGAGAGAAAAGATTTGACATTATAGAGAGAAAAGATTTGACATTATAGAGAGAAAAGATTCGACATAGGAGAGAAAAGATTCGACATAGAGAGAAAAGATCACTGCTTGTGGGCGGAACATTCGACCGGAAATGTATGATTGCAGAGTCGTACAGTTTCGCTGCTCCGTCGAATCTTCTTTGAACATTCGACAGACACCATAAGCCTTCAATGACAGATTCGACCTTAATTAATTCAGATTTTCGGACGAATGCAATTTTTAACGAAAAACGAAATAAATAAAAACGAATTTCGGGAGTAACTAAATAAATTTATTTTTTGGATGAAAACGAAATTCCGAAACGAAATATTTCAGTGTGCACATGTCTAGAGACCATGCGCCAAAACTGTTTGAGAATTTGAACAGTCCTAAGAGCTTGAGCTACGTTTGTGCCTGGACCTCCTCCACACCTTAAAGCTGTCCTGTGTCTTTGCTCCAACCTTTCGTCTATCCAAGAGAATATGTGTTATGCAAGCGAAAAATAAATATTGAGTTGGACTTTCAGCTGGTGTGGACATTTACGTTACTGGGGAAGTCAAGGACTTGCATCTACACACTGTAGAGGTGAGAATCATTCTCAGGAGGACTTTGTGCTCCGGCTGCAGACAAGGCCCAAAAACAACACCGCCTAACCTCTTAACACAGGAGGGTACGGGCTTGTGGTGCGGTGTGCCCCTTTCTCCTAAGAGGAGCCGAAACAGACAAGGAGAAGGGGGTGTGTGCGCTACAAGTATATCTAGTTTAGTTTAATTTAGTTTATTATTATAGATAGTAAAGTCCGTCACCTTTTGCTTGTTTTTACTTTAAGTGAGGTGGTAAAGGCAGAAGGTTTTTTACCTTACTGCATTCTATGCAGTAAAGTAAAAAACTTCCTGCATGCAGCTCCCCTTACAGCCCCCCTAAATACATACCTGAACCTGACCTCTCTCGCTCCTTATTGGGTCAGATACACCAGCGGGATACATTGGCTGTCAATAACAGCAGGGGGTGGAGCCGGTCACAGAGTGGGCCCCGAGAGTGAGCATACACGAGTGCTCCCAGCGCAAGAGGCTTATCTATCTATCTATCTATCTATCTATCTATCTATCTATCTATCTATCTATCTATCTATCTATCTATCTATCTCTCTCTCTGGCTAGGTTCACACTATTGTGGATAGTGCGGCTCGCGTTTGCGCCAGCACAACTGTCTATTCATTGCTTCTGTACTTATGGGAAAAGGGAAAAAGTCCCTGACTCTTTCTTGAAAATGCAGTCACATGGAGCCACATGGTTTATTTGTCCCCATGTGGTTTCATGCACCTGAAAATGCACCACATTTTCTGATGCATGGGGGTGCCATTATGAATCAATGGCACCCTTGCGTGTCTGCTAATGAGCAGCACTTTTTGGCTGTGGGTGTATTCGGGCCTGAAGGAGAGATGTGAGGTCCTATTGACCCCACATCTCTCTATAAGGAGGACCTGTCATGCACTATTCCTATTACAAGGAATGTTTACATTCCTTGTAATAGGAATAAAAGTGATCAAAACTTTTTTTTTTTTTTTAAAGAGAAAGTGTAAAAATTAAAAAATTAAAAGTAAAATAAAGAGTAAAAAAATTAAATAAATTTAAAGCGGCCCCGTCCCCACGTGCGAATGCATACGTAATTTGCGCCCACATATGTAAACGGCGTTCAAATCACACATATGAGGGATTGCCACGTGCGTTAGAGCAAAAGCAACATTTCTATCCCAGTGCCTCCTCTGTCATGCTAAACATATAACCTGTAAAAACAATTATAGCGTCACCTATGGAGATTTTTAAGTTTGGCGCTATTCCACGAATGTGCGCAATTTTAAAGTGTGACATGTTAGGTATCTATTTACTCAGCATAACATCATCTTTCACATTGTACAAAAAAATTGGGCTAACTTTACTGTTTTGTTTTTTTTCATTCTTGAAAAATCGCTGCGCAAATATCGTGTGCCATAAAAAGTTGCAACGACTGCCATTTTATTCCCTATGATCTGTGCTAAAAAACATATATAATGTTTGGGGGTTCTAATTAATTTTCTATAAAAAAAAAAAAAATGATTTTTACATGTAGGTGCGAAGTGCCAGAATTGGCCCGGGTGTCAAGTGGTTAAAACGGAGTTCCATTGAAAAATTGAACTTCCGCTGATCCGGTTCCTCCCCCCCTCCGGTGTCACATTTGGCACCTTTCAGGGGGGAGGGGGGAGCAGATACCTATCTAGTACAGGTACAGTTGTGCTCATAAGTTTACATACCCTGGCAGAATTTATGATTTCTTGGCCATTTTTAAGAGAATATGAATGATAGCAAAAAAAACATTTCTTTCACTCATGGTTAGTGTTTGGCTGAAGCCATTTATTATCAATCAACTGTGTTTACTCTTTTTAAATCCTAATCACAACAGAAACTACCCTAATGACCCTGAGCAAAAGTTTACCAGCTTTTAATACTGTGTATTACCCCCCTTAACATTAATGAAAGCTTGAAGTCTTTTGTGGTATTTGTTAATGAGGCTCTTTAACTTCTCATATGGTATAGCTGCCCATATCTCTTGGAAAAAAGCCTTCAGTCCCTGGAAATTCTTGGGCTGTCTTGCATGAACTAAACGTTTGAGATCTCCCCAGAGTGGCTCAATGATATTGAGGTCAGGAGACTGAGATGGCCATGCCAGAACCTTCACTTTATTCTGCTGTAGCCAATGGCAGGTCGACTTGGCCTTGTGTTTTGGATCATTGTCATGTTCGAATGTCTAAGTACGTCCCATGCGCAGCTTCCTGGCTGATGAATGCAAATGTTCCTCCAGTATTTTTTGATAACATACTGCATTCATCTTGCCATCAATTTTGACCAAATTTCCTGTGCCTTTGTAGCTCACACATCCCCAAAACATCAGCGATCCACCTTCATGTTTCACAGTAGGAATAAAAACAAATCTCCTGGGCTCCGGTGTTTCACTGCGTGCAGATAGTGTGGACCATTCTTTTTTGTATAAAAGGCACAAACTAGAATCTTGCAGCCCTCCTCAGAACAATGGGTGTTCATAAAACTGAAAAATAAGAAAAAAGAAAAGAGGGCGCACCGACCTAGTGCATTACCAGATAAAAACTTTATTAAAACTGATAAAAGACAAAAATGGTCCTACTCGCAAACAAACTTTTCATATAGGCATTTCTGGCAATCACTCGGAGTCCCGTGACAGCTGCAACCTGGATACGGTGACCAGTGGGTCGGACGGTACCCGAAAGTAGCTGAATGGCTTATGCGTTTCCGGGGCGCACCCCTTTCCTCAGAGCCTAAGCAGACCGTGACCCGTTGATCACGGTCTGCTTAGGCTCTGAGGAAAGGGGTGCGCCCCAGAAACGCGTCAGCCATTCAGCTACTTTTGGGTACCGTCCGACCCACTGGTCACTGTATCCTGGTTGCAGCTGTCACAGGACTCCGAGTGATTGCCAGAAATCACAGTAGGAATGGTGTACCTTTCATCATAGGCCTTGTTGACCATTTGGCCTTGTCCAAATGAAGCGTTTATGGTTGTGGCCAAAAAGCTCAATTTTGGTCTCATCACTCCAAATGAGTTTGTGCCAGAAGGTTTGAGGCTTGTCTCTGTGCTGTTTGGCGTATTGTAAGCGGGATACTTTGTGGCATTTGCATAGTAATGGCTTTCTTCTGGCGACTGGACCATGCAGCCCATCTTTCATTAAATGCCTCCTTATTGTGCCTCTTGAAACAGCCACACCACATGTTTTCAGAGAGTCCTGTATTTCACCTGAAGTTATTTATGGGTTTTTCTTTGCATCCCGAACAATTTAGCTGTGGCTGAAATTTTAGTTGGTCTACCTGACCGTGGTTTGGTTTCAACAGAACCCCTCATTTTCCACTTCTTGTTTAGAGTTTGAACACTGCTGATTGGCATTCTCAATTCCTTGGATATATTTTTATATCCCTTTCCTGTTTTATACAGTTCAACTACCTTTTCCCCCAGATCCTTTGACAATTCTTTTGCTTTCCCCATGACTCAGAATACAGAAACGTCAGTGCAGCACTGGATGAAAGATGCAAGGGTCTGTCAGGAGTCCAGAAACTCATTGACCTTTTATACACACACAATAATTATAAGCAAACAGATCACAGATGAGGATGGTTACCTTTTAAAGGGGTTGTAAAGGTTCATTTTTTTTAACCTTAATGCATCCTATGCATTAAGGTGAAAAAAACTGGCAATGACGCCCCCCCCAGCCCCCCCAGTTTTACTTACCTGAGCCCTGAATCTGCTGTGCACGTCCCCCGGCATCCTCTTCTCCTCAGAGTCTGGCCGTCGATTGGCTAGATTTGCTAGATTGATAGCAGCGCAGCCATTGGCTCGCGCTGCTGTCAATCACATGCAATGACACAACGTGCCGGGGGGCGGGGCCGTGTGATACAGTCAGCAGCTATGGCCGCCGGCTGTATCACGGGAGCGTGCCGCAAGCTAACCCCCTTGGGAGAGCGCTTCCCATGAAGGGGGTTAGCTGAGGCAGGGAGGAGCCGAGACAGCCGCCAAGGGACCCCAGAAGACCAGGATCGGGGCCACTGTGTGCAAAACGAGCTGCACAGTGGAGGTAAGTATAACATGTTTGTTATTTTTTATTTTTTTAAACGGGAACCTTTAGTGTCCCTTTAATAGCCATTCAAACCCCTTTGTGTCAACTTGTGTGCATGTTATCAGGCCAAAATCACCAGGGTATGTAAACTTTTGATTAGGGTCATTTGGGTCGTTTCTGTTGTGATTATGATTTAAAAATAGTAAACACAGTTGATTGATGATAAATGGCTTCAGCCAAACACTAACCATGAGTGAAAGAAAAGTTTTTGTGTTATCATTCATATTCTCTGGAAAATGGCCAAGAAATCATAAATTCTGCCACGGTATGTAAACTTATGAGCACAACTGTATTTACTTCCACTTCCGGCTATAGATTTTTGCAGAATCTGCAGCGATGTACACCATCTCCGGCCCTTCCTCCGTCCCCCCCGCTGTCTTCTGGGAGACACACAGGTTCCAGAAGAAAGCAGGGACCATTAAGGATGCGCAGTGCGACTTGCGCATGTGCAGTAGGGAACCAGGCTGTGAAGCCGCAAGGCTTCACTTCCTGATTCCCTTACTGAAGATGCCGGTGCCTGCACCCGGGAGCCGAGGGACAGGTTGGCTTCGGGTGAGGATGACGCGGGCACCTTGGACAGGTAAGTGTCCTTATTTTAAAAGTCAGCAGCTGCAGTATTTGTAGCTGCTGATTTTTTTTTTAATTCTTTAGGTCGGAACTCCGCTTTAATGGGCCAAAAATGTTTTTGTACAAAATGTGAGGGGCCTTGTTCAGATTTTTCACCATGAATCAGTAGCTTTTATGTATGCCTGTGGCTTATTCTAAACTTTTTTTTTATGCAGGAGGTGCTTTGTGTTACTTATTCATAACTAGGGTTGAGCGGACCCAAACTGTAAAGTTCGGGTCCCTACCGAACTTTTGGGTTTTCGGGTCCGGTGTTCGGCAATATGCATGTAAAGTTGCACTTGTTTCCCGTGCTTAGAACTGTCCCTGCACAATGTGTCATTTCTGAAGGAAAAAAAGTAATTTAAAACTCACTCGCGGCTATTAATGAATTGTCGGCTCCCGGCAATACATAGAAAAGTCATTAATAAAAAAAAAAAAAAAAGCGTGGGGGTTCCCCAAATTCAATTACCAGGCCCTTACCAGGTATGGATATTAAGGGGAACCCTGCCGCAAATAAAAAAAAAAATGCGTGCGGTTCCCCCAAATATCCATACCAGGCCCTTCAGGTCTGGTATGGATTTTAAGGGGAACTCCACCCCAAATTAAAAAAAAAAATGGCTAGGAGTACCCCCAAAAATCCAGACCAGACCCTTTATCCGAGCACGCAACCTGGCAGGCCGCAGGAAAAGAGGGGGGGACGAGAGAGCGCCCCCACCCCTCCTGAACCGTACCAGGCCACATGCCCTTAACATGGGGAGGATGTCCCCATGTTGATGGGGACAAGGGCCTCATCCCCACAACCCTTGCCCGGTGGTTGTGGGGGTCTGCGGGCGGGGAGCTTATCGGAATCTGGAAGACCCCTTTAACAAAGGGGACCCCCAGATCCCGCCCCCCTATATGAATTGGTAATGGGGTACATTGTACCCCTACCATTTCACAAAGACAGTGTAACAAATTGTAAAAAAAATACACAGACACCATTGGGAAAGTCCTTTATTAAAAAAATTAAAAATTTTAAATAAAAAAAACATTCCAGCGATGAAATCCAGTGTCCCGCGGCGATCCCGATGTCCAGCGCTGTCCAGACGAAATGTCATTGGCTGAGCCAGAGCGGACCTGATGGGGAACTTCCTCTTCAGTGTATTAAATGAATAGACCCGCCCCTTCTAAAGTTCCCCATCAGGTCCGCGCAGCCAATGACGTAGTGTAAGGCTGAGGACCTGATGCGGAACGTGAGAAGGGGCGGGTCTATTCATGTATTATACTGCAGAGGAAGTTCCCCATCAGGTCCGCTCATCCAATGACGTAGGCGGGGTCTGACATACAAAGGGGGCGGACCTGATGGGGAACTTCATCCACAGTTTAATACATGAATAGACCCGCCCCTTCTCACGTTCCGCATCAGGTCCTCAGCCTTACACCTACGTCATTGGCTGAGCGGACCTGATGGGGAACTTTAGAAGGGGCGGGTCTATTCATTTAATACACTGCCGAGGAAGTTCCCCATCAGGTCCGCTTAGGCTCAGCCAATGACATATCGTCTGGACAGCGCTGGACATCGGGATAGCCGCGGGACACTGGATTTCATCACTGGAATGTTTTTTTTTATTTATTTTTTATTTTAATAAAGGACTTTCCCAATGGTGTCTGTATTTTTTTTTACAATTTTTTACACTTTCTTTGTGAAATAGTAGGGGTACAATGTACCCCATTACCAATTCACATAGGGGGGGGCCCGGGATCTTGGGGTCCCCTTTGTTAAAGGGGTCTTCCAGATTCCGATAAGCCTCCCGCCCGCAGACCCCCACAACCACCGGGCAAGGGTTGAGGGGATGAGGCCCTTGTCCCCATCAACATGGGGACATCCTCCCCATGTTGAGGGCATGTGGCCTGGTACGGTTCAGGAGGGGGGGCTCTCTCGTCCCCCCTCTTTTCCTGCGGCCTGCCAGGTTGCGTGCTCGGATAAAGGGTCTGGTCTGGATTTTTGGGGGTACTCCACGCCATTTTTTGAAAAAAATTGGGGTGGAGTTCCCCTTAAAACACATACCAGACCTGAAGGGCCTGGTATGGATATTTGGGGGAACCGCACACATTTTTTTTTTATTTGCGGCAGGGTTCCCCTTAATATCCATACCAGACCTGAAGGGCCTGGTAATTGAATTTGGGGGAACCCCCACGCTTTTTTTTTTTATCAATGACTTTTCTATGTATTGCCGGGAGCCGACAATTCATTAATAGCCGGTGTCCGCTCAACTCTATTTATAACCAAATGTAATTTTATAAAGTCCTTCAACTCTGTAGCTCAATAATGTTAATTAACAGTAACAAAAATTAATTACTTATATTATAATTGTCAAATCATAAACTTTGCACTTTTAAAAAAATAAATCCTTAGATTTTGCATTGCTAGTTTAAAAAAAAAAAAAAAAAGTTTGGATGAATAATTTAAATTCCAAGTGTAGAATTTATAAACCAAAGGCAGCCAATAAAGGAAGGCATTTATGTGAACTTATTTATATTTTGTTACTGAAATATAATGGACATTTCTTACAAGATCCGATGTATAAATTGTGTTCTTTTTAACAGATCATTTAACCCTACATTTCTAACAATGCACTTACATAACAGCAGTAACATCTTATATTGTGTGGTATAAATGTAATCGTTTGGCAACAGTCCCAGAAACTTGGAGTATATACTAAGTCTATTCTTTTCTCTGCTAGGGTATTTCAGCAATGAGGCAAAATGGAAAGTGCTAATGACCATTTTATATTTTATTTATTTATTTACCCATTAAAAGTGTGAAGGTAAAGTCACATTCCTACAAGGAAACAATTCATGTATAATTCATCCTTTGTAGCATTTTGTAAAGCTCTACAATGTTGACAGCTAAACAAAGAACAATGTGACCTGGAAAGTGCAACATGGTAAAATTAAATAACAGCAGGCGCTTCTGTTCACACTTTTAATTACCAGCAGTCACTTCTGTAAAAAGGTGAGTTAACAAATAACTGCCAGAAAATGAACCTTAACTGGCTTCTAATTGTTTAATGCAGGATGTCTATTGTTAAATTTGTTCATTTAAAATGGCTTACTGATGCATTTAACACTAGCTGAACAAATTACTCAGTAGGTGATAGAGACAGGCATAGCCATTTTGTGTCCTATTTATTTCTATATTGTTTACCTCTTTTTGTATAATGAGGACTTGCTCTGCATTGGAAAGCAATGTTTGTTTTATAGGACCTTTTAATAAAAAATGAATTATCGATGCTGCAGCGAGATAAAAACAAAATCATTGTGCTTGGAATTGTAATGTTTACAAAACTTATATGTAATATCTGAATCTAAATGCAGGGAAATAGGAAAAGACCTCACCCACGCCTGATTGAATAAAGGCATTCCCTTTTACAAGGTACCTGTCATAAGGTCCAAATATTGACATGAATGGAAGGCAAAACAAAGAGTATGGGCTCTTTCACACGGACGGTCCGTTCAGGTCCGCCTGTCAGATTTTTAGGCGGACCTGAACGGATGCTCCATGTACCCCTATGGAGCCACGGATGTCAGCGGTGACATGTCCGCTGACATCCGACCTGCTCCAATCCTCCAAAGTGTGACGGAGGAAAACCCTATTTTTCCATCCTTCTGCGGATCGGATGACAATGGACTCTACGGTCTGTCGTCATCCGATCTCCCATAGGGGAGAGCAGCGCTCTGACAGGGCGGTCCCTGCACAGTGTGCGGGGACCGCCCAGTCATCCCCTGGCTCAGTGGGGATCAACGGAGCGATCCCAGCTGAGCAAGCGGAGGTTCACGGGGCGGATCATTACTGATCCGTCCCGTGTGAAAGGGGCCTATCTTGGATTATATTGTGTTTATTTACCCAGTAGCAAAGCTTCAGTCCCTTATAGATCTTTCTCAAGCTCACAATCCTCAACCTTTGATCTCCTCCAAATATCCTTCTTTATATGTGTCAACCTTTCAGATCATGTCATTACTCCCTATTTACCCTATATTTTCATAACAGCACCTACTGAACTGCAAAGATATTCTGAATTCTGAGTTTAAAACAGAATTATTGTCTTTAAAAGTGGTTATAAAGGCAGAAGGTTTTTCTTTATCTTAATGGATTCTTTCCATTAAGATAAAAAGCCTTCTGTGTGCAGCAGCTCCCCTAATACTAACCGGAGGTCCATCTGGTTCCAGCGATGTTGCAGGAGAGACTCGACTGACCTCATTGGCCGAGACAGCAGTGCGGCGCAATTGGCTCCCGCTACTGTCAATCAAAGTCAGTGAGACAATGAGGAGAGAAAGGGTGTGGAGGCGGGCCGGGCCACAGCTCCATGTCTGAATGGACAGAGGGCGCTGCGGCTCGGCTCGGGTGCCCTCATAGCAAGCTTCTTGCTTTGGGTGCACTCAACAGGAGGGAGAGGCCAGGAGCACCGAAGAGGGACCCTAAAAGAGGAGGATCTGGGCAGCTCTGTTCAAATCCACTGCACAGAGCAGGTAAGTATAAAATGTTTGTTAAAAAAAATGAGACTTCAGTATCACTATAATTCAAACACTCCAAAACTGCAAATTAAAATTCATGCACTCTCACATTTAAAAAATGTGTACTGTTTATTGTAGCTCTCACAATATGTTTACCATCTGCTGTGCAGACCTATAAGAAGGACCTAGAATTCTTTACGCCCATCACTGCACAGAACTGTTCTGCCTTGTGTTCTATTTTATTCTTTGATTGAGAGTTGTATTTAGTGTTACAAGGAACAATTAGCTGATAAAGGAACAGGAGAGAGGGAGGATTAGGGTGGGAATTAAACCACCCCTTTACAAACCTGTCTCCTGACAAAGGAGTTCCTACAGAAAAATTCCTTTCAAAAATATAAATAAATTGTAACCTACCCTTATTTAGATTATGCTTTGCTTATGAAGGAGCTGGGCAACCGTGTTTGTCAAAATTAATCCTGTATTTACTGTGCAGGCAGATCGTCATTATCAATTGTAACTAGATTTGAACTTATTTAATTTATTAAAACTGGAGTGCTCAGAAATTGGTGCAGCTGCGCATGGTAGCCAAACAGCTTCTAAATTAAACTTGTTCAATTAAAGCGGAGGTTCGCCCTAAATTTTAACTTTACATCAACAATCTCCCTGCATAATTTACATACACATATCACTAACCTTTTTTTTTGTTCGGCTCTAATGAAGGTGAATCAGCTGTACAATTTGGCACTTCCGTCTTTTCCTCCCGCGGGAGTAGGCGTGTATTAAGTTTCCCCGGCCGCGCTGTGTGTCATGGGAGGTCTGCGCAATGTCTCCTGGGAGCAATCTGTCATGCTTCCCAGGAGATGCGTTCCAGTGAAATCTCTCGAGATTTCACTCGTCACGTGACTCAACTACCCGGTCACGTGACGAGGGCGGACATTACCTGCACAGCTGATTGGCTAGGACAGGAAATGTTGACGGCGCTGCTCGTGCGCGAGATAGAGCGGTGAATGCGGGGAGGCGCGCATTCACCGCTACCCGGAAGTCCGTGCTTGTGGGCTTCAGGATGCCCACAAGCAAAATGGAAAAGCTATGGATCACTGTATTAAAGTATTTATTTTTAAAGAAAACGGGCAGGGGATGAATAAAAACGCCAGACGAGTGAGTACTACATTGTAATCTCTATCCAAATTGAATGGACTAAAAAAAAAAAAAAGATGGACCGCGGAACCTCCGCTTTAAGCTTTAGAAAACCTAAAAGCTGATTGGTTTCTATGTAGAGCTGCACCTGATTTTGCATGCCCCAATTTTAGTAAATCCCCCCTCTCCCTGTCTGTCCTAAGAAAGGGTTAAAGGTGTGGAGGCTAGGCTTCTTGCATCGTATGTTGACATGCTCACTTTAACATTGCTCAAAACACCTTGCAGTCAGCTATGACGACACCTACTGTGAAAAAACCGAAAAGGTAAGAAATACTTAAAAATGTGCATTCTGTGTGACTAGGAACACATAACAAATATACAGTATGTGGGGGGTTCAGATTTAACTGCAAATATGCTTTAAGCTTGGGTTCACCCATTTGCGAACACAGACATTGCATGTTATTGGCACCCGCACTGCTGTGCCGATCACATGTGATATGTCTGTGCAATGCGAAATCAGCCATACAGTTGTTGGCTGAACTCGCATTGGATTCGCACAAAAAAGGTGCAGGAACCTTTTTTCTCCCCGCACTGGAATCGGATCGCATCGGTGTTCACATCCATGTGATCTGATTCCTGTCTGAATTCACAGTTTGCACTGCGATCAGTGAATCAATCTGGGGGTGTCATTAACTTTCTATTGACACCCGCAGCAGTTCGCAAAGGGCAGTGTGAACTGCCTGCAGGGGAGATGCGATGCGGAATGCACTGGAATTGTGCTGGTTCCCGCATCACATATGTGTGAACCCAAAGTCAGGGAAGGATTACAATGCCTTGAAAAAGTATTCATACCCCTTGACATTTTCCACTTTTTTGACATACTTATACAAACATAAAAAATCTGTGCTGGCTGCAATACTCATGTCCACTTTGATGCTGTTCCCAGAAGTCTCACTGCTCCCATCTGCACTTACAGCATCTTCTGGATTGAAAGATGCCTTGTGTAATCCAATCCACTTCCAAGGGTTGCCATCACTTCAGACTGGGCCCACAGTACTCCATTAGAGCACTTTGCTCATATGGCATTACATCCACACTGTGCTGTTCAGGATGAACGACCGCACATGGCTGTTGCTGAAGGAAAAGAGGAAGGGGTCCCCTGATGTAAGTGTAGACCGGCCAGAAGACTTCAGAAAAAAATGTATGCTTAATATACATTTTTGAAAATGCTATTTTTTAACAGATAAATGAACATATTTATGCTGGTAATCCTGCACTTTAGCTGATAACTGCTGTGGACTAGGGATGAGCTCGGTGTTCGAGTCGAACATACGTTCGACTCGAACATCGGCTGTTCGATCGTTCGACGAAGATCGAACGATTTGGGCCGTTCGCGCCAAATTCGAGTGACGCGAACGGCCCACAATGCACTACGCCATCGCAGTGTCATCCAGGCGCTGTGATTGGCCAAGCATGCACTGTGACCCCGCATGCTTGGCCAATCACAGCGCCGGCAGCGAGGAGAGCAATGATTGGCCACAGGCAGGATGCCTGTGGCCAATTATTGCTGAGGGTGTTTAGTACACGCCCCACACTATAAAAGGCCGCCAGCACGGCGGCCTAGTGTAGTGTGTTCCGGAGCAGGGAAAGAGAAACATAGGCAGGGACAGTGACATTTATTTTTTTCTTGCTTAACCTGGATTCCTTTAGTTTAGGGAAAGAGAAGGATAGGTAGGGAGAGTGTCAGTGTGTTTTACTGTGTGAATCCTTGTTTCTAGGGACAGGGAAGGACAGTGAGGGAATTCTCCTTGTGCTATAGTGTGCTTTAAAAAAACATTTTTTCTAGGGACAGAAAACTATAGGTAGGGAGAGTGTCAGTGTGTTTTACTGTGCGAATCCTTGTTTCTAGGGACAGGGAAGGACAGTGAGGGAATTCTCCTTGTGCTATAGTGTGCTTTAAAAAAACATTTTTTCTAGGGACAGAAAACTATAGGTAGGGAGAGTGTCAGTTTCTTTCACTGTGATAATCCTTGTTTCTAGGGACAAAGAAGGAAAGTGAGTGAAATTCTCCTTGTGCTATAGTGTGCTTTAAAAAAACATTTTTTCTAGGGACAGAAAACTATAGGTAGGGAGAGTGTCAGTGTCTTTTACTGTGCGAATCCTTGTTTCTAGGGACAGGGAAGGACAGTGAGGGAATTCTCCTTGTGCTATAGTGTGCTTTAAAAAAACATTTTTTTCTAGGGACAGAAAACTATAGGTAGGGAGAGTGTCAGTGTGTTTTACTGTGCGAATCCTTGTTTCTAGGGACAGGGAAGGACAGTGAGGGAATTCTCCTTGTGCTATAGTGTGCTTTAAAAAAACATTTTTTCTAGGGACAGAAAACTATAGGTAGGGAGAGTGTCAGTGTGTTTTACTGTGCGAATCCTTGTTTCTAGGGACAGGGAAGGACAGTGAGGGGATTCTCCTTGTGCTATAGTGTGCTTTAAAAAAACATTTTTTCTAGGGACAGAAAACTATAGGAAGGAAGAGTATCAGTTTCTTTCACTGTGATAATCCTTGTTTCTAGGGACAAAGAAGGAAAGTGAGTGAAATTCTCCTTGTGCTATAGTGTGCTTTAAAAAAACATTTTTTCTAGGGACAGAAAACTATAGGTAGGGAGAGTGTCAGTGTCTTTTACTGTGCGAATCCTTGTTTCTAGGGACAGGGAAGGACAGTGAGGGAATTCTCCTTGTGCTATAGTGTGCTTTAAAAAAACATTTTTTCTAGGGACAGAAAACTATAGGTAGGGAGAGTGTCAGTGTGTTTTACTGTGCGAATCCTTGTTTCTAGGGACAGGGAAGGACAGTGAGGGAATTCTCCTTGTGCTATAGTGTGCTTTAAAAAAACATTTTTTCTAGGGACAGAAAACTATAGGTAGGGAGAGTGTCAGTGTGTTTTACTGTGCGAATCCTTGTTTCTAGGGACAGGGAAGGACAGTGAGGGAATTCTCCTTGTGCTATAGTGTGCTTTAAAAAAACATTTTTTTCTAGGGACAGAAAACTATAGGAAGGAAGAGTGTCAGTTTCTTTCACTGTGATAATCCTTGTTTCTAGGGACAAAGAAGGAAAGTGAGTGAAATTCTCCTTGTGCTATAGTGTGCTTTAAAAAAACATTTTTTCTAGGGACAGAAAACTATAGGTAGGGAGAGTGTCAGTTTCTTTCACTGTGATAATCCTTGTTTCTAGGGACAAAGAAGGAAAGTGAGTGAAATTCTCCTTGTGCTATAGTGTGCTTTAAAAAAACATTTTTTCTAGGGACAGAAAACTATAGGTAGGGAGAGTGTCAGTGTCTTTTACTGTGCGAATCCTTGTTTCTAGGGACAGGGAAGGACAGTGAGGGAATTCTCCTTGTGCTATAGTGTGCTTTAAAAAAACATTTTTTCTAGGGACAGAAAACTATAGGTAGGGAGAGTGTCAGTGTGTTTTACTGTGCGAATCCTTGTTTCTAGGGACAGGGAAGGACAGTGAGGGAATTCTCCTTGTGCTATAGTGTGCTTTAAAAAAACATTTTTTCTAGGGACAGAAAACTATAGGTAGGGAGAGTGTCAGTGTGTTTTACTGTGCAAATCCTTGTTTCTAGGGACAGGGAAGGACAGTGAGGGAATTCTCCTTGTGCAATAGTGTGCTTTAAAAAAACATTTTTTCTAGGGACAGAAAACTATAGGAAGGAAGAGTGTCAGTTTCTTTCACTGTGATAATCCTTGTTTCTAGGGACAAAGAAGGAAAGTGAGTGAAATTCTCCTTGTGCTATAGTGTGCTTTAAAAAAACATTTTTTCTAGGGACAGAAAACTATAGGTAGGGAGAGTGTCAGTTTCTTTCACTGTGATAATCCTTGTTTCTAGGGACAAAGAAGGAAAGTGAGTGAAATTCTCCTTGTGCTATAGTGTGCTTTAAAAAAAAAAATTTCTAGGGACAGAAAACTATAGGTAGGGAGAGTGTCAGTGTGTTTTACTGTGCGAATCCTTGTTTCTAGGGACAGGGAAGGACAGTGAGGGAATTCTCCTTGTGCTATAGTGTGCTTTAAAAAAACATTTTTTCTAGGGACAGAAAACTATAGGTAGGGAGAGTGTCAGTGTGTTTTACTGTGCGAATCCTTGTTTCTAGGGACAGGGAAGGACAGTGAGGGAATTCTCCTTGTGCTATAGTGTGCTTTAAAAAAACATTTTTTCTAGGGACAGAAAACTATAGGAAGGAAGAGTGTCAGTTTCTTTCACTGTGATAATCCTTGTTTCTAGGGACAAAGAAGGAAAGTGAGTGAAATTCTCCTTGTGCTATAGTGTGCTTTAAAAAAACATTTTTTCTAGGGACAGAAAACTATAGGTAGGGAGAGTGTCAGTTTCTTTCACTGTGATAATCCTTGTTTCTAGGGACAAAGAAGGAAAGTGAGTGAAATTCTCCTTGTGCTATAGTGTGCTTTAAAAAAACATTTTTTCTAGGGACAGAAAACTATAGGTAGGGAGAGTGTCAGTTTCTTTCACTGTGATAATCCTTGTTTCTAGGGACAGGGAAGGACAGTGAGGGAATTCTCCTTGTGCTATAGTGTGCTTTAAAAAAACATTTTTTCTAGGGACAGAAAACTATAGGAAGGAAGAGTGTCAGTTTCTTTCACTGTGATAATCCTTGTTTCTAGGGACAAAGAAGGAAAGTGAGTGAAATTCTCCTTGTGCTATAGTGTGCTTTAAAAAAACATTTTTTCTAGGGACAGAAAACTATAGGTAGGGAGAGTGTCAGTTTCTTTCACTGTGATAATCCTTGTTTCTAGGGACAAAGAAGGAAAGTGAGTGAAATTCTCCTTGTGCTATAGTGTGCTTTAAAAAAACATTTTTTCTAGGGACAGAAAACTATAGGTAGGAAGAGTGTCAGTGTGTTTTACTGTGCGAATCCTTGTTTCTAGGGACAGGGAAGGACAGTGAGGGAATTCTCCTTGTGCTATAGTGTGCTTTAAAAAAACATTTTTTCTAGGGACAGAAAACTATAGGTAGGGAGAGTGTCAGTGTGTTTTACTGTGCGAATCCTTGTTTCTAGGGACAGGGAAGGACAGTGAGGGAATTCTCCTTGTGCTATAGTGTGCTTTAAAAAAACATTTTTTCTAGGGACAGAAAACTATAGGAAGGAAGAGTGTCAGTTTCTTTCACTGTGATAATCCTTGTTTCTAGGGACAAAGAAGGAAAGTGAGTGAAATTCTCCTTGTGCTATAGTGTGCTTTAAAAAAACATTTTTTCTAGGGACAGAAAACTATAGGTAGGGAGAGTGTCAGTTTCTTTCACTGTGATAATCCTTGTTTCTAGGGACAAAGAAGGAAAGTGAGTGAAATTCTCCTTGTGCTATAGTGTGCTTTAAAAAAACATTTTTTCTAGGGACAGAAAACTATAGGTAGGGAGAGTGTCAGTGTCTTTTACTGTGCGAATCCTTGTTTCTAGGGACAGGGAAGGACAGTGAGGGAATTCTCCTTGTGCTATAGTGTGCTTTAAAAAAACATTTTTTCTAGGGACAGAAAACTATAGGTAGGGAGAGTGTCAGTGTGTTTTACTGTGCGAATCCTTGTTTCTAGGGACAGGGAAGGACAGTGAGGGAATTCTCCTTGTGCTATAGTGTGCTTTAAAAAAACATTTTTTCTAGGGACAGAAAACTATAGGTAGGGAGAGTGTCAGTGTGTTTTACTGTGCAAATCCTTGTTTCTAGGGACAGGGAAGGACAGTGAGGGAATTCTCCTTGTGCAATAGTGTGCTTTAAAAAAACATTTTTTCTAGGGACAGAAAACTATAGGAAGGAAGAGTGTCAGTTTCTTTCACTGTGATAATCCTTGTTTCTAGGGACAAAGAAGGAAAGTGAGTGAAATTCTCCTTGTGCTATAGTGTGCTTTAAAAAAACATTTTTTCTAGGGACAGAAAACTATAGGTAGGGAGAGTGTCAGTTTCTTTCACTGTGATAATCCTTGTTTCTAGGGACAAAGAAGGAAAGTGAGTGAAATTCTCCTTGTGCTATAGTGTGCTTTAAAAAAAAATTTTTCTAGGGACAGAAAACTATAGGTAGGGAGAGTGTCAGTGTGTTTTACTGTGCGAATCCTTGTTTCTAGGGACAGGGAAGGACAGTGAGGGAATTCTCCTTGTGCTATAGTGTGCTTTAAAAAAAAAATTTTTCTAGGGACAGAAAACTATAGGTAGGGAGAGTGTCAGTGTGTTTTACTGTGCGAATCCTTGTTTCTAGGGACAGGGAAGGACAGTGAGGGAATTCTCCTTGTGCTATAGTGTGCTTTAAAAAAACATTTTTTCTAGGGACAGAAAACTATAGGAAGGAAGAGTGTCAGTTTCTTTCACTGTGATAATCCTTGTTTCTAGGGACAAAGAAGGAAAGTGAGTGAAATTCTCCTTGTGCTATAGTGTGCTTTAAAAAAACATTTTTTCTAGGGACAGAAAACTATAGGTAGGGAGAGTGTCAGTTTCTTTCACTGTGATAATCCTTGTTTCTAGGGACAAAGAAGGAAAGTGAGTGAAATTCTCCTTGTGCTATAGTGTGCTTTAAAAAAACATTTTTTCTAGGGACAGAAAACTATAGGTAGGGAGAGTGTCAGTGTCTTTTACTGTGCGAATCCTTGTTTCTAGGGACAGGGAAGGACAGTGAGGGAATTCTCCTTGTGCTATAGTGTGCTTTAAAAAAACATTTTTTCTAGGGACAGAAAACTATAGGTAGGGAGAGTGTCAGTGTGTTTTACTGTGCGAATCCTTGTTTCTAGGGACAGGGAAGGACAGTGAGGGAATTCTCCTTGTGCTATAGTGTGCTTTAAAAAAACATTTTTTCTAGGGACAGAAAACTATAGGTAGGGAGAGTGTCAGTGTGTTTTACTGTGCAAATCCTTGTTTCTAGGGACAGGGAAGGACAGTGAGGGAATTCTCCTTGTGCAATAGTGTGCTTTAAAAAAACATTTTTTCTAGGGACAGAAAACTATAGGAAGGAAGAGTGTCAGTTTCTTTCACTGTGATAATCCTTGTTTCTAGGGACAAAGAAGGAAAGTGAGTGAAATTCTCCTTGTGCTATAGTGTGCTTTAAAAAAACTTTTTTTCTAGGGACAGAAAACTATAGGTAGGGAGAGTGTCAGTTTCTTTCACTGTGATAATCCTTGTTTCTAGGGACAAAGAAGGAAAGTGAGTGAAATTCTCCTTGTGCTATAGTGTGCTTTAAAAAAATTTTTTTCTAGGGACAGAAAACTATAGGTAGGGAGAGTGTCAGTGTGTTTTACTGTGCGAATCCTTGTTTCTAGGGACAGGGAAGGACAGTGAGGGAATTCTCCTTGTGCTATAGTGTGCTTTAAAAAAACATTTTTTCTAGGGACAGAAAACTATAGGTAGGGAGAGTGTCAGTGTGTTTTACTGTGCGAATCCTTGTTTCTAGGGACAGGGAAGGACAGTGAGGGAATTCTCCTTGTGCTATAGTGTGCTTTAAAAAAACATTTTTTCTAGGGACAGAAAACTATAGGAAGGAAGAGTGTCAGTTTCTTTCACTGTGATAATCCTTGTTTCTAGGGACAAAGAAGGAAAGTGAGTGAAATTCTCCTTGTGCTATAGTGTGCTTTAAAAAAACATTTTTTCTAGGGACAGAAAACTATAGGTAGGGAGAGTGTCAGTTTCTTTCACTGTGATAATCCTTGTTTCTAGGGACAAAGAAGGAAAGTGAGTGAAATTCTCCTTGTGCTATAGTGTGCTTTAAAAAAACATTTTTTCTAGGGACAGAAAACTATAGGTAGGGAGAGTGTCAGTTTCTTTCACTGTGATAATCCTTGTTTCTAGGGACAGGGAAGGACAGTGAGGGAATTCTCCTTGTGCTATAGTGTGCTTTAAAAAAACATTTTTTCTAGGGACAGAAAACTATAGGAAGGAAGAGTGTCAGTTTCTTTCACTGTGATAATCCTTGTTTCTAGGGACAAAGAAGGAAAGTGAGTGAAATTCTCCTTGTGCTATAGTGTGCTTTAAAAAAACATTTTTTCTAGGGACAGAAAACTATAGGTAGGGAGAGTGTCAGTTTCTTTCACTGTGATAATCCTTGTTTCTAGGGACAAAGAAGGAAAGTGAGTGAAATTCTCCTTGTGCTATAGTGTGCTTTAAAAAAACATTTTTTCTAGGGACAGAAAACTATAGGTAGGGAGAGTGTCAGTGTGTTTTACTGTGCGAATCCTTGTTTCTAGGGACAGGGAAGGACAGTGAGGGAATTCTCCTTGTGCTATAGTGTGCTTTAAAAAAACATTTTTTCTAGGGACAGAAAACTATAGGTAGGGAGAGTGTCAGTGTGTTTTACTGTGCGAATCCTTGTTTCTAGGGACAGGGAAGGACAGTGAGGGAATTCTCCTTGTGCTATAGTGTGCTTTAAAAAAACATTTTTTCTAGGGACAGAAAACTATAGGAAGGAAGAGTGTCAGTTTCTTTCACTGTGATAATCCTTGTTTCTAGGGACAAAGAAGGAAAGTGAGTGAAATTCTCCTTGTGCTATAGTGTGCTTTAAAAAAACATTTTTTCTAGGGACAGAAAACTATAGGTAGGGAGAGTGTCAGTTTCTTTCACTGTGATAATCCTTGTTTCTAGGGACAAAGAAGGAAAGTGAGTGAAATTCTCCTTGTGCTATAGTGTGCTTTAAAAAAACATTTTTTCTAGGGACAGAAAACTATAGGTAGGGAGAGTGTCAGTTTCTTTCACTGTGATAATCCTTGTTTCTAGGGACAAAGAAGGAAAGTGAGTGAAATTCTCCTTGTGCTATAGTGTGCTTTAAAAAAACATTTTTTCTAGGGACAGAAAACTATAGGTAGGGAGAGTGTCAGTGTGTTTTACTGTGCGAATCCTTGTTTCTAGGGACAGGGAAGGACAGTGAGGGAATTCTCCTTGTGCTATAGTGTGCTTTAAAAAAACATTTTTTCTAGGGACAGAAAACTATAGGTAGGGAGAGTGTCAGTGTGTTTTACTGTGCAAATCCTTGTTTCTAGGGACAGGGAAGGACAGTGAGGGAATTCTCCTTGTGCTATAGTGTGCTTTAAAAAAACATTTTTTCTAGGGACAGAAAACTATAGGAAGGAAGAGTGTCAGTTTCTTTCACTGTGTTAATCCTTGTTTCTAGGGACAAAGAAGGAAAGTGAGTGAAATTCTCCTTGTGCTATAGTGTGCTTTAAAAAAACATTTTTTCTAGGGACAGAAAACTATAGGTAGGGAGAGTGTCAGTGTGTTTTACTGTGCGAATCCTTGTTTCTAGGGACAGGGAAGGACAGTGAGGGAATTCTCCTTGTGCTATAGTGTGCTTTAAAAAAACATTTTTTCTAGGGACAGAAAACTATAGGTAGGGAGAGTGTCAGTGTCTTTTACTGTGCGAATCCTTGTTTCTAGGGACAGGGAAGGACAGTGAGGCAATTCTCCTTGTGCTATAGTGTGCTTTAAAAAAACATTTTTTCTAGGGACAGAAAACTATAGGTAGGGAGAGTGTCAGTGTCTTTTACTGTGTGAATCCTTGTTTCTAGGGACAGGGAAGGACAGTGAGGGAATTCTCCTTGTGCTATAGTGTGCTAAAGCATTCCTCATCAACCATCTTTGAAATCCTTGTTTTTTTGGACAGTCAGGGAAATTGTCGTTGTACTATTCTGTGCAAAAGCAATCATCCTTAACCATATTTAGAAATCCTTAAGTAAAGGGACAGAGAAGGACACCTGAAGGTAGCCCTTATTGCTTTTTTCCCATCTCCCTGCAGGCCATCTATTAGAATGTCTGGAAGACAAACAAGGAGAGGCAGACAGTCAGGAGGCAATAAAAGAGGGCAAGCAGGCTCTGTGTCTGGGGGCAACAGTGCTGGTCGTGGACGCGGTGCATTGTCATCAGCACATGGCCATGGGACACGCTTGTCCTTCTTTTCGGCAGCTGGACATGTTGAGCCACATCATGCCGAAGACTTGGTAGAGTGGATGACCAAGCCCTCCTCCTCCTCCTCATCCTCTCTCACCCAGGCTCAGGGTACTGGAAAAGCAGCTGCCAAAGCGTCCTCTTCCCTGGTATCAATGTCAGACTCATCATCAGTCACTCCTTCCCTAGACCCACCATGTCCTCCTCCTGAGGAGTCCCCCGAACTGTTTGAGCACAGTGTTGGGTACATGCTCCAGGAGGATGCCCAGCGTTTCGAAGGGTCTGATGATGAAACACAGCTAGAGGAAGGCAGTAGCGTGAGAGCAGACAGAGGGGATGCTCAAGAAGGACACCAATCTGGCAGTCATGTTCCAGCAGCTGCAGCATACTGCCAGATTGGCTCCAGTGATGAGGAGGGAGGTGATGATGAGGTCACTGACTCCACGTGGGTGCCTAATAGGAGAGAGGAGGAGGAGGAGGATGAGGAGGAGGCACATCTCCAACGAGGCAGGATGCCCTTTGGTGGCCAGCGTAAGGGCAGTACACCAACGGAATCACACCGCAGAGCTCCGCCTGTGCAGGGCGCTGCCTCTGCCCGTCATTCAAAAAGTTCTTTGGTGTGGGCCTTTTTTGAGGCTAGTGCATCAGATCGCACAGCTGCTGTTTGCAACATATGTCTCAAGCGTATATCGCGTGGCCAAAACATCAGCCGCTTGGGTACCACATGCCTGACCAGACATATGTTGACCTGCCATGCAGCTCGTTGGCAAGCCTACCTCAAAGACCCACACCAAAGAACAAAGCGGACCTCTCCTTGCACCGCATCAGCTGGGATCTCCAACCCCACTATAACTTCAGTCCTCTCTGAAACAAGCACTGAGAGGAATGAAGGTGTAGAATTAGGTGTGTCACAGCCAAGTACTTGCGGCCACTCTGCTAGCAGTACACCGACGTCCGATTCTAGCAGGCAAATTTCCCTGCCCCAGCTGCTGGACCGTCGAAAGAAGTTCACTCCCAGCCATCCACATGCCCAGCGGTTGAATGCTAGCTTGGCTAAATTGCTAGCGCTTCAACTGCTGCCTTTTCAGTTGGTAGACTCGGCCCCCTTCCGTGAGTTTGTGCAATGTGCGGTTCCTCAGTGGCAGGTTCCCAAACGCCACTTTTTCTCACGGAAGGCTATTCCGGCTCTCTACCGGCATGTGGAAGGCAATGTCTTGGCCTCGCTGGACAGGGCGGTCAGCGGTAAGGTGCATATTACCGCTGACTCATGGTCCAGCAGGCATGGACAGGGACGTTACCTTTCTTTCACGGCCCATTGGGTCACTCTTTTGGCAGCTGGGAAGGATGCAGGACAAGGTGCAGTAGTGTTGGAGGTTGTTCCACCGCCACGCCTCCAAAATGCTACTACTGGTTGTGACACACCTCTCTCCTCCACCCCCTCCTCTTCTTCTTCCTCCATGGCCTCTTCCTGTGGTTTGTCCTCGGAACCAGCGGTGCTCCGTAGGCGTTCAAGGGGCTACGCAAGTACGCAGGCAAAAAGATGCCATGCCGTGCTTGCGCTGGTGTGTTTGGGGGACAGAAGCCACACTGGGGCAGAGGTCCTGTCTGCTCTGCAGGGCCAGGCCGAGAGGTGGTTGACGCCACGCCAGCTTAAGCCAGGAATGGTGGTTTGCGACAATGGCACCAACCTCCTCTCCGCCCTCCGACAGGGACAACTGACCCATGTGCCCTGTGTGGCTCACGTCCTTAACCTGGTGGTGCAGCGGTTCTTGGGCAGGTACCCGGGCTTACAGGATGTCCTGAGGCAGGCCAGGAAAGTCTGTGTGCATTTCCGCAGATCTTATAATGCCAGTGCTCGCCTGGCTGAGCTGCAAAAGGAGTTGAACCTGCCCAAGAACCGCCTTATATGTGACATGCCCACCAGGTGGAACTCAACGTTGGCCATGCTGCAGCGGCTGCACACGCAGCAGAGGGCCATCAATGAGTACCTGTGCGACTACGGCACCAGGACAGGGTCAGGGGAGCTTGGTTTTTTTTCTCCACGCCAGTGGGGCATGATCAGGGATGCATGCACTGTCCTGGCACCATTTGAGGAGGCCACGAGGATGGTGAGCAGTGACAGTGCGTGCATCAGTGACACTGTACCTCTTGTCTACCTGTTGGAACATACGCTGCGTGGAATAATGGACAGGGCACTTGAGGCAGAACAGAGGCAGGAAGAGGAGGACTTCCTTGCCTCTCAAGGCCCCCTTTACCCAGACAGTGTTCCTTCTGTCCCACCCATCGCACAGGAAGAGGAGGAGGAGGAGGAGGAGGAGGAGGAGGAGGAGGATTGTGTCAGCATGGAGGTGGAGGCTGGCACTCAGCATCATCAGCAGCAGTCTTTTAGGGATGATTTACAGTCCCAAGAAACCAGTGGACTTGTATGTGGCTGGGAGGAGGTGGCTGCGGATCATGTCGTCCTTAGTGACCCAGAGGACTCCGGAGCGAATGCCTCAGCAAACCTACGCTGCATGGCCTCCCTGATCCTGCAAAGTCTGCGGAAGGATCCTCGTATTCTTCGGATCAAGGAGAGGGACCATTACTGGCTGGCCACTCTCCTTGATCCACGGTACAAGGGTAAGGTTGCGGACCTTATGTTACCGTCGCAGAGGGAGCAGAGGATGAGACAACTCCGGGAGGCCTTGCAGAAAGGTCTGTGCAACGCGTTCCCAGAGACTGGGAGGTTACAAACTCCTGGTCCTGGACAACGAGTTGCTGAGGCTTCGGCCAGTCAAAGAAGGAGCGGTGGGGAAGGTGGCCGTCTGACCGATGCGTTCAGACAATTCTTTAGTCCGCAGCCCCAAAGTATGATCGGTTCCAGCAACCATCGCCAGCGTCTGATAAACATGGTGCAGGAATATCTAGGGGCAAGGTCAGACTTGGACACCTTCCCCACCGAAAATCCTCTGGCTTACTGGGTCTTGAGGATGGATCACTGGCCAGAGCTTGCACAGTATGCAATTGAGCTACTGGCCTGTCCTGCATCCAGCGTTCTTTCGGAACGCACATTCAGTGCTGCTGGAGGATTTGTCACGGATCACAGGGTGCACCTGTCCACCGACTCGGTTGATCGACTGACTTTCATCAAGATGAACCAGTCTTGGATCACCACCAGCTACCACACACCTGATGCTGATATAACAGACTAATTGATTTTAACATGTCACATCCCTTCAAGACTGATGCTGATGCTGAGTGCCTGTGCTGTTATGTTGACTGGCTATCCTCCTCCTCCGAGTCCTCAATGATACGATAGATGATGATAGCTTGGAAGATCATTTTTGTTTATGGGTGCCGCCACCAGTGGCTAAGGCCCAATTTTTCAGCCCCTGTTTTACAGGGGCGTGTAATTACAATTTTTTTAGCAATAATTTGCCATAGGGCTCATTGCTGTGCTCCAAGTACAGTATCTGTGAGGGGTTGGAGTGTTGTGGCACCAGTGCCTAAGGCCCAATTTTTCAGCCCCTGTTTAACAGGGGCGTGTCATTACAATTTTTGAAGCAATACTTTGCAACAGGGCTCATTGCTGTGCTCCAAGTACAGTATCTGTGAGGGGTTGTAGTGTTGTGCCACCAGTGCCTAAGGCCCAATTTTTCAGCCCCTGTTCAACAAGGGCATGCAATTACAATTCTTGATCTAATAATTCACAGCAGGGCCCATTGCTGCACCCACCAAGAGTAACTCTGAGGGCTTACAGTGTTGTGGCAACGCCACCACCACCACCACCACGAAAGGCCCAATTTTTCAGCCCCTGTTCAAAAGGGGCATGTAATTACAATTCTTGATCTAATAATTCACAGCAGGGCCCATTGCTGCACCCACCAAGAGTAACTCTGAGGGCTTACAGTGTTGTGGCAACACCACCACCACCACCACCACCACGAAAGGCCCCATTTTTCAGCCCCTGTTCAACAGGGGCATGCAATTACAATTCTTGATCTAATAATTCACAGCAGGGCCCATTGCTGCACCCACCAAGAGTAACTCTGAGGGCTTACAGTCTTGTGGCAACACCACCACCACCACCACCACCACGAAAGGCCCAATTTTTCAGCCCCTGTTCAACAGGGGCATGCAATTACAATTCTTGATCTAATAATTCACAGCAGGGCCCATTGCTGCACCCACCAAGAGTAACTCTGAGGGCTTACAGTGTTGTGGCAACGCCACCACCACCACCACCACGAAAGGCCCAATTTTTCAGCCCCTGTTCAAAAGGGGCATGTAATTACAATTCTTGATCTAATAATTCACAGCAGGGCCCATTCCTGCACCCACCAAGAGTAACTCTGAGGGCTTACAGTGTTGTGGCAACACCACCACCACCACCACCACCACGAAAGGCCCAATTTTTCAGCCCCTGTTCAACAGGGGCATGCAATTACAATTCTTGATCTAATAATTCACAGCAGGGCCCATTGCTGCACCCACCAAGAGTAACTCTGAGGGCTTACAGTGTTGTGGCAACGCCACCACCACCACCACCACGAAAGGCCCAATTTTTCAGCCCCTGTTCAAAAGGGGCATGTAATTACAATTCTTGATCTAATAATTCACAGCAGGGCCCATTCCTGCACCCACCAAGAGTAACTCTGAGGGCTTACAGTGTTGTGGCAACACCACCACCACCACCACCACCACCACGAAAGGCCCAATTTTTCAGCCCCTGTTCAACAGGGGCATGCAATTACAATTCTTGATCTAATAATTCACAGCAGGGCCCATTCCTGCACCCACCAAGAGTAACTCTGAGGGCTTACAGTGTTGTGGCAACACCACCACCACCACCACCACCACGAAAGGTCCAATTTTTCAGCCCCTGTTCAACAGGGGCATGCAATTACAATTCTTGATCTAATAATTCACAGCAGGGCCCATTGCTGCACCCACCAAGAGTAACTGTCAGCCAGTGTTGTGGCACCAGCACCACCATCAAAGGCCCAATTTTTACTACCACTGTTCAACAATTATATGTAATTAAAATTCCTGATATAATAGTTGACAGCAGGGCGTTCCAGCACCAACCAAGAGTAACTGTGAGTGCTTACAGTGTTGTGCCAACACCAACAACTAAGGGGCCTATTTCTGCAGAGTATATACGGCAGGTCCCTACTTTCAAACATCCAACTTACAAACGACTCCTACTTGCAAACGCAAGAAGACAACAGGAAGTGAGAGGAAATCTACCACTAGGAAGGAAAATTCTCTCCTGTAAGAATAAATATGGGAGAAAGGTGTCTCCTCTGTACTGATGCTTTATCAGCAATCCTTGTTTCAAGAAAAACACCACATTTCAAAAACAGTTGTCATTGGGATGGAAAGTGAGGTGAAATGTTCTGAACAGGGGCACAGACAGCAAAACAAATGTTACAGGGGTGATAACCCTTACCTATGTTTTCCAAAAAGTTTAAAAATAGATTTTTGGGCTGGAGCTACACTTCAACAATGTACCTGTTCAAAATTACAAACAGATTCTACATAAGAACAAACCTACAGTCCCTGTCTTGTATGCACCGCCTGTATACGGCTGTTCAGAGTATATAGGGCCTTTTTTATTTTATGTGCGGGGTTCCCCTTAATATCCATACAAGACCCAAAGGGGCTGGTAATGGGCTGGGGTAGGGGGGGGGGGGTCATGGGGTAGCTATGCCATTTTTCTTAAAGATTTTCATCCATATTACCGGGACCAGACATTACATTAAAGCCGCAAGCAGTTTTAAATGGCTTTTTTTCCCTTTAGAAGTGTCATTTTGTGCAGGGACAGTTCTAAACACGGGAAACACGTGGCACTTCACAGGCATACTTTAGACACCCCCCAGGTACGATATTTAAAGGAATATTTGACTTTTTTTTTTTCACTTTATGCATCATTAAAATGACTGCTCCCGAAAAACGACCGTTTTTAAAACTTCTTTTTGCATTGATACATGTCCCCTGGTGCACAACCCGGGTTCCCAAACCCTTTTTAGGACAATAACATGCATAATAGTTGTTATAATTAGCACTTTAGAATTCGAACGTTCGCATCCATTGTATTTAATAGGGTTCTAATGTTCGTACGAACTTTCGGTCCGTTCGCGGGTTCTGGTGCGAACCGAACCCGGGGGTGTTCGGCTCATCACTACTGTGGACCATTGTTACTGCTGTATTGTCCATCTGCAGTGCATAATATTCAATAATGCAGAAGTGCAGCAGCCATATTTAAGGATACCACTTTGCATTGCTCATCTTTGAAGTGTCTCCAGTGCAGGGGGTAACCATCTTGGCGGGGTCCGGAGGAAAAAAAAGAGTGGCCGCACACCGCAGCAAGATGCTATCTAAAAACCGATCACTTTATTCCAATATTGTCAGCTTACATACATCACCAAAGACAAGAGATGTTGACACGTTTCACACAGTAGCATGCCTAATCATAACAAGGCTGCTGTGAGCTCTACCACTCAAATGCTCAGGTGCATACTTGTTTAGCAACCATACTAAACCTATGACATTAACCCCTGCTTGACAAGTACCTTTAGTAAATATCTAAAATCAATACACATATCCACATTAGATGTATGAAAAGGAAAGTAATTAAAAATAAAATGAACTGGAGGATGGTGACTGGGAGAAGTGTAGTGTGGAGGATGCTAGGAGGAAAGGAGGGAGAGTGCCACAAGGTTGCAGTGAAATGGGAACAATGGTATGTGGCCAGAGTTTGCTGGAGCTATCTGATACTGTGCTGTCCAGGAGATGAGTGCTGCTCAGAGACTGCTGTTGTGATTATACTCTGTGCAATGCTACATGTGATGGAACCTGGAACCTGAGAGCCCACACTGGGAATCAGTGTTTCAGTGTTTCTCTTGCTGGATGTGGTGAGTGACTGTGACATCAGCAGACCCCTGACCATTAGGAGAGGGCCACAGACTACTACTGCTGTGTACTAGCTTTTGAGGGAGGACCCTTTCACAAAAATATGTGGAAACGCCTGGAGTTATGACATTGCCTACAGTGGTGAGAGGCCTCTTGGTCACTGAGTTTTCTTGTGTTCTTGAAATAGTTCTGCCCCAGTAGGGTTGCCTAAACTTCCCTTAATTTGGGAACAATCCAGTGCCCCATTGGATTAAAAAGACTGTACTAGAGCACTCCCACTGCTTGTAGGGAAGGAAAAGAGAGACTGTCTCTGCAAGATTGAAAGAGAGAGATGACAGCAAGTCCTATCCCTGGTTGACTTAAACTTGACATTTACTGAATCGGAGCACGCCTGGAGACCCAGAAGAGGGTGCCCTGGGTCTGGTAAGAGACTAACATCATACAAGTGTAGCGGGTATATGCTTTTCTATCATGTTTGAATTTGGTGGGGACATCTGTAATGTATGGTTCCCTGGGGCCCAGCGAGTGGCGCTGTCGCTTTGGGCCCGGGGTTGAGCCATCATTGCAGTGCCGTACCCTTTTTGGCCTCTCGCAGCATGAGTACAGCGGGGCGGGGGCTCCGCTGGGCTTGCTGGGGGAGGGTATAAAGGGGTCGGCCATTTTGGTCACGGGGTTGTCGAGTCCCAGGCACCTTCAGCCTGAGGGCTGTGGTTTGTGGTCGGTGTCCAGGCGGCCTAGGCCTGGACACCCGGAGCTCGTGTTCCACCCCAGGCACCTTCAGCCTGGGGTGAGGTACTCGGTTGGAGTCCTGGGGCCCAGTGTCCTCCGCTGGGCTCCGCGAGGGAAGGATTTCCTAGGGGACCCCGGGAGTGGGGTACCCGAATCCAGAGGCATAAGGGACCGGAGGAGCTACTCACCCGAAGACCTGGTGCAGCAGATTGCCGATGCCGGTGGGGCCTCAGGAGACCGCCCGGAGGGGTATCTTCGCAAACAGGGGCCGAGTGCAGTCAGGAGGAAGGTTCACCGTTCACCCGGTCGGTGGCAGCGACCAATATCTTCCCAAACAGGGGCCGAGTGCAGTCAGGAGGAAGGTTCACCGTTCACCCGGTCGATGGCAGCGACCAAGATTTTCAGCAGGTGGCAGAGACCATGTGCCAAACCTATTCGCTGATAGAGGAATAGGAGAGTTTATTGTGCCTGGGCCTACTTGTATCCACCCCCCCCCTGTCTGTTCGTTGAGGGAGTCCAACTGATTGTGTTTCATCCTGACATTGGAAAATAAAGGAGTGTTGGACTTTTATTGGTGTGGGGCTCATTTACTGGCAGGACACTGTTCCACAGAAGAAGCAGAGGCTCCAAACACTGAACACCGACCTGAAGGTAAAGAAACTTTGCTCACACCACACAAACATCTGCGGTGAAGGCTTGGCGTGGTGACCCCGCACTCTCTCCTCCAGGATACCCCTAGACAAGCAGCAACCAGCCAGCAGCGGAGAGAGAGAGTGGAGGCCGCTACACATGGGGGCTCGGGTCCGGGATGGTGTTCGTGTTACTATGGAGCTAGAATGGACGGAGTTTGAACGTGTCTGTCCGGAGGAGTTCCGAGTAGGTCTGCCATATTATTGGCCAAAGTGCAACCCTGCTCAAAGTCGTGGGCATGACCCTAAGAAGGGAAAGGACTACGCAGAAGAGCGAGAAGAGGGGGGAGTCCAGCCGTGTGAAGTACTACACGTGGGGGCTTCTATTGCACTGCGCCACGAGGCACACCCTCCCTGCTCAGTTCGTGGGCGTGACCCAGGGAAGGAGAAAGCCCGCGAACTGGAGTGCAAGAGGGGAGGAGTCCAATCGTGTGAAGGACTACACGTGGGGACTTTGGCGCCAAACTTGCAGTGCGTAATGGATCAGCAGCGTGTCACCATGTTTGGAAATACATTGTGGATTCCACTTCATCCTTCTACCACGACCTTGACTACTGCTTCTCCGGTGACCGATACGGGGATCCGGCTAAAGCCCCGGGGACGATTCGCCCTGTACTCGTGCATGGACGTTGAGGCCCTGGGTTTGATTTGTCCCGGCTGTTCGGGACTGGTGTGTCAGCTGAAGCCATTCGAGCGATGCGAGGCCTGCGGGGAGTTCTTATTTGAGGTTGACCCAGTTATCGAAAAGCCAAGAACCATCCACCTCAACCGCACTACAGGCAGCACCACTCAAGTAGGAGGAATCCCCGCTTTGACAGCCATCCCTGTGTGCACTGCAGCGACCGCGGGGGAGGTCGCGATTACCGAAGTACGGGAGAAATCCGAGGATGCTGACTCGGTCACCACTGTCTCTCAGCGTCCACCGCCAAAGAGGAAGACCGGCATGGTAGCCCCGTCCAGCGGTCGCGGTGGATCATCCTGCCCGCCTACGCCCGGCCCGGATGGATCCGGTAGGAAGAGTCCCGGACATCCCGTTTCAAGTAAAGGCCGAGGTAAGCCGGGCGGAGGGACTTGGTGTGTGGGCGGAGGTGTCGGGGAGTCATGGCCCTGTGTGTCCGCGGGAGGTGGCAATTCAGTCTTCACTACAGGCTACCTGCCCGCGGAGGAGTGTGACACATCCGACCTGGAGTCGCTCTCTGATCTGGGAGACAATGTTGCTATAGATGAACTCTTTGCCAGTAAGGGTTGGGACAAGAGGCCTCTCTCCTCGTCCCGCAGAACTAGGGATCCACCCATGTCTACAGGGGATAGTACACCCCGGGTGGAGGCACCAGCGCCTGAGGAGGGATCCCGTTCCCAGGTTACCCTCACATCCCCGGTGCCACCTGCACCTAATGCCGGGATAAGAGACTGTCGCTGCGGGCGCCTATGCCCAGAACAGAGGTGACCAAAGCACCTCGTCACCCGGATGCTATAGTTTTGCCAGGTGAGGGGGATAGAGCCACCATGCCTCCACTGGCGAGACTACAACGCCTATTTAGCCAGAAGGTTGCTGCTGAGTACGGGTGGGAGTACCCATACTTGTCTAAAGAGTTATTGTATGAAGTGGAAGTTTGCCGGGAGCGCTGGTACAATGACTTTGTGTGGACCCACATTCAGGTCCCACACGCCCGTAGGTACCTCACGTGTTCTCCCAAGGCATCTCAGCATTTCAAAGACTGCAAGGCAGAATGGATGCTGGGGCGGCATATCCACGCGGACTAGGTGCTGATTCGACGCAAGGAAGGGGAAGATATTGAATACCATCTGGAAACCATGGACCAGCATTTGAAACCACTTGTCCTGCCGCACCCTCGCTTCTATTTGTAGGAGATAAAGACTTAGTTTGCCGCTTAATGTTGCTGAACTCTCCGGGTTTGTTGTTTGTTTCCCGGGAAAACTCAGTGACTGTACCCGAGCTACTGGGTATTTGTGCTCTTCGGAGGAATTGAGGGTCTGTTCCTGTTGTTGTTCTTCATTCTCCAATGAGTGATTTTGGACTCTGGGGTAGAGAGAGTCAAAGAAGAAGAGGTCTCCACAAGTGCAGTTACCACGGCACTGTCACCAGGTGGCAGTGTTGTGCATCGGCATTCACTTTTCACACACACACTTTTAGAAGGAAAGGGTTTCTCTGCGGAGAGGTTCTTTCGTTATCACACGAACATATGTGTCAGGAATTTGTGTGTTTTCATATTTATTTTCCCCTCTGCAGGAGAACATCCTATCAAGACCGCTGAGAGTGGGGCGGGTCTTGGTCAGTGATGTGGGTGGGGGGGAAGTGTCAATGATGTGACTTTTGAGATATGTTTCAAGTTATATGTTATTTGTTCCCCTCCCCTCCCTTTTCAATTGAGGCTCAGGCACAACTGCTCTAGGTAGTTAGTTTTTTTTTCAAAATTTTGGGGATTTTTGAAATTTTCAGTCGGTTTCTGGACTGGACTGTGTCAGCCCTTGAGGGCATAGTTTATTCCAGACACTGGGGACCAGTGTCAAACAACCAGGGGGAGAGTGTAGAGGGTATATGCTTTTCTCTCATGTTTGAATTTGGTGGGGACATCTGTAATGTATGGTTCCCTGGGGCCCAGCGGGTGGCGCTGTCGCTTTGGGCCCGGGGTTGAGCCATCATTGCAGTGCCGTACCCTTTTTGGCCTCTCGCAGCATGAGTACAGCGGGGCGGGGGCTCTGCTGGGCTTGCTGGGGGAGGGTATAAAGGGGTCGGCCATTTTGCTCACGGGGTTGTCGAGTCCCAGGCACCTTCAGCCTGAGGGCTGTGGTTCGTGGTCGGTGTCCAGGCGGCCTAGGCCTGGACACCTGGAGCTCGTGTTCCACCCCAGGCACCTTCAGCCTGGGGTGAGGTACTCGGTTGGAGGCCTGGGGCCCAGTGTCCTCCGCTGGGCTCCGCGAGGGAAGGATTTCCTAGGGGACCCCGGGAGTGGGGTACCCGAATCCAGAGGCGTAAGGGACCGGAGGAGCTACTCACCCGAAGACCTGGTGCAGCAGATTGCCGGTGCCGGGTGAGCCTCAGGAGACCGCCCGGAGGGGTATCTTCGCAAACAGGGGCCGAGTGCAGTCAGGAGGAAGGTTCACCGTTCACCCGGTCGGTGGCAGCGACCAAGATTTTCAGCAGGTGGCAGAGACCATGTGCCAAACCTATTCGCTGATAGAGGAATAGGAGAGTTCATTGTGCCTGGGCCTACTCGTATCCACACCCCCCCTGTCTGTTCGTTGAGGGAGTGCAACTGACATTGGAAAATAAAGGAGTGCTGGACTTTTATTGGTGTGGGGCTCATTTACTGGCAGGACACTGTTCCACAGAAGAAGTAGAGGCTCCAAACACCGAACACCGACCCGAAGGTAAAGAAACTTTGCTCACACCACACAAACATCTGCAGTGAAGGCTTGGCGTGGTGACCCCGCACTCTCTCCTCCAGGATACCCCTAGACAAGCAGCAACCAGCCAGCAGCGGAGAGAGAGAGTGGAGGCCGCTACACAAGTTAAGCTCTTGTCTGCTGGGAACTGTTGTGCTTTCTTCAAGATTTCCACATTTGCCAGCCAATGTTTTTTCATCATTCACTGGCCAATGTGACAAAATGGGGATTGTTATAGCAAGTTAGGACTCTCTTTATATACGGTTGCTAGATAAATGCAGTTCAGTTATGTTAATTACTGTTAGTTAGAATACTACAGGTGTTTAACCATACATCTCTGGGGAATGTTCTTGTCTTATTGATTGTTTGTATAAATACAAGCTCCACTTGTTTGTCCCCTCCACCCTCCACATTTGCCACTTTTTGGGGGGAGCGGGTACCTGGTTTTTGACAGGTACCTGCTCTCACTTCCGGCTATAGGACCATTCACAAGACACAGCGCAACTCACGCATGCACAGTAGGAAACAGGCTGTGGAGCCACAAGACTTCACTTCCTGTTTCCCTTACTAGAGATGCAGGCGCCTGCACCAGACGATAAGGACATTGCGGTATCCCTGGACAGGTAAATGTCCCAATATTAAAAGACAACAGCTACAGTGGGTAGAGGGGAAGAAGACCAGTGAACATCAGTTCAAAGGTCTCCCCTAGCTACTAAAACCTGCAAGTGATGAAGATTAGGTCACTTCCGGTTTAGGTGTCATTTTCCCTGACTGCTGTGGGCAGGGAAGAACTGAATGGAGCACAAGCTGTGCTCTATTTACTTCAGTGGAGGGCAGGGGGGACTTTGGGGTCTAATAGAGCTGTTGTTTCAGCCAAGAGAACCAATTTCAGCAAAATGCTATCACATAGGTGGCTTTTCAGCAATATAGTTAAGTAAAGAAAAATGTTTAACAAAGTATATACCCAGGCACATAAATTCCCCTGAGAAAAAAATTAAAGCCCCTCCACCTTCACGTAACTCAAAACATCAAACAAAATAGGCGAATCTCAGAACCCAGTTTAAGGGTTCTGCGAGGATGCTTGCAGATACCACATAGCTGGAATGGAGGTTGTTCAACTTTAATGATCTTACTACAAGGTATAAAATGGATAGATTGTCGCACAACTTAATCAATATACTGTATATTTTGCAAAATGCTGTTATGAACAGAAACAATGGAAGCATCATAACCAGTTCATCAAATAGGTATAGTGTGAAAGCTTGGGGGTATGGAAAACTCATGCATATGGAAAACTGTCTAGATCAGCCTTTCTCAACCTTTTTACCCCAGGGGAACCCTTAAAATAATTTTATCGGGGGTCAGTGGGAACAATTCCCCTTACTTTGGTGGTCAGTGAGAAGAATGCCCTTTTTTACAGTGGTGGTAAGAATGGCCCCCTTTACAGAGAGCTATAAAGATCATTGGTGTCATATCACTGACTCCTCCAAGTGGAATGGGCTCAGAACTATGTAGGCACCATCAAACAGGAGGTAAATCAGCCACAGCTCAAGGAACCCCTAGCCACCTCTGGAGGAACCCTGGTTGAGAATGGCTGGTCTAGATGATTGTTTGGGCAAAAGCCCCATTGTTTGCATGTTTTAGAGTCATCTTGTGACTTTGCTGTTGTGTAGGGTAATGGACAGCTCCCCCTATGTCTGGTAAAAAGACATCTGAGGTAATGACATAACTAATGGTGAGAAAGATGTCATTAGGTTAACAGGGTTAATAAAGCAAAGATATGTACCTTTACATACCCGTAGGGAAAGACAATTATAAAGCAAGCTTATCATTTTTTTTCTTTCTCTTACATTTTTAAATGTTTTCTTTTTATGTGTTTCTAAATTTTAATAACATTTTTGACTAAATTAGCTATTTTTTTATGCCCGATAGGTGGATTGATTTCATGGTTTATGCAAAATTCTTGTAATACTCTATTGCTTTTATGCAAAATATCTCAGCAAAGTACAGTAACAACAGCCACTGTTCAGCTTTAAAAGGAACAATTGCATCTCTAGGTTCAGAGTGTTATTTTATAGGATGTGAGTCACGTGCACATTATAATCTTTCTTTTATGCTGGCTTCTACAAAATATGTGAATGTTTTATAGTTCACTATAATAGAGCCATATAGATATCTTGCCAAGTTTTGTGAAATAAAATTAAAGCAATAAACTAGAAGATGCACTCATCTGGCTTTAATTATATGCCTGTGTATGGAATCTCACCAGAATCCACAAATTTCAGCAGCCCAAATCAGCAATTTTAAAATAGGTACTAATCCCAAGGTGAGGGATGTGTATTTGGCACATGCAAAATTAAAGCAGTTTCTCATTTAAGTGTTTTTTTTTTCCCCAGAGATTCAATTGTTTATATGAGAAAGAGACAATACACTCCACCTTTTAGTGGAAAATATAGGCGATATATGTAGTTTGAATCATAAATACGTAAGGCTTTATTGCTATTGTAGTTCTGCAGTTCTGTTAGAAAATGGTTTCCTTTGTCTTCTTAATTTTAGCAATGTTTGCTAAATTAGTAGAATATAGGAATAATAACAATAAAAGAGAAAATACAAATACAGCATATACAAGATAACATTTGAAGTAAAAACAATATTTTTTATTCCACTTCTTTCTTTTGACAAATCAAGTATTATTAAAACTATGGTTGTGTGCAAATTCAAAGTAACATACTGAGAGAAACTGAAATTGATTTGCAAATTTTGTACCCAGTGTGGGCAAAGAAGCACCAATAAGGTAATGAACATGATCATTTTAATAATAAAAGCCTGTGGCAACCATTCAACCAATCATTCAACAGTCTGTTGACCATATGCTAGGTGCAACACTTTTTCTTTAAAGACAGTTTTATTTTAATAAATCATATTATTGTTTATATAACCTGTTAATACAATAATGGCTTGTACAAAGAGGTAATATATACAGTATATATATATATATACAGTATATATATATATATATGTAGCGGGGTCCCCAAATTTAACCCTGCTATACCTAAATTTAGGGGTGACCAGAGCAATAGTTGGCTCGGGTCTCTTGATTATTTGGACTCTGCCTTACTGCTGTGTCACCTGGCGTGCAGTTCCCCTTTGGGCGTATAGGTGGTGCTGTCACCTATACTCGGGGTTGAACCACAGGTGATGGAGTAGGTATTGGATGTCCTTTCTTGGCTGCCGTTGGTGTGCGGTTCTGGCCTGCTGTGCATGCCGGGAGAGGATATATAAGGGGCAGATGCCATGACACAGGGAGCAATTCCCGGAGCCCATGCCCAGGTGACCATTCCGGGGCCCACTGCCCGGAGGGAGCTACCCCTCAGAGGGGGGTGCGCCCCATCTTGATCGAGGAGTCTTGGGCACCTTCAGCCTGAGGCTACAGAGTTCCAGGTAGGCCCAGTACCTTTGACTGGGTCTACAACCGAAGAGGAGTCCCAGGGAACCCGCGTGAGGGTAACCGCTCTGACACAGAGGAAACCAGGGGAGGATCAATCCCATAACAAGAAGGCAAGTAATAGAGTATTGCTGACTTGGGAAAGGCCTGGTGACCTGTCAGAGGGAAGGATTCCTTGTTGAAAGTTAAGGAGGGATCTCCTTGATTTGGTCCTTGGAGGGGACTGAGTCATTGTTCCAGCATTACGCCAGCTGCTAGTGCTATTGAGTGACTATCCGGGTGAGCTGTACCCACTCGGGGCCGAGTGGCGACGAAAGCCAAGAGTGTGCCTGAATCCACTTCTATCTGCTATCCTTTTTCTCACTTCAACTCTCTGGTTCCTAAAAGCAAGATAAAATAAACTCACGTTGGAGTTGATTTATGTTGTGTGGACATTGACCTCATTTGGGAAAGATAAAGACTCGCCTCTATAAACATAGAGGGGAGAACCAGAAGAAGGAAGCAACTAACTGCAAGACCCAAGTATGTAACACCGCCTGACCTTTATAATCTAGAGGACACGGGCATGTGGCATGGTGTGTCTTATCCCCCTGCTTGAGAAGGTAAGAGGGGGAAAAGGATCCGTGTGCTACATATATATAGCTGCATTTTCAGTATCTGTGGCCATTCTCTTGGCAGAGAATGTATATTCTAAAGTCTGGGCAGCTAGTCCCTATGGGTTTTTTTTTACTTACAAAACATGGAAATTTTATTGACAAGGCACATGTTATGCTGATAACCTGAAATATGAAACTCCTTTTTAGAAATTAGGACAATCGACATTTAAACAATATGCAAATACTAACAATAAGCACAGCAAGTAACCTTCTTGGCTTTACAATAAAAAATCAAAACAGTGTGGCAAAATTTGAGCATGACTAGGACTGTGAAACAGGGGCATACCTAGAACATTTGGCACCCGGGGCGGATCCTATATCTGGCACCCCCCCCCCCCCCCACACACACACTCAAATTGAAAATGTAAAAACACGTACAAAAAATTTGTCATTGTAAAAAAAAGGTACCCTAAAAGTGAACTGCAGCCGCTGGGCTGCAGGGCTGGTTCAAGGATTTTTTTTCTCTACTCAGGTGAAAGTGCGATTTGCATTACATTATGCTGCACCATAAATTTTACATTATACTCCACCATAAATATTACATTATGTTCCACCACTAATATTACATTATGCTCCACCACAAATATTACATTATGCTCCACCATAAATATTACATTATGCTCCACCACAGATATTACATTATGCTCCACCACTAATATTACATTATGCTCCACCACAGATATTACATTATGCTCCACCACTAATATTACATCATGCTCCACCACTAATATTACATTATGCTCCACCATAAATATTACATTATGCTCCACCACTAATATTACATTATGCTCCACCACTAATATTACATTATGCTCCACAAATAGCACAGCACACCTCTGTAACCCCTCAGCACATCTTTGTACCCCCAGAACACCCCTGTACTCCCCCAACACATCTCAGTACCCCCAGAAACATCTTTTCACAGCCCCCAGCACACTTTCATCCCCCCCACAATCTTCTGCACCCCTCATATGTATCCCCGAGTACACCACCATAACCCCAGCAAAACTTTGTATCCCAGCACACCTCTGCACCCCCAGATACCTTTGTACTCCCCAGCATGGCTTTGTTACCCCCAGGAGGCCTTTGCAACCCCCCCAGCACACTTCCGTACCCCCTCGTACACCTCTGCACCCATAAGTCTCAGCACCCCCAGCACATGTATTCCGACACACTCTCTCTCACACACACACACACACACTCTTACACACTCTCATACACACACACACTCTCACACTCACACACACTCTCACACTCATACACACACTCACTCTGTGATGCCTGTAGTGGCTGAGCAACTCACAGTACAGCCAGTGCCTGTCCCGATCAGATGCCCCTCCCCCTCCACTGAACTGCTGGACGGAGGTGTAAAAGGAGATGCTGGGCACCACAGATCTTATCTCTACACTGCTGTATAGCTTCAGTCCTCTCCGGCTGTCTGCCTGCCTCCCTGCATGCCGCTCAGTCACACTGAGAGAAGGAGCAGAGCTGGCAGGCTGCTCCATGGGGACTACTAATAACAAAAAAAAAAGATTTTACTGCACAGTCTGCACCCCCCTCAATGTGTGGCACCCGGGGCGGACCACACCCCCGCCCCCCTTGGTACGCCACTGCTGTGAATGGAGATCCTTAGGATGGAGGAGAAAAACAAGTTCTGCAGTGCACGTAGTGCACTGTGGCAAATGGTAGTCATGGTCAGGTTAAGTTTACAGTGGAAATTACTTAACAGAAAAGTATTGGATAAAGAAAAGACACACACATACTCACCAAGGTGATGTTGCATCTGTCCCCTGCAGCCTCTAAGACTGATAACCTCTGATTGCTCAGGTCTCAGTCTTCATTTAGCAGAGAGCCAGAGCTGTCAGTCACCAACTCTCTCCTCTGCCCCCGGAGAGCCAGGCTGAGGAGGGGGCAGGAGCAGCTGGCTTAGGCTCTCAGTGGTATGCTGAAAGACAGAGCCAACTGCCAGTCAGGAATCTGGGCAGATCCTGACATTAAAGTTGGGATTGCTCCAGAGTCTGCAGTGTCTGAGTGATGTTTTTAACCCACTCTCAGGTAAAAACAGGTCACAGGAGTGCCTAATTACCTGCACTCCTGTGACTCACAGGAAAAGTAGGGCCAAAAGAGCCCTACTTCTCCTTTAACCACTGGCTTACTGGGCACTTATACCCGCGTCCTGCCTATGCCAATTTTCAGCTTTCAGCGCTCTCACACTTTGAATGACACTTGCGCAGTCATGCAACACTGTACCCATATGACATTTTTATCATTTTTTTTCACACAAACAGAGCTGTCTTTTGGTAGTATTTAATTTCACTGATGGGCACTGATAGACGGCACTGACGGGCACTGATAGGTGGCACTGATGGGTATTGATGAGGCTGCACTGATGGGTGGCACTGATAGGCACTGATGGTCCTGATAGGCAGCATGGAGAGGTGGCACTGATAGGCGGCACTGATGGGCACTGGTAGAACACAACAAGGCCTGGGGAATGCCCAGGGAAAAACCAAGCCTACTTACCGACCAGCTCGCTGACAACCAAATAACCTGTCTAACAGTATGCGTTAAAAACAGGAATTGTCTGCACCGTGCTGGTGTGTTGCTGGACCAATACAAGCACCATAGGTGAAAAACAAAAACATGTCCACCGCCCCCATCTATAGCTGGCTATCACGGCAAGTAGCATTGGAAGGCTAAAACAGGTAACAACAAGGCCTGGGGAATGCACAGGGAAAAACCAAGCCTACTTACCGACCAGCTCGCTGACAACCAAATAACCTGTCTAACAGTATGCGTTAAAAACAGGGGTTTATCCGCACACATTTGCAAATGCATGCGTGAGCCACAGATCCACGCCAAGGCCCCCTGGAGTCTGTGGTCCTACACTAACTATGAGTGTCCCCACAATGGAGGCACATGCATTCTGATGGTTAGATGAGGGGAGGTGGACTGAAGGGGAGCCACCCCTCCTTAAAGGTACAGGAGCACACCAAACACCCAGGATGTAGCACAATGGCTGCAAAGGTGCTGGTGTGTTGCTGGACCAATACAAGCACTGGTAGACAACACTGATAGGCAGCACTGATAAGTGACACTGATGATGAGACACTGATGGGCACTGATTGGCAGCACTGATGGGCATTGATATGTGGCACTGGTGGGCACTGATTGACAGCACTGATGGACAATGATAGGTGGCACTGGTGGGCACAGATTAGCAGCACTGGAGAGCACTGATGGGTACTAAGGGGACCGATGTCCCTCTAACAGAATGCCGGTTAACGACTTTCTTCTTTTCCTCACGCTGACAGCGTGTGAAAAAAAAAATCTGATTATCAGCGTCTGTTTACTTCTGTGATCAGCTGTCATTGGTTGAGAGCATATCACGTGGTAAATACTCAGTGATCGCAGAATGGATGATGAAACAGAATACTAAGTCTAGTCAGTATACAATGCACACACTCAATATGTCAATACTCTTATCTATTGTGCCACAAGTGGCTCACACACACACTCAAACCTCAGGACAAAGAATAATTAAAAATAATTAGATTTTCTTTTTTATATGTGCTCTGCAAAAGATATAATTTTGTTTGCCTTGGCCTACTTAAAGAAGAACTGTTGAGACAATGAACAATCTGGTCAGAACTATCTAATGTACAATAAAGTGTATATAGTGCAGAGTCAGGAGTAAGTAACATACAACACAGAGTACAGTACAAAATTCAGGATGAGAGGGAGGTTGTAAAAAATAAGGGTGGAATATGGGGAAGGAGGGGAAGTGAGAGGATGGGGGGGGGGGGTGGGGAGATAGAAAGAAGAAAAGGCAGGGAAGAGAGGAGGAGAGGGGTGAGAGGGAGAAGGGAGAGGGAGGGAAAAAGGGAGGGGGGAGTAGAAGAGTGAAAGTAAAGGGTGGGGGAGTGAGAGGGGAGAAAGAAAAAGGGGAGAGTGCTCAGAGTACAGAAGGCTCACTTACCAATTTTGGACCCCCGTGCTGGGGTCAGGACTTAGGCAGTGGCAGGAGTTAGCAGCCAGGATCAGCTGCACCCACTGCCTAAATTTTCTGCCCAGCACTCACTGCACATCATGGGCACTTTTCATGGGCGACACTGCTATCCCATTGCACACCAGGAGTATGGGGCTGGGTGGACAAAGGGGATAGCATAAAGGGTGGAGTGTGGGCCTGGGTAGACAAAGGGGATAGGATGGGGGGAGGTCAGGTACAACCTCCGTCCTCTTCATGCAATGGGATTATTTTTTCCATAATGCTAAAATGCACTGGTAAGTGCTCTCATAGTTCATTGTTTCCTCCGGCAGTCCGATAGTTATCTGCTCGTACAGGAGGTATGAGCGGATAGGTGACTGAGAGCTTGCAGGAGTCTTGAACAACACCCGTGATCTGTTGATTGTGAGTGCAATGCCTTACAGGCTGCCGTGTAAAAAAAAATCACTACAAAAAAGATGTGCATTTATTATTTTTTTTAAAAAGGTTAACTTATCCTTTAAAAACACTGTGCCTTCTGCTAATGGGTTACTGTGACAAACATGTTTGAAAGTTGTGAGCGTCAAAGGTGAGTTTGTATGTTTCAATTTTGATTTTACATAGTTACAAATTTGAAGACATCGAAACAATTGCATAGAATGATGTATGGGCAAAGCCAGCTGTGACCTGTCACCGTGTTCAGGAAGCCATTTTTATGTAAACGTCAGATTGATTTTATGAAAGTGCTTTCTTGTTCTACAAAATGTGAGCTTATTGTTTTACCAATAAAGCCAAGTTTATTTTTAAATGGAGTTCACTATGAGAGTTTTCTTGTCTATCCCAGATTTACAGAGCATCCCATTAGAGGTGTGCTACAGAGGCCAGGGAGGACTTGACATATTACAGGGAGCTTTTGAAACCATCTTCCCATGCTGTTTTTGACCTAATTGTAACTGGTGGTCCATTTTGTCTGGTAAGCCTTGCATGCTGCAGCACGATGGTGTCCTTTCACAAGGCACGGAGTGGGGATTTGGCTCTTCACTTTCTAGAGACACTTAGTGACCACCAGTGGAAGTGGATCTGTGGGATTATTGTGGGACTCTTTTTTCTTAAATTTTCTCCCCTTTTTGGACTTTATTGGTTTTATTTAGATGTTAATGTTTATTTGTTATAGCACGGCACTGTTCTTATATGTTTGTATACTGTAGAAATATCACATGGTGTGCTGCTGCTGTGTTACTCGGTACCACATTTTCGGTATATACCTGCATAACAACTTAAGCAATGAGATATTTGCAGCATATCAAAGATTAACACTTCTTTCAATGTCAACATGTCATAGGCTTGATAGAAGCCTGAATTACTCAACTATTGAAAGTTCCCAGGATCCTCACAACTGGGAAGAAAAGAAGGGTTCTAACTTATGAAAGCCAAAGGTATATGTGGCGAATATAGCCTACCTGAATATTTTACCTAACCCTATTTTATCATAGAATGTTCAATTATGGGGTTATCAATATGCTTTCAGTTATCTGTAAAAAATTATATATATTGCTATAGGGGCAACCAGGTAAGCCTCTAAACGTACCCACAATGGGGTATTAGAGTTTCGCATGATTTGAGGCAAGGGGGGCTATTTGTGTCACTTGTGGTATTGCCAGACTTCCGCTGGACAAAATAGAATTCTTTTAGATACTCTCAGTCTTATGTCATGCCATAAAAAATTTAGGCAGACCCTTTGGAGAGATCTAAGAATGTGTAGGGAGGAGGGTCTGAACGGGATATAACAATTTAGCAAGTAGCATCTTTTTTAGGGCTGCTGTTCTACCTAGCCTTGAAACCTGATACTTTTTGCAGGATTCTAAGGTGGTAGTTGTTGTGGAAATTTTATGAAGATGTATTTAATATGTATTGTCATAGTGTCTCCCAGGGTTAGTTCTCCCGCAGTCCGCTCTAAAGAGCTGACTGGGGCAGACTGATGCTGGTTGAGATCCGTCTGGTAGTGAAAAGCTTCTTGAGGATGTAGAGAAGTTTTTGCAGAGTGGGGATATGTCCGCCAGCGAAGAGCCCCTGTGCGATGCACAGAACGATCATCTGAGGGGGATGTGTTCACTCTGCAAAGACATTATCGGTTATGAGGGGATGGACGCTCATGTCACCCCTGTTTGCCTGATCAACACATGGGGGGGGGGGGCATGGCGTGCCCTGCAGATAATCTCTCATCCACAGGAACGGTAGTATAATCTAGGTATGCATTGTTCTCTGAACAATGCCGAATAAGGATTTACACCAACGGTGAAAACGGGAGCCTTTGAATTGTTGTGGTCGGGGAGAGCGTCCATGATTTCAAGCCATGCGGCTTCCTGTTTACTGGAGAGCATGGCTTCCAGGTACAGGGGGCGGGAAATCGTACACACTGCCTCCGCCCAGACACGCCCATAAGACTCCCCTAGCCATTGGTTGTTGTATAACCCCTCCTGTTTGAAGGAATGCCTGTGCTTGATTGGTCGAATGTGAAACTATCAAGCTCTATTGTTATATAAATAAAGATTACTCCTAGAACCAGGCCAGTTTTGGATGGGCGGAGGATGTAAGCACGTAAGCATGGTGGTCATGTCTGTTTACTTGGGGATATGTGGGAAACACTAAGTGATAGTTAGTGATACTAAGAGGCATTATACCAGGGCTCCAAATTTCAAGTCCTGAGCTACTAGCCAGGCCTCAAAGGTTACTCTCCACCAGTGCCCCACTCAATCCCTACCCTGCCCGCCCCTAATTCCGTCCCTAGACATGCCCTCATAAATTATCTCATGAAATTACACTTAAATGTTTTATGCAAAAATAAGTTACAAAAATAAATATTAACAATAACTTTATCAGTGCAGCCTTACCTGTGCCCCTCAATGCAGCCTCACCTGTGCTCATCAATACAGCCTCACCTGTGCTCACTGCTCATCAATGCAGCCTCACCTGTGCTCATCAATGCAGCCTCACCTGTGCCCACCATGGCAGCCACACTGTGCCCGCCATTGCAGCCACACTGTGCCCACCATTGCAGCCACAATGTGCCCACGATTGCAGCCACACTGTGCCCACTATTGCAGCAACACTGTGCCCACCATTGCAGCCTCACTGTGCCCACTGCAGCCTCACTGTGCCCACTGCAGCCTCACTGTGCCCATTGCAGCCCCACTGTGCCCATTGCAGCCCCACTGTGCCCACTGCAGCCATACTGTGCCCAATGCATCCTTACTGTGCCCATTGCAGCCACACTGTGCCCATTGCAGCCTCGTCTGGGCAGAGGAATGCATAGCTGGAGGAAGAGGAGATCCGCGGGATAGCACGCTGTTACCGGCGCTTACATTATAATTGTCTCCGCTCTGCTCGACACAGCCCCACTTCCTCCTTTCCCCCTGCCTGTGATAGATAGAATGCATCACAGCATTGGACCGGCGTTCTGTCTATCACAGGCACAGGTCAGGAGGAGGCGGGGCGGTGTCTAGTAGAGCAGAGACAATTATAATGTAAGCGCAGTTAACAGCGTGCTATCCCACGGCTCTCCTATTCCTTCATGCTCTCTTCCCCCCGGGGCGATCGATGGGAGAATGGCTCCTGATCAACCCTGCCGGCGGTGCTCCCAGCTCTCCCCCCCTCTCCCAAGCAGGCAGCCCAGCTCCCAAGCCCTCATTTTGCGAGTAGGCGAGTGGAAAATTTGAGGGCTGCATTATACCATTAGGCTGAAAGGGCGCTTAAAGCCCTTTTAAATTACAGTATATTGTACAGTCACTGCTCTTTAACCACTTAAGCCCCGGACCATTTGGTAGCTAAAGAACCAGAGGTGAATTCAGAATTTTGCACTGCGCTGCTTTAACTGTAAATTGTGCGGACATGCAATGTTGTACCCAAACAAAATTTGCGTCCTTTTCTTCCCACAAATAGAGCTTTCTTTTAATGATATTTGATTGCCTCTGCGATTTTAATTTTTTGCGATATAAACGGAAAAAGACCGAAAATTTTGAAAAAAAATGATATTTTCTACTTTTTGTTATAAGAAAAATCGAATAAACTCAATTTTAGTCATACATTTAGGCCAAAATGTATTCAGCCACATGTCTTTAGTAAAAAAAAGTCAATAAGTGTATATTTATCGGTTTGCGCACAAGTTATAGCGTTTACAAACTAGGGTACATTTTCTGGAATTTACACAGCTTTAAATTTATGACTGCCTATCTCATTTCTTGAGGTGCTAAAATGGCAGGGCAGTACAAAACCCCCCCAAATGACCCCATTTTGGAAAGTAGACACCCCAAGGAAATTGCTGAGAGGCATGTTGAGCCCATTGAATATTTTTTTTTTGTCCCAAGTGATTGAATAATGACAAAAAAAAATAAAAAATTACAAAAAGTTGTCACTAAATGATATATTGCTCACACATGCCATGGTTATATGTGGAATTGCACCCCAAAATACATTCTGCTGCTTCTCCTGAGTACGGGAATACCACATGTGTGGGACTTTTTAGGAGCCTAGCCACGTACGGGACCCCGGAAACCAAGCACCGCCTTCAGGATTTCTAAGGGCGCAAATTTTTGATTTCACTCCTCACTACCTATCACAGTTTTGAAGGCCATACAATTCCAAAATAGCACAAAACCCCCCCAAATGACCCCATTTTAGAAAGTAGACACCCCAAGGAAATTGCTGAGAGGCCTGTTGAGCCCATTGAATATTTTTTTTTTGTCCCAAGTGATTGAATAATGACAAAAAAAAAATAAAAAAATTACAAAAAGTTGTCACTAAATGATATATTGCTCACACATGCCATGGTTATATGTAGAATTGCACCCCAAAATACATTTTGCTGCTTCTCCTGAGTACGGGGATACCACATGTGTGGGACTTTTTAGGAGCCTAGCCGCGTACGGGACCCCGAAAACCAATCACCGCCTTCAGGATTTCTAGGCACAAATTTTTGATTTCACTCCTCACTACCTATCACAGTTTTGAAGGCCATAAAATGCCAAAATAGCACAAAACCCCCCCAAATGACCCCATTTTGGAAAGTAGACACCCCAAGCTGTTTGCTGAGAGGCATGGTGAGTATTTTACAGCTCTCATTTGTTTTTGAAAATGAAGAAAGAATTTTTTTTTTTTCTTTTTTTTTTTTTCAATTTTCAAAACTTTGTGACAAAAAGCGAGATCTGCAAAATACTCACAATACCTCTCAGCAAATAGCTTGGGGTGTCTACTTTCCAAAATGGGGTCATTTGGGGGGGGGGGGGTTTGTGCCATCTGGGCATTCCATGGCCTCCGAAACTGTGATAGGCAGTGAGAAGTGAAATCAAAAATTGACACCCTTAGAAAGCCTGAAGGCGGTGCTTGGTTTTTGGGGTCCCGTACGCGGCTAGGCTCCCAAAAAGTCTCACACATGTGGTATCCCCGTACTCAGGAGAAGCAACAGAATGTATTTTGGGGTGTAATTCCACATATGCCCATGGCATGTTTGAGCAATATATCATTTAGTGACAACTTTGTGCAAAAAAAAAAAAATTGTCTTTTTTCCGCAACTTGTGTCAACATATAAAATATTCCATGGACTCGACATGCCTCTCAGTATATAGCTTGGGGTGTCTACTTTCCAAAATGGGGTCATTTGGGGGGGTTTTGAACTGTTCTGGCATTTTATACACAACATTAGGAAGCTTACATCCACTCTTCTAACCACTTGAAGACAAAGCCCTTTCTGACACTTTTTGTTTACATGAAATCATATATTTTTTTGCAGGAAAATTATGTTGAACCCCCAAACATTATATATATTTTTAAATCAAAGGCCCTACAGAATAAAATGGTGGGTGTTGCATTTTTTTTTCTAAACAGTATTTGCGCAGCGATTTTTCAAACGCATTTTTTGGGGAAAAAATACACTTTTTTTATTTTAATGCACTAAAACACACTATATTGCCCAAATGTTTGATGAAATAAAAAAGATGATCTTAGGCCGAGTACATAGATACCAAACACGACATGCTTTAAAATTTCGCACAAACGCGCATTGGCTACAAACTACATACATTTTTAAAAGCCTTTAAAAGCCTTTACAGGTTACCCCGTTAGATTTACAGAGGAGGTCTACTGCTAAAATTACTGCCCTCGATCTGACCTTCGCGGTGATACCTCACATGCATGGTGCAATTGCTGTTTACATATGACGCCAGACCGACGCTTGCGTTCGCCATTGGGCAAGAGCAGGGCAGGACAGGGGTGCTTTTTTTTTTTTTTTATTATTAATTTTGCTTTTTTATTTTATTTTTAAATTGTTCCTTCCATGTTTTTTTTTTTTTTTTTATCATTTTTATTGTTATCTCAGGGAATGTAAATATCCCCTATGATAGTAATAGGTAGTGACAGGTACTCTTTTTTTGAAAAAACTGGGGTCTAGACCCTAGATCTTTCCTCTGCCCTCAAAGCATCTGACCACACCAAGATCGGTGTGATAAAATGCTTTCCCAATTTCCCAATGGCGCTTTTTATAACCGGGGGGGGGGGACATTCCCTCCCACTGCTTGTAAAAGCAGTCCAGAGGCTAATTAGCCACTAGGGTTGCTTTTACATTAAAGCCGGCCGCTGGCTGAAAAGAATGATACCAAGATGATACCTAAACCCGCAGGAATCAATCTGGTATAACCATTCAAAGTCCAGCAACATACCAGTACGTTGCTGGTCCTTGTTGGACATGTATTGTAATCTTTTTTTTTCATGCAGCCAGGTGGCTGAACGAAAAAAGAGATTGATCGGTGGGTATGCCCACCATTAGAATACCGCCCTTCATCCACCCACTTCTAATGATGGGCATACATGCACCATTTATATATGCCGAAGCATGGGGGCATCCTCCCGCAAAAAAGTTATGCCGCACACACATGGTCGGACTTTTCCACGGGCAAGCCTCCGTCGGAATTTCGACCGTATGTACGCGGCATTAGGAGCAAAATCGCTCCTCCGCCCCTGCTGCCCCAATGCTTCGGCATATTTGCTTCTTTTTTTTTTTAACTGTGGTGGTGAAATCACCTCCTACAGCACTGGAGTCGCAGGGATCAGGCCTGTCTCTGCGAACGCTGCAGTTATGTGTGTTGTGTTTTGTAAGTGACAGTGATCGATCGATACTGCACTTGGGTGGGCTGGGCTGGGCGGAGGGGCAAAACGCAGGTGCTAGCAGGTATCTGGGCTGATCCCGCTAACACTGCGTTTTTGGGAACCCTAAACTGCTGGGGATATTGATCTGTTCAGATACTATACCACTAAGGGAGGTGTATGCTTCACGCGTGGGTGTTAGCGTTACTGGCACTAACCTGACGCTGCCTGGGGTGTGACGCAGACCCTCTCTGACGCTAAAACCTAATTGATATCACCCGCCGGGCGATCAGGGGGTTAAACCTTTATTGGGTTATATACGGCGGGTGCCCTGACACTATAAAAAGCAAACTAACTAACCAGCGTCACCCGTAACACTTATATGATGATTACTGGTGAAAGGGTTAACTAGGGGCAATTAGGGGGTTAAAACCTTTATTAGATAATATATGGGGGTACCTGACGCTATAAAAACCTGCGGCGAACCTAAAAAAATTACTGGCTACCGATCTGCATCACCGACGCTAAGACATCGATCAGAAAAATGATCGCTTAGCGACAGTGGTGATAGGGGGTGAAAGGGTTACCTGGGGGGCGATCAGGGGGTTAAACCTTTATTAGATAATTTATGAGGGGTACCCGACGCTATAAAAACCTGCGGCGAACCTAAAAAAATTACTGGGTACCGATCTGCATCACCGACGCCAAGACAGCGATCAGAAAAATGATCGCTTAGTGATAGTGGTGATAGGGGGTGAAAGGGTTACCTGGGGGGCGATCAAGGGGGTTAAACCTTTATTAGATAATTTATGGGGGTACCCGACGCTATAAAAACCTGCGGCGAACCTAAAAAAAAAATACTGGCTACCGATCAGCATCACCGACGCTAAGACATCGATCAGAAAAACGATCGCTTAGTGACAGTGGTGATAGGGGGTGAAAGGGTTACCTGGGGGGCGATCAAGGGGGTTAAACCTTTATTAGATAATTTATGGGGGTACCCGACGCTATAAAAACCTGCGGCGAACCTAAAAAAAATTACTGGGTACCGATCTGCATCACAGACACTAAGACAGCGTTTAGAAAAACGATCGCTTAGTGACAGTGGTGATGGGGGTGAAAGGGTTACCTGGGGGGTGATCAAGGGGATTAAACATTTATTGGATAATATATTGGGGTACCTGACGCTATAAAAACCTGCGGCGAACCTAAAAAAAAATACTGGCTACCGATCAGCATCACCGACGCTAAGACATCGATCAGAAAAACGATTGCTTAGTGACAGTGGTGATAGGGGGTGAAAGGGTTACCTGGGGGGCGATCAAGGGGGTTAAACCTTTATTAGATAATTTATGGGGGTTCCCGACGCTATAAAAACCTGCGGCGAACCTAAAAAAAATTACTGGGTACCGATCGGCATCACCGACGCCAAGACAGCAATCAGAAAAATGATCGCCAAGCGACGGCGGTGCTAGGGGGTGAAAGGGTTATCTGGGGGGTGATCAAGGGGTTAAACCTTTATTAGGGGGGGTTAGGGGGCTACACTGGACCTAAAACTAAATGTAGTGACACTTTTACAGTCACAAATGTCACTGATTGCAGTGATCAGTAAATAAATGGTCACTGCAATCAGTGGGGGGGGGCTGGGGGGTAATCTGGGGGGGCCTGGGGGGGCGATTTATGTGCCTATGTGTGCTGGTGTTAGTGTAGTGTTAGTGCACTGACCTGTGTGTCTTCTCTTGTACGACGCTCGGTATATGTGAGCGCCGCACAGGAGATGACATCACTTCCTCCTGCTTTCTCTATCTGTGTAAACATTACACAGACAGAGGGGGCATTTCTATTCGCCGGGAGCGATCGCGGGGGGGGGGGTGGTCGGAATCGAACGGCCGCCCCCCCATCTCGGAACGCTCCCAGATGAATTCCGACCGCTCACTGTACAGAAGGGGGGTCCGATCGGACCCCCCAACTGTACAAAGGCAATCACGTATGCTCTACGTGATTGTGCCTGTCGGTGCCATTGTGCCGACGTATATATACAGTGAGCAGTCGTTAAGTGGTTAAAGGTGCTTACAATCTATGAATCCACATTCATACCCACACATACTAGGACCAATTTAGACAGGAGCCAATTAACCTAAAAGCATGTCTTTGGAGTGTGGGAGGAAACCAGTCTACCCAGAGGATATCCACACAGGCGCAGGGAGAATATACAAACTCCAGGCAGGTTGTGCTGTGGTTGGGATTTAAACACACAACCCTAGTTCTGCCGAGCAGAAGTGCTAACCACTTCCTGCAATTGGCCAGCATTGAGTCGGGTTTGTTACCCTTAAAATAAAGTTTATTCTTGGACCAATGGATCTGTAGCTCAGCTTTGTCTGTCAAAAAGACATTAATTTGGCTGTTAAAAGGAGATTAGTTCCAGCTGATGTTTAAGCGTTGGAGTAGGATTTTATTTATATTGGGTTGTAAGTTTTGGTAATTGGGATTCTGAGCCTTCATTCCCAGTCGATGCCTCTTACGGGGAAACGTGTTGGGTGGAGTGACATCACTACACACAAACCTGCAGGCGAGGTCTGCAGCTGTTTGCTTTGCTTACATGATTTACATCATTTTCATACATGTAAGTGCAATGATACTTTTGAATAAATTATGGTTTAATGTACTGCACCATGAAGCCTCTTCCTTCTATTAACCTCTATGTATGAGAGAATCTACAGCGGTATGCTTTGTATGGATCCACAGGACACACTAGATATATTGTAACAAGTGGAGCAGTAATCTCACACAGAGGGAGCATCCTTAAAGGAGCTAATGAGTGGAATGTCTCTAGTGGCTGGAACCTGGGCGGGTGAGATTTGATCTTTATAACTTGAGATACAGTCCTTCTGGTAAGAGGCGTGTGTTTATGTGGGGAAGGCACCTTGCAGAAGCACCTCTTTTGTGAATCACTGTTCATTTGAAGTGCAGGAATAATAAGACTTTTTTCACTGTGGACTGGATGTGGTTATATTATTTCACCTTTGAATTTTTCACCTTTATTGTGTTATATTTTTAATGTTTGACATTAAGATTATTTATTGCGTTTCTGACAAAAAGGTTGTGCACTTATATTTTATAAGTACTGTATTTATTGGCGTATAACACTCACTTTTTTAACCTGAAAATAGAGGGTAAACTGTGCCTGCGTGTTATACGCAGGGGGCTGTGGAAAGTATTTTTCCTGAAACTTTCCTCTTAAAGTTAGGGTGCGTGTTATACGCCTGTGCGTGTTATACGCCGATAAATACGGTATATGGTCAATCTTAGGCCATGTTTTATGGGGGTGAGAGAAATATATATAGTTTTAGGTATTCAGATGAATTCCACGCCAAGCGTCCACTAGAGCAGAGAATTTGAGGAGTTTGGAGAAGGTGCCTGGAATTGGGTTCAAAAGCATTGAGGAGTGTGTCCAGGGGAGGCGTTTTCTATCCAGAGTTGGTTTAAAAACTAGGTGTAAGGAAAGGTTCCATCCGCTGGTAATATTTATCATCTGGCGCGCAGTACTGAGGTCCACCAGCAGGTGTCTCCTGGCAGTTTTGAACTGTCAGGGGAACTTCTCTCTGCTGGTGTTATGTCATCCTTGGGCCGCAGTACTGGCGTCCACCAGCGGATGGATCCTGGCAGTGTGGTGCAGATGTTACTTCCCGCAATCAGGGGTCACCTGAGCCTGTTAGCAGGTATAATATAAATACCCAGAAAGTGCACACACACACTGCCCTGGTATCGTCCTCGTGCCCTGATCTGTACCTGCTGCCTGTTTACCTGAACCTGCTACCTGAGTTCCTGATCCTGTCTCCCTGTCCTGACCCATCCATCCATCCTCTCCCTGTCCTGTGTTCCTTACCCCATCTGCTGATCTCCCTGTGTATGACCTTGGCCTGGCTAACGTTTATGTTTCTGGAATATCCCTTTGTCCATCTGCCTACCTGCTGTGTATGACCCTGGCCTGGCTATTGTTTATGATTCTGGCATTTCCCATTTATTGCACATATTTGTCTGTTATTTGTGGATCTCTGTCTGTTGGTTGGTTTGTTGCACTGTATCATATTAGAGGTGGTTATTCTTATATTATTCACTCACCTAAATAAATCTTTATATTTTCACTTATATGTGTTTGGTGTTCCTCTGTTGCTGGCCACACAGTTCTGGTCACACCTGGTACATGACACTAGGGCATAATAAGATACTATCGCTACATCAGTATCACTAAGTTGGCCCACCAGGATAAGGTATCATCCAAGCAGTTAAATCTGTTTAAAATACCCCATTGCTTGGGGAGTGTCAAGATGGCGACGTGTGAGAGCGGAGTTCTGCTGCCTAGCTGTGCTCTTATCCGTGATCTTGGAGCAGAAACTAGTGCTACTGCCTACAGTATTGCTGGGATTCCCCACGGATGATGATGGGAGGCTAGAGGCAGACAGAGACCCGAAGAATGCCGGCAGACACAGTAAGTGAATCTCCGGAGACAGATCCAAAGACCGGCCACACAAGAGAAATTCCAAGCCCTTATGCAAGCTATTACGGGCTTTAAAACCACTCTCACTACTAAGATTGATGCCCTTCAGCTGGATATTGGTCTAATAAGGCGGGATATGGCCGAATGCCACCTGGGGGACTCTGAGGACATGCTACGGGATCACACGGCAGAACTCCATACACTCCGCACAAAAGTCCCCGGAGTTTAGGGGGGAAGATGTTTAAAATCGTAATCGCAGGAACAACTTGCAAATTATTGGGGTGAGGGAGGGAGTGGAGGGCCAGGACACGGCGGCCTTTGCTGAGCGACTCCTCCAAGCGCTACTGCCTCAGGCGCCATTTTCCCCATACTTCACAGTGGAGAGGGCGCATAAAATGCTATCTACTAGAGGCCCCGCACATTTATCCTGCGCCTGCTGCATTTTGCAATCACAATTTAGTCCTCCGAGAGGCAAGGAAGCAGGAGGAACTAAGACATGAAGCAGCCAAACTGAAGCTACTCAGTGGAAACGCAGAGCCTCTGTTGGCTCTTCAACCAGGTGAAGCTCAAGCTACACCATAAAGGCCTCAAATACAGCATGCTTTTTCCTGCACACCTACGGGTGCAAGCTGGCAACTCTGTAAAATTTCTCCCTTCTTCGGAGGATGCATTCCATTGGATTGAGACATTGCCCAGATTGTGAGTTCTGCTTTCTTGCAACCTGAGTGGTCCCTTTGCTTTCTATAGGATGGACCCTTAATCCACCTTTATAGGATCTTTGCCTTAATGTGTAAAGCCCTGTACACACGATCGGATATCCTATGGATTTTCGTCCGATGGATTCTTTTCATCAGACAAACCGATCGTGTATGGGACCCATTGGTCTTTTTTCCATCGGTTTTAAAAAATAGAACATGTTTTAAATTTTTCCGATGGATAAAAAACTGATCGAAAACTCTGATCGTCTATGGGCAAGTCCATCGGATCAAAAACCCACGCATGCTCAGACTGAATTAAGAGACGGGAGGGCTCGTTCTGGTAAAACTAGCGTTCCTAATTGAGAGAGCACATTCGTCATTCTGCAAGTTATTGCTTCGTTTAATGCAGCACATTGTTTTTTGCTTTACAATGGTGTTTTAAATGTCGTTTTTGCTGCAGATCTTTATCACAAGCTCTGACAAACTTATGTCTTTCTTGTTTCTTGTGATCTGCCTAATAATTATGATTTATTATTAAAGGCCGACCTCACAAAATTACTTTTTCCTTTTTGTATTTTATTTTTTGTGTTTGCATTTTTTTGTGTGTTAATTTCTCCCAACAGCATTTATTTATTTAATTTTTCCCTCATGGACGTTGGTGTCCCTTGTTATTAATTACACATTGTATTTAGGAAATGTTATTGCTACTCCCAAGAAAAACACATCAGGCAAGTATTTTGGCTGAAATCAAATCTCCATTTATTCTGGCAAAATATCAAACAAAAAACGAAGGGCAACAAATCGGAAATTAGCGGAAAATATGAAGTCATTGGACCCCAAAGGCAGACATGACTATGATGAACAATAAAATAAACAACAGCATGAAATCAGGAGCAGCAGCCAAAGGCATACATCATCCCAAGCTGTGGTACTCCATGAACCTGCAACTTCTGGAAGAGCAGCTCGAAGCCAGGGAATCACCTCCTGCTCTTCCCTGTAGCCTTCCCTCCACGCTTCCCTGCAGTGTTCCCTCCACGCCTCTCTGCAGCGTTCCCTCCACGGCCCGTCCACGCACCCTTGCAGGCCGGGCCAATGGGGGTGGCAATGTGGCAGGAGGAGGAGGAGGAGGAGGAGAAGGAGGAGAAGAATTTGCCTGATGTGACAGATGGGTGGCCTCAGTCAGCTGCCCCCTCGCCCCCATGTGTACGGCAGTATATATAATGTGCTCGCAGAGGGCACGTTGTCCCGCCTCCATTTGGAGTAATTTGTCTGCCAGGTAGGTACTAAACCCCTCCACAGGGTTGAGGGGGGCCCTCATGATGGTAGCAGCGTCACGGATCATTTGGAGTGACTCCTCCTCCACCTGTGTCATCCGACGATTTTTTTTTTAGGTCTGATGTGGAGGGGAGTTACTTGTGACACTGGGCTACTAGGCCTGGGGACCTGCTGAGTCCCACTTGGCCCTACCTCCTCCTTGCTGACACTCACCTCTGCCTCCTCCTGCCTGCCACATTCCTGCGCCTCTTCCTCCTGGCTGGCCTCATCCTGTGTAGAAAAAAGGCACATAGTTTGATATTTTGGGGAAACTATCACACACAATTTTCATCTCATGACCGTTTAATTTTTTTTAGTTTTAAAATAGAAAATAGTTTTATTCTGTTGTATTTTTTTGCAGATACTTAAAGAATCATTTGGGTCCCCCTTTTTTTTGGGGGGGGGGGGGTGTAAGCATTTTTGGAGAATAAATCAAGTTCATCACAATAGTACTTTGAGGCCAATATTTATGTTCGAAAATACTATACCTGGCTGAAGATGTGAAGATCAGGCTCTTCAAGCACAGGTGGCTCCTCCTCCACCTCTGCAGGGGTGGAGGGAAGGGTGGAAGGAACGCTGGAGGGAAGGGTGGAAGGAACGCTGGAGGGAAGGGTGGAAGGAAGGGTTGAGGGAAGACTGGACATTGATTCCCTGGCCTCAATCTGGTCATCCAGAAATTGCAGGTGCTTGAAGTACCACAGCTTGGGCTGTAGTACATCGTCTGCTGCTGCTCCTGATCTCTTGGAAACATGGACTTCTTTGTAAATTTTTTTATATGCATTACGCATGTTGTTTATTTTATTGTTCATCATAGTGTAGTCTGCGTCTGGGACCCAGGACTTCATATAATCCGCCAATTTCTCGATTGTTGCCCAACGTACAGCACTCTTGTGATAGGAGGGATGCTTAAGTTCCCAGAGGTTTCTCATTTCTTTATATTTCTCTATCAAAATCATCATGACATCCGGGTCCCGTAGTTTATGCATATTTTTATGTCTGCAAGTAAAAAACACTGTTTAAAAAATGACAGATCAGATTCGATTCTCCTCAACTTAGCCCAATATTGGCCTTTACAATCATGAACCATTATAGGCCACTGCAGGCCCCAGTTCCCTTCTTACCTTTAGTTGTGGTCTTTTATGCACTTCCGCTCGTTCTTACTCCGCGCAACCCTAATAACTTTGTTCCCATTTTAATACCCTGCGCATGCGTGTAACTCCGCCCGCGTCGCCCACCCATGATGGTCTTTTTCAGCATTTCCCTGCCCCTTAACGTTCGGCGCACAGTGGGAGACGGCGTAATGTCGGTGACACAGGTGGCTTCTTTCCTCGAAAGTAACGAGGAGGAAATCCTGGAGGCGGAAACGTCCCGATCCAGGAATAAAAGATATAAGGCGACTAATATGTCATTTGCTGAGATGGCGGAGATGGTGGACATTCTGCGGAGGAAGGATTACGATGGGAAGCATGGGCCATACGACACCCCTAATCTCAGGAAGTCACAAATAATGGATAAAGTGGCGAAGACTCTCTATCAGAAATATGGGGTCATGAGATCCAAGGAGCAGCTCCGTAAAAGGTGGTCTGACCTGAAGCTGAGGGAGCCGGAGCAGTATAGGAAGCTTAAAAAAAGCATAGAAAAAAGTAAGCTTTTATTTTTACTGTGTTCTTTCACATTGTAAGATGTATTCTTCCATGTTTTGCACCATGTGCCTGTATTGAATGGTTTCACCTTTCCAAAAGGCAACTTTAATTTTAAGTTCAGGGTCCACTTTTTTTGTTTTCTTTTCTTCCCAAAAAATTGTTCGTCTTCCACAAAACATGTTTGGCACATATCCACGTAAACGACATGTGGGCATGCCTCATTTTCCTTAAACAATGTTTATCTACACATTGTTGGCTAGATGATGTGTTGTAAGTAAAGTAGAATGTGAATGAAAGGCCAAACTGGATTCTGGGTAAAGGAGATGACACTCAGGAGCAAGTTCAGGAGCTTGTTCAGGAGCAATATACTATAGTGTTGCCCGCATGACCAAATTTGTAAGGGTGTCACACCCAGGTGCTCCAGTGGATACCTTTGTGGTTTTCAAAGTGTGTTTTATAGGCCCCATGAAAAAAAAACATGCTGCTTTGTAGAGTTCTCAGGATCTCATGTGTTCATCTTTGAACTCAGGCCCAAATATCAATTGTACCCCACTTCAAAACAATGTATATATTATCTGCGCGAAATTCTCTGTGTGCTAAAGGATACCTTTTTTTGGCATTCCAATAGGGGAGAGGAGACTGGGAGGACAACAATCTGAGGAGACGAGGAAGCACAGACCACCTAAACTCCCCCAAGATCCCAAAGCAGCCCAAGATCAGCATGTTGAGGAAGTGGAGGTGGAGGAAGGGGAGGTGGAGGAGGGAGAGGTGGAGCTTATCCCCACAACAGGTCAGTGTCTGTCCACACAACTTCAAGGTAAATACAGATGTAGGCGTGCATATTTCTAAATGTCTGTCTTTTTTTTTTTAGGGGATGAACGTGGTGGTGTGTCAGGAACTCAAAATCATCCATTCTCGAGTGCAAGTGCCAAAATAATTATTCAAGAAATAATGGAATGCAGTAGCGAAATGGACATTATGAGAAAGAGAATGATTGTGATTGAGCAAAAATATAAAAATATTATAGATATTTTGGGGCGAATAGTGTGACCCCCCCTCTGTTTTTGTATTTTGTTTGGCGTAACTAATTTGCAATGGTATTTCCACCAGCCCAAATGTGAAGATGCACACAGTCACTCAACATGTGCTATCTGCCGTCACAGGATATCTATGTCCCTGTTTTGGGGGTGAAACCTCTTCCTCCCTACTCAAGTAGGTTCGAGGAAGGCTTTGCACCCCCAAAGCACGCCCATTGATCCCCCATGATGGCAGATAGCACATGTTTACCTTAGCCATGGTATCATGTCGAAAAGACACATTCGAGCCACAAAAAGAAAGGGGTTCTTCACATTTGGTTTGGATCAGGGGTGACATCACCCCATCTCAAGTTTCTCCTTTTCACTTTGTTCTTTGGTTTCAATGTTTTACCCCAAAAATTTTCGATTTTGACCCTTGCATGTTTCTGCCAAACAATCCTCCCCCCAAAAAAAAGAAGAAAATGGGGAGTTCAAACTTTCAACATATTTGTATTAAAGCCAAAAAAAAAGGGTTGCACAGAGTAAAAAGTTTCTGGAAGACTCAAAAAGGTGTGGCTTGTTATTTTGATGCTCAATAGCATTTTTGAAAATGCAAAATCAATGTTTTTTATAGTGACAATTGGGGCTATTTAATAAGGATAAATACACTTGGCACTTGGCACTACAAGAACCTGGGAGACACATAAACCCAAAAATCAAGAATGACAAAACCATGTTTTGGATAATATAATCATTTATTTTGAATATAAAAAGGTCAGATGTGGTCTGGCATTGCGATGGCCCCCCTACCCGTGAAGTACTCAACAAATTTATCACGTACTTCACGGACACTTTGGGGGGCAAAGCCAGTACGGGCTGGGTCGAGGCCGGTCAGAATGGTCATCTCAGATGGACCGGCCTCAGGCCCAACTGTTGACAGATATGCAGGTGAAAATGTCTCAGGAAATTGTGCATTATGCAACAGCAGTATGGTGTTCAGCTTGTATTCCGCCAAATGAATTGCTGTCTGAAACAGGCGGAACCGGCTGGCCATTATCCCGAAGGCATTCTCCACAACTCTCCGGGCTCTGGCCAGCCGGTAATAAAAAACCCTCCTCTCCGGGGTGGGGAAACGGCCGCATGAGGTGTGGTCCCAGTCCGAAGGCTTCATCCGCGATGAACACAAACGGTAGTCCTTCCACGTTCTCTGCATCTGGAGGCAGTGCAAGACCCCCAGCCTGCAGACGGTGAGCGAACTCCGTCTCAGCGAATACTCCACCATCGGACATCTGACCGTTCTTCCCTACGTTCACATACAGGAACTCGTACCGTGCCGACACCACCGCCATTACCACAATACTATTGAAACCTTTATAGTTAAAATAGAATGACCCCGAACGGGGGTGGCGGCACTATGTGGACGTGCTTCCCATCAATTGCCCCTCCACAGTTGGGGAAGTCCCACCGCTGGGCAAATTGATCAGCCACAGTCTGCCATTCCTGTGGTGTGCAAGGAAACTGTGGAGTCAAACAAAAAGAAGACATTAGTACGTTTTAAGTTTACAGTGCAAACAGATAACACAAAGACATTGTTGACCAACATCAGGCTTACATTATTATTTAAAGGAGTATTTCATGGCCTAAAAAGAAGGCCCACTTAGCACATGACTCACCCCCCCTGAGGGGACATTAGAAAATTAGTCCACATTTTAGGGAGGGGGGGATTGCTAAACTACAATGGTAATGACCCAAAACAATCCTGAGTAAAAAACTAGGCTAGCTGTGTTTGGGCCCTGGATAGCATGCTGGAGAGGTTAGTGAAGGGAAATAGGCATGTAGGCCCCAAAAAAAGGCCAATAGAGGTAAAAACATGCATGGGGGAAATTGCCAAGGATATTACAAACAGGCAAATTTGGGAAGGAGGAAAACAAAAAAAAAAAAAAAAACTAACAATCCAAACATATAATGTGATGTTAAAGGAGCAAACTTACCTTCATATAGTCCTTCTGCAGAACCTGAATAATGGCAGAACACGTTTCAGGGATTATGATCCCGAGAGCCTGGGGGGAGATGCCTGTTGTGAACTTGAGGTCCTGCAAGCTTCTCCCAGTCGCCAGGTATCTCAACGTGGCAATAAGCCTCTGCTGGGCAGTGATGGCCTGGCGCATCAGTGTCCTGCCTCGTGATATAGGGGGACAGCAAATCCAACAGACGGTGAAATACGGGGTCCGTCATCCTGAGATAATTCCTGAAATCATCAGGATTATTCTCATGGATTTCCCGCAGCAGAGACATATGAGAGAATTGGTCCCGCTGTAGCAACCAATTCTTGGTCCATGAACTCCTCCTCACCCTGTTCACGGACTGAACTTGGGTTACAGTGTTAACCGCAACACCAAGTCCATAGCCAGCACGAGCTCGAGAACGCACTTCAAACATGGTTTTAAACCGGTCGCCTGGTCAGAACGAACTCAAACAGAACGCACCGTGGAACAGCAAGGCCTGAGAAGAACGACCTGAAAAACAGTAAACGAACGACCAAGAAGGCACTGCCAAGCAGTAACGACCTGACTGCACGCACTGAAGAACAAATACGAACCCACAAGCACAAACTGAACAGCAGGAAACTATCTGAAAAGCACGGAGACTGAAAAGCGCAAATCGACTCTCACCAAACTTTTCTAACACGCGGTAACACGAAATCAGCAAAAGCAGCCCAAGGGGTGGCGCCATTCGATTTGAACTTCCCTTTTATAGCGCCGTCATACGTGTTGTACGTGCCGTTGTTTTGTTGCCGTCGGTTTTTGGACTGATGGTGTGTGGCCAAGTCTGACGAAAAACAGTTTCATCGGAATTCCGATGGAGAAATCCATTGGACGAAAATCCATAGGATATCCGATCGTGTGTACAGGGCTTTAGCCCCTATATTTCTATGCTGGCCAGCATCTATGAAAACCTTTTACTCAAATCTATTGGTCCTGGTGAACCTGCGACCATGGGCTGATGTACAGTGCAACACTGGATCCCAGGACAGTCTCCCTTCAGCCAGTGCACCTACATTACAGATCTACATGGCTGCGGATTGAATATGTTGGTCTTTAGCACTGTGTCTAGTACCTGTAAATACCAAGTTTTGTGCCCTTGCTTAATACGAGAGACTTTCTCTGCTTATTTTACCTATATGGGACTAGATTCCTGTTGGCTCTTTTCCACAGTGTTTGGATGTTCATAACTAAGAATGGTGCCCTTGAGGACCTCCTTGAGAGACTCTGTAGGTGCTCCTTTTAAACAGTTGGTGGCGCAGCACGCTCTACTTGCACTCTGAATAACTTAACTGCCTTAGCTTCCTTTTAGCTTACAGCCCCCTAGTTGTGGTTCACAATGTTTCTCTTTGGGGATCAAGCACACCACAGTTTGGGTGGGGGTAGTTCTTTTGCTTTCCTTATTTCATGTTTCGTTTTTAGTTTGGTACACGTGGCTTTAAGCCGCACACGTTATTGTCCTTCAGACATACAGCACCTATTGCAATTCATTTTTGCCTAGGAACAATCTGCTGTGGTCTTCTCAGGGTCTAGTGGTAGATATAGTGATGTGCATTATGTCTCTGTCTTTGTATGGATGTTAATCCCATGAAATGTCTGAGGATTGAATGCAAAATTAAGCGTTTACTAGTGTTTAACTACCTTAACGCATACCAGCCCCATATTGTCATCCTACAGGAAACCCACCTAGTGGGGACCAGAATTCTAAGTCTCAAGTGACCCTGGGTGGGTAATTATTATCATGCAGACATGCAACATACTCCTCTTATGCAAAAGGTGTTGGTATCCTCATTCATAAAACCCTTAATTTTCACCTATTAGATCTCCACTTTGACCCGGAGGGTAAAAATATCTAATTTTGCATGCTATGACTGATACTGTCAAAATGGTTATTGTGGGACTCTATCTGCCTCCCCCTGCCAGTGTTTCCATGCTAGCCAAAATAGTGCAAAATGTAGCACTCTCTCTCTCTCTCTTTTGCCAGACACAGCCACTGATTCTGCTCTATCTAGATGGGTGGACACTTTTGATTTACACGACTTATGGTGTTGGAAGCACCCAGCTTAATGGGGATATACTTGTCATTCTGCCCCATATGCCACATTTCCTTGTATAGACTTAATTTATGCTAGTGCAGATCTAGAACCTGCGATACAGAAGGTATCTAGCCTCCTGCGTGGGATATAAGACCATGCTCCAATGCTCTTACGTTCCTCTATTGGTCGGGACTACTTGCAGGGCATGAAATTACGCCCAAATATTGGATTTCTGGATGAAAGGGTTTAAACCCCAGATGGTGGGTGCTATTTCCAACTATTGGTCAGGAAATCCTGGGACGGCCTCCCCTAAAATGTTATGGGATGTGTTTAAGGCCTTTACTAGAGGACAGTATCAGCATTTTATTTTATTAATTTGGTTTTGGGCCTAAATCTATGTATTGAGTTAAACTTCTGTATGCTCACCCCATGGCCAGAGTATGAACCAATAGCTTACTTTCTCCCTTCTTTCCACTATTTTTAGAGGGACGAGGTAGGGGTGCCCCCTTTCCCCTGGGCTATTTGCCTTAGCTATTGAACAAATGGTGAATAATTTGCGCAGCTCTGAGTGTATGTGGGGCATAGCAGTTCTCTATTACTGAGAAAGTCTCCTTATATGCGATACCCTGCATTTTCTGAGGGACACGGGTCCTTCGCTGGCAGTTGTCCTGTCTCTCATAGACAGATTTGAGGAATTCTCTGGCATACGTGTAAACTAGGATAAATCACTTTTTCATTCTGCCTTTGGTTGTCGATTTGCCACTTATTTTAGTCACCCAATTAAAGTATTTGTGAATACAAATACCGCTTGATCTCCACCGGTTTTTGGCTAACAACCTTCAACCGGTTGTGAATCAACTTACCATTAAATGTGGGATATGAAAAACTCTGCCCCTAACTCCAGTAGGCCGGGTCAGCTTGATAAAAATTACCCTTTTTCCTAAATTCCTGTATGGATTTCGCAATACCCCGGTTTTGGTTCCCAAGGTCTTTTTCGATAAAATTGATCAACTTCCTACCCTGTTTATCTGGGCTGGGAAAATTTGCTGCATAGCGAAAAATACTTTGCAGCTTCCAATGTCACTGGGGGGACTGGCCCTTTCTAACTTTAGGCACTATTATTAGCCAGCGGTCCTTGTCACTGTTCGTGGTGATTTGCCCAACTGCGTAGCAACATTGTGGTCAACTCTGAAGCCGCACTTTTGGGCTCCTAAGCTGAATTGAGTAATGTGTTTTTTTGGGGGCCCATGTCTTACGATTCTGTTGCAATTAGGGTTTGGCAGCAGGTGATTAGATTTCTGGGCTGGGAAAATTTGCTGCATAGCGAAAAATACTTTGCAGCTTCCAATGTCACTGGGGGGACTGGCCCTTTCTAACTTTAGGCACTATTATTAGCCAGCGGTCCTTTTCACTGTTCGTGGTGATTTGCCCAACTGCGTAGCAACATTGTGGTCAACTCTGAAGCCGCACTTTTGGGCTCCTAAGCTGAATTGAGTAATGTGTTTTTTTGGGGGCCCATGTCTTACGATTCTGTTGCAATTAGGGTTTGGCAGCAGGTGATTAGATTTCTGAATAAGCCTAATGTTATCTTACCATTTACACCATTATGGGACAACCCCTCTCTTCCAAACCTCCAGTCGATTCCAGATCCCATACTGTGGGCAGGATTTGGTATCACTGTTTTTATTTCACACAAAATAAAGTGTATCTGTAAAAAAAAAAAAAAAGCCCAACTGCTTGGTCTAGGCATTAACTGTAAAAAATCTGTGGGTAACTGGCATTAAAATACCACTTAAAGACAGACAATGTCCATATGTTTGGAACTAAAGTTTCAAAAGGCCTTTGAGCATTTGTTGGGGGAGTTAAAGTGGAAGTAAACCCTTTCTGTAAACTTGTAGCTACATGTAAGCCTAATATAAGGCTTACCTGTAGGAACTATGAATATCTCCTAAACCTGCACAGTTTAGGAGATGTTCACACTTGATGCAGCCGGTCAGTGGTGGCTGGTGTTCAACATTTTTTGGGGGGCACAAACAAACTAAAAAATACTGAAACACATCAATTGCAGCCCCACTGTGCCATCAAATGCAGCCTCTGTGCCATCAATTGCAGCCACTGTGCCCATCAAATGCAGCCACTTGTGCCATCAAATGCAGCCACTGTGCCATCAAATGCAGCCACTGTGCCATCAAATGCAGCCACGATGCCATCAAATGCAGCCACTATGCCAATCAAATGCAGCCACTGTGCCCATCATATGCAGCCACTTGTGCCCATCATATGCAGCCACTTGTGCCCATCATATGCAGCCACTTGTGCCCATCAAATTCCGCCACTTGTGCCCATCAAATGCCACTACTTGTACCCATCATATACAGCCACTTGTACCCAACAAATGCCGCCACTGTGCCCCCCGCCCGCTGTCTGACCGGCACTTACCCCATCTAAGTGGCGGGTCAGGCAGCGGGTGATGGTGGCAAGCTGTGGGACGGCTCCTGTGTCCTCCATGCTGTCCTCCATGCATCTCTTCTTGTACTGCTAGGCGTCCAATAGGGGCACCTGTGCCTTCAGCCAATCAGGTGAAGGAGATCAGACCCACGCTACCTGATTGACGGAGAGGTGGTTCAGTATTAGAAAAGCAAATATTAATTTGCCTTTCTAACACATCTGGGTGGACTGCGAGCGAAATGCTCTGCGCCACGAGTCCACCTTTTTTGAAGCCTATTAGAGCCTATTCATAGAGGGGGTAGAGAGAAGAGAGGGGGCGGTGCCCGTGCGCCCTTAATGATGTCACCGGTGCATGTGCTCTGAAGGGACGAAATACCCATGCCATCCCGTCAGAGCTCCATGCCGTGGTCCGTGACTGCCACGCGCATGTGCGGGAATTACATCTTTGCAACACGGCCAGACTAGCACATAATACTTTTACTTTGCAGGGTTTTAAAAAAGAAAATAAACATTGGTGTGGTTTACTACCGCTTTAAAATCTAGTACATTTAATGATAACATTTTCAATGGTATGTTATTTGTATAAGTGTAGCTTTACAACAGGCCATGCCTTGTGCACGAGTCTAAGTGGCCCAGCCCAATTTTAAATAAAAGAGTTATGCCGCGTACACACGACCGTTTTTAATGTCATTGAAAAAAACGGAATTTTTCTCGGCGTGATTTTTGGTGTTTCCTCTCAGGCCTGCCTTGCCTACACACTATCGTGGAAAAAAATGTTCGAGTAAAGCGCGGTGACGTACAACACGTACGACGGCACTATAAAGGGGAAGTTCCATTCGGATGGCGCCACCCTTCATGTTAGTAAAGTTTGTTGAGCGACGATTCACGCTTTTCAGCCTCGTGCTTTTCAGTCCGTTACAGCGTGACAAATGTGCTATCTCCATTACGAACGCTAGTTTTACCAGAACGAGTGCTCCCGCTTCATACTTGATTCTGAGCATGCGCATTTTTTTTTTCACGCCGTTAAAGCCCACACACGGCCGTTTTTCATGACGAGAAAAACGACGATGTAAAAAACAACGTGAAGAATTAGAGCATGTTCCAATTTTTCTCGTCGTGATTCTCTGCGTTTTTCTCATCGGGAAAACTGCTGGAAAGCCCACACACGATCATTTTTAATGACCATTTAAAAAACTGTCATTTTTCTCGTCATTAAAAACGGTCGTGTGTACGCGCCATTAGAATAGAAAGAATTCTATCAAATGAAAAGGTGAAATTCTGCCTTTAAATCATCAAAAGCCCATTCCCAAAAAAATTATTAACAGTAGTGATATCAAATCTTGCCCACACTATGGGATCTGGGATCAACCGGAGGCGGAAAGGAAAAGGTTACTCCATAATGGTGTAAATAGTAAGATAACATTAGGCTCATTCAGAAATCTCGTCACCTGCTGCCAAACCCTAATTGCATCAGAATTGTAATCCTGGGGTTAGACATGGGCCCACCAAAAACACATTACTTACCTCAGCATAGGAGCCCAAAAGTGCGGCTTCAGAGTTGACCACAGGGTTTTTACGAAGTTGGGCAAAACACCACCGAACAGTGACAAGGACCGCTGCCTAATAATAGTGCCTAAAGTTAGGAAGGGCCAGTCCCTCCAGTGACATTGGAAGCTGCAAAGTATTTTTCGCTTTGCATGGAATTTTCCCAGCCCAGATAAATGGGGTAGGAAGTTGATCAATTTTATCAAAAAAGACCTTGGGAACCAAAACCTGGGAATTGTGACATACATACAGGAATTTGGGAAAAAAAATAATTTTTATCAAGTTGACCTGGCCTCCTGGAGTTAGGGGCAGAGTTTTTCATGTCCCATATTTATTGGTAAGTTGATTCACAACCGGTTGAAGGTTGTTAGCCAAGAACCGGTAGAGAGCAATTATTTTGAGGTTTTCAACAACCTCACTTTTACATGTGCCTTGTTTAAAAAAAAAAAAATTATATTATATTGCAGTAGACCTTATCTTTTTATACATTAATATCTATCCCTATGTAGAGTTCATAATCTGTTTGTACTTGGAAATGTTACCATATAATGTTTTTGTACAAAAATGGCATTCACACTATATTACAAATTTTTATGGTTATGGTCTATTGGTGATACAATATTTAATTCTATTAAAGTTTATATACTGCAGCAGAGCTCAGTGACTCTGATTGTTATTTGAGCATTTGAATATTTAAACCAGCCAGAGCAGTAAAGCTGCGCATCTGTGTCTGTCTCTAATAGTTTTAATGTTTTGCAACCAATTTGAATTGAGTATAATTTCAATGCCATCCTCTACCATCTTTGTCCTTTCTAAAACTAAAGGAAACATAAAAAAAATGTTTAGTGATTGCACAGGCTTTTGGTAAATAGTTGCCTATTGAGATAATATCTAAGTGCTTTATTTAAGACTGTATTCATTTTTCATGTAGTTATCAACTTTTATTTTAATGCAAATAGACAATTTGTATTCATTATTACACCCCCTCCCTCACACACACACAAGGCTCCTAAAAAATTGTCAAAAATAAATATTAATAGTATTTTTTTTATTTTTTATAATAATAATAATAATACAAATAAATAACTACTGGCACTGTCCACTTTCCTACTGAAATCAATCTCTGCCCTACTGACACTGCCATACTGACAAAGTCCACTGCCCTACTGACACCGTCTACTGCTCCAGCTCTATGTGAGGGCTCAACCTCATTTGCCATTTGTACTAATCCAAATGCACACGTTCCTGTTGAAATGGCTGTGCATCTAATTGGATGCATTAGTGACTAACAGCTGGAACTGTTTAAAGTCAAAACAAAAAATGTCACCAGCACTCCAGGGATCTCTAAAATGGGTCCAAAGTTTTACTAGCGATCACATCGTTACAGCAAAAAGCAACGTTTTGGAGCCACACAGGACCCCTTCATCAGGCATGTGACAAAGTGTGATATAAAACAAAGATATGGTGGATGGTTCTTTAAATATTTAAATTTTATATCACACTTTGTCACATGCCTGATGTAGGGGTTCTGCGTGACTCCGAAACCTTGCTTTCTGCTGTAACGATATGATCGCTAATAAAACTTTGGACCCATTATGGAGATCCCTGGAGTGCTGGTGACATTTTTTGTTTTGGCCTCAACCTCATTGGCACCACCAGTTTACCTTTCTGTAAACCTCAGCAGGCACACAAGAATTAGGCTCACAACTGTATAAAAGAATAACAGAGTGTATTGGCAGGTTAAAGTCATAAAAGAATCACAGAATGTATTAGTACATTAAAGTCAACCAGCATGAACATAATGAGTAGGGATGAGTCGAACACCCCCCGGTTTGGTTCCCAGCAGAACATGCGAACAGGCAAAAAGTTGTCAAGTGTCCCTGTCGGAGGGCGGAGAGGAGGTTGGTGCCATTGTCGCATACAACCATTCCTGGCCGAAGCTGGTGTGGTGTCAACCACCTCTGAGCCTGCCCCTGCAGAACTGACAGAATCTCTGCCCCAGTGTGGCTCCTGTCCCCTAAGCAAACCAACTCAAGCACTGCATGGCATCTTTTTGCCTGAGTGCTTGCATAGCCCCTTGAACGCCTACGGAGCACCGCTGGTTCAGAGGACAAATCTGCAGAGGAAGAGGCCATAGAGGAAGAAGAAGAGGAGGGGGTGGAGGCGTGGTGGTGGAACAAGCTCCACCAATACTAAACCCTGTCCTGCATCCATCCCGGCTGCCAGCAGAGTTACCCAGTGCGCCGTGAAAGAAAGGTAACGTCCCTGTCCATGCCTGCTGGACCATGAGTCAGTGGTAATATGCACCTTACTGCTGACCGCCCTGTCCAATGAGGCCAAGACATTGCCTTCCACATGCCAGTAGAGAGCCGGAATGGCCTTCCGTGAAAAGAAATGTGGGTGGCTGGGACCAAATTTATTTCTACAGTTTAGCAATTGGGGTAGGGAAATTTGCCTGCTAAAATCAGATGGTGGTGTACTGCTTGCAGATTGGCCGCAAGTACTTTGGACACCTCCTCCTCCTCTCATCTATCAGGCACCCAAGTAGAGTCAGTGACCTCATCATCCCCTCCATGCACGTCACTGGAGCAAACTTAGCAGTATGCTGCAGCTGGGGGAACATGACTGCCAATTTCTTGTCCTTCTTGGGCACCCCCTCTCTCTAGGCTCACGTTACTCCCTTCCTCAACCTGGGTACCAACATCGGAGCCTTCAAATCGCTGTGCATCCTCCAGCAGCATGTACACCACCAAAAGTGTAGTAGCACGTGCACTACGGCTGCACTGTATTGTGTACTGTGTACACCACCAGAAAAGTAGGAGCAACTGCACTATGGGTGCACTGTATTGTGAACACCACCAGAAGTGTAGTAGCAAGTGCACTATGGCTGCACTGTATTGTGCACTGTGTACACCACCAGAAAAGTAGTAGCAACTGCACTATGGGTGCACTGTATTGTGTACTGTGTACACCACCAGAAAAATAGTAGCAACTGCACTATGGGTGCACTGTATTGTGAACACCACCAGAAGGGTAGTAGCAAGTGCACTACGGCTGCACTGTATTGTGCACTGTGTACACCACCAGAAAAGTAGTAGCAACTGCACTACGGGTGCACTGTATTGTGTACTGTGTACACCACCAGACGTGTAGTAGAAAAAGTACACCAGGAATGCACTGCAGTCAGATATAGGCTACACTGGATGCAGAGTATGTGTATGTATATGTACAGTATGTATGTATGTATATATATATATATATATATATATATATATATATATATATATATATACTAGACTGTGTGTATGTATGTATTGTGACAGCAGACAGGTAAAATCACCAGGTTGCATCCAGGATGGTAGGTATGTATGCCCTAGATTCAGGCTTTATGCAGATTCATACCACTAGGGGGAGTGCTGGGAGTCTTGAGGGGGAAGAGTTAATGAGCCCAGCTGAATCAAGTGGCTCATTAAGGCCTCTACAAGAACTCCCAGCATGCTAAGGGAGATGCTCCATCCTGGAACCAGTTCTGTGTTGTGCAAGACTGGGGAGTGTGTTTCTGTCCTGTGCGGTGAGACAAAGCCTGTGTGGCTAAAACCTTAAAAAAACAGGGAGATAGAGGCTGGGGCAGCACAAGGCTGCACCTAGTTGTCAGACAGGGAACCTACGTGTGTAGTAAGCGGTCAAGCTGACCAGGATTTCTTTTTGTATGTTTCTTTTTTGTTTTGCTGTTTTTCCCCTGTAAATAGTTTAAATAAACCGCACCTTTTGTTTTTGCAACTACAAACTCTGTCTGCTGTGCCTATTTTTGTGTGGTGAACCCATCCAGGGGGTCACACACACCTGCTGCTGAGCTAACCCCCTCACAGTTGGTGGAGAACCAGTGGCAGTTTTTTTTAAGGCCAGCATGGAGGAGATACTGAAACAGCTGGCTCTAGCAAATGCCAATCAGCAGCAGACAAATGCAGGTTTGCAAAAAAGCCTTGCAGCTCATCAACAGAGCCTTGCGGCCCAGCAGCAGACAAATGCAACTTTGCAACAGAGCCTCACAGCCCAGCAGCAAGCTCAGCAACAAGCCCAGCAGCAATCTGAGGCCCGCTTCATAGACCTATTACAGAAGCAAGAGCAGAGACTACAACAAATGGAAACGTTAATGCAGCAACATCCGCAGGCCAGTGAGGCAAGTCGTTCCACTAATACCGCGCCCTTTGGGGTGAGTAGTTTATTGACAAAAATGACTGGAGAGGATGATCCAGAGGTGTTTTTGACCACGTTTGAAAGGACTGCTGAAAGAGAAAAGTGGCCTAAGGAGCAGTGGGCTGGACTGGTGGCTCCTCTGTTAACTGGTGAATCGCAGAAAGCTTACTATGACCTAGAGCCTGACCAAGCAAAAGACTATGTGATGCTAAAAACTGAAATATTGGCACGGCTGGGTGTCACCCTGGCTGTCCGGGCTCAGCGTGTGCATAACTGGACTTTCCGGCTTGGAAAACCCCCCAGGTCTCAAATGTATGATCTCATTCACCTGAGCAGGAAGTGGCTACAGCCAGAGACTTTGTCCGCACCAAAGATTGTGGAACGTGTTGTGATGGATAGTTTCTTGAGAGCTCTTCCTACTGCCATCCAAAAGTGGGTAAGCCATGGAGACCCAGAAACGGCCGATAATCTTGTGGATCGTGTAGAGAAGTACTTGGCTACAGAAAACCTGACTGCCTCTTCCAGAGACTCACGGACTTTCCACCCTAAGACCAGACCATCCCCAGTGGCGGGTAAGATGATTCCAAGGGGTGAGGGTGGAGAGAGTGAGAGGGTGGGAGTACTACCGAAGGTTGGCGAGAACATCCTGGGAAGTCAGGGGTTCAAGAGGCAGCAAGAAGGATTGTTTGTTACCGCTGCCGACAAGAGGGACATATTGCAGCAAATTGCCCGGTTGTGGATGAACCCATGCAATGTGACTTTCTAACGGACAGACGTCAGTAGCTGTTTGCGACAGTCGCATGCACTGCCATTCGGGGAACTGAGAAACATTTATGCAAAATGTGTGTTAATGGTAGAAATGTTGTTGTATTGCTGGATTCAGGTAGCCTCGTGACACTGATAAAGGCTGAATTAGTTACTAACATGGTTTTTGGGAATAGCAAGGTAGCGGTTATTTGTGTGCACGGGGACACCCGAGAGTATCCGTTGACTACAGTGTGTTTTGAGACCCACAAAGGTACCCTCTCTCACCGAGTGGGTGTCAGGGTCACCTGTGGCCAGGTGACAGATGCACACCGTAGGGGGACAGGAGTGCACCGCGAGGTAGTGAACCCTATGGCTGGCTTCTGCGGATAGGAAACTGGGTGGTTGTGGAAAGTGGGACCAGAGGAGCACAACCGGGATCCAAACGGAAGCTAGAGCCAAGATTCCCCAAGGCGCGGAGTCTAAGACCCAGCTGGTCTTCTCCAGGGCCTCTAGTGGTGAGGATGTTAGCTGCAGGCTGGGACCAGGTCGCGGCCCCTGGAGTTTCCTAGCTCACGCCCCGTAGGATAAGGGGAAAAGAGGGGAAGCAGCAGCACACGATAAGAGAGAACCAAATAACAAGCTGAAGGTCAGGGGCCACAAGCAGACAAGGATAACGAAGAACGAGCCGAAGGTCAAGGGTCACGAGCAGACAGGGATAGTCGGGGACAAGCCAATAACGTAACAGAGAGACAGACGTAGCACACGGCAGGCAGGAACCCAAACACACAATGCCTAACAAACACGTTGATCAGCAAAGCAGGCTTGCAGTGCACAGGTTAATATAGTGTTCAGTGATAGGGCCTGGGGTGGAGTCAGGCTGGGAGGAGATTATAAAGGAAGCCAGGTGAAGGAGGTCTGGTCTCTAGATGAACACATGAGGAGGAAGGTAAGATGGCAGACAGACATTAATGCATATCCATGACAGTACCCTCCCTCTTACGAGGCCTCCCCCTTCCCCGCCTGGGCCCAGGTTTAGAGGGAAACTTCAGATGAAACTCCTTTAACAGACAAGGTGCAAAGACCTCAGATGCAGTGATCCAAGACCTCTCCTCAGGACCAAACCCTTTCCAATGAACGAGGTACTGAAGAACGCCTTTACAGAGTCGGGAGTCCAGAATTTGACTGATCTCGTACTCCTGATTATCCTCAGAGACAGGCGCCATGGTAGGGAGAGGACGAGAGAATTTATTGAGGACTAAAGGCTTTAGAAGAGCAACATGAAAGGAGTTAGTGATTTTAAGGCTCTTAGGAATCTGGAGTTTGAAACAAACCGGATTCAGTTTAGCAGTTACCGTGTATGGACCGATGAATCGTGGAGCAAACTTCAGAGAAGGAACTCGGAGCTTGATGTTCCTGGTAGAGAGCCAGACTTTGTCCCCTGGCTGAAGAGAAGGCGGTTTACGCCTGCGGCGGTCGGCAAAGCCTTTGAATTTTTCAGCAGCTGCCCGGAGGGAATCATGAACGTGACCCCAAACGGAATTGAGAGACTCCTGAACCGAAGCCAAAGCTGGAATGTCTGGAGAACAGATCATGGGAAGAGGAAGTTGAGGGTGTTTTCCATAAACTGTGAAAAAGGGTGTCTTCTGCGAACTGGTATTCACATGATTGTTATGGGAGAATTCTGCCCACGGGAGTAGAGAGGATCAATCGTCATGGTGAGAAGACACAAAGGTGCGAAGAAAGACCTCTAACTCCTGATTAACCCTCTCAGTCTGTCCATTGGATTGGGGATGGTAAGAAGAAGAAAAATCCAAGACAATATTGAGGGATTTGCAAAAGGCTCTCCAAAAACGAGACGTGAATTGGACTCCCCTGTCGGAAACAATATGAGAAGGGACCCCATGTAGGCGGAGAATTTCCCGAATAAAAATGGGAACCAAGGCAGGGGCAGAAGGAAGACCAGGAAGAGGAACAAAATGAGCCATCTTGGAGAATCGATCGATTACCACCCAAATGACTGTATTATTCTCAGACAGTGGGAGATCGGTGATAAAATCCATGGCAATATGGGCCCAGGGTTCCTTAGGAATGGGCAAGGGCATGAGGAGACCAGCAGGAGCTTGTGTGGAGGATTTGGACTGAGCACAGACATGACAAGCTTTAACGTAGTCTTTGACGTCTGAGCGGAGATTAGGCCACCAGTAGTGACGACTGATGAGTAGGAAGGATCGGAGGAATCCAGAATGCCCTGCCACCTTGGAATCATGTCCCCAACGAAGGATCTTAGCTCTTAGCTCAGTGGGGACAAAGGTCTTACCAGGCGGAATTTTTGACTTCAGGGTGGTAGAGTGGGCAACAATGCATGAGGTGGGAATGATCGGCTCAGGTTCAGGGGCGGACTCCTCGTCCAAAGTGTCAAATGACCTAGAGAGCGCATCAGCCCGACCGTTGCAGGAACCAGGTTTGTAGGTAATCGTGAAATTAAAATGGGCAAAGAAGAGACTCCACCTGGCCTGTCTAGGATTCAGACGTTTAGCATTCTGTAGATACTGTAAATTCTTGTGATCGGTAAAGATCGTTATGGAGTGAGGGGAACCCTCCAAGAGATGACGCCACTCCTCTAACGCCAATTTAATTGCGAGAAGTTCCCGATCACCGATGGCATAATTCCTCTCTGCCTGAGAACATTTTTTGGAGAAGAACGCACATGGTTGGCGTCTCTTCTCAAAGATTTGAAGAAGCACAGCTCCCACCCCCATTGAGGAAGCGTCCACTTCAATAAAAAATGCATTCCCAGGATTTGGTCTCCTCAAGAGGGGGCCAGAAACAAAGGCCTGTTTCAGGTTGTGAAATGCAGAGACAGCTGCGGGAGGCCAGTCTCTGGCATTCACACCCTTCTTGGTCAAAGCGATAATAGGCGCGGCAATGGAAGAGTAATTCCTTATGAACTGCCTATAATAATTAGTGAAGCCAAGAAAGCGCTGTGTGGCCTTGAGGCTAGCAGGAAGAGGCCAGTTGGTGATAGCCAAGACCTTTCCAGGGTCCATACGAAGACCCGAACATGAGACGAAGCACCCCAAAAACAGCACCTCAGAACATTTAAAGGAACATTTCTCCAGCTTGGCATAGAGATTGTTCTCTCTAAGACGTTGAAGTACAGTGCGGACATGGTTTCTGTGGACGAGCAGATTTTCAGAAAAGATCAGAATGTCATCCAGATAGATGACAACAAACTGGTACAGCAAATCTCTGAAGATTTCATTGACAAAGTTTTGAAACACGGCTGGAGCATTACACAGACCAAAAGGCATCACCAGATATTCGTAATGCCCGTCTCTAGTGTTGAATGCAGTCTTCCATTCGTCACCCTCCCGTATTCGAATGAGATTGTACGCGCCTCTGAGATCCAACTTGGTGAAAATGGAGGCACCCTTCAATCTATCGAATAGCTCAGATATTAAGGGTAAGGGGTATCGATTTTTAATAGTAACCACATTTAAACCCCGATAATCGATGCAGGGTCTTAAGGTACCATCCTTTTTGGCAACAAAAAAGAACCCTGCCCCTGCAGGCGATGAGGATTTCCGGATGAAACCTCTCTCCAGATTCTCTGCGACATACTCCGACATGGCCTGGGTCTCTGGGATGGACAGAGGGTAGGTACGACCCCTGGGTAGAGTTGCTCCGGGGACAAGATCAATAGCACAGTCAAAAGACCTGTGGGGAGGAAGCACCTCAGCTGATTTCTTACAGAACACATCCCGGTAATCGCTGTATGCAGCAGGAAGATCAGAAGAAACAGAAGTGGCAGCAACCGGAAGACTCTCCTTGGGGGTCACCTTGAGAAGACACGACGAGAAACATGAGGAACCCCAGGCCAGGATCTGCCCAGAGACCCAGTCCACATGTGGAGAGTGGAGCTGTAGCCAAGGGAGGCCCAATACAACTGGGGTAGAGGCCTTGGGTAGAATAAGAAAGGATATCCACTCCTGGTGGAGAATCCCTACCGACATCCTAATGGGTAGCGTCTGGAAGCGAATAGGGCCCCCTGGGAGAACAGTGCCATCAATTGCCGAGACTACCAATGGGGTAGTGAGAGGTGAAAGGGCAAGCTTCATAGAAGAAGCAGTTCTCCAATCCATAAAATTGCCGGCAGCCCCGGAATCCAGGTATGCAAGGGTTGACTGAGGAGAAGTGCCTACATGAAGGAACACCGGCAAGAGCAGGCGAGAAGGTGATGATTCTGGGTCCAATACTCCACCTTCCAAATGTATTAGACCCGAGCGTTTCCCGGACGAAGCGAGCAGGAGTCACGAAAATGACCCTTGCCCCCACAATAGAGACACAAGCCCAGAGTTCTGCGCCTAGCACGTTCTTCGGGGGTTAGTCTGGTCCGGCCCAGCTGCATAGGTTCTTCAGCAGGTAGAGGATGCTCCACGGAATGAAGGGAGGGGAGCTCAGACTGGCTAGGACCCAGAGAGTGCTGGCGTCTTTTTTCTAAGGACCTCTCTTGAAAACGAATGTCGATCTGGTTGCATAATGAAATTACATCGTCCAGACCGACGGGAATGGCTCTTCCCGCTAATTCGTCTTTCACTCGGTCAGAGAGGCCATGTAAAAAGGTAGCGACCAGGGCCTCATTATTCCAGCTCAATTCAGCTGTGTGGATACGGAACTGAAGAGCATATTGCCCCACTGAACTAGATTCTTGGCGAAGACGTAAGACAGCACTAGCCGCTGAAGAAGCCCGAGCCGGCTCTTCGAAGATATTACGAAAGAGCTTCAAGAAATTGGACAGACTGGAAACCACCGGATCGTTCCTCTCCCACAGGGGGGCAGCCCAGGCCAAAGCTTCACCGGAGAGGAGGGAAATGATATAGGCTACCTTAGCCCGGTCAGACAGGAAGCTTTGAGGCTGAAGCTCAAAATGAATTGTGCATTGGCTGAGAAACCCCCTGCAGGCCTTGGAGTCCCCAGAGAAACGGGACGGAGCTGGCAATCTTAGTGAGTGTGAGGCTGCGACTGGTGCGATAGGTACAGCCGCTGGTTGTACTTGGGGTTGCGGATTCGGGGTTCCCAAGGAGACCTGAAGCTGCTCGAATCGAGAAGCCAGATCCTGGAGGAATCGCATCACCTGAGTCTGATTTGATTCCTGGGTCTCAAGTCTGCGAACTATGCCCTGCAATGGATCATCCGTGGGGAGCGGGATGTCAGCCGGGTTCATGGCTGATCAAACTGTCAGGGTCACCTGTGGCCAGGTGACAGATGCACACCGTAGGGGGACAGGAGTGCACCGCGAGGTAGTGAACCCTATGGCTGGCTTCTGCGGATAGGAAACTGGGTGGTTGTGGAAAGCGGGACCAGAGGAGCACAACCGGGATCCAAACGGAAGCTAGAGTCAAGATTCCCCAGGGCGCGGAGTCTAAGACCCAGCTGGTCTTCTCCAGGGCCTCTAGTGGTGAGGATGTTAGCTGCAGGCTGGGACCAGGTCGTGGCCCCTGGAGTTTCCTAGCTCACGCCCCGTAGGATAAGGGGAAAAGAGGGGAAGCAGCAGCACACGATAAGAGAGAACCGAATAACAAGCTGAAGGTCAGGGGCCACAAGCAGACAAGGATAACGAAGAACGAGCCGAAGGTCAAGGGTCACGAGCAGACAGGGATAGTCGGGGACAAGCCAATAACGTAACAGAGAGACAGACGTAGCACACGGCAGGCAGGAACCCAAACACACAATGCCTAACAAACACGTTGATCAGCAAAGCAGGCTTGCAGTGCACAGGTTAATATAGTGTTCAGTGATAGGGCCTGGGGTGGAGTCAGGCTGGGAGGAGATTATAAAGGAAGCCAGGTGAAGGAGGTCTGGTCTCTAGATGAACACATGAGGAGGAAGGTAAGATGGCAGACAGACATTAATGCATATCCATGACAGTGGGATTAGTGTCTCACTTGCCTCATGATGCCATTGTGGGAAGGGATTTTCCAAAGTTCTGGGAACTATGGGATTTTCCTGAGCCCCCCACTGGTGCCCCTATATACCAGGAATGTGATAGGCAGAATTCCTCAGAGTGGTGAGGACTCTCCAGAATTACCCTTGTCGGTATTGGCAGGGGAGACTCAAGAAACTGGGGAGGAGCCAACACCCTCAGACGAAAACATGCTGTCTGTGGAGTTTTCTGATCTCGAGGTTCACAAGGAAAATATTGCCACAGAACAGTTAAAAGACCCCACCCTAATAAAGGCACGGGAAAACGTAGTGGAATTAGATGGTGAGTTAGTGAACCCAGATGAGACCTGCACTTACCCATACTTCATCGTGGTAAAGGACCTACTGTATCGGGTGGCTAAAAGAGCAGAAGAAACCATTGAGCAGCTTGTGGTGCCCAAACCTTACAGGAAGTTGGTGTTAGAGTTGGCCCATGGGCACATTCTTGGAGGTCATCTGGGGACAGAGAAAACCAGAGAGAGAGTATTGCAGAGATTCTATTGGCCTGGGGTCATGAAGGAAACAGAAAATTATTGTTCCCGTCTGCCCTGTGTGTCAGAGGTCGGCACCGATGCCACATTTCCGTAACCCGCTGGTACCTTTTCCCATCATTGAGGTCCCCTTTGAGAGGATCACAATGGATTTGGTAGGTCCGATAATGAAGTCCGCTAGGGGGCACCAGCACATCTTGGTTATAATGGACTATGCCACCCGTTATCCGGAAGCGATTCCTCTCCGAAATACCTCGGCCAAAACCATAGCCAAAGAGCTATCTCTTGTTTTTAGCCGTGTGGGTATTTGTAAAGAACTGCTTACGGACCAAGGTACACCCTTTATGTCCCTTTATGAAAGAGCTGTGTAAGTTGTTCAAAGTGACACAAATGCGTACATCTGTGTATCACCGCCAAACAGATGGGTTGGTTGAAAGATTCAACAAAACCCTAAAACAAATGTTAAAGAAAGTGGTGGATAGAGATGGAAAGGATTGGGACTGTCTAATTCCCTATTTAATGTTTGCTATTAGGGAGGTACCCCAATCCTTTACGGGTTTCTCACCCTTTGAGTTACTTTATGGGAGACACCCCAGAGGGCTGTTGGATATCGCCAAGGAAACCTGGGAAAGTGAGAGTTCTCCCCACAGGAGTGTGATTGAGCATGTCGCCCTGATGCAAGATAGAATTGCACAGGTAATGCCAATCGTAAAGGAACATTTGGCCCAAGCGCAGTTGGCACAGCAGAGAGTGTACAACCGTGGAGCCAAGACCCGTACCTTTTCCCCGGGGGATAGGGTATTGGTACTTGTCCCTACTGTTGAAAGCAAATTCCTCGCCACATGGCAAGGCCCCTATGAGATATTGGAAAAAGTGAGCGAAGTGAATTACAAGGTCAGACAACCAGGAAGGCGAAAGCCCGAACAGATCTATCACGTTAATCTGTTGAAAGCCTGGAGGGATAGGGAATCCCTAGTCGCGGAAACTTTGTCACCAGCTCACTCTGATTGCGTGATTCCTGAGGTTGGAATAGCAGTCACCTTGTCAAACCCCCAACAACAGGAGGTTAAGGAGTTTGTGCTTCGCAACAAGGAGGTTTTCTCTGAGCTGCCGGGACAAACGTCTGGGGTAGAGCATGATATTATTACCCCACCCGGTGAAAGGGTGAAACTAAAACCCTATCGGATCCCGGAGGCCCGACGGGAGGCAATACGTGAGGAAGTACAGAAAATGCTTAAGTTAGGGGTGATAGAGGAGTCCCAAAGTGATTGGTCAAGTCCCATTGTGTTAGTGCCTAAATCGGATGGGAGCTGGCGATTTTGTAACGATTTTCGACAACTGAACAAAGTTACAAAATTTGACACCTACCCCATGCCACGTATAGATGAGTTGATCGACCGGCTGGGAACAGCCCGATACATGACAACTCTTGATCTCACAAAAGGGTATTGGCAAATTCCCCTGGCCAAGTCGGCCAAGGAGAAAAACCGCATTTGTAACCCCAGACGGGGCGTTCCAATATAAAAGAATGCCGTTTGGGTTACAGAATGCGCCGGCCACATTCCAGCGGAAAATTGACCAGATACTGAGGCCCCATCAGAAGTATGCTGTGGCTTACCTGGATGATGTAATTATCTATAGCACAGATTGGGCCTCACATCTGACAAAAGTACAAGCAGTCCTAGACTCTATCCGGGAAGCTGGGTTTACGGCCAACCCCAAGAAGTGTACCATTGGGCAGGAGGAGGCCAAATATCTTGGGTACACCATTGGGAGGGGAGTAATAAAACCCCAAGTCAACAAAGTCGAGGCCATACAGAATTGGCCACGTCCCAACAGCAAGAAGCAGGTACGAGCCTTTCTGGGAATCGCTGGTTATTATCGGCGATTCATTCCCCACTTTGCTTCTCAGGCTGTGCCCCTAACCAACCTGACAAAAGGGAAAGAGTCGGTCATGGTTAAATGGACCCCAGAGGCTGAGGGAGCATTCCAATTCTTAAAAAAAGCCTTGTGTAGCCAGCCAGTGTTGTACTCACCAGACTTCTCTAGGGACTTTGTCGTACAAAGTGATGCATCAGACGTAGGGTTAGGAGCAGTATTGTCCCAGGCCTGGAACGGGGAAGAGCACCCAGTCATTTACCTCAGCAGGAAATTGAAGTCCCATGAGGTAAATTATGCCACGATTGAGAAGGAGTGTTTAGCGGTGAAGTGGGCTCTAGATTCCCTTCGGTACTATCTGCTAGGTAGGCACTTTGACATGATTACTGATCACGCTCCTTTAAAGTGGATGGCTCAAAACAAAGAGACAAATAGAAGAGTGAATAGGTGGTTCCTGGCCCTGCAGGAATTCAACTTTACAGTAAAGCATCGACCTGGTGTTAAAATGGGGAATGTGGAAGCTTTGTCTCGAGTACATGCATGCTTGATTGCTTGTGTTCCAACCCCAAGGTTAAAACAAGAGGGGGGGTATGTGACAGCAGGCAGGTAAAATCACCAGGTTGCATTCAGGATGGTAGGTATGTATGCCCTAGATTCAGGCTTTATGCAGATTCATACCACTAGGGGGAGTGCTGGGAGTCTTGCGGGGGAAGAGTTAATGAGCCCAGCTGAATCAAGTGGCTCATTAAGGCCTCTACAAGAACTCCCAGCATGCTAAGGGAGATGCTCCATCCTGGAACCAGTTCTGTGTTGTGCAAGACTGGGGAGTGTGTTTCTGTCCTGTGCGGTGAGACAAAGCCTGTGTGGCTAAAACCTTAAAAAAACAGGGAGATGGGGCTGGGGCAGCACAAGGCTGCACCTAGTTGTCAGACAGGGAACCTACGTGTGTAGTAAGCGGTCAAGCTGACCATGATTTCTTTTTGTATGTTTCTTTTTTGTTTTGCTGTTTTTCCCCTGTAAATAGTTTAAATAAACCGCACCTTTTGTTTTTGCAACTACAAACTCTGTCTGCTGTGCCTGTTTTTGTGTGGTGAACCCATCCAGGGGGTCACACACACCCGCTGCCGAGCTAACCCCCTCACAGTATATATATATATTGTGACAGCAGGAAGGTAAAGTCACCTGGTTGCATCCAGGGGGGTAGATATATTTCGCCCAGATTCAGGCTTTACGCCGACTTATACAACTAGGTGGAGAGTTGTATAAGCCCAGCTAAGGCTAGTGGGCTCATGGATGACTCATACCTCTAGGGAGAGTGCTGGGCGTCGTGCAGACAGGGAGTTGATGAGACCAGCTGAAGCTTGTCAGCTCATTTAGGCCTCTATAAGAACTCCCAGCTTCATTAGGGGTTAGCTCATGCCTGGAACCAGACCTGTGTGGACTGTCTAGGGAGAGTGAACCCCTGTGCGGTGAGACAAAGCCTGTGTGGCTATTTGCTTGGACATTTAAAACCAGGGACTTAGGGACTAGGACAGCCCTAGGCTGATCCCAGTTGTTAGTTAGGAAACCTGTATGTTTAGTCAGAGGTCAACTTGACCAGGATTTATTTTGTTTATGTTTCTTTTGCTTTGCTGTGTTTTGTCACTGTAAATAGAAAATAAACCGCACCTTTTTGATTTTGAAAACCACAACCTCCGTTTGCTGGGCCTGTTTTGTGTGGGGAGCCCATCCCGGGGGTCACACACACCCGCTGCCGAGCTAACCCCCTCACAGTTGGTGGAGAACCAGTGGCAGTTTTTTTTAAGCCAGCATGGAGGAGATACTGAAGCAGCTGGCTCTAGCAAATGCCAATCAACAGCAGACAAATGCAGGTTTGCAAAAGAGCCTTGCAGCTCATCAACAGAGCCTTGCAGCTCAACAACAGAACTTCGCAGCCCAGCAGCAAGCTCATCAACAGAGCCTTGCAGCCCAGCAGCAGACAAACGCAACTTTGCAACAGAGTCTGGAGGCTCAGCAACGAGCCCAGCAGCAATCTGAGGCCCGCTTCATAGACCTGTTGCAGAAGCAAGAGCAGAGACTACAACAACAGATGGAAGCAGTAATGCAGCAACGTCCGCAGACCAGTGAGGAAAGCCGTCCCACTAATACCGCGTCCTTTGGGGTGAGTCGTTTATTGACAAAAATGACTGGAGAGGATGATCCAGAGGTATTTTTGACCACATTTGAAAGGACCGCTGAAAGAGAAAAGTGGCCTGAGGAGCAGTGGGCTGGACTGGTGGCTCCTCTGTTAACTGGTGAATCGCAGAAAGCTTACTATGACCTAGAGCCTAACCAAGCAAAAGACTATGTGATGCTAAAAGCTGAAATATTGGCAAGGCTGGGTGTCACCCAGGCTGTCCGGGCTCAGCGTGTGCATAACTGGACTTTCCAGCTTGGAAAACCCCCCAGGTCTCAAATGTATGATCTCATTCACCTGAGCAGAAAGTGGCTACAGCCAGAGACTTTGTCCGCACCAAAGATTGTGGAACGTGTTGTAATGGATCGGTTTTTGAGAGCTCTTCCTACTGCCATCCAAAAGTGGGTAAGCCATGGAGACCCAGAGACGGCCGATGGTCTTGTGGATCGTGTGGAGAAATACTTGGCTACAGAGAACCTGACGGCCTCTTCCAGAGACACTCGGACTTTCCACCCTAAGACCAGACCATCCCCAGGGGCGGATAAGAGGATTCCAAGGGGTGAGGGTGGAGAGAGTGAGAGGGTGGGAGCTCTACCCCAAGTTTGGCGAGAACAGCCTGGGAAATCAGCGGCTCAAGAGGCGGCAAGAAGGATCGTTTGCTACCGCTGCCGGCAAGCGGGACATATTGCAGCCAATTGCCCGGTTGTGGAGGAACCCATGCAGTGTGACTTTCTGACGGGCAGACGTCAGTCGCTGTGTGCGACAGTCGCATGCACTGCCATTCGAGGAACTGAGAAACATTTATGCAAAATGTGTGTTAATGGTAGAAATGTTGTGGTATTGCTGGATTCAGGTAGCCTTGTGACCCTGATAAAGGCTGAGTTAGTTAAAACAGAGGTCTCTGGGAATAGCAAGGTAGCTGTTATTTGTGTGCATGGGGACACCCGAGAGTATCCAGTGACTACAGTGTGTTTCGAGACCCCCAAAGGTACCCTCTCTCATCCAGTGGGCTTAGTATCTCAGTTACCGCATGACGCCATTGTGGGAAGGGATTTTCCGAAGTTCTGGGAACTGTGGGATGATCCTGAGCCCCTCACTGGTGCCCCTATGTACCAGGAATGTGATAGCCAAAACTCCCCTGAGAGTGGTGAGGACTCTCCGGAATTTCCCTTATCAGTATTGGCAGGGGAGACTCAAGAAACTGGAGAGGAGCCCACCTCCTCAGACGAAAACCTACCGTCTGTGGAGTTTTCTGATCTTGAGGTTCACAGGGAAAACTTTGCCACAGAACAGTTGAAAGACCCCGCCCTAATAAAGGCACGGGAAAACGTAGTGAAAATAGATGGCGAGTTAGTGAACCCAGATAATACCTGCACTTACCCATACTTCAGCGTAGAGAAGGACCTACTGTATCGGGTGGCAAAAAGGGCAGAAGAAACCGTTGAGCAGCTTGTGGTGCCCAAACCTTACAGGAAGTTGGTGTTGGAGTTGGCCCATGGGCACATTCTTGGAGGTCATCTGGGGACAGAGAAAACCCGAGAGAGGGTATTACAGAGATTCTATTGGCCGGGGGTGATGAAGGACGTAGAAAATTATTGTTCCTCCTGCCCTGTGTGTCAGAGGTCGGCCCCGATGCCACATTTCCGTAGCCCGCTGGTCCCTCTACCCATCATTGAGGTCCCGTTTGAGAGGATCGCCATGGATTTGGTAGGTCCTATAATCAAGTCCGCTAGGGGGCACCAGTACATATTAGTTATAATGGACTATGCCACCCGTTATCCAGAAGCGATCCCTCTCCGAAATACCTCGGCCAAAACCATAGCCAAAGAGCTATCTCTTGTGTTTAGCCGGGTGGGTATTTGTAAAGAACTGCTTACGGACCAAGGTACACCCTTTATGTCCCGGGTTATGAAGGAGCTGTGTAAATTATTCAAAGTGACGCAATTACGTACATCTGTGTATCACCCCCAAACCGATGGGCTGGTTGAAAGATTCAACAAAACCCTAAAACAAATGTTGAAGAAAGTGGTGGATAGAGATGGAAAGGATTGGGACTGTCTACTTCCTTATCTGATGTTTGCTATTAGGGAGGTGCCCCAATCCTCTACGGGATTCTCCCCCTTTGAGTTACTGTATGGGAGACACCCAAGAGGGCTGTTGGATATTGCCAAGGAAACTTGGGAAAGTGAGAGTTCTCCCCACAGGAGTGTGATTGAGCATGTCGCCCTGATGCAAGACCGAATTGCACAGGTAATGCCCATCGTGAAGGAACATTTGGCCCAAGCGCAGTTAGCACAGCAGAGAGTGTACAACCATGGAGCCAACCCCGGGGGATAGGATACTGGTACTTGTCCCTACGGTTGAAAGTAAATTCCTTGCCAAATGGCAAGGCCCCTACGAGATAATGGAAAAAGTGAGCGAAGTGAATTACAAGGTCAGACAACCAGGAAGGCGAAAGCCCGAACAGATCTATCACGTTAATCTGTTGAAAGCCTGGAGGGATAGAGAGTCCCTAGTCGCAGACACTTGGTCACCAGCTCAAACTGGTTGCGTGATTCCTGAGGTTGGAATAGCAGCCACCTTGTCACAACCCCAACAACAGGAGGTTAAGGAGTTTGTGCTTCGCAACAAGGAGGTATTCTCTGAGCTGCCGGGACAAACATCTGGGGTAGAGCATGACATCATTACCCCGAAAGGGTGAAGTTAAAACCCTATCGGATCCCAGAGGCCCGACGGGAGGCAATACGGGAGGAAGTACAGAAAATGCTGAACTTAGGGGTGATAGAGGAGTCCCAAAGTGATTGGTCTAGTCCCATCGTGTTGGTGCCTAAACCGGATGGGAGCTGGCGATTTTGTAACGATTTTCGTCAGTTGAACAAAGTTACAAAATTTGACACCTACCCCATGCCACGTATAGATGAGTTGATCGACCGGCTGGGAACAGCCCGATACATGACGACTCTTGACCTCACAAAAGGGTATTGGCAGATCCCCCTGGCCAAGTCGGCCAAAGAGAAAACCGCATTTGTAACCCCAGACGGGGCGTTCCAATATAAAAGAATGCCGTTCGGGTTACAGAATGCGCCGGCCACATTCCAGCGGAAAATGGACCAGATGCTGAGGCCCCATTGGAAGTATGCTGCGGCTTACCTGGATGACGTAATTGTCCATAGCACAGATTGGGCCTCACATCTGCCAAAAGTGCAAGCAGTCCTGGACTCTGTTCGGGAAGCGGGGTTTACGGCTAACCCCAAGAAGTGTACCATTGGGCAGGAGGAGGCCAAATATCTTGGGTACACCATTGGGAGGGGAGTAATAAAACCCCAACTCAACAAAGTCGAGGCCATCCAGAGTTGGCCACGTCCCAACAGCAAGAAGCAGGTACGAGCCTTTCTGGGAATCGCTGGGTATTATCGGCGATTCATTCCCCACTTTGCTTCTAAGGCTGTGCCCCTAACCAACCTGACGAAGGGGAAAGGGTCGGTCATGATTAAATGGACCCCCGAGGCTGAGGCAGCATTCCAATTCTTGAAACAAGCCTTATGTAGCCAGCCAGTGTTGTACTCACCCGACTTCTCTAAAGACTTTGTCGTACAAAGTGATGCGTCAGATGTGGGGTTAGGAGCAGTATTGTCCCAGGTCTGGAACGGGGAAGAGCACCCAGTCATTTACCTCAGCAGGAAGTTGAAGTCCCATGAGATAAATTACGCCACCGTTGAAAAGGAGTGTTTAGCGGTGAAGTGGGCTCTAGATTCCCTTCGGTACTACCTGCTAGGTAGGCACTTTGACATGGTTACGGATCACGCTCCGTTAAAGTGGATGGCTCAAAACAAGGAAACAAATAGAAGAGTGAATAGGTGGTTCCTGGCCCTCCAGGAATTCAACTTCACAGTAAAGCATCGCCCTGGCGTTCAAATGGGGAATGTGGATGCTTTGTCTCGAGTACATGAATGCCTGATTGCTGGTGTTCCAACCCCGAGGTTAAAACAAGAGGGGGGGGTATGTGACAGCAGGAAGGTAAAGTCACCTGGTTGCATCCAGGGGGGTAGATATATTTCGCCCAGATTCAGGCTTTACGCCGACTTATACAACTAGGTGGAGAGTTGTATAAGCCCAGCTAAGGCTAGTGGGCTCATGGATGACTCATACCTCTAGGGAGAGTGCTGGGCGTCGTGCAGACAGGGAGTTGATGAGACCAGCTGAAGCTTGTCAGCTCATTTAGGCCTCTATAAGAACTCCCAGCTTCATTAGGGGTTAGCTCATGCCTGGAACCAGACCTGTGTGGACTGTCTAGGGAGAGTGAACCCCTGTGCGGTAAGACAAAGCCTGTGTGGCTATTTGCTTGGACATTTAAAACCAGGGACTTAGGGACTAGGACAGCCCTAGGCTGATCCCAGTTGTTAGTTAGGAAACCTGTATGTTTAGTCAGAGGTCAACTTGACCAGGATTTATTTTGTTTATGTTTCTTTTGCTTTGCTGTGTTTTGTCACTGTAAATAGAAAATAAACCGCACCTTTTTGATTTTGAAAACCACAACCTCCGTTTGCTGGGCCTGTTTTGTGTGGGGAGCCCATCCCGGGGGTCACACACACCCGCTGCCGAGCTAACCCCCTCACAATATATATATATATATATATATATATATATTGTGTGTGTATATATATATATATATATATATATATATATATATATATATATATATATATATACACACACCGCCTGAAGTATATTAGAAAAGGTACACCAGGAATGCACTGCAGTCAGATATAGGCTACACTGGATGCAGAGTATATGTGTGTGTATATATATATATATATATATATATATATATATATATATATATATACTGTATATACTAGACTGTATATGTGTGTATATATATATATATATTAATACACCGCCTGAAGTATATTAGAAAAAGTACACCAGGAATGCACTGCAGTCCGATGCAGGCTACACTGGATGCAGAGTATATACAGTCAGGTCCATAAATATTGGGACATCGACACATCTTTTTGGCTCTATACACCACCACAATGGATTTAAAATGAAATGAACTGCAGACTTTCAGCTTTAATTTGAGGGTATTTACATCCAAATCAGGTGAACGGTGTAGGAATTACAACAGTTTGTATATGTGCCTCCCACTTTTTAAGGGACCAAAAGTAATGGGACAATTAGCTGCTCAGCTGTTCCATGGCCAGGTGTGTGTTATTCCCTCATTATCCCATTTACAAGGAGCAGATAAAAGGTCCAGAGTTCATTTCAAGTGTGCTATTTGCATTTGGAATCTGTTGCTGTCAACTCTCAATATGAGATCCAAAGAGCTGTCACGATCAGTGAAGCAAGCCATCATTAGGCTGAAAAAACAAAACAAACCCATCAGAGAGATAGCAAAAACATTAGGTGTGGACAAATCAACTGTTTGGAACATCCTTAAAAAGAAAGAACGCACCGGTGAGCTCAGCAACACCAAAAGACCCGGAAGACCACGGAAAACAACTGTGGTGGATGACCGAAGAATTCTTTCCCTGGTGAAGAAAACACCCTTCACAACAGTTGGCCAGATCAAGAACACTCCCCAGGAGGTAGGTGTGTCAAAGTCAACAATCAAGAGAAGACTTCACTAGAGTGAATACAGAGGGTTCACCATAAGATACAGTCATGCTCGAAACTGTTGGCACCCCAGAAATTTTTCCAGAAAATCAAGTATTTCTCACAGAAAAGTATTGCAGTAACACACGTTTTGCTATACACATGTTTATTCCCTTTGTGTGTATTGGAACAAATCAAAAAAAGGGAGGAAAAAAAGCAAATTGGACATAATGTCACACAAAACTTCAAAAATTGTCTGTTCAAAATTTTTGGCACCCTTTAAAAATTGTGGATAAATAAGATTGTTCAAGCATGTGATGCTCCTTTAAACTCACCTGGGGCAAGTAACAGGTTTGGGCAATATAAAAATCACACCTGAAAGCAGATAAAAAGGAGAGAAGTTCACTTAGTCTTTGCATTGTGTGTCTGTGTGTGCCACACTAAGCATGGACAACAGAAAGAGGAGAAGAGAACTGTCTGAGGACTTGAGAACCAAAATTGTGGAAAAATATCAACAATCTCAGGCTTACAAATCCATCTCCAGAGATCTAGATTTGCCTTTGTCCACAGTGCGCAACATTATCAAGAAGTTTGCAACCCATGGCACTGTAGCTAATCTCTCTGGGCGTGGACGGAAGAGACAATTTATGAAATGTTGCAACGCAGGATAGTCCGGATGGTGGATAAGCAGCCCCAAACAAGTTCCAAAGAAATTCAATCTGTCCTGCAGGCTCAGGGAGCATCCGTGTCAGCGCCAACTATCCGTCGACATTTAAATGAAATAAAACGCTATGGCAGGAGACCCAGGAGGACCCCACTACTGACACAGAGACATAAAAAAGCAAGACTACAGTTTGCCAAAATGTAATTGAGTAAGCCAAAATCCTTCTGGGAAAACATCTTGTGGACAGATGAGACCAAGATAGAGCTTTTTGGTAAAGCACATCATTCTACTGTTTACCAAAAACGGAATGAGGCCTACAAAGAAAAGAACACAGTACCTACAGTGAAATATGGTGGAGGTTCAATTATGTTTTGGGGTTGTTTTGCTGCCTCTGGCACTGGGTGCCTTGAATGTGTGCAAGGCATCATGAAATCTGAGGATTAACAAAGGATTTTGGGTCGCAATGTAGAGCCCAGTGTCAGAAAGCTGGGTTTGCGTGCGAGATCTTGGGTCTTCCAGCAGGACAATGACCCCAAAAATGCGTCAAAAAGCACCCAGAAACGGATGGCAACAAAGCGATGGAGAGCTCTAAAGTGGCCAGCAATTAGTCCAGATCTATATCCCATTGAACACCTGTGGAGAGATCTTAAAATTGCTGTTGGGAAAAGGTGCCCTTCCAATAAGAGAGACCTGGAGCAGTTTGCAAAGGAAGAGTGGTCCAAAATTCCGGATGAGAGGTGTAAGAAGCTTATTGATGGTTATGGGAAGCGACTGATTTCAGTTATTTTTTCCAAAGGGTGTGCAACCAAATATTAAGTTAAGGGTGCCAAGAATTTTGAGAAGCCCATTTTTGAAGTTTTGTGTGACATTATGTCCAATTTGCTTTTTTTTCCTCCCTTTTTTTGATTTATTCCAATACACACAAAGGGAATAAACATGTGTATAGCAAAACATGTGTGGACAGTGTCCTCAATCCGGGGACTGTCCCCGGAAACCGGGGATGTCTGCTCACCCTAATCTAAGGCTAGCCAGCCCAGCACTGGCACTGCAGAATGCCGCCGCCGCCCGCCGACTGCGCAGAGAGGTCAGTAGAGGTGTCAGAATTTAGAAATGACTGATGCTGCTCTCTCTCTGCTGCTGCCGTGGCCGGAGGAGGAGGAGGAGAGGAGGTGGGTGCAATACTTTTCTGTGAGAAATACTTGATGTTCTGGAAAAATTTCTGGGGTGCCAACAATTTCGAGCATGACTGTATGTATATATATATATATATATATATATATATATATATATATGATATATATATATATATATATATATGAAATACACTGCAGTTAACTGAATAACCTGCCTGCTCAATATAAATTACACTATCTCTCCGTCCACACCAACAACACACCACACAGGGCCGCCGTGCAGGCAGCCTTATATAGTGTGGGGCATGGACTTAGTCCCCCTAAGCCATGATTGGCCAAAGGCACCCTGTCTTTGGCCAATTATGCCTCTCTTAGCAGAGGGCGCTGGGACTGGCCAAAGCATGCAGGTCATGGTGCATGCTTTGGCCAATCATCATACAGCAATGCAGTGCATTATGGGGAGTGCATTATGAGTGCATTATGGGGAGTAATGCTCGAATTTACCGCAAACGCCCAATAATGTTCGTTTTTCGACGAACGGGCGAACACCCGATGTTCCAGTCAAACTTATGTTCGACCCGAACATCGAGCTCATCCCTAATAATGAGTGCACAATCAGCTTCTCAGGGTCCCTTACAGGAGCTTTAGACTCCAGCATATACAGTACTGTGACCCCAATGGCATAAGCAGTATCTCTACATATGAGATGAGTCACCCCAAGTGACCAACAAGAGTAACAACGCAGACCAAACTATGCCTCTTGCGAGCTCTTAGACAAAGGAGCTAGGTTTATGCTTGAGTGTTAAAAATTTAAAGTTGAACACAGGTCTGCCAATAGGATCTGACTATAGTCTTTAACATGAATCTTCTGCTGGCTAAGTTGGGGCCATTGAAGATGTTGGCGTGCAGGGAAACAAGGGTATGTCTGTAGACTGGGTATTGCAGAATTGTACCTGGGAAGTTAATTTGCTCAATGGAGGGGAATCTTTAGATGCAGTTGAGTACTTAGCCAGAGGCAGGCACAGTTTCAGGAACCATGATTCAGACGGAGACAGAAAATGCTGTAAAAATCACACATTTTATTAAAGTGGTAAAAATCCTACAAATAGTAAATGTGACAGGGGTCACTTTGGGCACAGGGTGAGCCAGGAAATAATGGACATTGAGAATATGTCTTGGATTGCTTTAAAATGGGTCTGTAATATTAATCCACAATATTTACTGTTTGTTGATCCTGAACTCAACAGGTTAATTGAGAGATGCTGATTTCTTCAACTCCAATTACCTGGATGCCTGTGTAATGGTAATGAATCCAGACTAGCTTCTAAAAGATCTTTTCATTGTGGGGTGTGATAATTAACTCTGTAATTGTGGGTATTGTAAATTAGCAGACAGACAGGCTGGGGAACACAAAGGTTATGCATAGTAATTTAAGATGTAAAGGGATTAGCTATCGAACTCACCTGTTGTCTGCTAAGAGATGTCAGATGTGTATTGGAAGCTCATTATGTGACCATTGTGTGATGTTGTGGGTGGAGTTGTTCATTTGGACTACAGTATTCTTTTTGTGTATATAAGGGCCTGCTTTTCTCAATAAAAGTGTCAGACAAGTTGGAAACTTCAACACAGAGCGTTGTCTCGTATATCTGGAAGAATTATTCCTATGGGAAGCGGTCACCTGATTGTGGAGTGTCTAGGAGCTGCTGTGTGTTCGGGAATGGAATATATTTAAACGACGTTGGCCCCTGTCGTTACATTGGTGGCAAGCAGCGGATTGATTCCCACAGCCGGAAGGACAGCTACAAGAGGACACAGGCCAATGGAGGCACAGTATGAACGGCTAAAGCCCTCTACCCTCAAGGACTTACTGGAGAACCGGGGAAGACCGGCCAACAATCGTAAGAAAAGGGACATTATCAGAGAACTAGTCGAAATGGATGGAACCGAAAGGCCCAGCTTAACAGACAGGACACCCGAAGAGGCAAGTTTTGATCGGGCTGTTAACATAAGACTGGCACATTATGGAACTAACCCTACAGCGGAGATCATAGACCGAGTTATAGCAGCTGAGGACGTAAATTTGCTACCACAAAGAGGTGCTGCAGCAGCAGAAATCACAGCAGCACCAACTGAAAGGAGAAAGATACATTTTACTGCTTTTAAATTTTTTATTGAAACTGAAGGAGAGATTTATGGGTACCTTGCTGATTTTGAATGGCAATGTGCCCTACACCGGGTGCCCACAGAGGAATGGGTTACCATTTTGTCTGGGAAATTGTCCGGCCGGGCCAGTGAAGCGTTCAGGGCCATCCCAGATGAGGATAATATGAACTATGGACTGGTAAAAGAAGCACTGTTGGCCAGGTATGCTGTCACACTGGAGGCATACCGGAGGCGGTTCCGAGAGACGAGCAAGCAGACTGGAGACTCATATACCGAGTGGGCATGCCATCTACACCGCACGGCATCTCACTGGGTCACTGGATGCCAAGCAGAATCCGGGGAAGAGGTGCTGCAGGTGTTCCTGCTGGAGCACTTCTTTGACAAACTGTCCCTGGAAGTCAGAGAGTGGGTCCGGGATCGAAAACCTTACACCTTGCCTGAAGCAGCTCGCCTGGCGGACGAATACACAGACGCCCGCAAACTGGATAACCCTGTGGTCAAGACAACAGCTCGGGTGGATTATCAATCAGCGGCACCCCCTCCGGCTATCGCCTACCAACCACAGTCGTACCGCCCTACAGCACCACCTCCAGCGGCCACTTATTCTCGGCAGCCCAGGTTCAACTCCCAGGACTACTCACAACCCATCAGGTGTTTCGGGTGTAAACAGCTAGGGCACAAAAAGCCAGACTGTCCGTTGAATCCAGCCAGGCAGTCCCAGTCATGGAGACAGCCAGCAAGGGGGAACCGCCACACATCCATGTCTGCGGCCCACTGCGTTGAGGAGGAAGAACATTGGGGCGTCCTGCACGAGGCTGATCCAATACAAGCAGCTAACCGGGACAACTGGCAGCAACACAGGCAGACTGTCCGGGTCAATGGAAAGGTAGCCAATGGCCTACGTGATACTGGCGCCACCATGACCCTACTACAAAAGAACCTCATCCCAGAGAGCCAACATACCGGAGACACTGTAGCCGTAAGAGTAGCGGGAGGCACCGTCTTCCAGCTACCCGTTGCCCGTGTTCACCTGGATTGGGGGGTTGGCTCGGGACACATGAATGTGGGGGTGATGAAGGATTTGCCAGCGGATGTACTACTGGGGAATGATTTGGCCCCCCTCGTTTCTGCTTACGCCCCGATGGGCCCCGCTGAAGCCAACCCAGTGACTACCTGTGCCCAGACCCATGCTGCTGGAACCGGCCTGCTTGCGGCTGAGAACTGGGTAAAACCATCTCCCCCGACATGTACCTTAGATCAGTCAAAATATTACAGTCTAGAATTGGAATGTGACAAGTTGGCCAGGGAGAAATCGGAGAGGCAATGACACTACGTCAGGTATTAAGAGATGTCCCATGGCTTGAACATTGAAATGCACAAACAGGCTGAAATTGTCAAAAGGTTAGATGGGATTTGCGCCCAGGTTTTGCCTCACCTCTCACAAGAGCATCAGCAACAAGTTTTGGGAGCCATTGAGAGAGAAAAGCAAGTGACTGTTCCAGAAAATAATTCCATTATTCGCCCTGCAACCTTACAACTTCACCATCAGCTACTGACCCGGTAAGCAAAATGGCAATGCTGATGGGTTGTCCAGGCATTAGAGGAATGGAACTATGGACTAACTTCGGAGTCAACCCGTCTGGGGTCTCCTCCTGTGTTAGTCGCCTGCCGAAAGGGGAGATGTGTGACAGGGGTCACTTTGGGCACAGGGTGAGCCAGGAAATAATGGACATTGAGAATATGTCTTGGATTGCTTTAAAATGGGTCTGTAATATTAATCCACAATATTTACTGTTTGTTGATCCTGAACTCAGCAGGTTAATTGAGAGATGCTGATTTCTTCAACTCCAATCACCTGGATGCCTGTGTAATGGTAATGAATCCAGACTAGCTTCTAAAAGATCTTTTCAAAAATTATGCATAGTAATTTAAGATGTAAAGGGATTAGCTAATGAACTCACCTGTTGTCTGCTAAGAGATGTCAGATGTGTATTGGAAGCTCATTATATGTGACCATTGTGTGATGTTGTGGGTGGAGTTGTTCATTTGGACTACAGTATTCTTTTTGTGTATATAAGGGCCTGCTTTTCTCAATAAAAGTGTCAGACAAGTTGGAAACTTCAACACAGAGCGTTGTCTCGTATTTCTGGAAGAATTATTCCTATGGGAAGTGGTCGCCTGACTGTGGAGTGTCTGGTAGCTGCTGTGTTTTCGGGAATGGAATATATTTAAAGGACGTTGGCCCCTGTCGTTAGTCAAAACATAGCCAGGGCTTGGTAATCAAAGCAGATAGTCAGTACAAGCCAGTAAATCAGGAAGCCAGAGATCAGTATAGTCAGAGACGGCAAACAGGATCAGGAACCAGAAGGGATGTCAGCCAGGCAAGTCTTTAACAGGAACACAGCAGAGAATCTTTAGATCTGTTGACCAATGCGAAGACATGGGAGAAATGAACCAGGCAGTTTAACTAATTCAATACCAGGCACTTATACAGGCACTTATACACCTTCCTGCCCAAGCCAATTTTGAGCTTTCAGCGCTGTCGCAATTTGAATGACAAATGCGTGGTCCTGCTACACTGTATTTTGTTCCCACAAATAGAGCTTTCTTTTGGTGGTATTTGATCACCTCTGTGATTTAAATTTTTTACGCAACAAATAAAAAAAGAGCGAAAATTTTGAAAAAAAACAAAGTTTTTCTTTGTTTCTGTTATTTTTTTTGTAAATGAGTACCTTTTCTTCTTCAATGACGGACACTGATATGGCTGCACTGATGGGGCACTGACTAAGGCGGCACTGATGGGCACCGATGAGGTGGCACCAATGAGGTGGCACTGATGAGGTGGCACTGATGGGCACTGATAGGCGGCACTGATGGGCACTGATAGGTGGCACTGGTATGAGGCACTGATGGGCACTCATAGGTGGCACTGATGGGCACTCATAGGCGGCACTGATGGGTGGCACGGACGGGCACTGATAGGTGGGCACTGATGGGCACAGATGGGCTCTTTACTGAGATCGGTGTTGCGTGGTGTCAGACTGACACACCGCACCACCGATCGTCGTGATGCTCGCCCCCCCGAGCGTGCAGTGGCTGTTATCCTGCTGGACGTCATATGATGCCCAGTCAGGATAACTGAACCACCGCCTGGCCGTCATTCTGCTATAGGCCGGGCGGAAAGTGGTTAAATAGCCAGAAGGTGCTGGCTGACGAGCAGGAAATGATTACCAGGTGAGGCACTGTGGAACAATGAGTGCTGGCAATTAACCGACAGCTGAGCACTGAAAAGAGAGGGCTGAGCCCAGCCCTGACACAAGCTGCAGCACTTTGATATTAGGGTGTACACAGTTGTAACAGTTAGACATTAGGGTGTGCACAGCTGCAGCACTCTAAAGAGCAGAACAGGTAACTTGGCTGTGTTATATAGTCCATCTAGTTCAACCATAAATATAAATAAAATAAAAAATATCATACAATCCCATATACCCAATTCTTAACCCACAGTTGATCCAGAGGAAGGCGAAAAACCCCAGCAAAGCATGATCCAATTTTCTACAGCAGGGGAAAAAAATCCTTCCTGATCCCAGAGAGGCAATCTGATTTTCCCTGGATAAACTTTACCTATAAATGTTAGTACCCAGTTATATTATGTACATTTAGGAAATAATCCAGGCCTTTCCTAAAGAAATCTACTGAGCTGGCCAGAACCACCTCTGGAGGGAGTCTATTCCACATTTTTACAGCTCTTACTGTGAAGAAACCTTTCCGTATTTGGAGATGAAATCTCTTTTCCTCTAGACGTAAAGAGTGCCCCCTTGTCCTCTGTGTTGACCGTAAAGTGAATAACTCAACACCAAGTTCACTATATGGACCCCTTATAGATTTATACATGTTAATCATATCCCCCTTAATCACATCTTCTCAAGAGGGAATAAATTCAGTTCCGCTAATCTTTCCTCATAGCTAAGTTCCTCCATGCCTCTTATCAGTTTGGTTGCCCTTCTCTGCACTTTCTCCAGTTCCCTGATATCCTTTTTGAGAACTGGTGCCCAAAACTGAACTGCATATTCCAGATGAGGTCTTACTAATGATTTGTACAGGGGCAAATGTATTTCTTTCTCTGGAGTCCATACCTCTCTTAATACAAGAAAGGACTTTGCTCGCTTTGGAAACCGCAGCTTGACATTGCATGCTATTATTGAGCTTATGATCTACCAAAACCCCCAGATCCTTCACCACTATGGATCCCCCCAGTTGTACTCCCCCTAGTATGTATGATGCATTCATATTCTTAGCCCCCAAGTGCATAACTTTACATTTATCAACATTAAACCTCATCTGCCACATAGTCGCCCAATTAGACAGTGCATTGAAGTCAGCTTGTAATTTGGAGACATCCTGTAAGGACGTTATTCCACTGCATAGCTTAGTGTCATCTGCAAAGACAGAAATGTTACTTTTGATCCCAGACCCAATATCATTTATAAAGATATTAAAAAGTAAGGGTCCCAGCCCTGAATCTTGGGGTACACCACTGATAACCTTAGATCATTCAGAGTAAGAATCATTAACCACGACTCTCTGAATTTGGTCTGTTAGCCAGTTTTCTATCCATTTACAAACTGTTTTTTTCCAAACCTGTAGACTTTACCTTACACATTAGCCATGTGTGGGGAACTGTATCGAATGCTTTTGCAAAATCCAAGTATACCACGTCCACCGCTACCCCTCTGTCCAAGGTTTTACTTACCTCTTCATAAAAAGAAATCAGGCTTGTCTGACAACTTCTGTCTTTCATGAATCCATGCTGTCTGTTGCTTAAAATATTATTTTCCAGCAAGAACTCGTCTATGTGTTTTTTTTTTAACTCTCCAGTATCTTCCCGTCTATAGAAGTTAAACTAACAGGTCTATAGTTACTTGGTAAATACTTTTTTCCCTTTTTTAAATATAGGCACCACATTGACCCTGCGCTTATCCAGTGGTACTATTCCCATCATTAACCACTTCAGCCCTGGAAGAATTTACACCCTTCCTGACCAGAGCACTTTTTGCGATTCGGCACTGCGACGCTTTAACTGACAATTGCGCGGTCGTGCGACGATGCACCTGAACAAAATTTATGTCCTTTTTTCCCACAAATAGAGCTTTATTTTGGTGGTATTTGATCACCTCTGCAGTTGTCATTGTTTTGCGCTAAAAACAAAAAGAGAGCGACAATTTAGAAAAAAACACAATATCTTTTATTTTTTGCTATAATAAATATCCCACATTTATTTAAAAAAAAAATGTTTTTTCTCAGTTTAGGCCAATATATATTCTTATACATAGTTTTGGTAAAAAAAAATCGCAATAAGCGTATATTGATTGGTTTGCGCAAAAGTTATAGCATCTACAAATTAGGGGATAGTTTTATGTCATTTTTATTATTATTATTTTTTTACTAGTAATGGCGGCGATTTGCGATTTTTATTGGAACTGCGACAATATGGCGAACACATCGGACACTTTTGACAATATTTTGCGACCATTGTTATTTATACAGTGATCAGTTCTATAAAAATGCACTGATTACTGTGTAAATGACACTGGCAGGGAAGGGGTTAACCACTAGGGGGCGATTGGTAAGTGGTTAATGAGTCCCTAAAAATTAGATACAATGGCTTTGAAATTACAATTCTTTTAGGATCCGTGGGTGGATGCCATCTGGTCCAGGTGCTTTATCCACCTTTATTCTGTCAAAATATTTCTGGACCATATCCCTTTTGAGCCATTGTGGATCATTTTGGGCTGTGTCAATACCACCCCCATTATGAACATAAGCACCCCCACGCTCGTTTGTATACACAGAGCTGAAGAAAGTATTTAATACATTTGCCTTCTCTTTGTCCCCAGTCACCCACTCTAGATTATTTTGTAAAGGGCCTGTGCTCAGACCTGACCTTTTTACTATTAATATTAGGCATGCACCGATACTGATACCAGTATCGGTGCCGATACTTGGCATTTTCGGGGATATCGGTACTCGTGAAAATGCACCAATACCAGAAACCGATACCGGAAGTGACGTCAGCTTGGGCGGAGCTCAGGAACCGGATAAGGTTGCGGCCTCTCCACACGGCGGTGAGTGCTGTTTCCCTCATGACGTGTTTTTCTGCTGCTGCTGCGCCTGCTACATGGCTTCCCCACATGGCGAGCGTCCTCCTTACACCATGTCCCCTCATGGCGGCTGGTGAGTGCTCTTCTCTATTTCTAACTGTTGCTTGCTTTCTTCTTATGTGTCCCGTGGCCGGTGATTGCTGTACAGTACTACTAGCTTACATCACTTGCCTAACATGGCGGCCGGCCTGTGTTATACTTAAGTTAGTTTTGTCCCACATTGTCTCTCTCTCTCTTGCCTAACATGGCGGCCGGCCTGTGTTACACTTAAAGCGGAGGTCCACCCTGAAAAATTTTTTTCATTAAAAATCCTAAAAAAAAAAAAAAAATTTATATAAAAAAAAAAAAATATATACTCACCCTAAATGCCTGTTGCTATGCAGAAGTCCCCTAATCTGCCTCTGATGTGCCTCTTCTCATCTGCGGTGGGTCTCCTTCTGCTTCCTCTTCTTGTGAATGGGGCGCTCTGCCTTCTGGGAAGTGTGTGTATCCCAGGAGGCAAGCCGCCCATTCACAAAGCGCCGTGTGAGTGGTGCATGCGCAGTAGGAAATGGGACCGACATCGTGGGGCGAATAGGACAGGTAAGTGTCCTTATTAAAGGTCGGCAGCTACACTGTTATAGCTGCTGACTTTTAAAAAAAAATAAAAAATTACTGCACCTCCGCTTTAAGTTAGTTTTGTCCCACATTGTGTAAGAAAAGGTTCCATTCACTGGTAATATCTATCATTTGGCGTGCAGTACTGGGGTCCACCAGCAGGTGTCTCCTGGCAGTTTGGAACTGTCAGGGGAGCTTCTACCTGCTGGTGTTATGTCATCTTTGGGCTGCAGTACTGGCGTCCACCAGCGGATGAATCCTGGCAGTAATCATGTCCCTGTTGAGATGAAACGTTGGGTAAACGACGTTCTGATGTCACCGCGTCATACGCTAGACCCGGAAGATACGGGCAGCCAGATCGAGGAGGCGGCCGGCTCTATCGTTTTACGTGCTTTGTTTCATCTTACGTCTGTAAGTGTGTTTTTTATTACTTCTTATTAAAAGTCTAAAGGATTTTATGCTATGCGAGCCTTCTTTTCATTTATGTGGCATATCCTGATTGACTACTGTTCATGAGTCATTCAAGCAAGTAGCGCTGCCTGCTGAGGACACCTTTTATTGGGATTATCTGTTTACGCGCTGACTGATCTCCTGTAATAAGAGATCATGCACTTCTGGTAAGCGGCAGTGTGTCATTAAGGTGGAAGCCCTTTTCTATCACCACTCTTTTTGGATGCTGTGGGTTCATTTGCACAGTGGAGACCCATTTAAAGTTTTATGGACTATATGCAAATATATACTTGGTTTTCATACATATATGGACTGCAAGTTTTGCACCTTAGGTCTTATTGACCTCCTATATTGAGTTTTATGCTAATTCATTGTTTTCTCACCTTCACTTTCATATTAGCGCAGCATTTTTTTCCTTTCCATTTGTTCAGTGTTTGTATAACATTTATAGTTGCTGCTCTTCTCCCCTTTTTCCACTCCCCCTATTTTGAACAAGCGCAGTTATTTTATTGATATGGTGCAGATTTTACCTTCTGCAGCCAGGCGTCACCTGAGCTTGTTAGCAGGTAGAAGTATAAATACACGGCAAGTGCACACACACACTGCCCTGGTATTGTCCTCATGCCCTGACCTGTAGCCTGTTTACCTGCACCCTGATTCCTGTATCCTGCATCCTGTACCCGTTGTATCTGTTCCTGCATCCCTGGATCCTTGCCCTGCAGCCTGATTCCTTCCTTCTTGTCCCTGTCCATCTACTCCTGGCCCCCCATCTGCTGATCTCCTGTTAATGATCCTGGCCTGGCTTGACTACGATTCTGGTTCTCCCTTTTGCTACATATCCTGGTTGGTTACTGTCACTGTTTTGGTTGTTGGGTTTGTTCACTTGTTGTATTGGTTGTGTATTCACATTTATATGTATTTACCTTAAATAAACTAACTTACTTTCACCTATTTCTGTTTGCGGTTTCCTCTGTTGCAGTCCACATAGCTCTTGTGACTCCTGATACATGACACATTGTCTCTCTCTCTCTCTTGCCTAACATAATGTCCACTGTCCAGCATGGCAGCCGGCCTGTGTTTGTGTGTGTTACATAACTTAGTGTCCCACATTGTCTCTATTGTCTAACATGTCCATCATGGCGGCAGATGACTGCTGCTGTTACATAAATCATCATTGTCTCTTGCCTAACATTTTCCTGCATGTGCCTTTCTGAGACCATCCTCTGCTTTTTGTATTGTAGAGATACCGACCGTTGTACCCGACAGATGGATTTCATCATCTCCGCTGGTTTACTTGGCCATACCAAGATGCTGGATGCAACAGGAACAAACAACAAGCACTGGTGAGAGTAGCTTCATTATTCTAAAAAATAGTAGGTGTCATCATGTGTGAAAAAATCTGAAAACAAAACATTTGGGCTCAAATTTTTTTCACCATTTTCCTCATTTTTTGCCCCCTTAACCACTTAACGACCGTCCACTGTAAATATACGTCAGCAGAATGGCACCGACAGGCAGAATCACGTACATATACGTGATTGCCTTTGTATAGTTGGTGGGTCCGATCGGACCCCCCTTCTTTACAGTGGGTGGTCGTTTTACCTTCGGGAGCGATCCGGCATGAGGGGACGACCGTTCGATTCCGGCCACCCCCTCTCGATCGCTCCCGGCGAATGAGAGAGCTTCCCCTGCCTGCCAGGAAGGAGGAAGTGATGTCATCTCTCCTGGGGCGCTCACATATACCGAGCGCCGTACAGGAGAAGATGCCAGGTTAGTACACAAAACAGCACACTGACACCAGGACACATAGGCACATAAATCGCCCCCCAGGCCCCCCCAGACACCCCCAGATCACCCCCCAGCCCCCCCCAGCCCCCAGGCACAGTGTCACTGATTGCAGTGACCATTTATTTAGTGATCACTGCAATCAGTGACATTTGTGACTGTAAAAGTGTCACTACATTTAGTTTTAGGTCCAGTGTAGCCCCCTAACCCCCCCTAATAAAGGTTTAACCCCCTGATCACCCCCCAGATAACCCTTTCACCCCCTAGCACCGCCGTCACTAAGCAATCATTTTTCTGATCGATGTCTTAGCGTCGGTGATGCTGATCGGTAGCCAGTAATTTTTTTTAGGTTCGCCGCAGGTTTTTATAGCGTCAGGTACCCCAATATATTATCTAATAAAGGTTTAACCCCCTTGATCGCCCCCCAGGTAACCCTTTCACCCCCTATCACCACTGTCACTACGTTATAATTTTTCTGATCGATGTCTTAGCGTCGGCGATGCTGATCGGTAGCCAGTCATTTTTTTTAGGTTCGCCGCAGGTTTTTATAGCGTCGGGTACCCCCATATATTACCTAATAAAGGTTTAACCCCCTTGATCACCCCCCAGGTAACCCTTTCACCCCCTAGCACCGCCGTCGCTATGCAATCATTTTTCTGATCGATGTCTTAGCGTCGGTGATGCTGATCGGTAGGCAGTAAATTTTTTTAGGTTCGCCGCAGGTTTTTATAGCGTCGGGTACCCCCATATATTACCTAATAAAGGTTTAACCCCCTTGATCGCCCCCCCAGGTAACCCTTTCACCCCCTATCACCACTGTCACTAAGCGATAATTTTTCTGATCGATGTCTTAGCGTCGGCGATGCTGATCGGTAGCCAGTAATTTTTTTTAGGTTCGCCGCAGGTTTTTATAGCGTCGGGTACCCCCATATATTACCTAATAAAGGTGTAACCCCCTTGATCACCCCCCAGGTAACCCTTTCACCCCCTAGCACCGCCGTCACTATGCGATCATTTTTCTGATCGATGTCTTAGCGTCGGTGATGCTGATTGGTAGCCAGTAATTTTTTTTAGGTTCGCCGCAGGTTTTTATAATGTCAGGTACCCCCATATATTATCTAATAAAGGTTTAACCCCCTGATCGCCCCCCAGGTAACCCTTTCACCCCCTATCACCACTGTCGCTAAGCAATCGTTTTTATGATCGTTGTCTTAGTGTCGGTGATGCCGATAGGTAGCCAGTAATTTTTTTTTAGGTTCGCCGTCAGGTTTTTATATAGCGTCAGGTACCCCCATATATTACCTAATAAAGGTTTTAACCCCCTAATTGCCCCTAGTTAACCCTTTCACCAGTGATCATCATATAAGTGTTACGGGTGACGCTGGTTAGTTAGTTTGCTTTTTATAGTGTCAGGGCACCCGCCGTATATAACCCAATAAAGGTTTAACCCCCTGATCGCCTGGCGGGTGATATCAGTTAGGTTTTAGCGTCAGAGAGGGTCTGCGTCACACCCCAGGCAGCGTCAGGTTAGTGCCAGTAACGCTAACACCCACACGTGAAGCATACACCCCCCTTAGTGGTATAGTATCTGATCAGCTCAATATCTGATCTGATCAGATCTATACTAGCGTCCCCAGCAGTTTAGGGTTCCCAAAAACGCACTGTTAGTGGGATCAGCCCAGATACCTGCTAGCACCTGCGTTTTGCCCCTCCGTCCAGCCCAGGCCACCGAAGTGCAGTATCGATCGATCACTGTCACTTGCAAAACACAACACACATAACTGCAGCGTTCACAGAGACAGGCCTGATCCCTGCGACTCCAGTGCTGTAGGAGGTGATTTCACCACCACAGTTAAAAAAAAAAAGCATATATGCCGAAGCATTGGGGCAGCAGGAGCGGAGGAGCGATTTTGCTCCTAATGCCGCGTATATACGGTCGAAATTCCGACGGAGGCTTGCCCGTGGAAAAGTCTGACCATGTGTACGCGGCATAACTTTTGCGAGAAGATGCCCCCATGCTTCGGCATATATAAATGGTGCATGTATGCCCATCATTAGAAGTGGGTGGATGAAGGGCGGTATTCTAATGGTGGGCATACCCACCGATCAATCTTTTTTTTTCGTTCAGCCAACAGGCTGCATGAAAAAAAAGATTACAATACATGTCCAACAAGGACCAGCAACGTACTGGTATGTTGCTGGACTTTGAATGTTTATACCAGAATGATGCCTGCGGGTTTAGGTATCATCTTGGTATCATTCTTTTCAGCCAGCGGCCGGCTTTCATGTAAAAGCAATCCTAGTGGCTAATTAGCTTCTGGACTGCTTTTACAAGCAGTGGGAGGGAATGTCCCCCCCGGATATAAAAAGCGCCATTGGGAAATTGGGAAAGCATTTTATCACACCGATCTTGGTGTGGTCAGATGCTTTGAGGGCAGAGGAAAGATCTAGGGTCCAATAGACCCCAGTTTTTTCAAAAAAGAGTACCTGTCATTACCTATTGCTATCATAGGGGATATTTACATTCCCTGAGATAACAATAAAAGTGATAAAAATAAATAAATATGGAAGCAACAGTTTAAAAATAAAATAAAAAAGCAAAATTAATAATAAAAAAAAAAAAAAAAAAAAAAAAAAAAAAAGCTCCCCTGTCCTGCCCTGCTCTTGCCCAATGGCGAACGCAAGCGTCGGTCTGGCGTCATATGTAAACAGCAATTGCACCATGCATGTGAGGTATCACCGCGAAGGTCAGATCGAGGGCAGTAATTTTAGCAGTAGACCTCCTCTGTAAATCTAACGGGGTAACCTGTAAATGCTTTTAAAGGCTTTTAAAAATGTATGTAGTTTGTCGCCAATGCGCGTTTGTGCGAAATTTTAAATCATGTCGTGTTTGGTATCTATGTACTCGGCCTAAGATCATCTTTTTTACTTCATCAAACATTTGGGCAATATAGTGTGTTTTAGTGCATTAAAATTAAAAAAAGTGTATTTTTTCCCAAAAAAATGCGTTTGAAAAATCGCTGCGCAAATATTGTGTAGAAAAAAAAAATGCAACACCCACCATTTTATTCTGTAGGGCCTTTGCTTTAAAAATATATATAATGTTTGGGGGTTCAACATAATTTTCTTGCAAAAAAAAATATGTTTTCATGTAAACAAAAAGTGTCAAAAAGGGCTTTGTCTTCAAGTGGTTAGAAGAGTGGATGTAAGCTTCCTAATGTTGTGTATAAAATGCCAGAACAGTTCAAAACCCCCCCAAATGACCCCATTTTGGAAAGTAGACACCCCAAGCTATATACTGAGAGGCATGTCGAGTCCATGGAATATTTTATATGTTGACACAAGTTGCGGAAAAAATTATAATTTTTTTTTTTTTTCGCACAAAGTTGTCACTAAATGATATATTGCTCAAACATGCCATGAGCATATGTGGAATTACACCCCAAAATACATTCTGTTGCTTCTCCTGAGTACGGGGATACCACATGTGTGAGACTTTTTGGGAGCCTAGCCGCGTACGGGACCCCAAAAACCAAGCACCGCCTTCAGGCTTTCTAAGGGTGTCAATTTTTGATTTCACTTCTCACTGCCTATCACAGTTTCGGAGGCCATGGAATGCCCAGATGGCACAAAACCCCCCCAAATGACCCCATTTTGGAAAGTAGACACCCCAAGCTAGTTGCTAAGAGGTATTGTGAGTATTTTGCAGATCTCGCTTTTTGTCACAAAGTTTTGAAAATTGAAAAAAAAAATAAAAAAAAATAAATGTTCTTTCTTCATTTTCAAAAACAAATGAGAGCTGTAAAATACTCACCATGCCTCTCAGCAAACAGATTGGGGTGTCTACTTTCCAAAATGGGGTCATTTGGGGGGGTTTTGTGCTATTTTGGCATTTTATGGCCTTCAAAACTGTGATAGGTAGTGAGGAGTGAAATCAAAAATTTGCGCCCTTAGAAATCCTGGAGGCGGTGCTTGGTTTCCGGGGTCCCGTACGTGGCTAGGCTCCTAAAAAGTCCCACACATGTGGTATCCCCGTACTCAGGAGAAGCAGCAGAATGTATTTTGGGGTGCAATTCCACATATAACCATGGCATGTGTGAGCAATATATCATTTAGTGACAACTTTTTGTAATTTTTTTTTTGTCATTATTCAATCACTTGGGACAAAAAAAAATATTCAATGGGCTCAACAGGCCTCTCAGCAATTTCCTTGGGGTGTCTACTTTCTAAAATGGGGTCATTTGGGGGGGTTTTGTACTGCCCTGTCATTTTAGCACCTCAAGAAATGAGATAGGCAGTCATAAATTAAAAGCTGTGTAAATTCCAGAAAATGTACCCTAGTTTGTAAACGCTATAACTTTTGCGCAAACCGATAAATATACGCTTATTGACATTTTTTTTACTAAAGACATGTGGCTGAATACATTTTGGCCTAAATGTATGACTAAAATTGAGTTTATTCGATTTTTCTTATAACAAAAAGTAGAAAATATCATTTTTTTTCAAAATTTTCGGTCTTTTTCCGTTTATATCGCAAAAAATAAAAATCGCAGAGGCAATCAAATACCATTAAAAGAAAGCTCTATTTGTGGGAAGAAAAGGACGCAAATTTCGTTTGGGTACAACATTGCATGTCCGCACAATTTACAGTTAAAGCAGCGCAGTGCAAAATTCTGAATTCACCTCTGGTCCTTTAGCTACCAAATGGTCCGGGGCTTAAGTGGTTAAGGTGGAGAGACTTACTTATTTCTGGCTTTAAGTGCAATGCAAACGGATGCCACTGCCAGCAAAATGTCAGCTGTCTGGAAGTTTTTTTAAATTGATGAAACCAACAAACGTATTGCAGACTGCAAACTCTGTTCTGTAAAATATCCAGAGGAGGTTCAAAAGTTATTTCTTATAATATATATTTCATAAAACACCTCAAAATGAAACACAAGACTGAGCATGGCGAATTTACAGCTGTTACTAGCTCTTGCACTCAGCAGCTGACACTGCAGCAAACCCTTGCCAGACGTGAAAAACTTTCCATGGATAACCCAAGGGCTAAAAAAGTAAAGTAAAAGTAGTTACCCAATTCATCGTTCTTAATGATCAGCCACTATCAATAGTTGACAATGTGGGTTTTCGGCAACTTATGAATCTTTTGGAGCCAAAGTACGAAATTCCCAGCCGCCGTCATGTCACAGATGTCATGTTGCCACAAGTACACAACACAGTGAAAAAACACATTACCAACATGCTACAGGAGGACATAAAGGCTATCAGACGGACAATTGGAGCAGTAGTGTGAGTCCCGTGTCTGTAATTAGTTTAACTGCACAGTGGATTGATGCCAATTTCACTCTGCACCAAGTCATGCTGCACGCAAGGAAATTTCAAGGCTCTCACACAGGCCAAGCTATAAGAAGCATACTAGAAGAAATGCTTGACACTTGGGTGATTCCCAAAAGTTCTGTCCATGTGGTAATCCGTGATAATGGCAGAAATATGATAAAAGGTGTACAAGATGCTGGTCTTCAGAGTCTTTCATGTGTGGCACATACACTGCAGCTGGCTGTCTCAGAGAAGCTTTTATCACAGCGCAGCATTACGGAGGCTGTGGGAGTTGGGCGCAAAATAGTTGGGCACTTTAAACATTCAAACCTGGCATATTCTCGGCTGCAAGATTTTTAGATCCAGCTTGGTCAACCCATTAAAAGACTTCAACAAGATGTTCAGACTCGCTGGAACAGCACTTTTTACATGCTGCAGTCTCTGATAGAGCAAAAACGGGCCATTGGAGTATATGTGTCAGAACATGAGCTGCCTGCAACGATCACTGCAAATCAGTGGAATCTCATGGAAAAGATGATCAACATCTTGTCTCCCTTTGAAGAGTTGACTCGGCATGTGTGTTGTTCAGATTCTTTTGCCTCGGATGTAAATCCTGCAGTGACTGTGCTATAGCGATTATTATCTAAAGAAGTGGATGAGGACCACGGTGTTAAAACGATGAACACATTGCTTGGTGCGTTGCAGAAACGGTTCTCTGACATGGAGCAAAATCCACTTTACTGCATCGCTACCTTACTCGATCCAAGGTAATCAATTATTTATTGCTGGCTGCTATTTTGCATTGTTTTTATTTGAATATTGATGATATGATTTAGTTTTTTGGATGAAGGTGATATTTTATAGTGTTATCACTTGCTTGTATTAAAAACACTATAAATCTCACCTTCATAAAAAACACAAAACAAAATCGATAATGACAAACACACTTACAGTAGGTGCCGCCGACATTGTATATTCATCGAGATCCCATCGCGGAGATTCTCGGCGACAGGGTGCCGACATCTCGGCGACAGGGTGGCGACACATCTCGCGCTCGCTGCAATAGCGAGGAGACGCAGCACTGTATTGAATGGGATCCGACGTGGATTCCCGCCAATACCAGGCACTGTGTTTGGTATGAATCCTGAGCGGGAGCTCCACGCCAATTTTTAAATAAAAAACCGGCATGGGTTCCCCCTCCAGGAGCATACCAGGCCCTTCGGTCTGGTATGGATTTGAAGGGGAATCCCCTAAGCCGAAAAATCGGCGTGGGGGTCCCCCTTCAAAATCCAAACCAGACCCTTATCCGAGCACGCAACCTGGCAGGCCGCAGGGGAAGAGGGGGGACGAGAAAGCGCCCCCCCTCCCTCCTGAACCGTACCAGGCTGCATGCCCTCAACATGGGGGTTTGGTGCTCTGGGGCAAGGGGGGCGACCTGCGGCCCCCCCACCCCAAAGCACCCTGTCCCCATGTTGATAGGGACAAGGGCCTCTTCCCGACAACCCTGGCCATTGGTTGTCGAGGTCTGCGGGCGGGGGCTGATCGGAATCCGGAAGCCCCCTTTAATAATGGGGCCCCCAGATGCCGGCCCCCCACCCTATGTGAATGAGTATGGGGTACATTGTACCCCTAGCCATTCACCTGGTGGAAAAAAAATGGCAATAAAAAAACACACACATCTTTTTTTCTCTTCCGACTTCGGGGGTCTCCGGTGTCGTCGCTGCGCTCTCCGGTTCTTTCTTCCTTCTGCCGGGCCTCCGCTATCTTCTTCCAGCTCTTTTGCTAGCGGAGGCCCGGTCTTCCCGGTCGTCTCGTCCGGCTCTCCGTTGTCCTTCTGCCGGCCCCTCCGCTATCTTCTTCCAGCTCTTTTGCTACTGGAGGGGCCAGTCTTCCCGTTGCCGTCGGCGTCTTCTTCCCTCTTCTCCTCCTCGATGTTGACTCGTCGCTTCCTCCCGCTGTAATGCTGGCTTTATCAGTCCGCAGCGATTTATATAGGCTTCTCCGGGGGGTGGCCCCGGAGCCTGTGACTGTGACGTCATGGAAACATTGTGACTGTGACGTCATGAGAAGCCTATAAAAACTTGCCACTTGCGTTTGAATTGGAAAAGTAATCTACCTCCTGTTACTGTCCAACTGTAAGGCATCATGCACAGTTGCACGCTGCAGCTCAAAGCAACTGCTCTACCTGGCATTTGAGTGTTTTTTTAGCTTTAGTTTTTTTTCTGCCTGTTAACTCCCCTCCATGTTGGCCTTTAAAAAAAAAAATTGCCTTTTTAACTCCACGCCACAAACTTTTTCCTTAAGTGAAAAAGTGAATCACCTATGGTGTGCACATTGCACATGTAGCGGGTGGTTACATTTAGGGGAGGCATCTGAGTGATAGCAGGCTCAGATGCAGCAATTGTTAGGGTTCATGGACCAATTTATGCCAGTGGAGGATATCAATGGTGTCCAGTTCCCTGCGGCCTATAGGTGGCGCTCTCGCTATAGGCCGGGGTTGAACCACCATTGGAGGTCTGTGCCTTTTTGTCCTCTCTCGGCAGTGGTACGGCGGGGCGGGGAACCCGCTGTGCATGCTGGGAGAGGGGATAAAAGGGGCGGACATCTTCCGTTCGGGGTTCCATGCCCAGGCACCTTCAGCCTGGGTGTGAGTGCTGGTTGTCTCCGGGCGCCCTCGGCCCGGAGACGGAGCTGCGGTTCCACCCCAGACACCTTTGGTCTGGGGTGAGGCACTCTCTGGAGGCCTGGGGCCCAGTACCTTCGACTGGGTCCCGCAAGGGATGGAGGATTCCTAGGGTGTCCTCCGGTATTGGACACCCGAATCTAGGGCGAGGGGGACCAGAGAGGTGACCTTCCCGGAGATCCAGCGCAGCATTGGTTTGTGACGGTGGAGGCCTCTGGTGACCGTCCAGATGGATGACTCCCCTGACAGGGGCCACATCTCAAGAAGGTAGTCCACATTCTCATGGTCGGTGGCAGAGACCCAACTGAAACCCAGGTCGGTGGCAGAGACCTCAAGTCCAATTCACTCGGTCGGTGGCAGCGACCACCCTCATGGTCGGTGGCAGCGACCGTGTGCCAAGCCTGTTTGCGCACACCGAAACAGGAGAGTAACAAGTTCAAGTTTGTGCCTGGACCTTCCTCTTCACCTTGTCTGTTCATTGTCCAACCAGTCTGCTCTAAAAGGACTATTTATTGCTCTAAAAGAATAAATAAGTGTTGGACTTTCAATGGTGTGGAACTTGGCTTTCTGGGAGTTAAAGGTCATTCTCAGGGGAAGTTTTGGCTCTGGACAGGGGCACAGGCCCGAAGGTAATTGGTTATAGCTCACACCTCTACACACTGGAGGATGTGAGTTGGTGGTGCATCACACTCTCCTCCCTGGTCCCCTAGACGAGAGCCATTGACATTGACAGAGAAGGAGGGAGTGAGAGGTGAGGTCGCTACACACACTATAGGTGATTCAACGTGCAATGCATGGGGGACACATAGCCTAATATGGAGCGGCAAAGAGTTAACACTACATGCAAACGAAAGGCTCAAAAACAGGGAGCTCAAACGCCTGTAGGAGCAGCTACTTTGAGCTTTATTACTGTCTTACTGCTGCTAAGTCCTTGGCTCTTTGGCCTTACCTTCCTGGAATGAACCTAATTTTGGTATGTGAAAATGTTTTTTCACAAGTTTCATAAGAAGTTGAACTAGAAGCTAGCACTTTGTTTATTTTTATTTAAAAAATGTTTACAAAATAATGTTAGTTTTGAGGTACTGTTTAGTTGCTCCTCCTCAGGCCTAACATTATTTAACTGTATTACACTTGGGTTGGTTGATGTGATGACGTGAGCTTGTGATGTTTGTTTTATACGTGGCGTCATCAACAATGATGATATTTCATGTTCTTTGTGACATTTGAGCTTTTGATTTTCAAGGCATAATGCCTGTACAATGCAGCTAAAAGCATCTGCTCCTCAAGGAGTTTGAGCTTTTTTCCTGCCTGTTAACGCCTCCCCTCCATGTCAGCCAATTTCACACTAGTTTCAGGAGTTTAGTGGCAGGAAAGTTTACAGGCAGAAAAAAATCCAAAGATTTCCATTTCCAATTTCTTTGGATTTATTTTTCTGCCTGCTGCCTGTAAGCTGCCCTACCACTAAACTTCTGAAACCGCATAGTGTTCCTTGGCCAATGGCCATGAATGAACACATAGGCTAACATGGAGGGGAAGAGGTAACAGGTAGAGAAAAAAAAGCTCAAAAGAGCTAAAACACCTGGAGAAGCAGCTGCTTTGAGCTGTGCATGAGGCCTTACTGCAGCCTACATGCCAACCTAACACACATCCTTGCCATCCTGGAATGTTCTGTCTGTGAAATGTGTTTCTCTTACATATGTGTAAGAAGTGGACCTGGAAACAAACACATGTTGTGTTTTTTTTTTTTTTTGTTTTTGAAATTTTATGTTGTGAGTTGACTGAGGTACTGTACTGTTCTTGCTTCTCCTCATTCCTAAACATTGTGAACTTGCAATGTACATGTCATTGATGACATTGACATTATTTTTTATATAACATGTTCTGTGCAATTTGCACTTTAACAGCTTTGTGACCAGCAAATAAACATGTTTTCTATCATAATGTCTTTTGACTGCGTTTCAATTCCTCATATTATTGCGAAAATGTGTAATTTTTCATTATTTTTCTTTAAAAATGGTCACATGACCAAAATCAGGTATCGGTAATTGGTATCAGCGAGTACATGATGTCAAGTATTGGTACTCATACTCGGTGTCAAAAAAGTGGCATCGGTGCATCCCTAATTAATATATTTGAAGAATTTTTGGGGGTTTATCCTACTTACTTTTGCAATTTGTCGTTCGTTTTGAGTTTTTGCGTCCTTGATTTCTTTTTTACATATTCTGTTATATTCTTTGTAACATTTAAACGACAAACGTGTTCCTTCATTTTTACATTTTTTAAAAGCTCTTTTGTTATTATTTTTAGCTTTTTTAACTTTGGCCGTGAGCCACATAGGTTTTATAATTAGCCTTTTAAACTTATTGCCCATGGGAATATACTTGCAGTGAGTTCACAGTCACTTTAAAGAATTCCCATTTCTGTTCTGTGCCCATTGATGCCAATAATCCCGCCCAGTCTAAGTCCTGGAGAGCAGCCCTCATCCTTGGAAAATTTGCTCTCTTTGCTCTCAAAGTTAAGTGTTTTTATCTTTCCTGTATGTGTTTTTTGCTTACAGCTAACATCAAATGAAATCATGTTATGGTCACTGCTACCAAGATGTTCTTTTTATATGAACATTAGTAATGAGCTCTGCATGGTTTGAGATTACCAGGTCCAACAGAGCATCATTCCTAATTGGGGCCTAAATAAACTGGACCATAAAATTGTCCTGTAATAGGTTTATAAATTTTTGCCCTCTAACTGTCCCAGCAGTGCCATTACTCCAGTCAATTTCTGGGTAGTTAAAATCCCCCATTATTATCACAGTCCCAGCCCTTGCTGCCCTTTCTATATGTGCAAGGAGCCGAGTCTCCACCTCCTCATTAACATTGGGTGGTCTATAACAAACTCCAATGATTAACTTTGAACTACACACATTTATGATATGCAGTTCCACCCATAATGCTTCAGACTCATCACACTCACCATCAACCAGGTCCCTTTTCACACTCACTTTGAGATCACTTCTCACATAGAGGCAGACCCCGCCACCTTTCCTTTTTACCCTGTCTCTCCGAAAGAGTGCATAGCCAGGAATATTAATAGCCTAATGTTGGGCCTAGCCTCACAACAATAGGAACAGTTAGCACAATGGTTGGGTGAAGGGTTTATATCTGCACCTCCTTGAAAGTGGGGATTGACAACATTAACAAGGGTTCAGGTTAACTGTGGGTCTGCAACCCGTTCACCACACTCTCTCTCTCTTTCTCCCGGATGTTCTTCTTTAGCAGTTGGTTTAATGAATGGGGCCCCCTTCCTGTTGTTGACTGTAAATTATGGCAGGCGAGATGGTGAGTACCTTGGCCCTTCACTCCTGCAGTTCCCCAGCGAGCCTGGGTGGTGATGGCCTGAGTGACAGATGGTGCTTTAGGGCAGGCACCAGAGAATTCAGTTGTACCACAGACTCAGCTTAGTCCAGCCACCTGGGTTAGCATGCAACAGTGTCCAATGGAACTCAGTACAGCACAGCCTTTATCCGGTTGACACACTCCCCAACTGCCCTGCTCCTTCCTGGGCTTTTCTTTTTTATCAGACTCATCCTGCTCTCAGGTATTACTGGGTATTGTAGTTGATTTCCCAGTCATAGCCATGACTTGGATCATCCTCATTCTCCAGGGTACATCTCCCAGAATGCCACAGCCCAAAGTCACAAGCTAAATAAAACACACTTGCCATCTTGTGAAAAAAAAGTTCTAGAGCCAGTAATTTTACCAGCAGCAATTGATCCCCCACCAGAAAAATAGGCACCCCCATCACAATAGATCCACCCAGAGACAACAGATCCCCTAGCAGCCAGCATCAGTAGACCCTCCAGCACAACCCAGCACCCCTTGCCATTAAATACATTCAGTGCTGGAAGTGCTAGAACGGTGTTCCTCTGCATTCCTGCTGGAAAAAAACCCCTGTCTTTAACTACTTACTGATGCCCTTAGTAAAATACATCTTCATCTGTATTTTTATCTGGATAGCTTTGTATGATATCATATGATACTTGGAATACTTACTGTAGTGCACTCCCATAGGAGCCGCTAGCTTTAATGATCCATTTCCCCAACTTAGTGCACACTCAGCCAGGCACCTGGTACTTTATTTCTCACTGGTTCAAATAAACAGTCTAGGGGTATGTTTTGTATTTTTATTGCTGGACTAAACTTGGATGGCTATGATGGAAACTTGGAATACCCCAGAAGAACTAAAGACACTTCTCTTTTCACTATCTAGCAGGGAACTTCCACTAAGTTCTCTACTTGCTAGGAGAATACCTGTTTTTTCGTAGAGCCGAGAAATGCACACAGTCTCTAGGGCACAAGATTTAGGTTAGTACTCACAATGCCACATGATCATCAGTTGCCTCCTTCTGATATCCACCAGGCACCTTCTCAGTGAGAGAGACCCAGACTCATGATACCACAGAACCACTGGACACTCTTCCCTCCAGCCTCCACCTGGTATCCCACAGTAAGCTTCTCCAGACCTTAAAGGGGAATTCCCAGACTTTAGAGAATAGCCCCCCCAGCTAAGACTGTAGCTGGGACCTTGATGACCTGCAGGCTGCATCTCCAGTAGACTGCCCTGAATGGCAAGGCCCCCTCAGACAGGGGATTTCTCTGGTAGGGCTGAGCCTAGGATCCAACAGTCCTGCTCCAGGCTTCAATCTATTTATGAACTTCCCAGCCACCTACTGGGCACAGCTGTCCAGGGATTGAGTGGGTCCCCATAAATAGTTAAGCTGCTTTGCCACTCTTCCCCCCACTCTAATTCTAGAATCCTCTAGCATGCAGGGGGAACCAATAAGACTAGCAGCCTGTGAAACACTGAGCAGACTAGAACAATCGACCCCTGCTCCACTGATTACAGAGGAGGTAAACTAAATCTACCTAGCAACCTACACCAATTGGGAGGGCGCTACATTACCAATGCTCTAATTTGAACACCTTTCTATATGAGTGCTCATAGATGGGAAAAAATGTATGACGTGTGTATGAAAGCAATATAGGGATTCTGTTTTTCTATGATTTTTTCATAATAAATTATTTTCAATTTGCTTGGGGTGGTATGGGCAGATCACCAAGGAAGGAACTGTTAAGATATTCACAGAACTCTAGTCCTAAATTACTGTGCATCTAAAGATATAAAAAAATAAAAATCTGTATGCATGCTTTTGATTTCTACAAATTCTTATCCTGGGTACAGAACTGAGCTCTGAGAAAATCATTTCAGAGAGGTAGATGAACACCCTTTGAAACAGAGTACATTGAATTTCAGGGTGTACTCCTGCAATATCTTTTCTGTTTCCTGTGGAAGCTATGACATTATGATCTCCAAAGCAATGTTAGAATCACATTTCTATTCTTTGAGATGTATTCAAATACATCTTTGAAGCGAGTTTATGGTGATTGTGAAGCATAACATTGATTACACTTCAAGGGGCAGACATAGCTGAGCGAATCTTTTCAAAGATTTTTTTCAAAGAACACATTTAATGCTTCTCCAAACTCTAACTGTCCTCATTTTCATTTTGCCCTTCACTCAACCATGCAGTACACTTTCTTGTCTATCAAATATTATTTTAGGTTATGGGGAACATTTTATGGGCTGGCAAGTAAAAATACTTTTCATTAATCTTGGGTGTTTTATATTTTTTTGTAAAATTTCATGTTTCTAAGCCTTGCAGTGTGAAAACTGATATACAGGTCTCAAAGAAAAAAGTATATAGTTTGAAAATATTTCTGAATATAATCAAAATAATTCTAAAACATCTACTACCACTGCTATTACTAAATACAATAATATTAACAGCATTTTATGAATCAATTAGAAACCAGGGATAGACTATAATGACAATCAAATAAGTTATGTTAGTTGCTACATTAATACATTGTAAAGCAAAGAGAGATTTCATAGTTCACATTTATCTACATTTAGTTACCTACTTTGTTAAAATAGTGTGCATATATACCATGTTGCAAAAAAATAGAGAAAGTCCCTCCCGAGAGAACCACGGGGGGAAAGATATGTGAATGGCCAGGATCTATATTAATATAGTAATGCCTTGTCTTGGAACCCTATGCAATTCACAGAAAGGTTGAAATCATACTTAGAATTTTTAATATAATATAAAGTTACTTGGTTATAGACCATACTTTCCACCCATGAATGATGTAACCAAGATTCTACAATTTTATCCACATCCAAATCATTTTTACGTTTATAGAGAATATATACAGGACAAATCATGTGTACTCTGTAGTGCAATTAGGGATAATGAAATTAAACCAAACGTATCCATAAGAACAAAAATACAGAAATGCTTATCTCACTCTCAAATAAGAGCTTAATATACAGTATAACAAAATAGATATTTGTAAATTAACTCAGCTTTAAAAATCAGAAACAATCAGTTTCTACCTGTGAAGTGGTCACTATACACTCCACTTGTTCTTTGGTTAATATTATTGTACATAAGTAGCATTTAGTGTTAGAAAAGTTAGAGGTTAGTTACCTGAGATAAACAGAGGCTGTAACATATAAGTCTTAAGTTTACCGATTGTATTTATGTCATATGATATGATTTTATTTTTTATTGTTTTACAAAAGTTTTATTCGTTTTACAATAAAGAAGAAGGAATCAAGAGCAGGCAAATGCACAGCAAAGTGGTACAAGTGATATGAAGAAGAAGGCACACTACATTAGAGATTTCAGGGTCTCAATAACCATGCCAGCGAGGCCTAATGTCAGAGAATGTTAGCAAACCAGACTGTGTGACAGCACAGAGGAGACCAAACAGGTGTATGTAAAAATGTGACAATTTATTGTAGTGGATAAACATAATAGAGAACCTGTGTGAATTAGCCCTTTTTTAAATCGTTTTTAAAAATCTTTAAACTTTTTTTTAATATAATTTTTTAACCACTTCAATACCATGCACTTATACACTTTCCTGCCCAAGCCAATTTTGAGCTTTCAGCGCTGTCGCAATTTGAATGACAATTGCGCGGTCATGCAACACTGTACCAAAACAATTTTTTTTATCATTTTGTTCCCACAAATAGAGCTTTCTTTCGGTGGTATTTGATCGCCTCTGCGATTTTTATTTCTCCCGGGGCGGCTGTTATCCTGCAGGACATCATATGACGTCCAGTGTGGATAACACAAACACTTCCCGGACGTCAATATGCTATTGACTGGGCAGGAAGTGGTTAAAGAATGTTAAATTGTATTCAAATTTATTTTATTTTACAATTTGTTATTTTTTTAAGAGACAGGTAAGCCAAAAGTGCCGTGGGGGGGGGGGGGGCAGCACAGAGGAGGATCAGAAGCAGGCAGAACAGGGAGGGGGATTGGTGCGGGGGAAGTAATTCTGTAATTGCCCCTCCATCCGACCACAATGAGTCCCTCTGCAGTCCGGGCCCCCCTGTTTGCCCGGGCCCCCTACAGGAGGGCTGGTGGTCCCCCTATCAGCGGCCCTGTAAACAAGGTATATACAAATAAGGGAAATACCAGAATCGTAGTACAGAGCCAGGCCGAGGCCATACACAAGGGGATCCAGCAGATGGGTAAGGATGGGAGGAAGCAGAAACCAAGAGGGGACGGATGGGTTTGGCTGCAGAGCAGGGATCTGGGTGACCAGGGAGACAAACACAGGATAAGCTAAAGGTAGGGATCAGGTTAAACAGGGTGCGGGTTCAAGGTAGGGATCGGGTTGGATCGGGTCAGGCAGGGTGCAGGTTGGGATAAGATATAGGCTAAAGTCCTGGTCACAGGTCCTGGGTCAGGAAGAGAGATACCAGGGCAAGGAGTGTTTGCACTTGCCGGGTATTAAAGGAAGTCCAGTGATTAAGCTTCAGGTCACAGCTGACCACAGGAAGTGCTGCCTGTCCCATACTGCCAGAATACACCCGCTGGTGGACGCCGGTACTACAGTATCATGTGTTACCACCAGCAGGTGGGATCCTCCAACAAAGATATTGGCTGCAAGAGGACACCTGCTGGTGGACACTAGCACTGCAGTCCAAAGGACCAACAGCACCACCAGCGGGTGAAGCCTTTCCTGACACCTAATGTAAAAGTCGCTACCCAACAGTGTGCTAGAAGATCACAGCCCACTAGAGGTTCACTGCGGTGCATTTGTCAATGAGGGTCGTCCTTTGTTTTTAATAACCAATACCACAATGTGCAAAGAAAAAGGTGGGGGGGGGAAATAAATAGGAAAGATCAGAGTGAGAACAGTTACAAGGGATACATGCCTGGGAAGAAGTAGGAGAGAGTTTGGAAGAGGGATGTAAAGGGCTGAAACAGTAATTTCCATATGGTTCAGCCAGACCACGGTGCCAATGAGTTGCTGAGCCTGGTAATACTGCAAGCAAGGTCCTGTCTACAGTCACCAGAGTATTATATGTGATCTAAGGATCACAAACTTTTGAGGAATTTGGCTTGGGTGTCCCCTAGTATGGAGGTGGGCTTCTCATGCACCATTGTGCCCATGAGACTTTGTTGCACTTCATCGAAATTGAGAAATGTTTGCTTCTATTCTCTGACCAAAGTTTGCTGGATAGCTAGGAACACAAATCCCACCAGCTTTCTCTGGTTCTTAGTCAACATATGATATGATTATTTAATGGCTATTTTTTTTATAATGCAATAAAAATAGTATCATTAGTATACAAGCTTGAGTAATCTTATTTGGCTCCGAAAAAGTCCCACTGATCAATTAAAAATGAGTTGTAACATTCAGCTAAGGTCATATGACTGATTTGACAAACACATTAATAATTTGGCTGAGTATACATTTTCAGATAAGACATCGGGAAGGCAACTGGCTTGTTGGCAGGTGTTAGTGCCCCTTGAAGAGTCATTAAACCCAGACTTTGAAAAACTCTCATTTGTTTTGTGTAGCATGAAATACACCTGGTTAATCCTGCCTTTAGCTGTCCCTCCCATCTTTTCTGTGTCCCTATTGCAGGCTGAGATGGTGTAGACTGGCTGTTGTCATCCACTGAGCATTCTCCAGTTTCAGTTCCCTTCTAAGATCTTTATTTCCTCCTTTTTCTTATCTGTGCAGCCCTTGTGACTATAGTGTCACACATTTCTGCATATACACAGTGGTAAATGACACTCCCCTCACTTCCTTCCTTCCTTCCTTCCTTCCTTCCTTCCTTCCTTCCTTCCCTCCCTCCCTCCTCTCCCATGTCCTCCTATTGCTAAACATATAGTATGATATTGTGGCATATATTAAGTATGTTGATTGATTAAATTCACTAAGAAACTCACAAAAAAAGCTTTGTTTTAATATAAATCAGTATTAAATATATCAAATGTAAATGCTAATAGGATGTATGTTCTTGTCAATGGTGTTCTGCACTAAAGTTTCTGCCAGTACGTTGGGTGTGATGATTTATTGGAAGGAGTATTGATTTTCAGTGAAGTGCTAAAAATGCATCTGTTAGGGAATATTCCTTTCTTTCAACACGTGCCTCTGGCCGGTGATGTTGGTGAGCGGGCCTATGGCCGGAAGCAATGTGTAAAAAATGGCAGAGAGGTTCTCTCAAACAGGTATGTGAGTGCTCTATTCAAGAAGAAGGGGCCAAAGGCTGTCCAGTCCAGGTCCCCAACAGGCTGGAAGCAAAAACACATGCCACACAAACCCTTCTTAAAGCCTATTAACATGTGGTTAAATTTTCTTTAATGTGGAAGATTTCCTCTAAATCCCTAAATGTTATCTGCACATTCTCTGCCCACACAACAGAAAATTGTACTGTTCAGGAATTCTGGTTCACAGATTATTGAAATTCATAATCATCTGCATATCGTACAAATCTGCGGATGTATACACCTAAAAATCAGAGAATCACCTACAGTAGTTCACAACTAAGTGCCTGCCCTTATTTGCTCACCTCTAATGAAATGCATATGACACTATTGTTAAAAATTACTAATATTAATAGATGGATTTGGATATAAGTACATTATGTTCTGACAAGGACCGTGTACAGTGGTGTATTTAGGTTTTGTGCTGCCCTAGGACTGACTAAACTGGCGCACCCCCTAATTTAAATATGACCCACCCCTTACAGTCAAGGCCACACCCTTCCTTTTTAAGATCCGCCCTGTCATCTTCATGGGAGGAGAACAGAGGGATGCCGCAGGAAGAGGACAGAGGGACGCCGCGGAAAGAGGACAGAGGCACACCGCAGGAGGAGGACAGAGAGGGATTCGGCATCTTTTTATTTGGGGGGTACTTTGGGAGGGGAGTATCAGACCCCCCAACTAGCACATATCCTCTCCCCTCCCAAAGCACCCAGCACATGTTCCCTTACCCCCCTCCCATCACTCCATGTGTGCATCTGTTATCTGCCCCCCTTCCCGGTTACTGTGTTCCCCTCCACTGTAAACTATACACAGACCTCAGACCAGCAGCGTGGCTCTTGCACTGAAGTCGTGTCCCTCCTCTGTGGCTCCTCCTCCTCCTGGCTGTGTACACTAGAACATTGACCTGAGGAGTGTGTGGGGCTGACAGTGGGGAGAGGTGTCGGCTGCTATGGAAAGCCGATCGTCGTTTGTGGGACCCCGGGTGGCAGATGTCCTGGGTGCCCTCGCTAGCCCACCCCTGTCTGGCCAGTTACCGGAGTTACCGGAGCTCAGTGCCGGAACTTGTTGTGGCACTGGGCTCTGGGACAGTCGCGTCACTAGGGTTGGTGTCACCTGGTGCGGTAAAAATTGTGTCACCCCCCCCTAATTTTTGGACCGGAGGCCCAGCGTTGGAGCTTGTTGTGTCGGTCAATAAGGCCTAGAGGATATCAGGTTAGGCAGTTCCTAATGGCTTAGTCCCTGGGAACAGTAATGGATAATGGCCAACAGGCCCTCTTACCAGACCCGGTGAAACCGCAACAGTGATCCCGTCGGCTGGACATTCACTTACTCTGGGTTGCCCAGGCCGACTCTAGTCAGTAGTGTAGCATGTCTGTACCCTGGCAGTGGCTTCATCTTTCTCCCCCTCTGCTGGTGCGTGTACAGCGTGCTCTCTGGTTGTGTGGGTACAGTGTGGCTCTCTCTCTGGTGGTGCGGGTGCAGTGTGGCTCTCTGGTGGTGCGGGTACAGCGTGGCTCCCTCTCTGGTGGTGCGGGTACAGCGTGGCTCCCTCTCTGGTGGTGTGGGTACAGCATGGCTCTCTGGTGGTGCGGGTACAGCGTGGCTCCCTCTCTGGTGGTGCGGGTACAGGGTGGCTCCCTCTCTGGTGGTGCGGGTACAGCGTGGCTCTCTGGTGGTGCGGGTACAGCATGGCTCTCTCTCTGGTGGTGCGGGTACAGCATGGCTCTCTGGTGGTGCGGGTACAGCGTGGCTCTCTCTGGTGGTGCGGGTACAGCGTGGCTCTCTGGTGGTGCGGGAACAGCGTGGCTCGCTCTCTGGTGGTGCGGGAACAGTGTGGCTCTCTCTCTGGTGGTGCGGGTACAGCGTGGCTCCCTCTCTGGTGGTGCGGGTTACAGTGTGGCTCTCTCTCTGGTATTGTGGGTACAGCGTGGTTCCCTCTCTGGTGGTGCGGGTACAGCGTGGCTCCCTCTCTGGTGGTGTGGGTACAGCATGGCTCTCTGGTGGTGCGGGTACAGCGTGGCTCCCTCTCTGGTGGTGCGGGTACAGGGTGGCTCCCTCTCTGGTCGTGCGGGTACAGCGTGGCTCTCTGGTGGTGCGGGTACAGCATGGCTCTCTGTTGGGCGGGAACAGCGTGGCTCTCTCTCTGGTGGTGCGAGTACAGCGTGGCTCTCTGGTGGTGCGGGTACAGCGTGGCTCTCTCTGGTGGTGCGGGTACAGCGTGGCTCTCTGGTGGTGCGGGTACAGCGTGGCTCTCCGGTGGTGCGGGTACAGCGTGGCTCTCTGGTGGTGCGGGTACAGGGGTACAGTGTGGCTCCCTCTCTGGTTTCCCCCAGCACAGTACTCACTTTTTCTCCTCCTGTAACCCCCCCAGCAGAGTGCATGCAAGCTGGGGGCTGTAGCATGGTGTTTGTGGACACACAGGGGCCGCCACTCTTCAGGGACTACATTTCCCATGATGCCCCCCAGAGCCTTCAGATTGGCCCTCAGCGGGCATAAAGCTGGGCGACAGCAGGACGGCGCGTAAAACACAATTAGAGCCGCTCTCTCTCTCTCTTCTCCCTTCGGCTGACAGAAAGGGGAGGGGGGAGAGCGGGGAGATACACAGACAGCCCGCAGCTCTCCTCTCCCTGTCACAGCGCTGCTGCTCCATTTGCCAGAGAACTCGGCAGCGGCACTGTGACAGGGAGAGGAGAGCTGCGGGCTGTCTGTGTATCTCTCCGCTCGCCCCCTCTCCTTTCTCCCATCAGCCGAAGGGAGAAGAGAGAGAGAGCGGCTCTAATTTGGCTTTACACGCCATCGTGCCATCGCCCAGCTTCCTGCCCACTGTTTACCTTCCCATGATTGGCCACATAAGTGGGCCAATCAGAGAGAGAACCATGGCTATATGGGGGGGGGGTGGCTTGACGCCTCCACACCCGCAACGCCACTTCACTCCTAAGCTGTACTCCCCTGATGGTGGCCCTGCGTGCGGGAGTCAGAAAGAGGTTTGCGGGGGGTGGCTTTTTTTTCACCCCCCGCAAAATGCCACCCTAGGCCTGGGCCATACACAGCACTGACCGTGTATGAATATGAACACAAAATTATTTATAATTTTTATTTTATATTGCAAACCTTGCCATAAATACATTAACCACTTAAGCCCCGGACCATTTTGTAGCTAAAGGACCAGAGGTGATTTCAGAATTTTGCACTGCGCTGCTTTAACTGTAAATTGTGCGGACATGCAATGTTGTACCCAAACGAAATTTGCGTCCTTTTCTTCCCACAAATAGAGCTTTCTTTTAATGGTATTTGATTGCCTCTGCGATTTTTATTTTTTGCGATATAAACAAAAATAGACCGAAAATTTTGAAAAAAATGATATTTTCTACTTTTTGTTATAAGAAAAATTGAATAAACTCAATTTTAGTCATACATTTAGGCCATGTATTCAGCCACATGTCTTTAGTAAAAAAAATGTCAATAAGCGTATAGTTATTGGTTTGCGCAAAAGTTATAGCGTCTACAAACTAGGGTACATTTTCTGGAATTTACACAGCTTTTAGTTTATGACTGCCTATCTCATTTCTTGAGGTGCTAAAATGGCAGGGCAGTACAAAACCCCCCCAAATGACCCCATTTTGGAAAGTAGACATCCCAAGGAAATTACTGAGAGGCATGTTGAGCCCATTGAATATTTTTTTTTTTGTCTCAAGTGATTGAATAATGACTAAAAAAAAATAAAAAATTACAAAAAGTTGTCACTAAAATATATATTGCTCACACATGCCATGGTTATATGTGGAATTGCACCCCAAAATACATTTTGCTGCTTCTCCTGAGTACGGGGATACCACATGAGTGGGACTTTTTAGGAGCCTAGCCGCGTACGGGCCCCCGGAAACCAAGCACCGCCTTCAGCATTTCTAAGGGCGCAAATTTTTGATTTCACTCCTCACTACCTATCACAGTTTTGAAGGCCATAAAATGCCAAAATAGCACAAACCCCCCCAAATGACCCCATTTTAGAAAGTAGACACCCCAAGGAAATTGCTGAGAGGCCTGTTGAGCCCATTGAATATATTTTTTTTTGTCCCAAGTGATTGAATAATGACAAAAAAAATAAAAAAAAATTACAAAAAGTTGTCACTAAATGATATATTGCTCACACATGCCATGGTTATATGTGGAATTACACCCCAAAATACATTTTGCTGCTTCTCCTGAGTACGGGGATACCACATGTGTGGGACTTTTTAGGAGCCTAGCCACGTACGGGACCCCGAAAACCAAGCACCGCCTTCAGGATTTCTAGGCACAAATTTTTGATTTCACTCCTCACTACCTATCACAGTTTCGAAGGCCATAAAATGCCAAAATAGCACAAAACCCCCCCAAATGACCCCATTTTGGAAAGTAGACACCCCAAGCTATTTGCTGAGAGGCATGGTGAGTATTTTACAGCTCTCATTTGTTTTTGAAAATGAAGAAAGAAAATATATATATTTTTTTTTTCAATTTTCAAAACTTTGTGACAAAAAGCGAGATCTGCAAAATACTCACAATACCTCTCAGCAAATAGCTTGGGGTGTCTACTTTCCAAAATGGGGTCATTTAGGGGGGTTTTGTGCCATCTGGGCATTCCATGGCCTCCGAAACTGTGATAGGCAGTGAGAAGTGAAATCAAAAATTTACACCCTTAGAAAGCCTGAAGGCGGTGCTTGGATTTTGGGGTCCCGTACGCGACTAGGCTCCCAAAAAGTCTCACACATGTGGTATCCCCGTACTCAGGAGAAGCAGCAGAATGTATTTTGGGGTGTAATTCCACATATGCCCATGGCATGTTTGAGCAATATATCATTTAGTGACAACTTTGTGCAAAAAAAAATAAATAAATAAATAAATTGTCTTTTTTCCGCAACTTGTGTCAACATATAAAATATTCCATGGACTCGACATGCCTCTCAGTATATAGCTTGGGGTGTCTACTTTCCAAAATGGGGTCATTTGGGGGGGTTTTGAACTGTTCTGGCATTTTATACACAACATTAGGAAGCTTACATCCACTCTTCTAACCACTTGAAGACAAAGCCCTTTTTGACACTTTTTGTTTACATGAAAACATATTATTTTTTTGCAAGAAAATTATGTTGAACCCCCAAACATTATATATATTTTTAAAGCAAAGGCCCTACAGATTAAAATGGTGGGTGTTGCATTTTTTTTTTCTACACAGTATTTGCGCAGCGATTTTTCAAACGCATTTTTTGGGGGAAAAATACACTTTTTTTAATTTTAATGCATTAAAACACACTATATTGCCCAAATGTTTGATGAAATAAAAAATATGATCTTAGGCCGAGTACATAGATACCAAACACGACATGCTTTAAAATTTCGCACAAACGCGCATTGGCGACAAACTACATACATTTTTAAAAGCCTTTAAAAGCCTTTACAGGTTACCCCGTTAGATTTACAGAGGAGGTGCATGGTGCAATTGCTGTTTACATATGACGCCAGACCGACGCTTGCGTTCGCCATTGGGCAAGAGCAGGGCAGGACAGGGGTGCTTTTTTCCTTTTTTTTTTTTTTTTTTTATTATTAATTTTGCTTTTTTTTTTTTTTTAAATTGTTCCTTCCATATTTTTTTTTTTTTATCATTTTATTGTCATCTCAGGGAATGTAAATATCCCCTATGATAGCAATAGGTAGTGACAGGTACTCTTTTTTGAAAAAACTGGGGTCTTCTAGACCCTAGATCTTTCCTCTGCCCTCAAAGCATCTGACCACACCAAGATCGGTGTGATAAAATGCTTTCCCAATTTCCCAATGACGCTTTTTATATCCCGGGGGGGACATTCCCTCCCACTGCTTGTAAAAGCAGTCCAGAGGCTAATTAGCCACTAGGATTGCTTTTACATGAAAGCCGGCCGCTGGCTGAAAAGAATGATATCAAGATGATACCTAAACCCGCAGGCATCATTCTGGTATAAACATTCAAAGTCCAGCAACATACCAGTACGTTGCTGGTCCTTGTTGGACATGTATTGTAATCTTTTTTTTTTCATGCAGCCAGTTGGCTGAATGAAAAAAGAGATTGATCGGTGGGTATGCCCACCATTAGAATACCGCCCTTCATCCACCCACTTCTAATGATGGGCATACATGCACCATTTACATATGCCGAAGCATGGGGGCATCCTCCCGCAAAAAAGTTATGCCGCACACACATGGTCGGACTTTTCCACGGGCAAGCCTCCGTCGGAATTTCGACCGTATGTACGCGGCATTAGGAGCAAAATTGCTCCTCCGCCCCTGCTGCCCCAATGCTTCGGCATATATGCTTTTTTTTTTTAACTGTGGTGGTGAAATCACCTCCTACAGCACTGGAGTCGCAGGGATCAGGCCTGTCTCTGCGACCGCTGCAGTTGTTATGTGTGTTGTGTTTTGTAAGTGACAGTGATCGATCGATACTGCACTTGGGTGGCCTGGGCTGGACGGAGGGGCAAAACGCAGGTGCTAGCAGGTATCTGGGCTGATCCCGCTAACACTGCGTTTTTGGGAACCCTAAACTGCTGGGGACGCTAGTATAGATCTGATCAGATCAGATACTATACCACTAAGGGGGTGTATGCTTCACGCGTGGGTGTTAGCGTTACTGGCACTAACCTGACGCTGCCTGGGGTGTGATGCAGACCCTCTCTGACGCTAAAACCTAATTGATATCACCCGCCGGGCGATCAGGGGGTTAAACCTTTATTGGGTTATATATACGGCGGGTGCCCTGACACTATAAAAAGCAAACTAACTAACCAGCGTCACCCGTAACACTTATATGGTGATCACTGGTGAAAGGGTTAACTAGGGGCAATTAGGGGGTTAAAACCTTTATTAGATAATATATGGGGGTACCTGACGCTATAAAAACCTGCGGCGAACCTAAAAAAAATTACTGGCTACCGATCTGCATCACCGACACTAAGACAGCGATCAGAAAAATGATCGCTTAGCGACAGTGGTGATAGGGGGTGAAAGGATTACCTGGGGGGCGAGCAAGGGGTTTAAACCTTTATTAGATCATTTATGGGGGTACCTGATGCTATAAAAACCTGCGGCAAACCTAAAAAAAATTACTGGCTACCGATCTGCATCACCGACACTAAGACAGCGATCAGAAAATTGATCGCTTAGCGACAGTCGTGATAGGGGGTGAAAGGGTTACCTGGGGGGCGATCAAGGGGGTTAAACCTTTATTAGATAATTTATGGGGGGACCTGACGCTATAAAAACCTGTGGCGAACCTAAAAAAAATTACTGGCTACCGATCTGCATCACCGACACTAAGACAGCGATCAGAAAAATGATCGCTTAGCGACAGTGGTGATAGGGGGTGAAAGGGTTACCTGGGGGGCGATCAAGGGGTTAAACCTTTATTCGATAATTTATGGGGGTACCTGACGCTATAAAAACCTGCAGCGAACCTAAAAAAAATTACTGGCTACCGATCTGCATCACCGACGCTAAGACAGCGATCAGAAAAATGATCGCTTAGCGACAGTCGTGATAGGGGGTGAAAGGGTTACCTGGGGGGCGATTAAGGGGGTTAAACCTTTATTAGGTAATATATGGGGGTACCCGACGCTATAAAAACCTGCGGCGAACCTAAAAAAAATAACTGGCTACCGATCTGCATCACCGACGCTAAGACAGCGATCAGAAAAATGATCGCTTAGCGACAGTGGTGATAGGGGGTGAAAGGGTTACCTGGGGGGCGATCAAGGGGGTTAAACCTTTATTAGATCATTTATGGGGGTACCCGACGCTATAAAAACCTGCGGCGAACCTAAAAATAATTACTGGCTACCGATCTGCATCACCGACGCTAAGACAGCGATCAGAAAAATGATCGCTTAGCGACGGCGGTGCTAGGGGGTGAAAGGGTTATCTGGGGGGTGATCAGGGGGTTAAACCTTTAATAGGGGGGGTTAGGGGGCTACACTGGACCTAAAACTAACTTTGGTGACACTTTTACAGTCACAAATGTCACTGATTGTAGTGATCAGTAAATAAATGGTCACTGCAATCAGTGACACTGTGACTGGGGGCTGGGGGGTGATCTGGGGGGCGATTTGTGTGCCTATGTGTCCTGGTGTCAGTGTAGTGTTAGTGTACTGACCTGTGTGTCTTCTCTTGTACGGCGCTCGGTATATGTGAGCGCCGCATGAGAGATGACATCACTTCCTCCTGCTTCCTCTGCCTGTGTAAACATTACACAGCAGAGGGAGCATTTCCATTCGCCGGGAGCGATCGCGGGGGGTGGCCGGAATCGAATGGCCGCCCCCTCATGTCGGATCGCTCCCCAACGAATAACGACAGCTCACTGTATAGGAGGGGGGTCCGATCGGACCCCCCAACTGTACAAAGGCAATCACGTACACTGTACGTGATTGTGCCTGTCGGTGCCATTCTGCCGACGTATATATACAGTGATGCCGCGTACACACGACCGCTTTTCTCGATGTGAAAAACTGCATTTTTTTTATTCACCGAGAAAAACGATCGTCTGTGGGCTTTATGTCGTTTTTCTCATCTAGAAAAACGGCATAAAAAACGACGAGAAAATTTAGAACATGTTCTAAATTTTCTCATCGTTTTTTCCATCATTTTTTTCCGCGGCAGTTTTCCCATAGGGAGACACTGCCGCGGAGCCCACAGACGGTCGTTTTTCTCGTCAAGAGAAAAAATGACGGGAAAAACGACCGTGTGTAGGGAACCAAGCGGTTCCCTCGTTTTTCCTGTCATTATTCACGGCGGTTTTTTAACCGCCGTGAATAATGATCGTGTGTACGCGGCATGAGCGGTCGTTAAGTGGTTAACATACAGAACATGCAATGGTAACACATCTATCTATCTATCTATCTATCTATCTATCTATCTATCTATCTAATACACCCTGTTCCAAATTATTATTCCAATGATATTTTTCTCATTTACATAAATAATTGATGTAAACAACAGTCAGCATAATTCTCATGTTATCAACTATTAAGAGTACAATTCAAATTTTATTGAAAAAACCTCCTAATGATAACAGTTTTTTTTTTCAAAGTAAAAAACTTACAATGCACTGTTCCAAATTATTACGCACAGTAAGTTTCAAAACACTTTATAGGTTGTAAAGAACTGAAAATTGTCATTTGTTGTGTTTGCAGCATATTTACTGAAATCAAAAGCTATTTCAATCAAACTTTGAACAACATTTTAACTTTTTAAACATTTTAACAGGTCACGTTACATTTTAACATAGGACCCCTTATTTGATAGCAGCTTCACAAGTCTTACATCCATTGAACTTGTGAATTTTTAGACAGTTTCTGCTTGAATTTGTTTGCAAGATGTCAGAATAGCCTCCCATGGCTGCTGTTTGGTTGTAAACTGCCTCCCACCCTCATAGATCTTTTGCTTGAGGATGCTCCAAAGGGTCTCAATAGGATTGAGGTCAAGGGAGGATGGAGGCCACACCATGACTTTCTCTCCTTTTATTCCCATAGCAGCCATTGATGGTATTATTTGCAGCATGAGATGGTGCATTGTCATGCATGAAGATGATTTTATTGCGGAAAGCATAGTTCTTCCTTCTGTACCAGAGAAGGAAGTGGTCAGTCAGGAACTCCACATACTTTTCAGAGGTCATCTTTACACCTTCGGTGACCCTAAAGGGGCCGACCAGCTCTCTTCCCATGATTCCGGGCCAAAACATGACTCCACCACCGCCTTGCTTACGTCGCAGCCTTGTGGGAACAGGGTGGCCGTCCACCAACCATCCACTACTCCATCTGGACCATCCAGGGTTGCACGGCACTCATCAGTGAACAGGACTGTTAGAAAATTAGTCTTCATGTATTTTTCTGCCCAATGCAGCCGTTTCTGCTTGTGAGCATTGGTTAGTGGTGGCCGAATGGAAGGTTTATGCACATTTGCAAGACTCTGGAGGACTCTACACCTTGATGTCCATGGGACTCCAGAGGCACCAGCAGCTTCAAATATCTGTTTGCTGCTATGTAATGGTGTTTTAGCAGCTGCTCTCTTGACCTGATGCATGGATCTGGCAGAAATCTTCCTCAATGTGCCTTTATCTGCAGGAAACCCGTGTGTGCTCTGAATCAGCCACAAATCTCTTAATAGTGCGATGATCACGCTTACGTTTTCGTGAAATATCTAATGTTTTCATACCTAGTCCAAGGCATTGAACTATTTCACTCTTTTAGGCAGCAGAGAGATCCTTTTTCTTCCCCATATTGCTGGAAAATGGTGCTCTGCTTTATAATGTGGAACACCCTCGTTTAGTAGTTTTTCCTTTAATTGGGCTCACCTGGCAATCTAATTATCACAGGTGTCCGAGATTGTTTTCAGTGATCAAAAGAGCCCTGAGACACAATGCCATCCATGAGTTAAACTGAAAAACAAAATATTTAATCTTTGTGACACTGAAATTGAATTTGCATAATAATTTTGAACAGGGTGTAAATGCCCAAAAATCAGAGTAGGAAATCTTAATGTGGTCTCTACACGAAGCAACAGGCAATAAAGTACAAAGCATGCTGTGGAATGAATGCTGAAATTGTTGTGTGGCACAATTCAGAATAATACTTGACATAGTTTGTAAAACAGCATTAAGCTCGGTTCACACAGGGGCAACACGACTTCGACACGACTTCCAGCGCGACTTTTGGAAGCAACTCAGACACGACTTGAGCATGAATCACAGCGCGACCTGGGGCGACTTCAGTGCGACTTGTAGTGATTTACAACACGACTGAAGTCGCCTCCAGGACAGGGAACTTTACAAGTGGCCAATCAGCTCTTCTGACATCATTCTTCTTCCTGTTTTCTTCCTTGTCCCCTGTTCCCTGGTGTGCTGTCTCCAAAATGCTGTCTGTGCGTTACCTAATGTCCGCTGTCATAGCAGCTGGTTTGGCAGTACTGATGGAGGAGGAAGAGGAAGAAAGGAAGCGAAGGATGAGGATGAGAAGGAGACGCCGCTATTAAATCCATCCAATAATTTCCGAAAGAGCTAACAGAGGGCAGTTCTGGTCTATGTATGAAAATTTATGTGGATTTCAAGACAAGTTCTTTAACCACTTAACGACCGCTGACTGTATATATACGTCGGCAGAATGGCACCGACAGGCACAATCACGTAGAGCATACGTGATCGCCTTTGTACAGTTGGGGGGTCCGATCGGACCCCCCTCCTATACAGTGAGTGGCCGTTTATCGTTGGGGAGCGATCAGAGATGAGGGGGTGACCATTCGATTTCGGCCACCCCCTCGCGATCGCTCCCGGCCAATGAAAATGCTTCCTCCGCCATGTGATGTAAACACAGGCAGGAGGAAGTGATGTCATCTCCCTCGCGGCGGTCTTTTCGATTCCGGCGCCGAGGAGAGAGGAAGCAGGTTAGTGCACCAACAGTCCACTGACACTTAGGTACACATAGGCACACATTTCACCCCCCAGTCACCCCCAGATCACCCCCCAGGTCACCCCCCAGCCCCCAATCACAGTGTCACTGATTGCAGTGATCATTTATTTTACTGATCACTGCATTTAGTGTCATCTGTGATAGTAAAAAGTTGCAGGGCAGTTAGGATTAGGCCCCTTTAGGTCCAGGGTAGCCCCCTAATCCCCCCTAATAAAGGTTTAACCCCTTGATCGCCCCCAGGTAACCCTTTCACCCCCTAACGCCAGCGTCACTAAGCGATCGTATTTTCGATCGCTGTATTTAGTGCCGTGGTGCCCTAGATAGCCAATTATTTATTTTTAGTATTGCCGCAGGTTTTTAAAGCGTCAGGTACCCCCATATATTATTTTAACCCCCTGATTGCCCCTAGAGTTAACCCTTTCACCAGTGATCACCGTATAAGCGTCACTGGTGACACTGGTTACCCAGTTAGTTATTTAGTCATTTAGGTAACCCGTCAGGTTTTTATATAGCGTCGGGTACCCCCATATTTAACCTAATAAAGGTTTTAACCCCCTGATTGCCCCTAGTTAACCCTTTCACCAGTGATCACCATATAAAGGTTACGGGTGACGCTGGTTGGTTAGTTTGCTTTTTATAGCATCAGGGCAACCGCCGTATATAACCCAATAAAGGTTTAACCCCCTGATCGCCCGGCGGGTGAGATCAATTAGGTTTTAGCGCCAGAGAGGGTCTGCGTCGCCCCAGGCAGCGTTAGGTTAGTGCCAGTAACGCTAACACCCACGCGCAAAGCATACACCTCCCTTAGTGGTATAGTATCTGATCAGATCTATACTAGCGTCCACAGCGGTTTAGGGTTCCCAAAAACGCAGTGTTAGCGGGATCAGCCCAGATACCTGCTAGCACCTGCGTTTAGCCCCTCTGCCCAGCCCAGCCCAGCCCAGCCCAGCCCACCCAAGTGCAGTATCGATCGATCACTGTCACTTACCAAACACAAAACACATAACTGCAGCGTTCGCAGAGACAGTCCTGATCCCTGTGACCGCTAACATTTTTTTTTGTAGCGTTTGATATATTTGCTGACGACAGTCAGGTGCTTTTTTTCCTGTGAATCTTACTAGTGTACCCCTAAATTTAGAGCCCAAAATGGCAAGACGAAGGTACACTAGTAAAGAGGCCTACGAGATTCTGAGCATGACAGATAGTGAAGAGGAGGTCACGTATCTGTCAGATTCAGGCTCAGAATATCTTCCCGTAGAAGACAGTGACGTCAGCGGCCCCACGTCAGATAGCTCTGACAACGAAGTTGAGGTCCCTGCTAAGGTCAGGCGTACCCGATCCCGATCTTCTGAGGTTGTTGAGGAGCAAGAACCGCAGGGCTCTCGTATCATGGAGCAGAGTAGTACTAGCGCCGCTATTCCTTCTGGTGAATTGGCAAGCACCAGCGGCCTAGTACAGCCTGGGCGTACATCCAGCACTGCAGTATCACGTGGTGACGTGGCGAGTCCCATAAGTGCAGTTCAAGCTGGCGAGGTGGCAAGCACAAGTAGTGTCCCGCTGCCACCAAGAAGACAAAGGCAGGCCCGTCGTGCCCATAGTGCCCTTCCTGCAGAATTCGCCTATCCTGATTGGGTCCCCACCACTTCTGCAGAACCCGCACTTCCCCCATTCACTGCCCAACCCGGTATTCAGGTGGAAACAGCTGATTTTATGCCAATCGATTTTTATTCGCTGTTTTTCACGGAAGATCTCTATAGATCTATTGTGGACCAGAGTAATTTATATGCTGGTCAATTCATCGCCGCTAATCCCCAGTTGCCTTCCATTGCCAAAGATTGGAAACCAATTACGGTTTCCGAATTTAAGACCTTTCTGGGCCTTTCCCTCAACATGGGCACACATAAATTCCCGTCATTGCGTGCTTATTGGTCCACGCACCCAATTGACCACATGCCCGTGTTCTCTGCCTACATGCCCAGGAAACGATACGAGCAGATTTTGCGGTTCATGCACTTCAACGACAATGAACTTTGTCGTCCACGTGGGGACCCTGAATACGACCGGCTCTATAAAATTCGGCCCCTCATAAACCACTTCAACGAACGTTTTGCAGCCTTGTTTATTCCTGATCAAGCTGTCTGCGTTGATGAGTCCCTGATTAAATTTTCTGGCCGCTTGGCTTTCAAGCAGTACCTTCCCAGCAAGCGTGCCAGATACGGGGTCAAGCTCTATAAGTTCTGTGACAGGGCAACAGGCTATGTATGGAGCTTTATGGTTTATGAGGGAAAAGATAGTCAGGTTGATGCGGTCAACTGCCCGTATTACATAGGGAGCGCTGGCAAGATAGTGTGGAACTTGGTGTCACCCTTATTCGGAAAGGGGTACCACTTGTATGTGGACAATTATTACACGAGCGTGCCACTGTTTAGTCACTTGTTTGATCATCAGATTGGAGCATGTGGCACCGTGCGACCTAATCGCCGGGGCTTTCCCCAGCGGCTTGTAGATGCCCGTCTTAGGCTGGGGGAGAGAGCCTGCGTAAAGTGTAATAACTTGCTCGCTATGAAGTGGAGGGACAATAAGAATGTTTTCCTTCTTACCTCCCTTCATGCAGACACGACAGTCAAAATTCGTACGGCGACTGGTGTTGTGGAGAAACCCCTCTGTGTCCACGAATATAACAAAAATATGGGAGGGGTGGACCTCAATGACCAGTTGATGGCGCCATATCTAATTGACCGTAAGGCGAGACGCTGGTACAAAAAAGTGTCTCTATCCTTATTCCAATTGGCTTTGCTGAACGCTCATGTGCTATACAGAGCTTCAGGCGGGACTTTATCTCTTCTTAAATTCCAGAATGAGATAGTCACAGAACTCCTGTATCCAGGCGGTTCTGCACCTCACCATCCCCTACCAAATGCAGTAAGCCGGCTGCATGAGAGGCATTATACGCATCTCCTCCCGAGTACCCCTACCCAACGAACCCCCCAAAAAAGATGTTGTGTCTGTAGCAAGCGCGTATTTAGGCGTGACACCCGTTATTATTGTCCACTCTGTCCTGACAAACCTGGTCTTTGCCTTGGTGAATGTTTTGAACGCTACCACTCAAAAGTGAAGTTTTAGCGTAGGGTACAGCATTTCATAGACTAGGACACACTTACACAGGGTCTCCCAAGGTGCCATTACATTTTGAGAGACCCGAACCATTACAGTTGTTAAAGTTTAAAAAAAAAAGTGTAAAAAAGAAAAAAAATACGTAAAAAACAAAAACACAAAAAAAATATAAAATAAAAAAACCAAAAATAGTTGTTGTTTTATTGTTCTCTCTCTCTCTCTCTATTTTCTCTCTATTGTTCTGCTCTTTTTTACTGTATTCCATTCTGCAATGTTTTATCATGCTTGCTTTTCAGGTATGTAATTTTTTGTTTTCAGGTGCGCCATTCAACTGCAGCGCGGAATTATTTATCTTGACAGCAACAGCGTTTGCTCCCACGATATATAAAGCCGTGACTCCAGTGCTGTAGGAGGTGATTTCACCACCACAGTTAAAAAAAAAGAGCATATATGCCGAAGCATGGGGGCAGCAGGGGCGGAGGAGCGATTTTGCTCCTAATGCCGCGTATATACGGTCGAAATTCCGACGGAGGCTTGCCCGTGGAAAAGTTCGACCGTGTGTACGCGGCATAACCTTTTATGCCGCGTACATACGGTCGAAATTTCGACAAAGGCTTGCCCGTGGAAAAGTCCGACCGTGTGTACGCGGCATAACTTTTTTGCGGGAGGATGCCCCCATGCTTCGGCATATATATATTTTAGGCACAGGTTGCGTTAAAAAAATGTTTTCTTTTTTACTAGGTTTTGTTTTGGTATTTGCTTTGCAGGTATGGTATGGTAAGGTCTTACTGTTGTACTGTAATGTTACTTTGTTTTATTGTTAACCATCATTTGCTTAGCAGGTACGCCATTCAGTTGCATCGCGGATTTATTTATCTTGACAGCAACAGCGTTTGCTCCCACGATACATAAAGCCGTGACTCCAACGCTGTAGGAGGTGATTTCACCACCACAGTTAAAAAAAGAGCATATATGCCGAAGCATGGGGGCAGCAGGGGCGGAGGAGCGATTTTGCTCCTCATGCCGCGTATATACGGTCGAAATTCCGACGGAGGCTTGCCCGTGGAAAAGTTCGACCGTGTGTACGCGGCATAACCTTTTATGCCGCGTACATACGGTCGAAATTTCGACAAAGGCTTGCCCGTGGAAAAGTCCGACCGTGTGTACGCGGCATAACTTTTTTGCGGGAGGATGCCCCCATGCTTCGGCATATATATATTTTAGGCACAGGTTGCGTTAAAAAAATGTTTTATTTTTTACTAGGTTTTGTTTTGGTATTTGCTTTGCAGGTATGGTATGGTAAGGTCTTACTGTTGTACTGTAATGTTACTTTGTTTTAATGTTAACCATCATTTGCTTAGCAGGTACGCCATTCAGTTGCATCGCGGATTTATTTATCTTGACAGCAACAGCATTTGCTCCCACGATACATAAAGCCGTGACTCCAACGCTGTAGGAGGTGATTTCACAACCACAGTTAAAAAAAGAGCATATATGTCGAAGCATGGGGGCAGCAGGGGAGGAGGAGCGATTTTGCTCCTAATGCCACGTATATACGGTCTAAATTCCGACGGAGGCTTGCCCGTGGAAAAGTCCGACCGTGTGTACGCGGCATAACTTTTTTGCGGGAGGATGCCCCCATGCTTCGGCATATATGCCCATCATTAGAAGTGGGTGGATGAAGGGAGGTATTCTAATGGTGGGCATACCCACCGATCAATCTCTTTTTTTCGTTCAGCCAACAGGCTGCATGAAAAAAAAGATTACAATACATGTCCAACAAGGACCAGCAACGTACTGGTATGTTGCTGGACTTTGAATGTTTATACCAGAATGATGCCTGCAGGTTTAGGTATCATCTTGGTATCATTCTTTTCAGCCAGTGGCCGGCTTTCATGTAAAAGCAATTCTAGCAGATAATTAGCCTCTAGACTGCTTTTACAAGCAGTGGGAGGGAATGTCCCCCCGGATATAAACAGCGCCATTGGGAAATTCGGAAAGCATTTTATCACACCGATCTTGGTGTGGTCAGATGCTTTGAGGGCAGAGGAAAGATCTAGGGTCTAACCCCCCATTTTTTTTCAAAAAAAAGAGTACCTGTCACTACTTATTGCTATCATAGGGGATATTTACATTCCCTGAGATAACAATAAAAATGATAAAAAAAAAAAATATGGAAGGAACAGTTTAAAAATAAAATAAAAAAGCAAAAAAAAAAAAAAAAAAAAAGCACCGCTGTCCCCCCCTGCTCTTGCGCAAAGGCGAACACAAGCGTCGGTCTAGCGTCATATGTAAACAGCAATTGCATCATGCATGTGAGGTATCACCGCGAAGGTCAGATCGAGGGCAGTAATTTTAGCAGTAGAACTCCTCTGTAAATCTAACGTGGTAACCTGTAAAGGCTTTTAAATGCTTTTAAAAATGAATGTAGTTTCTCGCCGCTGCGCGTTTGTGCGCAATTTTAAAGCATGTCGTGTTTGGTATCCATGTACTCGGCCTAAGATCATCTTTTTTATTTCATCAAACATTTGGGCAATATAGTGTTTTTTAGTGCATTAAAAATAAAAAAGTGTGTTTTTCCCCCAGAAAATGCGTTTTGAAAAATCGCTGCGCAAATACTGTGTGGAAAAAAAAATGCAACACCCACTATTTTAATCTGTAGGGCCTTTGCTTTAAAAATATATATAATGTTTGGGGGTTCAACATAATTTTCTTGCAAAAAAAAAAATGTTTTCATGTAAACAAAAAGTGTCAGAAAGGGCTTTGTCTTCAAGTGGTTAGAAGAGTGGATGATGTGTGACATAAGCTTCCTAATGTTGTGCATAAAATGCCAGGACAGTTCAAAACCCCCCCAAATGACCCCATTTTGGAAAGTAGACACCTCAAGCTATTTGCTGAGAGGCATGTTGAGCCCATTGAATATTTTTTTTTTTTTTTTGTCCCAAGTGATTGAATAATGACAAAAAGAAAAAAAAAATGTACAAAAAGTTGTCACTAAATTATATATTGCTCAAACATGCCATGGTTATATGTGGAATTGCACCCCAAAATACATTCTGTTGCTTCTCCTGAGTACGGGGATACCACATGTGTGAGACATTTTGGGAGCCTAGCCACGTACAGGACCCCGAAAACCAAGCACCGCCTTCAGGATTTCTATGGGTGTAAATTTTTGATTTCACTCCTCACTGCCTATCACAGTTTCGGAGGCCATGGAATGCCCAGATGGCACAAAACCCCCCCAAATGACCCCATTTTGGAAAGTAGACACCCCAAGCTATTTGCTGAGAGGTATGTTGAGTATTTTGCAGATCTCGCTTTTTGTCACAAAGTTTTAAAAATTGAAAAAAGAAAAAAAAAAAATATGTCTTTCTTCATTTTCAAAAACAAATGAGAGCTGTAAAATACTCACCATGCCTCTCGGCAAATAGCTTGGGGTGTCTACTTTCCAAAATGGGGTCATTTGTGGGGGTTTTGGGCTATCTTGGCATTTTATGGCCTTCAAAACTGTGATAGGTAGTGAGGAGTGAAATCAAAAATTTGTGCCCTTAGAAATCCTGAAGGCGGTGCTTGGTTTTCAGGGGCCCGTACGCGGCTAGGCTCTCAAAAAGTCCCACACATGTGGTATCCCCATACTCAGGAGAAGCAGCCAAATGTATTTTGGGGTGCAATTCCGCATATAACCATGGCATGTTTGAGCAATATATCATTCAGTGTCAACTTTTTGTACATTTTTTTTTCTTTTTGTCATTATTCAATCACTTGGGACAAAAAAAAATATTCAATTTATTTTTTTTATTTATCAGTAGTGAGGAGTGAAATCAAAAATTTATGCCCTTAGAAACCTTGAAGGCGGTGCTTGGTTTTTGGGGTCCCGTACGCGACTAGGCTCCCAAAAAGTCCCACACATGTGGTATCCCCGTACTCAGGAGAAGCAGCAGAATGTATTTTGGGGTGTAATTTCACATATGCCCATGGCATGTGTGAGCAATATATCATTTAGTGACAACTTTGTGCAAAAAAAATAAAGTTTGTCATATTCCCGCAACTTGTGGCAAAATATAAAATATTCCATGGACTAATCATGCCTCTCAGTAAATAGCTTGGGGTGTCTACTTTCCAAAATGGGGTCATTTGGGGGGGTTTGTGCTATTTTGGCATTTTATGGCCTTCGAAACTGTGATAGGTAGTGAGGAGTGAAATCAAAAATTTGCGCCCTTAGAAATCCTGAAGGCGGTGCTTGGTTTCCGGGGTCCCGTACGTGGCTAGGCTCCCAAAAAGTCCCACACATGTGGTATCCCCGTACTCAGGAAAAGCAGCAGAATGTATTTTGGGGTGCAATTCCACATATAACCATGGCATGTGTGAGCAATATATCATTTAGTGACAACTTTTTGTAATTTTTAATTTTTTTTTTGTCATTATTCAATCACTTGGGACAAAAAAAAAATATTCAATGGGCTCAACATGCCTCTCAGCAATTTCCTTGGGGTGTCTACTTTCCAAAATGGGGTCATTTGGGGGGGTTTTGTACTCCCCTGCCATTTTAGCACCTCAAGAAATGAGATAGGCAGTCATAAATTAAAAGCTGTGTAAATTCCAGAAAATGTACCCTAGTTTGTAGACGCTATAACTTTTGCGCAAACCAATAAATATACGCTTATTGACATTTTTTTTACTAAAGACATGTGGCTGAATACATTTTGGCCTAAATGTATGACTACAATTGAGTTTATTCGATTTTTCTTATAACAAAAAGTAGAAAATATCATTTTTTTCAAAATTTTCGGTCTTTTTCCGTTTATATCGCAAAAAATAAAAATCGCAGAGGCAATCAAATACCATTAAAAGAAAGCTCTATTTGTGGGAAGAAAAGGACGCAAATTTTGTTTGGGTACAACATTGCATGGCCGCACAATTTACAGTTAAAGCAGCGCAGTGCAAAATTCTGAATTCACCTCTGGTCCTTTAGCTACCAAATGGTCCGGGGCTTAAGTGGTTAATTATACCTGCATGTCGATTGCAAGGCAAGTACATATGCTGTATGCGTATATAAACAATAGCTTATTTTGTAATTTTATTTGATTTTTACTAAGTATTTTTTGCTCGCCAGTAAGGATGAGCTCAGGGCGTTTTCGCATTGATTACGTGCAGAGCCCACCAAGGAAGTCGGCACTGTCGGCACGGCGCTGCGCTACTCACAGGCATGGAGACATTTCCCGTTGCTTGGCTGCAGAGATGCCTGAGCTCCTCCTTACTCGCCAGTATTCCTGAGCCCCATAGATTTGATATGTTTTGTGGCATTGTCCCTAGAGAATAAAATGGCGAATGTTGCTATTTAGCAAAATCGCTTTTTATCCACCTATGCCTACTATCCACTCTAGTGAATGTTATTGGGGTGATCGGTGAACTTGCATGACTCCCCCCGGCAGAACCACGTTAAATCTCACGCCGTATATTAGCATATGGTTGGCTAAGCGGTAATGTGTGTGTGTAGCTAACATTGGTTGATATTTCGTATTTTCAATATAGTAACTTACTTTCTTTTTTCATTTTTTATTTCAGTTTTGACGAATTGCTTGGCCTGGTTGACATCCATCTGGTGCGACAGAATACATCGTATAGGAGGTGTATCTCATCCACTGAAAGACTCATTATTACACTAAGGAAAACTATTTTTTATTTGACGCACATTAGTAGCATCTCCGCCGTAAAAAAAAAAAAAATTAAGCCATCAGCTACAAATACTGCAGCTACTAACTTTTATAATTAGGACACTTATCTTTCCTGGAGTCCAGCGACGTCGGCACCAGAAGACAAGCAATCGCTCATTTCTCGGCTGCCCCCACCGCCATCATGGGTGAGGGAATCTGGAATCATGAAGTGAAGCGTTGCTGCTTCACTTCCCTGTTGCCTACTGCGCGAGCAGCGCTGCTTGTCTAACACAGGTCCCCGCTATGTTCTGGGAGCTGTGTGTTTCCCAGAACCCTGCAATCCACTCCCCCCTGAAAGGTGCCAATTGTGGTATCGGAGGGGGGGGGGGGTTATCAGGACAGCGGAGGTTACACTTTAGGGTGGAGCTTAGCTTTAATAAAGTCCAACCTGCACTCATTTCTCCGGTCTTCTCCTACGGGTCAAATGAGTGCAGCTGCCTTGACTCATGGCAGTTTCAGCCTCTCGGCAAGCCGCTCTCCGCCCCTTCACAGCTTAGTGCTCCAATGAGCGTGGAGGAGCAGAGCTGGAGAGCTGATGACCAACAGGCAGCAGCTCTCAGCTCATGGAGGGGAGAGAAGCGACCCATAGATGATGTTTGATGACTCAGTTCTGTGTGAATAAGCTGCAGTGGACAGATATAGCATCGCTAACATATTGCATCTACCTAGGTAAGTATTTTTTTCAAAAATGAAACATGTCATGGAATAAACATAAAAAAATAAATAAAAAAAACATAACAAAAATTTATAACACTATTTTTTTTTATTATTTATAAAACATTATCTATTTAAGTAGCAGAACAGTAGCAGCAAACATTTTTTTATTTTTTTGATCATTCAAACACACCAAAAAAAAAAACGTGTTAACAAAAATTTACAGTTGATGGTAGGTGGGATTATCAGGGTTGGTGGAAGGCCTGGGGAAAGGTGTGGGTGGCATAATTTGATTGCCTGGTGCAACAAGGGTAGAAGTGATTGGGGATGGTGAAGGATAGGGGATTGGGTAACTTCCTTGGTTTATCGCATTGCCATAGTCGTCAGAGTATGGACGAAAGCGAGGTGGATAGTAGGGGTGGGTTCTGGGTGGCGGAGGGTTAGGGAAATCATAAAAGGGGACTGATGATGGTGGGCCAAACATTGGTGAGGGGGCAGTGGCTGGTTGGTTAACTGTATTTGCCTCCAGTACATCAATAATGTTTTTTTTTACATACGCTTGAAGCTCCTGCGGGACTGACTTTAGCATACCTGCGACCATTATACCAAATCCTGTTTCAGGAGTCTAGTTTTCTATCAAGTTTCTCCATTAGTGAGGCAAATATTGTCATATTATTTGAATTTCTCCCCACTACTTGTCTGATCGGTCTTGGTCGTTGTAGAGGTCTGTTGCTAGGTGGCTGCTCAACCTATGGCTGTTCAAACTCTGGCAGTTCGACCTCAGGAACCTCAATCTGCGAAGAAGACTCCTCCCCAAAGTTGGTCTCCTGATTTTCTTGAATTTCATCTGCTGAATGATACAAAGACTGCGACCCTCCTGGAGCGCATGCTGCCTCTCCACCAGCCTGCTGTGGTTCAGGCCTTTCTTCCCAACTTGATTGTGTTCTGCATTAAACATATAGTACAATTAGCACAACCTTTTACAAGTGTATAGTATCAATTTACAAATATTAAAGATGTTATCTTACTCTCTAAGGCTCCATGTACACAGAAGCTCAAAAACGGCCGTTTTTAAAGTAGCAGAAAAAGCTAGCTTTTATCAGCGTTTTTTTTACTAGCTTTTATTAGCGTTTTTCAGTGTAGCTTTTTTTAGCTTTAAAAAAAAAAAAATAAATAAAAAAATTTTCAATGGACTAAAAAACGCTCGCGGCCAGTGTTTTTGAGCGTTTATGAGCGTTTATGAGCGTTTTTCGGCGTTTTGCGTTTTTTTGCGTTTTTTTCTGCCGAAAAAACGGCACTTTGAACGCAAATTTCCTGCGTTCAGAAAAAAGCCCATTAACTCCACTGCTCATTAAAGCTAAAAAACGTTATGTGTACATGAACACATAGGCTAACATAGAGTGCAGTTAATGGGCTTTTAAAAAAAATGCCAAAACGCCCATTAACTGCAGTTTATCAGCTTCTGTGTACATGGAGCCTAAGTTCCATGAATGGCCGCAGGAACTGCAGCTCCTCTGCATGCACATATAGTGCAATTTTTTGGGAACCTGATCCACTTCTAAATTCTCGTAGTTTTCGCAGGTACCGCGTGAAGCAGTCCCTTAATCCTTTCCAACGTGTTTGTAAAATTATCACTGCAAAACATAAACAGGAACATAATTAATTATTTTTTCTTTCAGATACCTTGCAACCGGTCATTCTCTAATAAGCCTACATTATGAATTCATGGTGGGCAGGTCGACAATCACCAACATTATCCGTGAAACCTGCAAAGTTTTATGGGACGTGCTTAACAACATAGTTATGAAGAGGCCTACAGCAGAGAATTGGTGTGATATTGCCCAAAAATGTTCAAGTCGGTGCAATTTCCCCAATTGCATTGGAGCTATCGATGGAAAGCATGTGCGTGTAAATTAAGCCTGTTGGTAGCGGAAGTATGTACTTCAACTACAAAAAATATTGTTCGTTTGTACTACTTGCCGTTGCTGATTCGAACTATTGCTTCACCTACATAGATATAGGATCATACGGAAGTAGCTGCGATGCTCGAATTTTTGCTAATTCATCCTTTGGTCAAAGACTATGGGAGAATCAACTCGATCTTCCGGAAAAGTGTCCTCTTCCTGGCACAACTGAACCCCCACTACCCTATGTATTTGTCACAGATGAGGCCTTTGCGTTGGTGGAACACATGATGAGGCCTTACTCTAGTAGGAACCTGACGACTGAGAAAATAATATTCAACTATAAGTTATCAAGGGCACGAAGGGTGGTTGAGTGCAGTTTCGGCATTCTAGACAATAAATGGCATTTCCTACATACACCAATATCATTAAATAGTGAAAGCAGCATGTGTGCTGCACAATTTTGTCGGGGTACGGGACGGATACTGCTTTGAGGATTCTCTCATGCACGAAATGGAAAGTGCACACCTCAGTGCTACGAGGGGATCCACTGACGGTGCCACTGTGCGCGATAAATTTGCCTCTTATTTTTTTTCACCGGCTGGTGAAATACCATGGCAAATGAACGCCATTTCATAATTTAACTGATAATAAATAATTTTTAGCCATAAATATATCTTTACAACTGTTTGCATTTCCTATCCGTTATCTTTTGTTCAATGTCTGAGTTGATAAAGTGAACTAGTGATATGGTGCAATTAAAATATCTTTTCAACTGTGTTTACTGTTAATAATAATAAAATTATATACTAAATTAATTTTTTGTTAAAGTTTACTGGAGCCTGCTATGTTATTTTACTCTGTGGTTACTGTGTTCAATAATTTTTTTTATTTTTTGGTTATGATCATTTTAGCAATGGTTATATTTTTAAATCATTATTTAAATAAACTTACAATACAGCTAGACATCAGTGAAAGACTTTGCCAGGGATTTCCATGTCAGTGGATCTACTGTTGCTGTCAGAGGATCCACTCAGCAACAGTAGATCCACTGACAGCAACAATAGATACAATGATAGAAACAGTAGATCCGTTGCTGTCGCTTGATCTATTGTTGCTGTCAGTGGATCTACTGTAGCTGTCAGTGGATCTACTGTAGCTGTGGGTGGATATACTGTAGCTGTCAGTGGATCTACTGTTGCTGACGGTGAATCCACTCAGCAACAGTATATCCACTGACAGCAACAATAGATCAAGCGACAGCAATGGATCTACTGTTTCTATCATTGGATCTACTGTTGCTGTCAGTGGATCTACTGTTGCTGTCAGTGGATCTACGGTAGCTGTCGGTGGATCTACTGTAGCTGTCGGTGGATCTACTGTAGCTGTCAGTGGATCTAACGTATCTGTCGGTGGATCTACTGTAGCTGTCGGTGGATCTACTGTAGCTGTCGGTGGATCTACTGTAGCTGTCAGTGGATCTAACGTATCTGTCGGTGGATCTACTGTAGCTGTCAGTGGATCTACTGTAGCTGTCGGTGGATCTACTGTTGCTGTCGGTGGATCTACTGTTGCTGTCGGTGGATCTACTGTTGCTGTCAGTGGATCTACTGTAGCTGTCGGTGGATCTACTGTATCTGTCAGTGGATCTACTGTTGCTGTCAGTGGATCTACTGTATCTGTCAGTGGATCTACTGTTGCTGTCAGTGGATCTACTGTAGCTGGTGGTGAATCCACTCAGCAACAGTATATCCACTGACAGCAACAATAGATCAAGCGACAGCAACGGATCTACTGTTTCTATCATTGGATCTACTGTTGCTGTCAGTGGATCTACTGTATCTGTCAGTGGATCTACTGTAACTTTCAGTGGATCTACTGTTCCTGAGTAGATCTGCTGTTGATGAATAGATCCTCTGACAGCAACAGTAGATCCACTGACATAAACGGATCTATTGTTTATGTCAGTGGATCTATTGCTGCTGTCAGTGGATACACTGTAGCTGTCGGTGGATCTACTGTTGCTGTCGGTGAATCCACTCAGCAACAGTAGATCTACTCAGCAACAGTAGATCCACTGACAGCAACAATAGATCAAGCGACAGCAATGGATCTACTGTTTCTATCATTGGATCTACTGTTGCTGTCAGTGGATCTACTGTTGTTGTCAGTGGATCTACTGTTGATGTCAGTGGATCTACTGTAGTTGTCGGTGGATCTACTGTTGCTGTCAGTGAATCCACTCAGCAACAGTAGATCTACTCAGCAACATTAGATCCACTGACAGCAACAATAGATCCGTTGCTTTTAGTGGATCTACTGTTCCTGAGTAGATCTGCTGTTGATGAATAGATCCTCTGACAGCAACAGTAGATTCACGGACATAAACGGATCTACTGTTTATGTCAGTGGATCTATTGTTGCTGTCAGTGGATCTACTGTTGCTGGGGTGTTATATTGTTGCTGACAGACAGGGGATCTACTGTTGTTGGGGTGTTCTATTGTTGCTGTCTGCAGGGGATGTATTATACTGCTTTTCTTGTTTAAAAGTTCAATCAGAAACTTACATTTGTCACTGCGGTCGGTCTCCGACAAAACATCCCATTCCTCATAGGACAGACGACAAATCTCCAGCCAGGCACTGTCCCTCTTCGACTGAACTTTATAGTTTTTTTCTCTTTTGTCGTACAGACATGTTCTTTCCCTTATATATCTGATGAGTGCTTCATTGTCCACGGCCTCTCTTCGGGTACACATGGTGTATACAGGTCCAAGTATACAGAGCTAACGTATAAAATGAAAGTACTCGTTTTGGGAAGGAGGGGGCTGCCTGTTTAGTGGGGAGGACCTGGGTAAATTCCATGTGGCTTCTGGGTAAATTCCTTTCTGCTTCCTGTAAAGTTGCCTTTAAAATAGGGTGACCAGACATCCCCGGTTTTAGGGGACAGTCCCCGGATTGAGGACACTGTCCCCGGACCAAGTCTGTCCCCGGTTTTGTCCCCGGATTGGATTTGAACAGGGGCTGGGGCAATTTCAAAGACAGTCAGTGCAGAATTAAAAAAAAAATTCTGAATCACACCCCCCCCCCCCCCCCGCGCTCCTCCGCTCCTACTAGCTTAGGGAGGTGTATTTTTTCCAATATCTGTGCCCCTTTCTGATGATCATGTGCTATCCCGGAGGGAATATTTCTTCAGTTTCGGGTGCATGCCCATTTAGCTCCGCTCGTATGTTCTTCTGCCTTGGCTCAAGTCCCGGCCAGCCATCTGCCTGTTTATCTCCTTGCCTTCCCTAGCGGAGTGATCTTCCTCAGCTCCCCACCCAGTGGTGTATTTAGGTTTTGTGCTGCCCTAGGCCTGACTAAACTCATGCACCACTAATTTAAATACGGCCCACCCTTCCTGTCAAGGACACGCCCCTTCCTTTTTAAGACCCTCCCTGTCATCTGTAAACCACACCCCTTCCACTTTAGGCTCCACCTTTTCTTTTTAGAGCTCCACCTCTTCCTCTCTGAATTAGCACACACAATCACACACCATTCACTCCATATTTACATCAATCACTCCAAAATGAAACTGACATGATGATGTTTTTAATAACTTAGATAACTTTAATTAACTTAACCACTTCTCTACTGTGCACGAAAACCCCCTTCCTGCCCAAGCTATTTTTCAGCTTTCAGCGCTGTCACACTTTGAATGACAATTGCGCGGTCGTGCGACGTGGCTCCGAAACGAAATTTGTGTCCTTTTTTTCCCACAAATAGAGCTTTCTTTTGGTGGTATTTGATCACCTCTGTGTCAGGGTCACCTGTGGCCAGGTGACAGATGCACACCGTAGGGGGACAGGAGTGCACCGCGAGGTAGTGAACCCTATGGCTGGCTTCTGTGGGTAGGAAACTGGGTGGTTGTGGAAAGCGGGACCAGAGGAGCACAACCGGGATCCCAACGGAAGCGAGAGCCAAGATTCCCCAGGGCGCGGAGTCTAAGACCCAGCTGGTCTTCTCCAGGGCCTCTAGTGGTGAGGATGTTACGCTGCAGGCTGGGACCAGGTCGCGGCCCCTGGAGTTTCCTAGCTCACGCCCCGTAGGATAAGGGGAAGCAGCAGCACACGATAGAGAGAACCGAATAACAAGCCGAAGGTCAGGGGCCACAAGCAGACAAAGATAACGAAGAACGAGCCGAAGGTCAAGGGTCACGAGCAGACAGGGATGGTCGGGGACAAGCCAATAACGTAACAGAGAGACAGACGTAGCACACGGCAGGCAGGAACCCAAACACACAATGCCTAACAAACACGTTGATCAGCAAAGCAGGCTTGCAGTGCACAGGTTAATATAGTGTTCAGTGATAGGGCCTGGGGTGGAGTCAGGCTGGGAGGAGATTATAAAGGAAGCCAGATGAAGGAGGTCTGGTCTCTAGATGAACACATGAGGAGGAAGGTAAGATGGCAGACAGACATTAATGCATATCCATGACAGTACCCTCCCTCTTATGGGCCCTCCCCCGCCTGGACCCAGGCTTAAAGGGAAATCTCTGATGAAACCTTCTCAACAGATGAGGTGCAGCGACATCAGATGCAGCGATCCAAGACGCCTCCTCAGGACCAAAACCTCTCCAATGCACAAGGTACTGAAGAATGCCTCTGCAGAGCCGAGAATCCAGAACTTGTCTAACCTCGTACTTAAAATTATCCTCAGAGACCGAAAACGAGGTAGGGAGATGACAAGAAGATCTATTGAGGACCAAAGGCTCTCTAGGAATAAGCAAGGGCATGAGAGGATCAACAGGAATCTGAGGAGGGTCCCCTAGACCCTTAAAGGGGAACTGGTCATCTTGCACAGGACCATCAGACTGGGCAGATGTCAGTGGAACCCTGAAGTCAGGTTGGTTAGAAGGTGACATGTCGCCGGAGTCAAGCTGAATAGCTGAAGGACAAGCAGAATGTCCCGAACAAGAAAAAGTAAGAGGCTCACTGGGCATGGGCTGGACTGGCATAACTAGTACAGAGGCAGAGTGAATAGCTGAGTCAGGTGTAGCGACTACCTGAATCGCATCGCAAGACGTAGCGACTGCAGGACTTGTAGACAAGCTAGCCTGGCTGTGCGTCCAAGGGTGGTTAGGGACAGAGAAATGTAAATGGTTATGCAACCTGGAATGAATGACCGGCTCAGATTCACAGGGGGCAACCTTGGGTAGACAGGAGGAGGAACAGGAGGGACCCCAAGCCAGGATCTGTCCAGTAGTCCAGTCCACATGAGGAGAATGGAGCTGTAACCATGGGAGACCCAAAATTATAGGCGTTGAGGCCTTGGGTAAGATAAGGAAGGATATCCACTCCTGGTGGAGTGTCCCTACCGACATCTTAACAGGGAGGGTCTGGAAGCGGATAGGTCCCCCTGGGAGAACAGTACCATCAATCGCCAAGACCACCAATGGCGTGGTGAGGGGCAAAAGAGTAAGTCTCATGGACGATGCGATTTCCCAGTCCATGAAATTACCAGCGGCTCCGGAATCCAGATATGCTGAGACCGAATGAGAAGAAGCACCAACATGAAGGAACACAGAAAGCAGAAGACGAGAAGGGGAAGGTGATATTTCTGGGTCCAATACTCCACTTTCCAGATGAAGTGGACCCGAACGTTTTTCTGGACAAAGAGAGCAAGTGTCACGAAAATGACCTTTGCCCCCACAGTAAAGACACAGACCAAGAGTTCTGCGCCTAGCACGTTCCTCGGGGGATAGCCTGGTCCGACCCAGCTGCATGGGTTCCTCAGCTGGTAGGAGATGCTCTACGGGTCGAAGAGAGGGGAGCTCAGGCTGACTAAGAACCAAGGAGTGCTGGCGTTGCTTTTCTAAGGTCCTCTCCTGAAAGCGAATATCGATCTGGTTACACAAGGAGATAACGCCGGCCAGATCAGTGGGGATGGTTCTTCCTGCTAATTCATCCTTCACTCTATCAGACAGGCCATGCAAAAAGGTTGCGACTAAGGCCTCATTGTTCCAGCTCAACTCAGCCGACAGTATGCGGAAATGAAGGGCATACTGTCCCACAGAAGCAGACTCTTGGCGGAGACGTAAAAGGGCGCTGGCCGCTGAAGAGACACGAGCCGGTTCTTCGAAGATATTCCGAAAAAGTTTCAAGAAGCCAGACAGGCTAGAAACCACTGGATCATTCAGTTCCCACAGAGGGGCTGCCCAGGCTAAAGCTTCACCAGAGAGGAGGGAAATGATATAGGCTACCTTAGCCCGATCAGACAGGAAGTTTTGGGGCTGGAGCTCAAAATGAATCGTGCATTGGCTAAGGAACCCCCTGCAAGCCTTGGAGTCCCCAGAGAAACGGGACGGAGCTGGCAGTTGTAGTGAGTGTGTGGCTGCGACTGGTGCAATAGGTGCAGCCGCTGATTGTATTTGAGGTTGTGGATTCAGGGTTCCCAAGGAGGCCTGAAGCTGCTCGAAGCGAGAAGCCAGATCCTGGAGGAATCGCATCACCTGGGTCTGATTTGATTCCTGGGTCTCAAGTCTGCGAACTATGCCCTGCAATGGATCATCCGCGGGAAGCGGGATGTCAGCCGGGTTCATGGCTGATCAAACTGTCAGGGTCACCTGTGGCCAGGTGACAGATGCACACCGTAGGGGGACAGGAGTGCACCGCGAGGTAGTGAACCCTATGGCTGGCTTCTGTGGGTAGGAAACTGGGTGGTTGTGGAAAGCGGGACCAGAGGAGCACAACCGGGATCCCAACGGAAGCGAGAGCCAAGATTCCCCAGGGCGCGGAGTCTAAGACCCAGCTGGTCTTCTCCAGGGCCTCTAGTGGTGAGGATGTTACGCTGCAGGCTGGGACCAGGTCGCGGCCCCTGGAGTTTCCTAGCTCACGCCCCGTAGGATAAGGGGAAGCAGCAGCACACGATAGAGAGAACCGAATAACAAGCCGAAGGTCAGGGGCCACAAGCAGACAAGGATAACGAAGAACGAGCCGAAGGTCAAGGGTCACGAGCAGACAGGGATGGTCGGGGACAAGCCAATAACGTAACAGAGAGACAGACGTAGCACACGGCAGGCAGGAACCCAAACACACAATGCCTAACAAACACGTTGATCAGCAAAGCAGGCTTGCAGTGCACAGGTTAATATAGTGTTCAGTGATAGGGCCTGGGGTGGAGTCAGGCTGGGAGGAGATTATAAAGGAAGCCAGGTGAAGGAGGTCTGGTCTCTAGATGAACACATGAGGAGGAAGGTAAGATGGCAGACAGACATTAATGCATATCCATGACACTCTGCGGTTTTTATTTTTTGCGCTATAAACAAAAGAAGAGCGTCCAGTTTGGAAAAAAAAACACTATTTTTTACTTTTTGCTATAATAAATACCCATTTTTTTTTAAAATAAAATTTTCCTCAGTTTAGGCCGATACGTATTCTTCTACATATTTTTGGTAAAAAAAAAAAATCGCAATAAGCGCGTATTGATTGGTTTGCGCAAAAGTTATAGCGTGTACAAAATAGGGGATAGATTTATAGCATTTTTATTTTTTAAATTTTTTTTTAGTAATGGCGGCGATCTGCGATTTTTTATTGTGACTGCGATATTGCGGCGGACACATCGGACACTTTTGACACATTTTTGGGACCATTCACGTTTATACAGCGATCCCTGCTATAAAAATGCATTGATTACTGTATAAATTTGATTGGCAGGGAAGGGGTTAACCACTAGGGGGCGGGAAGGGATTAAATATGTTCCCTCAAAGTGTTCTAACTGTGGGGGGAGGTGACTGACTGGGGGAGGTGACCGATGGTTGTCCCTATGTACAAGGGACACACCATCGGTCCCCTCTCCCTCACAGGACGTGGATCTCTGTGTTTACACACAGAGATCCACTTTCCTGCTCGTTTCCCGGGCAATCGCGGGTGCCCGGCGGCAATCGCGGCCGCCGGGCACGCGCACCGGGGCCTTGTGAACGCGGTGGGCGCGCGCGCCGCTGGCGGCGAGCGCGCGCCTCCTAGCTCGTTTTAAAGGGAGGACGTCATATGACGTCCTCCCAGAACGAGAGTATCCTCCGCCCGCCGTCAATTGACGGTGGGCGGGGGACAAGTGGTTAAAATATAGATATAAACTGAAATAAGTGCAAATTGCAATAAATCCATCATGAAACTGACATGATGATGTTTTTTTTAATAACTTATGTAACTTTAAACTAATATAGAACTATTTTAAACTGAAATAAGTGCAAATTGTTGAATCAGAGAGGATGGCAAAATCAAACTAAAGTGGCTTTCGCCGAACTCTCTGTGTGGCAAAGCTGTTGATAAGCTCATCGTAGTCCAAAGATTTTGTGAGTTCTGACTCAATTGCCAACACAGCCAGTGAGTTCAATCTTTCCTCTCCCATTCTGGATCGCAAGTAGTTCTTTACACGTTTCAAAGTTGAGAAAGAATGCTCAGCTGAGCAGTTAGTTGCTGCTGTGCATAAAAACATTCTGAGAGCAATGTCTACATTTGGGTAAATACTTTCCAATCCTCTCTCTCTTATCACTTGGGACATAGCTAGAACAGAGGTATGTTCTGCAGAAGAACTTAGGAGATATGAACGAAAGTGGAGGCACTCATCAAAAAACACTCCTGTTCCAAGTCCTTGCTGTAGGAAGAACAAAGCTCTGTAGCATGTTGTGATATTGCTGATGGCTCAATTTTTGCGAGGTCCGTAATGAATTTAAACTTTCCAAAGAAAGAGTCGTATGCAGTTTTTCTTCTCTCAAGTTCAGCAACCAAGTTGTCACAAATTACATAAAAGGTGTTGATCCGGTACTTTTCTTGAGCTTCCTCTTCTTGCGTCTTGCTGGAAGTTGCTGAGCTTTTTCTTGCTTGCATACCTTTCCTCTTAACCTCATAATCCTTGACACTCGATTTTTCTATTGCAGTAGCTTCGTAAGTAAGGAACATTTCTCTGGTGTCTCGAACAAACTGGATCAGTGACTCATATAATTCCACCACAATTCCAACATCAATGGCAATGCTTTGTATTTTTTTGCTAACTGCACCAAATCTTTCCAGGATAGTACCCCACAAACCACTCATAAGTGCAGTCTCCAGACGTTGCAGTTTTTTTAGAAGACCTTCTGCTTCCTTGCATGTTCCTGGTGACTCTGCTGTATTTTCCTTAATTTTTGTTAAAGCTTGGACTACTTGAGTCCAGTTCCGATTTAAGCTCCGACAGGCATCTTCCCTGGCGGACCACCGTGTGTCAGATAGTCTCTTTAAAGCTAGAGTGTTGGGCACAGATGACAAGTGTTCTTGTAAAATCTCCCATCTGTGAGTAGAAGAAGTAAAAAAGGTATAAAGGTACTGTAGGACACAAAAGAATCCACAGGCTTCATTGCAACTTTCAGCAGCATGCTTTCCTACTAGGTTTAAAGAGTGTGCAGAGCATGGAATGTACACAGCAAGTGGGTTTCTTTCAAGAATTCTGGCTTGCAAGCCTCTATATTGACCAGACATATTGCTGGCGTTGTCATATGACTGACCACGACAGTTGGCAATATCAAGGCCATATGACTTAGGAGTGGAAAGGACCACTTCAGCCAGTTTTTCTGATTTATGTCCAGGATTTGGGATGAAGCGTAGAAAGCGTTCAATTGGTAAACCATCTTCCTTGACGTACCTTAAGATGAAGGCCAGCTGATCCGTGTGGGAGCTATCCGGTGTTGAATCGACACTGATAGAAAAATACTTTGCAGCCTTTGCCTCCTGAACTATCTGCTTTGTAACATTATCAGCCATTAGCTGAATAAACTGCTCACATGTAGCAAATGAGAGATAGGATGTGGTTCCTTTTCCTGCATTGCCATAACGGGCAATATGTTCGGCTATAAATGGATTAAATTCTGAAAGAAATTCAATCATCATCATGTAGTTTCCGTTGTGTGTGGAACCAAAACGGTCATCTTTCCCTCTGAAAGCAAGTCCTCGAGTGCCAAGTGCCTTAACGGCAGCAACAACTCTTTTTAAAACATTTCTCCAATATTGGATTTCATCGGAAAGCTGTTTTGTAAGTCTCTCATCAATTCTTCCCGATATACATGTTCTTGATTTTAAAGAGAGCACGCAGGATTTGTGTTCAGCTGAATGCTCATGTTCATTTAATCGCGCTGTGCCATTTTTCCAGTCATTGAAACCACTCTCTGCCAACTGGGATTTGCCACCAAACAAGCGGCATGGAGCACAAAACACTACTCCTTTGCTTTGGGAGTAAACCAAATAGCTCCTTTGTTGTTTTTCTCCATTAAAATTGTTTTTTTGAAACAGGTGTTTAGTTAGCACCCTAGCTTTGTCAGCATAGAGCCTTCTAGACTGTGTGACGTCCAGATTCTCATTTTGTAAGATTCCATATTTAGCCACATGGTCTTGGGTAGAATCATTTAGAACCCATTCAGCAGGGTCAGAGCTCACTCCTAATAGTACAACAGGATCATCAAATTCTTTTGAACTTGAAGGTCGTTCTGCACCAGATTCATAAGCTTCAGTTTCATTGATAATACTGCTGGTTGCTTCTGATGTTTCATAACTGCAGGTAGCTACTTGATCATCAGCTACATCTTCCTCCACCTCCTCACCCTGCTCAGTACTAGAAGGAGCGACAGGTTTTGTGAAAAATAGATTAATTTTTCCTGTCTGTTCAATCTCCTTGGTTTGTTTGTCGCGCATAATTTTGGCATTTTTTCTGTACTCTGCTCCGCTTAGCCTTTTTCTCCCATCACTCATGGATGTTAAGGCCCAACTACACAGCAAGTCACTAATGGTGACAGGATCACTCCTTTTTGTCCAGGCAAGATACCTGCGTTGCTCTCATCTACATATAAAAATAAAACACAGACATGGGTGGTACCGTGGTACCATATACCGTATTTTTCGGACCATAAGGCGCATTTAAAATCCTTTAACTTTCTCAAAAATCGACAGTGCGCCTTATAGTGCGGTGCGCCTAATCTATGGTTGGATTGAGCATTACGGCCATCGTAGTCAGGAGGTACGGCAATCGTAGTCAGTAGAGGTGTGCGCATTCATTCGTTCATTTTCTATACCCGCTGCCCCAAAAATGGCTCCTGGTAAGAGACATGCTTATGAAGCGGATTTTAAACTCAACGCTGTCAGTCACGCAGTACAACATGGAAATAGAGCAGCTGCGAGAGAATTCAACATTAATGAATCAATGGTACGGAAGTGGAGGAAGCAAGAAGACGCCCTGCGCCAGGTAAAGAAGACCAAACTGAGTTTCCGAGGGCACAAAGCGAGGTGGCCACAGTTGGAGGACAAAATCGAACAGTGGGTTATTGAACAGAGAACCGCAGGTAGAAGCGTTTCTACTGTCTCTATTCAACTCAAAGCAACAGCGATAGCAAGCGACATGAAGATCAACGACTTTCGAGGAGGTCCTTCTTGGTGCTTCAGTTTTATGAAAAGGCGTAATCTCTTCATCCGCACAAGAACTACTATTTCGCAGCAACTGCCAAAGGATTACAAAGAAAAGCTGGCCATTTTCCGCACCTACTGCACGAACAAGATCAATGAAAAGAAGATTCGGCCAGAACACATCACCAACATGGACGAGGTCCCCCTTACGTTTGATATCCCCGTAAACCGTACTGTCGAGAAAACAGGGACCAGTGCGGTATCTATTCGCACTACAGGAAACGAGAAGTCATCCTTCACTGTAGTTCTCGGTTGCCAGGCTAATGGCCAGAAACTACCACCCATGGTCATTTTCAAGAGAAAGACTTTGCCAAAAGAAAAGTTTCCGGTTGGCGTCATCATCAAGGCTAACCCAAAGGGCTGGATGGACGAGGAGAAGATGAGTGAGTGGCTTAGAGAGGTTTACGTCAAGCGACCGGATGGCTTTTTCCACCAATCTCCGTCCCTATTGATCTGCGATTCCATGCGCGCCCATCTGACCGATTCTGTCAAAGCCCAAGTGAAGAAAACAAATTCGTTGCTTGCCGTCATTCCGGGTGGATTAACCAAAGAACTCCAGCCGCTAGATATTGGTGTCAACAGGTCGTTTAAAGTTAAATTGCGAGCTGCGTGGGAGCATTGGATGACAGAAGGCGAACACACATTCACCAAGACAGGAAGGCAACGCCGGGCAAGTTACGCCACTATCTGCCAGTGGATCGTGGATGCCTGGGCAAAGGTATCAGTCTCCAGTGTCATCCGAGCTTTCAGGAAGGCCGGAATCATCACTGAACAGCTAGGTAACAGCAACGAGACTGACTCGGATAATGATGATAACGATGATAACGATGAGAGGGATCCGGGCATGCTTGATGCCGAAATCGCCCAACTGTTAAACTCAGACACCGAAGATGAGGAATTTGATGGATTTGAGGTAGAGGAATAAACTGAAAAAGTGAGTGTATTGTTTTGTATTTTATATAACTGAAAAATGTTGAGAGTTATTGTAATTGTGAAAGAGTTGAATAAAGTTTGACTTTTCAGAGTTTTGTTTCATTTTTTTGTTTCATTTAATGCGCCTTATAACCCGGTGCGTCTTATGTACGAACATAAACTCATTACCAGTCGATCATTGATGTTGCGCCTTATAACCCGGTGCGCCTTATAACCCGGTGCGCCTTATGGTCCGAAAAATACGGTAGCTACTTTCAATATATTGTTAGCCAATCACTAAGGGTGGTAAAGTATAAATAAACACCTACATCCTGCCTCAAAGTGATGAGTCCTATCACTCTTGAACAGACTGTACATGCGGAGATCAGTAAGATCTCCGCATGTACAGATGCCCAGAGTTTCTCATGGCTGTGACAGCAAGTCACAACCAAGCCTTAAAGTGATTGTAAAGTCTCTGTTTTTTTCCCCATAAAAAATAACAAACATGTTATACTTTCCTGCTCTGTGCAGTGGTTTTGCACAGAGCAGCCCAGATTCTCCTCTTCTCGGGTTCTTCTTCTGTGCTCCTGGCCCCTCCCTCCTGCTGGATGCCCCCAACCAGCTTGCTATGGGGGCACCCGAGCCGAGTCACAGCTCCCTGTGTCCATTCAGACACAGAGCAATGGCCCGGCCCTGCCCCATCCCTCTCTTGATTGGCTGACTGACTTTATTTGACAGCATCAGGAGCCAATGGCGCCAATGGCACCTCTACTGTATCTCAACCAATCAGGAGGGAGAATCTCAGGAGGCTGAGACACTCGTGGACATCACTGGACAGAGATGGGGCTCAGGTAAGTATTAGGGGGGCTGCTACACGCAGAAGGCTTTTTATCTTAATGCATAGTATGCATAAAGATAAAAAAAACATCTGCCTTTACAATCCCTTTAAGTGATAGCTGACCCCAGTGCATGCTGGGATCAGCCGTCTCTGGGCTAACTGCCTCCTACCTGGATGCCCCTGCAGTGGGACAGCCAGTAATAGCCATAGATCAGATAGCCATTATGACATTTAGTCACTTTCACTATCTGATATGAATGGCAAGCCAATTTTAAACTTTGGCTTGCCATGTCCACTTCTGACAGAGAACTTTAAGACCCCTTTCACACTGATAGCGCTCCACGTTAGCGGAAAAGCGCCGCCAGTTTTAGTGGCGATATTCGGCTGCTAGCGGGGTGCTTTTAACCCCCGCTAGCGGCCTAAGAATGGGTTAAATGCGCCTGAAAAGCGCCGCTGCCGAATCGCTTTGCAGCCGCTTTGGCAGCGCTACCCATTGATTTCAATGGGCAGGGCAGTTAAGGAGCGCTGTATACACCGCTCCTCCACTGCCCCAAAGATGCTGCTTACAGGACTTTTTCTAACGTTCTGCAAGTGCACCGACCCAGTGTGAAAGCACTCTGGCTCTCACACTGGGGCTGCAGGGGAGGCATTTTTCATTGTGACCACTGTAAAAATGAATACCTTATGTCATTATCTGCATCTGAGCTGCAGTTAAATTCAACTAAAAAACATTAAAAAAAAAAAATATATATATATACATATACACACACACATATACAATACAAATATGCATATTATAAAAAAATTAATGATTTAATAACTACAAGAATTAACAATGAGAAATTCAGTTTTGAGATCATATCAAGTTCTGACATTATAATATGCATTGCACATTGTACAGTATGTTGTAGAGAAGAAATATACTACCGATCTTAGCTAATACGTAAGATATTATCTGGGAATTTGTTTTAGTTAACCGATTGCCGGCGTATACTGTACATAAATGGTGGCAAGGCAGAATCACGTTCCTGTACGTGATTCTGCACTTCCGGGTCTGGGGCGCAGACATGCGTGCCCCTGGCAACCCGCTCCCACTGTGATTGAACACAGCGGGAGATAATCAGCGGGTCTGGCGAACTCAATGTCCCCCGGGCCCACCGATCACTCGGGAGAGAAGCAGAACGACGGTCTGCCTATGTATTCAAGGCAGATTGCTGTTCTGTCAGTAGGGAAGGCATACCTCCCAACTTTTTGCAAAAGGAATGAGGGACACCTATTTGCACTGGGAAACACTTTCTGAATGATAAAAAGTACATGTTATATACAATTATATAGATCAGACCAAAATTAGGGACAAATGAAGAAGACAGAGGGACTTTGCTCCAAATCAGGTACAGTTGGGAGCTATGGAAAAACAGGAACACGGATGTCTGCCTTCCCATACAATGCAGGACTCAAAAGCCACTAAAAAGGCCTTAAGAGTTACTCGTCACCACCCAACCCCTACCCTGCCCCGCCGCTAAACATGCCCTCGTAAATTATCTCATGAAATTACACTGTTAAATGTTTTACACAGAATTAAGTTCCAAAAAAAATTATTAACAACAACTTTAACAATATCAACTTAAAGCATATCAGTACCCATCAGTGCAGCCTCATCAGTGGCCATCAGTGCCGCCTATTAATGATCATCAGTACAGTCATATTAGTGCAGCCCCATCTGTGCCCATATCAGTGCTGCCTTATCAGTGCAGCGCAGGCTCATTAATGCACATTAGTGCAGCTTATCAGGGGCCACCAGTGCCACCATTTCCCATGATGCCCATGCACTTTGCAGTGTAGTGGAGCATCATGGGAAATGTAGTTCCAAAACATCTGGGGTGCTAAGGGGTGCCAAGTGACAATTGATGGGCACAGTGGCTGCGTTTGATGGCACAGTGGTGACAATTGATGGCACAGTGGTGACAATTGATGGGCACAGTGGCTGCGTTTGATGGCACAGTGGTGACAATTGATGGGCACAGTGGCTGCGTTTGATGGCACAGTGGTGACAATTGATGGCACAGTGGTGACAATTGATGGGCATAGTGGCTACGTTTGGCACAGTGGCGACAATTGATGGGCACAGTGGCTGCGTTTGATGGCACAGTGGCGACAATTGATGGCACAGTGGTGACAAATGGCACAGTGGTGATAATTGATGGGCACAGTGGCTGCGTTTGATGGCACAGAGGCGACAATTGATGGCACAGTGGTGACAAATGGCACAGTGGTGATAATTGATGGGCACAGTGGCTGCGTTTGATAGCACAGTGGCGACAATTGATGGCACAGTGGTGACAAATGTCACAGTGGTGATAATTGATGGGCACAGTGGCTGCGTTTGATGGCACAGTGGCGACAATTGATGGCACAGTGGTGACAAATGGCACAGTGGTGATAATTGATGGGCACAGTGGCTGCGTTTGATGGCACAGAGGCGACAATTGATGGCACAGTGGTGACAAATGGCACAGTGGTGATAATTGATGGGCACAGTGGCTGCGTTTGATGGCACAGTGGAGACAATTGATGGCACAGTGGTGACAAATGGCACAGTGGTGATAATTGATGGGCACAGTGGCTGCGTTTGATGGCACAGTGGCGACAATTGATGGCACAGTGGTGACAAATGGCACAGTGGTGATAATTGATGGGCACAGTGGCTGCGTTTGATGGCACAGTGGCGACAATTCATGGCACAGTGGCAACAAATGGCACAGTGGTGATAATTGATGGGCACCCGTCACAGTAGCTGCGTTTGATGGCACAGTGGTGACTGCTAGTAATACTAAAGCTGCCTGGGTAAACAAGTTTTTATATTGGTCCTGTTATAATCCATCTATTATAGATGGATTATAACAGGACCAATTTAAAAACTTGTTTACCCAGGCAGCTTTATATATGCCTCATCAATTTTGTACCTGCTGTCTTGAGGTGAGGGTTCCCGCCGTCGTCCTCCTCTCTCTCTCTCGCTCCTCCTCCTCTGGTTACGTAGAAACGGAACTACGTCCCCACGCCACCCCGAGCTGGAAAGCAGGTGCCATGATGCCGCGCGGAGGCAGTCGCTCCTCCCCCCCCTCCAGCCAAGCACCCAGGCCATACTGCCAATGATAGCATGGGATAGGCCTGGATAGCACTTGGTCTCGGGACTCGCTGTATCTGATCTGAGCGAGGGCGGCCGCGGGAAGCTATCAGCTATGTTGACTCATACATAGCTGATAGCTTCCCGCGGCCGCCCTCGCTCAGATACAGCCTTCCGAGACCGAGTGCTATCATGGATGGGTAAGTATGTATTATGGATGCTTCCCGCGGCCGCCCCCCGCTCATACTGTATGAGAGGGGGGCGACCGCGGGAAGCATCTATAATACATACTTACCCATCCATGATAGCACTCGGTCTCGGAAGGCTGTATCTGAGCGAGGGCGGCCGCGGAAAGCTAATGTATGTACGAGTGGGGGGCGGCGGCGGCCGCGGGAAGCATCCATGCAATACATAGTATAGTAGACACTAGACAGTACTACTCCATGATAGCACTGGGGACGCGAGGCTGCCTGTATCTCAGCGGGAAGCGGCCGCGCGAAGCAATGAAAGCGGGAGGCGGCTACGGGAAGATGGAAATAAGCAGGAGGACGGCTCAGGGGGGGTTTTCGTGGGGTGGGTTTTCGTGGGGGGGGGCGGCTTTTTTGCCGCCCCCCGCAAAGTGCCGCCCTAGGCCTAGGCCTTGTCGGCCTAGGCCAAGACACAGCTCTGTCCCCACCCAGTAGTAGCCGGGGCCCAGAGAGTGAGACTTGACAGGCTGTGAGGTGGGTGGCGGCGGCGACGGGCAGAGAGTCGCTGATTGCCGCAATTACTAGTAAAAAAAAAATATGACCCCGGATTTCATTTAAAAAATCTGGTCACCTTACTTCAAAATGAACACTGATCAGACTTCTAAGCGACTTCCATTGAAATCAATGGGTACAGGTCGCCTAGCATTCGCCTAGAAGTCTGATTGAAGTAGTACAGGAACCTTTTTTGAAGTCGAGCGACTGCAGTCGTGTACATTAAAACATCTCCATTCAGTTCAATTAGTTTTAAAAATAGCGCGACTTGGGGCAACTCGGGGTGACCCGAAGTCGCGTCCGGAGTCGCCCCTGTGTGAACCGAGCCTTAGGGGAAAATGCTTAAAATGCAGAAAGAAATGTATCTATTCAAAGGCAGAACAGAAGGGAGAATTCTATAATGTGAGATCCAATTATGTGTCTGTGCACTAACAATTGGTGATAACTCTTTCTTACGATCAATATCAAATGCCTTTTTTCCTTCACTGTTGCTTGCTAAAACGAACTAGACCTTAATCAGCTGTTCTTTCAAACACTTGGGCATGAGGGAGTCGTGCTATGTGAGTGACAGAGGGCCTATTTGCAGTTTGCATAGATTTTATAATGTGAGATGAGGAAGATCTATGTTCTGCGGTGCTTTATAAAATTATTGATCTGCTTTGGTGACCACTTCAATGCCATTATGCTTGCAGTACTTTGAAACATAGTGCTAACACATAACAGCAAAATAACATTTTTATAATAGCATCAATATAACAATGAAACCATATGTGTGGAAGGCATTATATATACTCTACAATTTCAATACAAAGTGCCACAATAATACTGCTAATTTTCATGTTCTTCATCTGCCTTCCTTTTGATAATTTTTCAATATCATGATATAGATTTGTATACCAATATGCCAAATTGCATGGCTGTTAATTTATTTTTCAGTAGCTACAGTAAACATATTGTTCCCTGTGGCTTCTTACATATGAGTTCCAAGCAAACTGCTAGCTCTGCACACCTCTAATGCCACGTACACACCACCGTTTTTCATGATGAGAAAAATGCCATTTTATAAAATGGTCATTAAAAGCGATCATGTGTAGGCTCCAGAGCATTTTTCTCGATGCGAAAAATGGCCATTAAAAATTTAGAACATGCTCTAATTTTTCTCGTCGTTTTTCATGTCGTTGTTTTTCTCGTCGTGAAAAACGTCCGTGTGTACGCTTTAATGACGGCAAAAAAACGCGCATGCTCAGAAGCAAGTTATGAGACGGGAGCGCTCATTCTGGTAAAATTAGCGTTCGTAATGGAGATAGCACATTCGTCATGCTGTAACGGACTGAAAAGCACAGAGGCTGAAAAGCGCAAATCGGCTAACACCAAACTTTTACTAACACGCGGTAACACAAAATCAGCAAAAGCAGTCCAAAGGGTGGCGCCATCCGAATGGAACTTCCCCTTTATAGTGCCGTCGTATGTGTTGTCGAACATGTTGTACGTCACCGCGCTTTGCTCGAGCATTTTTTTTCACGATATTGTGTAGGCAAGGCAGGCTTAAAAAGAATTACGTCGAGAAAAACGTTGTTTTTTACAATGACATTAAAAACGGCCGTATGTACGCGGCATAAAGTGCATTGAAATTGCAATGACTGCCTATGTTGGGTTTGCAATTTCTGTTCACTTTAGTAGTACTTAAAGAGCATTTGAAGGTCTTCCTGACTTTGCTTCTTGTACATAGTTTTTCCTAACTGCTCCTCCTGTGCATAAGCCATAAGGCTGGTTGGATGAGGTGGTGTGATGAACAGATGAACAACCCAATGCCTAGGTTAGAAACTATTGCTGGTGAGTGTTCTTTTTTGCATTTAGCAGACCCTATTTCTTTAGGGTAAGCAGGTATTAGCAGTACTTGGTTACCACAAGGTCTTAGAACATAATAGTTCTTGGCCAGATATACGGAATGAATGAGACAAGAGTACCTGTAGTCCCAGGGCTGGTAAGGCAGAAGACAGTGGCTGGTAGCATAATCCTGGGATAGTCCAAGAACAGCACAGGTAGCAGGCAGGCATAATCCAGTAGATAGTTCCAAGGCCAGGAAGGATCTTGCAAGCGTAATTTAGTAACCAGTCCACAGTAAAGTTCAGGTGGAAATCCAAAAGAGTCATCCAGGTACAAAGCAGGGATTAGTATGGATGAAATCCAATTGACAAAGCTGTATTGCGATGAACTGGAAAGAACCTAATGCCCCTACGATTTCAATGTGGTTAAATAAAGTTAGAAGAGTGGGACTAATGCAGAAGCTCCTACCAATAATGTTGGAGGGAAAAAAACAAATCCAAGAGATATGGGTACCATGGGAGCAATTAGCAAAATCAGAAGAAGGGAAAAGGTTATTAAGAAGAGTAAAGAGAAAAGTTTTTTGTTTTTTTTTGTTTGTGTGAGTTTGTCGGTTTGTTTAATGTCCTTATGCGTATAGCAGGGACAAAGGAAGGAGGAGAAAGGGGTCGAAGGGAGGGGCTGGGGGGAGGTTCAGGGGAGTAGAGGGGAAGAAGGGGGAAAGATTAAAAAAAAAAAAAAGAAGGGGGAGGTAACAGGAACAAGAGGCCAGAAGAAGATATTAAAATAATGAAAGTTGGAGGCATTGTGGGCGGAGCTCTGAAGATGGCTGCTTGAGCCAGTAGCTCCTCACCACTCCAGCACAGCGGCGCCCATAACTCCAGTTCTACTGAACGAAATTTGGAACCACTGGTATCCACAGAACCCCCAGACTCCCGGGCACCCCCCATCTATAAATAATAATTTTTACGGCTCAATGGAAGCCGCAACGGCCGATCGAAATTCCGCCCGAAAATCCAAGATGGCCGCCGAGTCACAGATTGTTTGTGACAGTGCTGAGGTAAATTCAAAGGGAATTAATATGGCAGATCTGATAGCCCAACAATGTTCCTCACACGCATCTGGCTTTATTATACAGACTATCTCTCCATCTCATCCCCCTCATGAATCCCTGAGGGAACATTTTCAGGAGAACTCAGCATTAACCCCTTTGGCTAATCCTATTATGGATTGTCCTGTCAGCTCTCTGGCCAATACATCTACATTTTCTATGGCCAACTTGTACCAGACCCTGGCTGAATTACTTGATAGGGGCCTCTCTCAAACTGCGGCTAAAATCACGGGAGAATTAAAGGCTGATTTTCAGAATTTAGGAGCCAGAATTGAGAACATAGAGTGTAAGTTGGATCAAACAGTGTCCGCCACAAATCAAAATGCAGAACAAGTCCATTTTATTCAAGAACAATTAGATACAGCTTTGTCTAGGATCGACAATTTGGAAAATAGGTCCAGGAGATATAATATCCGTATTAGAGGACTTCCAGAAACCATAACTGACATCCCGGCAGCGATTCAAAATATGATTCAATCCCTAATCCCAGAAATTCCACAAGACCGCCTGGAGCTAGATAGAGCACATAGGGCCTTAGGTCCTCTAAGGAAAGATGGTCTACCGAGAGACATAATAATTAAACCCCATTTTTATGCGATAAAGGAGGAAATTATGAGCAAGGCGCGAAATATGTCTATGATTCTATGCCTGGGTCATAAAATCCAATTATATGCAGACCTCTCTCCCTCTACAATGCAACGCAGACGTGCAATGAAGCCTCTACTTCTAGCCCTCATACAAAAAGACATTAAATACAAGTGGGCATTCCCATTTGCAGTAAAATTATCTTACAAAGGGAAGAATCATTCCTTTTCTACTTTTCCTGACGGCGAAAAACTGTTATTGAATCTCAAGATCGTCACTCAAGAAAATGACATGGACACTTCTCGAAGTGGCCCACAATCTTCAAAGAGACCGAACCCTACCAGCCCTCAATCTCCCTTGTGGACCAGGGCAAGAACCAAGAAAGCCAAAGACAATGGTCCCGCTTGAAGAGACCCAAGCTCACAATTTATACTTTGTACTCCTCGATTCCCATGAGTTCCAGGAAAGATTTATTCTAAGAGTCTGGAACGAATGTTTTTTTTTGTTCTGATTGTTTACATTTTTCCAAAATGTTTTGCAAGGGGTTTTTATCCCCCTCTCAATTTTTCTGAGTTCGATCTACTACTTGTAGAGTTCTTTGTCCAATTTGGGGGGGTGAGACTCTCGCTCCTCTATCCACTTCAGGGGGGAGAAGTGGGGGTCCCTCCGGACAGACCTGAATATGGTAGATCTAGTAAGTCTTTAGTTTTTTTTTAAGGGGCGCCCTGGCTGGGGTGGGTCCCATGTGCTTACACCTTTCTCCTAGAGACTTTGTGGAAGGAATAGCCTTTTCCTTAGGGAACGTGCTTTTCATTTTCTACCTTGGTAGAAGTTTTGGGGAGGAATTTATCCTCCTCGAGATCGTTTTCATCCTTTTTTCGGTTTTTTAAAATTTTAATTACATTTTTTTATTACTGTTTTTCTATGATAATTTTTTACTCTTCTTATTTTTTCCACGTTTTCATTCCTTTTTTCTCCTTTCCTATCTCTAATCCTATTATCACATGCCTGGCAGTTCTGGTTTTTGCAGATTCAATTGAAGGTACCCGCAACATGATCCTTTGGCTTTTGATTACCCGTCTAGAACACTTACAGATCCTGAGGATGGTGTATTGCGGTAAAGTAGATATAGTGGATGACGATGGCAGCTCCCTCCCTGAGTCCCATGGCTGATTCCGTACTAGGTTCACTCAAAATAGCTACACATAATGTTCAAGGCATGAATTCCCCTGTTAAGAGACGCAAACTCTTTGACTCTTATAAATCCCAGGGTATTGACATACTCATGATTCAGGAAACCCATTTCCCTAGGCAATTCAATCCCAGCTTTATACACTCCCGATTCCCACAATTTTTTTTAGCTAATGCCGAAAAGAAAACCAAGGGTGTGGCTATTTGTATTTCAAAATCATGCCAGTTTAGTTTCATATCTGATTTCAAAGATCCTGAGGGCAGGTTTATACTGGTTAAGGGCACAATAGAGGGACGAATATATTCTCTGATTTCATACTATTCCCCCAATTCAGGGCAAGATACATTTTTTCGATTCATCCTGGACACCCTATCTCCTCAATTAGAGGGCACAATCATTTGGGGGGGAGATTCCAATGCAGCATTTGATCAGGGGTTGGACAAATCCAAACCCCCCTCGACCCAATTAACCAGACCCACTAAGATAAGCCTGAAAATAGCTAGACTTTTGCATGATAAAGGCCTAGCTGATGTATGGCGAGAATCTAATCCTTCTATAAGAGATTATACTCATTACTCTCACCCACACAACACCTACTCTAGGATTGACCATATCCTGGTTCCTTCCTATATTCTCCCGGTTGTTATTAAATCAATCATCAAAGACACGGTCCTTTCTGATCACTCCATGGTTGTCATGTTCCTACGCATTAAAACTGGTAGATCAAAGGGGGGTAATTGGAGACTAAATGAGTCTTTACTTTCCGATCCAGCCATACAAATGGAAATAGATAAAGCTCTTCAAGAATACTTCAGCTTTAATGATATAGAAAATGTTTCCGCTGAAGTCCTTTGGGCTGCTCATAAGGCCTTTATTAGGGGCAAGCTTATCCAAATTTCGACAAGAATCAAAAAGGAAAGGGAAGCGGACATTGATAGATTGGAGAGATCATACAGGACCCTGAGAACACAGCATAAAAGGAAACCTTCTCCATCCTTATTGTCTAAGATTGAAAGGAGTAGACTAGAACTCAATTTAGCACTCACTACAAAAGCGGAGAAATCTCTCCGTTGGACAAGTAATAAATTTTATACTCAAACAGGTAAAATAGGTAGAATGTTGGCATCCAAATTGTCTCCTAAAACGAGAGTTTATTCCATACCTAAGATCCGCATTGCTGGACAGGACCCCACGGCTAACCCTGAAAAGATACTAAAGGCTTTTCAGACATTTTATTCCGAACTCTATAGCGACCCTTCAAATATACCCATGAACTCGGTATCCTCATACCTAGATGGCCTCCCTATTCCATCCTTGAATATGGAACATAGAGATATCCTAGAAGCTCCCTTCTCTGTTGAAGAGGTTACAGCAGTAATTCAAGATCTCAGGGCGGGATCAGCCCCGGGAGCTGATGGATTTTCAGCTCCCTACTACAAAGCCTTCAAGGACACCCTTACCCCATATTTAACAAAATTTTTAAATTTTACTACAAGGGGTTCCCAATTAGGTACACAACTTAATACAGCCTACATTACTGTTATACCCAAACCGGATAAAAACCCAGAAGAAGTTTCCAATTATCGCCCTATTTCTTTGATAAATAATGATTTGAAAATTCTCACTAAAATTTTAGCGAATCGCCTCTCCTCTTTTATTACTAAATATATTCACAAGGATCAGGTAGGATTTATGCCAGGAAGACAAGGCCCAGATCAAGTGAGAAGAGCGATTGATATTATCTCCCTTTTGCAGTCCAACTGGGACGGAGGTCAAAAACAACAGGGTTTCCTGTTAGCACTTGATCTGGAGAAGGCCTTCGACTCTGTATCCTGGCAATACTTTTTTCCCCTATTAGAACGATGGGGTTTTGGCCCACGTTTTATGGGAGTTATTAGAGCTCTGTATTCTCAACCTAAAGCTCAAATTCGTATACAGGGATATTATTCCTCTCCGATAAATATAGCCAGGGGTACAAGACAAGGTTGTCCACTATCCCCTATTGTCTTTGCTATGGCCATTGAAAGCTTAGCCATAGCCATTAGACAAAATTCTGACATTAAAGGCGTGACCTGTGGGAATCAGATGCATAAATGCGGACTTTTTGCAGATGATTTGCTTCTCTTTCTTACCTCTCCCATTACCTCCCTCCCGAATCTTTATAAAGTAATTTCTGATTTTTCTAATATTTCAGGACTCAGAGTCAATTTTGCCAAGTCACAGGCACTAAATATTTCCCTCCCGTTACCCATAGTTTCCCTCATCAAACAGTCTTTCAAATTTGAATGGAATTCTTCTCATATTAAATATCTGGGAATCTTTCTGACTGCTCGAACAGAATCTCTTTACACAAGTAACTATCCTCCCCTATTCCATAAAATTATTACAGATCTTAAAAATTGGGACAAATTCGAACTATCTTGGTTGGGCAGGATTAATTCAGTGAAAATGACATTACTCCCTAGAATTTTATATCCATTTCGTTCCCTCCCCATTCCCATCAGGAAAGATCAGATAAATTCCTTACAAAGTAAAATTCTCACATTTGTATGGGGCAAATCTAGTTACAGAGTTCCCCAAAACACCCTATATTTAAATAAGAAGAAGGGAGGGGTGGGTTTGCCTAACTTATATAATTATTTTTTAGCTGCCAGACTAGCACAATTATCTATATTTTATTCCAAGAATGAAAAACCGGACTGGGTGCTGATAGAAGAACAAGCGGTACCACAATTATCCTTAGAGTACCTGCTTTGGTGCCCACAAAGACAGAGACCACCTATTTTATCCCCTTCCTTATCTCAATCATTTGCCCTTTGGGACAGACTCCGTCCTCTTCCCACTCTAGTGTCTGTAACACAACCACTAGCACACATTTTTAATAATCCAAAATTCTTTCCTGGTATGGATACAGAGGCCTTCAGTTGGTGGACAAACAAAGGTCTATATAGGATAGGACAATACTTTACAAATCGGGGTCCTATTACCATGCCCCATTGTCTAAATAAATTTGACCTCCCTGACTCTGAAAAATTTAGATTTGAACAGATTTCACAACTCTTGAATGATATTTGGACGGAGAAACCTCTTCCTCCCAAATTTACGGACTATGAGATCTGGTGCGGATCGGCCGTGGGACAAAGGGGGGGCATTTCTGTCATCTACTCTTCACTTACTTGTGCAGCTACTAAAACCTCATACATGAAAGCATGGAAAGATGACCTCCAGCTAAATTGGGATCTAGGATCCTGGCAAAAGGCCAACTTTTGCTCATTCCAAAGTATTTTGAACACCTCCCTCATGGAAGCTAACTTAAAAGTTGTCATGAGATGGTATATGACTCCCATCAGGCTTGCATCCATCTACCCAGAATCGGATCCCAACTGCTTTAGAGGCTGCCATTTATTGGGCTCGATGGTGCATATCTGGTGGGAATGTCCTAGGATCAGGCCGATCTGGAAGAAAATTTTTAATCTCATATTTAAGGTCACTTCGTGTTCAATACCTAGGTCAGCTTCTGTTGCTCTTCTCAATGACAATATTCCCAACGTTTCTAAACCAACTAGAAAACTGATTCACTTTATACTTCTGGGGACTAAAATTATTATTGCTAGATCTTGGAGGGTATCCATTAAGGCTATACACAATAAGATCTCTTGGATTATGGCTCAAGAGAAGATGGTTAGCATATCAACTAATTTAATCCCTAAATTTGAGGCAATATGGGAACCTTGGGCAGTTTTCTGTGGCGTTTCTTTGAAGGTCAGGCATGACCCTGACCGCTCTAATTCCTAAAGGGCCTCATGTTCGGCATGTGATTTCTTCTTATTTCTTTCTTCTTCTATTCTATCTTTTCTTGGTTCTTTTATCTTTTGTTTTATTTATTTTTCTTTTATTTTTGTTTCGATACTTAAACATGATTCAAAGATTTGATATCATTATTTACTGTGTTCTTATTGCGGTATTTCCGAGTCTTAAATTTGATGGGCGTTATTGTATATGAGTGTAGTACTGTTCTTCATTAAGATTCCGAGTTCCTTTTTATTGGTTTCATATGAGGATGGGGGGCTGGGGGGGGGGGCTGACCTGGGCGCAGGATGATCCCGTTAGGGGCGTCCAGGTGGGGTGTGACTTCCCTGAATGCCTATTTTCATTTTTTTTCTTTTTTTTTAATCTCTTGATGAGAACATTGTGACATAAACAATTGGAAATAACCCTTTGTCATGTTTAAACAACAATTTTTTAAGATTTTCTGTACATGTCTTGAATTGAAAAATAAAAATTTATTGGGGAAAAATATAAAATAAAATAAAATAATGAAAGTTGAATAACTTGGTTTAATTAAGACTGTGTTTATTGATTTATGTTAGAAAAGAGAGGATGAAGTACCTGATATGTCTTCTAAATGGCAATGTAATACTTGTACACCCTTTTTTAAGAAAATAAAGAATAAAAAAAAAAAAAAACTACAATTGACAGGTAGCACAGCAGACAGGGAATGACAGGAAGGGAGCACTGAGCTTACAATGCCTAAATCTGACACTGTAGAAGAGCAGCCAATCAAAGCAGAGTAGCCAGGGGCAGGTATGTATGGCCACTAGCAAATCCACAATGAAGGAAAGGCTAGGCTAGGCAATGATGATACCCAGCACAGGCTGCTGTTGCAAGTGCCATCGAGAGTGGCCAAGTAGTGGTAGCAGAGGTAGCCACATGAGACTCACTCATGTTCTTACTAGGAGGCAGACATGGCTCCCACAGTAAGGTGCACATCCTAGTCAGAATTCTAAGTCTATGTGCACTTGTTATACAGGACCCTGCCTTTAATTAGCAAGATTAACCGATTTCCTACCGACTCCTATATATATACGGCGGCAGAATGGCTCTGCTGCCCGAATCGCCGTATATTTACTGGGGCACCTTTAAGAGCCATAGCAGGCGCCCGCTGCATGGCGGGGGACCTAATGCGTGTTTGCGGGCACAAGAGCAGGAACGGGGATTTGTGTGTGTAAACGCACAAATGCCCGTCCTGTCAGGGGAGGAGAACAGGTGATCTATTCCTTCTAAGTAGGAACAATGATATGTCTCCTCCCCCAGTCAGTTCAATCCCCTCACAGTTAGAACACACCTAGGAAACACACATTTAACCCCTTGATCATCCCCTAGTGTTAACCCCTTCCCTGCCAGTGACATTTATACAGTAATCATTGGCTATTTTTATCTCTGATCAATGTATAAATGTCAATGGTCCCAAAAAAGTGTCAAAAGCTTCCGATCTGTCCACCGCAATGTCGCAGTCCTGATAAAAATTGCTGATCACCGCCATTACTAGTTTAAAATATGTATAATAATAACTTTTGCGCAAACCACTCAATATACAGGTATTGTGATTTTTTTTGTTACCAGAAATATGTAAAAGAATACATATTGGCCTAAACTAATGAAGAAATTTGTTTTTGTTTTTTGAAATTGGGATATTTATTATAGCAAAAAGTAAAAAATATTGTTTTTTTTCAAAATTGGCACTCTTCTTTTGTTTATAGCGCAAAAAAACAACAACACAGAGGTGATCAAATACCACCAAAAGAAATCTCTATTTGTGGGGAAAAATAAGACATAAAATCTGGTTTTGGTACAATGTCGCACGACACGCACAATTGTCAGTTAATGTAACGCAATGCTGTATCACAAAAAATGGGCTGGTCAGGTTGGGGGTAAATTCTTCCGGGGCTGACGTGGTTAACATACTGCATTCAGAGGAGAAGTGGTGCCTTGCCTAATGATGATGTTAGGTCATGCTTCACCACCACTGTAGTATGCCTTTGAAAGGGACCGTTAAGGCGCTCCTTTGTAATGTTGCTTCATCTGTGCAGCCATTAGCTTTACCTTGCTATAGAGGGACAGTATTTCTTTCAAAAGCCAGTACGGGGTAACATGGATGCAAGAGGAGGGGATGAGGTTGCCGTAGATGAGGACAGGGGAATGTGTGTGGTGTTAGAAAATAGTTTTTTTTTGACTGACCATTGTAAACACCCTTATCAATGCTAAATAGACAATTTTGCCTGAACAGCTTGTTCTGTTAGAGGAAATTTAAAGTAGATGTAAATCCTCACATATACCCAGTCAAGTGAACAGCCTCAGATGATACACAGATATTAACCCCTTAACGACCGCTCACTGTATATATACGTCGGCACAATGGCACCGACAGGCACAATCACGTAGAGTGTACGTGATTGCCTTTGTACAGTTGGGGGGTCCAATCGGACCCCCCTTCTGTACAGTGAGCGGTCGGAATTCGTTGGGGAGCGATCCGACATGAGGGGACGGCCGTTCGATTCCGGCCACCCCCCCGCGATCGCTCCCGGCGAATGGAAATGCCCCCTCTGTCTGTGGAATGTACACACAGACAGAGGAAGCAGGAGGAAGTGATGTCATCTCCTGTACGGCGCTCACATATACCGAGCGCCGTACAAGAGAAGACATCAAGGTTAGTGCACAAACACTACACTAACACCAGCACACATAGGCACATAAATCGCCCCCCCAGGCCCCCCCAGATCACCCCCCAGCCCCCAGTCACAGTGTCACTGATTGCAGTGACCATTTATTTACTGATCACTGCAATCAGTGACATTTGTGACTGTAAAAGTGTCACTACATTTAGTTTTAGGTCCAGTGTAGCCCCCTAACCCCCCCTAATAAAGGTTTAACCCCTTGATCACCCCCCAGATAACCCTTTCACCCCCTAGCACCGCCGTCGCTAAGCGATCATTTTTCTGATCGCTGTCTTAGCGTCGGTGATGCAGATCGGTACCCAGTAATTTTTTTTAGGTTCGCCGCAGGTTTTTATAGCGTCGGGTACCCCCATAAATTATCTAATAAAGGTTTAACCCCCTTGATCGCCCCCCAGGTAACCCTTTCACCCCCTATCACCACTGTCGCTAAGCGATCATTTTTCTGATCGATGTCTTAGCGTCGGTGATGCAGATCGGTAGCCAGTATTTTTTTTTTAGGTTCGCCGCAGGTTTTTATAGCGTCGGGTACCCCCATAAATTATCTAATAAAGGTTTAACCCCCTTGATCGCCCCCCAGGTAACCCTTTCACCTCCTATCACCACTGTTGCTAAGCGATCATTTTTCTGATCGCTGTCTTAGCTTCGGTGATGCAGATCAGTAGCCAGTATTTTTTTTTTAGGTTCGCCGCAGGTTTTTATAGCGTCAGGTACCCCCATAAATGATCTAATAAAGGTTTAACCCCCTTGATCGCCCCCCAGGTAACCCTTTCACCCCCTATCACCACTGTCGCTAAGCGATAATTTTTCTGATCGCTGTCTTAGCTTCGGTGATGCAGATCAGTAGCCAGTATTTTTTTTTTAGGTTCGCTGCAGGTTTTTATAGCGTCAAGTACCCCCATAAATTATCTAATAAAGGTTTAACCCCCTTGATCGCCCCCCAGGTAACCCTTTCACCCCCTATCACCACTGTCGCTAAGCGATCATTTTTCTGATCGCTGTCTTAGCGTCGGTGATGCAGATCGGTAGCCAGTAATTTTTTTTAGGTTCGCCGCAGGTTTTTATAGCGTCAGGTACCCCCATATATTATCTAATAAAGGTTTTAACCCCCTAATTGCCCCTAGTTAACCCTTTCACCAGTGATCATCATATAAGTGTTACGGGTGACGCTGGTTAGTTAGTTTGCTTTTTATAGTGTCAGGGCACCCGCCGTATATAACCCAATAAAGGTTTAACCCCCTGATCGCCCGGCGGGTGATATCAATTAGGTTTTAGCGTCAGAGAGGGTCTGCGTCACACCCCAGGCAGCGTCAGGTTAGTGCCAGTAACGCTAACACCCACGCGTGAAGCATATACCTCCCTTAGTGGTATAGTATCTGAACAGATCAATATCTGATCTGATCAGATCTATACTAGCGTCCCCAGCAGTTTAGGGTTCCCAAAAACGCAGTGTTATCGGGATCAGCCCAGATACCTGCTAGCACCTGCGTTTTGCCCCTCCGTCCAGCCGAGGCCACCCAAGTGCAGTATCGATCGATCACTGTCACTTACAAAACACAACACACATAACTGCAGCGTTCGCAGAGACAGGCCTGATCCCTGCGACTTCAGTGCTGTAGGAGGTGATTTCACCACCACAGTTAAAAAATAAAAGCAAATATGCCGAAGCATTGGGGCAGCAGGGGCGGAGGAGTGATTTTGCTCCTAATGCCACGTACATACGGTCGAAATTCCGACGGAGGCTTGCCCGTGGAAAAGTCCGACCATGTGTGTGCGGCATAACTTTTTTGCGGGAGGATGCCCCCATGCTTCGGCATATATAAATGGTGCATGTATGCCCATCATTAGAAGTGGGTGGATGAAGGGCGGTATTCTAATGGTGGGCATACCCACCGATCAATCTCTTTTTTCGTTCAGCCACCTGGCTGCATGAAAAAAAAAGATTACAATACATGTCCAACAAGGACCAGCAACGTACTGGTATGTTGCTGGACTTTGAATGGTTATACCAGATTGATGCCTGCGGGTTTAGGTATCATCTTGGTATCATTCTTTTCAGCCAGCGGCCGGCTTTCATGTAAAAGCAATCCTAGTGGCTAATTAGCCTCTGGGCTGCTTTTACAAGCAGTGGGAGGGAATGTCCCCCCGGATATAAAAAGCGCCATTGGGAAATTGGGAAAGCATTTTATCACACCGATCTTGGTGTGGTCAGATGCTTTGAGGGCAGAGGAAAGATCTAGGGTCTAGACCCCAGTTTTTTCAAAAAAAGAGTACCTGTCACTACCTATTGCTATCATAGGGGATATTTACATTCCCTGAGATAACAATAAAAATGATAAAAAAAATAAAAATATGAAGGAACAATTTAAAAATAAAATAAAAAAGCAAAATTAATAAAAAAAAAAAAAAAAAAAAAACCCTGTCCTGCCCTGCTCTTGCCCAATGGCGAACGCAAGCGTTGGTCTGGCGTCATATGTAAACAGCAATTGCACCATGCATGTGAGGTATCACCACGAAGGTCAGATCGAGGGCAGTAATTTTAGCAGTAGACCTCCTCTGTAAATATAACGGGGTAACCTGTAAAAGCTTTTAAAGGCTTTTAAAAATGTATGTAGTTTGTCGCCAATGCGCGTTTGTGCGAAATTTTAAAGCATGTCGTGTTTGGTATCTATGTACTCGGCCTAAGATCATATTTTTTATTTCATCAAACATTTGGGCAATATAGTGTGTTTTAATGCATTAAAATTTAAAAAAGTGTATTTTTTCCCCAAAAAATGCGTTTGAAAAATCGCTGCGCAAATACTGTGTATAAAAAAAAATGCAACACCCACCATTTTATTCTGTAGGGCCTTTGCTTTAAAAATATATATAATGTTTGGGGGTTCAACATAATTTTCCTGCAAAAAAAAATATGTTTTCATGTAAACAAAAAGTGTCAAAAAGGGCTTTGTCTTCAAGTGGTTAGAAGAGTGGATGTAAGCTTCCTAATGTTGTTTATAAAATGCCAGAACAGTTCAAAACCCCCCCAAATGACCCCATTTTGGAAAGTAGACACACCAAGCTATATACTGAGAGGCATGTCGAGTCCATGGAATATTTTATATGTTGACACAAGTTGCGGAAAAAAGACAATTTTTTTTTTTTTTGCACAAAGTTGTCACTAAATGATATATTGCTCAAACATGCCATGGGCATATGTGGAATTACACCCCAAAATACATTCTGTTGCTTCTCCTGAGTACGGGGATACCACATGTGTGAGACTTTTTGGGAGCCTAGCCGCGTACGGGACCCCAAAAACCAATCACCGTCTTCAGGCTTTCTAAGGGTGTAAATTTTTGATTTCACTTCTCACTGCCTATCCCAGTTTCGGAGGCCATGGAATGCCCAGATGGCACAAAACCCCCCCAAATGACCCCATTTTGGAAAGTAGACACCCCAAGCTATTTGCTGAGAGGTATTGTGAGTATTTTGCAGATCTCGCTTTTTGTCACAAAGTTTTGAAAATTGAAAAAAAAAAAGAAAAAAAAATGTCTTTCTTCATTTTCAAAAACAAATGAGAGCTGTAAAATACTCACCATGCCTCTCAGCAAACAGCTTGGGGTGTCTACTTTCCAAAATGGGGTCATTTGGGGGGGTTTGTGCTATTTTGGCATTTTATGGCCTTCGAAACTGTGATAGGTAGTGAGGAGTCAAATCAAAAATTTGTGCCTAGAAATCCTGAAGGCGGTGATTGGTTTTCGGGGTCCCGTACGCAGCTAGGCTCCTAAAAAGTCCCACACATGTGGTATCCCCGTACTCAGGAGAAGCAGCAAAATGTATTTTGGGGTGCAATTCCACATATAACCATGGCATGTGTGAGCAATATATCATTTAGTGACAACTTTTTGTAATTTTTTTTTTTTTTGTCATTATTCAATCACTTGGGACAAAAAAAAAATATTCAATGGGCTCAACAGGCCTCTCAGCAATTTCCTTGGGGTGTCTACTTTCTAAAATGGGGTAATTTGGGGGGGTTTTGTGCTATTTTGGCATTTTATGGCCTTCAAAACTGTGATAGGTAGTGAGGAGTGAAATCAAAAATTTGCGCCCTTAGAAATCCTGAAGGCGGTGCTTGGTTTCCGGGGTCCCGTACGTGGCTAGGCTCCTAAAAAGTCCCACACATGTGGTATCCCCATACTCAGGAGAAGCAGCAGAATGTATTTTGGGGTGCAATTCCACATATAACCATGGCATGTGTGAGCAATATATCATTTAGTGACAACTTTTTGAAATTTTTTATTTTTTTTTGTCATTATTCAATCACTTGGGACAAAAAAAAAAAATATTCAATGGGCTCAACATGCCTCTCAGCAATTTCCTTGGGGTGTCTACTTTCCAAAATGGGGTCATTTGGGGGGGTTTTGTACTGCCCTGCCATTTTAGCACCTCAAGAAATGAGATAGGCAGTCATAAATTTAAAGCTGTGTAAATTCCAGAAAATGTACCCTAGTTTGTAAACGCTATAACTTTTGCGCAAACCAATAAATATACACTTATTGACATTTTTTTTACTAAAGACATGTGGCTGAATACATTTTGGCCTAAATGTATGACTAAAATTGAGTTTATTCGATTTTTCTTATAACAAAAAGTAGAAAATATCATTTTTTTCAAAATTTTCGGCCTTTTTCTGTTTATATCGCAAAAAATAAAAATCGCAGAGGCAATCAAATACCATTAAAAGAAAGCTCTATTTGTGGGAAGAAAAGGACGCAAATTTCGTTTGGGTACAACATTGCATGTCCGCACAATTTACAGTTAAAGCAGCGCAGTGCAAAATTCTGAATTCACCTCTGGTCCTTTAGCTACCAAATGGTCCGGGGCTTAAGTGGTTAAACAAATCTCCCTCCATAAGTAGGGATGAGCCGAACACCCCTTGGTTCGGTTCGCACCAGAACATGCGAACAGACAAAAAACTAGTTTGAACACGCGAACACCGTTAAAGTCTATGGGACACGAATGTGAAAAATTAAAAGTGTTAATTTTAAAGTCTTATATGCAAGTTATTGCCATAAAAAGTGTTTGGGGACCCGGGTACTGCCCCAGGGTCCCCTTAGTCTGCCTGTAAAGTGACATTTTCAAAGGAAAAAATGTCTTTTAAAAACGTTCGCAGCTGTAATGTATTGCCAAACCCCAGCAATATAGATAAAAATCAATAAAAAAATTGGCGTGGGTTCCCCCCCCCCAGTCCATACCAGGCCCTTCGGGTCTGGTATGCATATTAAGGGGAACTCCACTCCACTATGGATTTTAAGGGGAACTCCATGCCAAAATGTAAAAAAAAATGGCGTGGGGTCCCCCCCAAAATCCATACTAGACCCTTATCCGAGCAAGCAGCCATGGCAGGCCAGGAAGGGGGGGGATGAGCGAGCACCCCCCTCCTGAACCATACCAAGCTGCTTGCTCTCAGCATGGGGAGGGTGCTTTAGGGTCCCCCCAAAGTACCTTGTACCCCTACCCATTCACCAAAAAAAGTGTCAAAAAAGTAAAAACGGCAGGAGACAGTTTATGACAATTCTTTTATTTAAAAAAAAAAGTGTCCCACGATGTTCATCTATCTTCAATCACGGTGCCCGATGGACTCGAAAAAACAAAACAAAAAAACCTCTGCCTCGATGGGAGGTGTCCCGCCGACTGCTGTCTCTTCGCTTTGACAGCTGTCATATAGGCAAGAGCGGAGCCACCCGGTGACATCAGTGGCTTTTTGGCATTAGGTGTTGTAAGCCTAAAATGATAAATAGGCACCAGATTTTTAAGTGGGTTGGGGAACTAGGCACCTCCTCCGGCAGCTGTCGCGCCTTAGGCCATGGCTTTTACATTGCCTTGTTAGAATTTCAGCCCTGTTCACAAGAAAGGATTGCAGGGGCTATGATAGGAGTTAATATGTGCTGAGTACTGAGAATGTGAGAGCAATAAGTATGTGCAGGAGAGTGCAGAGTATGGCAGCTGCTCTAGAGCTTCTATGTATGGAATAAAATTTATGAATAAATGAAGGGGGAAGAGCTATAAATCACCTGTCCTTCCTCCATTGATAGATCTAGGGTGGGGGAAGATTTTCATGAACAGAAAAGGAGTCAGCACTATGGACATATCCTACTGACTGTAAGTTATGTCCCTTGTGCTGATTTTTCTGTTTGGAAATTTGGCTGCACTTAGCCTTTAAATGGCTACTAATACTAAATTTACCATACAGTTAAACCTTTTATTGCAATAATTACAGACAGTGCAGTTCTTTATTAATTATGCCAAATGCAACTGAATGTAAATCAACAGTTTTCTGCAGAGTTGGTCAATTGCAGATTTAACTTTTATAGCCTCTCACTATCAGTCTTTCTTTCTTTATCTCTGTGTCTGTCTGTGTCTCTCTTTGTACATGTGGTGTATGTTTAACATAATTCTTATTTAAACATTGACAAATTGAGGACATATTGAATGTGAAAAGTTAAATTTTCTTTCTACTATCTTTCTACTCCTCTTTTCCTTTCATTTTGTTCTATTTGCTGCTTAAAATGTATTAACAAATATTAAAGAAAGGTATGAATTATAGCAGCGGAGACAACAGTTCAGTGTGTGCCCCAGTTATTCTTCAGTCTTTAAATCTTAAGCCGCAAGACAGGATCAGACTTCTTTTGATTTTGCAAACCAACTAAAATTGCTCCGTTTTTAAACCTAGGATCATAAATCCAGCCTAATCCTGCAGCCTTCGTATTAATTTCTAAATAATATTTTTCACTTTAGTTTTTATTTTTTTAAGTCTTGCTTATTATCTAGTTGAAAACCTACCACCATGGATTACACACACAAAAAAAAAAAAAAAGAAAGTCTTTGCAATATGTAAGTTACTACTTATGTGATGTCTTAATTATTCATAGGAAGTTTGGAGGAAAGTGCTTGTTCATGGGTGAAATTAGGAAATTGTACTCATTTAAAGGAATTATATGTTGAGTATATGTTCTGATGTCACAAAGTAAAGCAGATTTTTAATTTAGCGCAGTTGACCTTTTCTTTTATTATTTTATCAGGTATTTATTTGCTTTTAAGCATACTATACACATAAATTATAATTATTGCCTTACAAAAATGAACCACCTAGCACAACATGTTGGAAACCTAAAACTAAAAATAGAGTATTACTTTAAACATAGCTTAATATGAGAAAATCAATCTACAAAGTACATAGATCTGGTAAAATTTGCAATAATGGATGATTTTTCTTTTTGTGACATCTCTTCTATTTTAAATGTGTATTGTAACTAAACAGTGGCTCTTACGGCCTGGTTCCTGGTTTCTATGCTGTTATAACTAGGTCATTCACGTAGAATACTATTCAGCTGCTTTAAGACTGCTAAAATGTGCCTTATGATCCAATGCTAGATACCAGGTCAACCTCAGATATCTGAATATAACTCTCCCTTCTTAACTAAAATAAACTGTTCTATTACAAAAAAAAAAAAATATTACCTTCAAAAAACTTTCATCCAAATATGTGAGTTTGACCAGTTAAGCCTCGTACACACAACCAGGAAAACTGCCAGGAGAGCATTTGGCCGGAAATCCCGGCCATGTGTATGCTCCCTAGCAGTTTTCCCATCAGGAAAACAGCCGGGAATCCCAACGAGAAAATAGAGAACCTGCTCTCTATTTTCCCATCGGGATTCCCGGCAGAGTGTTTTCTGCCGAGAAAACCGGTCATCTGTATGCTTACCTGAAGGGTAATGAAACCGCGCATGCTCAATAACACTTCGACGCATGCTCGGAAGCATACAAAGTTAGTGTGGGGTGTAGCAAGATGGCGTAGACAAAATCGAATGTGACGAGACACCAGCTCGTCGTAGTCGATGATGTCACCGCGTTCTTGCCATTCAAAAGAACGGCGGTTCTTCTGAGTGGCCGTCTGTATACACGGCTTTGCAAGGCAAGCTTGCCAGGAATCCTGTCAGGAAAACCGACGGTTTTCTAATAGACGGGATTCCCGGCCGTGTGTACAGGGCTTGACTCTTCTCCCAGTTGTGTTGGGAATACCCAGATGCTAATATAGGCAGCTGTGTCTCAAGTTTAACTTTAGTTTTGCTGGGTTGTAGTCAGCCTAAGCTCTAATCAATGGTTTTGTATTCCTCAAGCTTTCCCCTAAGTCCCGCATTATTGTTCTTAGTGTAGCACCCTCTATCTTGGGAAGGTAGGTGCTAGTGTAGATTTTTGTGTAAGCTGCCAGCGCAGGTAAATTTAAGCAGGCCTATGCTCTGAGCTAGGCCTGTTTGTTTTGATCTGGGGGCAGGGGAGTGGTTTAGTGTAGCAGTAGGTGACTGACATGTACTTCAGCTCTTGGGCACCTCCTCTGTTTCCAGGGAGAAGGTTCTGGAAAAGGGGCAGGGCAGATAGCTGGAGTGACATGGGGTACATGTGGGAGCTCTGACCAATCCCCAACTAGGATTGGCAGGGGGCGGGCCTTTTATATATACCCATAGTCGGCTGGGCGAACTGGAGGATGGAGTGTTAGATTGTCGTGTCTGAGGGAACCCCCTTTCTGGGGGGGGGTGTACCTCAGGGGGGGAGCTGGGAGGGAGCCTCTCCTTACACGGTCATGGAGAGGTGTCCTGCAACAGAAGCTGGAAGGACAGTTGGTCAGCACGTCCGGAGTAAAGTAATTCAGGAAGGATCCAGAGAAGGTGTCGGTGAGTGGAAAGCACAGTGTTAAATTCTGGAAGAGACATGCCAGGGGAGCTGGATGTAGAGCCAGAGGGAGTGACTGTGGGAGTTTTGTGTCAAGTCGCTGCAGCCAGGAGGGCGGGCAGGATTTGCAAGTCAGACTTGCTGGGATCAGTAGTCCATCTACATTTATTGTTCTCTATCAAATCGGTTGCTACCACAAAGGGGTACTGCAGACCCCGGCCTACAAAAGGCTATCAAGTAAAGACACTGGGATTTATTCAGAGTGAGGCCTAGTCATGTGCTGATGGTGTGACAGAAGTACTAAAGTTGGACAGTGAAGTAGTGTGCTAGAAGAAGTATGCTGGAAGAAGTGTTCTGAGGTAAAAGTCTGTCAAGTTTAGGGTCAGCCATCTTGTTCTGCTGAGAAGTGTGACGAAGTTACTTTTATTCTACAAAGTACAATATTCATCCTATGGGCATCCCCGTTCCCTTTTCCCCAACCAAGTTCAATCCCCTAATAAAAACAACAAAAACAAGCAAAAGACTGTTCATTGACTGAGAAGTGTGTCTAATGGAGGTCTGGGAGCAGGGTGAAATATGTGGATGCTGTAACACGCAGCAACCCTGTGGGGCCATCGCTACATTTACTTCTCTTAGCTGTTGAGGAATGTTTCTAGCAATAGTTTGGGGATAAACAATGATCTGGGTTATTATTATTATACAGGATTTATATAGCGCCAACAGTTTGCAGAGTGCTTTTTCAACATCAGGGCAAACAGTACAGTTACAATACAATTCAATACAACAGGAACCAGAGGGCCTTGCTTGTTAGAGGTTACAATGTAGGAGGGATAGAGTAGGAGACACATTGGGATTAGGAATTCCAAAGGATGGGAGAGGCTCAGGGGAAGTCCTGAAGGTGAGCATGGAAGGAGATGACAAGGGAACTAGAGAGCAGGAGGTCTTGGGAGGAACGAAGAGTACAATTAGGTTGATATTTTGAGACTAGGTTAGTGATGTAGCTGGGGGCAGAGTTGTGGGTGGCTTTGTAATTTATTGTTAGTAATTTGAGTTTAATTTGTTGGATAAGTGGCAGCCAATGAAGGGACTGGTAGAGAGGGGTAGCAGACGCTGAACGGTTTGTAAGGTGGATGAGTCTGGCAGGGGCATTTATGATGGACTGAATAGGGGATAGCCTATTTAAAGGTAAGCCAATGAGGAGGGAGTTGCAGTAATCAAGGCGAGAGATAGCCAGGGAGTGAATTATGAGCTTTGAGGTGTCATTGGTTAGGAAGGGGTATATTTTGAAGATGTTGCAGAGGTTGGGTTATGAATATTTATATTTCTGCAGCCAATCACAAGGAGGTTTAATCACCGGTGGTGTATGCCGATGAAATGTATAAATATTTGGAAGAATCTTCTTGCCTCCAAGGCCCTGCCTAGTGATAATTAGGTATTGTTAGTGAGTATTATCTAAAAAAAGATTGCTGAATCCCGATAATGCTAATGGATTAAGTGCTCCACTCCATCAACATTATGCAAAGGCTTTATTAACACACACAAACACATACAAAAAAATAATTTACATACAGACATATACCCAAAAATAATAGTCAAGAGGGAGACATCTACAGTATAATCATCCCCAACCTGGGTAATGGCCAGAGTGTCACCTCCCTATAGATGCTGCAAAATAGAGAGGGATGCCACAACACCTCTCTTGCACACCAACTATAAAGACGATAATCCTCTTGTTAGAATAGTGGGAGCAGAGCATTGAGTAAATCAGCACAGTCACACACTTGGGGTATCCACCATCTCAAGCACAATAGGGTGACCAAATTTTGACAATATGTTTTTGAAAAAACATATTGTCAGCATAATATTCAATAATACTTATCAGTCTCAAAATGGTCCCAAACTTCTTTCAGGAGATGGGGGGAGGGGGCGTCAGCATAATGTAGTTTAAGGCTCAGGTTGGTGATCAATGTACATGTCCTCATCTCAACCACTGTGGCCGGTTGGATGTATGGGGCACTTCCAGCTGAAACCTACACTGTGAAGTGCAAGGGGGAACTACCAGTTATCTTGTGGAGTGGATGTTACAGTCACTTTGATATGATATATGAACTGTCTTGGAGGTAATGCTGGATTTTTTCACTGGATCATAGCCTAATTTGATGGTGCTTACTGAGTCCAGAAATTACTATCATATAATTGTTTGAATTACATTGGTGCCTGATACTTCTGAGTTCATTTACAAATACAGTGTTTACGCATGCATGCATGCTATAAACTATATTCATGGAATATTTAAAAGGAGGGGGAGAGGTTTGTAGTTGTTTTTGTTGGGGGTTTCTAGGGTATGTGTCTGTGTGCAAACTAATTTTGTTTTTGTGCTAATAAAGCCTTTTTACAATGTGTGTCATGCCTTTAGTAAAAAGGCTTGAATTTTTCCTATTTTTTCTGGTTTAATAACATTTAATCTATGTTGCCATCTAGTGGCCGTTTTGTATAACTGCATCTATTTAATAAAGCAATTTAGAAAGTTAGCTAAATTTGTCACACGCAAGCCTCCGTACTTTCAATCCCATCAGGCCTTGCGTCACCTTCTTCAGCCATTTCATCTTTTTCCCTGGAAGCATGCACATGGACTGCTAAGATATATGTTCAAGCCTTCAGAAACCTCTCTGGTATGTCTACTATTTATGTACTCAGCTAGGCAGATAGATAGGGAGGCACTAATTGTACTATCTTTACTAATTGTATTTGTCTGTATCTGTTACAGTTTTACTCTATCTTGTATCAATAAAAGTTCAAAAGGATTCTACGCCTATCGGAATGCATTGGTATGAGAGGAGTTATCAGTGTGCCCAAATACACCTCAGCCACGTGTAGTGAGGGGCATAACAGTAAAACGGAGGCTTCTAAGCACGGCTAGCATACAGAACAGCAGTAAAACAAAGGCTTCTAAGCATGGCTAGCATATAGAACGCCAGTAAGACAGCAGTGTTACCAGCTTCCACACAGCGAGACACCATGTCACAGACAAAGTCAGAGCACTTTGCGACAAGGTCAGAAGTTTACTCCACGAGCTCAAAGAGGTCAGTGAAAAGCGAAACAATCGCCATTGCCCGCGCAAAAGCAGAATATGCAAAAGTAAAAGCTGACTTTGCGGCAAAGGAGGCCAAAGTAAAGGCCGCATTCGCCGAAAAGAAGATGCAAATGAAATTAGAGAAGCTACGCATAGAAGCTGAATCAGAGAAGCTGCGCACAGAAGCTGAGTTAGAGAAGTTGGCTGTAGAGAAGGAAGCAGCAGCAGCAGTCGCTGAGGCAGACGTCTTAGAGGAATTTGCCATCCCCACCAGTGAGCGGCTCAGCAACGTGTTTGGGGAAAAATCCGTTCCTGGCGACAGTACAGAGCATACCTCAGAATATGTGCGGCGACACGCTGAACCAGATGACTGCCCGTTTACAGCGCCAAGAGCGGAATCAACCCCCGCCATTCACACGCCTTATATCAAGCAAGAAAGTAAACCCGCACTTAGTCTGGATGCAGAATGTGCTGAAAACTGACTATCAAAACACTACGTCACAGTTGACCAAATCGAAAAAGAAGAAAAACGGTCTAAAAGATACAGCGACAGTATCCCTGATAACCGCAACTATCCACCAAGTTCCTGGCACAATAGAGCACCCCCTGGCTACTCACACAACGATCAAGGTATGTCAGATTTCTTCAAGTTCTTAGCACGACGTGAACTGTTAGCAAAGGGACTTGCAAAGTTTATTGATCGCCCTGAAAGTTATAGAGCATGGCGTTCGTCCTTCAGAAATGCGACAAGGGATCTTGATTTTAAAGCAAGTGAAGTAGCCGATCTCTTAGTCAATTGGCTGGGGAATGAGTCATCAGAACATGCAAGGAGAATCAGAGACATTAACATTAATTACCCAACCAAAGGGCTGAGCATGATATGGGAGAGGATTGATGAATGTTACGGTTCCCCAGAAGTTATAGAAAACTCTATTTTTAAAAGAATAGAGGACTTTCCCAAGATTCCTAACAAAGGCTACCAGAAGCTGAGAGACTTGAGTGACCTAGTTACAGAACTACAAATAGCCAAAGCAGAAGGAGACTTGCCAGGCCTTGCCTTTCTGGACACAGCCCGTGGCGTTAACTCTATAGCGCAAAAGCTACCTTACAACCTTCAAGAAACCTGGGTTACACTAGGCTCCGACTACAAGCAAAAGCACAACGTCCCCTTCCCACCATTCTCTTATTTTGTGGACTTTATTCGCCAACAAGCAAAGGTTAAAAATGATCCTAGTTTTGACATCTCATCATCAGACTCTGCCTTCCCTAGGTCAAGTAAGCCTGCTCCTACCCGCAACTTCAAAGATGCACCTGTTGCAGTACGCAAAACAAGTGTATCTTCAGCTCAGAATCCAAGCAGAGAGTGTCCTCTTCACAAGAAGCCTCATGCGTTGTTAAAGTGCAGAGGTTTTAGAGAAAAGACTCTCCAAGATCACAGAACCTTCCTCAAAGAAAACAGAATTTGTTACAGGTGCTGCACATCAACTTCTCACCTTGGGAGAGACTGCAAGGCGAGCATCAACTGCTCTGAGTGCAACAGCACAGAGCACAACACAGCTCTGCATCCAGGGCCAGCGCCATGGACTCTTACACCCTCACCCCAGGTGGAAGAGCACGGCGGGGAGCAACAAGACACAGTACCTCCTGTAGTTACACCCCAGTGCAGCCAAGTCTGTGGAGAAGGTCTGTCTAACAAATCCTGCTCTAAGATTTGTCTTGCTACAGTTTACCCCATGGGTCGCAGAGAAAAAGCAGTGATCTTGGACGATCAAAGCAACAGATCACTCGCCAGCTCAGCCTTCTTTGACACCTTCAAAATCAAGGAAGCCGGCTCGTCATACTTACTCAAGACTTGTACAGGGGTAAGTGAAGAAACTGGGAGAAGAGCCATTGGTTACCAAATCGAATCCTTTGATGGTCAGACAACCCTGCCTCTGCCAACTCTAATCGAGTGCAATCAGTTCCCAACGGACAGAGAAGAGATCCCTACGCCAGAGGTGGCACTTCATCACGGACATCTGAAGGGCATAGCACATCTCATCCCTGAACTGGATCCCCAGGCTGAGATAGCGCTTCTCCTTGGGAGGGACATCATCAGAGTTCACAAGGTGAGAAAACAAATCAATGGTCCCCACAACTCCCCCTATGCCCAGAAGCTAGATCTAGGATGGGTCATCATAGGCAACGTATGCCTAGGGAGTGTTCACAAACCAACCAGCGTGAACTCTCTCTTTACAAAGACACTAGAAGGCGGACGTCCATCCCTATTTCAGCCTTGCACCAACAGATTCCTCAGAAGAGAGAAGCCTGCCAGTGTAATTCATTCAAACCCTTACACCACTAATCTTCTTTGTGATGAAGACAGAGATCATTTATGGTGCTCAGTTTTCCAAAATACTAAAGAAGATCACAAAATTGGACCATCTATTGAAGATCATATCTTCTTGGAGATAATGAGACAGGGATTCTACAAAACCAATGAAAACAGCTGGGTGGCACCCCTGCCTTTCAGAGCGCAGAGACCCTGTCTTGCTAATAACAGAGAACAAGCTTTGAAACGCTTTTCTTCCCTCAGATCCAATTTCCAAAAGAAACCAGAAATGAAAGGACATTTCTTCTCATTCATGAGTAAGATGTTTGAGAATGACCATGCTGAGATAGCTCCACCTCTAAAAGACGATGAAGAGTGCTGGTACCTGCCAATCTTCGGCGTCTACCACCCCAAGAAGCCAGGTAAAATCCGGGTAGTGTTTGACTCCAGCTCTCGGCATCAAGGAATCTCATTAAATAGTGTTCTCCTAAAGGGACCAGACCTCAACAACACACTTCTTGGTGTCCTCATCAGATTCCGCAAGGAAGCAGTTGCCATAGTTGCAGACATTCAGCAAATGTTTCACAGCTTCCAAGTCAAGGAAGAACACAGGAACTTCTTGAGATTCCTATGGTTCAAAGACAATGACCCTACTACAAACATTACAGAATACCGCATGAAGGTGCACGTTTTTGGTAACAGTCCATCTCCTGCTGTTGCCATCTCTGGACTTAAGCTATCTGCCCAAGAAGGTGAGAAAGACGTTACACAGTTTATTGAAAGAGACTTTTATGTAGACGATGGTCTGAAATCACTTTCTTCACCCGAAGCTGCAATAAGTCTACTTAAGAGGACTCAAAGTACACTTGCCTCCACAAATCTCAGACTGCATAAGATAGCATCAAACAGCAAAGTCGTCATGGAGGCCTTCCCTTCCCAAGATTATGCCAGTCACGTCAAAGATCTGGACTTAGCAACAGACTCCCTTCCTATGCAACGCAGCCTAGGACTCAACTGGGACCTCAAGTCTGACACCCTTACCTTTCAAGTTGACCAAGAGCCAAAGCCCTTCACACAGCGAGGTGTCTTATCCACCATCAACAGCCTGTATGATCCACTCGGGTTTGTAGCACCGGTTACCATCCAAGGTAAGATTCTGCTTAGAGAGCTCACCGCAGACACATGTGATTGGGATTCTCCACTACCTCCTGAGAAAGAGACATTATGGGTAACATGGAGAGACTCTTTAAAGTCTTTATCCAACCTACACGTACATAGACCATACACCCACTTTCCTCCTGCAAGGGTTCAGTCTAGAAAGTTATGTGTATTCTGTGATGCTTCAGTTAAAGCAATAGGAGCAGTAACCTACCTCAAGTCAGTAGACATCGAGGGCCAAGTTCATATTGTGTTTGTTATTGGCAAGGCCAAGCTAGCACCATGCCCTGAAACCACCATTCCAAGATTGGAACTGTGTGCTGCTGTACTAGCAGTAGAACTAGCTGAGCTTATTACATCTGAGATGGATCTAGAACTCGAGGACACAGAGTTTTACACAGACAGCAAGGTAGTGTTGGGCTACATTTTCAACGAAAGTAGAAGATTCTATGTCTATGTACACAACAGAGTCCTTAGAATCAGGAAGTCGACACAGCCCACCCAGTGGCGTTATGTCTCAACTGATCACAACCCAGCGGATCATGCTACAAGGTCTGTGCCAGCATCCTGTCTCAAAGACACTACACATTTTGGAACAAGTGGAAGAAACAATACTTGTCTAATCTACAGACAAGGAACAAATGGCAAGACAGCAAGCCCAACTTAGAGCCTGGTGCCGTTGTTCTCATGAAAGACTCTCAATCTAGGAGAAACGAGTGGCCTTTGGGTCTGATAACCCAAGTGTTTCCCAGTGAAGATGGAAACGTCAGGAAAGTTGAACTTAAGATCATTAGGCAAGGCCAGCCTAAACTTTTCCTCAGACCTGTTTCTGAACTTATTTTGTTACTCTCCTCTGAAGTGCCATGATATGTGGTTTCCGTGGGAATCCACGTGGGGAGTGTCATGCCTTTAGTAAAAAGGCTTGAATTTTTCCTATTTTTTCTGGTTTAATAACATTTAATCTATGTTGCCATCTAGTGGCTGTTTTGTATAACTGCATCTATTTAATAAAGCAATTTAGAAAGTTAGCTAAATTTGTCACACGCAAGCCTCCGTACTTTCAATCCCATCAGGCCTTGCGTCATCTTCTTCAGCCATTTCATCTTTTTCCCTGGAAGCATGCACATGGACTGCTAAGACATATGTTCCAGCCTTCAGAAACCTCTCCGGTATGTCTGCTATTTATGTACTCAGCTAGGCAGATAGATAGGGAGGCACTAATTGTACTATCTTTACTAGAGTTGAGCGGGTAGCTGGATATTCGGGTCCGGCGGGTTCGGCCGAACTTCGGAAAAAAGTTCGGATTCGGGACCGAACTTTAACCCGAACCCGGACCCGGACCCGGACCCCATTGAAGTCAATGGGGACCCGGACTTCTGACGACTAAAAAGGCTCTAAAAAAGTAATGGAAAGGGCTAGAGGGCTGCAAATGGCAGCAAAATGTTGTTAAGAACATGGCAAGTGCTCTGCAAACAAATGTGGATAGGAAATAACTTAAAAGAACATAAAAAAAATTAAAAAATAAAAAAATATGCTGGAGGCCCGATTTTCAGCAGAAGAGGTACAGGAAGTCATTAAGAACCTCAGAAACTCAACGGCACGATGCGACACATATGGTGGGAATGCCCCAGAATACGCCCTTTCTGGAATAAATTATTTAATTTAATGGATAAGCTAGTGGGAAAATAAAATACTTTGAAATAAAAATGTAGCGAGGTGCTAAATTTAAGGAAAGTGTTTGAGTGGTAAATAGGCTCAAATACCCTAATTCTGTAGGATTCATGGACCATTTTGTCCTCGGGGGACAGTATTGGTGTGCAGTTCCCTGCGGCCTACAGGTGGCGCCTTTTGTGTCCCCTCTTGGCAGTAGTACAGCGGGGCGGGGAACCTGCTGTGCATGCCGGGAGAGCATATAAAAGCGGCAGACCTTTGGCCTGGGGGCTGATGTCCAGTGGGGTCCGCGCCCAGGTGCCTTCGGCCTGGGTGCATGTGTTCCTGTTCCATCTCGGGCACCTTTAGCCCGGGGTGAGGTACTATCCTGTAGTTCTTGCTGCCCTGGGTATGGAGGCCTAGGGGCGGGAGTAAAGCCTGGAGTCCAGAGCCGCCTCATGTAGGGGACCCTGTTCCAGGGAAGGGAGGATCATTCTGATGGACCGATGCGGGAGTCACGGTGAAGGAATGGTCTGTTGACTCCCTGGAGAGATGTCTTCCCCTTGATATGGGCTAGGTTCGTAGAAGGAGAAGCTCAAGGTCACCTTGACTGTATCAGAGGCCTTATTCAACCGGCCCGTGGCAGGGGCCTTATACACCCTGGTCTGTGGCTGAGACCAAAGTTCTCCAGGCCCGTGGCAGGGGCCTTGTACACCCGGTCTGTGGCAGAGACCAACCGCAATGTCTGTGGCAGAGACCGTGCGCCAAAAACTGTTTGAGAAACCTAAGCAGTGAAGTGAATGTGCTACGTTTGTGCCTGGACCTCCTCCACACCTTAAGCTGTCCTGTTTCTTTGCTCTAACCTTTTCTATCTGAGTACAGTTTATTTTGCCATGAGAGAATAAGAGTTGGAGTTTCAGCTGGTGTGGACATTGACTTTACTGGCAATTAAAGGACTTGCCTCTACCTACAGTAGAGGTGAGAATCATCCTCTGGAGGAGTTTTGACTCCGGCTGTGGACACGGCCCGTCAAGTACACCGCTCAACCTCTTTATATAGGAGGATACGGGCTGGTAGTGCGGTGTGCCTTTCTCCCTCCTGCGAAGAGCCAACAACATAAAGGCAGGTAAGGGGGAAAGGATCTGTGCGCTACAAAAAAATAAAATAAAAATTTTAATCTTGGCCTAGCAGGACGAGGTCCATATGGAGTAGGAGGTTGAGGTGGCGGTGGATGTGGCTGTGTAGGTGGAAGCGGCGGTGGAGGAGGACGAGGTAGCCAACACTGGTTCAAAAATACAACAATGGCTGGGTAAGGCCGGTGATGTGTCGAATTCTGTCCCCTGTCGAATAGTGTCCGCCCTGTACTGCGCTTGCTGAGTATGTAGGACAAGGGGATTTCAAAAATCTCCCAAGACTAACGGCGCCTGCGTGTTGAGTTCAGGTGAAGGCCACACCATCCATGGTTCAAGCCGAGCCAAGCAAGGCCGCGATCGAAGCGAGCCCGTGAGGGGCCCTGTTACTATGTGCTACCGTATGTCCTCTTGGATGGTGGGGCTTGAACCTGCACTCACAGCGCAGGCGCCGTTCATCTTCGGAGATTTTGTGAATCTCCTTGTCCTCTGTACTGCGCAAGCGCTGCGCCTGCGCAGTACGGGCCGGGCACAATCCGATTTCCGGACAGTTTTTGTCACAACACCGGTATACATGTCTATTCTGCACAAGGTACGGACAAGTCCTGTGGGATCCATGCCTGGTTCATTTTAATGAACGTGAGCTTGTCCACATTGGCTCTGGACAGGCGGCTGCGCTTGTCTGTGATAACGCCCCCTGCCGTGCTAAATACACGTTCAGATAATACACTGGCTGCAGGGCAGGCCAGCACCTCCAAGGCATAAACGGCAAGCTCAGGCCATGTGCCCAATTTGGAGACCCAAAAGTTAAAGGGGGCAGACCCGTCATCCAGTACGTGTAGGCCTGTGGACACATACTGCTCAACCATGTTGGTGAAATGCTGCCTCCTGCTAAGACGTTCCATCTCAGCTGGTGGTGCTGGTTGTTGTGGCGTGCTGACAAAGCTTTTCCACATTTCGGCCATGCTAACCCTGCCTTCTGAGGTGCTGCCGGTGCCCCGGCTGCGTTGGCGACCTCTACCTCCTCCTCTGCCTTCGCCTTGTGCTTCCACCGTACGCCCGCTGTCAGGTGGGAATGCCACCAGCAGCGCGTCTACCAGCGTGCGCTTGTACTCGCGCATCTTACAATCCCGCTCCAGTGAGGGAATTAAGGACGGTACGTTGTCCTTGTAACGGGGATCCAGCAGGGTGGCCACCCAGTAATCAGCACCAGTTAAAATGTGGGCAACTCGGCTGTCGTTGCGGAAACACTGCAGCATGTAATCGCTCATGTGTGCCAGGCTGCCCAGAGGCAAAGAAAAGCTGTCCTCTGTGGGAGGTGTATCGTCTGTGTCCTCTGTATCCCCCCAGCCACGCACCAGTAATGGCCACGAGCTGGTCTGAGTGCCACCCTGCTGTGAACATGGCTCCTCCTCCTCCTCCTCCATCTCCTCCTCCACCTCGTCATCCTCCAGAACTGTGCCCTTTCTGCCGGACAATTGTGTACCTGGCGTTTGTTGGTGCAGGAACCCACCCTCGTAGCCACTTGTGAAAGACTGCCCTGAAAGCCTTTGAAATGATCCCGCTTCCTCCTCCTCCTCCTCATCCTCCTGTGCCACATCCTCTTCCATCATCGCACGAAACGTTTTTTCAAGGAGGCATAGAACTGGGATAGTAACGCTGAGAACGGCGTCATTGGCACTGGCCATGTTGGTGGAGTACTCGAAACAGCGCAACAAGGCACACAGGTCTCGCATGGAGGCCCAGTTATTGGTGGTGAAGTGGTGCTGTTCCGCAGAGCGACTCACGCGTGATTGCTGCAGCTGAAACTCCACTATTGCCTGCTGCTGCTCGCACAGTCTGGCCAGCATGTGCAAGGTGGAGTTCCACCTTGTGGGCACGTCACATATGAGGCGGTGAGCGGGAAGGCCGAAGTTACGCTGCAGCGCTGACAGGCGAGCAGCAGCAGGGTGAGAACGCCGAAAGTGCGCACAGACAGCCCGCACTTTCTGCAGCAGCTCTGGCATATTGGGGTAATTTTTAAGGAACCTCTGGACCACCAAGTTCAGCACATGCGCCAGGCAAGGGATGTGCGTCAAACCGGCTAGACCCAGAGCTGCTACGAGATTTCGCCCATTATCGCACACCACCAGGCCGGGCTTGAGGCTCACTGACAGCAACCACTCATCGGTCTGTTGTTCCATGTCCCTCCACAACTCCTGCGCGGTGTGGGGATTTTCCCCCAAACAGGAAAGTTTTAAAACTGCCTGCTGTCGTTTACCCCTGGCTGTGCTGAAGTTGGTGGTGAAGGTGTTACGCTGAATGGATGAGGAGGCGGTAGAGGATGAGGAAGCGGAGAAGGAGGAGTTAGCAACAGGAGGCAAACTGAAGCGCCCTGCAATCCTCGGTGGTGGAAGGACATGCGCCAAACCGCTATCTGCCTCAGGCCCAGCCGCCACTGCATTTACCCAGTGTGCTGTTAGGGAGATATAACGTCCCTGACCGTGCTTACTGGTCCACGCATCCGTAGTTAGGTGGACCTTGCCACAGATGGCGTTGCGCAGTGCACACCTGATTTTGTCCCCCACCTGGTGGTGCAGGGAAGGGATGGCTCGCCTGGAAAAGTAGTGGCGGCTGGGCACGACGTACTGCGGGACAGCCAATGCCATCAGGCTTTTAAAACTCTGCGTCTCCACCAGACGGAATGACAGCATTTCAAAGGCCAGGAATTTTGAAATGCTGGCATTCAGGGCCAGGGATCGCGGGTGGCTAGGGGGGTACTTCCTCTTCCGCTCCAATGTTTGGGAGATAGAGAGCTGAACGCTTCCATGGGACATTGTGGAGATGGTTGGTGACCCAGGTGGTAGTGTTGCTGGCAGATCCTCTGTTTGCGGGGTGACAGGTGCCACTGTCACTACAGAGGTGGATGAAGAGGCCGAGACTGCAGCAGAAGAGGAAGCAGGAGGAGCCAGAGACCTTTCTTGGTTTTTGAGGTGTCTACTCCACTGCAGCTCGTGCTTTGCACTTAGATGCCTGGTCATGCAGCTTGTGCTCAGGTTGAGAACGTTTATGCCTCGCTTCAGGCTCTGATTGCACAGCGTGCAAACCACTCGTGTCTTGTCATCAACACACTGTGTGAAGAACTGCCACGCTAGGGAAGTCCTTGGACCTGGCTTTGGTGTGCTCGGTCCCTTGCTGCGTTGGGCAGTAGCAGATGTACTGTCTAGGGGACGAATGCTCCGTTTTTGCACCCTGCTCCCTCTTCTGCTGTGCTGGTGGCTCTGTGCGACCACCGCCTCTTCCTCCGAACTACACTGGTCACCTGCATAACGTTGATTCCATGTGGGGTCGAGGACCTCATCGTCCTCCACATCATCTTCCACCCAGTCTTCACCCCTGCCCTCCATGTCTGTCTGCACAATTGCGAAAGCAGCAGCAGTTGGCACCTGTGTTTCGTCATCATCCGAGACATGCTGCGATGGTCCTCCCATGTACCCATCATGAAACATAAGTGGTTGGGCATCGGTGCACTCAATCTCTTCCACTTCTGGGGCAGGGCTAGGTGGATGGCCCTGGGAAACCCTGCTAACAGAGTCATCGAAAAGCAGAAGAGACTGCTGCATGATTTGGGGCTCAGACTGCTTGGCTGATTTGCAAGGGGGTGAGGTGAAAGACTGATGGACATGGGCTTCAGGTGCCAACTCTGATCTTTCATCAGAAGAGTGGGTGGGAGACAATGTGAAGGAACCCGAGGCACTGTCAGCAACCCAATCTACTATCGCCTGTACTTGTCCTGGCCTAAACATTGGTACAGCCTCATTAGGCGCGACAAAATACCGCCGCAGGCTCGGTCGCCTACTCGCACCTGAGGAAGGTGTTTCACTTGTGCGTGTAGCTGGCACAGATCCACCACGTCCTCTCCCTGCAACAGGAGCTCCACCAGCAGCACCACGACCGGGGCCACCACGTCCCTTTGACCTTCCCCTCATATTTTCCAAATTTAGGATCTTGCCCTAAATGGCGTTTTTTGGAAGACCACAACACACCCACAGTATTTAACCGCTGAAACGCACAGCTACAGAACTGCAGAAAATGCTATTAAAAAAAAAAAGTTTTTTTTTTAGTATAGCACAGTACAAGGAAAATATATAGAAATTGTTTATTTCACACACCTCCAGATGTGTATTTCACACTGCAAAATATTTTCTGTGGCCCTAAATGGCGTTTTTTGCTAGACCACAACACACCCACAGCACGTAACCGCTGAATCGCACAGCTACAGAAAATGCTATTCAAAAAAAAAGGTTGTTTTTTTTAGTATAGCACTGTACAAGAAGAATATATAGAAATTGTTAATTTTACACACCTCCAAGATGTGTATTTCACACTGCGAAATATTTTCTGTGGCCCTAAATGGCGTTTTTTGGAAGAGCACAACACAACCACAGTATTTAACCACTGAATCGCACAGCTATAGAAGTGCAGAGAATGCTATTCAAAAAAAATGTTTTTTTTTTTAGTATAGCACTGTACAATATATAGAAATTGTTTATTTCACACACCTCCAGATGTGTATTTCACACTGCAAAATATTTTCTGTGGCCCTAAATGGCGTTTTTTGGAAGAGCACAACACAACCACAGTATTTAACCACTGAATCGCACAGCTATAGAAGTGCAGAGAATGCTATTCAAAAAAAATGTTGTTTTTTTTAGTATAGCACTGTACAATATATAGAAATTGTTTATTTTACACACCTCCACATGTGTATTTCACACTGCAAAATATTTTCTGTGGCCCTAAATGGCGTTTTTTGCCAGACCACAACACACCCACAGCACGTAACCGCTGAATCGCACAGCTACAGAAAATGCTATTCAAAAAAAAAGGTTGTTTTTTTTAGTATAGCACTGTACAAGAAGAATATATAGAAATTGTTTATTTTACACACCTCCAAGATGTGTATTTCACACTGCAAAATATTTTCTGTGGCCCTAAATGGCGTTTTTTGGAAGAGCACAACACAACCACAGTATTTAACCACTGAATCGCACAGCTATAGAAGTGCAGAGAATGCTATTCAAAAAAAATGTTGTTTTTTTTAGTATAGCACTGTACAATATATAGAAATTGTTTATTTTACACACCTCCACATGTGTATTTCACACTGCAAAATATTTTCTGTGGCCCTAAATGGCGTTTTTTGGAAGAGCACAACACAACCACAGTATTTAACCACTGAATCGCACAGCTATAGAAGTGCAGAGAATGCTATTCAAAAAAAATGTTGTTTTTTTTAGTATAGCACTGTACAATATATAGAAATTGTTTATTTTACACACCTCCACATGTGTATTTCACACTGCAAAATATTTTCTGTGGCCCTAAATGGCGTTTTTTGCCAGACCACAACACACCCACAGCACGTAACCGCTGAATCGCACAGCTACAGAAAATGCTATTCAAAAAAAAAGGTTGTTTTTTTTAGTATAGCACTGTACAAGAAGAATATATAGAAATTGTTTATTTTACACACCTCCAAGATGTGTATTTCACACTGCAAAATATTTTCTGTGGCCCTAAATGGCGTTTTTTGGAAGAGCACAACACAACCACAGTATTTAACCACTGAATCGCACAGCTATAGAAGTGCAGAGAATGCTATTCAAAAAAAATGTTTTTTTTTTTAGTATAGCACTGTACAATATATAGAAATTGTTTATTTCACACACCTCCAGATGTGTATTTCACACTGCAAAATATTTTCTGTGGCCCTAAATGGCGTTTTTTGGAAGAGCACAACACAACCACAGTATTTAACCACTGAATCGCACAGCTATAGAAGTGCAGAGAATGCTATTCAAAAAAAATGTTTTTTTTTTAGTATAGCACTGTACAATATATAGAAATTGTTTATTTTACACACCTCCACATGTGTATTTCACACTGCAATTTATTTTCTGTGGCCCTAAATGGCGTTTTTTGGAAGAGCACAACAACCCCAACAGTATATAACCGCTGAATCGCACAGCTGCAGAGGCCAGAGAATGCTTTTTAAAAATAATGTTGTTTTTTCACACACCTCCAGATGTGTATTTCACACTGCAAAATATTTTCTGTGGCCCTAAATGGCATTTTTTGCAAGAGCACAACAACCCCAACAGTATATAACCGCTGAATCGCACAGCTGCAGAGGCCAGAGAATGCTTTTTAAAAATAATGTTGTTTTTTCACACACCTCCAGATGTGTATTTCACACTGCAAAATATTTTCTGTGGCCCTAAATGGCGTTTTTTGGAAGAGCACAACACAACCACAGTATTTAACCACTGAATCGCACAGCTATAGAAGTGCAGAGAATGCTATTCAAAAAAAATTTTTTTTTTTTAGTATAGCACTGTACAATATATAGAAATTGTTTATTTTACACACCTCCACATGTGTATTTCACACTGCAATTTATTTTCTGTGGCCCTAAATGGCGTTTTTTGGAAGAGCACAACAACCCCAACAGTATATAACCGCTGAATCGCACAGCTGCAGAGGCCAGAGAATGCTTTTTAAAAATAATGTTGTTTTTTCACACACCTCCAGATGTGTATTTCACACTGCAAAATATTTTCTGTGGCCCTAAATGGCGTTTTTTGCAAGAGCACAACAACCCCAACAGTATATAACTGCTGAATCGCACAGCTGCAGAGGCCATAGAATGCTATTCAAAAATAATGTTGTTTTTTCACACACCTCCAGATGTTTATTTCACACTGCAAAATATTTTCTGTGGCCCTAAATGGCGTTTTTTGCAAGAGCACAACAACCCCAACAGTATATAACCGCTGAATCGCACAGCTGCAGAGGCCAGAGAATGCTTTTTAAAAATAATGTTGTTTTTTCACACACCTCCAGATGTGTATTTCACACTGCAAAATATTTTCTGTGGCCCTAAATGGCGTTTTTTGGAAGAGCACAACACAACCACAGTATTTAACCACTGAATCGCACAGCTATAGAAGTGCAGAGAATGCTATTCAAAAAAAATGTTGTTTTTTTTAGTATAGCACTGTACAATATATAGAAATTGTTTATTTTATACACCTCCACATGTGTATTTCACACTGCAATTTATTTTCTGTGGCCCTAAATGGCGTTTTTTTGAAGAGCACAACAACCCCAACAGTATATAACCGCTGAATCGCACAGCTGCAGAGGCCAGAGAATGCTATTCAAAAATAATGTTGTTTTTTCACACACCTCCAGATGTGTATTTCACACTGCAAAATATTTTCTGTGGCCCTAAATGGCGTTTTTTGGAAGAGCACAACACACCCACAGTATATAACCGCTGAATCGCACAGCTGCAGAGAATGCTATTCAAAAAAAAGTTTTTTTTTTTTTTTTTAGTATAGCATAGTACAAGAAAAATATATAGAAATTGGTTATTTCACACAACTAGAGATATACACTGCAAAATATTTTTTTTGCCCAAAAATAGGTCTTTTTTGCGCACAACAAAGTGCCTTTTTTTTTTTTTGCAACAGCACAATAAAGTGCCTTTTTTTTTTTTGGGGCCCAAAAATGGGTCTTTTTAGCAAAAGCACAATAAAGTGCCTTTTTTTTTTTTTTCTGCCCGAAATGGGTCTTTTAGCAAGAGCACAATACAGCCACTAAATGGAATAGGTGTATCACTCAACGTAATGCAGTGCTGGTGCACTGAGCTTGCAACACAAACAGATAAACCTATGCAGATCGCTGAGCTATTATATCTCTCAATCTGGACTCCTATCTAAATCTCTCTCCCTGAAAGCACAAACAGGATCCTGCCCCTACACTACACTACACTACACTGTCTCTCTATCTTTTCTATCAGTAGATTGCAGAATCAGGACTAACTCCTATCATATAATTCTCTCCCTCACAGCAACAGCAGCCAGGATCCTTTCCCTACACTGTCTAAAAGCAGAGTGACGATCTGTGCTGTGTGCCTCTTGCTTATATAGAAGCTGGTCACATGCTGGGTCACATGTTGCACTGACCAATCACAGCCATGCCATTAGTAGGCATGGCTATGATGGCTTCTAAGGGCACACCAGCTAATCAAATGGTGATTGGCTGGCCCCTGAAGCATTTCTAACTGCGCCATTAAATTCCCGAATCCGGACCCGAACCCGGACTTTAGCGCAAAATCCGGGTCCGGGTCCGGGGTCGGGAAAAAGCCAAAATTCGGTACGGACCCGAACTTTACAGTTCGGGTCCGCTCAACACTAATCTTTACTAATTGTATTTGTCTGTATCTGTTACAGTTTTACTCTATCTTGTATCAATAAAAGTTCAAAAGGATTCTACGCCTACCGGAATGCATTGGTATGAGAGGAGTTATCAGTGTGCCCAAATACACCTCAGCCACGTGTAGTGAGGGGTATAACAATGTGCGTTCATTGAGTGGAGCTGTCAGGACCTGGTTCACCTGCTGGTGGCATTTTGGTTCTCTAGGCTGAAAGCTGTAGTTCCCGTGACCACCAGTGGGTGTCTCCCAGCAGGTTCCTGCAATCAGTCCCACCTAGCCTCAGCTGCTGGGAGAGTACTTAAAGGGGTTGTAAAGGTTTGTTTTTTATTTTCTAAATAGGTTCCTTTAAGCTAGTGCATTGTTGGTTCACTTACCTTTTCCTTTGATTTCCCTTCTAAATGTTTTTTTTCTTTGTCTGAATTTCTCACTTCCTGTTTCTCCTCACTAAACTTCACACCATCATCCGAGTGGTGTGGAGTCATCCAGAACAGCTTACTGAACAGCTGACTGAGGAGGAACAGGAAGTGAGAAATTCAGACAAAGAAAACAAAGAAAAAAAATAGTTTAGAAGGCAAATCGAATGAAAAGGTAAGTGAACCAACAATGCACTAGCATAAAGGAACCAACTTAGAAAATAAAAAACGAACCTTTACAACCCCTTTAAGTCCCACGTTTGCTATTGAAATTCACATCAGTGTTTTGATTGCCTTGCTTGCTGCCAGATCCATCCTGGTCTTGAGCTATCCTTGCATCCTGTTCCCTTACTGCTGCTCACCTTGTTCCAGTACCCAGTCATGATTCCCCCTTTTTCTTGCATTGCCCCTGTTACCCAGGCTTCCCATATTGTACATATTTGTACATATTGTATATAGTTTGTTTGCTAAGTTTCTGTTACTTAGGCATTTTAGGTTGTGGGTCACTTGTTTATGTTTTTCTATTTACTGGTCTGTGCATGTCTTTCTGCTTACTGTTACTACATTTTATTTCATTATCCATTGTTTGGTCCCAGCTTCTTTGTGTAGCCTGTACATATATCTGGTCATCTCCCAGCTGCAGACTCCTAACAGCAGTGCTTAATCCGTTAGCATTACGAGGATTCTGCAGCCTATTTTAAATAATAAGAGGAAGGTGGTACGGTCCAAACTGGTTCTTTTTTCTTTTCTCTAGTTTATCAACCTAATAAACACTATTAAACTTCTTTGAAGTGACTGTCAGGCAACTTTTTACCCCACTACAAGGCAAGGATCTTGCCCCGAGGTTTTGAATGTTAGCCCTCTGGTTACCTGGGGGTTCAATTATACTGTCAGGTAGGGATGAGCTTCGTGTTCGAGTCGAACATACGTTCGACTCGAACATCGGCTGTTTGATCGTTCGACGAAGATCGAACGATTTGGGCCGTTCGCGCCAAATTCGAGTGACGCGAACGGCCCACAATGCACTACGCCATCGCAGTGTCATCCAGGCGCTGTGATTGGCCAAGCATGCACTGTGACCCCGCATGCTTGGCCAATCACAGCGCCGGCAGCGAGGAGAGCAATGATTGGCCACAGGCAGGATGCCTGTGGCCAATTATTCTTGAGGGGGTTTAGTACACGCCCCACACTATAAAAGGCCGCCAGCGCGGCGGCCTTGTGTAGTGTGTTCCGGAGCAGGGAAAGAGAAGCATAGGCAGGGACAGTGTCATTTTTTTTCCTTTACTAATCCTGGATTCCTTGTGTTTAGGGACAAATAAGGATAGGTAGGGAGAGTGTCAGTGTGTTATTCTGTGCTAAACCTTGTTTGTAGGGACAGAGAGGTACAGTGAGGGAAAGTGTCAGTGTGCTATTCTGTTCTAAACCAATCTTGCTGAACCATATTTGAAATCCTTGAGTTTAGGGACAGAGAGGTACAGTGAGGGAAAGTGTCAGTGTGCTATTTTGTGCTAAATCTTGTTTGTAGGGACAGAGTAGGACAGTGAGTGAAACTGACAGTGTGCTATTCTGTTCTAAACCAATCTTGCTGAACCATATTTGAAATCCTTGAGTTTAGGGACAGAGAGGTACAGTGAGGGAAAGTGTCAGTGTGCTATTCTGTGCTAAATCTTGTTTGTAGGGACAGAGTAGGACAGTGAGTGAAACTGACAGTGTGCTATTCTGTTCTAAACCAATCTTGCTGAACCATATTTGAAATCCTTGAGTTTAGGGACTGAGAGGTACAGTGAGGGAAAGTGTCAGTGTGCTATTCTGTGCTAAATCTTGTTTGTAGGGACAGAGTAGGACAGTGAGTGAAACTGACAGTGTGCTATTCTGTTCTAAACCAATCTTGCTGAACCATATTTGAAATCCTTGAGTTTAGGGACTGAGAGGTACAGTGAGGGAAAGTGTCAGTGTGCTATTCTGTGCTAAATCTTGTTTGTAGGGACAGAGTAGGACAGTGAGTGAAACTGACAGTGTGCTATTCTGTTCTAAACTAATCTTGCTGAACCATATTTGAAATCCTTGAGTTTAGGGACTGAGAGGTACAGTGAGGGAAAGTGTCAGGGTGCTATTCTGTGCTAAATCTTGTTTGTAGGGACAGAGTAGGACAGTGAGTGAAACTGACAGTGTGTTATTCTGTTCTAAACTAATCTTGCTGAACCATATTTGAAATCCTTGAGTTTAGGGACTGAGAGGTACAGTGAGGGAAAGTGTCAGTGTGCTATTCTGTGCTAAATCTTGTTTGTAGGGACAGAGTAGGAGAGTGAGTGAAACTGACAGTGTGCTATTCTGTTCTAAACCAATCTTGCTGAACCATATTTGAAATCCTTGAGTTTAGAGACAGAGAGGTACAGTGAGGGAAAGTGTCAGGGTGCTATTCTGTGCTAAATCTTGTTTGTAGGGACAGAGTAGGACAGTGAGTGAAACTGACAGTGTGCTATTCTGTTCTAAACCAATCTTGCTGAACCATATTTGAAATCCTTAAGTTTAGGGACAGAGAGGTACAGTGAGGGAAAGTGTCAGTGTGCTATTCTGTGCTAAATCTTGTTTGTAGGGACAGAGTAGGACAGTGAGGGAAAGTGTCAGTGTGCTATTCTGTTCTAAACCAATCTTCCTGAACCATATTTGAAATCCTTGAGTTTAGGGACAGAGAAGGACACTCGTGGAAACTCTCAGTGTGCTATTCTGTGCTAAATCTAGTTTGTAGGGACAGAGTAGGACAGTGAGTGAAACTGACAGTGTGCTATTCTGTGCTAAACCAATCTTGCTGAAGCATATTGCAAATCCTTGTGTTTAGGGACAGAGAAGGATAGGCAGGGGACAGTGTCAGTGTCATTGTTGCTAAGCCTCCTGCACAGTATACACCTGAAGGTAGCCCTTATTGCTGTTTTTCCCCTCTCCCTGCAGGCCATCCATTAAAATGTCTGGAAGGCAAACAAGGAGAGGCAGACAGTCAGGAGGCAAAAAAAGAGGGCAAGCAGGCTCTGTGTCTGGGGGCAACAGTGCTGGTCGTGGACGCGGTGCATTGTCATCAGCACATGGCCATGGGACACGCTTGTCCTTCTTTTCGGCAGCTGGACATGTTGAGCCACATCATGCCGAACACTTGGTAGAGTGGATGACCAAGCCCACCTCATCCTCCTCATCCTCTCTCACCCAGGCTCAGGGTACTGGCAAAGCAGCTGCCAAAGCGTCCTCTTCTCTGGTATCATTATCTTCATTAGTCAATCCTTCCCTAGACCCACCATGTCCTCCTCCTGAGGAGTCCCCCGAACTGTTTGAGCACAGTGTTGGGTACATGCTCCAGGAGGATGCCCAGCGTTTCGAAGGATCTGATGATGATACCCGGATAGAGGAAGGCAGTAGCGTGAGAGCAGAGAGAGGGGATGCTCAAGAAGGACACCAATCTGGCAGTCATGCTCCAGCAGCTGCAGCATACTGCCAGATTGGCTCCAGTGATGAGGAGGGAGGGGATGATGAGGTCACTGACTCCACGTGGGTGCCTAATAGGAGAGAGGAGGAGGAGGAGGATGAGGAGGAGGCACATCTCCAACGAGGCAGGATGCCCTTGGGTGGCCAGCGTATGGGCAGCACACCGACGGAATCACACCGCAGAGCTCCGCCTGTGCAGGGCGCTGCCTCTGCCCGTCATTCAAAAAGTTCTTTGGTGTGGGCCTTTTTTGAGGCGAGTGCATCAGATCGCACAGCTGCTGTTTGCAACATATGTCTCAAGCGTATATCGCGTGGCCAAAACATCAGCCGCTTGGGCACCACATGCTTGATCAGACATATGTTGACCTGCCATGCAGCTCGTTGGCAAGCCTACCTTAAAGACCCACACCAAAGAACAAAGCTGACCTCTTCTTGCACCGCATCAGCTGGGATCTCCAACCCCACTATACCTTCAGTCCTCTCTGAAACCTGCTCTGAGAGGAATGAAGGTGTAGAATTAGGTGTGTCACAGCCAAGTTCTTGCGGGCACTCTGCTAGCAGTACACCGATGTCCGATTCTAGCAGGCAAATTTCCCTGCCCCAGCTGCTGGACCGTCGAAAGAAGTTCACTCCCATCCATCCACATGCCCAGCGGTTGAATGCTAGCTTGGCTAAATTGCTAGCGCTTCAACTGCTGCCTTTTCAGTTGGTAAACTCGGCCCCCTTCCGTGAGTTTGTGCAATGTGCGGTTCCTCAGTGGCAGGTTCCCAAACGCCACTTTTTCTCACGGAAGGCGATTCCGGCTCTCTACAGGCATGTGGAAGGCAATGTCTTGGCCTCGCTGGACAGGGCGGTCAGCGGTAAGGTGCATATTACCGCTGACTCATGGTCCAGCAGGCATGGACAGGGACGTTACCTTTCTTTCACGGCCCATTGGGTCACTCTTTTGGCAGCTGGGAAGGATGCAGGACAAGGTGCAGTAGTGTTGGAGGTTGTTCCACCGCCACGCCTCCAAAATGCTACTACTGGTTGTGACACACCTCTCTCCTCCACCCCCTCCTCTTCTTCCTCCATGGCCTCTTCCTGTGGTTTGTCCTCGGAACCAGCGGTGCTCCGTAGGCGTTCAAGGGGCTACGCAAGTACGCAGGCAAAAAGATGCCATGCCGTGCTTGCGCTGGTGTGTTTGGGGGACAGGAGCCACACTGGGGCAGAGGTCCTGTCTGCTCTGCAGGGGCAGGCCGAGAGGTGGTTGACGCCACGCCAGCTTAAGCCAGGAATGGTGGTTTGCGACAATGGCACCAACCTCCTCTCCGCCCTCCGACAGGGACAACTGACCCATGTGCCCTGTATGGCTCACGTCCTTAACCTGGTGGTGCAGCGGTTCTTGGGCAGGTACCCGGGCTTACAGGATGTCCTGAGGCAGGCCAGGAAAGTCTGTGTTCATTTCCGCAGATCTTATAATGCCAGTGCTCGCCTGGCTGAGCTGCAAAAGGAGTTGAACCTGCCCAAGAACCGCCTTATATGTGACATGCCCACCAGGTGGAACTCAACGTTGGCCATGCTGCAGCGGCTGCACACGCAGCAGAGGGCCATCAATGAGTACCTGTGTGACTACGGCACCAGGACAGGGTCAGGGGAGCTCGGGTTTTTTTCACCACGCCAGTGGGGCATAATCAGGGATGCATGCACTGTCCTCACACCATTTGAGGAAGCCACGAGGATGGTAAGCAGTGACAGTGCATGCATCAGTGACACTGTACCTCTTGTCCACCTGTTGGAGCACACGCTGCGTGGAATAATGGACAGGGCACTTGAGGCAGAACAGAGGCAGGAAGAGGAGGACTTCCTTGCCTCTCAAGGCTCCCTTTACCCTGACAGTGTTCCTTCTGTCCCACCCATCGCACAGGAAGAGGAGGAGGAGGAGGAGGAGGAGGAGGATTGTGTCAGCATGGAGGTGGAGGCTGGCACTCAGCATCATCAGCAGCAGTCTTTTAGGGATGATTTACAGTCCCAAGAAACCAGTGGACTTGTACGTGGCTGGGAGGAGGTGGCTGCGGATCATGTCGTCCTTAGTGACCCAGAGGACTCCGGACTGAATGCCTCAGCTAACCTACGCTGCATGGCCTCCCTGATCCTGCAAAGTCTGCGGAAGGATCCTCGTATTCTTCGGATCAAGGAGAGGGACCATTACTGGCTGGCCACTCTCCTTGATCCACGGTACAAGGGTAAGGTTGCGGACCTTATGTTACCGTCGCAGAGGGAGCAGAGGATGAGACAACTCCGGGAGGCCTTGCAGAAAGGTCTGTGCAATGCATTCCCAGAGACTGGGAGGTTACAAACTCCTGGTCCTGGACAACGAGTTGCTGAGGCTTCGGGCAGTCAAAGAAGGAGCGGTGGGGAAGGTGGCCGTCTGACCGATGCGTTCAGACAATTCTTTAGTCCGCAGCCCCAAAGTATGATCGTTTCCAGCAACCATCGCCAGCGTCTGATATACATGGTGCAGGAATACCTAGGGGCAAGGTCAGACTTGGACACCTTCCCCACCGAAAATCCTCTGGCTTACTGGGTCTTGAGGATGGATCACTGGCCAGAGCTTGCACAGTATGCAATTGAGCTACTGACCTGTCCTGCATCCAGCGTTCTTTCAGAACGCACATTCAGTGCTGCTGGAGGATTTGTCACGGATCACAGGGTGCGCCTGTCCACCGACTCAGTTGATCGACTGACTTTCATCAAGATGAACCAGTCTTGGATCACCACCAGCTACTACACTCCTGATGCTGATATAACAGACTAATTGATTTTAAAATGTCACATCCCTTCAAGACTGATGCTGATGCTGAGTTCCTGTGCTGTTATGTTGACTAGCTATCCTCCTCCTCCTCCTCAATGATCCGATTAATGATGATAGCTTGGAAGATCATTTTGGTTTATGGGTGCCGCCACCAGTGGCTAAGGCCCAATTTTTCAGCCCCTGTTTAACAGGGGCGTGTAATTACAATTTTTGATGCAATACTTTGCAACAGGGCTCATTGCTGTGCTCCAAGTACAGTATCTGTGAGGGGTTGCAGTGTTGTGCCACCAGTGCCTAAGGCCCAATTTTTCAGCCCATGTTCAACAGGGGCATGCAATTATAATTATTGATCTAATAATTCACAGCAGGGCCCATTGCTGCGCCCACCAAGAGTAACTGTCAGGCCTTACAGTGTTGTGTCAACACCACCACCACCACCACCACCACCACCACCAAAGGCCCAATTTTTCAGCCCCTGTTCAACAGGGGCATGCAATTCTAATTATTGATCTAATAACTCACAGCAGGGCCCATTGCTGCGCCCACCAAGGGTAACTGTCAGGCCTTACAGTGTTGTGTCAACACCACCACCACCACCACCACCACCAAAGGCCCAATTTTTCAGCCCCTGTTCAACAGGGGCATGCAATTCTAATTATTGATCTAATAATTCACAGCAGGGCCCATTGTTGAGCCCACCAAGAGTAACTGTCAGGCCTTACAGTGTTGTGGCACCAGCACCACCATCAAAGGCCCAATTTTTACTACCACTGTTCAACAATTATATGTTATTACAATTCCTGATATAATAGTTGACAGCAGGGCGTTCCAGCACCCACCAAGAGTAACTGTGAGTGCTTACAGTGTTGTGCCAACACCAACACCTAAGGGGCCAATTTCTGCAGAGTAAATACGGCAGGTCCCTACTTTCAAACATCCAACTTACAAACGACTACTACTTGCAAACGGAAGAAGACAACAGGAAGTGAGAGGAAATCTACCCCTTGGAAGGAAAATTCTCTCCTGTAAGAATTAATATGGGAGAAAGGTGTCTCCTCTCTACTGATGCTTTATCACCAATCCTTGTTTCAATAAAAACACCACATTTCAAAAACAGTTGTCATTGGGACGCAAAGTGAGGTGAAATGTTCTGAACAGGGGCACAGACAGCAAAAAAAATGTTACAGGGGTGATAACCCTTCCCTATGTTTTCCAAAAAGCTTAAAAATAGGTATTTGGCCTGGAGCTACACTTAAACAATGTAGCTGTTCAAAATTACAAACAGATTCTACATAAGAAAAAACCTACAGTCCCTGTCTTGTATGCACCGCCTGTATACGGCTGTTCAGAGTATATAGGGCCTTTTTTATTTTGTGTGCGGGGTTCCCCTTAATATCCATACAAGACCCAAAGGGGCTGGTAATGGGCTGGGGTAGGGGGGGGGGTTGATGGGGTAGCTATGCCATTTTTCTTAAAGATTTTCATCCATATTACCGGGACCAGACATTACATTAAAGCCGCAAGCAGTTTTAAATGGCTTTTTTTTCCTTTAGAAATGTTATTTTGTGCAGGGACAGTTCTAAACACGGAAAACACGTGGCACTTCACAGGCATACTTTAGACACCCCCCAGGTACAATATTTAAAGGAATATTTGACTTTTTTTTTTTCACTTTATGCATCATTAAAATGACTGCTCCCGGAAAACGTCCATTTTTAAAACTTCTTTTTGCATTGATACATGTCCCCTGGTGCAGAATCCGGGTTCCCAAACTCTGTTTAGGACAATAACATGGATAATAGTCGTTATAATTAGCACTTTAGAATCTGAACGTTCGCATCCATTGTATTTAATAGGGTTCTAATGTTCGTGCGAACTTTCGGTCCGTTCGCGGGTTCTGGTGCGAACCGAACCCGGGGGTGTTCGGCTCATCACTACTGTCAGGGGGCACTACACTAATGACACATTCAAACATTTTTGAAGGGAGGGGAAGGAGCTTCATGTCACTACCTCTCAAGCATGTTGATGAAATATCAATGACACTTAGGCCTCGTACACATGGCCGAGATTCTCGTTGAAAAAAACATGTTGTTTTTTTCGACGAGATTCTTGGACAAGAAACTTGTCCCGGCCGAGTGTACACACGCTCGTTTCAAAGAACCCGCGGTTCTTTGAAAGGAGCGTACGCGGTGACGTCATCGACTACGTCGAGCATGCGCTCGTCACATTCGATGCCGTCGCCGCCATCTTGGTATACCCTACGTATGCCTAGGAAGCTACCGCGCATGTGTCAAATTCATTTCGAACATGCGCGGGCTTCGGGGAGGACAGGTAAGTGTACACACTCACTTTTCTCGTCGAGAAACATGCCGAGGAGAATCTCGACGAGAAAATAGAGAGCAGGTTCTCTATTTTCTCGTCGAGGTTTCTTGTCGGTTTTCTCGACGAGAAACCCGATAGCAGCGTACACACGACCGATTTACTCGGCAAGACCTCTCTGCCAGCAACTTTCTTGCTGGTTCTTGCCGAGAAAATCGGTCGTGTGTACGAGGCCTAACACTTTAAAAATACCAGAACCTTTTTTACCTATGTTTTTTGAATAGCCAATCATGGGTGTCTATTGTACTTTGCTATTGCCCATAGATATGAAGATTGTTCCAATAATGGCCAAAAATGTCCAAAGCTACAGTAGGACTGCATTGATGTTTTATAGAGACTCTTACAAGCACACCAGAGATAACCTGCGGTAAATCTAAATCCAGGAGAAAAGCACAGTGATTAAATCAAGGGATGATTAAAGTCAGGAACTACAGCTACATACCGGTAATCATTATATTAAAATCCTCTGAAAATATTACAGTGGCTGCTTTTGAAATCTGTTGCCATTGTCCACATTCCCCTAATGCATATGTAGAACTGCGTTGGGCTTTTTACATTTTTTCACAGTAGTGCTGACAAAATAAACACCGAAAGGACTTTTTTTTTCTTCTCTCCTGTGATGGACAGCTGCAGGGAGAGATGGGGCTGAATTTTGCCCTCACTGGCTGTTGCTACAGCTGAAGAGGACCTGCCCCTAGCAACCCTGGGGAAGGCGGACTCCTGATTAGCTGTCTAATCCAGGCTGGTTCGCAATTGGCTGTGGAATGTTTTTAGCCCCACCACCACTGAGAGAATAGATAATGAAGACCCGCTGCTCCAGGTGAGGTGCTGGCACCTGATAGGCTCTACACATGGGTTCCTGCCCCGACTCGCCTCTGTATAATGCACAATGAATGAAGAAATGGCTGCACACCACAGGTAGTCCCAAATACTTTATTGGAAATACCAGCGTTACACACACAGGATACTGACAGGCTGAACAGGTTGACGCGTCAACCACTGAGAGACACAGGAGATCCATGTGGAATCTGATTAGAGGGCTTTGGTATCCATTTAGAGAACCTGGGGATCACTTGGGGAAAATAAGTGCCTGGCCAGTGCTATATCTTTGGAAAGTGTTCTGTGAGTAGAGAAACAGAATTGAGAGCTTTCTGTGACTGCTATTACAGAGCCTTGGAGCAGAACCGTGCTTTGTGTGCCTAGAGAGTGTTAGCCTGGAAGCTTGTGTTACAGGGCTGCAAGAAGCCACAGGAGGTGTTGTTGTGAGCTGCTGACCACATTGTCAGAGGATCTATTCGGCCAGGAAAAGTGTGCTGCACCTTAATCACATGCAAAACTGTGTGCAGGGACCGGGCTGTGGGCTGCTGCTATGCTGAACACAACTTTCTTCAGTGAGGGAGGAGGGGCTGTGCCTTCATTCCACTGCATTCCAGTTGCTCATAGTGACCACGTGTTCCAGCTACCTGCTAAAGCTGCAGAGAGCTGGCTCAAGAGGAAGGACCCTTTCACCAGCCACGGAGGAACCCCTCAGGACTAGAATCAGTCTTCAGTGGTGAGAGGTTTCCAGCCACCATCTTGTTTACTTTACTGAGCACTCCCACACAAGGGCCCCATCACCAGCAGATTCTCTCTACACAGTCCCACTGGCCAGTGTTTAGGCAGGGCAACTTTGCATTAGGTAGCAGGTAGGCTGTATTGCCTTTGCAAATGCCATCTGTAATGCTGTACTGTGTTGGATTGTCATTAATCTGCAATTACAAGGCAGTATCACTCACCAGCACCCGCCTAGTGCACATTTGTGCACCAGTTGATTCCCAGGCAGGTGTAGTGAACAAACAGGGACACCCTGTGAATTCTGGCACTTAACAAGGTGCCTAAACTGCTATATCGTAAATTGTTGTTAATTAACCCATTCATTTCTAGGGTTTTGCTATTAAATAAAGCCCATTTAAACCTTCAAGGTGTGTCAGTGTTCTTGGGTCCAGGTAAGGGGCAAGTCATCACATGTGCAGGGCAGAAGGGACCGAATAAAAATACCAGTGGCTCCTGCGAGGGTAGCGCTACACGTAGTTTAGTGAATAGAAAGCTTTGATAATTTTATGAAGTCTCCATTAAACATACATTTATTCCCGGGAACTGGGCGCATGCGCATAGACACTATCACGTCCTCACTCGGCCGGTGACGTCAGACGCCGGCCGAGTGGTGATCACATATAAGCCGGCGGCTCTGGCGTTAGATCTGCCAGAGCATTTGGGGGCGACCTGAGGTTACTTTCTGTCCGTACAAGGTATCATCCTGTTGGGTGCTTATTTGAAGATATCCTTTTTCTTTCATTTTCTCTATTTGCTATTCATCACTCTTTACCAGCAAATCTTTATGAGTGTTTTTTCTTTGATCTCTACATACTTCTACACCTTTCGTGCTTAATATTTAGACATACTTTGTCTGACACAATATGCAACATGAGTTATAGTCGAATAGACTATATACATTAATTACACTATATATATTGCTAAAGCTCATTACTGGGCATCACATTTAAGACTTGTCTCAACATAAGCTCCAGTTCAAAAATACTGGAACATATATTTTTTATTCATTGACAAGCATATATTTATTATACCAAAGATAATGCTGACTATAAATTACTATCTATTTTCTTAAGTTGTAACCTGTCAAAATGGACGAGCAGCCCATTTATGGCTGCGTCCTGATGCTTATAAGGTTACATATATTTGTTCATTTATACATATAGTTATATTGGCTTTCCATTCAATTACTCGCTCTGACTGAAATTTTGGTATTTCCCTTGTTGTTTTTCTTGGCCAGGTCATATGATTGATCACTGTGGGGGTCTGGATCTTCGGAGTTCACTCCGCTTGCCGCACAGGGAGAGGCCTTCCTTGCCCTCCCATTGTGGGGTTTTCTCTACTTCTCGTTTAATTCCATCTAGGGTCTTTGGTGGTAAGTTGTCTGCTTCATATCATTTGTGGACCTGTCTACAGGTTGATCTCCAATGTTTTTAAATTAACTGTCCATTATTTTTCAAGTGGTAATTTCTTTTCTCTGCTTATTTAGTAGTTGTTCATCCGTTAAGACGTCTGAGACATACTTCCCCTGATGAAGCCCCAGTGGGCAAAACATGTTGGGACTGTGTATGATCCTCTCAGTTGAACATTGATGCAACCACCATCTTAGGAATTACCCTATTGTGAAATCAGTGATATTGTTCATATTTTTATCAATTTTGTATAAATTGTCAATAAAATTTATTGTTTACTTTTTTACCAATTGGTAGTTGAGTCTTCCACTGTGTTCAGTACTAATTTATCAGCACTGTTACAGTCCTGTTTACTTTCTCTCAAGTTTTGCCATAATAATTTGGGATGAGGTGCGTTATATTAGGTGTCTACCCATAGCCAGACCAAAAAAAATTATACATTTATTAGTATTAAAAGAACATAAGAAACAGAAAACTTTAAACAATTATTCCTAATAACAACTGAATTCTATTTTACTTAATGATTTAAGAAGCTTATTATTTGAACATGCGACTATGTGTCAAGAAAAAGGTTGAACGGGGTGGGACTTAGAGGAGTAAATAAATATAGAAATACCAGAATTATAGAAAAATAGAAAAACCAGAATTATAGAAAAATAAACAACTTTTATTCTTCTGCCATAAGGCAGTGATATCAAAAAGATCAAATAAAACTTTCTGTTTTTATCTTTTTGACATATAAAACACCGCTGTACATGCATGCAATCGTGCACATAGCTCAAAGTGTTTTTTAATATAATGTAATATTTAGTCTGTAACAATCTTTATCGAAGACTATAAATGTATATCTAATGAATGTATAAATATTATCATGTGTATTCTTTTATATTCTTTTATATGTTTGTTTATTTTTTCACCTCTTTATTTTAATTGAATTATATAAAATATGGTATTTATATTTCTCTATCACTACTCTCTGTTTTTAGAGTCTATACAATATTTCATTGTGCCACTTTCAAAGGCCCTGACGAAGCGGAAAGCCCCAAAACGCGTAGGCCCTACTACCTTCTATGCTTTGGAATCGCACACCCTGAACTTGAAACTCTCAAAACTGTAACTTGGTTTTATTTCATGTTTTGATCTTTTTGATATCACTGCCTTATGGCAGAAAAGTAAAAGTTGTTTATTTTTCTATAATTCTGGTATTTCTATATTTTTTTTACTCCTCTGAGGCACACACTAAGTTCCACCCCGTTCAACCTTTTTCTTGACACATAGTCGCATATTCTTAGGGGATGGTACCTCAGTAGGAGCCTTTTGGTATTTCACATACACCCCAACCCCTACACATTATTATTTGAACACATGCATTTGTGTTGTGGCTTTAAGTTTAAATTGATTTAAAGATGTCGCGTTAAAACTTACTTTGGAAACAGAGACTAGTTTAGTGGATTCATCAGGGTGTTCATTGGCATTGATGTACTAAAAGTGTACATTTTCACTTACCCTAGTTTATTGAAGCTATGCTTAGTTCAATCATTTGATTGTGAAAATTTACATTTGTTTCAGTAATTAATGACTGGGTATTCAAAATGACTGCAGGTTCACTTGACCAAGTTAAAGGAGAACTGAAAAGATAGGGGACAGATTTTTTTTTTTTTTTTTAGCAGAAAACATTTTTAATGTCTCTTCTACTAAAAACCTCTTCCCTGTATCCTAGCAATATTTTTTTAATGGTGTACACTGAGTAGTGCAGTGTATACTCCCAACCCTATTCTGGCATCTGTAAGATGCAGAGAACGTATCTGGGTGTCAGGACTATGTAAGTCCTGTGCGCTGGTGAAGTTACATTATCAGTGGCCACCCAATTTTCAAAGAGTAGCTTCAGGAACCCAAAAGAAGACTGGGAGAAGATGACTACAATGGGTGACAGAGCGATGCAGGACATCTCTGATCTATCAGCACTGGAGGAGGGAAAACAGCCAGGTAAGTCTGCCTAAATGTGCAAGTATGCTTTGCGTTATGGCAAGAAAAGCATAACTACAGTTCCACTTTTAAAATATACTGCTAAGGTAAATCACCTTTATGGTGTATAGATGGGTCCCCTGAATGACCTTCGCTTTTCCCCTACATATCATTGTGTTCCTTTGTTTTGTGAACTGCCCTCCTTAGATCTCAGATAAGGAGGTTGCACAACACAGGTACCTTGTGGGAAACATTTTCTGGTCCACTCAAAATAACTGTGAAAACTTGGTGAATCTGACTGCAGTGGAGTAAACAAAATGTAAAGGTGAACTGGACCTCAACTAAATGTAGTACAAAGGCAATATTTTCTGTATAGCATTGGAGTTGTTCTTTTAAAGGAGTTGTAAATTCAGAAGGTTTTTTATCTATAAAAAGCTTTCTGTGATCAGCAGCTGCCCCAGTCCCCCTAATACTTACCGATTTCCTCGGCTGTCCAAGACTCTTCCTCCTGATTGGCTGAGACACCGCAGTGGCACCATTGGCTCCCGCTGCTGTCAACCAAAGTCAGTCAGCCAATCAGGAGGGAGGGGGCAGGGCCGGGACGCAGCTCCATGTCTGAATGGACACACAGAGCTGTGACTCGGCTCGGGTGCCCCCATAGCAAACTGCTTGCTGTGGGGGCACTCGACAGGAGGGAGGGGCCAGAAGAGCCGAAGAGGGACCCGAGAAGAGGAGGATCTGGGCTGCTCTGTGCAAAACCACTGCACACAGCAGGTAAGTAAAACATGTTTGTTATTTTTATTGAAAAAAGAAACAAGACTTTACAATCACTTTAAGTGAATTTAAGGTCCACTTTAAAACCTCCCTGTGCAGGCATATGGTTTTGATCATTTTGTGGCAAAAACTCAGTGAAACTCCCATGAAATATTTATTTTATTCTCTTTTCTGATGTTATTTGTTGACCCCATTTTTAGTAGTATTCCATCATATTCTCTGTAAATGTGCTGTGATTGAACTCTCAGCAGGATATGGAGCAATAAAACGTACACGACTTGTTTTCTTCAATGAACATGTTTTCATTGAAATTGTGTAAGTCAAAGATTTTTTTAAAGAAGACAGCAAAAGCATTGTATGTGTAGCGCCCTGCTCCTGTTGGGTAGGCGCTATGTGTTAAATTTAGGTATCTGAGCTGTAGTTTAGCTCAGAAGGATTAAGCTAAATTGTTGGCTCTGTTACAGTCCAGCTGTTTTGCATGGTTTTCCCCTTGACAGTAGGTGTCACTGTCAGCACGGGTCAAGGTTGGAAATGCAGCGGGCTGGGTGTATTGGGTATTCCTTTCCCAGAAGTGGCTCAGGGGGCGTGGTCAACTTGCTGTGCATTCTGGGAAGGGGTATTTAAGGGACAGAGACCGCGCTATCGGGGTTCGTTTGCCGGATCCTGACCTGAGGGCCCTCCTGGCCTCAGGTATGTGCAAGCTGTTTCTCGGCCTTGGGGCCTGCTGGCCCGAGGCTCTGCAACTGAAAGTAGGCCCAGGAGTTTCTGGGGCCTACTAGTCCAGGGATGGTCCTAAGCGGTCTTGCCTGCGGGAAGAAGCGGAACAATTGGGGATTCAATTGAAGGACGCATCCTGGCCAATTTACCTCACGGTGCTGCCGGCTGGCTGAAAGATTCTGACAACGTGAGCTGTGTACTTTCTGAAGGAACTTTTGCAAAGTGTCAGTCTGGTTGCAGGATCTTGTGGCAGAAGATTGTGAAACTAATCGACGGCACTCATCAAGTCTGTGGCAGAGACTTTGAATGAGCTTCGCACCGGTTGCTAGGCCAGTGAGAGTAGGCCTATCCGGTGGTTGCTGAATCCAGTGTGGAACCGATTTGTCCTCTGGATCTAAGATTGTGCCTGATCCGCAAAGCAAGGTACCTGAACCTCCCCTATCCCTCTAACCCTCTGTTGGAACTGTTTAATAAAACTCTTGAAGAAAAAGTAACCAAGTGTTGTGGATATTCATAAAAGCTCTTCAAGAGGAACCCCTAAGACGAGTGTGGTGAACAGAAAGGTAACGGGAGGCCCAAATCTAAACCAGCGGCCCCTTCGGGGGTATTGCTACATATGTTTCATACTTAGAATTACATTTTAAGAAACAACAGTCTAATTTTCTGATGTCTTTTAAATCATCCAATATTATACAATCTTCACACACTGCACACTGGTTCTATATAAAAACAAAATGAATATACAAAGAAGCGTGGTAGTTGCACTGGTACTTATGTCAGGGAACATATGTCCATCCCAGGCTAACAGGACTCCCCCTAAAACAAACAGGTATTGCATGCATTTTTTAAGGTCTCATGCACACACAGCTCTTCTGAATGCTTTTCACCTGGCAGGAGAAAAGCAGTGTTAATGCTAGAAATTCTGTATATAGCCCTGCAGAACAGAAAGACAGTGCACGGTCCAAATGGACAAAGAGAGGCTGCAACACTGCTCCAGGCATGGGCGTCCGCAGGTAGGGGCAAAGGGGGTCAAGTGCCCCCCCTGGCAGGGCTGGTGCTACCTATAGGCAAGTGTGCATATCAATAGGGGGCGCCGCGCTGCATTTCCCAGGCCTGGGAATCAATGATTTATCTCCTCTCCTCGGACTGCCGGCTGTGTGTGCTCTGCCTAGACATGTGTGAGAGGACCAGCGCTCCCTTCTGGATAGGGGCCCCAAGAACACCCACTGCATAGGGCCAGAGCCTCATCTAAGCTGCTTGGCATGTGCAGCAGTTGTTGGAGCCTTCCATCTGCCTTTTCTTGGGTTAGTAATCCATTTAATTCTATCTGTCATCTGAAGCTTGCAATATAGAAATTTAATCGGAGGGGAGTTCTTCATACTAATGATTGTGTGTGTATAGGGGATGTAATGTGTCTGGGTGTAATCTGTGTGTATTAGGATGTAATGTATCTGGGTGTATGGGGGTGCAATGTATATGTACTTTGTATGCAGTCTCTGACCATCTCCTGTATTACGTCTGCAGTCTCTGACCGTGATGACATTGTCAAAAAGGGGCGGAGCATGGGTGACCTTAAAATTATGCCCCCCCCCTGAAAAAAGTTCTGCGGACACCCATGGCTCCAGGTGATACAATAGCTGGTGCTGGTCCAGTCCGTGAACGGAAAGACTGTCAAAGTATGTGCAAAAGAGGTGACAGGACTCCAATCTTCAGAAGTATGAATGCTTTAATCGTAAAAATCAACACATTACATCAATAGACCACGATACAACAGGACTATAGCAGCAAGGTTAAAGTGGTTGTAAACCCACTTTTTCAACTTGCACCTACAGGTAAGCCTAGATTAAGGCTTACCTGTAGGTGCAAGAAATATCTCCTAAACCTACACGGTTTAGGAGATATTTACTAAAAAGACAGGCGCCGCTGTCTACGGCGCATGCGCGCCGTAGACAACGGCACATTCATGGGGTTAATCCCATTCACAAAATCGGCTACTTCCCAGCAATCGCTGGGCGTAGCCGAATGTGACGGCTCCCGCGCGCATGCGCGGAGTCACGTCTTCGCCGCTCCGGCCAATCACAGCGCCGGAGCGGAGCTCTGATTGGCTGGTGCGGCGATACCCGGAAGTAACATTCCGGCTATCGCCGCAGTGATGTCTGCGTCTGGACACAGGGAGGCGGACTGCTTCGGGGGCCCCGATCTAAGGTAAGTGGTACATAATAAGCTAGTATGTTAGTCATACTAGCTCATTATGCCTTTCTCTTGCAGGTTGGCAAAAAAAAAAAAAAAAAAGTTAGTGGGTTTACAACCACTTTAACATGTTTCACGAACCCAATCGCTGCTCAGGACAAAACAGACACATCTACCGTGTAAAGAAGCACACAAGATAGAGCATGATAAAGCACAAAAGCAGCAGTATTTAAGCACTAATTGATTCAGCTGTTATTTAGGTAAAATAAGGGTTAACTACACATGTGCTTCTGAGGCCATGATTAAAGCGTAACTCCACTTTCGTTGAGAAAAAACCTTCCCCTTTGGGTGATCTATGTACATTGCAAGGATTATAACAACATTTGTTGCAGATTCCTGATTCTGAAGAAATCACTGTTTGTTCCTCTGTGCCTCTGTGCCTAGTGTGTCTAATGGGAGTGGTTTCATAATTATCTTTTAGCTGTGGCAGCTGCAGGGCACTAATAAGGAAAGCTGCTAGTTCTGCATCTCTTTAGACGTGTTCCTATTGGGAGTATCTCACATTTTTGTTACAGGGGATTCCTGAAATTGGACTTGTATCTTAGGCAGACTTCTGGGAAAATGGGTGAGCCAATCACACAAGCAGGAAATAATGTTCATTCTGTGTACAGAACAACTCCAGGTAGCCATATTGCATTGCCTTTTCAGAAAATTACAGAGCTGCAGATTGAAGAGCAAAGGTCATTTTTTAATAACATTCAATTACAATATGATTTGTGTAGCAATTGTATACGCTATATAATTTTTAAAAATGTTTTCCCCCCACGAAAGTGGAATTACCTTTTAAGCGATTCCCCCACCCTGATTACACCCCCATATATCCCCCACCCTGATCACACCTCCCCAGATACCCCTACCCTGATTACACCCCCAGATACCCCTCACTCTGATCATACCCCTAGATACCCCCAGTCTGAACCCCTATATCACGCCACTCTGATCCCAACCCCACCCCCCACATACCTCCCCCCTAACACACTTCCCCAGATTCCCCCACTATGATTACACCCCCAGATATCCCCCACTCTAATCACACCACAACCCCAGATACCCTCCAGCCTGTTCACCACCCCCTAAATACTCCCAGTCTGATCACACACCCCAGATATACCTCCCCATACCCAAAGTCTGATCACACCACTCTCCACTCTGACCACACCCCCTATATCTCTCCCCTAACACACACCCCAGATGCCAAATCCACCATCACACACCTTGGGTTTACCAATCCCTCAGGTTTCACTAGTCCTGCAGTTCCTCCCAGTCCTGCAGCACACCAGGGTTGTTTAGCTGTCACTGGGGCAAGAGTTCTACCTGAATATCTGGTGGCAGCTGCAAACAGCAGAGAGCCTCCTCCACCCTAACCCCCTCTTTCACCGGCACCCCCTGGCCTGACTCCAGCGCGTACAGCCAGCCCACACAGCCATGCTGCCTGACAGTGGGCCCCTGCCTTCTCCCTGCACACATGGGAATCCGCCCACAGCTCCGCCTTCTTTTGCCTCATTGGATCCTCTGAGAGCGTTACACACTCATCGCCTAATCTGCCTTTTGCTCTCTCTGGCTCTCTCACGCTGACAGTTGCCTGCCTACTAAACAGCAGGCAAACTAAAACTTCCATGCTGCGTCATCTGTTCTACGGGGTGCAGGGTGGAAGTTTTAGTTTGCCTGCTGGAGAGACAGGTATTTTAAAAATTCTGAATCCCCAGTGAGAGGCTGGGAATCTGGATTTTGCCACCCCCTTACTCTGGTGCCCCAAGGCAGCTGCCTGAGCTGCCAATTGCTGGCGCCGGTCCTAACTGCTTCACTGGAGCCACTTATATTGTTTGCCTACTGTGTGACAGTGCCTCTGCAAGCTTTTATCTCCCCCTATGATTGTGTCACTGCAACCTCTCATCCCTCCTGTCTCTAGACTAACAGTCCCATGTAGATTTTCAACCCCTTCCATTTCCTGTGTGTCTGTATTACCACAGACATTAATCTCACCTGTTTATTGTGAGACAGTGTCTCTGCTGCCTTTCATCCTCTAACATCTCTTGGGCTGCAGTGATCCTGCAGCCTTTTACACCTTCCCTCTCCAGCGCGGCTTTGCTTTGGTGACCTTTAATGACTTCTCCTTTGCTGTGTCACTGTGTATTTATATACATACCAGGTGTAGAAGGATTGGCAAACACTGCAGAATAATAATAAACAGGTTATGAAAGCTGTACAAACATAGACAAACATGGACACTTCACAGCGATGTCTGTGTTGCTCAATCAGGGTAACGTGGCTGCAACCATGTTCTCTATAAGACACAATAGCAACAGAGAGTGTAACTCAGTAAAACAGTCAAAACTCAGATACTTGTACTTACCTTCATCAACCGCATTCCTCTCAGTAAAATCCAGACTGGCTCTGGTAATTCAGGTGAACAGCTGGAGGTATCCCAGGTCCAAGGACACAAGGGTACCACCACACAGGAACTAGAGGCTTGTCTGCCTGAATGTTGTTTTCAACATTGGAGGGCTTCCCACCTTGCTGCAAGTCACTTGCAAGCTACATCTAGGGTTGCCACCTTTTCTTCAAGTCAAACCCGAACCCTTTAGCGGCGCACAGCAATTTTTTTTTATAGTATAAACTATACATATATTTTGCTATTAAATACATTTTTTAATCATATGAAGTTAATAACAAGAGTCCCCCTTTACATCAGAGTCCACAGAGTTCTCCTTTTAAATCTGAACTCGCAGAGTTCCTTTTCCCTATAAGGGGGGACTCTGCAGACTCTGATGTAAGGGAGAAATCTGGGGACTCTAACATAAGGGATGCTCTGGGAACTCTGATTTATGGGGGAACACTGAGAACTCTGATGTACGGAGATGACTCTGATTGAAGGGGGAACACTGTGGCCTCTGTTGTAAAGGGGAACTCTGATGTAAGGGGTGCTCTGAGAACCCTGATTTGCCTTACTGTACTTACTCTGAGGCAGGAGAGAGAAGGGGGGAGACTTCAGTCACAGACATGGATGGATGGTGAGCTCACTCACCCCTTGGCAGTCAGCACCTCTCAACCCCAGATCACCTGGTTGCCAGCCACACCAGTGTCACTTAGTACCAGTGTAAGCTAGCACTGATCACCATCAGCATCACTACCAGAATCTTCTAGTACCAGTGTAAGCCAGCACTAGTCTCCTGACTGACATCCACACTAGTACCAGTGTCACCCAGTATGAATAGTATGAATGTAAGGCAGCACCAGTGTCCTGATCGCCAGCCACTCCAGTACCAGTGTCACCTATTCTGAGTGTAAACCAGCAGCACTGTCCCAATTGCCAGCCACACCACTATCAGTGTCATCTAGTACTGGTGTAAGCCAGCACCAGTGTCCTGATCACCAGCCACAGCAGTACCAGTGTCATCTAGAACCAGTGTCCTGGTTGCCAGCCACTCTAGTGTCCTAATTGACAGCCTCACCTGTACCAGTGTAAGCCAGCACCAGTACCAATGTCATCTAGTACGTGTGTTAACCAGCACCAATGTCCTGATTACCATCCACATTGGTACCAGTGTAAGTCTGGACCACCCTATTGATTATCAGCCACACCAGTACCAGTATCACCTAGTACCAGTGTAAACCAGCACTAATAACTTAATTGTAAGCAAAAACAGTACAGTGTTATGTAGTAGCAGTGCTTGACCTGATTGCCAGCAACACCAGTACAGTGTCCTCTAGTAACAGTGTTTGACATGATCTAGAGCCACACCAGTAGAGTGTCATCTAGTACAAGTGTTGCCCAGAACCAGTGTACTGATCACCAGCCACACTAGTACCAGTGTCACCTAATGCCAGTGTATGTCAACACTACTGTCCCAATTATCAGCCACACAAGTATAAGTGTCATCTAGTACCAGTGTTACCCAGGACCAGTTTCCTGGTCTACAACCACACCAGTGTCATCTAGTACCAGTGTAAGCCAGTACCACTATCTTTATCCCCAGCAACACCAGTACCGTTGTCACCTAGTACGAGTGTAAGCCATTATCACTGATCTGATCACGATCCACATCAGTACCAGTGTAAGCCTGAACCACCATTCTGTTTACCAGCCACACCAGTACCAATATCACCTAGTACCAGTGTAATCCAGAACCAGTTTCCTGATTGCCAGCCACACTAGTACCAATGTCACCTAGTACCAGTGTTATCTAGTACCAGTGTAAGCCAGCACCTGGGGCCTGACACGGTCACGCAAATGTAGTCGGAAATTCCGAACGTCAACAACGCGGTGACGTACAACACTACAATGAGCCGAGAAAAATGAATTTCAATGATTCCGAGCATGCGTCAAATTGATTCCGAGCATGCGCAGGATTTTTGTGCGTCGGAATTGGCTACACACGATCGGAATTTCCGAGCAGAACTTTTCTTGTCTGCAAATTTGAGAACCAGCTATAAAAAAATTTCGACCAAAAGCTCACATCGAACTTTTCTTGTCGGAATTTCCGATCGCGTGTACGCGGCATAAGTATGCCCAAGCTGTCTGTTAGAAATATCTTATTAATTGACAGATTTATGTGATTTTGAGCCCCTCTGTGCATCTAAGTGTAGCGGGTGGTCATATTTAGGGGAGGCATCTGAGTGGTACCAGGCTCAGATGCAACAATTGTTAGGATTCCTGGACCAATTTATGCCAGTGGAGGATATCAATGGTGTCTAGTTCCCTGCGGCCTATAGGTGGCACTGTTGCCATAGGCTGGGGTTGAATCGCCATTGGAGGGCTGCGCCCTTTGTGTCCTCTCGTGGCAGTAGTACAGCGGGGCGGGGAACCTGCTGTGCATGCTGGGAGAGAGTATAAAGGGGTCAGACATCTTCCGCTCGGGGTCCACTCCCAGGCACCTTCGGCCTGGGGGTGCGTGCTGGTGGTCTCCGGGTGCCCTAGGCCCGGGGACGGAGTTGCAGTTCCACCCCAGACACCTTTGGTCTGGGGTGAGGTACTCTCTGGAGGTCTGGGGCCCAGTACCTTCGACTGGGTCCCACAAGGGATCGAGGGCTCCTAGGGTGTCCCCCGGTGTGGACACCCGAATCTGGGACGAGGAAACCCTTCCGAAGACCAAGTGCAGCATTTGCTGGTGACGGCGGGGCCTCTGGTAACTGTCCGGATGGATGTCCTCTCTCTGACAGGGGCCATTGCTCATAGAAGGTAGTCCACGTTCTCATGGTCTGTGGCAGGGACCCATCGTGAATCAGGTCGGTGGCAGAGACCCAACAACCAGGTCTGTGGCAGAGGCCTTATTCATCTGGTCTGTGGCAGAGACCCCCTCACGGTTGGTGCAGCGACTGTGCGCCAAGCCTGTTCACGCTATAACGGAACAGGAGAGAAACCAAGTTCAAGTTTGTGCCTGGACCTCCTTCCCACTTTGTTCTGAACTGTTCTATGTCTAACCAGTCGCTCTTAAAGGACTATTTATTGCTCTGAAGAATAAATAAGTGTTGGACTTCCATGGTGTGGAACTTGACTTTCTGGGAGTTAAAGGGTCCTACCTCCACCTGCGTGGAGGGTGGGAATCATCCTCAAGGGAAGTCTTGGCTCTGGACAGGGACACAGGCCCGAGGGTAAAAGGTTATAGCTCACACCTCTGCACACAAGATGATACGAGCTGGTGGTGCGCCACACTCTCCTCCCTGGTCCCCTAGATGAGAGCTGTTGACCGAGAAGAGAAGGAGGGAGTGAGAGGTGAGGTTGCTACATAAGCAAAGTCTCACACATGTGGTATCCAAATACTGAGAAAAAGTAGAACAGTGTGCTTTGGGTTTTAATTTTAAGTTCGCCCTTGCTGTGTATGAGAAATAATTTGTTAAAATGACATGTTCTAAAAAAAAAAAAAAAAGATTTACTTTCTTTATTTTCCAAAAAAGAAATAAGATTTGCAAAATACCCACCATGTCTCTTTCTAAATACTTTGGGGTGACTACTTTCTAAAAAGAGGTTATTATGGGAGTGGTTTGATGTCTTTGCATTTTAAGGCCTCACAAAATGCGAAATTCTAAATATGTGAGAACATCAGGTTTGAGAAATTTTAAATATACAATGGGTATAGGAAATAATCACCCCCTTTAAAATAATCAAATTTTGTTAATTTGCAGCCTGAAATGAAGAAATGAAGAAACACCAACATGTCAAACAAAATAAAAACCATTCAAAAACATAACTGGAAAAACAGAGTTGGAAAAAGTTGTGTCAGGAATTTGTTGAACCACCCTTTGCTTATGTAGCGGGTATTTGAATTATGTGAGGACTCTGGTGGTGTGAGGTTCCTTGGGGCCCCTGGGTGGCGCTGTTGCCTTGGGCCGGAGTTGAACTCACACCGCAAACTGTGCCTTTTTGTCCTCCCCTGGAGCTGGTACAGTGGGGCGGGGAACCCGCTGTGGCGCGAAGGGAGAGGTCATAGAGGGCGCGGACGCCCTGATCACGGGGTTAGAGTCCGGAGTCGGAGGACGCGGCCGCACCCAGGCACCTTCAGCTTGGGTGCTGGCGTTCCGGTTTTCCAGGCCTAGGCGCCCTTGGCCTAGCTGGAGCGGAGATGGAGTCCATCTCAGGCACCTTTAGCCTGGGGTGAGGTACTATGGCGGACGCCTGGGGCTCAGTACCTTCGACTGAGTTCCGCGAGGGTGGAGGAATCCGAGGGGGCCCTAATGCCTTGGGTGCCCATGTCTGAGTTTGTGAGGACTGGTGCGCAGTAACTTCTCCGAAGAGTCCGGCGCAGCATCGCTGGTGACGGAGAGGCCTCCACTTCTCCCTTGGACGGATTTCTTCCTCTGACAGGGGCAAATTGAGCGAAGGTAATTCACGTTCTATATTATCTAGTCAGTGGCAGTGACTATCCACCACTGGTGACAGCACAGTGGGCAGCAGCAAGAAGGGAGAGGATTGTGCCTCGATCTGTCCCCATTTTCCAAAGGAGAAAGATTGTTTTATTGCTTGGCAAGAAGAATAAAACTGAGTTGTACCTATTCACTGTGTGGAACTTCGGTTACTAAAGCAAAGGAGTCAGGGACGAAGGACTGGAATTGACTCTAGGACACCTACACAAAAGCCCAATCTCTGGCCTTCACCTCCTAGTTACGGGAGGACATGGGCCGTGGTGTGTATCATCTCTCTCTCCCAGGTACCCCTAGACAACAGCCATATAACCGATAAAGCAAGGGAGAGGGGTGAGGCCGCTACACTTATATTACAGCCTTTTGTCTGTTGGGATATGTCTCTACTAACTTTGCACATCTAGACTTTGCAATATTTTCTTCTTTCTAGAACTGCTCAAGTTCAGTTAAATTTGATGGTGACCATTTGCAGCCTGCAGTCTTTAAAGCGGAGTTCCACCCCAAAATGGAACTTCCGCTTTTAGGAATCCTCCCCCCCTCCGGTGTCACATGTGGCACCTTTCAGGGGGAGGGGGGGGGAGCAGATACCTGTGTAATCCAGGTATTTGCTCCCACTTCCGGGCATAGATCGCCGCAGTATCCGCGGTGATCTACGCCATGTCCGGCCCCTCCTCTGTCCCCCCGCTGTCTTCTGGGAGACACACAGGTCCCAGAAGACAGCAGGGACCAGTGAAACCGTGCAGTGCGACTCGCGCATGTGCAGTAGGGAACCAGGAAGTAAAGCCGCAAGGCTTCACTTCCTGATTCCCTTACCGAAGATGGCGGCGACTCCACTCGAGAGACGAGGGACAGATCGGCTTCGGGTGCCGACATCGCGGGCGCCCTGGACAGGTAAGTGTCCATATATTAAAAGTCAGCAGCTGCAGTATTTGTAGCTGCTTACTTTTAATTTTTTCGGGGGAACTCCGCTTTAAGTCATTCCACAGATTTTCAATGGGGTTTAAGTCTGGGCTCTGACTAAGCAAGGACAGTCACTTTTTTCTCCTTTAACCACTGTGTGGCCATTTTTGCTGTGTTTAGTATATATATATATGATTCTTTTTAGAAGCTATAACTTACAGTCTAAATAATATACACTTATATGGGTTATTTTTTTTACCAAATATTTAGCAAAATACATTTTGCACTAAATTTATGAAGAAAGATTATTTATTTGCAAAGTTTTATAACAAATGTAAATTAAACATTTTTTCTTTTTATTCTTTTCTTTCCTTTAACCACTTCCATACAGGGCACTTATACACCTTCCTGCCCAGACCAATTTTCAGCTTTCAGCGCTGTTGCACTTTGAATGACAATTGCGCGGTCATGCTACACTGTACCCAAACTAAATTTTTGTAATTTTGTTCCCACAAATAAAGCTTTCTTTTGGTGGTATTTGATCACCTCCTGGGATTTTTATTTTCTGCTAAAAAAATAAAAAAAAGACCGAAAATTTTGAAAAAAAAAAGTATTTTTTTTGTTTCAGTTACAAAACCTTTTAAATAAGTATGTTTTCTCCTTCACTGATGGGGCTGCACTGACAGGCACCGATGAGGTGGCACCAATGAGGTGGCACTGATGAGGTGGCATTGATGGGCACTGATGATGGGCACTAATATGCAGCATGGATGGGCACTGATAGGCGGCATGGATGGGCACTGATAGGCAGCACGGATGGGCGGCACGGATGGGCACTGATAGGCAGCACGGATGGGCACTGATAGGCGGCATGGATGGGCACTGATAGGTGGCACGGATGGGCATGGATGGGCACTGATAGGTGGCACGGATGGGCATGGATGGGCACTGATAGGCGGCACTGATGTACTGTAATGATGGATGCCAATCAGTGCCAAACAATAATGCCTGCCAATCAGTGATGCCCATTGTGGGCACAGATTGGCATCCATTAGGGGCACTGATTGGCATCCCTGGTGGTCTAGGGTGGCATACCTGGTGGTGGGCATCCCTGGTGGTCTGGTGGCATCCCTGGTGGTCCAGTGTGGGCATCCTGGGGGGGGCTGCGCTGATAATCGATCAGCACAAACCCCCCCTGTCAGAGGAGCAGCCGATCGGCTCTCCTCTACTCGCGTCTGATAGACGCGAGTGAGGAAAAGCCGATCACGGTCTCTTCTTGTTTACATCGTGATCAGCCGTGATTGGACACGGCTGATCACGTGGTAAAGAGTCTCCGTTAGAGACTCTTTACCTAGATCGGTGTTGTGGGGTGTCAGACTGACACCCTGCAACAACGATCGCCGCGATGCGCGCCCCCGGGGGCGCGCAGCGGCTCAATATCCTGATCACGTCATATGACGTCCGGTCAGGATATTGAAACCACTTTGCCGCTGTCATTCTGTAATAGGGCGGGCGGCAAGTGGTTAACCACTTCAATACAGGACACTTTTATCCCTTTCCTGACAATTTTCACCTTTCAACGCTGTCACACTTTGAATGACAATTTTGCAGTCATGCAACACTGTACCCAAACACAATTTCTATCATTTTGTTCACAAAACTAGAGATTTCTTTTGGTGGTATTTAATCTCCACTGGGTTTATTTTTTGCTAAATAAACGAAAAAAAAAAAGAAGACCTGTGTTTGCAGGAAAGAAATTTGCTCCGTGTATGTCCGGCCTTACTCTAAATACATCTCTTTTCCTAACTCACAGCATACACTAAAGCCTCGTACACACGATCGGATATCCTATGGATTCTAATCCGATGGTTTTGTCCACACACCATCAGTCTAAAAACCGACCGTTCCAAACGCGGTGACGTAAAACACTCCGATGAGCTGAGAAAAATTAAGTTTAATGCTTCTGAGCATGCGTCGACTTGATTCTGAGCATGCGTGGGTTTTTTATCCGATGGACTTGCCCATAGACGATCGGAATTTGCTATCGGTTTTTGATCCATCGGAAAAATTTAAAACATGTTTTATTTTTTAAAACCGATGGAAAAAAGACCGATGGGTCCCATACACGATCGGTTTGTCCGATGAAAAAAGTCCATCGGACTATTTTCATCGGTAAAACCGATCGTGTGTACAGGGCTTTAGGCTTCATCTTGTTGAAATCAGATAAGTACAATATGGCTTTTGGTTGCTGTGAGTGAGAGCCGGTTCACACTGGGGCGGCACGACTTTGGGGGCGACTCGGCAAGGCGATCTCAAGACGTCTTGAGAGGCGACTTGCAAAATGATTTCTGTATTGAAGTCAATGCAAGTCGCCCCGAGTCGCCCCCAAAGTCGTACAAGAACCTTTTTCTAAGCTGGGGAGACTTGCGTCGCTCCTATTAGAACGGTTCCATTGAAGAGAGCAGAGCGCGACTTGTCAGGCGGCTGAGTCGCCCCAGTGTGAACGAGCTCTAATGCTCTCACGAATTAGTACATACAAATAAGAGTTTATTTAACAATATAGTTGGACAACTATAAGAAAATACTGCTTCCAAAATCACTGATTCTATTACTTCCCAAAATACTGATTCCAAATTAAGTTGTGTACAGTATTGTTCTTTTCTGGCTACTGCTGTCTATAGATATCTCTGAAGACTTTAATATATTTCTGCCACAAGCATTTCAATAAAGAGAGAACCAACCATCCTGAATAAGCAAGACCTATCTTTTTCTTAAATCATACTAGGAAAAAAATTGTTTGATGGAGATACCGAATTCTACCATGACATTAAAGCCACAGGAACATCTTGGTAGGCTGATTTTCTGATGCTGGCAGATAAGTTCAATGTAGGGTTTGATTGCATTAGCATAATGTAAAAAAAAAGCGTAGTTTAGATGATTATATTATCATATTGTCTTTTTTTCTGTCTTACATAATAATACCAAGTAGACTATCTCAACTTAAAAAAGATCCATATTAAAAAACCACCCTCTTATGGCTACTCTTTGTATGGTACATTTCACACAAATTGGATAATAATGTATTATTTTCACCCTCCATAGTAATTTTAGTAATGTTTCCAAAGAACTGTGTTAAAATAGAAGGAAGAGGAAAGAATTTCAGTATATACGGTAACATAAAGATATATTTCATACAGTGTTAATGTGTTATAGCTATAATAATTATTTTCAATAGCTTTCGGTTAATAGAAGAATATTTATTTATGTTATACTGGTATTAAACACAAAAGCAAAAATGTAATATATTGCAGGTCACCAATCCTTAGATATGGCAGCTGCATTATTTTTCCTTTTTTAGTCATTTTCCACTCTGTTTTCACTTGGTCATCTGGACAGTAACACACCTCATGTGTTGGAGTGCCTCCACTCTGGATGCAGGGGCACAGGGGCACATTTGGACACCAGAATTGTCAGTCTAGGGCAGTGGTTCTCAACTCCAGTCCTCAGGACCCACTAACAGGCCAGGTTTGCAAGATAACTGAAATGCATTACAGGTGATATAATTTGCTGCTCAGGGATTGCAGGATTTTAGTCTGCATCTCCCCAAGGTAATACTTAAAATCTGGCCTGTTAGTGGGTCCTGAGGACAGGAGTTGAGAACCACTGGTCTAGGGGGAGGGGAGTGTTAAAGGTGCTAGCAGATTTAAATACACTAACAAATTCAAGCCAAACTCCAGCTAATACTTTATAAGCAGTTACATCAAACGTTTTCTTTCCTTGGGGATAAAGGTTTTGCATGAATAAATAAAAGCTGTTGTAAGCAAGTAAGTGGTAAATGGCTTGTCTCAACACTCTTAACTGATACATTTCCTGGAGAAAAACAACAGACTTACTGTCAGGATCACCTGATGAAAATAAAGGAAATAAAGCCTAAAAAATAAAACAAATGCAGCCATCACATCTAATGGCGCATACACACGACCGTTTTTTTATTTGGTCATTAAAAACGGTCGTGTGTAGGCTCCAGAGCATTTTTCGCGACGTGAAAAATGGGCATTAAAAATTTGGAACATGCTCTATTTTTTCTTGTCGTTTTCTCATCGTGAAAAATGGCCGTGTGTAAGCTTTAACGACGTGAAAAAAACGTGCATGCTCAGAAGCAAGTTATGAGACGGGAGGGCTCGTTCTGGTAAAACTAGCGTTCATAATGGAGATAGCACATTCCTCACGCTGTAACGGACTGAAGAGCACGAGGCTGAAAAGCGTGAATTGTCTCTCACCAAACTTTACTAACACGAGGATCAGCAAAAGCAGCCCAAAGGGTGGCGCCATCCGAATGGAACTTCCCCTTTATAGTGGCGTTGTACATTTCGTACGTCACTGCGCTTTGCTCGAGCATTTTTTTTTCACGATAGTGTGTAGGCAAAGCAGGCTTGAGAAGAATCACATCGAGAAAAACGTTGTTTTTTTCAATGACATTAAAAACGGTCGTGTGTACGCGGCATAAGAACTGGTAAGCTGCAATATAATACATGTTTGCTTTTGGGTTTAATTCTTCGTTAACTGAGTCAAAAAAACAAACAAAATGGTCTTTCAATAACAATATAGACATAGTTACAGTGCTTTTTAAATGCCCATCATGTTTTTGTTTTAAATGTCAAAATGTCCAAGGTGGTCAAATTCTCACACAACAATGAATACAGTATATATTAGATTTTTAGACCAGAACACTTGAGACATAACAATTATTACGGAGAACCCCATTTAAAATAGAGATTAGGGAACCTGATATGTGAAATTATACTTGATGGCCCTACCCATAACCAATACATTAATATTGCATTATGCTTACAACAAGTCCTAAATTGATGGGCTTGAAATACATTATCATAGCTATACTGACTAAATGGAGGTTATGGATTGGCCACTAGAGGGTGTTGGTAATATTGTTGAAGGATGCATAAATCCATGTTTTTATAGGATTTTTTTTTTTTTTTTATAGGGAAGCTGTTTAGCAGTTTTTTGTCTGTGATTTGTTGCTTGGGAATATCTATAAAGTCCAATTTGTATGCTTTTAAATTTTCTCTTTGTACTATTTACCAGGACGGTGTGTTATCTCTGGTCAACTGACCTACCTTAATATTAATATCTTTCTAGGCAGTATGCCAAAAAAAAAAATCTGATAAAAAAAATGAAAAAAACAAAACAAAAAAAAAAAAAGATGACAATTTTACTAATGAAATAATGAATGTATTACATACAGAATGCCTTTTAGACATGAATGAATAAGGCACCTGCTAACCTCTCAAACTGAAATCACAATCTGAATCTCAGAATGGCTGATATATAATTAACACAAATACCATTTATAAAGATTGTGAGTGAATACGGACTCAATCACTTCCTTGCATCTGCTCCCATTTGAGACCATTTGCTGGTTATGATAGAGCTGGCTTGCAAATGTTGCAGAGGACAAATGCCAGTAAATTCTAAAAGGGGGATCTGAGAAATTTTCAGACTATGTGCAGTGAATATGCAATAAATAATAAGAATATCTACAGTCAAAATGCAGGGTGTGTGTGAAAAAAAAAGGAGAAATTGATATATGTTTGGAGCAAATGAAAAAAAACAAAAACATTGGGGGATGTTATAGAAGCTGGCACATAAAATCACTTTTAATACAATCATTGGTAAAATTTGAAATACATGTTGAGATGGATACTGGAGGGTCATTACTTCAGTTTTTCATTCAGAAATTACAGTAGTGCACCATTCAACACCACTCTCTTTTGTTGGGAATTTGATGATGTCTAGAAAGTTCCTGCTTGTCTTAAGCCCCGTACACACGGTCGGACTTCCATCTGACTTTTCCGTGGATTTTTGTCCGAACGGAGTTGGTCGGGAACACCCATAGCATACACACGCTCTGACTTTTCTGCAAACTTTCCCAAAACTTTTTGCAACATCACGTGGTTTTTCTGCTCTTTTCTGCTCTTTACCGCCACCCTTTGGTCAACGTCTGCTATTGTTGGTTGATTTTAACATTAGTTGTTTTGTCCATCGGACAAAAGTTTGATGGTTGATTTTAACATTAGTTGTTTTGTCCATCGGACAAAAGTTTGATGGTTTTCTGTACACACGGTCGGACTTTGCTCCATCGGACTTTTGTTGGGCAAACGTTTGTCCGTTTGCAGACCCAACTTTTGTCCGATGAACACAAGAAAAAAGCAAAAAAAGTTTGTCCGATGGAGCGTACACACGGTCGGATTGTTGGTCCAACTTCCTCAAAATGAAGTTTGTTGGCCAAAAGTCCGACCGTGTGTATGGGGCTTTACACACATAAAGCATAATCTAAACGAACAATACTACTGCCCTTCTAATGGCCCAATGCTTTGTGTATACTTTAGCTGCAGTGGATTGCAGAGAACTCAAAGTTAGGCAAATTAGGTGACGTTTCTAACAACTGAACTATAGTCATAAAAAAGTAGCAAGTAGAGTTTTTTGGTAGAATATACATTATAAATCTCTTCTGCCAAAAGCACTTTTGCCTCTCTTTTAGCAAATTTTTGTTACAGTAGTTGTACACTGCAGCACATGCTAAGCACAGTGTGCACTCCCAGCCTACTCCCAGCATCTGTAAGATGCTGAGAATGGAGCTGGGTGGCAGGATAATGACATCAGCAGTGACCATCCAATGGCAGAAGCAAGAGCATGCTAACACTGGAAATAGCAGAAGAAAATGGCAGTGGCAGCAAGGAGCACCATTGGAGGAGAGCAGACCCCAGAGGTAAGTATGCTATAACATTGTAAAGCGCTGCGCAAACTGTTGGCGCTAGATAAATCCTGTATTATAATAATAATAGGAGACCAGTATGATGTGCAGCCCTTCACAAAGATCTACTTTCAGCACAGCTTTAGTGTGTATGAATACAGTAGTAGCTCTACAACTGGTTTTACATGTTGCCTGAAATTGCTTTTTTACATGATATCAAGAACAAATAAAAAAATATTCAAAACCCCCCGTGCTAATCAGCAAGTTCCTTGTACACCAAAACTATAACCAGTAATGCGAAAAACACAGGTAAAAAGTGATAATAATTCAAATTAAACGGAGGCAGCTAACATCAAAGAAATGCACTCACCAATCTGTGCTAAATGCAATAAACATCTGTAAACCTATAAGTGACGCAGCGCTACCAAATAGTACATAAACCTATTAATAAATAGTGAATCACATAATGCACAAGCCCAAATAGATAAAATAAAACATATATTTTTTTTGGTCACTTTGATTGTATAGTTATTGTTATCGCTATTCATTTTAGCTATATTTATGTATTGTGGCATTTTTAATTATTTAGAGTTGCTTGCCCTATACAATAGCGCACTTCATAGTGTAATATTTACATATCTATTTTGGCTTGTGCATTATGTGATTCACTATTAATAGGTTTATGCACTATTTGGTAGCGCTGTATTACTTATAGGTTTATAATCAAGAACAAATGCAGATGTAAATAACGAGGATGAATGTGCTTTATAAATCAGGTAGATAATATAACTTGTGAAAAATTATTAAATAAATAATAAGAGTGCGCTAATTATACTTACAAAATATATAATCACATCTATTTAAGTGTTATATTATAAATATAAATAATTACCCTATCAAAGGTATCTCAAAAGGAGTACCTCACATACACCCTTGATGAACAACCTATATTGATATATAGATATATTATTAAATCCTTAATTAATAATAATATTTGAATCCAAAAATCCAAAATAGTTCAAAGAAATATATGTAAATAATATCTAAATGTGAGTCCCAATATAAATGCAATCAAAGAGTCCAATTTTTCCAAAGAAGTCTCCAAAGAAAGTTCCAACCAAGTGCAGATATTAAATCAAAATATTGCTTGAACGTCGGTTAATCGTGAAACATTTATCAAAAAAATCTTCGTAATTGCCGTGTTATTCCTCCACCAAACAATATATTTCACCCAAAGTGCTCAGACAAAGGATGCACTTACCAGATTTTATTGACAACTTTAATTAAAAAGATGGTCCTTAGAGCTTGTGCAGGATTGTGCCTGCATGCACATCGACACTCAAACACAGGAAAAAATCCAGACCTCTCTTGTCAGGCATAGAAACAGGAAGCTTCATAGCGTAATACAGTTTATTAAAACAATATAAAAAACAAGATGTGCCAAATGGCCTCTTACTTTAAAAGTGCCTTTCCCGGCACTAGAATTGTGAGCTTGTCTGTATACGAACTCCCCCGCTGCTTCCTCCGAGGTGACGCGCTTGGTGTTCACAGATCAATTCAAACTCTGAGCGCCTAGGCGGCGGTACCTGGTCACGTGATTCGCTTTGTCATCCCGGCGCTCAGAGTTTGAATTGATCTGTGAACACCAAGCGTGTCACCTCGGATATAGGTTGTTCATCAAGGGTGTATGTGAGGTACTCCTTTTGAGATACCTTTGATAGGGTAATTATTTATATTTATAATATAACACTTAAATAGATGTGATTATATATTTTGTAAGTATAATTAGCGCACTCTTATTATTTATTTAATAATTTTTCACTTGATCATTTTGGTAGTCGCCACGGCTACCATTTTGCAAAGGAGCAGCTGTAAGATAGTTAACTATTATATATTCATTAGTGGTGGCGCGGATTCTTTTAAAAAAAAGATAATATAACTTACTGCTAAAAACAGGATCAAAGATCAAGATATATCAGTATTTATCAAATTACAGATCAGAACTGTTGGTACATTATCATCAAAAGATGTAGAATCCTATGGGTTTTTTGATAGCTTCTCCATGTGTACAGATAAAGCAGATTTATTTCAGACAACTAGAACAAATGATGGATTATCACTTGGTATATCTTTTGAAACAATGCACTGTAATCACGATATGCAGTAATTGGGAGAGCAGAAGAGTGGTTAGATTGAATGAATTAAATGATTATTTCCTAATGTTCCTTGTTAATATGATAATTGCATATTCAAAAAGGGGTTGAACTGTAAAAGCTGTGCCAAAAAAACAAAAACAAAAAACCTGGAGGACTAATCACCAGTAATTCCTGTGATCTCTCTGCAGCTGATCTTGCCCCCAATACTCACTTACAACACCTTGTTCTGAACTGTGTCACTTTGTGGAGGCAGATATTGTGGTAGAAGTATTGAGCCCTCATGACAGAGTAGTGAGTAGAAGGGTGGTGGGGGGCAGAAGGGCACAGATGCTTGGGGGGGGGGGTACCAAGGGCAAGGGACGGAGTGCTCTCTGTGCTCCTGCACTTGGTACTAGAAGAAGTCACACTTTGGTCAGGCAGAGTCCTATCTGCCCCAAGGTGGCTGTTAGTCCAGTCCTCTGACATGATATCATTGAGAGGCCAGGAAATATGAACAGCATCACACTGGAGCAAGTTGGAGGTAGATAATTAAAGTAACCAAAGCAAGACTACTGGCCAGTAATGCAGCATGAATCGAACAGGTTAATTACCACTGCTACTAGCCACTGCTATGTTAGAAGCCAATGGCAGTGTTAATTAACCCCTCCTGCTGCATTAGTGGTCAGTGGCAGTGTTTATAAACCACTATGAAGGGGTTAATTAACACTGCTAATTAACACTGCCCACTAATGCAGCATGAAGGGGTTAATTAACACTATCGCTTTAGTGACCAGTGGCAGTAAATTAACCCCTTTGTGTTGCATTAATGGCCATTGGCAGTGTTTATTAACTCCTTAATTAAACCCTTCATGCTGCATTACAAAGGGGGTAATTAACAATGCCACTGGCCAATAATGCAGCATGAAAGGGTTAATTGTGCCACTGGCCACTAATGCAGCATAAAAGGGTTAATCATGCCACTGGCCACTAATGCATTGGTGGCCAGTGGCAGTGTTAATTAACTCCTTCATGTTGCATTGGTAGACAGTAGAAGTGTGAATTTACCCTGTCATTATGTATTAGTGGTCAGTGGCAGTATTAATTATCCCTTTATGCTGCTTTATGAAAGTGTTATTTAACACTGTCACTGATCACCAATGGAGAAGGATGTTTTAAAAATCACTGCCACTGACCATCAATGTAGGAAAAAGGTTAAAGCTTTATTCACACCTATGCAGGTGTAATAAGCATGCACATGTAGCGATACCCCCAAACTAAGGGAGCCGCTGGTTTGCTTTCGGGCCCTGTACACAGCACAGCCAACCCCCGGCAATCTACTCAGCCCTTCTCTGGCACAGCTAGTCTAGTGTTTCTATATAGCTCTATAACAGTTTATACACAATCCTACAATGCATTTCTTCTAAGATATATATATATATAGGGACTCCAACACCGGCTTTGAGAAAATGTAAAAGGTTTACTTGTAGATAAAAGGGGTTAACAATTAATATTACATATAACACATGCATGCAGAGCCCTGCAGTAATACTAACAGTAGTTAATGATAGTGCGCAATTAGTTCTAACACACCCTAACATATAGCTTGGGTCCCTGTCAGCAATATGGCGCCCAAACAGTACTATCAACTAGACATGTGCATTCGTTTTCGTCCGAATGCATTTTCGTCCGAATTTCAGCTATTTTCGTTATCGCTTTAACAAACGAAAACGAAAGCACAGAATCCGAAAACCGAAAGATCCGACATAAACAAATGCTTTATTTTCGTTTTCGTTGCTACAACAGTTCGATATAGATAGGAGATTCGACGTGACGCTGACAATAACAATCTGTGTCTATCGAACCTGTGGTCGAATGTGCCTAACCTTAACTCTATTAGTCCAAGATTATTCTACATAGGAGAGAAAAGATTCGACATTATAGAGAGAAAAGATTCGACATAGGAGAGAAAGATTCGACATAGGAGAGAAAAGATTCGACATAGGAGAGAAAAGATTCGACATAGGAGAGAAAAGATTCGACATAGGAGAGAAAAGATTCGACATAGGAGAGGAAAGATTCGACATAGGAGAGGAAAGATTCGACATAGGAGAGGAAAGATTCGACATAGGAGAGGAAAGATTCGACATAGGAGAGGAAAGATTCGACATAGGAGAGGAAAGATTCGACATAGGAGAGAAAAGATTCGACATAGGAGAGGAAAGATTCGACATAGGAGAGGAAAGATTCGACATAGGAGAGAAAAGATTCGACATAGGAGAGGAAAGATTCGACATAGGAGAGGAAAGATTTGACATAGGAGAGGAAAGATTCGACAAAAGAGAGAAAAGATTCGACACAGGAGAGGAAAGATTCTTGAGAGGAAAGATTCGACATAGGAGAGAAAAGATTTGACATTATAGAGAGAAAAGATTCGACATAGGAGAGAAAAGATTCGACATAGGAGAGAAAAGATTTGACATTATAGAGAGAAAAGATTTGACATTATAGAGAGAAAAGATTCGACATAGGAGAGAAAAGATTCGACATTATAGAGAGAAAAGATTCGACATAGGAGAGAAAAGATTCGACATTATAGAGAGAAAAGATTCGACATAGAGAGAAAAGATCACTGCTTGTGGGCGGAACATTCGACCGGAAATGTATGATTGCAGAGTCGTACAGTTTCGCTGCTCCGTCGAATCTTCTTTGAACATTCGACAGACACCATAAGCCTTCAATGACAGATTCGACCTTAATTAATTCAGATTTTCGGACGAATGCAATTTTTAACGAAAAACGAAATAAATAAAAACGAATTTCGGGAGTAACTTAATAAATTTATTTTTCGGACGAAAACGAAATTCCGAAACGAAATATTTCAGTGTGCACATGTCTACTATCAACTCCCAGTCAGGCCTGACTTAATTAAAGCTCAGTCTCTAGAGAAGGAATCTTCGCATGCCAGATGATCGGTGGTGCACATACAGGAACAATATTTGTAATCCAACAAGGTCTAAGGTAATGGAACAACTCCCCGGAGACTATGTGACTCAGTCCTCCAACTAGTCTCCTGACAGGAAAAGGGAAATATCACCCGATGGGCCAAGGCAGTCTATAGGCCTAATAAAGTACTCGATTATGGTTGTGAGCAGGTGCTCTTTCACCTCTCCAGACTCGATCCCAGTCCGGGACTCCCACCGCTGTGTCTTCACACACACAGGATCTGCCACCGCCTGATCTCCGGTTCACTGACGTCCCTCAAGCAGGTAGATGTCTGTCGCCGCACAGGCTCCGCAGTGAGGTGGAAGGCTCTCTGGAAGTGCGCAAGGCCCAGGCCTTGGGCCTTGCACTCGCAGCAGGTCCGCACAGGAAGTTCTCTTGCCAGCCGCGTGGTGTCCAAAGAGGCCGGGCTAAGTCTTGCCCTCCCTTTTTATACCCCACCCATGAGTCTCTGCGGCAGCCCAATGCACCCTGGGTGCCAAACGGGGTTCTGGGTAACGTAGTCCATGGGGCCTCAACGGAGACCCTGCTACACACTCCCCCCACTTAAACTCTTTGGTCCCCAAAGATAATTGTCAACAAAAACTACGCACAACATTAGACAAAGTTGCGTATGATGTCGGCAGAGGAAGTTCCCACCAAAAATGAGAGGGTGAACTTCCTCGCCCACAGGTCACACTATCATAAGTGGCCTGCCTAACTGTGCCAGGGGGTGAGTTTGGGTTGCCCTCCACCAAATGAACAGTGGAGGGATCAGGGCTTTCTGCACTCCTCCTGGCAGTTTCCACAGTGTCCTCTGAGCTCCTCCTCATTTGTGGGTAAGTCAGCCTTCGGGGAGGCCTTATGGCCCTTTTCACCCTCCGCTCTCTTGGGATTTCTGGCTCCAACACTGTAGGTTCCTCTTCCGGAACAGACATGGCAGCTTCCACTGTTTCTGAAACATTTAACTCAGGAGCAGGAGGATTCACAGAACATCTTGGATCCTCCTCTGGGAGCGAGTCGAGGGCATCTTCCCATGAGTCTGATAGAGGGCTGAACGGGATAAATTCAGTAGCTTCTGCATTCAGTGTAATGTCTATGGTGTCTTCCAAAGGTGGGAGATCTATAGCAAAAGTCACTGGGGCCTGGGAAGGCCATAGCCATTCCAACTCTTCCCTTTCATCCTCACTAGGTTCAGAGACATCTGTTTCTCCAGACCGGGATGCCTGAGACCGGGTATTTGACCTAGGAGTATCCAGGATGGACGTTGGCTCAGAGGAATCCTTTACAGGGGGTATCCGGACCGCTTCAGCAAGTGGAAGTATATGGTTCTGGTGCCAAGTCTTCAAAGGCCCCACCTTTCCCTCTGGCTTCAGCTGGTAGACTGGTAGGCCGGGCAACTTCTTGCAAATAACATATGGCTCCGGTCTCCATCCGTCTGCAAGCTTGTGCTTCCCAGGGACTCCCAAGTTTCGTAACAACACTCTGTCCCCTGGTTGCAGATCCTGAATTCGGACCTTCAGGTCGAAGTTTCTCTTGTTGCGGGCTCCCCTTTGATCGGAAGCCGATTGGGCCTGCTCATAGACCAACTGTAAACTGTGCCTCAGCCGGTCCACATAGCCTTTATGAGAAGTGGCCGAGGATTGGTCTATGGAGGTGCCAAAGGCCAGGTCTATGGGTAGTCTTGCTTCTCTCCCGAACATGAGTCGGTAGGGAGAGTACCCTGTAGCATCACTTGTTGTACTGTTGTAAGCATGCACAATTGCTGCTATGTGCCTGGTCCAATGCTGCTTTTTTCACTTTCTAGAGTTCCCAGCATGTTGAGTAGGGTTTGGTTGAACCTCTCCGGCTGGGCATCCCCTTGCGGATGGTAGGGAGTGGTTCGGGTCTTCTTGATCCCTAAGGAGTCCAAGAGCTTCCGGATCAGTCGACTTTCAAAGTCCCTCCCTTGATCTGAGTGGAGTCGCTGTGGTAGCCCATAATGCACAAAGTATTTTTCCATGAGTACTTTGGCCACCGTGGAAGCCTTCTGGTCTTTGGTTGGGAAGCCCCGGGCATAACGGGTGAAATGGTCGGTTATCACCAGAACATTTCCTAGTCCACTCAAGTCGGGCTCGAGGCAGAGGAAATCAATGCATACCAAATCCATTGGGCCTTGACTCTGTAGGTGGCCCATTGGGGCAGCTTGATGGGGTAGAGTTTTCCGCTGGATGCAGCGTGGGCATGAATGGCAGTATTCCTCTACTTCAGCCCTCATACAGGGCCAATAGAACTGACTTCTGACAAGTTGGAAGGTCCTTTCAGCTCCTAAATGACCATGATGGTCGTGTAAAGCGACCAAGACAGTCCCTCGGTGCTTCTCAGGCAAGAACAATTGCCATTTGTCTTCCAGGTCATCAGAGGGGCCCCTTCGGTAGACCACCCCTTGATGCACCTGCAACCTGTCCCACTCCTTCTGCAGCAGACGAGCTTCCTTTGAAGGGTGATGCAAGAGCCTATCTGGATCCTGACTCTCCAGGGCCTCAAGGGCCAATTTCCCCAAAGGGTCTTCCAATTGATCACACCTCAATTCTTTTTTTGACAGCATGGGTAAATCATCTTCCTCTATCTGAGTTACTCCACAGTATTGCTTGGGGACTTCCACTACTGTGACCCCTATCTCTTCCGCTCTGGACCCCCCACTGGCTTGGAGTTCAGCCCCTTGACAGAGGGCCCACACCCCGTCCGGTGCCACCTGGGTCCAGTCTTCTGTGCGGCTAGTGGGAGCATGAGTCCTTCTGGACAGGGCATCCACATCTCGATTTCCAGCCCCAGGCCTGTATTTCAGGCTGAAGTTGAACCCAGACAGTGCAGCCAGCCATCGATGGCCGTGGCATCCAGTTTTGCTGTGGTGAAAAGATAAGTAAGGGGATTGTTATCAGTTTTCACTGTGAATTCTGCCCCGTACAGATAGTCCTTAAGCTTATCAACTACAGCCCACTTGAGAGCCAGGAACTCCAACTTGTGAGTGGGGTAGTTTTTTTCAGATGGGGTAAAACTTCTGCTCACATATGCGACAGGTCGCAGTTGCCCTTCATGCTCCTGGTAGAGCACTCCTCCCAGACCGTCATGACTGGCATCTACATGGAGCTCATAAGTAGGGATGAGCTCGGTGTTCGAGTCGAACATACGTTCGACTCGAACATCGGCTGTTCGATCGTTCGACGAAGATCGAACGATTTGGGCCGTTCGCGCCTAATTCGAGTGACGCGAACGGCCCACAATGCACTACGCCATCGCAGTGTCATCCAGGCGCTGTGATTGGCCAAGCATGCACTGTGACCCCGCATGCTTGGCCAATCACAGCGCCGGCAGCGAGGAGAGCAATGATTGGCCACAGGCAGGATGCCTGTGGCCAATTATTGCTGAGGGGGTTTAGTACACGCCCCACACTATAAAAGGCCGCCAGCACGGCGGCCTAGTGTAGTGTGTTCCGGAGCAGGGAAAGAGAAGCATAGGCAGGGACAGTGACATTTATTTTTTCTTGCTTAACCTGGATTCCTTTAGTTTAGGGAAAGAGAAGGATAGGTAGGGAGAGTGTCAGTGTGTTTTACTGTACGAATCCTTGTTTCTAGGGACAGGGAAGGACAGTGAGGGAAATTCTCCTTGTGCTATAGTGTGCTTTAAAAAAACCTTTTTTCTAGGGACAGAAAACTATAGGTAGGGAGAGTGTCAGTGTGTTTTACTGTACGAATCCTTGTTTCTAGGGACAGGGAAGGACAGTGAGGGAAATTCTCCTTGTGCTATAGTGTGCTTTAAAAAAACCTTTTTTCTAGGGACAGAAAACTATAGGTAGGGAGAGTGTCAGTGTGTTTTACTGTACGAATCCTTGTTTCTAGGGACAGGGAAGGACAGTGAGGGAAATTCTCCTTGTGCTATAGTGTGCTTTAAAAAAACCTTTTTTCTAGGGACAGAAAACTATAGGTAGGGAGAGTGTCAGTGTGTTTTACTGTACGAATCCTTGTTTCTAGGGACAGGGAAGGACAGTGAGGGAAATTCTCCTTGTGCTATAGTGTGCTTTAAAAAAACCTTTTTTCTAGGGACAGAAAACTATAGGTAGGGAGAGTGTCAGTGTGTTTTACTGTACGAATCCTTGTTTCTAGGGACAGGGAAGGACAGTGAGGGAAATTCTCCTTGTGCTATAGTGTGCTTTAAAAAAACCTTTTTTCTAGGGACAGAAAACTATAGGTAGGGAGAGTGTCAGTGTGTTTTACTGTACGAATCCTTGTTTCTAGGGACAGGGAAGGACAGTGAGGGAAATTCTCCTTGTGCTATAGTGTGCTTTAAAAAAACCTTTTTTCTAGGGACAGAAAACTATAGGTAGGGAGAGTGTCAGTGTGTTTTACTGTACGAATCCTTGTTTCTAGGGACAGGGAAGGACAGTGAGGGAAATTCTCCTTGTGCTATAGTGTACTTTAAAAAAACCTTTTTTCTAGGGACAGAAAACTATAGGTAGGGAGAGTGTCAGTGTGTTTTACTGTACGAATCCTTGTTTCTAGGGACAGGGAAGGACAGTGAGGGAAATTCTCCTTGTGCTATAGTGTGCTTTAAAAAAACCTTTTTTCTAGGGACAGAAAACTATAGGTAGGGAGAGTGTCAGTGTGTTTTACTGTACGAATCCTTGTTTCTAGGGACAGGGAAGGACAGTGAGGGAAATTCTCCTTGTGCTATAGTGTGCTTTAAAAAAACCTTTTTTCTAGGGACAGAAAACTATAGGTAGGGAGAGTGTCAGTGTGTTTTACTGTACGAATCCTTGTTTCTAGGGACAGGGAAGGACAGTGAGGGAAATTCTCCTTGTGCTATAGTGTGCTTTAAAAAAACCTTTTTTCTAGGGACAGAAAACTATAGGTAGGGAGAGTGTCAGTGTGTTTTACTGTACGAATCCTTGTTTCTAGGGACAGGGAAGGACAGTGAGGGAAATTCTCCTTGTGCTATAGTGTGCTTTAAAAAAAACTTTTTTCTAGGGACAGAAAACTATAGGTAGGGAGAGTGTCAGTGTGTTTTACTGTACGAATCCTTGTTTCTAGGGACAGGGAAGGACAGTGAGGGAAATTCTCCTTGTGCTATAGTGTGCTTTAAAAAAACCTTTTTTCTAGGGACAGAAAACTATAGGTAGGGAGAGTGTCAGTGTGTTTTACTGTACGAATCCTTGTTTCTAGGGACAGGGAAGGACAGTGAGGGAAATTCTCCTTGTGCTATAGTGTGCTTTAAAAAAACCTTTTTTCTAGGGACAGAAAACTATAGGTAGGGAGAGTGTCAGTGTGTTTTACTGTACGAATCCTTGTTTCTAGGGACAGGGAAGGACAGTGAGGGAAATTCTCCTTGTGCTATAGTGTGCTTTAAAAAAACCTTTTTTCTAGGGACAGAAAACTATAGGTAGGGAGAGTGTCAGTGTGTTTTACTGTACGAATCCTTGTTTCTAGGGACAGGGAAGGACAGTGAGGGAAATTCTCCTTGTGCTATAGTGTGCTTTAAAAAAACCTTTTTTCTAGGGACAGAAAACTATAGGTAGGGAGAGTGTCAGTGTGTTTTACTGTGCGAATCCTTGTTTCTAGGGACAGGGAAGGACAGTGAGGGAAATTCTCCTTGTGCTATAGTGTGCTTTAAAAAAACCTTTTTTCTAGGGACAGAAAACTATAGGTAGGGAGAGTGTCAGTGTGTTTTACTGTACGAATCCTTGTTTCTAGGGACAGGGAAGGACAGTGAGGGAAATTCTCCTTGTGCTATAGTGTGCTTTAAAAAAACCTTTTTTCTAGGGACAGAAAACTATAGGTAGGGAGAGTGTCAGTGTGTTTTACTGTGCGAATCCTTGTTTCTAGGGACAGGGAAGGACAGTGAGGGAAATTCTCCTTGTGCTATAGTGTGCTTTAAAAAAACATTTTTTCTAGGGACAGAAAACTATAGGTAGGAAGAGTGTCAGTTTCTTTCACTGTGATAATCCTTGTTTCTAGGGACAGGGAAGGACAGTGAGGGAAATTCTCCTTGTGCTATAGTGTGCTAAAGCATTCCTCATCAACCATCTTTGAAATCCTTGTTTTTTGGACAGTCAGGGAAATTGTCGTTGTGCTATTCTGTGCAAAAGCAATCATCCTCAACCATATTTAGAAATCCTTAAGTAAAGGGACAGAGAAGGACACCTGAAGGTAGCCCTTATTGCTTTTTCCCATCTCCCTGCAGGCCATCTATTAGAATGTCTGGAAGGCAAACAAGGAGAGGCAGACAGTCAGGAGGCAATAAAAGAGGGCAAGCAGGCTCTGTGTCTGGGGACAACAGTGCTGGTCGTGGACGCGGTGCATTGTCATCAGCACATGGCCATGGGACACGCTTGTCCTTCTTTTCGGCAGCTGGACATGTTGAGCCACATCATGCCGAAGACTTGGTAGAGTGGATGACCAAGCCCTCCTCCTCCTCCTCATCCTCTCTCACCCAGGCTCAGGGTACTGGCAAAGCAGCTGCCAAAGCGTCCTCTTCCCTGGTATCAATGTCAGACTCATCATCAGTCACTCCTTCCCTAGACCCACCATGTCCTCCTCCTGAGGAGTCCCCCGAACTGTTTGAGCACAGTGTTGGGTACATGCTCCAGGAGGATGCCCAGCGTTTCGAAGGGTCTGATGATGAAACCCAGCTACAGGAAGGCAGTAGCGTGAGAGCAGACAGAGGGGATGCTCAAGAAGGACACCAATCTGGCAGTCATGTTCCAGCAGCTGCAGCATACTGCCAGATTGGCTCCAGTGATGAGGAGGGAGGGGATGATGAGGTCACTGACTCCACGTGGGTGCCTAATAGGAGAGAGGAGGAGGAGGAGGATGAGGAGGAGGCACATCTCCAACGAGGCAGGATGCCCTTTGGTGGCCAGCGTAAGGGCAGTACACCGACGGAATCACACCGCAGAGCTCCGCCTGTGCAGGGCGCTGCCTCTGCCCGTCATTCAAAAAGTTCTTTGGTGTGGGCCTTTTTTGAGGCTAGTGCATCAGATCGCACAGCTGCTGTTTGCAACATATGTCTCAAGCGTATACCGCGTGGCCAAAACATCAGCCGCTTGGGTACCACATGCCTGACCAGACATATGTTGACCTGCCATGCAGCTCGTTGGCAAGCCTACCTCAAAGACCCACACCAAAGAACAAAGCGGACCTCTCCTTGCACCGCATCAGCTGGGATCTCCAACCCCACTATAACTTCAGTCCTCTCTGAAACATGCACTGAGAGGAATGAAGGTGCAGAATTAGGTGTGTCACAGCCAAGTACTTGCGGCCACTCTGCTAGCAGTACACCGACGTCCGATTCTAGCAGGCAAATTTCCCTGCCCCAGCTGCTGGACCGTCGAAAGAAGTTCACTCCCAGCCATCCACATGCCCAGCGGTTGAATGCTAGCTTGGCTAAATTGCTAGCGCTTCAACTGCTGCCTTTTCAGTTGGTAGACTCGGCCCCCTTCCGTGAGTTTGTGCAATGTGCGGTTCCTCAGTGGCAGGTTCCCAAACGCCACTTTTTCTCACGGAAGGCTATTCCGGCTCTCTACCGGCATGTGGAAGGCAATGTCTTGGCCTCGCTGGACAGGGCGGTCAGCGGTAAGGTGCATATTACCGCTGACTCATGGTCCAGCAGGCATGGACAGGGACGTTACCTTTCTTTCATGGCCCATTGGGTCACTCTTTTGGCAGCTGGGAAGGATGCAGGACAAGGTGCAGTAGTGTTGGAGGTTGTTCCACCGCCACGCCTCCAAAATGCTACTACTGGTTGTGACACACCTCTCTCCTCCACCCCCTCCTCTTCTTCTTCCTCCATGGCCTCTTCCTGTGGTTTGTCCTCTGAACCAGCGGTGCTCCGTAGCCGTTCAAGGGGCTACGCAAGTACGCAGGCAAAAAGATGCCATGCCGTGCTTGCGCTGGTGTGTTTGGGGGACAGAAGCCACACTGGGGCAGAGGTCCTGTCTGCTCTGCAGGGCCAGGCCGAGAGGTGGTTGACGCCACGCCAGCTTAAGCCAGGAATGGTGGTTTGCGACAATGGCACCAACCTCCTCTCCGCCCTCCGACAGGGACAACTGACCCATGTGCCCTGTGTGGCTTACGTCCTTAACCTGGTGGTGCAGCGGTTCTTGGGCAGGTACCCGGGCTTACAGGATGTCCTGAGGCAGGCCAGGAAAGTCTGTGTGCATTTCCGCAGATCTTATAATGCCAGTGCTCGCCTGGCTGAGCTGCAAAAGGAGTTGAACCTGCCCAAGAACCGCCTTATATGTGACATGCCCACCAGGTGGAACTCAACGTTGGCCATGCTGCAGCGGCTGCACACGCAGCAGAGGGCCATCAATGAGTACCTGTGCGACTACGGCACCAGGACAGGGTCAGGGGAGCTTGGTTTTTTTTCTCCACGCCAGTGGGGCATGATCAGGGATGCATGCACTGTCCTGGCACCATTTGAGGAGGCCACGAGGATGGTGAGCAGTGACAGTGCATGCATCAGTGACACTGTACCTCTTGTCCACCTGTTGGAGCACACGCTGCGTGGAATAATGGACAGGGCACTTGAGGCAGAACAGAGGCAGGAAGAGGAGGACTTCCTTGCCTCTCAAGGCCCCCTTTACCCAGACAGTGTTCCTTCTGTCCCACCCATCGCACAGGAAGAGGAGGAGGAGGAGGAGGAGGAGGAGGAGGAGGAGGAGGATTGTGTCAGCATGGAGGTGGAGGCTGGCACTCAGCATCATCAGCAGCAGTCTTTTAGGGATGATTTACAGTCCCAAGAAACCAGTGGACTTGTACGTGGCTGGGAGGAGGTGGCTGCGGATCATGTCGTCCTTAGTGACCCAGAGGACTCCGGAGCGAATGCCTCAGCAAACCTACGCTGCATGGCCTCCCTGATCCTGCAAAGTCTGCGGAAGGATCCTCGTATTCTTCGGATCAAGGAGAGGGACCATTACTGGCTGGCCACTCTCCTTGATCCACGGTACAAGGGTAAGGTTGCGGACCTTATGTTACCGTCGCAGAGGGAGCAGAGGATGAGACAACTCCGGGAGGCCTTGCAGAAAGGTCTGTGCAACGCGTTCCCAGAGACTGGGAGGTTACAAACTCCTGGTCCTGGACAACGAGTTGCTGAGGCTTCGGCCAGTCAAAGAAGGAGCGGTGGGGAAGGTGGCCATCTGACCGATGCGTTCAGACAATTCTTTAGTCCGCAGCCCCAAAGTATGATCGGTTCCAGCAACCATCGCCAGCGTCTGATAAACATGGTGCAGGAATATCTAGGGGCAAGGTCAGACTTGGACACCTTCCCCACCGAAAATCCTCTGGCTTACTGGGTCTTGAGGATGGATCACTGGGCAGAGCTTGCACAGTATGCAATTGAGCTACTGGCCTGTCCTGCATCCAGCGTTCTTTCGGAACGCACATTCAGTGCTGCTGGAGGATTTGTCACGGATCACAGGGTGCGCCTGTCCACCGACTCGGTTGATCGACTGACTTTCATCAAGATGAACCAGTCTTGGATCACCACCAGCTACCACACACCTGATGCTGATATAACAGACTAATTGATTTTAACATGTCACATCCCTTCAAGACTGATGCTGATGCTGAGTGCCTGTGCTGTTATGTTGACTGGCTATCCTCCTCCTCCGAGTCCTCAATGATACGATTGATGATGATAGCTTGGAAGATCATTTTTGTTTATGGGTGCCGCCACCAGTGGCTAAGGCCCAATTTTTCAGCCCCTGTTTTACAGGGGCGTGTAATTACAATTTTTTTAGCAATAATTTGCCATAGGGCTCATTGCTGTGCTCCAAGTACAGTATCTGTGAGGGGTTGGAGTGTTGTGGCACCAGTGCCTAAGGCCCAATTTTTCAGCCCCTGTTCAACAGGGGCATGTAATTACAATTCTTGATCTAATAATTCACAGCAGGGCCCATTGCTGCACCCACCAAGAGTAACTCTGAGGGCTTACAGTGTTGTGGCAACGCCACCACCACCACCACCACGAAAGGCCCAATTTTTCAGCCCCTGTTCAAAAGGGGCATGTAATTACAATTCTTGATCTAATAATTCACAGCAGGGCCCATTCCTGCACCCACCAAGAGTAACTCTGAGGGCTTACAGTGTTGTGGCAACGCCACCACCACCACCACCACGAAAGGCCCAATTTTTCAGCCCCTGTTCAAAAGGGGCATGTAATTACAATTCTTGATCTAATAATTCACAGCAGGGCCCATTCCTGCACCCACCAAGAGTAACTCTGAGGGCTTACAGTGTTGTGGCAACGCCACCACCACCACCACCACGAAAGGCCCAATTTTTCAGCCCCTGTTCAACAGGGGCATGCAATTACAATTCTTGATCTAATAATTCACAGCAGGGCCCATTGCTGCACCCACCAAGAGTAACTGTCAGGGCTTACAGTGTTGTGGCACCAGCACCACCATCAAAGGCCCAATTTTTACTACCACTGTTCAACAATTATATGTAATTACAATTCCTGATATAATAGTTGACAGCAGGGCGTTCCAGCACCAACCAAGAGTAACTGTGAGTGCTTACAGTGTTGTGCCAACACCAACAACTAAGGGGCCTATTTCTGCAGAGTATATACGGCAGGTCCCTACTTTCAAACATCCAACTTACAAACGACTCCTACTTGCAAACGCAAGAAGACAACAGGAAGTGAGAGGAAATCTACCCCTTGGAAGGAAAATTCTCTCCTGTAAGAATTAATATGGAAGAAAGGTGTCTCCTCTGTACTGATGCTTTATCAGCAATCCTTGTTTCAAGAAAAACACCACATTTCAAAAACAGTTGTCATTGGGACGGAAAGTGAGGTGAAATGTTCTGAACAGGGGCACAGACAGCAAAACAAATGTTACAGGGGTGATAACCCTTACCTATGTTTTCCAAAAAGTTTAAAAATAGATTTTTGGGCTGGAGCTACACTTAAACAATGTACCTGTTCAATATTACAAACAGATTCTACATAAGAACAAACCTACAGTCCCTGTCTTGTATGCACCGCCTGTATACGGCTGTTCAGAGTATATAGGGCCTTTTTTATTTTATGTGCGGGGTTCCCCTTAATATCCATACAAGACCCAAAGGGGCTGGTAATGGGCTGGGGTAGGGGGGGGGGTCATGGGGTAGCTATGCCATTTTTCTTAAAGATTTTCATCCATATTACCGGGACCAGACATTACATTAAAGCCGCAAGCAGTTTTAAATGGCTTTTTTTTCCTTTAGAAGTGTCATTTTGTGCAGGGACAGTTCTAAACACGGGAAACACGTGGTACTTCACAGGCATACTTTAGACACCCCCCAGGTACGATATTTAAAGGAATATTTGACTTTTTTTTTTCACTTTATGCATCATTAAAATGACTGCTCCCGAAAAACGACCGTTTTTAAAACTTCTTTTTGCATTGATACATGTCCCCTGGTGCAGAACCCGGGTTCCCAAACCCTTTTTAGGACAATAACATGCATAATAGTTGTTATAATTAGCACTTTAGAATTCGAACGTTCGCATCCATTGTATTTAATAGGGTTCTAATGTTCGTACGAACTTTCGGTCCGTTCGCGGGTTCTGGTGCGAACCGAACCCGGGGGTGTTCGGCTCATCACTACTCATAAGGTTTCCTTGGGTCTGCATAGGCCAACAGGGGCAGTGGTTAAGCTCTTCTTCAGCATGTGGAAGGCCTCTTTGCATTTTCCATTCCACTGGTCTTCGACTGACTCTCCCGGCTTCCTGGGACCTGAGTCATCCTCTTTTCCTTCTGTCTTCAAGAGTTCATTCAGGGGTCTGGCAATCCGTGCAAACCCCTCTATGAATCTCCTATAGTAGGAGCAGAACCCCAAAAAGGACCTGAGTTCTGTCACCGTGGTGGGCCGGGGCCAGGAGGTAACTGCCTCCAGCTTCCCGGGGTCTGTGGCAACCCTTTCTTCAGACACTATGTGCCCTAGATAGTTGACTGATGACTGGTAGAACTGACATTTCTCTGGCGAAAGCTTGAGTCCCTCTTCGCTGAGCCTTCTCAGGACTTTTTCCAGTCTTTCCTCATGTTCTTCTAGAGTCTTCCCGAAGACAATGATGTCATCCAAGTACACGAGAACTTCGATGAGGTTCATGTCTTCTACGGTTTTCTCCATGAAGCGTTGAAAGGTGGCAGGGGCTCCAGACAGACCTTGGGGCATCCGGTCAAATTCAAAGAATCCCACAGGGGTTATGAAAGCTGTCTCCTCCTTGTCTTCCGGATGCATAGGGATTTGATAGTATCCACTCTTCAGGTCCATAACGCTGAACCACCTGGCTCCAGACAAACTCTGTAGGGCATCCTCTATCCTCGGGGTGGTATACTGGTCGGGTATCGTCCTCCGGTTGAGAGTCCTGTAGTCTATACACAACCTCAACGACCCATTCTTTTACCGGACCACCACTATTGGAGAGGCATAGGGGCTCCTAGATTCCCGGATAACACCGGTTCGCTTGAGCTCGGTGAGCTGTTCTCTCAGGTCTTCAAGGTCGGCTAGAGGAACTCGCCTGACCCTCTCCCTGAAAGGCTTGTCTTCCTGGAGGCGGATTCGATGGGTGGCACTCTTTGCACACCCTACGTCAAACTCATCTTTAGAGAAATGCCAGAGGGGCCAGAAGCCTCCGGACCAGGTCCGTATTTGTCCCTATTATTAATGTGTTCTTGCTGGCTCCAGGCGGTCGGGGGCACACCACTGCCAGGGTATCAAACACTTCAGCCTTCCCGGCTATTGAGGGGTCGAAGGTCAGTTTAATGGGCAATTAACCATCGTAGGGGAAACTCTGTGTTCCGATTCCCCATATTTCCAGATCTTCAATTCTCTGGATGGGCAGGTGACTCAGATGTCTATCATAAAAGTCCCGGTATAACAGAGTCACCTGTGCTTCAGTATCTAAGATGGCTCTCGTGTAGACTCCCTCCACTTGAATAGGCACTACAGGGGAGGGGCCTATCAGTTCTTCTGGATAAGACTTCAAAGGGGTCTCTTTCTGTTGATCCCTACATTTTCCTTTGGTCCTCTCCTTCTTGTGTTTGGCTGTTGGCTTTAGTCCCTCTTGGGCTCGGTATGCATTGATCTCCCTCCTCTGTTTATGTGTATATTCCCGCTGAGGGACATTATTTCTCTTTTTAGGGGTGTATTCTCGCTGAGGAGCACTGTTTTTCTTCTGTGGGGGTCTACCCCTTTTTCTTCTGGACTTCTCATTCAATTTTGGTACAGTGGAGGTCACTGGAGATGATGGGCACCCGGTTGACTCCTTCACCGGGGCCCTCTGAAGTTTTCCGCCGGCTTGCGATTATTTATCTTCTTTTTCTTGGGACTAGAGCATACTTTCGCAATATGGCCAACTCCTCCGCAGTTAAAACAGACCACATCCCCCCAGTCTTGTAGGGAAGTGGGTGCTGAGGTATCTGGGAACAACTCCTTCTTCAGTCCACTATTTTCTACGACCCTTGGATCCTTTGCCATCAAAGAGGTCAGCATCTCCAACACCTGAGACATCTGTGACTTCAGGGTATCTACTTCTGGGTGTCTTTCAGGGGTCATGGCTGATCTGACCATTACCGGTATAGAAGGGGTATGCGCCTTGATCGCTTGCTGATCCTTCTGCAGGGCCTCTTTATCTCTAATGATCTTTACCAGATCAGGGTAATTCAGTGACATGCCTCCTCCAGAGGTTTTCAAGTGGACCCAGACTGGATCCGAGCGTAACGCTCCCTTTAAGATCTACTTCATCCTTGCCGCATCTATGGCTTGGGGTACCATCCCTTTTTTTAGCACAATTTGACAAAGCATCTTGTTCAGTCTTCTGACATACTCCAACAGCTTTTCTCCTGGCTGCTAAAAGGTGTGTTCGAACTGATACACCAGTTCTGTTACTTTCTCCAACTGACCGAACTCTTCTTGTAGCATGGCTAAACAGTCATAAGCCGTGCAGGCAGCATTCCCAAACTGGAGACTTTTTACAGCTTCCGCTGCCGCTCCTTTCAGACTTTCTATCACGCGCTGCTTCTTCTGCGCTTCAGGCACCTCCCATGCCTCTACTGCTGACAAGGCCTGTTCGATTCAGGTATCGAAGTCTTCCTCCCCTACAGGGACGGGCAGCCTCCCTGAAAATGTTCTCAGTTTCCGGTAGCTGTACTCTACGTGTACCGTATTTGTTTGCTGACACTTTGTGAGCAGATCTCTCAAAGCATTTAAAAGCTTTGGCCCTATGGCTGTGATGGGTGTCACCGGAGGTGTCATCCTCCTATGCTTCTCTGCTGTATGAGGTATCACTGGCGGTGATCCCGTTGGGAATGGCGGGGATGGCTCCGCCTTCACAGTTATTGCGTGCGCCAGACCATAGGTTTTGTTATCCAGCGACTGCACACTTTGCCCTTTAAAGTTCCCCGGTACTCCATCCATCCACTCTATAAGTGCATACTGAAACGAGGTGTCTGGGGCTGATTTCAGGTCTATCACCCATGGTGTATGATTTGGGGATAGAGACACTGCAAGTCGCTCTGCCGCGCTTACTGACCATTCTTCTCCCGGGAGACTAAAGACCACTGATGTGTCTGGGTTTGTCCTAGCTGCTTCGCACCACGCTTTCACTTCTAGTGAGTCCATGCCGGTACTTTTGGCGTGTCTGCTTGCCATATACAGGATCCCGGAAATGATGCCCCCACGTGTAGCGATACCCCCAAACTAAGGGAGCCGCTGGTTTGCTTTTGGGCCCTGTACACAGCACAGCCAACCCCCGGAAATCTACTCAGCACTTCTCTGGCACAGCTAGTCTAGGGGTGGTGTTTCTATATAGCTCTATAACAGTTTATACACAATCCCACAATACCTTTCTTCTAGTGATAAGATATATATATATATATATATATATATATATAGGGACTCCAACACCGGATTTGAGAAAATGTAAAAGGTTTAACTGTAGATAAAAGGGGTTAACAATTAATATTGCATATAACACATGCATGCAGAGCCCTTCAGTAATACTAACAGTAGTTAATGATAGTGCACAATTAGTTCTAACACATCCTAACATATAGCTTGGGTCCCTGTCAGTAATATGGCGCCCAAACAGTACTATCAACTCCCAGTCAGGCCTGACTTAATTAAAGCTCAGTCTCTAGAGAAGGAATCTTCGCATGCCAGATGATCGGTGGCGCACATACAGGAACAATATTTGTAATCCAACAAGGTTCAAGGTAATGGAACAACTCCCCGGAGACTATATGACTCAGTCCTTCAACTAGTCTCCTGACAGGAAAAGGGAAATATCACCCGATGGGCCAAGGCAGTCTATAGGCCTAATAAAGTACTCGATTATGGTTGTGAGCAGGTGCTCTCTCACCCCTCCGGACTCGATCCCAGTCCGGGACTCCCACCGCTATGTCTTCACACACACAGGATCTGCCACCGCCTGATCTCTGGTTCACTGACATCCCTCAAGCAGGTAGATGTCTGTCGCCACACAGGCTCCGCAGCGAGGTGGAAGGCTCTCTGGAAGTGCGCAAGGCCCAAGCCTCGGGCCTTGCACTCCCAGCAGGTCCGCACAGGAAGTTCTCTTGCCAGCCGCACGGTGTCCAAAGAGGCCCGGGCTAAGCCTCGCCCTCTCCTTTTATACCCCACCCATGAGTCTCTGCGGCAGCCCAATGCACCCTGGGTGCCAAACGGGGTTCTGGGTAACGTAGTCCATGGGGCCTCAATGGAGACCCCGCTACACAAATTTTTGCATGTTTTCACATGTTACATTTAGAGCGGTGTTATTGCGTATACTGTCACTAATCCTGGAGGTGATTATTGCAGAAACTTGCACCAATTATTAGACAATTTCTGCAGTAACTGGCAAAAATTCAAGGTGATATTATTGGGGAAACTGGCACCAATAATGGGTATTATTATTACGTAGACTGGTACAAATGCTGAGGGATCTTATTGTTATTATTGTGTAAACTGGCACCAATGCTGGAGGTTATTATTGCTGTAACTGGCACCAATACTGGGGGTTATTATTGCACCCAACGATATCAATGCGAAGGGTTATTATTATTACGGCAGCAATGGGGCTTTGTTTACTCCTACTTTCTCTTCAGTGTGCTCTGTGGTACAGAGTACAGCAGCATCCCTGTTTTACAGCGTATTATGCACCCAAACAAGTGAAACATGCTTAAAAGAAAACTGTAGGAGCACTGGAAATACTAAGCTAGTAGCTAAAGGAGGTAGCTGCAAGCATAAGTTGTCAGGGTGTAATCTTTCAAATATAACAGATTTTTTTTTTATCTTTCAGCTAAATTTATTCTGCTTCCCCTGAACAGAAGTCCCGAAGAGGTCAATGAGTTCAGCTTTTCAAAAAGAAGTAAGGTAAGTTTTGTAAATGTATTGTACTGTTCTATAGTACTTTAATGTACTGTAGAATTTTTAGAACCTGTTAACACCAGCAAGCCACACTGATTGCAATGCTGTTGATGTGCACTGGAAGTAAACAGTGCTGATGCACTGATCCTTACATATCACATTTTTTTTGTTAAAACTTTATTGAAATGTCACAATTGCCATTTCCTTAAAGTGTCACTAAACCAGCATCATAAAAAAAAAAACTATCAATAAATGCTTTATTACATGCTGTCCGTACTCAGTCATTATGAGATTTGTTTTCTGTATTCTGAAAATACAAACCTGGTTGATTCTGTTGTTCTTTATCTCCAACTTCTGTTCATGTCCCCATGATAGGGATAGGGGGCCGGAACTTTTTTTTTTTTTATAAATTGTTTTTATTGAATTTTCTAACACGTACAAAACATACAGCTTAAGCACCTACAGTCATAAAAAAGAACATGTACAGATGAGAATACAATTGCAATGTGAACCCAACGATACAATGCACAGCCATGGAAGGGTACAGCAGCACCGCCCAAATAGATCAAGTAGGGCACCCAATATGGTAAGACCCACTAGTCAATGAACACATATCAGAGGTCATCGGAGGAAGAGGGAGGTAGAAGAGCAAGGCAAAACCTTGACACGATGATCTGGTTCACCCCCAACTCCCTAGGCTGTTTCGGGCTCATCTAGCCAATTGCGCCAGACCTTGTCATATTTCAGTGGGCAGCCCCGATTGGCATAGGTATCTTTGTATAAAGGAAGGCTGCCGTTTACCAAGTGTTTCCATTGCGCCAAAGTGGGGGGGGGGGTAGGCCTCTTCCACTGCATAGCAATATTCTTTCGGGCATAAAAGAGCAGCAAGGAAATAAGCGTGCGTTTGGCAGAGGATGGTACAATGGTCTCAATGAGCCCCAAAAGGCACACCTCCATTGCCAAAGGCACAGCGACTGAAGCAACTCTGTTAGTTAGATCCAGCACCATTTCCCAATACTGTTGGACCCCTGAACACCGCCAGAAGATATGGGAGAAGTCGCCTGGTGAGGCGCCGCATCTCCAACACCCCGAGGAGTGGGCCGGGTCCATCCTATGCAGTCTGTGTGGGGTAAAATAAGCTCTATGAACTATTTTGTACTGCACTAATCTGTCTCGCATGGAAACTAAGGAGTTGAAGGGGAGGTCCCACACGTCGTCCCAGTCATCCCTATCTAATGTGGGGATATCAGTCTGCCATTTATTCCAGAGTTTATCCAGAGGTGGAAAAGACACAAAGATCAAGAACGAATAAAGATGTGAGGTGGGTTTGTCTTCACAGCTAAATCTAAGTGTCCTCTCTAGTTCCGACTGGGCCATAATGCACGAAGATTGTGGAAATTGCGCCGTAAATGCGTGGGACAGTTGCAGATATCTAAATAGGAAATGGTCGGGTAAGTTGTATTGGAAGGAAAGGTGCGAGAAGGGGAGTAGGGAGTTTTGAGATATTATGTGAGACACAAGTTTGATGCCGTATTTTGTCCACGCGTAAGGGTCAGGGATCTTGTAGATGTGAGATAGACTAGGGTTCAGCCAGATAGGGGCATTGGGGGAGATTTCAGACTGTTTACATTTCTCAATAGCTAATCCTGTCCGCCATGCCCGCAGGGTGGTAAGCATAGAAGGGGTCAGAGGATACGGGGCACGAGGGCCCCTAAAAAGTAGTAATTGAAGAGCTTCCCACGAACCGACCACCGTTGCTTCCAGCACAGTCGACGAGTTCGTTCTGTCCGGCTGCAGCCACCACGCCGCAGTCACCAACTGCGCGGAGAGGTAATACTTATGACAGTCCGGGAATGCCATGCCACCCTGCGTTCGTGGCCTCATTAGAGTAGTCAACCTATATCTGGGAGGAGAGGGGCCCCATAAGAAGGAAGAAAAGATGCAGTTTAATTTTTTAAAAAAGGACTTGGGCACCCATTGTGGGGAGTGGCGGAAAAGATATGTCAGTTTGGGAATAATCTTCATTTTTATGAGATTAACTCGCCCCCATAATGACAGGGGCAGATTACTCCAGGATTTGAGCTTCGCCTGGGACTCCAACAGTACCGGGGCTAGATTTAAGGATATATAATCTGAGGCTGAACCAGAGACATGTACCCCCAAGTATGTAAAGGAGTCTACCCACAGGAGGGGGCTATCAGGAGGGGATGTGGACCTAGCCGCTGGATCAATTGGGAACAGGAGGGATTTAGACCAATTTACCCTAAGACCGGTGACCTCTGCAAAGGTGTCCAAAATATTTAGCGCTCCCTGCAAGGACGGGCCGGCATCATTTAGGAAGAGTAGCATGTCATCGGCGTACAGGGCCACCCTCTCCTCCAGCAACCCGAGTCGGAGACCCCTAATGTGCGGTGAGGTGCGAAGTGCCTCCGCCACCGGTTCGATAGCGAGGGCAAACAAAGCCGGCGAGAGAGGGCAGCCCTGCCTCGTTCCCCTGGTAAGCCCGAAGGGGGCCGATAGTCCACCCCCCAAGCGCACCGAGGAAGTGGGGCACTTGTAGATCACCTGGAGCCACCTGATAAACTGCAAAGGAAACCCCATCCTGCGCAAAGTTTCCCACAAGAAGGGCCACTCGACCGTATCAAAGGCCTTTTCCACGTCCAGAGAGGCCACAGTACGAGATCCCTTATTGAGGTGGTGAGCGTGTATGTTGGTGAATAGTCTTCTGAGATTCACATCCGTGGACCTACGGGGCATGAAACCTGTCTGGTCTGGGTCTATCACTGAGGGTAGCATGGGGTATAACCGAAGGGCCAGAAGCTTAGTCAGAATTTTAAAGTCAGAATTAAGCAATGCAATAGGACGATATGAAGCACAGGAAGTGGGGTCCTTGGGAGCCTTATATATCAGTGTCAAGTATGCGTGATACATTGAAACAGGCAGACTACCGTCTGCCAGGCATACAGTATACAGTTGTGCCAGCAGGGGTGCTAGAAGTTCCACATGAGCCCTATAAAAGTCTATTGGAAGCCCATCCGGCCCCGGCGCCTTGCCGGGGGGGAAGGATCGGATAGCCTTTACGACCTCCGAGACCGCAAAAGGTTGGACCAAAATCTCTCTTTCGTGGTCCGAGAGCCAGCCAAGCGCCAACGGGTCTAACAGACCATTCAGCGCCTCCGGCCGAAACTCTGAGGACAGACCGGACGAGTATAACTTGCCATAAAAGGAGTTAAATGTCTGTAGAATATCAGAGGGGGAGGACACCGTCCCGCCCCGGGGTCTGCAGGGTGGATACAAGTGTAAGGGGTTGGTCGTGTTGTGCCATCATGGCTAGTAGGCGGCCATTCCGGTCACCCTGTTCAAAGGCCCTCTGTTTACCTCTATACGACTCGAGTCGCGTGACCTCAGCCAGGTGCAACTGCAGTTCCCTCCGAGCCACCATTAGTAGGTCAAAGTGAACTGGGGTGGGGTCATTGCTATACTTAGCAGTGTGATCTTCAACAGCCTTCTGCAGTGCCAGCGCTGCAGCCGATTGTTGTTTTTTGATGCTAGCAATAGAAGAAATATACTGTCCCCTCGTGAAAGCTTTAAAGGCATCCCATACAATATCGGGAGAAGAGGAGTCTTTATTATTTTCCCAGAACTCAGACAGCAGGGGCGGCAGCTGGCCAGCGAGGTCAGGATGAGAGACCCATTGTGTGCCCAACCTCCAGAGCGAAGCGCTCCGGGAAGCCGGGGAGCGAAGCACCACCACTAAGGGATTATGATCGGACAGACTGCTAGGCAGATAGGACGTCTCCAGAACATCCGCTAACAGTGCAGGGTTGGAGAAGGCTAGGTCTATCCACGACGCAGTCTTATACGATGCCGAAAAACATGAATAGGCCCTTGTGGTAGGGTGCTTCCACCTCCAGATCTCCACCAGCCCCACCGCCTGAGCCCAGGCAGAGAGGTCCATACACTGTTTCTTAGTCGGGGCAGGTCTATCTAGCTCAGGTGGTAAGATGGCATTAAAGTCGCCCATTACCAGAACCTTCCCCGGGCAGAAAGGTGAAATTTTTTCTAGAACCTCATATAATAATGCGGAGGAAAACGGGGGAGGGATGTATACATTAAGAACAATATACCTGACAGACCATAGCGTGAACACCACTATCACAAATTTCCCCTGGGGATCAGTACGGATCTCCTCAATTACACAGGGGAAATTCTTATGGACAAGAACCGATACACCTCTGGCGTATGTAGAATAGGTGGCATGTATCGCTCGCTGTATTCACGGTTTCTTGAGAGTCAAAATCTTGCTGCCCGTGAGGTGAGTCTCCTGAAGGAGAATAATCTGGGGGGAGTGAGATTTTAAGTATTTGAATAAAAGGGCTCGCTTAAATTTGGAGTTAAGACCCCTGACATTCCAGGAGAGAACGGTGAAGGAGTCTACTACTTGACTAGCCATTGGATGAAGGGGAAAAACAATTAAGGAGATACTCTAGAGGGCATGTACCGGTGCACCCCACAGGCAGCAAGATCCCGGTCACACTGCATAAAATGCTGACAGTACTTAAGCGTAACACAAAACAAAAGCATACAGATAAGAAATATAAAACCATAAGAACAAGGGATGACTAAATCCCTAATCAACTTCCCAGGCACGGTGCCTATCCTACTATACCCAGCCTACCTCCTAACAGGGGGGGAAAGTCTGGGAACAGTTTTTACCCAAACGAAAAACTTTTATAAAGAGTGTTAGTGAACCCTTACACTGGGGGCCCTACACTTCTTGTAGCAGTTCATCCACTCTGTCGACGGACAGTGTCGCATCCGTCACGTACGAACAAGAAGCAGAGGGACGTGGGATATCTATCCCATAAACCTGTATCCTCAAAGTCAGCGGAAAATAAAGTCCGTGCTCTAAGAGGAAAAACAAAACCAAAAGCGAAAACAAGGGCAATCTAAAGCCTCGTGGGGGTCTCGTGTAAAAGTACATTTGAAGTAACTCCGGTGGTTGAAGAAGGTGTAATAGGATATAGCGAACAAGGAAGTGGAAGATCCGTGCATCAAAGGTGACCGTGAGAAGATCTCATCAACGCAGGTTGGTCAGCCAGTCGTCAGCATCCGCTGGGTTATCAAAGAAGCGGACCGTCCCCTCATGTTGGACTCGTAGGCGGCTTGGGTAAAGCATGCCATATTTAATGTCCTTATCTCTAAGTCGTTTGCGGACATCGTTGAAGGTTTTCCTCCTTCTCTGCAAGTCCGCCGAAAAGTCAGGGAAGAGGAGGACAGAGGAGTTACAATATTTGAGCGTGGGATGTTGGCGGGCTTCCGACAGAATCTTGTCCCTGTCCCGATAGTTAAGAAAACGGACTAAGAAGGGCATGGGGGGTTTCCCCGGGGTGGCTCGGCCCGCGGGCACCCGGTGGGCCCTCTCCACCACGTAGGTAGGGGGAACATCTGTAAGGCCCAGGAGATTTTTAAAGAACTCCTCCGCAAATATAGCAGGGTGGTCTCCCTCTTCTCCCTCAGGCAAACCTAGGACTCTGACATTATTGCGCCTCAGCCTGTTCTCGGCATCATCTGACTTTGCGACGAGGGACTGCACTGTGCGCTGCAGCTCGGTAATGGAGGCGGTATGGGAGGCCGTAAGATCTTCAGTGGTCGACACTCTGGATTCAGTTTCCGCCATTCTACCCCTCATTTTGTCAAGGTCGTTTCGTATGAGGTTACATTCTTCAGCGAGGTGGTCAATATGCACCAAAAGCGAGGTCCTACTCTGCTCGATCGCAGCGAGGATCACTGCTGTACCATCTTTAGCCAGTGGGGCTGGCCCCTCTGTCGGCGGAGCTTCAATGGGATCCATTTCTAAGCCAGCCAGCAAGGCCCGAAGCCGACCCAGAAGTATGGGATCAGGTTGTGGGGAAGATGGCGGTGGCAGCAGGAGTGGTACGTTGGTCTTTGCGGCTTTCGAGGACCTGTTCCCTTTTTTGGAGGAGGAGGACATCTGACAATTCGACAGGGGGGGCCCACTCTCAGGAGATTTGACGGTGTTCAGACGAGCACCCAGGAGGTAGGTAAGGGGCGACGCAGGCCACAGCAGGTGTCTCGGGAGGGATTATGTCAGGTGCCGCTGCAGGTACCAGGCAACGACAGCGGTCACCGGCCGCCCCCCACCCCACAGTAGACAAAGAAGTAGGGACAGGGTGATAAGGATGAGAAGCTGGGACCAGCGCAGCAAGGCTGAGGCAGAAGGGTGGCGGAGGACCGGAGAAGCTGGGCTCCAGGGGCAACGCAGCCGCTCCAAATTAGGCAAGTTCAGTGCCACAGCACCCCAGGCCTAGGCAGGGATGACAGGGCGTGAGAAGGCAGGCGATCCGCGCTGTTGCGCTCGGCGATGTCGGCCGCGGTGCACTTCCGGCGGGGCGGCGGTCTAGGAAAGACCGGTGCTTCGTAGGCCGCACGAGGCCACACCAGGTCGCGGCCTCCACTGATCCCTTTTTCGGCCCAGCGGACCTCCGGATCGGGCCAGGAAGGTGGATGGGCAGGCAGATGTGGCCGGATGACAGTCCCTTACCTGCAGGCAAGCTGGGATCAGGTCCTTGCAGTGCAGCACCGTAGCAGGCCGGGAAGATGGCGGCGGCCTCAGGTGAGTGGAGGATTCAGGCGTGCAGGCGTGCAGGCGATCCGGGCAGAGAGTCTCCACAATTTTGTCCTAGGATGAGACAGGGGACACAGGGGAACAGGCTGGAGTGAGTTGTTTCTCTTTTAAATCGATGGAAATGCACAGATGGCAAAGGATTCATACAGGATAGCCGGAGCTCTTCAAAAACACGTCCTCTGGCTCTCACATCCGGACACGCCCCCAAGGGGGGCCGGAACTTTAAACTAACTGTCAGCAAACGTGGCTTAGCTGCCTCCACCCTTACATAAAAAAAAATAGTTCCGCTCTGCTACTGCCTCCTAGGGCCCCACTGATGGAAGGATGGGGCCCCAGCAAATGTTATTTAATGATTGGTCAATCTATAAGCTGCTCACAAGCTTTGAAAACTGCCTGCACTCTACAAGAGTGAGTGGCAGTGGAGTGAATTCAGGAAACAGCTCAGCTGAGCGGGACTGCGGGACATAAATCCGAATCCGGTGCTGTCCCGCAGAATCTGGGACTGTTGGGAGGTATGCCCTCACATATCATGCTGAAGTACACTGATAATTTTTAGACAAAATTCCAGGCAGATGGTACATTTTCAGGGTATTGCTTAGACACAAATAACATTTTTAAATGTTTCCTTTAAAATATTCAATTTTTGAGTTCAGGCCAACTTTAACGTTGAACTCCAGGCAGGTATTAAAATTTAATTATTCAGTTATGTATTCATAAAAAATCATTAGAAGTTTTTAAATCTAGCTAGTAAAACTATCTAATTAGTCTTGAAATAAGCTTTCTATAATCATTTTAACCGCAGGACTCTGGTAGAGAGAGAGAGCCAACACCCTGGATCAGACAGGTTCTGCTTAAGTTTACAAAGTGCGGTCAGCTGACAATAAATATGCTAACAGAAGGAAAGAGCCGAGTGAGTGAAATCCTATATTTAATGTATATATGAATCAGATTGTCATAAATTTGTTGTAAATCTAATATATTTTGTTGTGATAAAATATGTTAGTAATGCATTGCTTTTATGTCATGCTCATGTGACTTTGGGTCACCCGATCTCTTCTATTCAGGGTTATTGTGTTATGGTAATTCTTCTGCCTAACAAACTGTGGACAGTTAGTTGTGCCGGCTTTTTGCGCTTTATATGCTGTTTTTAATTAATATAAGATTTATTGTACTGCTTTCCGTAAGCGTCATGAAATTTTAAATACATTTTTTCTGGTGCTGATGTTATATGAGTTTTTTTTTTTAAATCTGTCTCATACAAGGTAAAAATGGTGCAAAACTTTTCAAGTAAACAGGAAAAGGTCTATGCAAAAAGAATTGATAAAAATGCGCTACCCTTCAACAAGCAATCATAGTGCTAATAATTCATATGTGTTCACACACACCAAAAAGCAAAACAGAAAAAAAGTCCTGTAATGAAACACGGCAATATATCTGGAATATCACCTGTGCACAGATAAATGAATAAATAAAAATTAAAAATATATATATAAAAAAATGTGAAAGAGAGAAGGTCCAAATGAAGTTCATAAACAAAACAAAAAAAGCCACATCTGCTTATGTATATATAACAGACTCTTCTAGGCAGCTGTAGGTGAAATATCCACATCCAACTTGCTCAAACGAATTATAGAAGAAATAGCAGCTTACCAGATATAATAGATCTCTGTCACGGAGATCTATAGGGGCTCAGATTCATATGATGATCCCACCGGACATTCAGCCACGAAACACTGGAATCGAACGATATCCTCCTCCTCCTGGATATTTATTCCAAGAAAAGAGCTCTTCCTCCAGGTATCAGCTGATGTAATTAGCTCAAGCAGCACAATGAATGTTTGATGATATGGAAGAAAAATAAATAAAACCTCATGGTGCAGTATTCCTAATAAAATAGGATTCCCTTTATTTATCCTGGGTAAAAAATGACATCCAGCAGGTTTTCAAAACAAGAGCGGCAAAACTCCAAAGAAACGAATGCTAGTACTCAGCTGCGGTCTGTGCCGATCAGCTGTAGCGTAGTGACGTCACGTTCGTTAGCTCCACCCGACGCTGCGTTTCGTCGTCAGAGGCGTCCACTGGGAAAGGAGGCTAAGGAACGGACGTCACTTACCACGCTTTTGTAATGGCAGAGGGATGACACCGGAAGCCGGAAATGAAAAAAACCTCCGGCGCCCCGTGTCAGGATAATGTAATCCCTGAGCGCTCAATAACAAAAGTAAAGAGGCTGCCTAGGACACAATGGTTACCGTTGATATAATCATAAAATTAACATTTAAAATCTGACAAAATTAAAAAATTAAACATCTTAAAAATGAACATATAAGCATATGTATAAAAAATGGGAAGGCATATTCTACACATATGATTGCAACCACTGAAAAAAAAAAATATATATATATATACATACATATCAGTCTGCAAAAAACATACTTATAATAGCAATTAGAAATATATGTGCAACCACATGAATTCCAATACCATGAAACTCAAAATATTGCGCAGACACCAATGGGTGAAACCCCCCATTGATGTCTGTGACAACATTTATAATATACCCTTTACTATACCATATCCCAGGGGTCCCAGTGGATAAAGGGCCCCTGAGTGGAGCATATGAGTGCCTATTTTGCAGCACATATTAAAGTTAAAGGTTAATTCCACTACATAAGTACACACTACCATCTAGTGGTGAAAAGGAGAATAACTTTACATAAAATATACTAAAAACTTATATGTATATATGCACACATATAGATGAACACAAAAAAAATTCAAAAAAATTCCCATATATATATTATGTTGGCCTACTTCCTTCAAATTTTACCCCTGGGAAGTAATGTTAACATTTTAATATATTTATGTAAAGTAAGGACTCATGAGAGCACTAATAGGTGGTAAACGTAACTATTGTTTATAAAACAATTTATATCCCACTCTATGTTGAGGCCAAGGGGTCGATAGCATTGTAAATTAAAAATCCACCTCGTTTCTCTACGAGATATTGAACGCTTAAAGTCACTACCCCTCCAATGGGGAGTATAGGCCTCAATGCCTATTACCTCCAGAAGAGAGGGGTCTCTGTTGTGGCATAGATGAAAATGCCAAGAGACACTGTGGTCTTTAAAACCCTTGCGTATATTGGCCAAATGCTCCCCTATCCTAATTTTTAGGGCGCGGGTAGTTCTTCCAACGTATTGAAACCCGCATGGGCAACGGAGTAAGTATATCACCCCTACTGTCGCACATGTGATGAAACTGGAGATCTTATATTCTTTAGAGGTGATATGAGAGGTGAAAGAGGAAGTTTTAAAGGTTTTGGATGATTTGCAAACTTTGCACCTCCTACACGGAAAAAAGCCTTTTAGGTTTCCAAACATACTTATCTGCTGTGGTGGGTCTACCACACTGGGTGCTATTAAATCCTTCAGATTTTGGTTTTTCCTAAAAAGGACTTGAGGTCTCTCAGGTAGTGTAGGCCCCAAAGCCTGATCACTCTTGAGCACTCTCCAGTGTTTACGTATGACCCTATTGACCCACCAAAAATGGGAAGAGAAAGTGGTCAAAAAGGACCATTGCAAATCAGTTGTGGTATTTTTTTCTTTAATTTTAGGTACTAATAGGTTTTTCCTATCTAGTTTAGCAACATCCCTGAGATCATTTTCCAAGGTGCGGAACTCATACCCCTTTTCCAAAAACCGTCTTTGAAGTACCATGGCCTGGGTTTCATAGTCACTCAGGCGCGAACAATTTCGTCTTATCCGCTGAAACTGTCCCTTAGGGATAGCCCTAAGCCAGTTGGGGTGATGTCCACTGCTTGTTGGGATATACCCATTTTTGTCAGTGCTCTTAAAATAAGTCTTAGTCAAAAGAGAGTTGTTTTCTTTGAAAATCACCAAATCCAAAAAGTTTACCGATACAGCACTATACTCATATGTGAATCGGATTCCCCAATTGTTGGCATTAAGGGTAACCATGAAATCGCATAGAGACCCCGCATTTCCTTTCCACAAGAAGAAAGCGTCATCAATATATCTTCGCCATATTAATAGGCGGGGCTCCTGTAGGGAAAAAAGTTGGTCATTTTCCCACAGGGCCATGAACAATCCTGCGAGGCTTGGGGCAAATTTAGCCCCCATGGCCACGCCCGTGCTCTGGAGATAATACTGCCCGCCATAATAAAAATAGTTGTGTTCCACGGCGAAGTTCAACAGTTTCATGACAAAATCCAAAGTTGAGGATTTTATTGACAGATCCTTACGAAGGAAAAACTCTGCAGCTTTATACCCCAAATCATGGGGTATAATGGTATAAAGAGAAGCAACGTCTGCTGTTACCAGCAAGACGTGTTCTCCAATTTGATATTCTGACACTTCCCTAAAGATCTGCATTGAATAATAGTTGTGTTCCATGGCGAAGTTCAACAGTTTCATGACAAAATCCAAAGTTGAGGATTTTATTGACAGATCCTTACGAAGGAAAAAGTCTGCAGCTTTATACCCCAAATCATGGGGTATAATGGTATAAAGAGAAGCAACGTCTGCTGTTACCAGCAAGACGTGTTCTCCAATTTGATATTCTGACACTTCCCTAAAGATCTGCATTGAATCCTTCAAAAATGCGGGTGTTTTTGCTACTATTGGTTGTAGGAATACATCAATAAATTTGCCAATCCTAGAGGTTAGGGAATCTATCCCGCTGACAATGGGACGTCCGGGGGGTTGCACTGGGTTCTTGTGAACTTTGGGAATTTAGTAAATTATAGGGGTACGTGGGGCTAGAGGTTATAAGAAAATCAAATTCCTTATCGTTAATAACTCCTTTTCTGTGTCCCTCTTGAACTATGCTGTTCAACAGCTGTTTGTAGTACTCCATAGGATCCCTGCGTAGGATAGTATAGGTTTTCCTATCCGCCAGCAAGGCTTCCATTTCCTTAAGATAATCCCCTTTTTTTAAAACAACAATCCCCCCCCCCCTTATCTGCTGGCCTTATGATCAAGTTTTTTCTTTCACACAAGGATGCTATGCCTTCCTCTACATTCCTAGGTCTTTCCTTCTTAAATTTTACTGATGATAGTTCTTGTAAGACAAGCTCTTTAAACACTGTAATACTTGGTGCTGGTTTTCCCGGGGGATTGAACATTGACGCATTTTTCAGGCCTGTCCCTCCCCTATTCGTCTCTATCATTGGAGTACTATTCCTAAGAACTGGATTGGTCAAAAAATACCGTTTTATACTTAATTTTCTGGTAAATTTCTGTACATCCAGAAACATCTGGAATTTGTTCAAAGGTTTCCTGGGGGCATATTTTAATCCCTGATTTAATGTGATTTTTTCGGATTTGGTGAGCTCCTCCCCACTGAGATTAAAAACTCCTTGGCATGTTAATTCTGTCTCAGTTTTTTTGGTGTTGCTCCACTGACCTCCTCTGCATCCTCTCTGAGTCTTCCCTTTTTTCCCCGGCCCTTTCCTAAAAAATTATCCGTCTTATTTCTAAGAGGTGCTGCTCCAGGAAGATCTTCATATGGTCTTCCTTTTGTGTTACTTTGAGTCCTGGAAGCAGCCCCATATTGTTCATTCTCCTCAAAATCTTCATTGGGCCGTTGTAGTGGCCCATATTGGTTATGTACTGGAATGTCATACCTCCAAGGTACCTGTGGGGAAACAAATGAATTTTCCCTATGCTCATCTCCAGAGCTATTCCTATAATTAGGGTCTCCATATTGTCCATGATGGTCCATATAGGCAGGTCTATTTGGGGGATATGCATATGTATTGGTGTTATATTGATTATATCCATGGGGTTGTTTATTACCCCTATTTCCCCCTTGATTAGGAAATCTTCCCTGGTTTCTGGGATGTTGATACGTTTGCTGATGCAGGGGTGGATAATAATTAGAACCATTGGTAGGGGGTCTTCCATAATTATGATTCCCCTTCTTTTTATTATTCTGCTGGGGAGTCTTTTGTCCTCCCACTCTTCCCTGTCCTTGATCTCTATATCCTGGGGTGGAGGGGGGTGGGGGCCCCATTCGGGACCCAGAGTGTTCCGGACCAAGCAAAGTCGGTACTTCTTCCCCTGCACTCTGTTCTTCCATGGCTACTACTTCTGCTGGTTTAGCAAAATTTTCACGATGGTTCTCCTGCCATTTGAAGACATTATGGGACTTATAGTCCTCAACGTCTCGAAAGTACTTTTTTCGTTTTTTGGCACGTTGCTCCTCTTCTTCCTCAATCATAATTTCTCTCAATTCTTTGGTATAAACTTGATACAGCCCCTCTTTAGCCATGGGGGTGGAGCTAACGAACGTGACGTCACTACGCTACAGCTGATCGGCACAGACCGCAGCTGAGTACTAGCATTCGTTTCTTTGGAGTTTTGCCGCTCTTGTTTTGAAAACCTGCTGGATGTCATTTTTTACCCAGGATAAATAAAGGGAATCCTATTTTATTAGGAATACTGCACCATGAGGTTTTATTTATTTTTCTTCCATATCATCAAACATTCATTGTGCTGCATGAGCTAATTACATCAGCTGATACCTGGAGGGAGAGCTCTTTTCTTGGAATAAATATCCAGGAGGAGGAGGATATCGTTCGATTCCAGTGTTTCGTGGCTGAATGTCCGGTGGGATCATCATATGAATCTGAGCCCCTATAGATCTCCGTGACAGAGATCTATTATATCTGGTAAGCTGCTATTTCTTCTATAATTCGTTTGAGCAAGTTGGATGTGGATATTTCGCCTACAGCTGCCTAGAAGAGTCTGTTATATATACATCAGCAGATGTGGCTTTTTTTGTTTTGTTTATGAACTTCATTTGGACCTTCTCTCTTTCACATTTTTTTATACATATATTTTTAATTTTTATTTATTCATTTATCTGTGCACAGGTGATATTCCAGATATATTGCCGTGTTTTATTACAGGACTTTTTTTCTGTTTTGCTTTTTGGTGTGTGTGAACACATATGAATTATTAGCACTATGATTGCTTGTTGAAGGGTAGCGCATTTTTATCAATTCTTTTTGCATATATTTGTGTAGTGGTTATTCCAGCTATTTTTTTGCAGCACCCACTAATTCACTTTATTAATTTTACCATTATTATTTTTATATATATTGTGAGGGGGTTAGCTCGGCAGCGGGTGTGTGTGACCCCCGGGATGGGCTCCCCACACAAAAACAGGCCCAGCAAACGGAGGTTGTGGTTTTCAAAATCAAAAAAAAAGGTGCGGTTTATTTTCTATTTACAGTGACAAAACACAGCAAAGCCAAAAGAAACATATAAACAAAATAAATCCTGGTCAACTTGACCTCTGACTAAACATACAGGTTTCCTAACTAACAACTGGGATCAGCCTAGTGCTGTCCTAGTCCCTAAGTCCCTGGTTTTAAATGTCCAAGCAAATAGCCACACAGGCTTTTGTCTCACCGCACAGGGGTTCACTCTCCCTAGACAGTCCACACAGGTCTGGGTCCAGGCATGAGCAAACATCTAATGAAGCTGGGAGTTCTTATAGAGGCCTAAATGAGCTGACAAGCTTCAGCTGGCCTCATCAACTCCCTGTCTGTACGACGCCCAGCCCTCTCCCTAGAGGTATGAGTCATCCATGAGCCCACTAGCCTTATACAACTCTCCACCTAGTTGTATAAGTCGGCGTAAAGCCTGAATCTGGGCGAAATATATCTACCCCCCTGGATGCAACCAGGTGACTTTACCTTCCTGCTGTCACATACCCCCCCCTCTTGTTTTAACCTCGGGGTTGGAACACCAGCAATCAGGCATTCATGTACTCGAGACAAAGCATCCACATTCCCCATTTGAACGCCAGGGCGATGCTTTACTGTGAAGTTGAATTCCTGGAGGGCCAGGAACCACCTATTCACTCTTCTATTTGTTTCCTTGTTTTGAGCCATCCACTTTAACGGAGCGTGATCCGTAACCATGTCAAAGTGCCTACCTAGCAGGTAGTACCGAAGGGAATCTAGAGCCCACTTCACCGCTAAACACTCCTTTTCAACGGTGGCGTAATTTACCTCATGGGACTTCAACTTCCTGCTGAGGTAAATGACTGGGTGCTCTTCCCCGTTCCAGACCTGGGACAATACTGCTCCTAACCCCACATCTGACGCATCACTTTGTACGACAAAGTCTTTAGAGAAGTCGGGTGAGTACAACACTGGCTGGCTACATAAGGCTTGTTTCAAGAATTGGAATGCTGCCTCAGCCTCGGGGGTCCATTTAATCATGACCGACCCTTTCCCCTTCGTTAGGTTGGTTAGGGGCACAGCCTTAGAAGCAAAGTGGGGAATGAATCGCCGATAATACCCAGCGATTCCCAGAAAGGCTCGTACCTGCTTCTTGCTGTTGGGACGTGGCCAACTCTGGATGGCCTCGACTTTGTTGAGTTGGGGTTTTATTACTCCCCTCCCAATGGTGTACCCAAGATATTTGGCCTCCTCCTGCCCAATGGTACACTTCTTGGGGTTAGCCGTAAACCCCGCTTCCCGAACAGAGTCCAGGACTGCTTGCACTTTTGGCAGATGTGAGGCCCAATCTGTGCTATGGACAATTACGTCATCCAGGTAAGCCGCAGCATACTTCCGATGGGGCCTCAGCATCTGGTCCATTTTCCGCTGGAATGTGGCCGGCGCATTCTGTAACCCGAACGGCATTCTTTTATATTGGAACGCCCCGTCTGGGGTTACAAATGCGGTTTTCTCTTTGGCCAATTTGGCCAGGGGGATTTGCCAATACCCTTTTGTGAGGTCAAGAGTCGTCATGTATCGGGCTGTTCCCAGCCGGTCGATCAACTCATCTATACGTGGCATGGGGTAGGTGTCAAATTTTGTAACTTTGTTCAACTGACGAAAATCGTTACAAAATCGCCAGCTCCCATCCGGTTTAGGCACCAACACAATGGGACTAGACCAATCACTTTGGGACTCCTCTATCACCCCTAAGTTCAGCATTTTCTGTACTTCCTCCCGTATTGCCTCCCGTCGGGCCTCTGGGATCCGATAGGGTTTTAACTTCACCCTTTCACCGGGCGGGGTAATGATGTCATGCTCTACCCCAAATGTTTGTCCCGGCAGCTCAGAGAATACCTCCTTGTTGCGAAGCACAAACTCCTTAACCTCCTGTTGTTGGGGTTGTGACAAGGTGGCTGCTATTCCAACCTCAGGAATCACGCAACCAGTTTGAGCTGGTGTCCAAGTGTCTGCGACTAGGGACTCTCTATCCCTCCAGGCTTTCAACAGATTAACGTGATAGATCTGTTCGGGCTTTCGCCTTCCTGGTTGTCTGACCTTGTAATTCACTTCGCTCACTTTTTCCATTATCTCGTAGGGGCCTTGCCATTTGGCAAGGAATTTACTTTCAACCGTAGGGACAAGTACCAGTATCCTATCCCCCGGGGAAAAGGTACGGGTCTTGGCTCCACGGTTGTACACTCTCTGCTGTGCTAACTGCGCTTGGGCCAAATGTTCCTTCACGATGGGCATTACCTGTGCAATTCGGTCTTGCATCAGGGCGACATGCTCAATCACACTCCTGTGGGGAGAACTCTCACTTTCCCAAGTTTCCTTGGCAATATCCAACAGCCCTCTTGGGTGTCTCCCATACAGTAACTCAAAGGGGGAGAATCCCGTAGAGGATTGGGGCACCTCCCTAATAGCAAACATCAGATAAGGAAGTAGACAGTCCCAATCCTTTCCATCTCTATCCACCACTTTCTTCAACATTTGTTTTAGGGTTTTGTTGAATCTTTCAACCAGCCCATCGGTTTGGGGGTGATACACAGATGTACGTAATTGCGTCACTTTGAACAATTTACACAGCTCCTTCATAACCCGGGACATAAAGGGTGTACCTTGGTCCGTAAGCAGTTCTTTACAAATACCCACCCGGCTAAACACAAGAGATAGCTCTTTGGCTATGGTTTTGGCCGAGGTATTTCGGAGAGGGATCGCTTCTGGATAACGGGTGGCATAGTCCATTATAACTAATATGTACTGGTGCCCCCTAGCGGACTTGATTATAGGACCTACCAAATCCATGGCGATCCTCTCAAACGGGACCTCAATGATGGGTAGAGGGACCAGCGGGCTACGGAAATGTGGCATCGGGGCCGACCTCTGACACACAGGGCAGGAGGAACAATAATTTTCTATGTCCTTCATCACCCCCGGCCAATAGAATCTCTGTAATACCCTCTCTCGGGTTTTCTCTGTCCCCAGATGACCTCCAAGAATGTGCCCATGGGCCAACTCCAACACCAACTTCCTGTAAGGTTTGGGCACCACAAGCTGCTCAACGGTTTCTTCTGCCCTTTTTGCCACCCGATACAGTAGGTCCTTCTCTACGCTGAAGTATGGGTAAGTGCAGGTATTATCTGGGTTCACTAACTCGCCATCTATTTTCACTACGTTTTCGCGTGCCTTTATTAGGGCGGGGTCTTTCAACTGTTCTGTGGCAAAGTTTTCCCTGTGAACCTCAAGATCAGAAAACTCCACAGACGGTAGGTTTTCGTCTGAGGAGGTGGGCTCCTCTCCAGTTTCTTGAGTCTCCCCTGCCAATACTGATAAGGGAAATTCCGGAGAGTCCTCACCACTCTCAGGGGAGTTCTGGCTATCACATTCCTGGTACATAGGGGCACCAGTGGGGGGCTCAGGATCATCCCACAGTTCCCAGAACTTCGGAAAATCCCTTCCCACAATGGCGTCATACGGTAACTGAGATACTAAGCCCACTGGATGAGAGAGGGTACCTTTGGGGGTCTCGAAACACACTGTAGTCACTGGATACTCTCGGGTGTCCCCATGCACACAAATAACAGCTACCTTGCTATTCCCAGAGACCTCTGTTTTAACTAACTCAGCCTTTATCAGGGTCACAAGGCTACCTGAATCCAGCAATACCACAACATTTCTACCATTAACACACATTTTGCATAAATGTTTCTCAATTCCTCGAATGGCAGTGCATGCGACTGTCGCACACAGCGACTGACGTCTGCCCGTCAGAAAGTCACACTGCATGGGTTCCTCCACAACCGGGCAATTGGCTGCAATATGTCCCGCTTGCCGGCAGCGGTAGCAAACGATCCTTCTTGCCGCCTCTTGAGCCGCTGATTTCCCAGGCTGTTCTCGCCAAACTTGGGGTAGAGCTCCCACCCTCTCACTCTCTCCACCCTTACCCCTTGGAATCCTCTTATCCGCCCCTGGGGATGGTCTGGTCTTAGGGTGGAAAGTCCGAGTGTCTCTGGAAGAGGCCGTCAGGTTCTCTGTAGCCAAGTATTTCTCCACACGATCCACAAGACCATCGGCCGTCTCTGGGTCTCCATGGCTTACCCACTTTTGGATGGCAGTAGGAAGAGCTCTCAAAAACCGATCCATTACAACACGTTCCACAATCTTTGGTGCGGACAAAGTCTCTGGCTGTAGCCACTTTCTGCTCAGGTGAATGAGATCATACATTTGAGACCTGGGGGGTTTTCCAAGCTGGAAAGTCCAGTTATGCACACGCTGAGCCCGGACAGCCTGGGTGACACCCAGCCTTGCCAATATCTCAGCTTTTAGCATCACATAGTCTTTTGCTTGGTCAGGCTCTAGGTCATAGTAAGCCTTCTGCGATTCACCAGTTAACAGAGGAGCCACCAGTCCAGCCCACTGCTCCTCAGGCCACTTTTCTCTTTCAGCAGTCCTTTCAAATGTGGTCAAAAATACCTCTGGATCATCCTCTCCAGTCATTTTTGTCAATAAACGACTCACCCCAAAGGACGCGGTATTAGTGGGACGGCTTTCCTCACTGGTCTGCGGACGTTGCTGCATTACTGCTTCCATTTGTTGTAGTCTCTGCTCTTGCTTCTGTAACAGGTCTATGAAGCGGGCCTCAGATTGCTGCTGGGCTTGTTGCTGAGCTTCCAGACTCTGTTGGTGAGCTTGCTGCTGGGCTGCAAGGCTCTGTTGATGAGCTTGCTGCTGGGCTGCGAAGTTCTGTTGTTGAGCTGCAAGGCTCTTTTGCAAACCTGCATTTGTCTGCTGTTGATTGGCATTTGCTAGAGCCAGCTGCTTCAGTATCTCCTCCATGCTGGCTTAAAAAAAACTGCCACTGGTTCTCCACCAACTGTGAGGGGGTTAGCTCGGCAGCGGGTGTGTGTGACCCCCGGGATGGGCTCCCCACACAAAAACAGGCCCAGCAAACGGAGGTTGTGGTTTTCAAAATCAAAAAAAAAGGTGCGGTTTATTTTCTATTTACAGTGACAAAACACAGCAAAGCCAAAAGAAACATATAAACAAAATAAATCCTGGTCAACTTGACCTCTGACTAAACATACAGGTTTCCTAACTAACAACTGGGATCAGCCTAGTGCTGTCCTAGTCCCTAAGTCCCTGGTTTTAAATGTCCAAGCAAATAGCCACACAGGCTTTTGTCTCACCGCACAGGGGTTCACTCTCCCTAGACAGTCCACACAGGTCTGGGTCCAGGCATGAGCAAACATCTAATGAAGCTGGGAGTTCTTATAGAGGCCTAAATGAGCTGACAAGCTTCAGCTGGCCTCATCAACTCCCTGTCTGTACGACGCCCAGCCCTCTCCCTAGAGGTATGAGTCATCCATGAGCCCACTAGCCTTATACAACTCTCCACCTAGTTGTATAAGTCGGCGTAAAGCCTGAATCTGGGCGAAATATATCTACCCCCCTGGATGCAACCAGGTGACTTTACCTTCCTGCTGTCACAATATATATAATGGTTCTCTTATTCAATTAATTCACTAATTCTAATCACGGTTAGCGCGGATTTTTTCCATTTTTACAATATTGCCTTTGAATACACATTATCACGCAGCTTTCCAATATATACCTTCATTGCCGGAATCTTTGCAATTATTGCGGCAATTTAGTATATATAGAATATTATTGTTAATATAATATTTTTTCACCATGGATATTTTTGATTTTCACAAAAATAGAAAGATTAACCCAGATGAAGTGTTCGATCAAGCCAATTCTGAAGCAGATGGCATTAGGGGTATCTTTATGAGACTAAAGAATGTGCTCATAGCAGAACTACATGCCACTTGGGATATCGTTTTCTTGGAACGTTATTTGCAAGAAAAAATGATTCCGAGGAGTCTGAGGTGGCATGTTTTTCCTGATAGGGGTGATAGTGACCTGAGTGAATGGTTCCTTTACTTTAATGGTGTAGGGTTAGCGTTCCTCGAGTTTTTAGTAACCAGAAAGAGATCCAAAGTAGCTAAATTGCAGCAGGAAATAAATGAGATTAAAGAGAAATTGGCCCCCATGACTAAAGAGGGGCTGTATCAAGTTTATACCAAAGAATTGAGAGAAATTATGATTGAGGAAGAAGAGGAGCAACGTGCCAAAAAACGAAAAAAGTACTTTCGAGACGTTGAGGACTATAAGTCCCATAATGTCTTCAAATGGCAGGAGAACCATCGTGAAAATTTTGCTAAACCAGCAGAAGTAGTAGCCATGGAAGAACAGAGTGCAGGGGAAGAAGTACCGACTTTGCTTGGTCCGGAACACTCTGGGTCCCAAATGGGGCCCCCACCCCCCTCCACCCCAGGATATAGAGATCAAGGACAGGGAAGAGTGGGAGGACAAAAGACTCCCCAGCAGAATAATAAAAAGAAGGGGAATCATAATTATGGAAGACCCCCTACCAATGGTTCTAATTATTATCCACCCCTGCATCAGCAAACGTATCAACATCCCAGAAACCAGGGAAGATTTCCTAATCAAGGGGGAAATAGGGGTAATAAACAACCCCATGGATATAATCAATATAACACCAATACATATGCATATCCCCCAAATAGACCTGCCTATATGGACCATCATGGACAATATGGAGACCCTAATTATAGGAATAGCTCTGGAGAGGAGCATAGGGAAAATTCATTTGTTTCCCCACAGGTACCTTGGAGGTATGACATTCCAGTACATAACCAATATGGGCCACTACAACGGCCCAATGAAGATTTTGAGGAGAATGAACAATATGGGGCTGCTTCCAGGACTCAAAGTAACACAAAAGGAAGACCATATGAAGATCTTCCTGGAGCAGCACCTCTTAGAAATAAGACGGATAATTTTTTAGGAAAGGGCCGGGGAAAAAAGGGAAGACTCAGAGAGGATGCAGAGGAGGTCAGTGGAGCAACACCAAAAAAACTGAGACAGAATTAACATGCCAAGGAGTTTTTAATCTCAGTGGGGAGGAGCTCACCAAATCCGAAAAAATCACATTAAATCAGGGATTAAAATATGCCCCCAGGAAACCTTTCAACAAATTCCAGATGTTTCTGGATGTACAGAAATTTACCAGAAAATTAAGTATAAAACGGTATTTTTTGACCAATCCAGTTCTTAGGAATAGTACTCCGATGATAGAGACGAATAGGGGAGGGACAGGCCTGAAAAATGCGTCAATGTTCAATCCCCCGGGAAAACCAGCACCAAGTATTACAGTGTTTAAAGAGCTTGTCTTACAAGTACTATCATCAGTAAAATTTAAGAAGGAAAGACCTAGGAATGTAGAGGAAGGCATAGCATCCTTGTGTAAAAGAAAAAACTTGATCATAAGGCCAGCAGATAAGGGGGGGGGGGGGGGATTGTTGTTTTAAAAAAAGGGGATTATCTTAAGGAAATGGAAGCCTTGCTGGCGGATAGGAAAACCTATACTATCCTACGCAGGGATCCTATGGAGAACTACAAACAGCTGTTGAACAGCATAGTTCAAGAGGGACACAGAAAAGGAGTTATTAACGATAAGGAATTTGATTTTCTTATACCTCTAGCCCCACGTACCCCTATAATTTACTACATTCCCAAAGTTCACAAGAACCCAGTGCAACCCCCCGGACGTCCCATTGTCAGCGGGATAGATTCCCTAACCTCTAGGATTGGCAAATTTATTGATGTATTCCTACAACCAATAGTAGCAAAAACACCCGCATTTTTGAAGGATTCAATGCAGATCATTAGGGAAGTGTCAGAATATCAAATTGGAGAAGACGTCTTGCTGGTAACAGCAGACGTTGCTTCTCTTTATACCATTATACCCCATGATTTGGGGTATAAAGCTGTAGAGTTTTTCCTTCGTAAGGATCTGTCAATAAAATCCTCAACTTTGGATTTTGTCATGAAACTGTTGAACTTCGCCATGGAACACAACTATTTTTATTATGGCGGGCAGTATTATCTCCAGAGCACGGGCGTGGCCATGGGGGCTAAATTTGCCCCAAGCCTCGCAGGATTGTTCATGGCCCTGTGGGAAAATTACCAACTTTTTTCCCTACAGGAGCCCCGCCTATTAATATGGCGAAGATATATTGATGACGCTTTCTTCTTGTGGAAAGGAAATGCGGGGTCTCTATGCGATTTCATGGTTACCCTTAATGCCAACAATTGGGGAATCCGATTCACATATGAGTATAGTGCTGTATCGGTAAACTTTTTGGATTTGGTGATTTTCAAAGAAAACAACTCTCTTTTGACTAAGACTTATTTTAAGAGCACTGACAAAAATGGGTATATCCCAACAAGCAGTGGACATCACCCCAACTGGCTTAGGGCTATCCCTAAGGGACAGTTTCAGCGGATAAGACGAAATTGTTCGCGCCTGAGTGACTACGAAACCCAGGCCATGGTACTTCAAAGACGGTTTTTGGAAAAGGGGTATGAGTTCCGCACCTTGGAAAATGATCTCAGGGATGTTGCTAAACTAGATAGGAAAAACCTATTAGTACCTAAAATTAAAGAAAAAAATACCACAACTGATTTGCAATGGTCCTTTTTGACCACTTTCTCTTCCCATTTTTGGTGGGTCAATAGGGTCATACGTAAACACTGGAGAGTGCTCAAGAGTGTTCAGGCTTTGGGGCCTACACTACCTGAGAGACCTCAAGTCCTTTTTAGGAAAAACCAAAATCTGAAGGATTTAATAGCACCCAGTGTGGTAGACCCACCACAGCAGATAAGTATGTTTGAAAACCTAAAAGGCTTTTTTCCGTGTAGGAGGTGCAAAGTTTGCAAATCATCCAAAACCTTTAAAACTTCCTCTTTCACCTCTCATATCACCTCTAAAGAATATAAGATCTCCAGTTTCATCACATGTGCGACAGTAGGGGTGATATACTTACTCCGTTGCCCATGCGGGTTTCAATACGTTGGAAGAACTACCCGCGCCCTAAAAATTAGGATAGGGGAGCATTTGGCCAATATACGCAAGGGTTTTAAAGATCACAGTGTCTCTTGGCATTTTCATCTATACCACAACAGAGACCCCTCTCTTCTGGAGGTAATAGGCATTGAGGCCTATACTCCCCATTGGAGGGGTAGTGACCTTAAGCGTTCAATATCTCGTAGAGAAACGAGGTGGATTTTTAATTTACAATGCTATCGACCCCTTGGCCTCAACATAGAGTGGGATATAAATTGTTTTATAAACAATAGTTAAGTTTACCACCTATTAGTGCTCTCATGAGTCCTTACTTTACATAAATATATTAAAATGTTAACATTACTTCCCAGGGGTAAAATTTGAAGGAAGTAGGCCAACATAATATATATGGGAATTTTTTTGAATTTTTTTTGTGTTCATCTATATGTGTGCATATATACATATAAGTTTTTAGTATATTTTATGTAAAGTTATTCTCCTTTTCACCACTAGATGGTAGTGTGTACTTATGTAGTGGAATTAACCTTTAACTTTAATATGTGCTGCAAAATAGGCACTCATATGCTCCACTCAGGGGCCCTTTATCCACTGGGACCCCTGGGATGTGGTATAGTAAAGGGTATATTATAAATGTTGTCACAGACATCAATGGGGGGTTTCACCCATTGGTGTCTGCGCAATATTTTGAGTTTCATGGTATTGGAATTCATGTGGTTGCACATATATTTCTAATTGCTATTATAAGTATGTTTTTTGCAGACTGATATGTATGTATATATATTTTTTTTTTTTCAGTGGTTGCAATCATATGTGTAGAATATGCCTTCCCGTTTTTTATACATATGCTTATATGTTCATTTTTAAGATGTTTAATTTTTTAATTTTGGCAGATTTTAAATGTTAATTTTATGATTATATCAACGGTAACCATTGTGTCCTAGGCAGCCTCTTTACTTTTGTTATTGAGCGCTCAGGGATTACATTATCCTGACACGGGGCGCCGGAGGTTTTTTTCATTTCCGGCTTCCGGTGTCATCCCTCTGCCATTACAAAAGCGTGGTAAGTGACGTCCGTTCCTTAGCCTCCTTTCCCAGTGGACGCCTCTTACGACGAAACGCAGCGTCGGGTGGAGCTAACGAACGTGATGTCACTACGCTACAGCTGATCGGCACAGACCGCAGCTGAGTACTAGCATTCGTTTCTTTGGAGTTTTGCCGCTCTTGTTTTGAAAACCTGCTGGATGTCATTTTTTACCCAGGATAAATAAAGGGAATCCTATTTTATTAGGAATACTGCACCATGAGGTTTTATTTATTTTTCTTCCATATCATCAAACATTCATTGTGCTGCATGAGCTAATTACATCAGCTGATACCTGGAGGGAGAGCTCTTTTCTTGGAATAAATATCCAGGAGGAGGAGGATATCGTTCGATTCCAGTGTTTCGTGGCTGAATGTTCGGTGGGATCATCATATGAATCTGAGCCCCTATAGATCTCCGTGACAGAGATCTATTATATCTGGTAAGCTGCTATTTCTTCTATAATTCGTTTGAGCAAGTTGGATGTGGATATTTCGCCTACAGCTGCCTAGAAGAGTCTGTTATATATACATCAGCAGATGTGGCTTTTTTTGTTTTGTTTATGAACTTCATTTGGACCTTCTCTCTTTCACATTTTTTTATATATATATTTTTAATTTTTATTTATTCATTTATCTGTGCACAGGTGATATTCCAGATTAGTGATGAGCCGAACACCCCCGGGTTCGGTTCGCACCAGAACCCGCGAACGGACCGAAAGTTCGCACGAACATTAGAACCCTATTAAATACAATGGATGCGAACGTTCGGATTCTAAAGTGCTAATTATAACGACTATTATCCATGTTATTGTCCGAAACAGAGTTTGGGAACCCGGCTTCTGCACCAGGGGACATGTATCAATGCAAAAAGAAGTTTTAAAAACGGACGTTTTCCGGGAGCAGTCATTTTAATGATGCATAAAGTGAAAAAAAAAAGTCAAATATTCCTTTAAATATTGTACCTGGGGGGTGTCTAAAGTATGCCTGTGAAGTGCCACGTGTTTCCCGTGTTTAGAACTGTCCCTGCACAAAATAACATTTCTAAAGGGAAAAAAGTCATTTAAAACTGCTTGCGGCTTTAATGCAATGTCTGGTCCCGGTAATATGGATGAAAATCTTTAGGAAAAATGGCATAGCTACCCCATCAACCCCCCCCCCCCTACCCCAGCCCATTACCAGCCCCTTTGGGTCTTGTATGGATATTAAGGGGAACCCCGCACACAAAATAAAAAAGGACCTATATACTCTGAACAGCCGTATACAGGCGGTGCATACAAGACAGGGACTGTAGGTTTGTTCTTATGTAGAATCTGTTTATAATTTTGAACAGCTGCATTGTTTAAGTGGAGCTCCATGGCAAATTCCTTTTTTTTAGCTTTTTGTAAAACATAGGGAACGGTTATCACCCCTGTCACATTTTTTTTGCTGTCTGTGCCCCTGTTCAGAACATTTCACCTCACTTTGCGTCCCAATGACAACTGTTTTTGAAATGTGGTGTTTTTATTGAAACAAGGATTGGTGATAAAGCATCAGTAGAGAGGAGACACCTTTCTCCCATATTAATTCTTACAGGAGAGAATTTTCCTTCCAAGGGGTAGATTTCCTCTCACTTCCTGTTGTCTTCTTCCGTTTGCAAGTAGTAGTAGTTTGTAAGTTGGATGTTTGAAAGTAGGGACCTTCCGTATATACTCTGCAGAAATTGGCCCCTTAGGTGTTGGTGTTGGCACAACACTGAAAGCACTCACAGTTATTCTTGGTGGGTGCTGGAACGCCCTGCTGTCAAGTATAATATCAGGAATTGTAATAACATATAATTGTTGATCAGTGGTAGTAAAAATTGGGCCTTTGATGGTGGTGCTGGTGCCACAACACTGTAAGGCCTGACAGTTACTCTTGGTGGGCGCAGCAATGGTCCCTGCTGTGAATTATTAGATCAATAATTATAATTGCATGCCCCTGTTGAACAGGGGCTGAAAAATTGGGCCTTTGGTGGTGGTGGTGGTGGTGATGGTGGTGCTGGTGCCACAACACTGTAAGGCCTGACAGTTACTCTTGGTGGGCGCAGCAATGCTCCCTGCTGTGAATTATTAGATCAATAATTATAATTGCATGCCCCTGTTGAACAGGGGCTGAAAAATTGGGCCTTTGGTGGTGGTGGTGGTGGTGATGGTGGTGCTGGTGCCACAACACTGTAAGGCCTGACAGTTACTCTTGGTGGGCGCAGCAATGGTCCCTGCTGTGAATTATTAGATCAATAATTATAATTGCATGCCCCTGTTGAACAGGGGCTGAAAAATTGGGCCTTTGGTGGTGGTGGTGGTGGTGATGGTGGTGCTGGTGCCACAACACTGTAAGGCCTGACAGTTACTCTTGGTGGGCGCAGCAATGCTCCCTGCTGTGAATTATTAGATCAATAATTATAATTGCATGCCCCTGTTGAACAGGGGCTGAAAAATTGGGCCTTTGGTGGTGGTGGTGGTGGTGATGGTGGTGCTGGTGCCACAACACTGTAAGGCCTGACAGTTACTCTTGGTGGGCGCAGCAATGGGCCCTGCTGTGAATTATTAGATCAATAATTATAATTGCATGCCCCTGTTGAACAGGGGCTGAAAAATTGGGCCTTTGGTGGTGGTGGTGGTGGTGATGGTGGTGCTGGTGCCACAACACTGTAAGGCCTGACAGTTACTCTTGGTGGGCGCAGCAATGGGCCCTGCTGTGAATTATTAGATCAATAATTATAATTGCATGCCCCTGTTGAACAGGGGCTGAAAAATTGGGCCTTTGGTGGTGGTGGTGGTGGTGATGGTGGTGCTGGTGCCACAACACTGTAAGGCCTGACAGTTACTCTTGGTGGGCGCAGCAATGGGCCCTGCTGTGAATTATTAGATCAATAATTATAATTGCATGCCCCTGTTGAACAGGGGCTGAAAAATTGGGCCTTTGGTGGTGGTGGTGGTGGTGATGGTGGTGCTGGTGCCACAACACTGTAAGGCCTGACAGTTACTCTTGGTGGGCGCAGCAATGGGCCCTGCTGTGAATTATTAGATCAATAATTATAATTGCATGCCCCTGTTGAACAGGGGCTGAAAAATTGGGCCTTTGGTGGTGGTGGTGGTGGTGATGGTGGTGCTGGTGCCACAACACTGTAAGGCCTGACAGTTACTCTTGGTGGGCGCAGCAATGGGCCCTGCTGTGAATTATTAGATCAATAATTATAATTGCATGCCCCTGTTGAACAGGGGCTGAAAAATTGGGCCTTAGGCACTGGTGGCACAACACTGCAACCCCTCACAGATACTGTACTTGGAGCACAGCAATGAGGCCTGTTGCAAAGTATTGCATCAAAAATTGTAATTACACGCCCCTGTTAAACAGGGGCTGAAAAATTGGGCCTTAGCCACTGGTGGCGTCACCCATAAACCAAAATGATCTTCCAAGCTATCATCGTTAATCGTATCATTGAGGAGGAGGAGGAGGATAGCCAGTCAACATAACAGCAAAGGCACTCAGCATCAGCATCAGTCTTGAAGGGATGTGACATTTTAAAATCAATTAGTCTGTTATATCAGCATCTGGTGTGTGGTAGCTGGTGGTGATCCAAGACTGGTTCATCTTGATGAAAGTCAGTCGATCAACCGAGTCGGTGGACAGGCGCACCCTGTGATCCGTGACAAATCCTCCGGCAGCACTGAATGTGCGTTCTGAAAGAACGCTGGATGCAGGACAGGCCAGTAGCTCAATTGCATACTGTGCAAGCTCTGGCCAGTGATCCATCCTCAAGACCCAGTAAGCCAGAGGATTTTCGGTGGGGAAGGTGTCCAAGTCTGACCTTGCCCCTAGGTATTCCTGGACCATGTATATCAGACGCTGGCGATGGTTGCTGGAACCGATCATACTTTGGGGCTGCGGACTAAAGAATTGTCTGAACGCATCGGTCAGACGGCCACCTTCCCCACCGCTCCTTCTTTGACTGCCCGAAGCCTCAGCAACTCGTTGTCCAGGACCAGGAGTTTGTAACCTCCCAGTCTCTGGGAACGCGTTGCACAGACCTTTCTGCAAGGCCTCCCGGAGTTGTCTCATCCTCTGCTCCCTCTGCGATGGTACGATAAGGTCCGCAACCTTACCCTTGTACCGTGGATCAAGGAGAGTGGCCAGCCAGTAATGGTCCCTCTCCTTGATCCGAAGAATACGAGGATCCTTCCACAGACTTTGCAGGATCAGGGAGGCCATGCAGCGTAGGTTAGCTGAGGCATTCAGTCCGGAGTCCTCTGGGTCACTAAGGACGACATGATCCGCAGCCACCTCCTCCCAGCCACGTACAAGTCCACTGGTTTCTTGGGACTGTAAATCATCCCTAAAAGACTGCTGCTGATGATGCTGAGTGCCAGCCTCCACCTCCATGCTGACACAATCCTCCTCCTCCTCCTCCTCCTCCTCTTCCTGTGCGATGGGTGGGACAGAAGGAACACTGTCTGGGTAAAGGGGGCCTTGAGAGGCAAGGAAGTCCTCCTCTTCCTGCCTCTGTTCTGCCTCAAGTGCCCTGTCCATTATTCCACGCAGCGTGTGCTCCAACAGGTGGACAAGAGGTACAGTGTCACTGATGCATGCACTGTCACTGCTCACCATCCTCGTGGCCTCCTCAAATGGTGCCAGGACAGTGCATGCATCCCTGATCATGCCCCACTGGCGTGGTGAAAAAAACCCGAGCTCCCCTGACCCTGTCCTGGTGCCGTAGTCGCACAGGTACTCATTGATGGCCCTCTGCTGCGTGTGCAGCCGCTGCAGCATGGCCAACGTTGAGTTCCACCTGGTGGGCATGTCACATATAAGGCGGTTCATGGGCAGGTTCAACTCCTTTTGAAGCTCAGCCAGGCGAGCACTGGCATTATAAGATCTGCGGAAATGCACACAGACTTTCCTGGCCTGCCTCAGGACATCCTGTAAGCCCGGGTACCTGCCCAAGAACCGCTGCACCACCAGGTTAAGGACGTGAGCCATACAGGGCACATGGGTCAGTTGTCCCTGTCGGAGGGCGGAGAGGAGGTTGGTGCCATTGTCGCAAACCACCATTCCTGGCTTAAGCTGGCGTGGCGTCAACCACCTCTCGGCCTGCCCCTGTAGAGCAGACAGGACCTCTGCCCCAGTGTGGCTCCTGTCCCCCAAACACACCAGCGCAAGCACGGCATGGCATCTTTTTGCCTGCGTACTTGCGTAGCCCCTTGAACGCCTACGGAGCAACGCTGGTTCCGAGGACAAACCACAGGAAGAGGCCATGGAGGAAGAAGAAGAGGAGGGGGTGGAGGAGAAAGGTGTGTCACAACCAGTAGTAGCATTTTGGAGGCGTGGCGGTAGAACAACCTCCAACACTACTGCACCTTGTCCTGCATCCTTCCCAGCTGCCAAAAGAGTGACCCAATGGGCCGTGAAAGAAAGGTAACGTCCCTGTCCATGCCTGCTGGACCATGAGTCAGCGGTAATATGCACCTTACCGCTGACCGCCCTGTCCAGCGAGGCCAAGACATTGCCTTCCACATGCCTGTAGAGAGCCGGAATAGCCTTCCGTGCGAAAAAGTGTCGTTTGGGAACCTGCCACTGAGGAACCGCACATTGCACAAACTCACGGAAGGGGGCCGAGTCTACCAACTGAAAAGGCAGCAGTTGAAGCACTAGCAATTTAGCCAAGCTAGCATTCAACCGCTGGGCATGTGGATGGCTGGGAGTGAACTTCTTTCAACGGTCCAGCAGCTGGTGCAGGGAAATTTGCCTGCTAGAATCGGACGTTGGTGTACTGCTAGCAGAGTGCCCGCAAGTACTTGCCTGTGACACACCTAATTCTACACCTTCATTCCTCTCAGAGCAGGTTTCAGAGAGGAGTGAAGGTATAGTGGGGTTGGAGATCCCAGCTGATGCGGTGCAAGAAGAGGTCAGCTTTGTTCTTTGGTGTGGGTCTTTAAGGTAGGCTTGCCAACGAGCTGCATGGCAGGTCAACATATGTCTGATCAAGCATGTGGTGCCCAAGCGGCTGATGTTTTGGCCACGCGATATACGCTTGAGACATATGTTGCAAACAGCAGCTGTGCGATCTGATGCACTCGCCTCAAAAAAGGCCCACACCAAAGAACTTTTTGAATGACGGGCAGAGGCAGCGCCCTGCACAGGCGGAGCTCTGCGGTGTGATTCCGTCGGTGTGCTGCCCATACGCTGGCCACTCAAGGGCATCCTGCCTCGTTGGAGATGTGCCTCCTCCTCATCCTCCTCCTCCTCCTCTCTCCTATTAGGCACCCACGTGGAGTCAGTGACCTCATCATCCCCTCCATCCTCATCACTGGAGCCAATCTGGCAGTATGCTGCAGCTGCTGGAACATGACTGCCAGATTGGTGTCCTTCTTGAGCATCCCCTCTCTCTGCTCTCACGCTGCTGCCTTCCTCTAGCTGGGTATCATCATCAGATCCTTCCAAACGCTGGGCATCCTCCTGGAGCATGTACCCAACACTGTGCTCAAACAGTTCGGGGGACTCCTCAGGAGGAGGGCATGGTGGGTCTAGGGAAGGATTGACTAATGAAGATAATGATACCAGAGAAGAGGACGCTTTGGCAGCTGCTTTGCCAGTACACTGAGCCTGGGTGAGAGAGGATGAGGAGGATGAGGTGGGCTTGGTCATCCACTCTACCAAGTCTTCGGCATGATGTGGCTCAACATGTCCAGCTGCCGAAAACAAGGACAAGCGTGTCCCATGGCCATGTGCTGATGACAATGCACCGCGTACGCGACCAGCACTGTTGCCCCCAGACACAGAGCCTGCTTGCCCTCTTTTTTTGCCTCCTGACTGTCTGCCTCTCCTTGGTTGCCTTCCAGACATTTTAATGGATGGCCTGCAGGGAGATGGGAAAAACAGCAATAAGGGCTACCTTCAGGTGTATATTGTGCAGGAGGCTTAGCAACAATGACACTGACACTGTCCCCTGCCTATCCTTCTCTGTCCCTAAACACAAGGATTGAAAATATGGTTCAGCAAAATAGTTTTAGAACAGAATAGCACACTGACACTTTCCCTCACTGTCCTACTCTGTCCCTCCCTACAAACAAGATTTAGCACAGAATAGCACACTGATAATTTCTACGAGTGTCCTTCTCTGTCCCTAAACTCAAGGATTGAAAATATGGAACAGCAAAATTGGTTTAGAACAGAATAGCACACTGTCAGTTTCACTCACTGTACCTCTCTGTCCCTCAACTCAAGGATTGAAAATATGGTTCAGCAAAATAGTTTTAGAACAGAATAGCACACTGACACTTTCCCTCACTGTACCTCTCTGTCCCTAAACTCAAGGACTGAAAATATGGTTCAGCAAAATAGTTTTAGAACAGAATAGCACACTGACACTTTCCCTCACTGTACCTCTCTGTCCCTACAAACAAGGATTAGCACAGAATAGCACACTGTCACTGACACTCTCCCTACCTATCCTTATTTGTCCCTAAACACAAGGAATCCAGGAATAGTAAAGGAAAAATAATGACACTGTCCCTGCCTATGCTTCTCTTTCCCTGCTCCGGAACACACTACACAAGGCCGCCGCGCTGGCGGCCTTTTATAGTGTGGGGCGTGTACTAAACCCCATCAGCAATAACTGGCCACAGGCATCCTGCCTGTGGCCAATCATTGCTCTCCTCGCTGCCGGCGCTGTGATTGGCCAAGCATGCGGGGTCACAGTGCATGCTTGGCCAATCACAGCGCCTGGATGACACTGCGATGGCGTAGTGCATTGTGGGCCGTTTGCGTCACTCGAATTTGGCGCGAACGGCCCAAATCGTTCGATCTTCGTCGAACGATCGAACAGCCGATGTTCGAGTCGAACGTATGTTCGACTCGAACACGAAGCTCATCCCTATTCCAGATATATTGCCGTGTTTCATTACAGGACTTTTTTTCTGTTTTGCTTTTTGGTGTGTGTGAACACATATGAATTATTAGCACTATGATTGCTTGTTGAAGGGTAGCGCATTTTTATCAATTCTTTTTGCATATATTTGTGTAGTGGTTATTCCAGCTATTTTTTTGCAGCACCCACTAATTCACTTTATTAATTTTACCATTATTATTTTTATATATATATAATGGTTCTCTTATTCAATTAATTCACTAATTCTAATCACGGTTAGCGCGGATTTTTTCCATTTTTACAGGAAAAGGTCTATAACTGGCAAATTGAGTTCAGTAATCTCTAGTTAGTATGATATTGGTAGCTTTTAGTATTTGTATGGTTTATTTTTAACTTTCTGTACCTTACAGCCCCCAAAACTTTGTTAAACATCTGATACTGATTTTCCTTTGACATCCCACCTTCCCCACCAACACTCTGCTCTTGTTGTAGGGGAACATCTTCCTTATACATGCTACTTTTCTTTTTGAGGGGCTTGCTTTCCCCCCATTCATTTCACTGCGTTGTTTTTATGACAATTCTGGGTATTGTATTTAAATTTAACCTCATGTATATATAACCTGTAATTAACTCATTGCTTAGAATGTGGTTAAATAATGCTTACGTACTTATTTTTTTGAGATTTTCATGTAAATTTACTTATGCCATTACCTTCATTTCAGATGAAGTAAACCATTGAATAAATATACCTTTAATGCTGTGTACCAGCCCTGTCTTGAAGTGGACCCTAACCACAAAACACATTGACAAGGGTTTTAAGTGATTTGTGGTAAACTAGCAAAATTCTTAAGGCCTAACATTTATGTATTATAATGTATAGTAAACACACAGATATCATGCTGGCAGATCTAAAGAAGAGTAGCTGGCAAAAAACAATCAGATAGATTGTAAACCAATAAATGAACCAATATTTGCCACGCTAAAAAGTGACACAAAATATCATCATTAAAAAAGTTGGACCAAAATTCAATTGTGTAGTGAATTCCAAAATAAGTCCAGTGTGAAATAAAATAAACCAAGTCTGATATGTGAAAAATCCAACTAAAGATGGTGTCAAAATCCCAATTCCATCCAGTGTGGTAAAGAAATCAAATATATGGTGTACATTCCAATCCAGACTGTGGATCACCCAGGTGTACCACCACAGAGTAAAATTGACTCTTATCAGAGCACATGAACCCTTAATTACAAAGAGTCAAAACAAGCTGTATCCACTAGTGTGTCATCATCTGTGATAGGAAACCTTCTCTCCTCCTCATGTTGGGTGTATGGTTCAGGCCGAGCAAAAGTTTGGCCCGAGCATTGCCCGTTTAGAGAACACCCAAGTTTGCAGGGCTCTTGCACGTTGCACAGTGCATTCTAAGTCCTGATTGGGGCTGGTTGCATGGGGCTGGTTGTTAAAGAGCGGGGCCGGAAAGCTGGTCGTGGCGTCCTTAACAGGTGATGTATCAGCTGTCAATGGGCTTCCCTGCTGACAGCTGAATGAAAAAAAAAAACATTGCCGTCAATAGAAAAAAGTGGAAAGACCCTTGTATGAGCATGGTGCCCCCCTCCTGAACCATACCAGGCCACATGCCCTCAACATTGATGGGCCTCTGCCCCCCCCCTGCCCCAAAGCACCTTGCCCTCATGTTGAGCGGGACAAGGGCCTCTTCCACAAATTTTTTTACATTTAGTTTAATATATATATATATATAAATATAAAAACAATTATCCCCCGATGTAGATGCATCGCCAATCACAGCGCCCGCTGACACCGACAGAATCGAAAAAGAAAACGCTCCACCCGCGAGAAAGGCTGACTGCCAAATGCCTGCTCCGCCGGTTGACAGTTCTTAGGTGACGCCACCTGGTAACGTCACCTAAAAAATTAAAATACAATGTCCCCCGATGTAGATCCATCGTCAATCGTGATGCCCGCTGCCACCGTTGGACCCAAACAAAGAAAAGAAAAAACAATCTGCCTTTGGGGAAAGGCTGACCGCCGAATGCCTGCTCTGCCGGGTGACAGTTCCTAAACAGGTAAGGGGCGGGCCCACCTGGTGATGTCACCTGGTGGACGCATCCCCTTTTGACGCCACCGACCCAGCATGCACCGGTCGGCTTTACAGGCAGACTAAGTGGTCCCCCCAGGTACTATATTTCAAGGAATTTTTCATTTTTATTGTTTCACCTTAAAGAGGAAGTAAAGCCTGATGGGTTTCACTTCCTCTTTTGTTCCCTGCAAAGTAAAAGTGTAATGGGCTAGTATGCATCGATGTCTACAATGTCCCCGCTGGTGGCCGCGTCCATCTTCCCCCTCTTCCTTCCGTGACTGTCCGGAGTCGCGTGACGTTACTTCTACGCATCAGCGTGGGAGTCGACGGTCACGGCACGGGCCCTTTAGAAACGGCGCGATCGCACCCTTTCTTCAGTGCGCATGAGAACATTGATTTGGGTAAAAGCAATAATCTCTACTAGCCCCATGTAACATGTTCTCAGTTTCATATTGTCTTCTTCAGCACATGCCAGCAAATGTCCACACTCTCTGACCCTCATTACCTCTAATAGGTCTACAGTTTCTGACAGTCCTTTCAACCATATAAAAGAAAGTCAACAAACCACAGAAAACATAAAAAAGAACGTTCCAGAGAGTCAGTGCATATTATACCGTATCAAGTCAAGTCAAGTCAAGCTTTATTGTCATTCTACTACACGTAAAGACATACAGTAGAACAAAATGTCGTATCTCACAGGGCCTCGGTGCTACATACAAACTAAACATAATTATAAATAAATATACAAAGAATAAAAACACAGCAAAGAACAAAAATATATATATATATATATATATATATATGTGTAGCGGGGTGCTATATTTAGGGGGAGTATCTGAGTGGTAATTAGGCTCAGATACACTAATTGTCAGGTTTCTTGGACCATTTCTGTCCCTGGGAGATAGTATTGGTGTGCCGTTCCCTGTGGCCTACAGGTGGCGCTGTTGCCGTAGGCCAGGGTTGAACCACTGGCTGTGCTTTTTTTGTCCCCTATCAGCAGTAGTGACAGCGGGGCGGGGAACCTGCTTTGCCTGTCGAGAGAGGGTATAAAAAGGGGCGGCCATCTTCCAGAGGGGTCGCGCCCAGGCACCTTCAGCCTGGGTGGTGCGTGTGTCGTCTCCGGGTGCCCTAGGCCCGGAGGCCGAGTTCATGTTCCATCCCAGACACCTTCAGTCTGGGGTGAGGTACCATTTTGGAGGCCCGGAGCCCAGCGCCTTCGGCTGGGTTCCGCCGGGGATTGAGGGCTCCCAGGGTGCCGCCTTGCGAGGGGACCCGTATCCAGGATCGAGGAGTCCAGGGAGGTGACCCCTTCTGAAGACTCAGCGCAGAGTCATGGTGACAATGGGGGCCTCTGGTAACTCTCCGGAGGGAGGTTCTTCTCCTTGACATGGACCAAGTTTCTTCAAGAACATGTTCTGTAGGTCATAGTGGCAGTGACTCTACGCACACCAGGTCAGTGGCAGTGACCAAATAGGGCAAGGCCCTATTCACCAGGTCAGTGGCAGTGACCAACTTCAACAAGTCAGTGGCAGTGACTTTCATATTCACCCGGTCTGTGGCAGAGACCGTGCGTCCGAACCTGTTTGTGAAATCAGAACAGTAAGAGAAACCAAATCAAGTTTTTGCCTGGACCTCCTCCCACCTTATCTGACCTGTGTCTCGTATCAACCTGTCTGCTCTCATAGAGACTATTTGTTACCCGTGGTGAAATAAATACAAAAGTTGGACTTTCAGTTGGTGTGGACAGTTACTTTACTGGGGAGAATTAGGGACTTGTTTCTGGCTAATGCAGAGGCGAGATCAGCTCGGGAGGATTCTAACACCAGCCACAGGCAGGCCGAAAACTAACACCGCTCAACCTCCCCATCCAGGAGGGTACGGGCTTATAGTGCGGTGTGCCCAATTTTTTCCTGCGGAGGAGCCAAGTAAGGAAAAGCAGGTAAAGTCTGGGGTGGGTGCGCTAGATATATATATATATATTATAAATCTATACACATCTGGGAACTACGTAACTGTACATATACTGTATATTTCCAAAAATCTTTGTAGCAGCAAGTGTTTATAAAAGTGTCTAGTGCATTTTCAAAAGTAAAAAAGAGGGTAAGTGAAATGTTCCTGGTCACAATTTATAGGTTGTAGAAGTGGTTTCAAAGAGGATTGGAGTTGAGGGCTCTCACAGCCTGGGGGAAAAAACTGTTGAGCAGTCTGACAGTCCTGGTTTTGATACTCCAGTACCTTCTACCTGATGGCAAGAGCTGGAAGAGACTGTGAGAGGGATGGGTAGAATCCCTCACGATACTGGTTCACTCACCCTACCGGGTAGTTCCCCAGTGATATTGGTTTACTTACATGATCTACTGGCACATCACAGTAATAATCTATCCAGTATTAAGTCTACTGGAGATAGGCCTGGCACAGATAACCAATTCCCCCATACTTTTTCAAAATTGTGCGGTTTACCTCTATGCGCATATATCAATTTTTCATACCCAAGTACTGTGGCCGTTTGGTCTATCCACATCTGCAGTGTTGGTACTGTTTGAGAGAACCCAATAAGTCTGCTGCATTATTAACCGTTCTCAAAATTGATTCCCAGTATATGTGAAGTTTTGGGCAATGCCACATTAGATGTATAAGATCCCCAGTGCTCCCACAGCATTTTGGCATGCAGAGTCTGGATGAAGTTCCATGGTGTGTAGCTTAACTTTGAGTGCTGTGTATCCTCAATAAAATGTATAATTGAGACAGTCTATTTGATGCATTCATAAGAGCGCCTCTAAGGCTTCCTCCAAGTGATCACCAGATATATCTCCTATCTCTTTCCCACCTCGTCATAGCAGAGTTGGGGTATTGCTCCAGATAGTCAGTCAAGAGCATAGCATAACTTCTTGAGATGAAGCCCTTAGTAGATGGTGAGGATTACAACATGTGAAAAATTGGTGTCGGGGACAATGATGGATTCTCTAGCGAATGTTCAGCTCTAATAGAATGCTGCAGCTAAAGGAAATAAAAAAGCATGTCTCAACCATTAGATTAATTGAACATTATGTGCGGCCCTTTGGTGTCAGGGGCCATATTTAAGGCCCCTTTATCTCATAAGTTGACAACCACTGCCTTATATTATATTACCCCGCTGACAGCTGATGACTCATCGGTTGTTAATGAAGCGGCGGCCACCCACTCCCTAACAACCATGTTGTTTACTCGTTGTTAAAGATGCCAGCGGCTGCCAGTTCCCTAAATTTCGCTGGGACCACTACTTATTTACTGCATGCATTTTGTTTCCCTTTGTGAATTGACTTTCACTCTTGATTTATTTGCTATTTACCAAGCGTTTTTGCTGTATGTGGTAAATACCATATAAAGCAATAGTGAATGTACATTTTCAGGATCACATGTGGTATTTGGGAAAACATCTAAATACTACATGGGCTCTGCTTTTGTGAATGTAGCCCCCAGTTCCTTGCTCGTGGAAAGATTGATGATGTCGGTGTGATTATTAGGCTTTGTGTACCAGCTTAGCAGCCTAGCAAAGACTCTTACCGTATTTAGGGCCCCCTTTATCTCATAAGTTGACCTCCACTGCCTTATATTATATTACATAAGGAAGAGGGCATGATTTTATTTTCCAAACTGATGTAACACTTGGGGCGAGATTTACTAAAACTGGAGCACTCAGAATCTGCTGCAGCCGTGCATGGTAGCCAATCAGCTTCTAACTTCAGCTTGTTTATTTAAGCTTTAACAATAAAACCTGGAAGCTGATTGGTTTCAATGCAGAGCTGCACCAGATTTTGAATGCTCCAGTTTTAGTAAATCAACCCCAAAGTGTGGCTGAACTGATAATATAATATAATATAATATAATATAACATAATATGCTTTTTAATGTGAAATATGCTTTAATTACACTGCACTGCAAACCTTCATTTTCTCCTGTGTTTTTATGAAAGCCTATTCCATGTGCAAGGTAGATGACAAGTCAGCAGAATAAATGCCTCATCTACATAATATAACAGACAGAAACAAACAACCCAGTCCAGCCTTATCCAATCTGACCTGGCCCAGATGTGTACAGATTGTTTAGAGTTTGCAGAGAACAGAAGCTTTTTCTGGATTGCAGAGTCCATACTTTCATGCAATTTCAGATCTCTGATACATGCAATTTTATAAGTGAAATACTGGAAATGAAAATATGAAAATTATAATAATGCCTTTTGTTTTCACAGCATTGCATCTATCCTATCCTACAATAGTGGAGCTAAAAAATGCAATAATCTGATATGTTACAGTTATTAAAAAAGAGAAGACACACAGCTGAGCCCTTGTTAAAGAAGAATTTGTCAATGCAGTTTGTCTTTTCTTTTGTGAATAGTTTGTATTAAATATTCATATATTTTTGTATTCCATGTAATGTAATCTGCGTCCATAAGCCACACTTTGTAAAGTAACTTCTCCTCTGGAAGACAAGGTGGCTAATAATAGGTTTGCTCAGGCCTGTTGTTGTGATTCAGTGTGAAAACAACATACTTTGTTTAGCTGCAAAAGCCCAGATAGCTTCATACGTCTACAAAGCCAGCATAGATAAATGTGCCATCTGGAAACTCAGTGCTCGTTTCAGTGCATAATGTTTTTATTTTACTGGTTGTTTGTTATGTCAATGTGTTCAGTATTTGTTGGCCTTGTAGATTTTTACAAGCGTGAATACTTTGCTCTGCTTGGCAGTGCTAAAATGTACTTTGCTGCTCCAGCTTTTATGCTTGGCCAATCACAGCGCCGGCAGCGAGGAGAGCAATGATTGGCCACAGGCAGGATGCCTGTGGCCAATTATTGCTGAGGGGGTTTAGTACACGCCCCACACTATAAAAGGCCGCCAGCGCGGCGGCCTTGTGTAGTGTGTTCCGGAGTAGGGAAAGAGAAGCATAGGCAGGGACAGTGTCATTATTTTTCCTTTACATAATCCTGGATTCCTTGTGTTTAGGGACAGATAAGGATAGGTAGGGAGAGTGTCAGTGACAGTGTGCTATTCTGTGCTAATCCTTGTTTGTAGGGACAGAGAGGTACAGTGAGGGAAAGTGTCAGTGTGCTATTCTGTTCTAAACCAATCTTGCTGAACCATATTTTCAATCCTTGAGTTTAGGGACAGAGAGGTACAGTGAGGGAAAGTGTCAGTGTGCTATTTTGTGCTAAATCTTGTTTGTAGGGACAGAGAGGTACAGTGAGGGAAAGTGTCAGTGTGCTATTCTGTTCTAAACCAATTTTGCTGTTCCATATTTTCAATCCTTGAGTTTAGGGACAGAGAAGGACACTCGTAGAAATTATCTGTGTGCTATTCTGTGCTAAATCTTGTTTGTAGGGAGGGACAGAGTAGGACAGTGAGGGAAAGTGTCAGTGTGCTATTCTGTTCTAAAACTATTTTGCTGAACCATATTTTCAATCCTTGAGTTGAGGGACAGAGAGGTACAGTGAGTGAAACTGACAGTGTGCTATTCTGTTCTAAACCAATTTTGCTGTTCCATATTTTCAATCCTTGAGTTGAGGGACAGAGAGGTACAGTGAGTGAAACTGACAGTGTGCTATTCTGTTCTAAACCAATTTTGCTGTTCCATATTTTCAATCCTTGAGTTGAGGGACAGAGAGGTACAGTGAGTGAAACTGACAGTGTGCTATTCTGTTCTAAACCAATTTTGCTGTTCCATATTTTCAATCCTTGAGTTGAGGGACAGAGAGGTACAGTGAGTGAAACTGACAGTGTGCTATTCTGTTCTAAACCAATTTTGCTGTTCCATATTTTCAATCCTTGAGTTGAGGGACATAGAGGTACAGTGAGTGAAACTGACAGTGTGCTATTCTGTTCTAAACCAATTTTGCTGTTCCATATTTTCATTCCTTGAGTTGAGGGACAGAGAGGTACAGTGAGTGAAACTGACAGTGTGCTATTCTGTTCTAAACCAATTTTGCTGTTCCATATTTTCAATCCTTGAGTTGAGGGACAGAGAGGTACAGTGAGTGAAACTGACAGTGTGCTATTCTGTTCTAAACCAATTTTGCTGTTCCATATTTTCAATCCTTGAGTTGAGGGACAGAGAGGTACAGTGAGTGAAACTGACAGTGTGCTATTCTGTTCTAAACCAATTTTGCTGTTCCATATTTTCATTCCTTGAGTTGAGGGACAGAGAGGTACAGTGAGTGAAACTGACAGTGTGCTATTCTGTTCTAAACCAATTTTGCTGTTCCATATTTTCAATCCTTGAGTTTAGGGACAGAGAAGGACACTCGTAGAAATTATCTGTGTGCTATTCTGTGCTAAATCTTGTTTGTAGGGAGGGACAGAGTAGGACAGTGAGGGAAAGTGTCAGTGTGCTATTCTGTTCTAAAACTATTTTGCTGAACCATATTTTCAATCCTTGAGTTGAGGGACAGAGAGGTACAGTGAGTGAAACTGACAGTGTGCTATTCTGTTCTAAACCAATTTTGCTGTTCCATATTTTCAATCCTTGAGTTGAGGGACAGAGAGGTACAGTGAGTGAAACTGACAGTGTGCTATTCTGTTCTAAACCAATTTTGCTGTTCCATATTTTCAATCCTTGAGTTGAGGGACAGAGAGGTACAGTGAGTGAAACTGACAGTGTGCTATTCTGTTCTAAACCAATTTTGCTGTTCCATATTTTCATTCCATGAGTTGAGGGACAGAGAGGTACAGTGAGTGAAACTGACAGTGTGCTATTCTGTTCTAAACCAATTTTGCTGTTCCATATTTTCAATCCTTGAGTTGAGGGACAGAGAGGTACAGTGAGTGAAACTGACAGTGTGCTATTCTGTTCTAAACCAATTTTGCTGTTCCATATTTTCAATCCTTGAGTTGAGGGACAGAGAGGTACAGTGAGTGAAACTGACAGTGTGCTATTCTGTTCTAAACCAATTTTGCTGTTCCATATTTTCAATCCTTGAGTTGAGGGACAGAGAGGTACAGTGAGTGAAACTGACAGTGTGCTATTCTGTTCTAAACCAATTTTGCTGTTCCATATTTTCATTCCTTGAGTTGAGGGACAGAGAGGTACAGTGAGTGAAACTGACAGTGTGCTATTCTGTTCTAAACCAATTTTGCTGTTCCATATTTTCAATCCTTGAGTTTAGGGACAGAGAAGGACACTCGTAGAAATTATCAGTGTGCTATTCTGTGCTAAATCTTGTTTGTAGGGAGGGACAGAGTAGGACAGTGAGGGAAAGTGTCAGTGGGCTATTCTGTTCTAAAACTTTTTTGCTGAACCATATTTTCAATCCTTGTGTTTAGGGACAGAGAAGGATAGGCAGGGGACAGTGTCAGTGTCATTGTTGCTAAGCCTCCTGCACAATATACACCTGAAGGTAGCCCTTATTGCTGTTTTTCCCATCTCCCTGCAGGCCATCCATTAAAATGTCTGGAACGCAACCAAGGAGAGGCAGACAGTCAGGAGGCAAAAAAAGAGGGCAAGCAGGCTCTGTGTCTGGGGGCAACAGTGCTGGTCGTGTACGCGGTGCATTGTCATCAGCACATGGCCATGGGACACGCTTGTCCTTGTTTTCGGCAGCTGGACATGTTGAGCCACATCATGCCGAAGACTTGGTAGAGTGGATGACCAAGCCCACCTCATCCTCCTCATCCTCTCTCACCCAGGCTCAGGGTACTGGCAAAGCAGCTGCCAAAGCGTCCTCTTCTCTGGTATCATTATCTTCATTAGTCAATCCTTCCCTAGACCCACCATGCCCTCCTCCTGAGGAGTCCCCCGAACTGTTTGAGCACAGTGTTGGGTACATGCTCCAGGAGGATGCCCAGCGTTTGGAAGGATCTGATGATGATACCCAGCTAGAGGAAGGCAGCAGCGTGAGAGCAGAGAGAGGGGATGCTCAAGAAGGACACCAATCTGGCAGTCATGCTCCAGCAGCTGCAGCATACTGCCAGATTGGCTCCAGTGATGAGGAGGGAGGGGATGATGAGGTCACTGACTCCACGTGGGTGCCTAATAGGAGAGAGGAGGAGGAGGAGGAGGAGGATGAGGAGGAGGCACATCTCCAACGAGGCAGGATGCCCTTGAGTGACCAGCGTATGGGCAGCACACCGACGGAATCACACCGCAGAGCTCCGCCTGTGCAGGGCGCTGCCTCTGCCCGTCATTCAAAAAGTTCTTTGGTGTGGGCCTTTTTTGAGGCGAGTGCATCAGATCGCACAGCTGCTGTTTGCAACATATGTCTCAAGCGTATATCGCGTGGCCAAAACATCAGCCGCTTGGGCACCACATGCTTGATCAGACATATGTTGACCTGCCATGCAGCTCGTTGGCAAGCCTACCTTAAAGACCCACACCAAAGAACAAAGCTGACCTCTTCTTGCACCGCATCAGCTGGGATCTCCAACCCCACTATACCTTCACTCCTCTCTGAAACCTGCTCTGAGAGGAATGAAGGTGTAGAATTAGGTGTGTCACAGCCAAGTACTTGCGGGCACTCTGCTAGCAGTACACCGACGTCCGATTCTAGCAGGCAAATTTCCCTGCCCCAGCTGCTGGACCGTCAAAAGAAGTTCACTCCCAGCCATCCACATGCCCAGCGGTTGAATGCTAGCTTGGCTAAATTGCTAGCGCTTCAACTGCTGCCTTTTCAGTTGGTAGACTCGGCCCCCTTCCGTGAGTTTGTGCAATGTGCGGTTCCTCAGTGGCAGGTTCCCAAACGCCACTTTTTCGCATGGAAGGCTATTCCGGCTCTCTACAGGCATGTGGAAGGCAATTTATTGGCCTCGCTGGACAGGGCGGTCAGCGGTAAGGTGCATATTACCGCTGACTCATGGTCCAGCAGGCATGGACAGGGACGTTACCTTTCTTTCACGGCCCATTGGGTCACTCTTTTGGCAGCTGAGAAGGATGCAGGACAAGGTGCAGTAGTGTTGGAGGTTGTTCCACCGCCACGCCTCCAAAATGCTACTACTGGTTGTGACACACCTCTCTCCTCCACCCCCTCCTCTTCTTCCTCCATGGCCTCTTCCTGTGGTTTGTTCTCGGAACCAGCGGTGCTCCGCAGGCGTTCAAGGGGCTACGCAAGTACGCAGGCAAAAAGATGCCATGCCGTGCTTGCGCTGGTGTGTTTGGGGGACAGGAGCCACACTGGGGCAGAGGTCCTGTCTGCTCTGCAGGGGCAGGCCGAGAGGTGGTTGACGCCACGCCAGCTTAAGCCAGGAATGGTGGTTTGCGACAATGGCACCAACCTCCTCTCCGCCCTCCGACAGGGACAACTGACCCATGTGCCCTGTATGGCTCACGTCCTTAACCTGGTGGTGCAGCGGTTCTTGGGCAGGTACCCGGGCTTACAGGATGTCCTGAGGCAGGCCAGGAAAGTCTGTGTGCATTTCCGCAGATCTTATAATGCCAGTGCTCGCCTGGCTGAGCTTCAAAAGGAGTTGAACCTGCCCAAGAACCGCCTTATATGTGACATGCCCACCAGGTGGAACTCAACGTTGGCCATGCTGCAGCGGCTGCACACGCAGCAGAGGGCCATCAATGAGTACCTGTGCGACTACGGCACCAGGACAGGGTCAGGGGAGCTCGGGTTTTTTTCACCACGCCAGTGGGGCATGATCAGGGATGCATGCACTGTCCTGGCACCATTTGAGGAGGCCACAAGGATGGTGAGCAGTGACAGTGCATGCATCAGTGACACTGTACCTCTTGTCCACCTGTTGGAGCACACGCTGCGTGGAATAATGGACAGGGCACTTGAGGCAGAACAGAGGCAGGAAGAGGAGGACTTCCTTGCCTCTCAAGGCCCCCTTTACCCAGACAGTGTTCCTTCTGTCCCACCCATCGCACAGGAAGAGGAGGAGGAGGAGGAGGAGGAGGATTGTGTCAGCATGGAGGTGGAGGCTGGCACTCAGCATCATCAGCAGCAGTCTTTTAGGGATGATTTACAGTCCCAAGAAACCAGTGGACTTGTACGTGGCTGGGAGGAGGTGGCTGCGGATCATGTCGTCCTTAGTGACCCAGAGGACTCCGGACTGAATGCCTCAGCTAACCTACGCTGCATGGCCTCCCTGATCCTGCAAAGTCTGCGGAAGGATCCTCGTATTCTTCGGATCAAGGAGAGGGACCATTACTGGCTGGCCACTCTCCTTGATCCACGGTACAAGGGTAAGGTTGCGGACCTTATCGTACCGTCGCAGAGGGAGCAGAGGATGAGACAACTCCGGGAGGCCTTGCAGAAAGGTCTGTGCAACGCGTTCCCAGAGACTGTGAGGTTACAAACTCCTGGTCCTGGACAACGAGTTGCTGAGGCTTCGGGCAGTCAAAGAAGGAGCGGTGGGGAAGGTGGCCGTCTGACCGATGCGTTCAGACAATTCTTTAGTCCGCAGCCCCAAAGTATGATCGGTTCCAGCAACCATCGCCAGCGTCTGATATACATGGTCCAGGAATACCTAGGGGCAAGGTCAGACTTGGACACCTTCCCCACCGAAAATCCTCTGGCTTACTGGGTCTTGAGGATGGATCACTGGCCAGAGCTTGCACAGTATGCAATTGAGCTACTGGCCTGTCCTGCATCCAGCGTTCTTTCAGAACGCACATTCAGTGCTGCTGGAGGATTTGTCACGGATCACAGGGTGCGCCTGTCCACCGACTCGGTTGATCGACTGACTTTCATCAAGATGAACCAGTCTTGGATCACCACCAGCTACCACACACCAGATGCTGATATAACAGACTAATTGATTTTAAAATGTCACATCCCTTCAAGACTGATGCTGAGTGCCTGTGCTGTTATGTTGACTGGCTATCCTCCTCCTCCTCCTCAATGATACGATTAACGATGATAGCTTGGAAGATCATTTTGGTTTATGGGTGACGCCACCAGTGGCTAAGGCCCAATTTTTCAGCCCCTGTTTAACAGGGGCGTGTGATTAAAATTTTTGATGCAATACTTTGCAACAGGCCTCATTGCTGTGCTCCAAGTACAGTATCTGTGAGGGGTTGCAGTGTTGTGCCACCAGTGCCTAAGGCCCAATTTTTCAGCCCCTGTTCAACAGGGGCATGCAATTATAATTATTGATCTAATAATTCACAGCAGGGCCCATTGCTGCGCCCACCAAGAGTAACTGTCAGGCCTTACAGTGTTGTGGCACCAGCACCACCATCACCACCACCACCACCACCAAAGGCCCAATTTTTAAGCCCCTGTTCAACAGGGGCATGCAATTATAATTATTGATCTAATAATTCACAGCAGGGCCCATTGCTGCGCCCACCAAGAGTAACTGTCAGGCCTTACAGTGTTGTGGCACCAGCACCACCATCACCACCACCACCACCACCAAAGGCCCAATTTTTCCACCCCTGTTCAACAGGGGCATGCAATTATAATTATTGATCTAATAATTCACAGCAGGGACCATTGCTGCGCCCACCAAGAGTAACTGTCAGGCCTTACAGTGTTGGGGCACCAGCACCACCATCAAAGGCCCAATTTGTACTACCACTGATCAACAATTATATGTTATTACAATTCCTGATATTATACTTGACAGAAGGGCGTTCCAGCACCCACCAAGAATAACTGTGAGTGCTTTCAGTGTTGTGCCAACACCAACACCTAAGGGGCCAATTTCTGCAGAGTATATACGGAAGGTCCCTACTTTCAAACATCCAACTTACAAACTACTACTACTTGCAAACGGAAGAAGACAACAGGAAGTGAGAGGAAATCTACCCCTTGGAAGGAAAATTCTCTCCTGTAAGAATTAATATGGGAGAAAGGTGTCTCCTCTCTACTGATGCTTTATCACCAATCCTTGTTTCAATAAAAACACCACATTTCAAAAACAGTTGTCATTGGGACGCAAAGTGAGGTGAAATGTTCTGAACAGGGGCACAGACAGCAAAAAAAATGTGACAGGGGTGATAACCGTTCCCTATGTTTTACAAAAAGCTAAAAAAAAGGAATTTGCCATGGAGCTCCACTTAAACAATGCAGCTGTTCAAAATTATAAACAGATTCTACATAAGAACAAACCTACAGCCCCTGTCTTGTATGCACCGCCTGTATACGGCTGTTCAGAGTATATAGGTCCTTTTTTATTTTGTGTGCGGGGTTCCCCTTAATATCCATACAAGACCCAAAGGGGCTGGTAATGGGCTGGGGTAGGGGGGGGGGGGGGTTGATGGGGTAGCTATGCCATTTTTCCTAAAGATTTTCATCCATATTACCGGGACCAGACATTGCATTAAAGCCGCAAGCAGTTTTAAATGACTTTTTTCCCTTTAGAAATTTTATTTTGTGCAGGGACAGTTCTAAACACGGGAAACACGTGGCACTTCACAGGCATACTTTAGACACCCCCCAGGTACAATATTTAAAGGAATATTTGACTTTTTTTTCTTCACTTTATGCATCATTAAAATGACTGCTCCCGGAAACGTCCGTTTTTAAAACTTCTTTTTGCATTGATACATGTCCCCTGGTGCAGAAGCCGGGTTCCCAAACTCTGTTTCGGACAATAACATGGATAATAGTCGTTATAATTAGCACTTTAGAATCCGAACGTTCGCATCCATTGTATTTAATAGGGTTCTAATGTTCGCGCAAACTTTCGGTCCGTTCGCGGGTTCTGGTGCGAACCGAACCCGGGGGTGTTCGGCTCATCACTAACACAGACACACACACACGTTTTTGCAGTACCTAGTTAGCAAGAATTTGATTGTTTCTGCATTTCTACTGTTTTTTAATTAAAATGGTGAATAAAATGTATTTATGTAAACTGAAATGTTGAGTTGATGCTTATGTCCAGCAATCTTTATGTTATATAGTGTGTGTGTATGTACTGTATTATGTATATACAGTATTTATATATATATATATATATATATATATATATATATATATATATATATATACACACACACACACACACACACTATATTGCCAAAAGTATTGGGACACCTGCCTTTACAAGCACATGAACATCCCAGTCTTAGTCCATAGGGTTCAATATTGAAGAGAAGAGAGATCACCGATCCAGGTAAGTGCAGGTGAGCAATCAGTGTCTTCCCAGGAACCACGGGTGCTGGCAATGCTGTAGATTCGAAAAGGAAGGTAGAATGTATGGACAGCCGCACTCCAAAAACCATTGAGGTTGCCTTTATTGGGTAAAATACATGAAACACTGCAAGTCACAGCACAAATAAAGGGGTACAGGCTGTACCCCTTTATTTTTGCTGTGACTTGCAGTGTTTCATGTATTTTACCCCTTTATTTTTGCTGTGACTTGCAGTGTTTCATGTATTTTACCCAATAAAGGCAACCTCAATGGTTTTTGGAGTGCGGCTGTCCATACATTCTACCTTCCTTTTCGGGTTCAATATTGAGTTGGGCCACCCTTTGCAGCTATAACAGCTTCAATACTCTTATGGGAATTCTGTCCACAAGGTTTAGGACTGTGTATATGACTCCTTAACAACCATGTAGTTTACTGGAAGGTAAAAGAAGCCATCGGCTGCCAGTTCCCTAAATATTCGCTGGACCACTACTTATTTATTGCATGCATTTTTTTTTTCCTTTTGTGAAATGACTTTCACTCTTGTTTTATGTAGTATTTACCAAGCGTTTTTGCTGTATGTGGTAAATATCGCATAAAGCGATAGTGAATTGATATTTTCAGGATCACCTGCGGTATTTGGGAAAACACCTAAATACCACATGCAATCTGTTTTCGTGAATGTAGCCCCCAGTTCCTTGCTCATGGAAAGAATGATGATGTTGGTGTGATTATTAGGCTTTGTGTACCAGCTTAGCAGCCTAGCAAAGACTCTTACAGTGGGTGGTAATTAGTGATGCCAATTGTTTCTTATAGAAATTAGCCTTCTATTAATATTCAAGATAATATTGTGCAAAACCTTAAGAAACAGCCGTGGAGACTGAACTGGAATTGTACACATGCCTGATGATTTTTAATGTTTTTAAACTATGAACTACTCCCCTCAATCCCTTCCAAAATTCGGAGGTAAAGATGTCAACAAACCTACTGCTAACACACTTATATTTTCTCAAACTTTGTGCAATGAAAAATAATGAACTTGCTTAGCTTTTTTCCTGGAGTGACTTAGAAATAAGGCTGAAGGCCAAAGTGTTGCTGAGCATTCATTCTTTAGAACAGTCATGACATAAAAATGTATGACTGTCTTGGACTGAAATGCATGTTTATGCATTGAACAGACCCACTTGGTGTCAACTTTATCTCTGTAAACAGTCTGGGAAATTCATAATTGACAAGTGATATTTCTCCCTGAGACAAGTCAAAATGAGGGTGTCTGCAGAGGTCATATTGTGCCCATGGAGATGCGATCATTTCCTGATCTGATTATAACCAGCAGGAATGTAAACCAATTATCTAATGATTTAGGGAAACATGGAAGCCAGAGTCAAATCCCTCAGTTAAGTCATCTGTGTGCAGATGTCTGTGAGAGCAGTAGGCAAATATATGCTCTGACTTTGTTATAAGAACAGTGCACAGATGTCAATGTAGTTTTGCATGACTTAAGACTTTTAAAAATCTCCCAGACAGATAAAGTGATTGTATATTTTTAACCAGTTAGGAAATGAATAAACCTCTCCGCAGCGAGTGCCTGCTGGTGTAAATACTTGGACCTGCTAGCAGATTGACAGCTAAGGTCCAGGACTTTGAAGTAGAGGGGTGTCTAAACTTTCTAAAAAAAGAGCCAGATTACTTGTTGGTGTCAGTGGAAGGAACTGTGCCCTATTGTTGGTGTCAGTGGAATGAATTATGCCTCATTGTTGGTGTCAGTGGCAGCAATAATGCCTCAAGGGCCAGATAAATGCAAGCAAAAGGGCCACATGCAGCCCCAGTTTTGAGAACACTGGTGTAGTAGAACCACTGTCAGTGGCTTGTTTGCATCTAACTTGTTGTAAAAGTTTGTTACAGCATCAGTGCATGCTGTACATACAAAATTGTTACATTGTAGATAGCTTCAGCTGTCAAGTGCAACTAATTACAATGTAACTATTTTTGTAACAGAAGAGAGGCTACTCCACTTGTGCTACTCCAAAGTCGCGCAATTTTGCCGTGATTTGGCGGCCGCCGTTTTGAAAAGACAGTCATACGACTGTGGATCCGACTTTGCCCTACGACTTGAAGTACAACTTCAATGACCAGGGACGCGACTTTGATCCCTCAATAATTAGGGGGAACTCCACGCCAAAACGGCATGGGTTCCCCCTTCATGAGCATACTGGGCCCTTCAGTCTGGTATGGATTTTAAGGGGAACCCCCACGCTGAAAAAACGGCGTGGGGGTCCTCCCAAAATCCATACCAGACCCTTATCCGAGCACGCAGCCCGGCAGGTCAGGAAAGGGGGTGGGGACGAGCGAGCACCCCCCCACCCCAAACCAACTTGCCCCCATGTTGATGAGGACAAAGGCCCCTTCCCGACAACCCTGGCCGTTGGTTGTTGGGGTCTGCGGGCGGGGGGCTTATCGGAATCTGGGAGCCCCCTTTAATAAGGGGCCCCCCACCCTATGTGAATGAGTATGGGGTACATCGTACCCCTACCCATTCACCTGGAATAGAAAGTGTCAAAAATAAAACACACTACACAGGTTTTTAAAGTAATTTATTAGGCAGTTCCGGGGGTCTCTTCCGACTTCGGGGGTCTCTTCCTTCTTCTCCGCTCTCTCCGGCCTCTTCTCCGCGCTCTCCTCCCGCTGTCCGGTCGTCTTCTGCCGGGTTCTTCTGTTCTTTTGCCCGCTCTTGCACGGTCTTCTCCATTGTCTTCTGCCCTCTTCTCTTCTTCCAATGTTGACACGACACTCTCTCCCACTGTAATGCTGTGTGCGCGATGCACAACGATTTATATAGGCATGGGCCAGGTCACCGGGTGATGTCATCCGGTGACCCCACCCCTTATGACGTCACCACCTGGGTCATGATGGGGCGGTGACGTTATAAGAGGGCGGAGTCACCGCATGACATCACCCGGTGACCCCGCCCCATGCCTATATAAGTCGTTGCGCACCCCGCACGTGGCATTATATCGGGAGAGAGCGTTGTGTCAACATCGGAAGAAGAGAAGAGGGAAGAAGACAACGGAGAAGACCAGGCAAGAGCTAGCAAAAGAGCGGGCAAAAGAGCAGAAGAACCAGGCAGAAGATGACTGGACAGCGGGAGGAGAGCACGGAGAAGAGGCCAGAGAGAGCGGAGAAGAAGGAAGAGACCCCCGAAGTTGGAAGAGACCCCCGGATCTGCCTAATAAATTACTTTAAAAACCTGTGTAGTGTGTTTTATTTTTGATACTTTTTATTCCAGATGAACGGGTAGGGGCTTATTAAAGGGGGCTCCCAGATTCCGATAAGCCCCCGCCAGCAGACCCCGACAAGCAATGGCCAGGTTTGTCGGGAAGGGGCCCTTGTCCTCATCAACATGGGGGCAAGGTGCTTTGGGGTGGGGGGACGCAGGGCCCCCTGCCCCAAAGCACCCACCCCCCATATTGAGGGCATGTGGCCTGGTACGGTTTAGGAGGGGGGGCGCTCGCTTGTCCCCACCCCCTTTTCTGACCTGCCGGGCCGCGTGTTCGGATAAGGGTCTGGTATTGATTTTTGGGGGGACCCCCACACCGGTTTTTCTGGGGGGTTCACCTTAAAATCCATACTAGACCGAAGGGCCCGGTATGCTCATGAAGGGGGAACCCATGCCATTTTTTTTTTAAATGGCGTGGAGTTCCCCTTCATGCACAAGTCACATGCCAAAGTGATCCGACTTCAGAAAAAAAGTAGTGCAGGAACTACTTTGAAGTCGGCACAACTTAAAGTTGTGCTAATATGAATGGTAGTCATTGAAAATCCTGGAGAATGACCTGTCATGCGATTTTGCCGTCCAAATAAGTGTGAAAGGGGCCTAAAGCAAATCTGAAAGTGAAAGAAGTGTATTTGTTTTTATAGTAGAACTATAGGCAACCTGAAAATAGGACAACTCATGCGTCCCCACATGTAGTTGCCATCATCCCAAGTAAATATAGGTGAAAAAAACCTAATGTTGGGGATTTTTGAGGCAACAAAAAAATAGTTTTATACAAAAATATATATTTATTTAGAAAAATGACATAATTGCTAGAAGGCAGAGGATCTCATACATGGAGCTCCCATACAAAGAAAAAGCATAAGGAATTGTTGGATCCTTTTTCGTTTTGGACCCTCAGTGGTAGTTGGCGCCATTCATTTGGATTGCATTTTTGTTATATCCTGACTCCTTCAATGAACATGAAATGGTGGGTAAGAGCACTGGGAGGGGATAACAGAGAAAGGCGTACCCCAACTACATGATCGGAGTGTGAAGTGCATGTATTTTAATGAATATGATTTAATAAGAATGCAATATCCCTGATGAAGGACGTTTATGCTACTGTTTGAAACACGTTGGCTGAAGCCTTCTTTGAGTTATCTCCGGAAGGTGTGAAGTGATCAACTTAGGCGATTGTATTCTATTCTTTCATGTTACAGATTTTATGGATATGATTACAACTCTGTGTATTTTGTAATATGATTATGTAATTTTTCTAAATAAATATATATTTTTGTATAAAACAATTTTTTTGTTGCCTCAAAAATCCCCAACATTAGAGGTTTTTTTCACCCGAACTATAGGCAACCATCATTTTGGATAGAGTAAGGTGGGGTTATAACCCCTGTTTTTTTTTGCTATTGGCAAGAATTGTCCCATAGCCAAAATAGGAAGTGAGAGGAAATCCCTGCATATTAAAGGAATCTCTTGTGTCACAATGCCGCAGAAAGTGAGCCCACATACAAGCAGGTGGCATGGAATCCTCTGGAGCATATGGGCTAAGTCCATGCTGGGTTTTTACCCGAGGTCCTGATTGTGGAGACAAATTTTTCTCTGTGCTGATGCCAGTTCATAACCTCCAGGTTCACCCTACTGACAGTAAGGAGACTAATCTATACAAGCTGGTGTGGAAGTGATGCAGAAGTTTTGGCAAGATAGAGGCAGGCAAAAACAGTAAAAAATTCAGGGAACAGGCCAAGATTGGGGCAAGTGGCAGATGAGTAAATTCAAGAGACAAAGCTGGGGGTTGGGGAGCTCAAATGAAAATATTTCTCAGACATGGGAGTTGATCTGAGCATGACTTACAGTACTGTGCAAAAGTTTTAGGCAAGCATGAAGAAATGCTGTAAAGTAAGAATGCTTTCAAAAATATATACAGTGGTACCTTGGATTACGAGCATAATTCGTTCCAGAAGAATGCTTGTAATCCAAAGCACTCGTATATCAAAGTGAGTTTCCCCATAGGAGTCAATGGAAACTCAGATAATTTGTTCCACAGTGACTGCTATTGTATGCAGCACTGCATGTGGCCAGAGGTGGGGGGCACCGGAGACACTCGGAAACACTCGGAGACCGCTAGGAACCCTCGGATGCACTCGGAGACACTCGGAGAGGCTCTGAGACACTCAGGAATGGAGTGTTTCTGAGTGTCTCAGAGCGGTTCCGAGCGATTTCGAGTGTCACCGGCATCCCTGCACCTCTGGCCAAATGCGGTACTGCACACCCCAGAGACTTGAATCCTGCTCATTTTGCGAGACAAGGCTTGCAAACCGAGTCAGGATTAAAAAAAAAATAATAGCTCGTATTGCGAAAAGCTCAAAAAAACGCGTTACTCACAGTCCAAGGTATTACTGTATATTATTTGTTTATTTTATCAATTTACAAAATGCTAAGTGAGCAAACATAAGAAAAAATAAAACCAAATCGATATTTGATGTGACTACCTCTTGGCATCAAATAAATCGTTAATTCTTACACTTGCACAAAGTCAGGGATTTTGTAGAATAAGAGCGGTTTCACACTGGGGCGCTGGGTGCGGTGGTGGTATAGCGCCGCTATTTTTAGCGGCGCTATACCGTCGGGATTGCTGAGGTATTCGGCCGCTAGCGGTGCGATTTTAACCTCTGCTAGCGGCCAAAAAAGGGTTAATACCACCCGCAAACCGCGGCTACAGCCGCGGTTTGCGGGCGGTGTTACCGCGGTGTCCCATTCATTTCAATGGGAAGGAGCGGTAAACACACCGCTCCAAAGATGTGGCTACCAGGACTTTTTTTCAAGTCCTGTTAGCGCACCGATCCAGTGTGAAAGCCCTCGGGGCTTTCACATTGGAGAAACAGCAGCCGCTGTTTAGGCTCGGTTTGCAGGTGCTATTTTTAGCACAATAGCGCCTGCAAACCGCCCCAGTGTGAAAGGGGCCTTAGAGTCAGGTGTAGGATTAATTCATTATACCAAGCAGAAGCTAATGATCATCAATTTCATATGTAGGTTGAAACAGCCATTAACTGAAACAGAAACAACTGTTTAGGAGGCTTAAACCTGGGTGAGGAACAGCCAAATTCTGCTACTAAGGTTGGGTTGTGGAAGACCGTTTTATGTCACAGGTCATACACCATGACAAGACAAAACACAGTAACAAGACACAAGGTAGTTTATACTGCATCAGCAAGGTCTCTCCCAGGCAAATATTTCAAAGCAAAGGAATGAATAGTGGGTGTCGCGCTGCTTTGTGGGATGTTTGCAAATAAAAAAAAAAAAAATATGTGTAAATAGATGGCTCAGTGGGTTCCTATATACTAAAACCAACTCAATAGGTGCACAGTGTTATAAAACATATGATGTTAGTGTGTAACCACTAGATTATGCTAAACAATTTTACGTATATATAATATAATATGAAATAAGTTGATGACCCTGTGCAAATTAATTGCCAGAACGACCATAGGGAGATTTTTTTTTAAAATCAAAGTGACAGGTGCTCTTTAGGCCGGGTTCACACTAGTGCCACGACATCTGTCCTACTTTGGATCCGACTTTGCCCTGCGACATGAAGCCGACATATGTCCGACTTTCAATGAACGGGGATCCGACTTGGATCCCCGCCAATATCAGGCACTGTGTTTGGTATGAATCTTGAAGGGGAACTCCAGGCCAAATTTTAAATAAAAACCGGCGTGGGTTCCCCTCCAGAGGCATACCAGGCCCTTGGGTCTGGTCTGGATTTGAACGGGCGCCCCTACGCCGAAAAAACGGCGTGGGGGTCCCCCCCAAGATCCAAATCAGACCCTTATCCGAGCACACAACCTGGCCGGCCGCAGGGGAAGAGGGGGGGACGGGGGAGCGGCCCCCTCCCTCCTGAACCGTACCAGGCCACATGCCCTCAACATGGGGGGTTTGGTGCTCTGGGGCAGGGGGGCGACCTGCGGCCCCCCCACCCCAGAGCACCCTGCCCCCATGTTGATGAGGACAGGGCCTCTTCCCGACAACCCTGGCCGTTGGTTGTCGGGGTCTGCGGGCGGGGGGCTTATCGGAATCCGGGAGCCCCCTTCAATAAGGGGGCGCCCGGATCCCGGCCCCCCCACCCTATGTGAATGAGTATGGGGTACATCGTACCCCTACCCATTCACCTGGTGGAAAAAAATTGCAATAAAAAAACACTACACAGGTTTTCAAAGTAATTTATTGCACAGCTCCGGGGGTCTTCTTCCGACTTCCGGGGGTCTTCTTCCGACTTCCGGGGTCTTTTCTGACTTCGAGGGTCTCCGGTGTCGTCTCCCGCTCTCCGGTTCTTTCTTCCGCCGGGCCTCCGCTAACTTCTTTTTAGCTCTCTTGCTAACAGAGGCCCGGTCTTCCCGTTGTCTCGTCCGGCTCTCCGTTGTTCTGCCGGCCCCTCCACTAACTTCTTGGTAGCTCTTTCGCTAGTGGAGGGGTCGGTCTTCCCGTCGCTGTCGGCTTCTTCTTCCCTCTTCTCCTCCTCGATGTTGACGCGTCGCTTCCTCTCGCTGTAATACTGGCTCTCCGCTCCGCTCCGCATTAATATAGGCTTCTCATGACGTCACAGTCACATGTTCCCATGACGTCACAGTCACATGCTCCGGGGCCATGTGCCCTGGAACATGTGACTGTGACGTCATGAGAAGCCTATATTAATGCGGAGCGGAGCGGAGAGCCAGTATTACAGCGAGAGGAAGCGACGCGTCAACATCGAGGAGGAGAAGAGGGAAGAAGAAGCCGACGGCGACGACGGTAAGACCGCGCCCCTCCACTAGCGAAAGAGCTACTAAGAAGTTGGTGGAGGAGCCGGTAGAAGGACAACGGAGAGCCGGACGAGACAACGGGAAGACCGGGCCTCTGTTAGCAAGAGAGCTAAAAAGAAGTTAGCGGAGGCCCGGCGGAAGAAAGAACCGGAGAGCGGGAAACGACACCGGAGACCCTCGAAGTCGGAAAAGACCCCCGGAAGTCGGAAGAAGACCCTCGGAAGTCGGAAGAAGACCCCCGGAGCTGTGCAATAAATTACTCATTCACATAGGGTGGGGGGGCCGGGATCCGGGGGCTCCCTTATTGAAGGGGGCTCCCGGATTCCGATAAGCCCCCCGCCCGCAGACCCCGACAACCAACGGCCAGGGTTGTCGGGAAGAGGCCCTGTCCTCATCAACATGGGGGCAGGGTGCTCTGGGGTGAGGGGGCTGCAGGTCGCCCCCCTGCCCCAGAGCACCAAACCCCCCATGTTGAGGGCATGTGGCCTGGTACGGTTCAGGAGGGAGGGGGGCCACTCTCTCGTCCCCCCCTCTTCCCCTGCGGCCTGCCAGGTTGTGCTCGGATAAGGGTCTGGTTTGGATTTTGGGGGGGACCCCCACGTCGTTTTTTCGGCGTAGGGGCGCCTGTTCAAATCCAGACCAGACCCAAGGGCTTGGTATGCCTCTGGAGGGGGAACCCATGCCGGTTTTTTATTTAAATGGCCTGGAGTTCCCCCTCAAGAGCAGTACAGCACAAATCGCATGCCAATGTCGGACCATACAAGACTGCGGTCCGACTTTGATCCGACTTCAATGATAGTCAATGGGCTGAAGTCGGATCAAAGTCGGACCAAAGTAGTACAGGGAGCATTTTCAAAGTCGGACCGACATGTGTCGGACCAGTTAGGACGGCTCCCATAGGGAAACATTGATTTTCACACGTCATGCGACATGAGCTCCCAATGTCGGAGCGTTTGTCGCCCCAGTGTGAACCAGGCCTTATAGTGCTTTAAATCAGTGGTCATCAACCCTGTCCTCAGGGCCCACTAACAAGCCAGGTTTTATGTATTACCAGGGTTAATGACCACTGCTTTAAATCATAAATTGAACAATTCATATATAGTAAAATTCTTCAATATTTAAAAGTGCTCCATCCTGTAATTTAGGCATAAAAATCAACAATTAAAATAAATGTGTACCAGAAAAATAAGTATATACATGAACTAAAATTTAACATATAAACAAGTCCTTCTGTAGCTGATAAAGTGACTGGTGCTATTTAAAGATGCTCCCAACCAGTGTGTCAGGAAAATAAATATACATCCTCAAGACTGGCTCATTAGTAAGTTCATCAATAGCTCATAAAGTGACAGGTGCTCTTTAAAGGTGCTCCGATATATTTTAAAATTAGTGCTTGATGCTGGTGTTTCAATTCATGCTCCCCCTCTTTCACTTCACTCACCAGAGAGCTCTCCCCTCTAGGGTGTAGCCAGTATTCACAGCACACAGTGGCTGAAACAGCAGACCTCAGATGCACAGCCGATGTGATGTTCCTCTTTAACTTTGTTGCCCCATTGTTTTCACATATGGAGATTGTAAAGGCAAGACCCCATAGTGCAATACTGTATAAGCTTTTTATTGTAAACAAATCCGAAATGCACTTACATCAAAACGGTGTTAAAACAGCATAAGAACAAAAGGAAGTCCGGGCCGCGATGCGTTCCACGGACTTTAAAAGGGAGGGACACAATGACGCTGGTAGCTCCGACCTACGCATTTTGTCAGTACAACGTCATCAGGCCGCTCATTGCTTAATTTCTAAATGTAATTTACAGCGTTTTTTCATACCTGCCTAAAATGTTTGCACAGGAGTGTATATACAGTAATGAGGAAGGTTGGAAGGCTGGGAAGGAAGTGGCCCAGATGTAAGGTATATTAATCAGCAAGCATGGTGGCACATACCTATGGTTACTAGTCTCCCTGCCTGTTGTTTCCTTGTATTCTACAAGCCTGTAGAACCACAGGTAACAGATCAGCTCTGCAGCTGATCTGTGACATTAAATTGGAAATTAAAGCTGTATTAAACCCAAAAGCAAACACTTATTATATTGCAGCTTACCAATTCTTAGATGTGGTGGCTGCATTCGTTTTCTTTTTTAGGTTACTATCACCCAGTGATCTGGCCAGTAAGTCTGTGGTTTTTCAAATGAACAGGCTCTCTTGCAGATGTAGCAATTACAGGAATGAGATAAACTTTTTACCACTGACAGGGGTGCTTAAATGATCAGCTTTTATGTATTTATGTAAAGCCTTTATCCCAGAAAAGAACTGTGGCTGTAACTACTTAAAAGTTTTAGCAGAAGTTCAACTTTAATTTGTTAGTGTATCTATATCTGCTAGTCCATCTAACACTTCCCCTACCCCCAGACTAATAATGCTGCTGTCTAAAGATATCCTTGTGCTTATTCATGCAATGGAGGCACTCTAATACCGGAGATGTGTTCCTGGCCAGATCACCAGGTGAAAACAGAGGAACAAAGCCTAAAAAAAGAAAACAAATGCAGCCACAATATCTAAGCATTGGTAAGCTTCAATATATTACATTTTTGAGTTTGGCTTTAACTGTGAGGACCTACAGATGCACTGTTATACAATCTGCTTAGAAGTTAATATTTACCTCCCTACATATATAGCATAAAACAAGAGTTATCATTTTTTGAGATTTAAAAGCAAATTGATTAATCATGGCAATATTATTGCACTATATTGTATGTATGCTATGTTTAATTTTTGTGGTCTCAAATTTCAATGACATTTTTGGCCCTTTTTGAAACTCTTGCTTTTATGCTTTTTTTAAATTTAATTTCCCTTGACATTTTTCTTCTTTCAATACTTTTTTTAAAGAAGCAGTTAAAAAAATGTACAGCTCAGCCAACTTTGACCACTGAGGTTAAATGGTGGTTCTTTTGCATATGCCACTGGATTCAACTAGGATCCTTTGCCTGGACAAGAAGCCCATGCATACGGAGCAGGGATGGTGGAAGATGCTTGTGATTATAAGCTAAATGTAAAAAGCTCCTGGCAAAGATGCTAAGGCTAGGGATATTTAAACTTTCCCAGAACAACTGAGGGCAGAGTCAGAGCAGAAAACCAGGTGAGTGATAGGCGATCAAACAGATGAAAATAATTGAGCATATTTGCAGAGTGAACAACAGGTTGGAAGTGAGTCCAGGGTCCCCACAACAGTAAGCAAAGCCAAAATGCTCCCAAAAAACTGATGGTGCCAAAGCTCCTAGAAGTGTGTATGGTATGATCATTACAAGGTGATGAAATGTAAGCAAACTTATTCATGTGAACTGGTTTCATCCTTGATCATGATCACCTGTGCAATCAGGATATCTCCATTTCAGGAAGATAGTGGTTAGGTTACCATTGTTTGCATGCTGTTCATGTTTTTCTGGCAATATTAGCTATGCAGCAAGAAGTTTTAGTATAACAGTCAATTGCATCATTGGTTTTTAATTTCCATTTTTATTTCCACCATCAGTTGCAATCATCAACAGCCTGCCCAATTGGTGCTTGATACTAATATTGCCGGGGTGATGCACTCCTAAGAAAACACATGCACACATATTCATACACAAAACCATTTTCTTCTTCCAGGTGCATTGGGGGAATGCCTTGGGTGCAACTCGCTCACTGAAAGTTTATAGAAACTATAAAGGCTGACAAGGTAATGCGGTTGTAAAGTCTATTTAAAAAATAAAAGAGTGGCTTATACTTACTGCTCTGTGCAATTGTATTGCTCAGAGTGGCCCCGTACCTCCTCTTCTGGTGGTAGAGCCTGATGTGAAGAGGAAGGCCTCTCCTACAGCTCTGGCTCAGGGGCCCCTGATAGAGTAACAGAAAGCACAAGAGCATGGAGTGGCACGAGCACCTGTACCTTGTCTGGTTATCTGTGCGGCAGGTAACAGGCACATGTCAGCAGATTCTGTACTGGTGGACAGCAGGCTGGCAGGTGCTTGGCTGGCAGAGAAAGGCAGAATGCAGAGTCAGGCAAGCCGGATCGGTAACAAACGGTCAGATCAGGCTCAAGCAGCAGGCAGAAGAGTAGTCAGGGTGCAAGCCAAGGTCATCAATGGTGGAGCAGATCAGGTGAGCAGGAGGCAGAGGCAAATTCCAAAGACAAGCCAAAGTCAGTGTAGGTAGCGATCAAGTGTAGTCAGAAGCAAGCCAGGTCAGCAACAAGGAGTCAAATACAGGAACGTGTAGCAGGTTACATGGACACACTGAAGATCAGACAGCCATGAGCCAGAGCAGTGGGCCAGTTTAAATAGTCCATTTGTCGCCAGTGTTAATGACGCCTGCGCACACCTGCATGGATACCCACTGGCCTGCACCTTCACATCTGTATGCATTTTAGAGCACCATCTTCACTTCGGGCAAGCCTTTCCTTACACCCTCAGGGGTGCTCTCCATTCCTCCTCTTCTGCATGTGCCCCCATTGGAAGCCGTGTGCTATGGGGACACACGTGTGGGCAGGCTCCCAAGACAGGCTGTGTGTGTACATACACACAAAGGATTGCTTGCTCCACCCTTTACTTTGACCTCACAAGATTTGACTGACAGCTGCAGGAGCCAATGGCTTCCGCAGCTTTCAGTGAAGCCTGTAAGAGCACGGAGAGGAGACAGAAGAGCTACAGGCAGGCAAAGTGCTGAATCGATGTAGGTAAGTATTTAGAAGGGGGGGGGGGACAGCTAGTGCATTAAGGTGAAACACCTTTTGACTTTAGAAACACTTTAATCATAGACCTTTCTTTGAATCGTCTTACTCCGGGTGCTTTGTTTGAGCCTTTTTCTTTGTGTTAACCCTGCTGTCTTTTTTTTTATTTTTTTTTAGATGGGTTATATATCATTGTCCATTCATACACAGAGCCCACCCCTCTCTCTTCTGAGTGACTCTGTGGCTGTGATTGACAGCAGTGGGAGCCAATGTCTCAGCCAATGAGGAGGCAGAGTCTCCGGAGAGCCAAGACACTCCTGCACCTCGCTGGATCGAGAATCGAGATGGAGCTCAGGTAAGTATTGGTGGGGAGTGCATGAAGGTAAAAAACCTTGTGCCTTGGAAACCACTTAAAGGAATAGGGACTATAGACTATGTGGTTTGTAGTGTGCACACAACTGGAAATGTTGGGTAGATCATTAAGGACATTACAAGGCAAGGAGGCATAAAAACACAGTAAGAAATGCTTTAATGAAAGATAGGTTAAAAGGCCATTAAGTAGTGGATGTGTATGGATTATTATTATTTTTTGGTAGAATAAGTATATCATTTAGTGTCACTTTAAAGGCTTCCTTTAGGGATAAAGATGTGTGTCTTCTGTACTTTCACAAAAGCATTTTGTTTTATTTCATTTGAACACATAAAAGAAAGTTAGCTCATAATAAACCATAAATAACATTAGGCTTTAAAAATCTATGAACGTATTCCAGCATGTCTTTGCTAAAGGCATTTTGAAACCTCTGGTGAAATGCTTGATCAAATTAAATAAAACTTCTATGTTGTAAAGGTTCAAAAGTTACCGGTCTTTCAGAATTTAGACTTTTAGTTAGCTCTTAAGACAGACAAGGTCAGCTGGATCTGATTGATCCTGCATCTCATCTTGCTAAAGCTAAAACAAGATATGCATTTTTACAATCAGCCTGTCTGTGTTGTCTGCTAATTGCTTTCTTTTCATGCTTACCACTAGATGGCATTCCATGTCTGCTTCATGTATATACTATTAACGAGCATTAACACTACCTTGTGCTGGCAACACAATGACAAAACACAGCCTTGGTGCTTGGTGTCTGTAATAACTGTAACTGAAGAGCTACTATGTAACACATGTTTTTCCAGAAAAAGATTTAAGGTCTCAGCTCTCAATAACATCACCGGATGCTACCATAACAGTATTCTGCTGTGGATGAGGAAGCCAAGCATGTTCAGGAGAAAATTGTCCTTCCAACACTTGAATGGTTCAGTACACTTTAGCTTGACAATACTTAAACCCCACTTCCACAGTCTTCCTCAATGTCGGTTCCTCCAAAGACTGCTCATGCCCTGCCACTCACCTTCCCTGTGGTAGAAAGTACTGCAAATTGGCCTTTCCCTCTTTGACAAAAAATCACATCAGTATGGAATCACGATACATCAATTTTTTCTTGCTGTTACTTACAATTACTGTTTTTCTACTTCCTGGTTTCTTGATGCATTGGAGGTGTAACCCTGACCTCACAGCTGTGACGCTTCTGTCACAGATCAAGAGTTCTAGGAATAGCTCCAGAAAATAAAGTCACATTGATTCATCTGACTTTAGTGAAAATGTCCACCATGAGAAAAATAGGAAGAAATAGAAAAATAAAATATGCACTTTAACCACTTAAGCCCCGGACCATTTGGTAGCTAAAGGACCAGAGGTGAATTCAGAATTTTGCACTGCGCTGCTTTAACTGTAAATTGTGCGGACATGCAATGTTGTACCCAAACGAAATTTGCGTCCTTTTCTTCCCACAAATAGAGCTTTCTTTTAATGGTATTTGATTGCCTCTGCGATTTTTAATTTTTGCGATATAAACGGAAAAAGACCGAAAATTTTGAAAAAAAATGATATTTTCTAATTTTTGTTATAAGAAAAATCGAATAAACTCAATTTTAGTCATACATTTAGGCCAAAATGTATTCAGCCACATGTCTTTAGTAAAAAAAATGTCAATAAGCGTATATTTATCGGTTTGCGCAAAAGTTATAGCGTTTACAAACTAGGGTACATTTTCTGGAATTTACACAGCTTTTAATTTATGACTGCCTATCTCATTTCTTGAGGTGCTAAAATGACAGGGCAGTACAAAACCCCCCCAAATGACCCCATTTTAGAAAGTAGACACCCCAAGGAAATTGCTGAGAGGCATGTTGAGCCCATTGAATATTTTTTTTTTGTCCCAAGTGATTGAATAATGACAAAAAAAAAAAAATTACAAAAAGTTGTCACTAAATGATATATTGCTCACACATGGCATGCTTATATGTGGAATTGCACCCCAAAATACATTCTGCTGCTTCTCCTGAGTACGGGGATACCACATGTGTGGGACTTTTTAGGAGCCTAGCCACGTACGGGACCCCGGAAACCAAGCACCGCCTTCAGGATTTCTAAGGGCGCAAATTTTTGATTTCACTCCTCACTACCTATCACAGTTTTGAAGGCCATAAAATGCCAAAATAGCACAAAACCCCCCCAAATGACCCCATTTTAGAAAGTAGACACCCCAAGGAAATTGCTGAGAGGCCTGTTGAGCCCATTGAATATTTTTTTTTTGTCCCAAGTGATTGAATAATGACAAAAAAAAAAAAAATTACAAAAAGTTGTCACTAAATGATATATTGCTCACACATGCCATGGTTATATGTGGAATTGCACCCCAAAATACATTCTGCTGCTTCTCCTGAGTACGGGGATACCACATGTGTGGGACTTTTTAGGAGCCTAGCCACGTACGGGACCCCAGAAACCAAGCACCGCCTCCAGGATTTCTAAGGGCGCAAATTTTTGATTTCACTCCTCACTACCTATCACAGTTTTGAAGGCCATAAAATGCCAAAATAGCACAAAACCCCCCCAAATGACCCCATTTTGGAAAGTAGACACCCCAAGCTGTTTGCTGAGAGGCATGGTGAGTATTTTACAGCTCTCATTTGTTTTTGAAAATGAAGAAAGAACATTTTTTTTTTCTTTTTTTTTTCAATTTTCAAAACATTGTGACAAAAAGCGAGATCTGCAAAATACTCACAATACCTCTCAGCAAATAGCTTGGGGTGTCTACTTTCCAAAATGGGGTCATTTGGGGGTTTTTTGTGCCATCTGGGCATTCCATGGCCTCCGAAACTGTGATAGGCAGTGAGAAGTGAAATCAAAAATTGACACCCTTAGAAAGCCTGAAGGCGGTGCTTGGATTTTGGGGTCCCGTACGCGGCTAGGCTCCCAAAAAGTCTCACACATGTGGTATCCCCGTACTCAGCAGAAGCAACAGAATGTATTTTGGGGTGTAATTCCACATATGCCCATGGCATGTTTGAGCAATATATCATTTAGTGACAACTTTGTGCAAAAAAAAAAAAAAAAATTGTATTTTTTCCGCAACTTGTGTCAACATATAAAATATTCCATGGACTCGACATGCCTCTCAGTATATAGCTTGGGGTGTCTACTTTCCAAAATGGGGTCATTTGGGGGGGTTTTGAACTGTTCTGGCATTTTATACACAACATTAGGAAGCTTACATCCACTCTTCTAACCACTTGAAGACAAAGCCCTTTTTGACACTTTTTGTTTACATGAAAACATTTTTTTTTTGCAAGAAAATTATGTTGAACCCCCAAACATTATATATATTTTTAAAGCAAAGGCCCTACAGAATAAAATGGTGGGTGTTGCATTTTTTTTCTACACAGTATTTGCGCAGCGATTTTTCAAACGCATTTTTTTGGGAAAAAATACACTTTTTTTAATTTTAATGCACTAAAACACACTATATTGCCCAAAATGTTTGATGAAATAAAAAAGATGATCTTAGGCCGAGTACATAGATACCAAACACGACATGCTTTCAAATTTCGCACAAACGCGCATTGGCGACAAACTACATACATTTTTAAAAGCCTTTAAAAGCATTTACAGGTTACCCCGTTAGATTTACAGAGGAGGTCTTCGCGGTAATACCTCACATGCATGGTGCAATTGCTGTTTACATCTGACGCCAGACCGACGCTTGTGTTCGCCATTGGGCAAGAGCAGGGCAGGACAGGGGTGCTTTTTTTTTTTTTTTTTTTTTATTATTAATTTTGCTTTTTTATTTTATTTTTAAACTGTTGCTTCCATATTTATTTATTTTTATCACTTTTATTGTTATCTCAGGGAATGTAAATATCCCCTATGATAGCAATAGGTAATGACAGGTACTCTTTTTTGAAAAAACTGGGGTCTATTGGACCCTAGATCTTTCCTCTGCCCTCAAAGCATCTGACCACACCAAGATCGGTGTGATAAAATGCTTTCCCAATTTCCCAATGGCGCTTTTTATATCCGGGGGGGGACATTCCCTCCCACTGCTTGTAAAAGCAGTCCAGAGGCTAATTAGCCACTAGGATTGCTTTTACATGAAAGCCGGCCGCTGACTGAAAAGAATGATACCAAGATGATACCTAAACCCGCAGGCATCATTCTGGTATAAACATTCAAAATCCAGCAACATACCAGTACGTTGCTGGTCCTTGTTGGACATGTATTGTAATCTTTTTTTTCATGCAGCCTGTTGGCTGAACGAAAAAAAAAGATTGATCGGTGGGTATGCCCACCATTAGAATACCGCCCTTCATCCACCCACTTCTAATGATGGGCATACATGCACCATTTATATATGCCGAAGCATGGGGGCATCTTCTCGCAGAAGTTATGCCGCGTACACATGGTCAGACTTTTCCACGGGCAAGCCTCCGTCGGAATTTCGACCGTATGTACGCGGCATTAGGAGCAAAATCGCTCCTCCGCCCCTGCTGCCCCAATGCTTCGGCATATATGCTTTTTTTTTTTAACTGTGGTGGTGAAATCACCTCCTACAGCACTGGAGTCGCAGGGATCAGGCCTGTCTCTGCGAACGCTGCAGTTATGTGTGTTGTGTTTTGCAAGTGACAGTGATCGATCGATACTGCACTTCGGTGGCCTGGGCTGGACGGAGGGGCAAAACGCAGGTGCTAGCAGGTATCTGGGCTGATCCCACTAACAGTGCGTTTTTGGGAACCCTAAACTGCTGGGGACGCTAGTATAGATCTGATCAGATCAGATATTGAGCTGATCAGATACTATACCACTAAGGGGGGTGTATGCTTCACGTGTGGGTGTTAGCGCTACTGGCACTAACCTGACGCTGCCTGGGGTGTGACGCAGACCCCCTCTGACACTAAAACCTAATTGATATCACCCGCCGGGCGATCAGGGGGTTAAACCTTTATTGGGTTATATACGGCGGGTGCCCTGACACTATAAAAAGCAAACTAACTAACCAGCGTCACCCGTAACACTTATATGATGATCACTGGTGAAAGGGTTAACTAGGGGCAATTAGGGGGTTAAAACCTTTATTAGGTAATATATGGGGGTACCTGACACTATATAAAAACCTGACGGCGAACCTAAAAAAAAAATTACTGGCTACCTATCGGCATCACCGACACTAAGACAACGATCATAAAAACGATTGCTTAGCGACAGTGGTGATAGGGGGTGAAAGGGTTACCTGGGGGGCGATCAGGGGGTTAAACCTTTATTAGATAATATATGGGGGTACCTGACGCTATAAAAACCTGCGGCGAACCTAAAAAAAAATACTGGCTACCGATCAGCATCACCGACGCTAAGACATCGATCAGAAAAATGATCGCATAGTGACGGCGGTGCTAGGGGGTGAAAGGGTTACCTGGGGGGTGATCAAGGGGGTTACACCTTTATTAGGTAATATATGGGGGTACCCGACGCTATAAAAACCTGCGGCGAACCTAAAAAAAATTACTGGCTACCGATCAGCATCGCCGACGCTAAGACATCGATCAGAAAAATTATCGCTTAGTGACAGTGGTGATAGGGGGTGAAAGGGTTACCTGGGGGGGCGATCAAGGGGGTTAAACCTTTATTAGGTAATATATGGGGGTACCCGACGCTATAAAAACCTGCGGCGAACCTAAAAAAAATTACTGGCTACCGATCAGCATCACCGACGCTAAGACATCGATCAGAAAAATGATTGCTTAGTGACGGCGGTGCTAGGGGGTGAAAGGGTTATCTGGGGGGTGATCAGGGGGTTAAACCTTTATTAGGGGGGGTTAGGGGGCTACACTGGACCTAAAACTAAATGTAGTGACACTTTTACAGTCACAAATGTCACTGATTGCAGTGATCACTAAATAAATGGTCACTGCAATCAGTGACACTGTGACTGGGGGCTGGGGGGGGGCTGGGGGGTGATCTGGGGGTGTCTGGGGGGCGATTTATGTGCCTATGTGTCCTGGTGTCAGTGTGCTGTTTTGTGTACTAACCTGCATCTTCTCCTGTATGGCGCTCGGTATATGTGAGCGCCCCAGGAGAGATGACATCACTTCCTCCTTCCTGGCAGGCAGGGGAAGCTCTCTCATTCGCCGGGAGCGATCGAGAGGGGGTGGCCGGAATCGAACGGCCGTCCTCTCATGCCGGATCGCTCCCGAAGGTAAAACGACCACCCACTGTAAAGAAGGGGGGTCCGATCGGACCCCCCAACTATACAAAGGCAATCACGTATATGTACGTGATTCTGCCTGTCGGTGCCATTCTGCTGACGTATATTTACAGTGGGCGGTCTTTAAGTGGTTAAATACAGCCCAAGCTGAGAAGTGCAAAATGCAAGATGCCAGATATTATTGTAGCGCCCCTTTACTTTTCAGGGCTGCTATGTACTTAAATGTAGGGGTTGGTCTGAGCTAGTAGCCAGGCTCAGACCACTTTGATTTGTTAGTACTCGCTTCTGCCTATGTGATGTAGCCTGATGTGCAGTTCCCTGTGGCCTGTAGGTGGCACTGCCATATCAGGTCAGGGTTGAACCGTGGGTGACATTGCTATGCCTTAGGGCGGTGATGGCGAACCTTTGCACCCCAGATGTTTTGGAACTACATTTCCCATGATGCTCAACAACACTGCAGAGTGCAAGAGATATCATTGGAAATGCAGTTCCAAAACATCTGGGGTGCCAAGGTTCGCCGTCACTGCCTTAGGGTGTCCTCTCTCGGCAGCGGTGTGGTGGGCGTGGTTGGCCTGCTGTGCATGCTGGGAGAGGATACATAAGGGGCAAATGCCATTCTTTTGGGGTGGAAGTCAGGAATCTCCAGGCCAGGGGTGCGTGCGTGCATCGGTCTCAGGCACCTTTAGCCTGGGGCTGCAACTCCACTAGTAGGCCCAGCACCTTTAGCTGGGGCCTACCTCCAAAAGAAGAATCCCAGGGTGCCCGGGAAAGGGTGGACCCACTCTAAGAAGAGGAGACCGGGGGGAGGACCTTTCTGATGGACCGGTGAAAGTTCATGGTGAAAGAGAGGCCTGGTTACCTTCTGGAGGGATTCAAAGATCCATCACAGGCCTTGCAACGTGCTATCGCTGGCACCTGTCCTTGTGTTGCAACAGCTGAGAAGTTTGGGACTTAAAGATTCTGTGGCAGAGGATCTCCCGATCGTATCTCTAGGAAACCTAAAGTGAACGTTCGAGCATCACTCCGGCTATCCGGGTGAGCTAAACTTACTTGGGATCGCGTAGCGACTACCGTACCAGTTTGTGCCTGGACCTATCTCCCAAACCTTACTGTCCTTTCTCTCATCCACCTTTTCTGTCTGCTGAACTTGAACTTGCTTATCAAAATAAACTCAGCGTTGGAGTTAAAGTGGTGTGGACATTGGCCTTCCTGTCGAAAAATAGAGACTTGTCCCTATACTCTAGGAGATGAGAACCAGTCTGCTGGGAAACCTTGCTACAGGACCAAAAATTGTTAACACCGCTCAACCTCCTCAAACAGGAGGGTACGGGCATATAGCGTGGTGTGCCTTGACCTGCAAGTGAGCCGAAGGCAAGAAAAGGTCTGTGTGCTACAGTATGTAAAGTATATATGAGCTCTTATATTTATAATAGATCTGTTGATTGTTGTCTACATAGGTTTTAGTCTGGTGTTTTATGTTAGATATCTTAAAAACTATACTCATTGTGACCAATTTCAGCATTACTTATGTTGTGGAAAATTTTATTAATGTATGTTGTCAGATGTCCCCCAGTGCCGGTTTTGCTGTAATGCGCTCATGTGAGCGTATTCACACATACAGACGTTGGTGGAAGACCAGTGGCGTGCAAATCTTCCTGTGGACACAGCGATGTTTGCTCTTCTAGGGATGTTTGTTTTATGCCTTGCCGAGGGACTGGCCACTTCTTGGTGTTGGCATTAAATGACTCCGAGCGGACAGATCTGCGTCCACGAGAACTATAGCATAACTATACAACAATTGTGGCATATTGAGCCATAATTTTCGTATGGTTCCCATCATTGGAAGCAGTGCACATCACTGCTAGTCTATTTGAAGGTATACATGTCTGTGATTGGTTCTTTTGTTGTATTCATGTATTGTATTAACTGTATTTAACATATCCTTATATGATCATCTTCTGGGTGGAGCTCACACCCTGTGAGCTCACTTCCTATGGAGGAGGTCACATGCTGTGACATCACTTCCGGCTGGGATTTTAATAAAAGATCGAGAGAGGCGGCTCCTGGGGAGCGTTTGCTGGGATGCTGAGATGAACCTAACAGTGTGGTGGTGCTTTTTGATTTGAATGAATGAGAATCGAATGGAAGGTGAGTGAATTTTAGCTTAAGATGCATTATATCATTGAGATGAAATGTGTTACTATTAGAGACACGATATCTGGCTGTGTGCTCTGCATACAGCCTGATTTCGCTGACATGTGGCAGGCCAGGACTTTAGGAGCAACTATGGCCTTCATAGCATCAGTTCGAGATGAAGGGGAGTATGGCTGCACGTTCTGATGCGTAGGGAGGTTATGCTTTGCAAAAGAACAAAATTTTCGTCTTTTTAAAATAACGCTGGAAGTTTGATCATATGCCTGTGAATTTGTGTGTGGGTGCCTGTGTGTGGGTGCCTGTGTGTGGGTGCCTGTGTGTCGATGTCTGTGAATCCGATCGTATGTGTATGTGTGATTTTGATTGTGTGCCTGGGTGTGCCTGCGTGTGCCTGTGTGAATGCTGATGGAGACTGTGTGTATTTGGATTGTTTGTCTGATGCAGGACACGTGTCCCCATGAGTGAGATTAAAGTTTTGTAGAGAGAGCTGTTTGGAAAAGTGACCTTTGTGCGATGTATTGAGCAGCTTGTAGAGCCAGTCATGGCTGCTGCATTGTTCAAGATGGCTGCTGCCATGGGCTTTAGTGGGGGAGACCAGTGTTGGAGGGTTTCTGTGTATCTGTTGACTTTCCAATTTTCAGAACAAAGTTGTGTGTAGTGTTTGTGATCTATATGAAAAATAGAAATGGATAGATTGTGATTTTTTTCCTTTTTGAATGTGCTGTTTAGTTGGCCAAAGGGTCAGAGTTGAAGTAGCCTAAAGTGTGTGTCTATGGTTAAGTGTGAATCTCAATTGTGTAGTCAGTCTTTGTGGAGAAAAACATTTTTGGTTTTCTAGTGAAGAGATCCTGGTTTTGGCGGGAAAAACTGCATGTGCCGGCCATCTTTCTGCTGTTCCTGTTTGCCTTGTGCATTGCCAGCACCCATGGTTTCCTGATTGTTGAAGTCCATTGGTGACCCCTCTTGGAGGTTGCGTATCGGGGTGACACATTTTCTATTGTCCCATCTCTTTTCCTGAGACAAAGTTTCAAACAGATCGTGATCCCCGATGTCTGATGAAGAGTCCAACTCCGAGGAGTCCCACTCCTCGGCAGGTATATAAGTGCGGGTAGCTACAGTCAATTTGTCCCCAGCCTCCTAACCGGTTCCTGACGTGGACTTCCTGGAGACTTCACCGCTCACGAGGTCCGGTTCCGGCAGGCGCTGATGTAGGCCGTGTCTGTGGCCGCGGGAGGCCTTAACGTAGCCCACCTTCCATTTCGCAGGCGGGATGGAAGCACAGGTGGTGGCGGTGGCAGTGTCCGCTGCGATATCCATGGATGGCTCTGAAGCGACAGTAGCTTCTACTCCGGATCCACCTGTCGCAGCAGTGGCAGTGCGCATGGGCTGGATGGCTGTGGTGAAGGTGACTTCCTCCGAAGTAACGTGCCTGTTATCCAGTCCACCCGATAAGCGCGGGGTGGCACAGTGGGCTGGTCCACCTCAAACAGGTACTCCCTGCAGGATGCACAGCGGCCGAACGGGCGCAATTGTATAGCCAGTCCATCGCATCCAGGGCAGAGCATGCCCAAGGCCTCCACATCTTGACTGGTATAAAGAGTGAAGTGTCCCCGGGGCTTCAGTCAGATCCCCGTATCTGTAAGAGGGGCTCCGGATTGCATAGCACCCACGGTATTTGCCATGGATGACATCCTGGGTCCCGATATGACTGGCACCCAGGAGAAAGAGGACATGTTGCTCGCTGAACTCTCCACTCGGTCAGGCAACCTTTGGTCCTTGCGCCAAACACTCTCACGTATTCCACGCAGGTGGCGGGAACTCCTCTCAGTTTAGTTCTTTTTGCACGTAGTTCGTGGGCTTTCTTCTTTCTGGCTCCACTCATGAACTACGCAGCTAGCAAAGTGATCTGTACCCCTTGACCCCTTCTTCTCTCATTCAAAGCACAGTCCAACACTTTCTCAATGGCAGACTTTCCAAAAAGCATAAAAACAGTAATCCGGTTGTCAGAGGCAACAGCAAATATCCCAGACGAGCCCCCTCGTGTAGCACTACCCCCGTAGGAGCTGCTGGTTTGTTTTTGGGTTTGCACGTTACCTCTTTAGCTTTGTTGTCAGGGTTGGAAATGCAATGTCCACACAAAAGTAAAACCTTCAACAGTCAGGCTTTATTCTTTTCTTTTGCATTATAACTTGAGAAAAAGTAGAAGGTAGGAGAAGAATAGGGGAAGGTTCAGGCACGTGGTACAGAATGCACAAATTAGTTCAAAGTTCTCATCAATCATTCACCACTCTCCCAGTAGAGTGGGTATTGCTCACCCGGATAGTCCCCTCTCACATGGCCTAGCAGCCGGGGTGATGCACGAACCAGTGACAAGACAGCCTCTGCCACAGACTGCTGAAGATGGAGTCGGTTGCTCGGGTCTCCCGGTGGGAGGGGAGAGCCTGCATGAGCTGTGGAAGGTGGTTGGGGGGAGGATACTCCTTCCCACTGTTTGTAACAGCTATCGAGCAGCTAGTTAGCCTCTCTAATTGCTCTTACAAGGGAGCGGACTGCTGGCTTTGTACCGGGATCCAGGCATCATCCCAGTAGAAAAACTTGAAGTTAAGCAACTTACCTGTACGTAGATTGGCGGCAAGTGGATTTATTTTTCAAACCCTCTGACAAAGGGGGTATTGTTGTACTCATGGACTGTTCAGGCTATGAACGTATGTCCTTTCAAGTTTTTTATATATACTGAGTGGTATAGACCCATTTCAAAAACTTGTGTTGAATGCTTTATAGGGGAATATAGGAGCTTAATAGGCCAAGCTTATCAACAAAGTATCATTACTAAAGATACCTGGCAATTTCTGAACATAAAACTGCCCAAAATTCCAACCTTCTATGCATTACAGGAAGGTACATAAGAACTTTAACACGCCCTATAGTCGCATCAAAATGGTAAACATATCCGAGTTATCACGTTCAAGCCCTATTCTCTTATTTGAAAGATGCAATAAATCTTTTGAAAATTATTGATGGCCTCCATGTCCCATCCGATGCATGGTTGGTGGTGATTGATGGTAAATCTTTATACAATTCAATTCCCCATGAGAAAGGATTGTCAATGGTCCGTAGACATCTTGCAGAAAGAGGCCAGACTTTTCTAGAGTATAATCAATTTGTGCTAAGTCTGTCAAATTTCATCTTGACGGGTAATGTGCTTATGTACAAGCGCTTCCACTACCTTCAGGTGCAGGGGGTCGCTATGGGGATGCGCTGTGTGCCCACATATGCATATCTGTACCGGGGGGGGGGGGGGATGGGAGTGCGATCTGTTTTCCCGTGAAGACTTATTGAGTAGTTTAAATCACATAATACATTGGGGTGGTACACAAGAATAATTGCATGCATTTATGGACCTTCTGAGCCAGAATACCTTTAGTTTAAAATGTACTATTAGTTGCCACCAACAACACGTCACCTTTCTAGAAATAGAGGTTTTCGTTACCCAGAGGGGGTTCACAGGGGTCTATGTTATACAGAAAGCCATCAGCAGGAAATACAGTCCTCCGAGCGACTGGTTCGCATTTCCAAACGTTAGTGTCAAGTATACCATACAGTCAGTATCTGCATATCTGTAGAAACTGTAGCCGAGATAAGGACTTTGAAAGGGTAGCAAAAAATCTTCAAATGCGATTGTTGTATAGGGGTTACAACCGTACCACTCCTGAAAAAAAAAACTTTTACCGTGAGACAGCAAGAAAGAACATCTTTAGGTGATCGGTCAAAACCTGAAAATCAATCGGTGCGCCTGATCACCAAATTTTCCAAAGAGCATAAGCACTGTAAATATAGGCCTTTAGTTACGGCAGATCCAACTATATGCAAATACTGTATATCAAATCTCATACTGAAATAACATTCTGTAGGTCTTGGTCGATTTTATATTACAGGGGCTGGAGGCAATTCTGCCAGATGGAAAAATCTTTAAGCCCAATCAAAAGGTTACATGTCAAATCCAGTGGCGGTCTATCCAAAATGTATCTGTGGGTCTTTCTATATTGGAAAGACCAAGCAACCCTTTAATCAAAGCATTAGGGACCATGTGCCATTTATTTCCAAAAATAAAATGGAAACCCCCATAAGCCATCATGTAGGTGTAGCGTCCTCACCCCTCTCACCCCTTCTTATTCACGGCTTGTCTGTCTTGTCTAGGGGTTAACACTGGTGGGAGGGATGAGATACACCACGGCCCATGTCCTCCCAGGTGTAGAGGTGAAGGCCAGAACTATCAGGCTTGTGTATGTGTCCCAGAGTCCAATCCTTTCCTCGGATTGACTCCACTTTGCTCCTAGTAACCATAGTTCCACACACTGAATGGGTCCAACTCGTTTTTATTCTTCTCAATAAACAGTCAAACAGCACAGACAGGTTGGGACCCATGTAACACTTCAGTATTCGTTGGGAGTAGGCCAAGGCACAATTCTTCTAGATAAAGCTAACCACTGTAGTATCACCAGTGGCGAATAGTCACTGCCACTGACTATATGAGGTAGAACCTGAATTACCTTCGCTAGCACAGCCCCTGTCAGGGGAAGGCAATCCGTCCAAGGGAGTCACCGGAGGCCTCTCTGTCACCAGCAATGCTGCGCCGGACTCTCCAGAGAAGTTCCGCTCACCAGTCTTCTCGACCTCAGACACGGGCACCCAAGGAGTTAGGGCCCCCTCGGATTCCTCCACCCTCGCGGAACTCAGTCGAAGGTACTGAGCTCCAGGCTTCCGCCATAGTACCTCACCCCAGGCTAAAGGTGCCTAAGATGGACTCCATCTCTCACTCCTGCCAGGTCAAGGGCACCTGGGCCCGGAACTCCGGAACGCCAGCACCCAAGCTGAAGGTGCCTGGGTGCGGCTGCGTCCTCCGACTCTGAACCCAAGGTCAGGGCGTCCGCCCCTTTTATCCCCTCGCCTTTTGCGTCACAGCAGGTTCCCCGCCCTGCTGTACCTGCGCCACGAAAGGACAAAAAGGCAGATGTCTTGCGGTGAGTGTTCAACCTCGGCCCATGGCGATGACGCCACCTGCAGGCCACAGGGAACCTCACACCACCAGAGTCCTCCAAGAACCACAAAAGGCCTCAGATTCCCTGACAATCAATGCATCTGGGTTACACCACCACCCAGATGCTTTCCCAAAAATCAAACACCCGCTACACTCTCCCCCTGGTGATTTGACACTGGTCCCCAGTGTCTGGTGCAAACCCATGTCCCCAGAAAATGGTGACATAAATTCGGCCCAGAGACCAAACTCAACAATTTTACCATGAATTGTGCCAAGACCTAAAATGGGAAAGAAACAGGTATATAACACAATTAACTTTGCAATAAAATACTCTAAATATTTCACATATTAACATTTCACCCTCCCCCTAGCTATTTAAGGACCACCCCATTCTCAGCAGCCTTGACAGACGAGTCTCCTGCAGAGGGAAGAGAAAGAAAACACACATCCTAACATAACATATGTGTCTGCTTGGAACGAATGGGTCTATCCAAGAAGAAACCCATTCATTCCAATGAGTGTTGCATAGTGTACAAAAAAAACAAACTATCGTTGCGCAACACTGCCACCTGGTGACAATGCCGCAGTAAAGACACTTATCAGCTCCAGATGAACTTCTGCTCTTCTGTGCGGTGACCCTGCTCTGGCTAAACCCCAAAGTCACTGATTTCTCTTTTCTTTTTTTTTCTGGCTGGGAGAAGAAAAAAGGAGAACCAAAATAACAACAGCTCCCATTTCTCCAAAGAGTAAAAAACGTGCCAAAGGAAAAAAATAGAGCAAAGTTCCAGTCATCTAGTAGCAATGGAAAAAAAAAAATGAAAAGGAGTCTCTTACTCCTACAAATAGAACTTGGGATCTGGCAAACACAAAGGCTTCAAGTGTTGGTCAAAAGCTTCCACATGGTACTCAATGCTCCCTCCATCCTTCTGACAAATTACCACTTTGTCCGCATAGATATGCCTTCCTACCATCCACTCTGCCTTACAGTCCTTGAACTTTCTGGTGACTGTAGGTGAGCATGCGAGGTATTGGCGTGCATGAGGTACTTTCAAGCTTAGTCCAGATAAAATCATTGTACCATCGCTGCCGAAAAACTTCCACCTCGTAGAGCAACTCTCGGGGTAGATATGGGTATTCCCACCCATATTCTCGGGCAACTTTCTGGCAAAAGAGACGCTGCAGCCTAGCCAAAGATGGCATTGTAGCACGATCTCCTGCTCCAGGTAACACAATGGACTCCGGATGGTGAGGTACACTCTCCACCTCTGTAGATTTAGGCTTAGGAGCCCACAGTGACGCCCGTTGCACTCCCGCAACAGGAGCAGGTGAAACACTTGATGGCTCAAGAAGTGGGATCACAGATAGGGAACCAGATTCCTTCCTTGGCTCCGAGGCCTCCACCCAGGGTGTACTATCCCCAATGGACATAGGTGGGTCCCTTAAGACACGGGACGCGGGTAGCTTCATCTTGTCCCATCCCTTCTTGTGAAAGATCTCATCCATCTCCCCATCATCACCAGCATTTGATAGCGACTCCAGGTCGGAGGTGTCATAACACTCTGCGGGCAGGTAATTCCCGGTACTCACAGAATCACCCCCTCGGTGAGCTCCACCGACTCTGGGCTCCCGACACCTCCAACCACACACACAGTCCCGTCCCCTGGCTCACCTGGGCCTCTTGAAGAACAGGGACGTCAAGGGCTCTTCCCTCCGGATCCATCCAGGCCAGGCAAGCGACGGGGCGAAGCTCTTCCCCGACCACAGGATGCCATCAGCAGGCCAACTTTCCTCTTCGGTGGTGGGAGCAGGGAGCTTGTGGTGACCGAGGCAGCATCCTCGGATTTCTCTCTCTTGATCTCCGTTTGGGCTGTCACGCCGCCCTGGTCAGCGCGCACGGGAAAAGCATAGGCATCGATCTCTCCCTCCGGAGTGGCAGTCCCTGTGAGGTAGTTTAGGTGGAAGGCGCACAGCCTTTCTGTGGATGGCTCCACCTCAAAAAGAAACTCTTTGCAGACCTCACATCGCCCGAACGGCTTCAGCTGGACCACCAGTCCCGAACAGCCGGGACAGATCACACCGAGGGCCTCTATGTCTCTGCAGGTATACAGAGCCAACCGTCCTCGGGGCCTTAGTCTTATTCCCGTATCCGTAATCTGGGCAGCAAAGGAAGTCATCTCGGTGACCGAAGAAGCAGGAATCCACGGGGTACTTGAAGTCATCCTGACTGTTTGCTGCTCCAATGCGCACTGACCACTTCGCGCCGGAATCTCCACGTGTGTCCTTCCACATGGCCAGACTCCTCCCACACTCTGCATTTGTTTGCAGGCTTTCTCTTCTCCCTGCCCATGAACTGCACAGCTATGGTTTGCCTCGTGGCGCGTTGGCCAATATGGCTGACCTACTCGAAACTCCTCCGGGCAGCAAAGTTCAAATTCAGACACCATACACATCCCGGACACGATGCCCCCACGTGTAGCGCCCTCACCCCTCTCACTCCTTCTTATTCACGGCTTGTCTGTCTCGTCTAGGGGTTAACACTGGGGTGAGGGATGAGATACACCATGGCCCATGTCCTCCCAGGTGTAGAGGTGAAGGCCAGAACTATCGGGCTTGTGTATGTGTCCCAGAGTCCAATCCTTTCCTCGGATTGACTCCCCTTTGCTCCTAGTAACCAGATTTCCACACACTGAATGGGTCCAACTCGTATTTATTCTTCTCAATAAACAGTCAAACAGCACAGACAGGTTGAAACCCATGTAACACTTCAGTATTCGTAGGGAGTAGGCCAAGGCACAATTCTTCTAGATAAAGCTAACCACTGTAGTATCACCAGTGGCGAATACTATAGTCACTGCCACTGACTATATGAGGTAGAACCTGAATTACCTTCGCTAGCACAGCCCCTGTCAGGGGAAGGCAATCCATCCAAGGGAGTCACCAGAGGCCTCTCTGTCACCAGCAATGCTGCGCCGGACTCTCCAGAGAAGTTCCGCTCACCAGTCTTCTCGACCTCAGACACGGGCACCCAAGGAGTTAGGGCCCCCTCGGATTCCTCCACCCTCGCGGAACTCAGTCAAAGGTACTGAGCTCCAGGCTTCTGCCATAGTACCTCACCCCAGGCTAAAGGTGCCTGAGATGGACTCCATCTCTCGCTCCGGCCAGGTCAAGGGCACCTGGGCCCGGAACTCCGGAACGCCAGCACCCAAGCTGAAGGTGCCTGGGTGCGGCTGCGTCCTCCGACTCTGAACCCAAGGTCAGGGCGTCCGCCCCTTTTATCCCCTCGCCTTTCGCGTCACAGCAGGTTCCCCGCCCTGCTGTACCTGCGCCAGGAAAGGACAAAAAGGAAGCAGTCTTGCGGTGAGTGTTCAACCTCGGCCCATGTCGATAACGCCACCTGCAGGCCACAGGGAACCTCACACCACCAGAATCCTCCAAGAACTACAAAAGGCCTCAGATTCCCTGACAATCAATGCATCTGGGTTACACCACCACCCAGATGCTTTCCCAAAAATCAAACACCCGCTACACTGGCAATCAGATTCTTGGCTCTTGAACACATCCCTATGCACGAGCAGAGTATAGATATGGACAAAAGTCTGCTCTAATGAGAAACCAGATCGATTTTTTCACTACAATATACAAAACATCTTGGCCTGAACGAATCCATCAGCTATAAGCCTTATCTTTAATGGCTATTGATCCCTAGGAAACCTGGGCTGGAAGCCGTAGTAAATCAGTCATTTGGGGTTGACCCATACAATGTAATTGATTGTTGTAGGATTAATTTTGACTTTGTAATATTTTTTATTACATTTGTGAATTAAATTTTATATTTAATTTGAGTTTGTATAGGAACTGTATCTGCCTTTGCCAGGAGAGATTCCATTAAGATCACTACATGTTGTATAGGGTTCCCCATTGGGCACCCATTTGGGTGAGTTTTGATGGCTGTACGGATGCCCGTGGCATTATTCCCTCACTTTTCCCCTCTTGCTCTTCTTACATCACTGTGGGGTCCAGGGAGTTTGTTGCTGTGGGGATTCCCTCTGTGTCGATGTACCTTTAAGTGTCACCCCCAGTGTGGTGTGGTTGGTGTGTCTCTCATTCCTCAATTATGGATGTGGAGACACTGCCCTGCACCTTCTATCCCATGTGGAGATGTGGCACTTTCCTCCTTTCCTCGCCTGGGTTTGATTTCCTTGACAGCCTGGCTACTTGAGGCGTGCGCTTGCCCAGTAAGGTGCGGCGGTGTGGTGGGACCCTGCACATGTCCACAAGGCACTTATTGCGCCCTGTGTATGACGTCACATATGACGGGCGGGAGGGACATAAAAGGCAGCATCCCCTGTGGCCATTTTGCCAGAAACACAAGGACGCCAGGGATGGCTACCACACTAAAGATATGTAAGCTGCTAATATATTATCTACAACAAGAATCCTTATTATTGGGCACTGGTTGTGTCTTGATTTTTTAATACTTTAACCCCTTCAGCCCCGGAAGATTTTACCCTCTTCCTGACCAGAGCATTCTTTGCAATTCGGCACTGTGTCGCTTTAGCTGACAATTGCGCGGTCGCGCGACGTTGTACCCAAACAAAATTGACGCTGCTTTTTCCCACAATTAGAGCTTTCTTTTGGTGGTATTTGATCACCTCTGCGGTTTTCATTTTTTTGCGCTCTAAACAAAAAGAGTGTCAATTTTGAAAAGAAAAGCAATATTTTTAACTTTTTGCTATCATAAATATCCCCCAAAAATATATTAAAAAACTAAATTTTTCCTCAGTTTAGGCCGATATGTATTCTTCTACATATTTTTGGTAAAAAAATCGCAATAAGCCTATATTGATTGGTTTGCGCAAAAGTTATAGTTTTTTTTTACTAGTAATGGCGGCGATCTGCGATTTTTATCGGGACTGCGACATTATAGCGGACACATCGGACACTTTTGACACTATTTTGGGACCATTGTCATTTATACAGCGATCAGAGCTACAAATAGCTATTAATTGCTGTATAAATGACACTGGCAGGGAAGGGGTTAAACACTAGGGGTGATCAAGGGGTTAAGTGTGTCCTAGGGAGTGATTCTAACTGTGGGGGGTGGTCTCAATAGAACATGACAATCACTTCTCCCGATGACAGTGAGCAGTAGATCCCTGTCATGTTGCTAGGCAGAACAGGGAAATGCCTTGTTTACATAGGCATCTCCCCGTTCTGCCTCTCCTCGCCGCAATCACAGGCCGTCGGCGAACATTGAGTTTGCGGGACCCGCGGGCACGCTCACACGGCACGCGCGCCCGCTAGGCGGCAAATTTAAAGGGACCTACAGGTACGCCCATCTGCCTGCCCCTGCCATTCTGACGACGTAAATCGGTGTGCGGCAGTCGGCAAGGGGTTAAGGCACTTTCCCTTGGGGCCAGCTCTCCTTATAAAAGAGTGTAACTAAAAAATGTATCCTATCTATAAATATGGTGGAATATGTTTTAAATATACCCCATTTGATCTTTACTGTGCCCTGCAATTTTACAGTTTAAATAGTAGGTAATCATTTAATAGCATACTCGGAGCTCATTATTGGTTATGTTCATTTATTTACAGCTACAGTATGCCCTTTTGACCGATGTTGGTGGGGTAATCTGGCACACTGCAGTGTTTTTATTAAATATTAAAATCTTGTAAGTATGGGCAATTTTGAATATGTATGAGATACTGTTCACCACTTATGGAATTTAGTTGTGGGATCTATTTTTTTATTTGTTTTAGTTGGTTCTTGTTCAGCCCCTCCTGGGGCCCACCAGTTATTACCTTGGGCCCTTGGTTGGATGTTTAAATAAAATGTGGCAGAATCTGAAGTGCACTTTCATAATTTTTTAAGATAGGAGCTAATTGGGTTCTGGGTAAGAGCACATGTGTTCCCCTAGGATGAGTTTTATCATTCTATTCAGGGGTCAAGTCCTGATAAAGTGTGAGAACTCACCCGAGATCCCCCCCACCTTTAAAATAAAATAGTGTGTTCCCATGCATTCCTGCAGGACTCGAGCCCTGCCCCCACAGCACTGTTCTTCTCTGCTCCCTTCACCCCCCACAGCAATGTCCTCCTTTGCCCCTTTACCCCCCCTAGTAATTTAGTAATGTCCACCTCTGCCCCCTTCACCTCCCCCCCCTCCAGTAACATCCTCTGCCCACTTCACCCCCCCACAGTAATGTCCTCCTCTGCCCAATTCACCCCCCCACCACAGTAATGTCCTTCCCTGCCATAAACAACTAAACAAGCAAAGTTCAGTCTAAAACTGTGTTTGGACTGAATGGGGGCTCATCCACAGTCTTAGATAAGTATCCTTTTTATGACTAAAATAGAATGCAGTAAAGATAACCTTCCCCTATTAATTTTGAGACTATAAGCTGTCCATTAGCTGTTGTTATTCTGTCTTGCTTTGATCAAGCTGAGTGGAGACATATTTATCATTGATCGAAAGACTTTTAACTCCAGAGTCAATGCGGCAGGTAAAAAATTGTGAGGCGCTGTCTTTGGAAAAAAAGGTATACTTAGTAACCAAAGTGCTTTTGTTAAAGTGTGTTATTTGTTTTAACCGCTTGAGTCCCAGCTGCCATTAAGCAACAGAAGTTCAAGAGATGAACGTATTAGCTCTTGGGCTAGGCACTGGATGCCAGATGTCACAGATATATAGCAATTCCAGGGTTAGTGCTGGGACAGTCCCACAAAAGCTTCTGAGATTGGCTGCCATTCTAAAATGGTACTGGGACAAATATCTGCTATTCCAGTGCTATTTTAAAATGTCACGTAACAAAGTGGAAGTGCAGTGCTGAGAAACCATCTCTGGGTAAAACGAGACCATAAAGTGTTCACGTATATCTCACACAATTAATGAAAATATGTAAAAAAACGCAATTGAATATGTCCACAATAATAATGGAATGTGTATACAGAGAATGAATGTGAAGTCCAGAAGTAAAGTAACCAAACGTGTGATAAGTTCAGATACATAAATTTAATCCTCATAACATCCTCTTGATATCAAAGATGAAGATAGACGTGAAGAAGGTTGCAATTAGAATATCCACCACCAATTGGATAAAGGCTTACTGGAAAGCTTGCACCCTAAAGGGCATATGCCCGATGAGTCAAAAAAGCTTGTGGTGACGTACACCAAGGGATGAGGGCATCAATGTAGGCGACCTCTGGCTTGGAAGTCAGGCGTTCCCACGATTCCTCTGATGGCTCTCAAGGGCAGTGACCCCCAGGGTAGACACTCAGAGCGGGATGGATGAATTCTCCCATGCATATGCATCCCATATGTATAATTAGGAAGGAGAACAAAGTGCCACATAGTGTAATTCCGTTAAATAAAAGGGGTATTTATTATAAATAGGAACACACATTAAAGAAGGTAAAAAGCGTTTTGGTACAAATGTAATGGCAGCAGTGGAGCCCGTCTGATGGGTTTCACCTAACAAGACATCATCTGGGGTGCCAGCCTGCTGTAGCCATTGCGGTTAGAGTAGTTTGACCCCAATAATGAGATACAGACCCGTGGTGTGTCCTCAATAGTGGATGTATATTATCATGGTCATTTCCTGTATCAACAAGATGGCGCCGCTGCGTGCGTTTCAAGCCTCACTATGGAAAGTGGGTCACTTCCTGTCACAGCAAGATGGCGCAGGAGTGTGCGTGCCAAGCCTCACTCTGAAGAGTGGGTGATTGACACAGCGTCTGTGTCATCCGCTCAGCGCCATATTGGAAATATAAACCTAGCCTCATTATCAGATGCTGAAAATGCGGATCAAGCCTTGTTTTCAAATTCTAACCATCCGTGTGAGACAGCTCTGAACGCAACGGGTCTATGCTCACTTATGCAGCGAGTACCATACAACCCATCACCGCGCTGTCAATCTCAAAGGGTGTGAATAGCCATAGGTATAGCCCTGTTTAAATGGATACCAAGAAGGGACCTATGTCAGCAACATCATAAATTGGAGGCCGGTTAACATGTAAAAGATGGTAATTCCTCGCTGCATTAAGAGGAAGGAATTAAAATATAGTAAATGAAATAGTGAAAAAATATAGATAAATTATGAAAAAAAGTTGAAAATGCTAAAAAATATATATTAACTTTCTGACAATCACATCGGGGCTAACAATCGGATGGGGTCAAGAAATATCAATATATAGCAAATAATCATGGACAATACAGACCATAATAGCAAAAGTTAAAAATAAAAGTTAAAATTGTGTAAATAGTATACAACACCCAGACATTTTTGAAATATTTATTGAAGTTTAGGCCTTATTAATAAAGGCATTAATGTCCCACTCCACATTCATACCAAATGGGGAGTGGGACTGTAATTCGTCATGCCCCTCCCCTCCAAGGGGGAATATACCTATCAATAACTAAAAACTCTCTGCCCTTAGGATCTCGGTTGTGGTACTGTCTATAGTGTCTAGGTACGCTATGCTTAGTATCACCACTCTTGATTAAGACAATATGTTCATTGACTCTGATTGTGAATCTACGAACAGTTTGTCTGACTGGCTTTTGCAGTTTACTTTGTCGCTTTTCTAAATTCTTTCTAGCTTTCCAGAAGTTCTTGCCTTTTTGCACATAAAACATTCACGTGATTTATATTGCATATACACTTTTCTATTGTCAGGGCCGTCTTTAATATTGATTGGACCCTTGGCAAACATTTTCTTGGGATCCCCCCCTACCCATGCAAATTTTCTCTCCACCCCAACATTCCAAAAAACAAACATAATAGGGGTGTCCAGGATGATTGGGGGGAGAGATAGGGGAGTCCAGTATGATGGGGGGGGGATAGGGGAGTCCATAATTATTGGGGAGGGGGAGATAGGGGAGTCCAGGATGATGGAGGATAGGGGAGTCCAAGATGATTGGGGGGGAGAGAGGGGGGGAGTTCAAGATGATGGGGGGAGATAGGGGAGTCCAGGATAACACACAGGGATTGGGAGTGTGTACTGTGAAGTGTTTGTATCATACAGGGCACAGGAAAAATAAGCACAAGGGGCAGTACTTGCATATCCCCCCTCCCCCAAAGTAACCATCTATTGGTCACCTCTGCACACCACTTTGTTTACCTCTGTACCCCCCTCCATCCACAGCTCACCTCTGTACCCCTCCATCCACAGCTCACCTCTGTATCCCCCATTCACCTCTGTACTACCCCCCCATCCACAGCTCACCTCTGCATCCCCCGTCCATCTCTGTACCACTCCCCTATCCACAGTACACCTCTGTTTCCTCATCCACGCTCCCTCTGTACCTCCAATCCACAGCTCACTTCTGAATCCCACATCCACCTCTGTACCACCCCCCATCTACAATTTACCCCTATCCACGTTCACCTCTGTATCCCCCATCCACAGCTCATCTCTGTACCCCTCCATCCAGTTCACCTCTGTATCCCCGTCCACCTCTGTACCCCAATCCACAGCTCACCTCTGTACCCACAATCCACAGCTCACCACTGTATTCCCTGTTCACAGATCACCTCTGTACCCCCCCACCCACAGCTCACCTCTGTACCCCCCCATCCACAGCTCACCTCTGTACCCCCCCATCCACAGCTCACCTCTGTACCCCTCCATCCATAGCTCCCTTCTTTACCCCTCCATCCTCACCTCTCTATCCCCCGTCCACCTCAGTACCACTCACCAACAGCTCACCTCATTATCCCTGTCCACCTCAGTCCCCCCCATCCACAGCTCACCTCAGTACCCCTCACACACAGCTCACCTCTGTACCCCCCCATCCACGTTCACCTCTGTACCCCCCATCCACCTCTGTACCTCCCCATCCACATTCACCTTTGTATCCCCTATCCACCTCTGTACCTCCCATCCACATTCACTTGTGTACCCCCCTTCCACCTGTGTACCCCCATCTACATTCAACTCTGTATCCCCTACCCCCTGTCCACCTCTGTACCCCCAATTCTCTGCACATGCGAATTCCCTTCTTCTCTCCACGGTTCTTTCTCACTTGATGACAGAACGGTGCAACACAGTGCAGTCTTCGCCTATCAGACCCAGAACACTTCACTCGGCTGCATGCTACACAGGTCTGTCAGGCGGGAGTGGGGCGGGAGGAACACAGAGTGCCACTATGCTTCATTCCCTGTCACTCCGGTCCACAGCTCCTGACAGAGGGAGAAGCGGGACGAGTGGGTTCAAGCACATGAAGCCCGCAGCTGTCCCGACCTAATGTCATAATGTGGATGCCACTTGGGAGAGCAAGGGGGGGATCAGCTGCACCCGCTACTCCGGGAAAACTGCGGGCAGCACAGGGCTTAAGTGGCAGCTGCTTTGGGCCCCACAGCAATGACAGGGCCCAGGGAAGCTGCCCCTTTTGCCCTGCGTTAAAGACAGCCCTGTCTATTGTGGCTGTTTACACTGTGTCACAGGACAATTTTGCACTTTGCTTTTTGCTTTTTTTCATCCTCAAGCTTGCTTTAACATAATCCAGTAAACGTTCATCATTTTGATGAGCAGCAATAGCTCTGGAAAGTATTGTATAGCTATAAAAGACCACTGAGTAGCATAAAAACCTTTTATTTCTGCTCATTCAGCTCTTAGGCATGTTGTCATCTCTAAAGCCTCGTACACACGGCCGAGAATCTCGTCAGGAAAAAACACATTGTTTTTCCAGACGAGATTCTTGAACAAGAATCTTGTCCCGGCCTAGTGTACACACGTACGATTCAAAAGAACCACCGTTCTTTTGAATGGCATGAACGCGGTGACGTCATCGACTACGACGAGCGTGCGATCGTCACATTCGATGCCGTCGCCGCCATCTTGCTACACCCTACCTATGCCTAGGAAGCTACCGTTCATGCGTCAAAGTCATTTCGAGCATGCGCGGATTTCTACGGCGACAGGTATGTGTACACACTCTCGGGTTTCTCGTCGGGAAACAGGCCGACGAGAATCCCGACGAGAAAATAGAGAGCAGGTTCTCTATTTTTCTCGACATTCTGGCCAGTTTTCCTGATAAGAAACCTGAAAGCCTCGTACACACGGCCGGTTTTCTCGGCAAGAAAGCTTTCCCGGCAGTTTTCTTGTTGTTTCTTGACGAGAAAACCGCCCGTGTGTACGAGGCTTAAGGTATACCCTTGAACATGCTCACTTTAATCAGCTTAGTCTTGTATAGGTTACTAATAGAATACAAATAATGTAATTCTGATATTTGCTCTTTTTTGTATACAGCCATTTTTATTCATTTTGGGGGAGCAGGGGGGTTGACAAACCTGTTCATATACAGCACCTGGGAATATATAGTTATTAATAGAGATGCCTCCAGATGAACTTTGCAGCAAAGTTCAGTTGCATGGGTCCCTGAGGATAATCACGATGTGGCCTCCATCTTTGTGTTGTTGTGGAATTTCTAGGCTGTTTGCAGAGCACACAGCCTATAATTCCTGTGCTACCTAAGCACAGTTCAGATTTCATCTTTTTGCAATAATGTTGTCTTTAGCTAACTAAGTTCCACTCACCGTTCATTCGTCCCATCATTTATTCCAAGAAGCAAGCCTCACACATAGGTCTTATCATCAGGTCATCCCAGCAAACTCTGCCAAGCCGACGCCCATCAACAGTTTTTATTACACTCAGGAGGAAGTGATGTCACAACATGTGACCCACCCTCCATAGGAAGTGAGCTCACAGGAGCTCCACACAGAATACAAGAAATATAGCTTAAAGGATTCAATACAATAATAACCAATCACAGACATGTATACATTCAAATAGACTATCAGTGACATGCACTGCTTCCAATGACGGGAACTATACGACAATTATGCCTCAATGGACCACAACTGTTGTATAGTTATGCTACTGTTCTTGTGGACACAGATCTGTGCGCTCGGAGTCATTTAACGCCCCCCGTCAGGAGGTGGCCAGTCCCCCGATGGGGCGTAAAACAACATCTCTAAATGGAGCAAACATCGCTGTTTCCATAGGAAGATTTTCCCACCACCGATCTTCCACAAACGTCCGTATGTGCAAATACGCTCAGATGAGCGCATTACAGCAAAACCGACATTGGGGGGACATCTGACAACATACATTAATACATTTTTCCACAACAGTGTCAGAAACCTGAACACAAGATTAGTGGTGATGAAGAGATCCATTAACTGTTGTCCAACCAGCCTGGAAGGCAGATTCTCACCAGCAGAAGCCATTGTGCGGCATTGGAATTCAGAATCAGTTTATCCACTTTGTGTCTTAGTCCCTAGTAGGGATGAGCTTCGTGTTCGAGACGAACCCATGTTCGACTCGAACATCGTCTGTTCACCGAATTGCGAACATTATGGGCCGTTCGCTTTGGCCAATTATGGCTCAGGGGGTTTAGTACACGCCCCACACTATATAAGGCCGCCGGCTTGGCGGCCTTGTGTAGTGTGTTGGAGTTGTTTAAATATAGATTACAGAGAGAGACAGTGTCATTTATATTGAATTAGATAGAGCAGGCAGGCGAGTCAGTTAGCTGCAGTTACAGTGTGTAGAGGATATATATGCATCCTAGGTGTTGTATATATATTTATACACTGTATTCAGTTTAGCTAGATCAGTTCCTGTTATTCTCTATACTGTGACAGGCAGGCAGGTGATTGTGCTAGCTACAGTCAATGTTTCACTTAGTGTACTGTGTGCTTTGCATAGCATTTACCTAAAGCTTACCTGAATACAGTTAGTGACTAATAGTGGTGTTCTCACTTGTGGAGGATGCCAGATATGTCAATATATGAATACCAAAAAAGGCAACGTCTTACCCAATGGTTGTCCATATAAGCCTCGTCACTTCTTTAATTGCAAGACGGAGGGTGTGATATACCTCCTAACATGCCACTGCTCTCGTTTCTATATAGGCAAAACAAAGCTCCAGTTTTATAAGAGAGCTTCTAGACACATAAGTTCCATGAAAATGGCTAATCCAGACCTACCCCTTGGGAGACACGTTATTTCAGAACATAACGGCAAATTTCCAAAGATCCAATTTTTAATCTTGGATCGTGTCCACTCCAACTTACGGGGAGGAGACTGGAATAAATTGTTACTCCAAAGGGAAACTCGCTGGATAGCGGACCTTGGGGCAACCATGCCTCCTGGTCTAAATGAGCAGTTAAGTTTTAGACCATTTTTGGAAGGATTCGCATCCGGAGGATGTGAGAAAGAATAGAGTTCTCCCTATACAAGAGCGAGATTTCCTTTCAATATGGTCCTGCTTCTCTGTTCTCCTTGTGTCCTCTGGTTCATCTCTCCCTGTCTACATGTTTATACCTGGTTTGAGATTGAGCTGCTCTCATTGACTTGTCGGGGGTGAACCCTCGGGTGGTGAACGGTTGCGTTTCCCTGTGGGTGTGCTGCTCTCACCCCCCACCCGGCGCACCCAAGCCACCTAGGTGGCCATCGGCCCTCTCACCTAGCTCTGGCCGGGGATGTGGGGGCTACTTGTGCATCGGTGGTTGTTGTGGCGCGGGATGCCCTCATCGCCTTTTGACCCCCTAGACAATAGTTTGTCTGGGGTGCTTTGGTGCGGGGGGCACCCTTGCACCCTTCACCCGGGATCCTGGGCTATGTTGGCACTTTGTATTGGGGGTCTGAGATATATATATATACTTCTTACTTATTATATGCACCAATGCCCAAGAACAAGCAAACAAATTAATTAGCCAAATTTGATATAACGAGCCGAAATACTTATATGCGGCTCATCTATTTGGCTTTCTGTGAAAAGAAAGAAAAAATGTCTTCTTTTTTGGACATCATCTCAAAGAAAAAAAAAAATGTTGTCTTTTGTTGTCCCTATAGGTGGTGTTGTGATCGCTGTATAGCGTCTTCTTCTCGGCTTGCATACATGGGGTATTTGGTTTTAGTTCTATGTCTTCGTTTTGCTATGTGCCATACACTGATTGTGTCGGTATAGGACCTTGCTCAATGTAGTTAGGCCTTTTCTCTGCCAGGACTTTTGTAGAGTCTGCGAGTTTCCTGGCAAACAAGCACGCCCCTATACTTAGTCCTGCTTCCTGCGTTCCAATTGTGGTCACGTGGGAACATGCAGGAGCGCATGACGCTGGACGTGGTTACGTCATGACGTCACGTGATGCCGTATCGTACTATTCGTTCAACTTGAGGAATGGGAGACATGCGGAGACGCCTATAAAGCATGAAACTCAGTGTCAAATTGCTGACATACTGAGCGGCAGGTATACGGACACACGCGGCGCCAATAATACAAGGTAAGACTGTGCACATCCTTCTGAGCAGAGCAAATCGGCATAATGTGAGTTTAAGTGTCACTACTATGTTATTTTACAGACTGGGCCTCCTACTTGTCTCCACACTTTGCACATATCATCCTGTGCAGTCATCTGTGGAATTCAATAGTGAAGCTCCTTATTTGGCCACCCATCTATGCAAACCTAGTATGTTTTTGCATGAGGTAGGTTATTTTAACCTCTATGTATGCTTCTCTTCTCTCATACACACCACCTATACGGTCATGTTTGCATGCTTAGTAGTCATGCAATCATGCCTGTGTTCCTTATGGAAGATTTTTTTACCTCTATCCACAGATGGTGGAGTTATTATCTCCTTCCTTGTTGTAAGGAAAAATCAGGGTAACCTGGGATGATCAAAGTCTTTATGCGCAAAGAAGATCTGGGTGCTTTCCGCAGGTGGTTGTCACCAGGTATGGCCCAGTTCTTCCTTTTACGATTTTTACGATTGTTATTCTACAAAGTGTTTGAATATGGGATTGGTGTATATATTGACATACTGTGAATCAGATATGTCAATAAAATACTATTGTATTTTCAGACCCTTATGCTTGTGTCAGTGGTGCCCCTTGGGATTCGTTGGGAGGTGTGGGTATCGACCCAATTTTGGCGTTTTTTGCGCTGGAGACGCCGCTGTGCTACCGGTGTGGGGGCCCCACCTACTGGTCTTTTATGAGTTTGCTCTTCTTAGTAGGTATGTGAAATTATGCTTAGCAATACAGAGTTTGAGGTTTAGTTGCTTTGTCCAGCAGATGTTGATGTATATATACCATTTTAAACTTTGTGCTTAAACTTATTTTTTGTATCTTGCACAGTGTGATTTCGTCCGCATTACAGCCCCTGACGAAGGGATACGCTACATCCCGAAACGCGTTGGGCGTTAAGCGGCCTCAGTTACTGGAATCACCCAAGCTATACTCACTTTTTATGTTTTTAATACTGTAATAATTTGTCATGTTTTGATATATACTTTTTGTACAATAAAATTTAGAATTCATTCTTTACCTTCTTAAAATTGTTGCCGTTAAAGTCCCGTCCTATGTGGGGGGGTTCCCTCTCTTTATCATAATAAAACCACAGGCAGAGAGCTGCAAGTATTTTCAGTTAGTGTACTGTGTCCTCTGCACAGTTTTCACCTAAAACTAACTGAAGACAATTGCTTCTTTTCCAATACTAATACCACAGCAGGCAGTTGATTCTGATAGCTGCATTATAATCAGTACAAATATATATATATATATATATATATATACACATCCCACCTTTGTGCAGCTACATCTCACTGCAGACAGTCACAAGGCAATAAAAGAGGGCAAGCAGGCTCTGTGTTTAGAAGCAACGGTGCTGGTCGTAGAGACGGTGCATCCTCATTAGTGATGAGCCGAACACCCCCGGGTTCGGTTCGCACCAGAACCCGCGAACGGACCGAAAGTTCGAACGAACATTAGAACCCTATTAAATACAATGGATGCGAACGTTCGAATTCTAAAGTGCTAATTATAACAACTATTATGCATGTTATTGTCCTAAAAAGGGTTTGGGAACCCGGGTTCTGCACCAGGGGACATGTATCAATGCAAAAATAAGTTTTAAAAACGGTCGTTTTCCGGGAGCAGTCATTTTAATGATGCATAAAGTGAAAAAAAAAAAGTCAAATATTCCTTTAAATATCGTACCTGGGGGGTGTCTAAAGTATGCCTGTGAAGTGCCACGTGTTTCCCGTGTTTAGAACTGTCCCTGCACAAAATGACACTTCTAAAGGAAAAAAAAGCCATTTAAAACTGCTTGCGGCTTTAATGTAATGTCTGGTCCCGGTAATATGGATGAAAATCTTTAAGAAAAATGGCATAGCTACCCCATGACCCCCCCCCCTACCCCAGCCCATTACCAGCCCCTTTGGGTCTTGTATGGATATTAAGGGGAACCCCGCACATAAAATAAAAAAGGCCCTATATACTCTGAACAGCCGTATACAGGCGGTGCATACAAGACAGGGACTGTAGGTTTGTTCTTATGTAGAATCTGTTTGTAATTTTGAACAGGTACATTGTTGAAGTGTAGCTCCAGACCAAAAATCTATTTTTAAACTTTTTGGAAAACATAGGTAAGGGTTATCACCCCTGTAACATTTGTTTTGCTGTCTGTGCCCCTGTTCAGAACATTTCACCTCACTTTCCGTCCTAATGACAACTGTTTTTGAAATGTGGTGTTTTTCTTGAAACAAGGATTGCTGATAAAGCATCAGTACAGAGGAGACACCTTTCTCCCATATTTATTCTTACAGGAGAGAATTTTCCTTCCTAGTGGTAGATTTCCTCTCACTTCCTGTTGTCTTCTTGCGTTTGCAAGTAGGAGTCGTTTGTAAGTTGGATGTTTGAAAGTAGGGACCTGCCGTATATACTCTGCAGAAATAGGCCCCTTAGTTGTTGGTGTTGGCACAACACTGTAAGCACTCACAGTTACTCTTGGTTGGTGCTGGAACGCCCTGCTGTCAACTATTATATCAGGAATTTTAATTACATATAATTGTTGAACAGTGGTAGTAAAAATTGGGCCTTTGATGGTGGTGCTGGTGCCACAACACTGTAAGCCCTGACAGTTACTCTTGGTGGGTGCAGCAATGGGCCCTGCTGTGAATTATTAGATCAAGAATTGTAATTACATGCCCCTGTTGAACAGGGGCTGAAAAATTGGGCCTTAGGCACTGGTGGCACAACACTGCAACCCTTCACAGATACTGTACTTGGAGCACAGCAATGAGCCCTGTTGCAAAGTATTGCTTCAAAAATTGTAATGACACGCCCCTGTTAAACAGGGGCTGAAAAATTGGGCCTTAGGCACTGGTGGCACAACACTGCAACTCCTCACAGATACTGTACTTGGAGCACAGCAATGAGCCCTGTTGCAAAGTATTGCTTCAAAAATTGTAATTACACGCCACTGTTAAACAGGGGCTGAAAAATTGGGCGTTAGGCACTGGTGGCGGCACCCATAAACAAAAATGATCTTCCAAGCTATCATCATCAATCGTATCATTGAGGACTCGGAGGAGGAGGATAGGCAGTCAACATAACAGCACAGGCACTCAGCATCAGCATCAGTCTTGAAGGGATGTGACATTTTAAAATCAATTAGTCTGTTATATCAGCATCAGGTGTGTGGTAGCTGGTGGTGATCCAAGACTGGTTCATCTTGATGAAAGTCAGTCGATCAACCGAGTCGGTGGACAGGCGCACCCTGTGATCCGTGACAAATCCTCCAGCAGCACTGAATGTGCGTTCCGAAAGAACGCTGGATGCAGGACAGGCCAGTAGCTCAATTGCATACTGTGCAAGCTCTGGCCAGTGATCCATCCTCAAGACCCAGTAAGCCAGAGGATTTTCGGTGGGGAAGGTGTCCAAGTCTGACCTTGCCCCTAGATATTCCTGCACCATGTTTATCAGACGCTGGCGATGGTTGCTGGAACCGATCATACTTTGGGGCTGCGGACTAAAGAATTGTCTGAACGCATCGGTCAGACGGCCACCTTCCCCACCGCTCCTTCTTTGACTGGCCGAAGCCTCAGCAACTCGTTGTCCAGGACCAGGAGTTTGCAACCTCCCAGTCTCTGGGAACGCGTTGCACAGACCTTTCTGCAAGGCCTCCCGGAGTTGTCTCATCCTCTGCTCCCTCTGCGACGGTAACATAAGGTCCGCAACCTTACCCTTGTACCGTGGATCAAGGAGAGTGGCCAGCCAGTAATGGTCCCTCTCCTTGATCCGAAGAATACGAGGATCCTTCCGCAGACTTTGCAGGATCAGGGAGGCCATGCAGCGTAGGTTTGCTGAGGCATTCGCTCCGGAGTCCTCTGGGTCACTAAGGACGACATGATCCGCAGCCACCTCCTCCCAGCCACGTACAAGTCCACTGGTTTCTTGGGACTGTAAATCATCCCTAAAAGACTGCTGCTGATGATGCTGAGTGCCAGCCTCCACCTCCATGCTGACACAATCCTCCTCCTCCTCCTCCTCCTCCTCCTCCTCCTCTTCCTGTGCGATGGGTGGGACAGAAGGAACACTGTCTGGGTAAAGGGGGCCTTGAGAGGCAAGGAAGTCCTCCTCTTCCTGCCTCTGTTCTGCCTCAAGTGCCCTGTCCATTATTCCACGCAGCGTGTGCTCCAACAGGTGGACAAGAGGTACAGTGTCACTGATGCATGCACTGTCACTGCTCACCATCCTCGTGGCCTCCTCAAATGGTGCCAGGACAGTGCATGCATCCCTGATCATGCCCCACTGGCGTGGAGAAAAAAAACCAAGCTCCCCTGACCCTGTCCTGGTGCCGTAGTCGCACAGGTACTCATTGATGGCCCTCTGCTGCGTGTGCAGCCGCTGCAGCATGGCCAACGTTGAGTTCCACCTGGTGGGCATGTCACATATAAGGCGGTTCTTGGGCAGGTTCAACTCCTTTTGCAGCTCAGCCAGGCGAGCACTGGCATTATAAGATCTGCGGAAATGCACACAGACTTTCCTGGCCTGCCTCAGGACATCCTGTAAGCCCGGGTACCTGCCCAAGAACCGCTGCACCACCAGGTTAAGGACGTGAGCCACACAGGGCACATGGGTCAGTTGTCCCTGTCGGAGGGCGGAGAGGAGGTTGGTGCCATTGTCGCAAACCACCATTCCTGGCTTAAGCTGGCGTGGCGTCAACCACCTCTCGGCCTGGCCCTGCAGAGCAGACAGGACCTCTGCCCCAGTGTGGCTTCTGTCCCCCAAACACACCAGCGCAAGCACGGCATGGCATCTTTTTGCCTGCGTACTTGCGTAGCCCCGTGAACGGCTACGGAGCACCGCTGGTTCATAGGACAAACCACAGGAAGAGGCCATGGAGGAAGAAGAAGAGGAGGGGGTGGAGGAGAGAGGTGTGTCACAACCAGTAGTAGCATTTTGGAGGCGTGGCGGTGGGACAACCTCCAACACTACTGCACCTTGTCCTGAATCCTTCCCAGCTGCCAAAAGAGTGACCCAATGGGCCGTGAAAGAAAGGTAACGTCCCTGTCCATGCCTGCTGGACCATGAGTCAGCGGTAATATGCACCTTACCGCTGACCGCCCTGTCCAGCGAGGCCAAGACATTGCCTTCCACATGCCGGTAGAGAGCCGGAATAGCCTTCCGTGAGAAAAAGTGGCGTTTGGGAACCTGCCACTGAGGAACCGCACATTGCACAAACTCACGGAAGGGGGCCGAGTCTACCAACTGAAAAGGCAGCAGTTGAAGCGCTAGCAATTTAGCCAAGCTAGCATTCAACCGCTGGGCATGTGGATGGCTGGGAGTGAACTTCTTTCGACGGTCCAGCAGCTGGGGCAGGGAAATTTGCCTGCTAGAATCGGACGTCGGTGTACTGCTAGCAGAGTGGGCGCAAGTACTTGGCTGTGACACACCTAATTCTACACCTTCATTCCTCTCAGTGCATGTTTCAGAGAGGACTGAAGTTATAGTGGGGTTGGAGATCCCAGCTGATGCGGTGCAAGGAGAGGTCCGCTTTGTTCTTTGGTGTGGGTCTTTGAGGTAGGCTTGCCAACGAGCTGCATGGCAGGTCAACATATGTCTGGTCAGGCATGTGGTACCCAAGCGGCTGATGTTTTGGCCACGCGATATACGCTTGAGACATATGTTGCAAACAGCAGCTGTGCGATCTGATGCACTAGCCTCAAAAAAGGCCCACACCAAAGAACTTTTTGAATGACGGGCAGAGGCAGCGCCCTGCACAGGCGGAGCTCTGCGGTGTGATTCCGTCGGTGTACTGCCCTTACGCTGGCCACCAAAGGGCATCCTGCCTCGTTGGAGATGTGCCTCCTCCTCATCCTCCTCCTCCTCCTCTCTCCTATTAGGCACCCACGTGGAGTCATTGACCTCATCATCCCCTCCCTCCTCATCACTGGAGCCAATCTGGCAGTATGCTGCAGCTGCTGGAACATGACTGCCAGATTGGTGTCCTTCTTGAGCATCCCCTCTGTCTGCTCTCACGCTACTGCCTTCCTCTAGCTGGGTTTCATCATCAGACCCTTCGAAACGCTGGGCATCCTCCTGGAGCATGTACCCAACACTGTGCTGAAACAGTTCGGGGGACTCCTCAGGAGGAGGACATGGTGGGTCTAGGGAAGGAGTGACTGATGATTTGTCTGACATTGATACCAGGGAAGACGACGCTTTGGCAGCTGCTTTTCCAGTACCCTGAGCCTGGGTGAGAGAGGATGAGGAGGAGGAGGAGGGCTTGGTCATCCACTCTACCAAGTCTTCGGCATGATGTGGCTCAACATGTCCAGCTGCCGAAAAGAAGGACAAGCGTGTCCCATGGCCATGTGCTGATGACAATGCACCGCGTCCACGACCAGCACTGTTGCCCCCAGACACAGAGCCTGCTTGCCCTCTTTTATTGCCTCCTGACTGTCTGCCTCTCCTTGTTTGCCTTCCAGACATTCTAATAGATGGCCTGCAGGGAGATGGGAAAAAAGCAATAAGGGCTACCTTCAGGTGTCCTTCTCTGTCCCTTGAAACAAGGACTTTCACAGTGAAAGAAACTGACACTGTCCCTACCTAGAGTTTTCTATCCCTAGAATAAATGTTTTTTTTAATCACAATATAGCACAAGGACAATTCACTCAATGTCTCTCCAGGTCCCTGGAAACAAGGACTTGCAGAGTGAAAGAAACTGACACTGTCCCTACCTAGAGTTTTCTGTCCCTAGAATAAATGTTTTTTTTAAGCACAATATAGCACAAGGAAAATTAACTCACTGTCCTTACAGGTCCCTGGAAACAAGGACTTGCAGAGTGAAAGAAACTGACACTGTCCCTACCTAGAGTTTTCTGTCCCTAGAATAAATGTTTTTTTTAAGCACAATATAGCACAAGGACAATTAACTCACTGTCCTTACAGGTCCCTGGAAACAAGGACTTGCAGAGTGAAAAAAAAAAAACACTCTCCCTACCTAGAGTTTTCTGTCCCTAGAAAAAATGTTTTTTTTAAGCACAATATAGCACAAGGACAATTAACTCACTGTCCTTACAGGTCCCTGGAAACAAGGACTTGCAGAGTGAAAGAAAAAAAACACTCTCCCTACCTACAGTTTTCTGTCCCTAGAAAAAATGTTTTTTTTAATCACAATATAGCACAAGGAAAATTAACTCACTGTCCTTACAGGTCCCTGGAAACAAGGACTTGCAGAGTGAAAGAAACTGACACTGTCCCTACCTAGAGTTTTCTGTCCCTAGAATAAATGTTTTTTTTAATCACAATATAGCACAAGGAAAATTAACTCACTGTCCTTACAGGTCCCTGGAAACAAGGACTTGCAGAGTGAAAGAAAAAAAACACTCTCCCTACCTACAGTTTTCTGTCCCTAGAAAAAATGTTTTTTTTAATCACAATATAGCACAAGGAAAATTAACTCACTGTCCTTACAGGTCCCTGGAAACAAGGACTTGCAGAGTGAAAGAAACTGACACTGTCCCTACCTAGAGTTTTCTGTCCCTAGAATAAATGTTTTTTTTAATCACAATATAGCACAAGGACAATTCACTCAATGTCTCTCCAGGTCCCTGGAAACAAGGACTTGCAGAGTGAAAGAAACTGACACTGTCCCTACCTAGAGTTTTCTGTCCCTAGAATAAATGTTTTTTTTAAGCACAATATAGCACAAGGACAATTAACTCACTGTCCTTACAGGTCCCTGGAAACAAGGACTTGCAGAGTGAAAAAAAAAAAAAAAACTCTCCCTACCTAGAGTTTTCTGTCCCTAGAAAAAATGTTTTTTTTAATCACAATATAGCACAAGGACAATTAACTCACTGTCCTTACAGGTCCCTGGAAACAAGGACTTGCAGAGTGAAAGAAAAAAAACACTCTCCCTACCTACAGTTTTCTGTCCCTAGAAAAAATGTTTTTTTTAATCACAATATAGCACAAGGAAAATTAACTCACTGTCCTTACAGGTCCCTGGAAACAAGGACTTGCAGAGTGAAAGAAACTGACACTGTCCCTACCTAGAGTTTTCTGTCCCTAGAATAAATGTTTTTTTTAATCACAATATAGCACAAGGAAAATTAACTCACTGTCCTTACAGGTCCCTGGAAACAAGGACTTGCAGAGTGAAAGAAAAAAAACACTCTCCCTACCTACAGTTTTCTGTCCCTAGAAAAAATGTTTTTTTTAATCACAATATAGCACAAGGAAAATTAACTCACTGTCCTTACAGGTCCCTGGAAACAAGGACTTGCAGAGTGAAAGAAACTGACACTGTCCCTACCTAGAGTTTTCTGTCCCTAGAATAAATGTTTTTTTTAATCACAATATAGCACAAGGACAATTCACTCAATGTCTCTCCAGGTCCCTGGAAACAAGGACTTGCAGAGTGAAAGAAACTGACACTGTCCCTACCTAGAGTTTTCTGTCCCTAGAATAAATGTTTTTTTTAAGCACAATATAGCACAAGGACAATTAACTCACTGTCCTTACAGGTCCCTGGAAACAAGGACTTGCAGAGTGAAAGAAAAAAAACACTCTCCCTACCTACAGTTTTCTGTCCCTAGAAAAAATGTTTTTTTTAATCACAATATAGCACAAGGAAAATTAACTCACTGTCCTTACAGGTCCCTGGAAACAAGGACTTGCAGAGTGAAAGAAAAAAAACACTCTCCCTACCTACAGTTTTCTGTCCCTAGAAAAAATGTTTTTTTTAATCACAATATAGCACAAGGAAAATTAACTCACTGTCCTTACAGGTCCCTGGAAACAAGGACTTGCAGAGTGAAAGAAACTGACACTGTCCCTACCTAGAGTTTTCTGTCCCTAGAATAAATGTTTTTTTTAATCACAATATAGCACAAGGAAAATTAACTCACTGTCCTTACAGGTCCCTGGAAACAAGGACTTGCAGAGTGAAAGAAACTGACACTGTCCCTACCTAGAGTTTTCTGTCCCTAGAATAAATGTTTTTTTTAAGCACAATATAGCACAAGGACAATTAACTCACTGTCCTTACAGGTCCCTGGAAACAAGGACTTGCAGAGTGAAAGAAAAAAAACACTCTCCCTACCTACAGTTTTCTGTCCCTAGAAAAAATGTTTTTTTTAATCACAATATAGCACAAGGAAAATTAACTCACTGTCCTTACAGGTCCCTGGAAACAAGGACTTGCAGAGTGAAAGAAACTGACACTGTCCCTACCTAGAGTTTTCTGTCCCTAGAATAAATGTTTTTTTTAATCACAATATAGCACAAGGAAAATTAACTCACTGTCCTTACAGGTCCCTGGAAACAAGGACTTGCAGAGTGAAAGAAACTGACACTGTCCCTACCTAGAGTTTTCTGTCCCTAGAATAAATGTTTTTTTTAAGCACAATATAGCACAAGGACAATTAACTCACTGTCCTTACAGGTCCCTGGAAACAAGGACTTGCAGAGTGAAAGAAACTGACACTGTCCCTACCTAGAGTTTTCTGTCCCTAGAATAAATGTTTTTTTTAATCACAATATAGCACAAGGAAAATTAACTCACTGTCCTTACAGGTCCCTGGAAACAAGGACTTGCAGAGTGAAAGAAACTGACACTGTCCCTACCTAGAGTTTTCTGTCCCTAGAATAAATGTTTTTTTTAATCACAATATAGCACAAGGACAATTAACTCACTGTCCTTACAGGTCCCTGGAAACAAGGACTTGCAGAGTGAAAGAAACTGACACTGTCCCTACCTAGAGTTTTCTGTCCCTAGAATAAATGTTTTTTTTAAGCACAATATAGCACAAGGACAATTAACTCACTGTCCTTACAGGTCCCTGGAAACAAGGACTTGCAGAGTGAAAGAAACTGACACTGTCCCTACCTAGAGTTTTCTGTCCCTAGAATAAATGTTTTTTTTAATCACAATATAGCACAAGGAAAATTAACTCACTGTCCTTACAGGTCCCTGGAAACAAGGACTTGCAGAGTGAAAGAAACTGACACTGTCCCTACCTAGAGTTTTCTGTCCCTAGAATAAATGTTTTTTTTAATCACAATATAGCACAAGGACAATTAACTCACTGTCCTTACAGGTCCCTGGAAACAAGGACTTGCAGAGTGAAAGAAACTGACACTGTCCCTACCTAGAGTTTTCTGTCCCTAGAATAAATGTTTTTTTTAAGCACAATATAGCACAAGGACAATTAACTCACTGTCCTTACAGGTCCCTGGAAACAAGGACTTGCAGAGTGAAAGAAACTGACACTGTCCCTACCTAGAGTTTTCTGTCCCTAGAATAAATGTTTTTTTTAAGCACACTATAGCAGAAGCACAAAACACACTGACACTCTCCCTACCTATCCTTCTCTTTCCCTAAACTAAAGGAATCCAGGTTAAGCAAGAAAGAAATAACAGTCACTGTCCCTGCCTATGCTACTCTATCCCTGCTCCGGAACACACTACACTAGGCCGCCGTGCTGGCGGCCTTTTATAGTGTGGGGCGTGTACTAAACACCCTCAGCAATAATTGGCCACAGGCATCCTGCCTGTGGCCAATCATTGCTCTCCTCGCTGCCGGCGCTGTGATTGGCCAAGCATGCGGGGTCACAGTGCATGCTTGGCCAATCACAGCGCCTGGATGACACTGCGATGGCGTAGTGCATTGTGGGCCGTTCGCGTCACTCGAATTTGGCGCGAACGGCCCAAATCGTTCGATCTTCGTCGAACGATCGAACAGCCAATGTTCGAGTCGAACGTATGTTCGACTCGAACACGAAGCTCATCCCTAATCCTCATCAGCACGTGGCCGTGGGACACGCTTGTCCTTCTTTTCGGCAGCTGGCCATGTTGAGCCGCAACATGCCCAAGACTTGGTAGAGTGGATGACCAAGCCGTCCTCATCCTCCTCACCCTCTCTCACCCAGGCTCAGGGTACTTTGTCTGGCAAAACAGCTGCCAAAGCGGCCTCTTCCCTCGGCTCAATGGCATCGGTCACTCCTTCCCTAGCCCCACCATGTCCTCCTGAGGAGTCCCCCGAACTGTTTGACCACAGTGTTGGGTACATGCTCCAGGAGGATGCGCAGTGCTTTAAAGGCTCCGATGATGGAACCCAGCTGGAGGAAGGCAGTAACGTGAGCCCAGAGAGAGGGGGTAGTAACATGAGCCCAGAGAGAGGGGGTGCCCAACAAGGACAGCTATCTGGCAGTCATGTTCCCCCAGCTGCAGCATACTGCCAGATTTGTTCCAGTGATGAGGAGGGAGGGGATGATGAGGTCACTGACTCCACATGGGTGCCTGATAGGAGAGAGGAGGAGGAGGAGGCACATCTCCAAAGAGGCAGGATGCCCTCCAGGGGCCAGCTTAAGAGCAGCACATCGACTGCATTACACCACAGAGCTCCGCATGTGCAAGGTGCTGCTGTCTCTGCACGTTATTCCAAAAGTTCTTTGGTGTGGGCCTTTTTTCAGACGTGTGCAGCAGATCGCACCATTGCCCTTTGCAACTAGGGATGAGCCGAACACCCCCCTGTTCGGTTCGCACCAGAACCTGCGAACAGACAGAAAGTTTGTGCGAACTTTAGAACCCTATTAAATACAATGGACTCGAATGTTCGAAATCAAAAGGTGCTAATTATAAAGGCTAATATGCAAGTTATTGTCCTAAAAAGTGTTTGGGGACCCGGGTCCTGCCCCAGGGGACATGTATCAATGCAAAAAAAAGTTTTAAAAACGCCCCTTTTTTCGGGAGCAGTGATTTTAATAATGCTTAAAGTGAAACAATAAAAATGAAATATTCCTTTAAATTTCGTACCTAGGGTGTATAGTATGCCTGTAAAGTCGCGCTTGTTTCCCGTGCTTAGAACTGTCCCTGCACAAAGTGTCATTTCTGAAGGAAAAAAGTCATTTAAAACTCACTCGCGGCTTTAATGAATTGTCGGCTCCCGGCAATACATAGAAAAGTCATTGGTAAAAAAAAAAAAAATGCGTGGGGGTCCCCCCAAATTCAATTACCAGGCCCTTCAGGTCTGGTATGGATATTGACGGGAACCCTGCCACAAATTTAAAAAAAAAATGCGTGGGGTTCCCCCAAATATCCATACCAGGCCCTTCAGGTCTGGTATGGATTTTAAGTGGAACTCTACCCCAAATAAAAAAAAATGCAGTGGAGTTCCCCCAAAAATCCATACCAGAGCCTTTATCCGAGCACGCAACCTGGCAGGCCACAGGAAAGGAGGGGGGGCGAGAGAGCGCCCCCCCTCCTGAACCGTACCACATGCCCTCAACATGGGGAGGATGTCCCCATGTTGATGGGGACAAGAGCCTCATCCCCACAACCCTTGCCCGGTGGTTGTGGGGGTCTGCGGGCAGGGGGCTTATCGGAATCTGGAAGACCCCTGATGGGGAACTTCCCCCGCAGTGTAATAAATGAATAGACCCTCCCCTTCTAAAGTTCCCCATCAGGTCCGCTCAGCCAATGACGTAGGTGTAAGGCTAAGCGGACCAGATGCCGAACGTGAGAAGGGGCGGGTCTATTCATTTATTACACTGCGGAGGAAGTTCCCCATCAGGTCCGCCCCCTCGTATGTCAGACCCCGCCTACGTCATTGGCTGAGCGGACCTGATGGGGAACTGCCTCCGCAGTGTAATAAATGAATAGATCCGCCCCTTATCACGTTCCGCATCTGATCTGCTTAGCCTTACACCTACGTCATTGGCTGAGCGGACCCGATGGGGAACTTTAGAAGGGGCGGGTCTATTCATTTAACACACTGCAGAGGAAGTTCCCCATCAGGTCCGCTCAGGCTCAGCCAATGACGTTTCGTGTGGACAGCGCTGGGCATCGGATCACCGCGGGACACTGGTTTTAATCGCTGGAATGTTTTTTTTAATTTTTAATTTTTTTATTTTTAATAAAGGACTTTCCCAACAGTGTCTGTGTTTTTTTTTACAATTTGTTACACTTTCTTTGTGAAATGGTAGGGGTACAATGTACCCCATTACCAATTCATATAGGGGGGGCTGGGATCTGGGGGTCCCCTTTGAGGTGGAGTTCCCCTTAAAGTCCATACCAGACCTGAAGGGCCTGGTATGGATATTTGGGGGAACCCCACGCATTTTTTTTTAAATTTGCGGTAGGGTTCCCCCTCAATATCCATACCAGATCTGAAGGGCCTGGTAATTGAATTGTGGGGGACCTACACGCATTTTTTTATTTTTATCAATGACTTTTCTATGTATTGCCGGGAGCCGACAATTCGTTATAGTTTTAAATTACTGAGTAAGTTTTAAATTACTTTTTCTCTTATCGTCCATGGACTGACACAGCTGGATACTGTAAACGTGTGGGTATATGTCCCTGCTCGCAGAATGGCAGAATGTTAGATTGTTAGAAACATACATTCTAGAACAAACCAGAGCTGAACAGCCCCGCCCAGGGGGGTGGTCCCTCCGGACATTACCCTCCCACCTGCAGCTAGCAGCCTCAGTTTTTTTCTGCCTAGCAAAAGGAGAAGACGTGGCTCTCTCAGGAGCCAGTCTCCTTGAAGATTTTACTTTTAAATTTTATTCCTTTGGGAATTTTATTATTTTATTTTTGAGACCTTCAATCAACTGTCGGCTGGGCAACAGGTTGGGTACACTGGTATTCTCGTAGTCTTCCCTGTCCGACCATCGAGCGTGCTGATCCTCGCCTTGTGTGCGTGAGACTCAGTTCACGACATGCCCCATGACTCCAGGGGTGGCCGGGTTGCTTTCATGCTCCCGCGGTCCTCTCAAGATTGAACAGTACCCGACTGACTGTATCTCTCGCGGTGGACCGGGCCGACAGCTACGCAGTACTGCTCTGTGATAGGTCTGTCTGAAACAAGCCAGTGAGTCCCTGAAAGGGACGGGTAAGTAGTCTCTCCTACTGCAGGTGAGTACATGCTGGCTGTGTTTCTTTATATGGGGGGTTTCTCCCTGTCTCCCCCCTGTTATGCTTCTCTCTGCACCCTGTACTGGTGCTGTGCTGTGGCGGTGCTTGGGGGTCACTCTGGTCTGGCTGGGCGCTCATGTTTGTAGTGGGTTCTGGAGAGAGGGGCAGTTTTTCTGGTGTGTGAGGTGATTATTGCATGCGCCATTAGCGCTGTTCGAGGTGGTTATTGCGTGCGCCATTAGCGTGCATTAGAGCTTTGAATTTCGCGCTCGGCGGCCATCTTGGTGTGGTTCAATGGCGCAGTTATAGCTGCGGCCGGCGGCCACTTTCTTGTGGCCGCCGCGCATTTACTTTCAGTTTCGGCCTCTAGCGGCGGCGCTGCGGCGCAAATCTCTTCACAATCTCCTCACAGATTCTTCACTCTCCTCAGGCTCACAGCGCGGTTTCTTCAGCAGGACTAAGCGGTCCTTAAGGGTTGGTGAGTCCTCCGGGTATCCGGACTGGGTGGACTGTATATTCACTGTATAGTGTTTAAGGTCTCAGAGGGTGGCGTTATGGAGTCTGATACACCTGCTCTCCACACTTGCCTGGGGCAACTGGCAGTGCTGCACAGTTAAACATGTTCATATGTTTCCTGCACCTGCGGTCCTTATGGACCAGTTGTCGGCAGTCCTGGAATTATTCCTTGTCAGAATGGAAGCGGTGTGCGAGCGAAAGGAGCTATAAGCCCCCTCTCCCCACAAAAATCTTTAGTGAATGAGTCCTCTGATTCAGATATGGGCCTAGCTACTGTGCTCAGGACCATAGTTCTGAATATTTTATGTTTATGAACAGGACATTCCCTTCTGAGGAAGACTCCAGTTCTGTGTCAGTGAATGACAGGGCGCTTGTAAGTGAACTCATTGATGATGTGAGGAACACTTTCAAGCTGGGTGCTGTGACTGAGGTTCCTCCGGTGGACGCTGTTTCCCTTGGTTCCTTCAAACTTTTCTTTTACAAAGCTTCCTCACTGTTTTCCTCACACGCTACGTCAAGAGCAGCATGGATGATACAGTGGTACACAATGTTTCCCTCCCCCTGGTCGGTGCAGCATGGTGGGGGGGACTTTATTAATTTATGTCTCTAGTCCCTGTGAACCTTCTGTGTGATGTCCTGATGCAACAACTGGGTCTCTGCACCTGTGGTTTCCTGCCATTTCCTGGGGAACGCTCTGGGCTCTGACAGACACACGGTCTGAGGATCAGAGGTTACCTGTTACCTGCATGCTGCTTCGGCAGCACAGTCAAGCAGGTTGGAATGATACAGAGAAGATTATGCGCCTCTGCGCCATAATTTAAACTCATCCTATACCTCTACACTGCATACATTCACAGTGTATGTATGTGTTATTGGTTAGACATGTGCATTCGTTTTCGTCCGAATGCATTTTCGTCCGAATTTCAGCTATTTTCGTTATCGTTTTAACAAACGAAAACGAAAGCACAGAATCCGAAAACCGAAAGATCCGACATAAACAAATGCTTTATTTTCGTTTTCGTTGCTACAACAGTTCGATATAGATAGGAGATTCGACGTGACGCTGACAATAACAATCTGTGTCTATCGAACCTGTGGTTGAATGTGCCTAACCTTAACTCTATTAGTCCAAGATTATTCTACATAGGAGAGAAAAGATTCGACATTATAGAGAGAAAAGATTCGACATAGGAGAGAAAGATTCGACATAGGAGAGAAAGATTCGACATAGGAGAGAAAAGATTCGACATAGGAGAGAAAAGATTCGACATAGGAGAGAAAAGATTCGACATAGGAGAGAAAAGATTCGACATAGGAGAGAAAAGATTCGACATAGGAGAGAAAAGATTCGACATAGGAGAGAAAAGATTCGACATAGGAGAGAAAAGATTCGACATAGGAGAGAAAAGATTCGACATAGGAGAGAAAAGATTTGACATAGGAGAGAAAAGATTCGACATAGGAGAGAAAAGATTTGTTATTATAGAGAGAAAAGATTCGACATGGAGAGAAAAGATCACACCACCCCTTGCTTCTTTTTTGGCGACCCTAAGTTCCTAAAAAGCTACCAAAACACTGATGAATTTGTTTGGTGGATTAACAATAATCTAATCACCCTTAATAGATTTATTGAGAATACTTCATTAACTTCGTTCTCGATACTAAAAACCAAATACGACATTCCCAATACAGAACTCAGAAGATTTTTCCAAATTAGAAACTTCTATAATTCAAATTTCCCACTATTAGACAATACATCGCCCACATTCTATGAGAATATCTGTACTAAATACCCAAGAAGAACAGGCCTAATATCAGAGATATATCTAAATTTGATCAATAACACCAACCAGGATAAATTACCATACATGCTCAAATGGGAACAGGAATACGACTTTGTATTGCCCCTCGAGAAATGGTCTGAATGTATTGACAATCTTCTTAAATGCACTAAATCTATCACAATTAGGGAAACTGCAATTAAACTATTTACCAGGTGGTATTATACTCCAGCCAAACTCCATTCTATATTTCCCACAGTTCCCAATACCTGCTTTAGAGATTGCACCTCAATCGGCTCCTTCTCTCACATTTTTTGGGACTGTGAAAAAGCAGCCCAATTATGGAAACAACTAGAGAAATTTTCTTCTAAAATTTCAAACAAAATTATAACCCTTACCCTTCCCAATTGTCTCTTGTTCGCCCCGATTTTGGGTTTGAACACGTTTCAATTAAGAATAGTCCATACAATTTGTGTATCCATCCATTGGCTAATAGCTTATCATTGGAAATCCCCATCGTTACCAATTTCCCAATTGAAAATTAGAATAAACGACATTTACCTTATGGAAAATTTTTTGCATACCTTGCATAATACCATGCACCTACTGGATAAAAAATGGAACCTATGGTTCAAATATTCAGACTACCTTTTAGACCCATATTAGAATCCCCTTTTCACATCCAATTCTTTTATACACAAAAACAACCCTGCATTTCAAAACACTACTGAATCATTTATTTTTTATATGTAATAGATGTTGTCATAAATAAATAAAGGCGGTTACTCTGTCATAAATCATTATAATTATTGATTGAAAATACTGTAATTCTCTGATGTCATGACATAATGTTTGTACCATTATTTTGTACACAATAAAAAAGTTTGTAAACAAAAAAAAAAGAGAGAAAAGATCACTGCTGGAATTGGGTGGGGGAAGTAAAATAAAAATAAAGTTGATGATGAATGTTATTGGCTGATTGTAACCAAAGAGGAGGAGCAGTAAAATAGCTAGAATGACGAAGATTCGACAAAGCATCGAAAGTTAGAAGATTCGACGGTGCAGCAAAACTGTACAACGCTGCAATCGTACATTTCCGGTCAAATGCATCCTCCCATAGGCTATAGAAGAATTCTAATGTTGGTTGACTAGTAATAGTAATGAATAAATATAATTATTACTAGTCATACAACATTAGAATTCTTCTATAGCTTGTGGGCGGAACATTCGACCGGAAATGTATGATTGCAGCGTCGTACAGTTTCACTGCTCCGTCGAATCTTCTTTGAACATTCGACAGACACCATAAGCCTTCAATGACAGATTCGACCTTAATTAATTCAGCTTTTCGGACGAATGCAATTTCTAACGAAAAACGAAATAAATAAAAACGAATTTCGGGAGTAACTAAATAAATTTATTTTTCGGACGAAAACGAAATTCCGAAACGAAATATTTCAGTGTGCACATGTGTATTATTGGTCTCTGTGTTTGCGTGGGTGTCCCCCCACGTTCCAATGCTGCGTTTCAGTGCCATACATGATATAAACGTACAAAATATGTTTATGCACGACTCCAGATACATTCACAGTATATGTATGTATTATACTCTCTGGGTCGGCGCGGGTTTCCGCCGGGGGCTCCGGTGTCCTCCCGCGCTGTCAGGGTATGTGCGCTTCGGCTCTCTGCACAGTATAGACATGTTCAAATATGTTTATTGCACATATTATACATGTTTACAGTATGGGTATACTGTCTGCGTGGGGTTCCTCCGGGTACTCCGGTTTCCCCCCACGCTCCAATGGAAATGCACAGCATAAACATGTGCAATATGTTTATTCACATGCTATCATTCCTACACGGTATCTGTGTGCTGTCTGCGTGGGGTTCTTCCGGGTGTTCCGGTTTCCTCCCACGCACTGACGGTATGTGCGCCTTTGGCCCTCTGCACAGTTAAACATGTTCATATGTTTATCACACATGCTATAATACCTACATGGTATGTGTATGCAGTGTGGGTTTCCTCCGGGTACTCCGGTTCCCTCCCACACTCCATTGGTATGGGCGCTTCGGCGCTATGCACAGTCTAAATTTGTGCGATTGGATATCCACATACTAACATACCTACCCGGTATGTCTGTGCAGTCTGCGTGGGTTTCCTCCGGGTCTCCGCCCACGCTACATGACATGCGTGCCTTTGGTGCAATACACGGTGTAAACATACACATTATGTTTATACACAACACTAAATACATTCACAGTAGTTGTAGGTATTGCATTCTCTGAGTATGCGTGGGGTACTTTGGTTCCTCCCACGTGCCAATTGTGTGCGCACCTTCGGTGCTATGCACACATGGGCTTGTGCAAAATGTTTAGCACACATACTATAATACCTACACGGATGCGTATGCAGTCTGCATGGGTTTCATCCGGGTGCTCAGGTTTCTCCCCTGCGTTCCAATGGTGTGCGCATTTTCAGCGCTATGCACAGTATAAACATGTGCAATTTGTACGCAATCTGCGTGGCTGGTTTACGTCCAAGCCCCGATGATGTGCGCGCCTTCGTCGCTGGCACAGTATAAAGGTGTTTAATAGGTTTATCCACACATACTAAACTACATACGCCGTATGTGGTTGTATTATGCTCTTTGTGGCTGGGTGGGTTTACTCCCACACTCTATTTGCGTGTTTGACGCAATACATAGTATAAACTATGTGTTTGTACAATCAGCACTTATCCATGGGTAGCTGCTGGATGGAGCATTGTCACAAGGATCCCTGGTTTCAGGGGTACCACTTTCAGCCCTGCTTTCAGTGGTGATCAGAAGCGCTGGCTTGGACTGTGTTCGCCAGGCTGAGGTTAGCGTTACGCCCGTTAGTGGCTGCGTCTCTGGCGTTTTTGTAGCTCAATGACTGGGCAAAAGCCTCTGCTTCATCCATCAGTCGTCTAGCAGGTGCACTGCAACTGCTTTAGCCTTTAGGGTCTCTGTGCCCGGTGTGGGTTTGCGCCACCTGTGGAGGCTGAGGTACTAGTCCTCTGAAGTTCCGTCAAGTTGCCTTTATTGGCCAACAGTTGAGGCACCCTGTACACCGGGGCCTCTCTTCTCCGATACATTGCGGAGTCTCTTTGGGATTTTCATACATCTCGCTGCAAGACAGTCCTGTCGGCCGTGTGCATTGCAGGGGAAGGGTCCTTGCATCCGGAGGTGTTTCCACCTCCTTTACCGGAGGTGGGACACCGGAAGTGGACCTAATGGCCTCTCGACTCACTTGCATGGTGGCAAGATTATGGCCAGGTCCAGGGACCCCTGGGCGGACGCGTCAGACGCATTGGAAGCCTGTGGGGGCAGTATCACCTGATATATGCTTACCCTCCACTACTGTTGTTGCCTCGCCTGCTTCGCAGAGTAGGGGCTGAGGCCATTCCGGTGATCCTCATTGCTCCGGAACGGCGACATTGGTACGCCGATCTACTTCGGATAGTCGCAGACGTTCCTTGGCGACTGTCTATTGGGGTGGACCTTCTGTCTTATGATCCCATACTTCATCCTGCTTTACAGTCCTCGGCTTTAATGGCATGGCTGTTTAAAGCCAGGTGCTGAAGGACCGAGTTCTCTCGTATTCGGTCATCTCTTCTATGTTGTTGACACGGGAATCTTCCTCCAGAAAGATATCTCACCGTACCTGGAAGGCTTACATCGCTATGTGCGAGGAACTTGAGTGACGTCCTCGGATGTATTCCGTTCCCAGGATTTTGCTGTTCTTACAGCGTGGTGTGACCCAAAAGCTGGCCTTGCATACTTTTTTGAGGGTCGGATTTCGGCCCGGGCTGTCTTTTTCAACGACCGCTACCGGGCAATTCCTTGATTAGCACCTTTTGTGCAGGGGGTTCGCCATGTGATCCCCCCTGTCAAGCCTCCTCTCCCTACTTGGGATATGAATTGGATGCATCTCGGTTCTCCAAGAACATCCCTTTGAGAATATCAGAGAGATTTCTCTCTTGACCTTGTCCCGGAAGGTGGCCTTCTTAGTGGCCATTGCTTCGGTTAGACGGGTGTCTGAGTTGGCGGCCTTGTCCTGCAAGTCGCCTTACTTGGTCCTCCATAAGGATATGGCTGTGTTGCGGCCATGACTGTCCTTCTTTTCAAAAGATGGTCTCGGCCTTTCACCTTAAGAAGGACATTGTTCTTCCGTCCTTGTGTCCTCACCCATCGCATCCCTGAAAGTTTGCGCTTCATACATTAAGATGGGTACAAGCCTTACGGGTGTACCTGTCTGCTACTGTTTCCATTCGGAAGTCTGTGTCTGGTCCATAACAGGGCCGAGTGGTGTCGTCTGCCACCGTATCTAGGTGGATCAGGCAGACCGCCATACAGGCCTATGCCCTTAAGGGGCGGGCGCCTCCCTTTCTGGTTGCGGCGCATTCCACCAAGGCAATTGGTGCTTCCTGGGCCTTCCGACATCAAGCGTCGGTTGCACAAGTGTGCAAGGCGGCGACCTGGTCGTCCATTCATACCTTTTCAAAATTTTATAAGGTTGATGTGGCTGCATCTTCGGATGCTTCCTTCGGCCGCAAAGCATTGCAGGCTGCTGTTTAACCACCTCGCGCCCGCCATACGAGTATATACGGCCGCAAGGCGGTTGTCAATTGCCGGGAGGCCGTTATTATACGGCCTCCTCTAATATGGCCACTGGGGGCGCGCGAGCGCCGCCGGCGGCGCGCGCACGTGCCCGGAGCGTCATTGCAATGCCGATGCGCGTGCCTGGCGGCCGCGATGTCCGCCATGCACCCGCGATCGGCTGTTACAGAGGCAGGACGTGGATCTCTGTGTGTAAACACAGAGATCCATGTCCTGTCAGGGAGAGGGGACCGATGCTGTGTCCCTTGTACATAGGGACACAGATCGGTCACCTCCCCCAGTCACTCCCCTCCCCCACACAGTAACAATCACTCCAGGGAACACATTTAACCCCTTCCTCGCCCCCTAGTGTTAACCCCTTCCCTGCCAGTCACATTTATACAGTAATCAGTGCATATTTATAGCACTGTTCGCTGTATAAATGTGAATGGTCCCAAAATAGTGTCAAAAGTGTCCGATGTGTCCGCCATAATGTCGCAGTCACAAAAAAAATCACTGATCGCCACCATTACTAATAAAAAAAAAAAAAATTATAAAAATGCCATAAAACTACCCCCTATTTTGTAAACGCTATAACTTTTGCGCAAACCAATCAATAAACGCCGATTGCGATTTTTTTTTACCAAAAATATGTAGAAGAATACGTATCGGCCTAAACTGAGGAAAATTTTATTTTATTTTTTTTTAAATTGGGATATTTATTATAGCAAAAATCAAAAAATATTGCTTTTTTTTCAAAATTGTCGCTCTATTTTTGTTTATAGCGCAAAAAATAAAAACCGTCGAGGTGATCAAATACCACCAAAAGAAAGCTCTATTTGTGCGAAAAAAAGGACGTCAATTTTGTTGGGGAGCCACGTCGCACGACCGCGCAATTGTCATTCAAAGCGTGACAGTGCTGAAAGCTGAAATTTCACCTGGGCAGGAAGGGGGTATATGTGCCCAGTAAGGAAGGGGTTAATGTTGCAACTCCTCCGTTGAGGAGCTGTGCTTGTTTGGAGTGAAGTCTTGGTTGTTCCTTTACTACTGCTCCCACCCTTCTGATACTGTTTTGGGACGTCCCACACGTTTACAGTATCCAGCTGTGTCAGTCCATGGACAATAAGAGAAAATAGGATTTTTGTACTCACCGTAAAATCCATTTCTCTGACGTGCATGGACTGACACAGCACCCACCCTTCCTTTTAAGGTATGTACTGCTTTGTTACGAACTGAGGCTGCTAGCTGCAGGTGGGAGGGTAATGTCCGGAGGGACCGCCCCCCTGGGCGGGGCTGTTCAGCTCTGGTTTGTTCTAGAATGTATGTTTCTAACAATCTAACATTCTGCCTAGATCTTCTCCTGCGAGCAGGGACATATACCCACACGTTTACAGAATCCAGCTGTGTCAGTCCATGGACGTCAGAGAAATGGATTTTACGGTGAGTACAAAAATCAAAATTTTTCCTTCAGAAATTACACTTTGTGCAGGGACAGTTCTAAGCACGGGAAACAAGCGCAACTTTAGAGGCATACTATACACACACCCTAGGTACGGAATTTAAAGGAATATTTCACTTTTATTGTTTCACTTTAAGCATTATTAAAATCACTGTTCCCGAAAAAACGGCCGTTTTTAAAACTTTTTTTTGCATTGATACATGTCCCCTGGGGCAGGACCCGGGTCCCCAAACACTTTTTATGACAATAACTTGCATATAAGCCTTTAAAATTAGCACTTTAGATTTCTCCCATAGACTTTTCGAATTTGCCGTGAACACCCCAAATTGTTCGCTGTTCGGCGAACGGGCGAACAGGCAATGTTCAAGTCGAACATGAGTTTGACTCGAACTCGAAGCTCATCCCTATTTGCAACATATGTCTAAAGCGTATCTCGCGTGGCCAAAACATCAGCCGCTTGGGCACCACGTGCTTGACCAGACATATGTCGACCTGCCATGCAATTCGTTGGCAAGCATACCTAAAAGACCCACACCAAAGAACAAAGCGGACCTCTCCTTCCTCCTCATCAGCTGGGATCTCAAACCCCACTATACCTTCAGTCCTCTCTGAAACCTGCACTGAGAGGAATGAAGGTGTAGAATTAGGTGTGTCACAGCCAAGTACTTGCGGGCAATCTGCTATCGGTACACCGACGTCCGATTGTACCAGGCAAATTTCCCTGCCCCAGCTGCTGCACCGCCAAAAGAAGTTCGCTCCCAGCCATCCACATGCCCAGTGGTTGAAGGCTAGCTTGGCTAAATTGCCAGCACTTCAACTGCTGACTTTTCAGTTGGTAGACTCTGCTCCCTTCCGTGAGTTTGTGGAATGTGCGGCTCCTCAGTGGCAGGTTCCCAAACGCCACTTTTTCTCACGGAAGGCGATTCCGGCTCTCTACCGGCATGTGGAAGGCAATGTCTTGGCCTCGCTGGACAGGGCGGTCAGTGGTAAGGTGCATATTACCGTATTACTGCTGACTCATGGTCCAGCAGGCATGGACAGGGACGTTACCTATCTTTCATGGCGCATTGGGTGACTCTGCTGGCAGCTGGGAAGGATGCAGGACAAGGTGCAGTAGTGTTGGAGGTTGTTCCGCCACCACGCCTCCAAAATGTTACTACTGGTAATTCTGACACACCTCTCTCCTCCACCCCCTCCTCTTCTTCTTCCTCCATGGCCTCTTCCTGTGGTTTGTCCTCTGAACCAGCGGTGCTCCGTAGGCATTCAAGGGGCTACGCAAGTATGCAGGCAAAAATATGCCATTCGGTGCTTGAGCTGGTGTGCTTGGGGGACAGGAGCCACACTGGGGCAGAGATTCTGTCAGCTCTGCAGGGGCAGGCTCAGAGGTGGTTGACGCCACGCCAGCTTAAGCCAGGAAAGGTGGTTTGCGACAATGGCATGAACCTCCTCTCCGCCCTCCGACAGGGACAACTGACCCATGTGCCCTGTTTGGCTCACATCCTTAACTTGGTGGTGCAGCGATTCTTGGGCAGGTACCCAGGCTTATAGGAGGTCCTGAAGCAGACCAGGAAACTCTGTGGGCATTTCCGTCGGTCATATAATGCCAGTGCTCGGCTGGCTGACCTGCAAAAGGATTACAACCTGCCCAAGAACCGCCTAATCTGTGACATGCCCACCAGGTGGAACTCTACATTGGCCATGCTGCAGCGGCTGCACACGCAGCAGAGGGCCATCAATGAGTATCTGTTGCAATATGGCACCAGGACAGGGTCAGGGGAGCTTGGATTGTTTCCCCACGCTAGTGGGCCATGATCAGGGATGCATGCACTGTCCTGGCACCATTTGAGGAGGCCACGAGGATGGTGAGCAGTGACAGTGCATGCATCAGTGACACTGTCCCTCTTGTCCACCTGTTGGAGCACATGCTGCGTGGAATAATGGACAGGGCACTTGAGGCAGAACAGAGGCAGGAAGAGGAGGACTTCCTTACCTCTCAAGGCCCCCTTTATCCAGACAGTGTTTCTGCTGGCCCGGCTATCACACAGGAAGAGGACGAGGAGGAGGAGGATTATTGTGTCAGCATGGAGGTGGAGCCTAGCACTCAGCAGCAGTCTTCAAGGGATCAATTACAGTCCCAAGACACCCATGGACTTGTACGTGGCTGGGAGGAGGTGGCTGCGGATCATGTCATCCTCAGTGACCCAGAGGACTACGCACAGAATGCCTCAGCAAACCTACGCTGCATGGCCTCCCTGATCCTGCAAAGCCAGCGGAAGGATCCTCGTATTTGTGCGATCAAGGAGAGGGATCATTACTGGCTGGCAACCCTCCTTGATCCACGTTACAAGGATAAGGTTGCGGACCTTATCTTGTCGTTGCAGAGGGAGCAGTGGATGAAGCATCTTCGGGAGGCCTTGCAGAAAGGTCTGTGCAACGCGTTCCCAGAGACTGGGAGGTTACAAATTCCTGGTCCTGGACAACGTGTTGCTGAGACTTCGGTCAGTCAAAGAATGAGCGGTGGAGAAGGTGGCCGTATGACCGATGCGTTCAGACAATTTTTTAGTACGCAGCCCCAAGGTATGATCGGTTCCAGCAACCATCGCCAGCGTCTGGTTTACATGGTGCAGGAATACCTAGGGGCAAGATCAGACTTAGACACCTTTCCCACCGAAAATCCTCTGGGTTACTGGGTCTTGAGGATGGATCACTGGCCAGAGCTTGCACAGTATGCAATTGAGCTACTGGCCTGTCCTGCATCCAGCATTCTTTCGGAACGCACATTCAGTGCTGCTGGAGGCTTTGTAACCGATCACAGGGTGCGCCTATCTACCGACTCGGTCGATCGACTGATCTTCATAAAAATGAATTAGTCTTGGATCACCACCAGCTACCAAGCACCTGATGCTGATGTAACCGAATAATTTATTTATTTTTAAATGTCAGATCCCTTCAAGACTGCCTATGCTGATGCTGAGTGATTATCCTTGTAACAAGCCCCTTTGCTCGCTCGGTTCCACTCTCCCGACACTCCTCTGCTACTGTTGGATCATATTGCAGATTGCAACGTCTGATGGTTCGGTCATCCGATGCTCCAGGATTCAAGCTACAGCTATGTGACATTCTAATCCATTTGTGATAGCTCAGAACAAACACCAGGCAGGCTGTATGTAAGTTCAAACAGGAATCTCATTTTATTGGATGCACACACACACTCTTATACAGCAGTTTGAACACCCTGCCCCCAACAACCACTTTCCTATTGGTCAATTGTAAAGTCCATTGTATTTCGCAATTAGATTCTCTTGGCCATGCAAATGAGGACTTGAAACAGGGTCAGCAGGAATTGGTCCGATAGCTTGAATAGGAGAACTGAGATGTGTATTGACACAGAAGCCCCAGGGGGTCATTAAAGTACATAAACAAACAGTCTAACACAGAACAATGCTTTTCTTCCAGACCAGGGAGACGTCTGGAGGGGGGTTAGCCTTAAGACAGGGCAGAAGACCCCCCACTGTGTAATAGATTCAAAGGAGAAATACTTCAGTATTCCAAGGCTCATGACAATACTCCCCCCCCTGGGAAACAGTCCAACAGCCACAGTGGGACCCCAAACGGGTCAACTTGAGGATGTTGGAAAAGTAGTCTTAAGGTTCCAGGTCCGTCTGCCGGGATAACCCATCCGCATTCCCGTTTTGAGGCCCTGGCCGATATTGTATGGCAAAATTGTACGGTTGCAAAGCCAGGCTCCACCTTAGTAATCGCCCGTTCTCTCCCGCCACCCGGTTAAGCCATATCAAGGGATTGTGGTCCGTCATGACGGTAAAAGATCGTCCATACACGTAGGGCTGCAATTTCTTTAAAGCCCAGACTAAGGCCAAACACTCTTTTTCCACGGCAGCATATCCAACTTCACGGGGTAACAATTTGCGGCTGAGATACGCCACTGGGTGCTCTTTCCCGTCATCGCCCACTTGGCTTAGTACGGCTCCCAGTCCGAACATGGAGGCATCTGTATGAATGACAAAGCATTTGGTAGGATCAGGGGCCGCCAGTATGGGAGCTTGCGTTAGGGTGTTTTTTAACTGATGAAATGCTATCTTGCACTCCGGGGACCACAGGACCTGTCTAGGGAGAGTCTTTTTGGTCAGGTCCATCAGGGGTTTGGCTATGTCACTATAGTGGGGTACAAACTTCCTGTAGTACCCTGCTGTCCCTAAAAATGCAAGTACCTGGGTCTTGGTTCTGGGAACCGGCCAGTTTAGGACGGCCTCTTATTTTGCAGGTTCTGGCCTCTGCTTCCCACATCCTACTCTATGTCCCAGATATTGTACCTCAGACATCCCGATATTACATTTGTCTGGCTTCAGGGTCAGGTCTGCGGCTCGGATCCTATCTAGCACTATTCCCAGGTGTCTAAGATGTTCCTCCCAGGTCTGGCTATAGATTGCGATGTCGTCAAAATATGCGCATGCAAAATCTTGCAGACCATCAAGGAGTTCATCTATCATCCGCTGGAAGGTAGCCGGCGCATTCTTCATCCCGAATGGCATTACCCGAAACTGGTAAAGGCCGAACGGAGTGATGAAGGCCGACTTCGGAATTGCTTCTGCTTCCAAGGGAATCTGCCACTAGCCCTTACACAAGTCAATAGTCGTCAGATAATGTCCCTGAGCTATTTTGTCCAGCAATTCGTCCACTCGGGGCATAGGGTAGGCATCTGTCACAGTACAGTCATTCAGTCGCCTATAGTCCACGCAAAATCTGGTCGTGCCATCCCGTTTCGGGACTAATACTACAGGGGAAGCCCAGGGGCTTGCTGATGGCTCGATCACCCCTAACTCGAGCATCTCCCTAATCTCCGCTCTCATCCCTTCTTGCACTGCTCCAGGAATCCTATAGGCTGGTTGTCTCAGGGGCTTCTGCCCGGGGGTCTCTACCTTGTGCACAGCTATGTGAGTGTACCCAGGGAGTGCCGAGAACATCTCCTGACGGTCCTGGAGTAATTCTCTGGCCTGTTCTCGTCCTTGGGATCCTAATCTATCTCCTAGCCGTATATCCTCCACACCCCCGGAACAGTTACTGATTTCGGGAAGCTCCATCATCGGTAGATATTCAGAGTCCCCGGTGGCAGGAGCGCATATGGCGGCTACTGCCTCAGCCCTCTCATGATAGGCCTTCATCATATTAATGTGGAACGTCCTCTTAATTTTTGTGTCTGCACAGCTGGCAACCACGTAGGTTGTATCGCACAGCTGTTTTAACACCTGATTGGGGCCCTGCCAGGAAGCCTGTAATTTATTTTGCTTCAGGGGTTTTAGTACCAGGACTTTCTGTCCTATATAAAAAGGTGCGATTCCTCGCAGACCGATCATACCAAACCTTCTGCTGACTCTGGGCCGATTGCATATTTTCATGGACTAGATCGGTAAGTTCCCGCAGTCGCTCCCTGAGTTCCAAGACATAACTAAGGATGGGGAGGCCTTCCGGATCCTCTACCCCCTCCCACTGGGCCCTCACTAAGTCTAAGGGTCCCCTAACCCTTCGCCCATATAACAGCTCAAATGGGGAAAACCCAGTGGACTCCTGGGGTACCTCTCTATAGGCAAACAGTAGATGGGGAAGATATTTCTCCCAATCCTTCCTACTCTCCACGAAGGCCCGAAGCAGCTGCTTCAGGGTCCCGTTAAATCTTTTACACAGCCCATTAGTCTGAGGATGGTAGGGGGCGCTCTGGAGGGGTTTAATCCCACAGAGACGCCAGAGCTGCTGCGTCAGATCAGCTGTGAACTGGGTACCCTGATCGGACAATATCTCCTGGGGAAACCCTACCCTAGTAAATACCTGCAGTAAGGCCCCTTTCACACTGGGGCGGGCAGGAGCGGTGGCGGTATAGCAGCGCGATTTTCAGCACTGCTATACCGTCGTTCTTACCGCGGTATGCGGTCGCTAGAGGGGTGAATTTAACCCCCGCTAGCGGCCGAAAAAGGGTTAATACCGCCCGCAAACCGCTGCTATTGCCACGGTTTGCGGGCCGTATTACAGCGCTGTCCCATTGATTTCAATGGGAGACCGCGGTAAAGGAGCGGTGAACACACCGCTCCTTCACCGCTGTAAAGAAGCGGCTAGCGGGACTTTTGGAGTGGTCCTGCTAGCGCACCGCTTCAGTGTGAAAGCCTTCGGGCTTTCACATTGAAGGCTAAAGGGCATGATTTTTTCATGCAGTATAATAGCGCTAATATTAGCGCTAAACCGCATGAAAAATGCCCCAGTGTGAAAGGGGCTTAAGGCATCTGCTACTGTATCAGCCTGGATATTGGATAAGGGAATGGCCTCCGGGTAGCGGGTGGCGTAATCCACCACCGTAAGAATATACTTCTTCCCGGTGGCACTGGGGCGGGCCAGTGGGCCTATAATATCTACCGCTATGCGGCTAAAGGGTTCTCTAATAATCGGCAGGGGTTGCAGCAAGGCTTTTGGGTGATCCCCTGTCTTCCCTACTTTCTGACAAGTCTCACAGGTCCGGCATTATTTTCGCACCTCGGCATGTAACCTGGGCCAGAAGAAAGCATGAGACAACCGACTCCGGGTCTTGGCTATCCCTAAATGTCCGGCCAAGGGGATGTCGTGAGCCAGGCGCAATAGCTCCCGTCTGTATTTCTGGGGTACAACTAGCTGTTTGTGGGGACCCTGTCGCTTTCCAGTGCCCATTCCCTCAGTGTAACGATAAAGAAACCCCCCTCCCACTCTATTCTGTCTTCCCCCAACCCCCCATGGATCCTTGCCCGCCCTGTCCCGATAACCAGCTAAAGTTGGGTCACTCTGAGTCTCTTGCCTAACGTCGGAGGGAGAAGAATCCCAGGACACGGGGTTGTCAAGTCTGGGTAACGTAGGAGGATTTGGTCTTACCTGGGTCCCCATAGGAGTGGAGTTGCCTTGAAGTTGGCTCTGACGTCTGGTGGTCACGGCCATAGCGTCCTCTGGGGCATATGAGGAAGTTAAATGTCCCAAATCGTTTCCCAAAAGTACTTCTGCAGGTAACTCGCGTAGTAATCCCACTCGCACTTGTCGCTCCCCTGAGCCCCAATCCAAGAGGACTTGGGCGGTGGATAAACGTAGCACCTTGCCCCCTGCTACCCTGACTGCAACAGTCTGGCCCGTCCGGGCCGACTGGGGAATCATGTGAAGTTGGATGAGGGTAATCGTAGCCCCGGAATCGCGGAGTCCCTGGGCCGGCTGCCCATTAACCCATACTGCCTGGCGATGGTGCTGCCGATTATCTCCGGCAGCAGCTTGGACGGGATCAGCCTCGAAAAGTTTGCCGCACTCTTCCTGAACATCTCGATGGTTGGGCTCGTTCTGGAAGCAATGAGCCGCTGGTCTGGATGAATGATTAGTCTCTCGGTACCTCGTGGAATCGGGTAGGGCAATATCGTTGCAGATGACCGGTTTGGTTACAGGTATAGCACTTAGGTCCGGTAGGAGGGTTGGGTCGGGCTAGGGGTCTAGAGGCAGACCACTGAGGTACTGAAGTTGGGTTAGAGGCTGGTAAACTGGGCCGAGATAGTGAATAGCGCTCGCTTTCGCCTGACCTTCGAGAGTCCAGATATTCATCGGCCAAAGTAGCCGCTTGCTGTACAGTCCGTGGTCGCTTATCTCGCCCCCAATCACGTACTACCAGAGGGGTGTGGTTAAAGAACTGTTCTAAGAGTACTAGCTGGGTGATGTCCTCTATGGTATGAGCGCGGCTTCCCTGGAACCAGCCCTTAAGGTTCCGCTGCAGACAATGTGCCCACTCCACGTATGTTATGTTGGTTTGTTTCCGGGATTCTCGAAACTTAATCCGGCTGGCTTCAGGTGTAATGGCAAATCGGGCTAGCAGAGCTTCTTTTACCCGGTCATAGTCTTTAGCGTCCTCATCCTCCAGGGCCAGATACGCATCCACCGCTCTGCCAGTTAAATTACTTGCCAGTACGGTGACCCAATCTTGGGGCAGTACTTCATGTATCTGGCATAGTCTCTCAAAGTCCTGCAGAAACGCTTCAATTTCCTCCTTTCCTTCCTTAAATAGTTTGAACGCCCGAAAGGGCAACTTACAGAAAGGCGCTGCATCTTTAGGTGTTGTCTCCGATTGCCGTATTTCCGCCATTCTCTGCTCATGTTGCCGCTCTAGTTCTCTCTCTTGTCGCTCTTGTTCTTTCTCTTGTCGCTCATCCTGCAGCTGGATGTCTCTAATGGCATTCTGTATGGCGGTCTCTGATGGGTTAGCACCATATAATGCCAACCGCTCTCGAACTCGTTGCTGAAACAAGTCTTCAACTGACCGGGGTTCTGCATCACCGTCCATCTCGGCTAGCTCACTGATAAGGGTGGCCTTGTTCTTTGTCCCACTGGTCCCTCCACGGCTCTCAAGTAAGTCTTTCAGCGTAGCTTTCCTGCAGGCTGCATAGCTGGTCATTGACTGTGGTGGTTTGGAGTGTCCCAGTAACTAGAGAGCAAATCCCAACGCTGCCAAACAATGTAACGAGCCCCTTTGCTCGCTCGGTTCCACTCTCCCAACACTCCTCTGCTACTATTGGATCGTATTGCAGATCGCAACGTCTGATGGTTCGGTCATCCGATGCTCCAGGATTCAAGCTACAGCTATGTGACATTCTAATCCATTTGTGATAGCTCAGAACAAACACCAGGCAGGCTGTATGTAAGTTCAAACAGGAATCTCATTTTATTGGATGCACACACACACTCTTATACAGCAGTTTGAACACCCTGCCCCCAACAACCACTTTCCTATTGGTCAATTGTAAAGTCCATTGTATTTCGCAATTAGATTCTCTTGGCCATGCAAATGAGGACTTGAAACAGGGTCAGCAGGAATTGGTCCGATAGCTTGAATAGGAGAACTGAGATGTGTATTGACACAGAAGCCCCAGGGGGGTAATTAAAGTACATAAACAAACAGTCTAACACAGAACAATGCTTTTCCTCCAGACCAGGGAGACGTCTGGAGGGGGGGGTTAGCCTTAAGACAGGGCAGAAGACCCCCCACTGTGTAATAGATTCAAAGGAGAAATACTTCAGTATTCCAGGGCTCATGACAATCCTGTTATGCTGAGTGACTATCCTCTTTCTCCTCAATGATCATGCTGATAGCTTGTAAGAACAATTTTGGTTCTGGGCACCGCCACCAGTGGCAAAGGCCAAATTTTTCAGCCCCTGTTTAACAGGGGCGTGTATCTACAATTTTTGGTGCAATGCTTTGCAGCAGGGCTCATTGCTGCGCTCCAACTACAGTATCTGTGAGGGGTTGCAGTGTTGTGGCACCAGCACCAGTATCTAAGGCCCAAATTTTCTGCCCCTGTTTAATAGGGGCGTTTAATTACAATTTTTGATGCAATACTTTGCAGCAGGGCTCATTGCTGCGCTCCAAGTACAGTATCTGTGAGGGGTTGCAGTGTTGTGGCACCAGTGCCTAAGGCCCAATTTTTATGCCCCTGTTCAACAGGGGCATGTAATTACAAATTTTGATCTAATATTTCACAGCTGGGCCCATTCCTGCGCCCACCAAGAGTAGCTGTGAGGACTTACAGTGTTGTGGCACCAGCACCACCACCAAAGGCCCAATTTTTCCTACCACTGTTCAACAATGGCATGTAATTACAATTCTTGATATACAGTAACAGTTCACAGCAGGGCGTTCCAGCGCCCCCTCAAGAGTAACTGTGAGGGCTTACAGTGTTGTGGCAACACCAACACCTAAGGGCCAAATTTCTGCAGAGTATATACGGCAGGTCCCTACTTTCAAACATACAACTTACAAACGACTCCTACTTGCAAACGGAAGGAGACAACAGGAAGGGAAATTCTCTCCTGTAAGACTTAATATGGGAAAAAGGTGTCTCCTCTCCACTGATGCTTTATCACCAATCCACCAATCCTTGTTTCAATAAAAACCCAAAATTTTCAAAAAACATTTGTCATTGGGACGGAAAGTGGGGTGAAATGTACTGAACAGGTACACACTGCACAGACAGCAAAACAAATGTTATAGGGGTGATAACCCTTCCCTATGTTTTCCAAAAAGCTTAAAAATAGATTTTTGGGCTGGAGCTACATATAAAAAATGTACCTCTTCCAAATTACAAACAGATTCTACTTAAGAACAAACCTACAGTCCCTGTCTTGTTTGCACCGCCTGTATACTGCTGTTCAGAGTATATAGGGCCTTTTTTTAATTTGGGTGCAGGGTGCCCCTTAATATTCATACAAGACTTAAAGGGGCTGGTAGTGGGCTTGGGGTGGGGGGGTACCTATGCCATTTTTCTCAATGATTTTCATCCATATTGCCGGGACCAGACATTACATTAAAGCCGCAAGCAGTTTTAAATGACTTTTTTTCCTTTAGAAATGTCATTTTGTGCAGGGACAGTTTTAAACACGGGAAAGACGTGCCACTTCACAGGCATACTTTAGACACCCCCCAGGCACGATATTTAAAGGAATATTTCATTTTTTTTCACTTTAAGCATCATTAAAATCACTGCTCCCGAAAAAACGTCAGTTTCTAAAACTTATTTTTGCATTGATACATGTCCCCTGGGGCAGGACCTGGTCCCCAAACCCTTTTTAGGACAATAACTTGCATATTAGCCTTTATAATTAGCACTTTTGATTTTGAACGTTCGAGTCCATTGTATTTAATAGGGTTCTAAAGTTTGCGCAAACTTTCGGTGCGTCCGCAGGTTCTGGTGCGAACCGAACCGGGGGGTGTTCGGCTCATCCCTAGTCCTTAGTAGTTTGTAGTCTGTCATTGTCAGGGCTGGGCTCAGCCCTTCCTTCTCTGTGCTGGCAGCTCAGCTGTCAGCTAATTGCCAGCTTCCATCTCTCCACAGTGATCCACCTGTTGATGATCCTGCTCATCAGCTCTGCCCACTTAAAGACTTCCAGTTCATTTGCTCTTTGCCTTCGCCTGTGTTTTTTTTTAAAGGTGTTTATTTTTAGATTTTCAAAAGAAACAATACAATACAAAAGAAAACAAAAAGCAGTACAGTCTGACAATTGAGCTAGTACATGAAACCAGCAATAAAGTGTGGAGGAGTGCATAGGCATACTGCGGTAACAGTGGTACCCCAAAAACACACACAAATAAGAACCAGGCACACTTACACACACACACACACACACAAAAACATACATCCTTGCAGCAACTACGACCCCTTAAAAGCATCACATTACTAATGGTCAGTAGACCACATAACACCCGTGACTCGCACAGTGAGTGCCCTCCAAAAGTATGATTAGTAACCCACACTAGACCTCCGATCAAAAAATACCAAATGAAAATTGTTTTAGAGAATTCAGAACTTTACTGAGGAAGCTGTGAGGAGAGGACCCCCCCCCCCCAAAAGTCCTTCGACACATCCAGCCATGGCTGCCAGACCTTAGCAAATTTCTTAGGACATGCCCTACTTTTGTAAATCATTTTGAACCTGGGGAGGAGACCGTGAACAAGTCGAAGGACTGCGTGAGCCGAGAGGGGGCCCGCGTCCTTCCAGTGCAGCAGAATGGTTTTTCGTCCTGGCATGAGCACGAGGGACGTAGTCATTCAGCACCCCCAACAGTCCAACCTCCGGTGTGTGGGGTATTGGCAGGTGCAATTTGTCAGCACAAAAGGCAAATAAATCCTTCCAGAAGGCGGAGAGTCCTGGACATGTCCAAAACATATGAAAGAAGTCAGCAGCAATTGTACCACATCTAACGCATGCAACATCATGACCAAGCCCCATCCTAACCAGCCTAGCTGGTGTATAGTGTAAATGATGGATGAACTTAAACTGTATCAATATATCGGCAGTGCTAATAATATCCTGGAAGCATACTTCCGTTACCTCCTCCCAATCATCTTCAGAAAGCTCAGGCATATACAACAGCCATTTGCTGTGAGAATTCTGAAACGGATCTGCTCCCACCCCCTGGAGGCAGCCATAAAAGGACATCACCAACTTGGCCATTTCTGGGAAAGACAGGAGGTCTTCAATGGAAGAGTCCGTGAGCTCCATGATCAACGACCCGAATTGTGTTTGCAGGGCATGTCTCAATAGGAGATATTTAAAGAAAAATGTATTTTCAAGACCATAGGTAAGCCTGAGTGTCTCAAATGACAACAGTGAATTCCCTGTAATTACGTGAGATAAATGTGTGACCCCAAAACGGGCCCACCACACCGAGTCTGGATGACCAAAGAGCTCAGGAAGGTTCAGGTTCCGCCACAGGGGAGTCTGCGGTGAAACCCCAGTGGAGGATTGGGACAGTGTTTTCCCCCCCTCCCTCCAGGCAATAAAACCTACCTCCACAGGGGAGAGTCTAGAGCCTCCAACTATCCTAGATCTGTGTAATTCATCCCGTAATGAAGTAGGGGGTTCGAACAGGGAGAGCAGGAGAGCAGTGGCGGGAGTCTGGGGGTCAGAGTGCATCCAGTCATGAACAAATGTGAGCTGGGAGGCAAGAAAATAGTGTCGCAGGTTCGGGCAAGCCAGTCCACCCACAGCCTTGGCTGCTTGGAGGGAGGACCGGGCTATACGGGGCTGGCAACCGTTCCAAATAAAGCCAAAAAGGGCGGAATCAAGTTTTGCAAAAAAAATTTGGGCGAGAAAAACCGGGGAAGCTCGGAAACAATAAAGAAATTTCGGCAAAAAATTATTTTAAAGATATTTATGCGTCCAATTAGATTAAGGGGCAACGATGACCAGGTATGAAATGTAACCGTCATTTGTTGAACTATTGGGGTGACATTTAGTTCCTCATACCTAGAGAGGTCAGCATGTATCTGTATGCCCAGATATTTAAAGGAAGACTTTAGCTCAACTCGTGACCTCCGTAGGTATTCGACCGAACACGGAGGGCCAATGGCAAATGCCTGGGATTTCTCCCAGCCCACCCGGAGACCCGAGACCGCGCCAAACTCCTCAACCACCTGAAGCAACTTAACAAAGGAGCTCTCCTTGCCATCTAAGTATACCAGGGCATCGTCTGCATAGAGAGAAATCTTTTCTATCAGCAGGCCTGACCGGATGCCCCCAATCTCGGACGTCTGCCGCACTGCCAGAGCCAGGGGCTCAATGGCCAGCGCGAACAGAAGTGGAGAGAGAGGGCACCCCTGTCTGGTGCCCCTACCCAAAGGGAATGAGCCTGAAATATCCTTGTTAGTGCGGACCCGAGCTATTGGGTCCGCATACGCCTTCGCCTGTGTTAACATCACAAGAGACTTTCTCCTGCGTTCCTGTTGAAGACCTGCTTGACTACGTTCCCTCTGGCTACAGATTCTGCTGGCTGTACTACTACCTTTAGACCGCATTCACACCTGAGCGTAGCGCTTCGAGCGTTTTTACCATAGTTTTTACCGTCTTTTTGTCGCGCGAATCTGCGCCCGTCGAAACGCTTGTTGTCAGTTAGTGCGGACCCGAGCTATTGGGTCCGCATACGCCTTCGCCTGTGTTAACATCACAAGAGACTTTCTCCTGCGTTCCTGTTGAAGACCTGCTTGACTACGTTCCCTCTGGCTACAGATTCTGCTGGCTGTACTACTACCTTTAGACCGCATTCACACCTGAGCGTAGCGCTTCGAGCGTTTTTACCATAGTTTTTACCGTCTTTTTGTCGCGCGAATCTGCGCCCGTCGAAACGCTTGTTGTCACGCTAGACGCTTGAATCAGGCGTTTCCATTACATTCTATGACTCCTAAAACGCCCAAATCTGTCCGATTCGCGCAACAAAAAAGGGTCCGGAACTTGTTTGAGCTTCAGGCGTTCGGCTTCAGGCGTTTTTGAGTGGAGATGTGAACCATCTCCATAGAGAATAATGGATTTTTTCCCCTCTAGCGTTTTGTAGCTTCAGGCTTAGGGCTACAAAACGCTCAGGTGTGAATGCAGCCTTATAGCTGGCTCTTGGACATTGGCTTGGCCGACTACCCGATCCGGTTACTGAACTCTGGCTATGTTTTGACTACGCTTATGCCGCGTAAACACGATCATTATTCACGGCGGTTAAAAAACCACCGTGAATAATGTCATTAAAAACAAGGGAACGGCTTGTTCCCCACACACGGTCGTTTTTCACGTCGTTTTTTCTCTTGTCGAGAAAAACGACCGTCTGTGGGCTCCGCGGCAGTGTTTCCCTATGGGAAACACTGCCGCGGATAACATGTCGAAAAAAACGACGAGAAAAATTAGAACATGTTCTAATTTTTCTTGTCGTTTTTAATGCCGTTTTTCTCGTCAAAAAAAACGACAGAAAGCCCACAGACTATCGTTTTTCTCATCGAATGGGAAAAATTTCGTTTTTCTTGACGAGAAAAACGGCCGTGTGTACGCGGCATTACTCTGTTTACCTTTTTATTTTTATTATTAAACAAGTGTGATTTAACTGTACTTCTGTTTCAGTCTGATTCATGGTTTCTGACAGTAGGCAAAGGCCATGAATTCAGAAGATGCAGCCAATCCACTTGTTAATAATATTTTTTCCAGATTGGATGACCTGGATCACCGCATGGATCAGTTTGCCACGGCGATACAAACGCTCCTGAGTCGCATGGTTCATCTAGAGTCTCCCACTGTGGCCGCTCCGGTAGTCTCTATGCAGGCACCCGCCTCGAGTATTTCCTCTTTAACTGCTTGTCACCCGGCCGCCGTCAAATGACGGCGGCAGGAAGACACTGTTATTCTGGGCGGACGTCATATGACGTTGCGCCTTTAAAAGCCACTAAGGGGTGCACGCCCGCCGCGTCACTGGGGACCCGATGCGCGTGCCCGGCGGCCAATATCGCAGTCACGACAAAAATCGTTGTTTGCCGCCATTACTAGTAAAAAAAAATAGAAAAAAAATATAAATTCTATAAATCTATCCCCTATTTTGTAGACTCTATAACTTTTGCGCAAACCAATCAATATACGGTTATTGCGATTTTTTTTACCAAAAATATGTAGAAGAATACATATCGCCCTAAACTGAGGAAAAATATAAAAAATTAATTAAAAAAATGGATATTTATTATAGCAAAAAGTAAAAAATATTGTGTTTTTTTTCAAACTTGTCACTCTTCTTTTGTTTATAGCGCAAAAAAAAAAACCGCAGAGGTGATCAAATACCACCAAAAGAAAGCTCTATTTGTGGGAAAAAAAGGACGCAAATTTTGTTTGGGTACAGCGTCGCACGTCCGCGCAATTGTCATTCAAAGTGTGACAGCGCTGAAAGCTGAAAAATGGCCTGGGTAGGAAGGGGGCGAAAGTGCCCAGTGGTTAAGAGGTATGTCTGGTTCCGCTCAGCTTCCCAGCGATTTGGGGGCGATCCACTTCAGTGCAGAGGGTTTCTCAACCAGGTTGAGATATACTTTGAGATGCTGCCCCAGGCGTTTTCCACGGACAGAAGTAAAGTGTATTTCGTGATATCTTTGCTTTCTGACAGAGCCTTGGCCTGGGCAAACCCTCTATGGGAGACGCAAAAACCCGTGGTCCTGAGTTACCCAGAATTTGTGGCTTCCTTCAAAAGGGTATTTGACGTTCCCGCACGCTCCGCTTCTGCTGCCAAGTGCCTCATGTCCATCAAACAGAGTACGAGGACGGTTGCTGATTACGCCATTGAATTCCATACTCTGGCAGCAGAGGTTGCTTGGAACAATGAGGCCCTCGTGGCTGCTTTTTCTTATGGTCTCTCGGATAACATCAAGGATGAGATAGCAGCCCGAGATATACCCACTGAGCTGGAGAAGTTGATCACATTTGCCATCCTCATTGACTCCAGACTCAGAGAGAGACTCTCTCTTAAGGAGCACTTGCGGAAGCCTCCTGTACATTTGTCTCTGAGCTTTGCAGTCCCACCCTTGCCTCCCTCACCTCCCATGCCTCCTGGTACCGAGCCAATCTGTGAAATTGAACCCATGCACTTGGGGTTCACGCGTCTCCCTGCAGACGAGAGAGCCCTTAGGAGGAGGGAGAGATTGTGTCTTTATTGTGGCCAGGCTGGTCACTTTTTGAAGTCTTGTCCTACCCGTCCAGGGAACACCCGAACCTTGATGTCCTGTCATGGACAAACCTTAGGTGGCGTTGTTTCGTCTCCAGTTTCCCAGAAGGATAAGCCCCTGGTTTCGGTTACCCTATCGTGGGCTGAGTTGTCCGTCGAGAAACAGGCTCTAATCGACTCCGGGGCTGCAGGCCTGTTCATTGATGCTGCCTTTGTATCGAAGCACTCAATTCCACTGCAGCTGCGTGACACTCCACTTGCCATTGAGGCTCTTGACGGGAGACCTCTACAGCCTTCCCATGTGACTCATGAGACTGTTCCGTTGTTCATGGCCGTAGGGGCTCTTCACCATGAGATAATCTAGTTCCAAGTTATTTCCTCACCTAAGTTTCCGCTGGTTATTGGTTATCCTTGGTTACAGAGGCACAACCCCTCTTTTGATTGGCTCCATGCTGAGGTTCTGTCCTGGTCTCCACAATGCAGTAAGAGATGCTTCCAGAAGGTAACCAAGGTCCAGTGCACCTCTTCACTCTCCTCCCTGCCGGAGGAGTACAACGATTTTAGCGATGTCTTTGACAAAGGTCAAGCTGGTACTTTGACTCCACACCGGTCGTATGATTGTGCAATTGACCTTCAACCTGGTGCCATACCCCCTCGTGGCCAGGTTTACCCTTTGTCGGTCTTGGAGGATAAGGCCATGCAGGAGTATGTTGCAGACACACTCTCTTGAGGTTTAATCCGCAAATCCTCGTCTCCTGCTGGTGCTGGTTTCTTTTTTGTGAAGAAGAAGAGTGGTGAACTGAGACCTTGCATTGACTATAGGGGTCTTAATCCTCTCACCATTAAGAATGCCTATCCGATTCTGTTGATTACGAAATTATTTGAACGCCTCAAGGTAGCAACGGTTTTCACAAAGCTTGATTTGAGAGGGGCATACAATCTCGTGAAGATTAAGGGGGGCGACGAGTGAAAAACTGCCTTTAATACCAGAACAGGTCAATATGAGTAGGGATGAGCTTCGAGTTTGAGACAAACTCATGTTCGACTCGAACATTACCTGTTCGCCCGTTCGCCGAACAGTGAACAATTTGTGGTGTTCGCGGCAAATTCGAAAAGTCTATGGGAGAAATCTAAAGTGCTAATTTTAAAGGCTTATATGCAAATTATTGTCCTAAAAAGGGTTTGGGGACCCCGGTACTTCCCCAGGGGACATGTATCAATGCAAAAAAAGTTTTAAAAACTGCAGTTTTTTTTGGGAGCAGTGATTTTAATAATGCTTAAAGTGAAACGATAAAAGTGAAATATTCCATTAAATTTCATACCTGGGGTGTGTGTATAGTATGCATGTAAAGTTGCGCTTGTTTTCCGTGCTTAGAACTGTGTCATTTCTGAAGGAAAAAAAGTCATTTAAAACTCACTCGTGGCTATGAATTGTCGGCTCCTGGCAATACATAGAAAAGTCATTGATAAAAAAAAAAAAGCGCGGGGGTCCCCCCAAATTCAATTACCAGGCCCTTCAGGTCTGGTATGGATAATAAGGGGAACCCTGCCGCAAATTTAAAAAAAAATACGTGGAGTTCCCCCAATTATCCATGCCAGGCCCTTCAGGTCGTTTATGGATTTTAAGGGGAACTCCACCCCAATTTTTTTTTAAAATGGCTTGGAGTTCCCCCCAAAATCCATACCAGACCCTTATCCGAGCACCCAACCTGGCAGGCCGCAGAAAAAGAGGGGGGACCAGAGAGCGCCCCCCTCCTTATCCGTACCAGGCCACATGCCCTCAATATGGAGAGGATGTCCCCATGTTGATGGGGACAAGGGCCTCATCCCCACAACCCTTGCCCGGTGGTTGTGGGGGTCTGCAGGCGGGTGGCTTATCGGAATCTGGTAGACCCCTTTAACAAATTTTTTTTTATTTTTTTTAATAAAGGACTTTTCCAAGGTGTTGGTGTGTGTTTATTTACATTTTTTTTACACTTTCTTTGTGAAATGGTAGGGGTACAATGTACCCCTTACCAATTCACATAGGGGGGGTGGGATCTGGGGGTCCCCTTTGTTAAAGGGGTCTTCTATTTTCCGATAAGCCCCCCGCCCGCAGACCCCCACAACCACCGGGCAAGGGTTGTGGGGATGAGACCCTTGTCCCCATCAACATGGGGACATCCTCCCCATGTTGAGGGCATGTGGCCTGGTACGGTTCAGGAGGGAGGGGGGCCGCTCTCTCGTCCCCCCCTTTTCCCCTGCGGCCGGCCAGGTTGCGTGCTCAGATAAGGGTCTGGTATGGATTTTTCGGGGGGACTCCACGCCATTTTTTTAAAATTTGGGGTGGAGTTCCCCTTAAAATCCATGCCAGATCTGAAGGGCCTGGTATGGATATTTGGGGGAACTCTACGCATTTTTTTTTTTTATTTGCTGCGGGGTTCCCCTTAATATCCATTCCAGACCTGAAGGGCCTGGTAATTGAATTCTGGGGGACCCCCACGCTTTATTTTTTATCAATGACTTTTCTATGTATTGCCGGGAGCCGACAATTCATTAATAGCCGCGAGTGAGTTTTAAATTACTTTTTTTCCTTCAAAAATGACATTTTTTGCAGGGACAGTTCTAAGCACGGGAAACATGCACCACTTTACATGCATATCATACACACCCCCTAGGTACGAAATTTAAAGGAATATTTCACTTTTATTGTTTCACTTTAAGCATTATTAAAATCACTGCTCCCAAAAAAACAGCCGTTTTTAAAACTTCTTTCTGCATTGATACATGTCCCCTGGGGCAGGACCCGGGTCCCCAAACACTTTTTAGGACAATAACTTGCATATAAGCCTTTAAAATTAGCACTTTAGATTTCGAACGTTCGAGTCCATTGTATTTAATAGGGTTCTAAAGTTCACACGAACATTTTGTCTGTTCGCAGGTTCTGGTGCGAACCGAACAGGGGGATGTTCGGCTCATCCCTGATGCATATTATACACACCCCCTAGGTACGAAATTTAAAAGGAAAATTTCACTTTTATTTTTTCATTTTAAGCATTATTAAAATCACTGCTCCCTAAAAAACTGCAGTCTTTAAAACTTTTTTTTGCATTGATACATGTCCCCAGGGGCAGGACCCGGGTCCCCAAACACTTTTTAGGACAATAACTTGCATATTAGCCTTTATAATTAGCACTTTTGATTTTGAACGTTCGAGTCCATTGTATTTAATAGGGTTCTAAAGTTCACACGAACATTCTGGCTGTTCGCAGGTTCTGGTATGAACCGGACAGGGGGGTGTTCGGCTCATCCCAGATTATTAGTATCTCGTAATGCCTTTTGGCCTCTGTAATGCTCCGGCAGTTTTCCTGGAGTTTATTAACGATGTCCTCTGAGATTTGTTGCAGTTATGTGTGGTGGTCTATCTCGATGATATGCTCATATTTTCCAAGTCCCTGGAGAGTGCTTCAGAAACTAAGAGAGAACAATCTCTATTGTAAGCTGGAGAACAGTGAATTCCATTGGGAACAGGTCAAATTCCTGGGTTATGTAATTTCCACGGCTGGTTTTTCGATGGACCCAGAGAAACTTTCTGCTGTCCTACAGTGGTCTCGACCCGTGGGTTTACATCCTCTGCAGCGATTTCTTGGCATTTCCAACTATTATCGGAAGTTTATTCGTAACTTCTCCTCTCTGGTCAAGCCCCTGACTGATAGGACCAGAAAGGACAGTAACCCACAGAGTTGGTCTCCAGAGTCCATTAAGGCTTTTGAGAGTCTTAAGGTTGCCTTTGTTTCTGCTCCTGTGTTGGCACATCCTGATCCTATGTAGCCTTTTATCCTTGAAGTTGATGCTTCTGAGACTGGAGTTTGCGCCCTTCTGTCTCAACGTCCTAGCTCTGACAGCGCTATGCATCCGTGTGGCTACTTTTCCAAGAAATTGTTACCTGCGAAGTGCAATTACGAGATTGGTGACAGAGAGCTGTTGGCGACCATTTTAGCCCTGAAAGAATGGAGACATCTCCTCGAAGGTACCACTGTGCCGGTTCTCATTCTTACTGACCATAAACATCTCACATTCTTGTCTGAGGCTAAGCGCCTCTCTCCCAGAAGGGCACGATGGGCTCTTTTCTTGTTGAGTTTTAAATACATTGTCTCATTCTTACCCGGTACTAAAAATGTAAGGGCTGACGCCTTGTCACGTCAATTTTCCTCCACTTCCAAGATGGAGACGGTTCCGGTTCCTGTGATTCCTCCTGATCGTATTTTGGCTACGGTTCGCACCAGTCTCACTTCTCCTTTGGGAGACAAAATTCTTGCTGCTCAGGTCGATGCCCCTCCTGAGAAACCTTGTGACCGCTGCTTTGTTCCCGAGAGTCTCCATACTGCCGTACTCCAGACTTACCATTCTCCCAAGGCTGCTGGCCACCCTGGGAAGAATCAACTGTTTTGGGCCATTTCCCAACAATTCTGGTGGCCTAGTCTACGTGCTGATGTAACCGCCTTCATAGCTGCCTGTTCCGTGTGTGCTCAGAGTAAGACTCCACGACACCTTCCTGTGGGCCTTCTACAACCCATACCCAATGGAGAGAGGCCCTGGACCCACCTGTCTATGGATTTCATTGTGGAGTTACCCAACTCCCAGGGCAACACAGTTATCCTTAAGGTAGTAGACCGGTTCTCGAAAGGAACCGGCTTCCATTTTTGCTCTTGAGATCTTTCGCTTACATGGTCTACCCAAGGTCATTGTCTCTGACAGGGGAAGTAAGTTTGTGTCCCGGTTCTGGCGAGCCTTTTGTGCACAGTTGGGAATTCAGCTTGCCTTCTCTTCTGCATATTACCCGCAGTCTAATGGGTCTGCAGAACGAGCCAATCAGTCCTTGGAGCAATTCCTGCGTTGCTATATTTCTGACCATCACAACAACTGGTCAGACCTCTTACCTTGGGAGGAGTTTGCTCACAATAGCGCTCTGAATTATGCTTCCCGTTTGTCCCCGTCTATGGCGAACTATGGTTTCCAACCTCCCATGTTGCCTGACTCATTTGTTCCTCAGAGTATTGCTGCGTTAGAGGAACATCTCTGTGGTCTTTGTTCCACTTGGGTACAAGTCCAGGAGGCATTGCGACAGGCTAACGAGAGGTACAGACTCCATGCTGACCGCAGACGCCTGCCTGCGCCTTCCTACCAGGTCGGGGATAGGGTCTGGCTGTCATCCCGCAACCTCTGACTTTGTGTTCCTTCTCTGAAGTTCGCACCTCGGTTTATTGGGCCTTTCCATATCCTTCGCAGGATAAACCCAGTGGCTTACGCGTTGGACCTTCCTTCCAGTATGCGTATCTCTAATGTGTTTCATGTCTCCTTATTGAAACCTTTGGTCTGCAACCGTTTTACCACCTTGGTACCATGTCCTCACCCTATACAGGTTGAGAACCATGAGGAGTATGAAGTACAGTCCATTGTTGACTCCCGTAGGTTCCGTGGGCGCATACAGTACCTGGTGCATTGGAAGGGGTACAGTCCGGAGGAATGCTCTTGGGTCCCATCCTCGGACGTACACGCCCCTGTCCTCCTCTGTGATTTCCATAGACATTTTCCCCTCAAGCCCGGTGGTCCTCCGAGGGGGAGGGGTCGTTGAGGAGGGGTACTGTCAGGGCTGGGCTCAGCCCTTCCTTCTCTGTGCTGGCAGCTCAGCTGTCAGCTAATTGCCAGCTCCCATCTCTCCACAGTGATCCACCTGTTGATAATCCTGCTCGTCAGCTCTGCCCACTTAAAGACTTCCAGTTCATTTGCTCTTTGCCTTTGCCTGTGTTAACATCACAAGAGACTTTCTCCTGCGTTCCTGTTGAAGACCTGCTTGACTACGTTCCCTCTGGCTACAGATTCTGCTTGCTGTACTACTACCTTTATCGATGGCTCTTGGACATTGGCTTGGCTGACTACCAGATCCGGTTACTGAACTGTGGCTATGTTTTGACTACGCTTACTCTGTTTACCTTTTTATTTTTATTATTAAACCAGTGCGATTTAACTGTACTTCTGTCTCGGTCTGATTCATGGTTTCTGACAGTCATGCAACCAGAATTCTAACTACTAAAAGTGGCCAGTCATAAAAAAGATAATCTGTGCTAGGGTAAAAAGTTAAGCTCAAATAGATAAAGCTGTCAGCACTCAAACATTGTGATAGCAAACTGGACAAATTAACATGCAATTAGTGAATCACTATACCCTTACAATAAACTCTGAAACAAATATAAATTGATAATATAACATTGAAAAAATATATTTCTTTAAAAAAAATGAAGCCATTCAATTGTCCAAAAAAAGTCCATATATGTGTCAATCCACAAATACAATTAAGCTCCCCTGGATTAAATTGTCTATAAAATATCAAAGTGCAAAGTGCAAAATGAAAAATTATAATAAGCAAAAAGTGGACTGTGATCAAATGAAGACACTTCAAAAATAGCAGCTGAATATGATATCAAATAAATAAATAATAATAATACTGCACCAACCTTAAAATATTTAGTAGTGAGAGCAGCCAAACACCAAAATCAGACAGGATAATAAAGTATATAAATGTTATAAAGTGTGGCGCTAATGGAAATAAGGTAAGAAACCCTATTATAATGGGGCGTGAAAATACACAGTGTAATGTGATATGATCAAATATAAATTGTGTAACATGAAATATTTGCGTAAAAAAACAACAAACCACCATGAAAGGTACTAATTAGTATCCACCTTGATCCGTCTGTGATTGGTAGCACAGACTAGTGATCATCAAACCAATAAACTGGTAAATATGTATAAAACAAATAAATATTCGTGAAAATTTGTATAACATGAAAACAGATTCGTATAGGGCATCACAGGTGAGTGTATGTCCATAAGATTGCCATACAGCAAATAGAGTTCAAAAATCAGGATCCAATAGAGAATTTTGCGGTGACTGCCGGATATACTGTAAAGGTGAGTGAATCAGACGTTCTATGTAGACATATGAAGTGTGTACCATCACCCGGGAGTGCCTTCACCTTGGGTCAATAGGGGAGAAAAAGGTACTCTTACCAGCCAGAGTGGATCCAACACACCGTACGGCGGTGGATCATCAGAGCTTTGTCCACTCCATGGACGGAAAGGGCAGCAGGGATCTGTAGAACACCTCCTCCTAGTGCGGACAGCACTCCTGATCCATGTCTCCAAGCCAAGGGAGAATCCAAATATCGAGCAGCAATCACCTCATTTAGTAATGACCATGGAAGAAAAGAAAAATCCTCCACATGGTGTAAATCCAAAAAGATTTATTCAAAATAAACATACAGTAAAACAAATCACACAAACTGAAGAAACAATCGAACTGCAAAACAGTGAAAAGATAAACCACAATAATTGTCCATTAAGGAGGTGTCATTCATACAGTCATTACATTTAGAAGCATAGACCCTCTAGAAATTGCAGTTATCTTAACCTGTTGTTTTTCCAAAACCATCTTCTTCCATGTTTTCTTGACCTTACTTAAAAGGCTTTCTGTGAATTTTAGCCCTCACTGTCATATCTCTGTGTTACAGCAAAAGCACTGGTTTGTAAAATCTTTAATTCATGACTGGTGAACTTCGTTATTTGTTATGTTTTTGTGACCATTTTGTAAATGCCATTTTACTTTAATGTTAAATATGTATGAATTGGTATTATCTGACTATACTGAGTATTACTACATACTGCCAAGGACAGCATGAGCTTTTTTGACATCATGATATTGTTGTGTACACTGCAGTTAGTTTTTATACACCATTTGGTCGGGCTCTGACATGCCCCCCATTTAAGAGTAGTTAACAAGTTATTTTCCTCATTAAAAGCAGCGTGATTGCACGTTAGTTGGGGAAATGCGCTGTCAACCACCCTAGCTTCACCTCCAGATCTGGACCACCTAGAAAAGGGGGACAAGGTGTGCACCTTGTCCCCTGGGGCATAGGAGGAATCTTGGAACATTTTGGTGAGACTTCTTTAGCAGAAAGGTTATTTTTATAATATTGGGTGTTTTATTTGTTTTCATTATTTTAATTTTCATATTCTACATGGAATGCCATACTTTCAGCTTTGGCATAAGTTCACTTAATGAGTGGAACTAAATATCATCTAGTTACTTTTTAAATCATGGGCTTCATTTTATTCCTGTTTGCGTGTAACATACATTTGTACCTAACAATATTTAGTATGAGATTTAACTAGAGGGAGCAGTGTGCAGGCTTGCTTAACCTTAATTTTTAACATCAGTCTGCCTTTTAGTGTACCAGATCTTGGGTTGGGATGAGATATCACATGCTAGTTTGAAGTCTAGTGTTCTGTACCTAACACCCAGAGTTCTGTACCCAACAAAAAGCAGCAGCATCTGGTTAATCCAGAGAAAGGCAAAAAACAAACTAACAGCAAAGCATGATCCAATTTGCTTCAGCAGGGAAAAAAATCCTTCCTGATCTCCCAAGAGGCAATCGAATATTCTCTGGATCAACTTTATCTATACATGTTAGTATCACGTTATTTTATGTACATTTAAGAAAGAATCCAGGCATTTTTTAAAGCAATCTTTAAAGCAAGCAAAACTTTAAATAAAAAACTAACAGTCTTAGGGTGCATTTTAATTTACTGTGATAACTGAAGATTTAGGGGAAACTGGAGGCTATATGGGGTTTTGTTTTGTATATGTCTAGCGCACCCACCTATCCCCCTCCTGCATTCAACTCGGCTCCTCACAGGGGGAGACAGGCACACCACGCTATCAGCCCGTACCCTCTTGTGCAAAAGGTTGAGCGGTGTTATTGTTGGGTCTTGTCTGCAGCCAGGCCAAAATCCGCCCGAGAATGATTCTCGCCTCTACTGTAAGTAGAGGCAAGTCCTTAACTTCCCCAGTAACATGAATGTCCACAACAGCTGAAGCTCCAACTTAAGATTTATTCTCGCTTTACAATACACAGTCTCTCGGATAGGAAAAAGAGGTTGGAGCGAAGGAAACAGAACAGCTCAAGGTGTGGAGGAGGTCCAGGCTCAAACTTAGCTCTTTACTGTACTACTCAGATTCTCAAGCAGTATACTAGGCGCTAGGCTTGTGCAATTCATTTCGTAATGAATCAAAATTCGTCCGAATTTAGCAACTTTTGGACATTCGGAAGCATTCGAATTTCCGAACAAAGCAATTACGAATAAAACCGAATCCGAAATAAATTATATCGCAAATGGCGAATGCCCGAATGTCTTCGGCATAATTAGTTATGAAAAAAGTTACGAATGTACGAATCCATTCGAAGCACAATAACACACTGCTCTGCTCTCTGCTTCTCCCTCACTGTGCTGAACTCCCTCTCAAAATGGTGTACAGGGGCGGAGGCTATAGCCGTATGTAAAAAAACAAAAGTAAAATACGAGATTTCGAATCGTTACAAATAACCGCTATGTATTTAGAAAAGTACAAATCCATTCGAAGCACATTAGGCATAATAGGCAGCGTCGTTGTGAGAGAGACACGGAAAATTACGAATCAACAAACCCCAAAAAAAGTTACGAAAGTAGGAGTTGTGTCCAGAATCAACGAAAAACAATGTACTCTACCGAAAGTACGAATTATAAATCAACTAAAAATAAGGCTTACATTAATACGAATCATTCCGATTCAACGAAAAATGTCGCTTGCGAAAATACGAATTAGTCCGAACACGAAAAATCCCGTCTAGCAAAATTACGAACGATTACGAATCAACAGGACCGAAAAGAAACGAACCGAAACTAAACAAATGTTTCCGTTGTGCACAAGTCTACTAGGCGCACAATCTCTGCCACAGACCGTGAATTTGGTCTCTGCCACAGACCCAGTGAATAAGGCCACTGCCACTGACCTGATGAATGTGAAGTTCCTTCTTAGGACATGGCCCCTTTCAAGGAGAAGATGTCCCCCCAGAAAGTCAACAGACCCTTCCTTCACCGTGACTTCCGCATCGGTCCTTCAGAATGATCCTCCCTTCTCTGAGAGTACGGGTCCCCTCGCAAGGCAGAACCCTGGACTCTTCAATCCTTAGCGGACCCCAGCCGAAGGTGCTGGGCCCCGCCGGGCCTTCTCTGCATCCCCTGGGTCTTCATACCCAGGTGATCAGGACAGCAGGGTAGTACCTCATCCCAGGCTAAAGGTGCCTGAGATGGAACAGGAACACAGCCTCCGGGCCTAGGGCACTCGGAGATCAACCGCACTCACTCCCAGGCTGCGCCACCCGCAGGCCACAGGGAACTCATCACCAGCATTATCCCCTGAGGACAAAAAATGGTCTATAGCCACTAACAATCAAGGTGTCTGAGCCTAATTACCACTCAGAGACTTCCCTTAAATTGACCACCCCGCTACATATGTATATTGTGGAAAATTGACCTGGGGTTAAGAGGAGGTTCATTGTGGAGGGCAGATACTTCCCCCGCAGTCCACTCAATCAAACTGGTGAGCTCCGAGAGACACTTGGTGACACTTGGTGATTATGTGCGTATTGGGGAGATCTGCCCGCAGCCTGGACCTCACTGAAAGACTTGCGTGTCTTTAATTTTTACTGGTTAGTGACCCTGCTCTGTTATATTTTGAATATATGCCGAAGCTCAGATCTGCCTCTTTTCAAAGACTGTGCATTGTGCTGACAAGAAGCAGTTTGCTTGTAATGATGACAAAGGAACATTTTGTGTTTGTCTGTGTTTGCTGACCAATAAAGCAGACTTGTAGTTTATAAACTGCTTGGTGGACACCAGTTTCCATCTGATCCTCCTGATAATTGGTGAAGTATGCAATAGACAATTTGTGGAGTGCAGGCCAGTCCAATGTTAAGGCCACACAGGATTTGAAAACCACATAAAAAGCAATCGAGGAGCTGATTAAGCAGCTGGCATTGACCAAACTGCAAGCACAGGTGTGCCAGGACTAAGCACAGGTGTGCCATGAGCAAGCATAGGCCCACCATGAGCAGCTGATAGCTGCACAATTGCAGGTGCAAGCCAGCAAGAGACTAATGCCGCGTACACATGATCGGTTTTCCCCGTCGGAAAAACCTTGGATGGTTTTTCCGACGGAATTCCGCTCAAGCTTGTCTTGCATACACACGGTCACACAAAAGTTCTCTGAACTTTCGAGTGTTAAAAATGCGGTGACGTACAACACTACGACGAGGCGAGAAAAAGAAGTTCAATGCTTCCGAGCATGCGTCGAATTGTTTCCGAGCATGCATGTTTTTTTTTCCGGTCGGAATTGCATACAAACAAACACATTTTCCGATAGGAATTTTTTCCGACGGAAAAATAGAGAACCTGCTCTCAAACTTTTGCTGACGGGAATTCCGACAGAAAAAGTCAGATGGAGCATACACACAGTCGGAATTTCCGTTCCAAAGCTCACATCAGACTTTTTCCGACAGGAAATCCGGTCGTGTGTATGCGGCATAACTTTTTGCTGGCTGAACAGATTGCAGCACTACAAAAAGGGAGTTACACAGTAAGCTGGAAGGCTCCAAGGGGACTCTGCTATGCAGAGTGACCCCCGAAAGGCTGTGCAGCGAGCCCTACAAAAGATGACTGCCACAGACAGTCTTAGAGAAAATATGGTGCTTTGAGTGGATTACCACTAGAGAAGAGCTGCCTGAGAGAGACTTTTTTTTTTGATTCCCCTATTGTTTTTTTCCCTTCTTCCGGTTTTTCTTTTTATATATATATATATATATATATCTATATATATGTAGCGGGGTCTCCTTTAAGACCCCGGGACCACGTTACCCAGAACCCCGTTCGGCACCCAGAGTGCAATTGGCCACCGCAGAGACTCATGGGAGGGGCTATTTAAGAAGGAGGCGAGGCAGAGCTCAGCCTCTTTGGACACCGCGCTGCAAGAAACAGTTTCTTCCTGTGCGGATCTGCTGCAGTGCAAGGCCTGAAGCCTGGGGCCTTGCACAACTTCTGAAGAGCCTTCCACCCCACTGCGGAGCCTGGGTGGCATCTGAATTGTCGAGTGAGGACATCAGTTGGATCAGGGACCCGATCGTGGCGGACGCTGTGGGCGGAGACACATCAGGTGGAAGTCCCGGACTGGGATCGCGTCCGGAGTGGTGAGCGAGCACTTGCTCAATCCAATAGACTGTACCGTGTTTAGGCCTATAGACTGCCTTGGCCCACCGATCATTTGTTTGCTGTTCCACTGGAGACCAGTGGCAGGACAGGGTTAAAGGGGTCTCCAGTATATTGTTCCTTGTGACTGCCTACTTTGTGGATTACAAAATACTGTTCATCAAGTGCACCACCGAAAGTTTGCATGCGAAGAAACCCCCTTTAGAAAAGACTGAGATTTATTCTGTGTCAGGCCTGACCAGGGAGGGGAGATAGACTATTGTTTAGTGCGCCACAGGGCGCGTACACCATAATAGCTGCGCGTGGTGGATTACCGCACTGCGCCATTATTGTGTGCTATACCAAATGCTGCAGGGCTCTGTAAGCAAGTTGTATGTGTTATGTTCTGCTTATGCCTTCTAATACAAAAGTAAAACCGTTATATTTGATCTCTCGCATCAGTGTGTTGTCTCAGACCAAAGAGGTTACCCTTGCAATACTGTTTGCTTGTGATACAAGTAGAATCCCTAGACTAATTGTGCCATAGGAGACTAGACAAGATTGCCGGGGGGTTGGTGGAGCTGTACTCAGGGCCCGAAATCAAACCAGCGGCTCTCTTAACTGGGGGTAGCGCTACACGTGGGGGCTCCGAGTCCGGGATCCTGATACAGCAGGTGAACACGCCAAAAGTACCGGCATGGACCCGTCAGAGGTTAGAGTGTGGTGTGAGGCAGCTAAGACAGAACCAGAACAGTTGGTGGTCATCAGCCTTCCAGGAGAGGAATGGTCAACAGAGACGGTAGAGAAACTTGTGGTGTCACTGTACCCAGGTCATACACCGTGGATGATGGACATGAAGTCAGATCCAAACATCTCATAACAGTATGCGCTGATAGAGTGGTGCAATAACCGTTAAGACAGAGTCATCCCCAACGGGATCACCACAAGGGACACCCCGTGTCTCACCTGAAAGAAGAGAAAGGGCGATGCCCCCGGTGGCACCGGTCACTACCATAGCACCAGAATTAATAAACGCCCTTTCTGATCTGCTGACAAAGTGCCAGAGGACAAACACGGTACATGTAGAGGCTAGCTACCGCAGACTAAAGACATTCTCAGGGAAGCTTCCTGTCCCTGCAGGGGAAGAACATTTCGATACCTGGGTTGAGCAGGCACTACTAGCAGTAGAGGCATGGGAGGTGCCTGAAGTGCAGAAAAGACAGCGCGTGATAGAAAGTTTGAAAGGCGCGGCAGCAGAAGCCGTGAAAAGCTTCCGGTTTGGCAATGCTGATTGCACAGCTCAGGACTGTTTAGCCATGTTACAAGAGGAGTTCGGTCAGCTAGAAAAGGTGACAGAGCTAGTGTACCAATTCGAACATACTTTCCAACAGCCGAATGAGAAGCTTTCAGAGTATGTGAGAAGACTAAACAAGATGCTTTGCAAGATCGTGTTAAAGAAAGGGATGTTGCCCCAAGACACAGATGCGACAAGAATGAAGCAAGTGTTAAAGAGAGCGTTACGCTTGGATCCAGTCTGGCTTCACCTGAAAACCTCTGGAGGGGGAATGTCACTAACTTACTCTGATCTGATAAAAATTATTAGGGATGAGGAGTCACTACAGGTGGATCAACAAGTGATCAAGACACTTACCTCTGCTGTACCAGTGATAGTCAACTCAGTGATGATGAAAGAAAGAGACCCAGAAGTAGACGCATTAAAATCACAGATGTCTCAGGTGTTAGAGATGCTGACCTCCCTGATTGCAAAAGATTCAAAGGTCCCTGAGAGAGAAGGACCAAAGAAGGAGTTGTTCTCAGATGCTTCAGTGCCCATTCCCCTACAAGATTGGGGGGATGTGATCTGTTTTAACTGTGGAGGGATTGGCCATATTGCAGCAATATGTTCCAGTCCCAAGAAAAAGAAAGCAGATAACCGCAAGCCAGCGGGAAACTCCAGAGGGCCCCGGTGAAGGAGTCAACCGGGTGCCCATCATCTTCAGTGAGCTCCAAACTGACTGAGAAGCCCAAGGAAAGGGAGGATAGAACTCCTCAGAAGAAGCACAGTATTCCACAGCGGGAATACACCCCAGAAAAAAAACATAGTGTCCCTCAGCGGGTCTGTACACCTATTAAAAGGAGGGAAATCAATGCATACCAGGCCCAAGAGAGACTTAAGTCCAAAGAGAAATGGAAGGAAGAAAGTCCAAAAGGGAAAACGCAAAGATCCAAAGAAGGAGACCCCTTCGAAGCGATATCCAGAGAAGATGGTGGGCCCCTCCCCGATAGTACCTGTACAAGTAGAGGGAGTCTACACAAGAGCCATATTGGATACTGGGGCGCAGGTGACCCTGTTGTACCGGGACTTTTATGACAAACACTTAAGCCACCTGCCCATCAAGAAGATAGAGGAACTAGAAATATGGGGTATCGGGACCCAGAGCTTCCCCTATGATAGCTATCTGCCCATAAAACTGACCTTCGACCCATCTGTGGCCGGGAAGGCTGAAGTGTTTGACACTCTGGCAGTTGTGTTCCCTCGGCCGCCTGGAGCCAATAAGAGTTCCTTAATAATAGGGATGAATACGGACCTGGTCCGGAGGCTCCTGACCCCTCTTGCATGCAGGAGAACCCCCACGGCCACCAAGATCCACCCCATGTTGAAGACAGCCTACCAGCGGTTGGTCTTGGAGCAACAGGCCCCGAGGGAGTGGGGAAGGTCTGGAGACTTGGAAAGAAGGGAGTGGTGTTGCAGCCCGGCGAAGTAACCTGTCTCAGAGCCACTGTGAAGCTTACTTGGGAGCAACCGGGACCTTTTGTCATGTTGGAATCCGATCCAAGGGGAGAGCACTTGGGTTTAGAAGTAATCCCAGAAGTGGTCCCACTGAGGGCCCTGAAGAAGGCCCACTGTAAGGTACCTGTGAGTGTCAGGAATACCACGGATGGCCCCATGGAGATCCCAGCCAGGATGTTGCTGGGCCAGGTGAGCCCTGCTACCCCTGTTGCTCTGTCGGAGGTGGAGAAGACGGGTGAAGGAGGGAATGTTTGGGAGAAACTCTCCATGGAGAACCCAAACCTGCCCAGGGCTTGGAAAGAGAGAGCCAAGGCCCAGTTGACCAGGTGGAAGAAGATCTTCTCTCAAGATGAGTTCGATGTGGGGTGTGCGAGGAGTACCACCCATCGAATCCACCTCCAGGAAGACAAGCCCTTCAGGGAGAGAGTCAGGCGAGTCCCACTAGCAGACCTGGAAGATCTGAGGGAACAACTCGGAGAACTCAAGAGGACTGGTGTGATCCAGGAGTCTAGAAGCCCCTATGCCTCTCCGATAGTAGTAGTCAGAAAGAAGAATGGATCGTTGAGGTTGTGTATAGACTACAGGACCCTCAACAGGAGAACCATCCCTGACCAGTACACCACTCTGAGGATAGAGGATGCCCTACAGAGCTTGTCTGGAGCCAAGTGGTTCAGCGTGATGGACCTCAAGAGTGGATACTATCAGATCCCTATACATCCGGAAGACAAGGAGAAGACAGCCTTCATAACCCCAGTGGGGTTCTTTGAATTCGACCGAATGCCCCAGGGACTGTCAGGAGCCCCAGCCACCTTCCAACGTCTCATGGAAAAGACTGTAGGAGACATGAACCGTATCGAGGTCTTTGTGTACTTAGACAATGTCATTGTCTTCGGGAGGACTTTGGAAGAACACGAAGAGAGACTGGAGAAGGTTTTGAGGAGACTCAGTGAGGAGGGACTCAAGCTTTCGCCAGAGAAATGTAGGTTCTACCAATCTTCCATTAACTATCTGGGGCACATAGTGTCTGAAGAAGGAGTGGCCACAGACCCCGAGAAGTTGGAGGCAGTTACTTCCTGGCCACGGCCTACCACGGTGACAGAACTCAGATCCTTCCTGGGGTTCTGTTCCTATTATAGAAGGTTCGTGGAGGGGTTTGCCCGAATTGCCAGACCCCTGAATGAGCTACTCAAGACGGAAGGGGAAGAGGATGACTAGGGTCCCAGGAAGCCGGGAGAGTCAGTCCAAGACCAGTGGAACCTAAAGTGTGAAGAGGCCTTTTAGATGCAAAAACTGCCAAAGAAGGAGTTGAGAGGTGACCAATTGGAAGACCCCATGGGGAGATTGGTCCTGGATGCCCTGGAGAATCAGGATCCAAATAGACTCCTGCACCATCCTTCAAAGGAAGCTCGCCTGTTGAGGATAGAGTGGGACAGGTTGCAGGTGCATCAGGGAGTGGTCTACCGAAGGGGCCCCTCTGATGACCTGGAAGACAAATGGCAACTGTTTCTTCCCGAGAAACACAGAGAAACTGTCCTGGTTGCCCTGCATGATAATCATGGACACCTAGGGGCTGAAAGAACCTTCCAACTTGTTAGGAGTCGCTTCTATTGGCCCTGCATGAGGGCTGAAGTAGAGGAGTACTGCCATTCATGTGCACACTGCATCCAGCGGAAGACTTTACCTCATCAAGCTGCCCCAATGGGCCATCTGCAAAGTCAAGGCCCGCTGGATTTGGTGTGCATTGATTTTCTCTGCCTCAAACCCGACCTGAGTGGACTTGGAAATGTTCTGGTGATAACCGATCATTTCACCTGGTATGCCCAGGCTTTCCCCACCAAAGATCAGAAGGCCTCCACGGTGGCCAAGGTACTTATGGAGAAGTATTTCTTCCATTACGGGCTACCACAGCGACTTCACTCAGACCAAGGGAGGGACTTTGAGAGTCGGCTGATCCGGAAGCTCCTGGATTCCTTAGGGATCAAGAAGACCCGAACCTCTCCTTACCACTCACAAGGGGATGCTCAACCGGAGAGGTTCAACCAAACTATGCTCAATATGTTGGGGACCCTGAATAGCGAGAAGAAACAGCATTGGAGCAAGCACATAGCGGCTATAGTACATGCTTACAATAGTACCACCAGTGATGCTACAGGCTACTCCCCCTACCGTCTCATGTTCGGAAGAGAAGCAAGGTTACCTGTGGACCTGGCCTTTGGCACCTCCATAGATCATTCCTCAGCCACCTCTCACAAGGGATATGTGGACAGACTCAGACACAGCTTGAAGTTGGCTTATGAACAGGCTCAAGCGGCTTCAGACCAAAGGGGGGCCCGCAACAAGAGGAACTTTGACCTGAAGGTTCGGATCCAGGACCTGCAACCTGGAGACCGAGTTCTGCTACGAAACCTGGGAGTCCCTGGAAAACACAAGCTTTCAGACAGATAGAGACCTGAACCCTATGTCATTTGTGAGAAGCTGCCAGGCCTACCTGTCTATAAGTTGAAGCCAGAAGGGAAGGTGGGCCCACTGAAGACCTGGCACCGGAACCACTTACTCCCACTTGCTGAAGCAGTTCGGATACCTCCTGCGAGGGACTCTCCAAGCCCAGACTCCATTCTGGATACCTCTAGGCCAAACACTCGATCTCAGTCCTCTCAAAGTAAAGATGTAGAGACCTCTGAACAAAGTGAAGATGAGAGACAGGAACTTGATTGGCTATGGCCTTCCCCAACTCCAGGAACTTCTGCTATAGATCTTCCCCCTACCAGAGACACTATAGACAGAACACTGAATGCAGAAGCTACTGAGTTCGTTCCATCCAGTCCTTTGTCAGATTACTGGGAAGATGCCTGTGACACATACTCAGAGGAAGACCCAAGGGACTCTATGTACCTCCAGGATCCTGAACCAAGTGTTTCAGAGCCAGCAGAATCCCTCAAGTCTGCTCCAGAAGAGGAGCCTGCAGTGCCCCAGGCAGAAGTCCCAAGAGAGCAAAGAGCTAAAAGAGTTATAAGGCCTCCTAAGAAGCTGACTTACTCACAAATGGGGAAGAGTTCAGAAGAAACAGTGGTCACTGCAAGGAGGAGTACAGAGCATCCAGTTCCCTCCACTGTTCATTTGGTGGAGGGCAACCCCAACTCATCCTCTGGCACAGTTAGGCAGGCCACTCATGATAGTGTGACCTGTGGGCAAGGGAATTCAACCCCTCAGTTTTGGTGGGAGTTCCCTTTGCCGACATCGTACACAACATTGTCTAGATTTGTACGTAGTGTATGTTAAAAGTTATCTTTGGGGACCAAAGAGTTTAAGTGGGGGGAGTGTGTAGCGGGGTCTCCTTTAAGGCCCCGGGACTACGTTACCCAGAACCCCGTTCGGCACCCAGAGTGCAATTGGCCACCGCAGAGACTCATGGGAGGGGCTATTTAAGAAGGAGGCGAGGCAGAGCTCGGCCTCTTTGGACACCGCGCTGCAAGCAACAGTTTCTTCCTATGCGGATCTGCTGCAGTGCAAGACCTGAAGCCTGGGGCCTTGTGCAACTTCTGAAGAGCCTTCCACCCCACTGCGGAGCCTGGGTGGCATCTGACTTGTCGAGTGAGCACATCAGTTGGATCGGGGACCCGATCGTGGTGGACGCTGTGTGCGGAGACACAGCAGGTGGAAGTCCCGGACTGGGATCGCGTCCGGAGTGGTGAGCGAGCACTTGCTCAATCCAATAGACTGTACCGTGTTTAGGCCTATAGACTGCCTTGGCCCACCGATCGTTTGTTTGCTGTTTCACTGGAGACCATTAGCAGGACAGGGTTAAAGGGGTCTCCAGTATATTGTTCCTTGTGACTGCCTACTTTGTGGATTACAAAATACTGTTCATCAAGTGCACCACCGAAAGTTTGCATGCGAAGAAACCCCCTTTAGAAAAGACTGAGATTTATTCTGTGTCAGGCCTGACCAGGGAGGGGAGATAGACTATTGTTTAGTGCGTCACAGGGCGCGTACACCATAATAGCTGCGCGTGGTGGATTACTGCGCTGCGCCATTATTGTGTGCTATACCAAATGCTGCAGGGCTCTGTAAGCAAGTTGTATGTGTTATGTTCTGCTTATGCCTTCTAATACAAAAGTAAAACCGTTATATTTGATCTCTTGCATCAGTGTGTTGTCTCAGACCAAAGAGGTTACCCTTGCAATACTGTTTGTTATATATATATATACAGTCATGCTCGAAATTGTTGGCACCCCAGAAATTTTTCCAGAAAATCAAGTATTTCTCACAGAAAAGTATTGCAGTAACACATGTTTTGCTATACACATGTTTATTCCCTTTGTGTGTATTGGAACAAATCAAAAAAAAGGAGGAAAAAAAGCAAATTGGACATAATGTCACACAAAACTTCAAAAATGGGCAGCTCAAAATTCTTGGCACCCTTTAAAAATTGTGGATAAATAAGATTGTTTCAAGCATGTAATGCTCCTTTAAACTCACCTGGGGCAAGTAACAGGTGTGGGCAATATAAAAAAAACACCTGAAAGCAGATAAAAAGGAGAGAAGTTCACTTAGTCTTTGCATTGTGTGTCTGTGTGTGCCACACTAAGCATGGACAACAGAAAGAGAAAAAGAGAACTGTCTGAGGACTTGAGAACCAAAATTGTGAAAAAATATCAACAATCTCAAGGTTACAAGTCCATCTCCAGAGATCTAGATTTGCCTTTGTCCACAGTGCGCAACATTATCAAGAAGTTTGCAACCCATGGCACTGTAGGTAATCTCTCTGGATGTGGACGGAAGAGAAAAAATTTATGAAAGGTTGCAACGCAGGATAGTCCGGATGGTGGATAAGCAGCCCCAAACAAGTTCCAAAGAAATTCAAGCTGTCCTGCAGGCTCAGGGAACATCAGTGTCAGCACCAACTATCCATCGACATTTAAATGAAATGAAAGGCTATGGCAGGAGACCCAGGAGGACCCCACTACTGACACAGAGACATAAAAAAAGCAAGACTACAGTTTGCCAAAATGTACTTGAGTAAGCCAAAATCCTTCTGGGAAAACGTCTTGTGGACAGATAAGACCAAGATAGAGCTTTTTGGTAAAGCACATCATTCTACTGTTTACCGAAAATGGAATGAGGCCTACAAAGAAAAGAACACGGTACCTACAGTGAAATATGGTGGAGGTTCATTGAAGTTTTGGGGTTGTTTTGCTGACTCTGGCACTGGGTGCCTTGAATGTGTGCAAGGCATCATGAAATCTGAGGATTAATAAAGGATTTTGGGTTGCACTGTAGAGCCCAGTGTCAGAAAGCTGGGTTTGCGTCCGAGATCTTGGGTCTTCCAGCAGGAAAATTACCCCAAACATATGTCAAAAAGCACCCAGAAGTGGATGGCAACAAAGCGATGGAGAGCTCTAAAGTGGCCAGCAATGAGTCCAGATCTAAATCTCATTGAACACCTGTGGAGAGATCTTAAAATTGCTGTTGGGAAAAGGTGCCCTTCCAATAAGAGTGACCTGGAGCAGTTTGCAAAGGAAGAGCGGTCCAAAATTCCGGGTGAGAGGTGTAAGAAGCTTATTGATGGTTATAGGAAGCGACTGATTTCAGTTATTTTTTCCAAAGGGTTTGCAACCAAATATTAAGTTAAGAGTGCCAAGAATTTTGAGCAGCCCATTTTTGGAGTTTTGTGTGACATTATGTCCAATTTGCTTTTTTTCCTCCCTTTTTTTGATTTGTTCCAATACACACAAAGGGAATAAACATGTGTATAGCAAAACACGTGTTACTGCAATACTTTTCTGTGAGAAATACTTGATTTTCTGGAAAAATTTCTGGGGTGCCAACAATTTCGAGCATGACTGTATATATCTATATCTATATATATATATATATATATATATATATATATATAAATTTATATATATAGATATATATATAGATATTTTCCTGTTCTTCTCTTTGTCTCCTATTCTTCCCTTTTCCCTTCTTCGGTTTTTCCTTTCTCCTATCTCACTTGCGTTATGAGTATTTTCACATCTAGTGTTTAATTACTTTTCTGTTTGCTTACGTGCATAGGTCATTAACCAATAGCATGTCCAGCTCCTGAGGTTTCTTCATAGTGGTATACTCCCCCACCAACCCAATAACTCTTCAATTTGCTTGACTAGCCTGATGCTGATTGGATGGGCGGATATCCCCATATATTATATATAAAATGTGTTTCTCTGTCATTTTTATGCAGTGACCAAGGCTCTTCAGCCAAAACACGTCTGCTTTTTTGTTTTCCTATATGTGCCAATAAAGTATTCTTATGGATTGGAGTTGCCGGCTATTTTTCTATTTTGTCTAGCAATTTGGGTGTTGTCTGGAGGACACCGCAGCCTGAGCACCCACCTGTGGACTCCGCCCTGCCTGTTGGTATTCCCCTGTTTAGAGCGCTGCACCATTCTGTTTGTAGACTGTGCAGATGTACTGGCTCCTTTTCTAAATGCAACTTGGCCCTGAATAATCCACAGGAATAAAAGCAGGGACGGCCCGTGCATTAGAGTGCACGGGCACCACCCCCTCTATCCTCGCCACCATCTATATGCATAATGGATAGATTCATGCATTGAATGAATTTACACATGGCTGCCACTGCCACCCCCTGTTCAGGCGTTCGGCCCCTTTACGGATGCCAGGCGCCTGAATTACAGCAGTGGGGGAGTTTTTTTGAAGCACCTGATTAGAGCCATAGGCTCTAATAGGCTTCAAAATAGGGCGGACCCATAGCGCAGAGCATTGCACTCAGAGTCCACCAAGATGTGTTAGAGAAGCAAATTAATATTTGCTTTTCTAACACTAAATAGCCTCTCTGCCAATCAGGAGGAGGGGAGGAGATGCACGGCGGAAGTCGCCGTGATCTCAGACGAAAGCGGAAGACGCTGCAATATATCTGCCGCAGCCTGTCCCCCTGTCTGATGTGCCCGCCGGGTAAGTGCCAGTGCATCGGCAAACAGTGCGCAGGGGGGGTTGTTGCTTGCCACCCCCCCAAACAAAAAACCACCAGCCACCACTGAGTAAAAGCTATCGAAAACTGAAATGCTGAGAACTGACCAGTTGATAGAGGACCCCAATGGGGGACCTACCTCCAACTGGGTCATCGGCCAGCTCAGTGTCCAAAGTGGCATGAGCCAATGGAATGTTAGGCTGGCATTGCTCTATGTATCTGTATGTGACCTGTACTGGCAAACATGTAAATCTGCATGAGACTATGATGCAAGAAAATCTTTTTAGCTCACAGATGAGAGACCCCACTCTGATCCCTTTGAGAGACCAAGTCAAAGTGTGAAACTCACAGCAACCTGAGGCAGAGGTGGGGTTCCCTCATTTTGCTGCAATTCATAATTTGTTTTACAGAACCAAAGCGAATGATGAAGTGATTACTGATTAGAAACCAGCAGTAGCTCAACCTTTTTGAGGCACAAAGGGTTACATTTGGCTCAGCTCTTTTGGGTCATCTTGGGGTGGCTAAAACTGTTTTACTGGAGTTCATCAGAAAATCAAGGACATATGTGAGTCAAGCCCGACTTGTAAAACAACCACCTCGACACCTGTCACGTACCTCGTAGATGAGCCCGGAATGCAGAAGGAGACCTCTCTTGCGCCCCTGACTCGTGGCCCCTGATAGAGTGAACAGGAGGCACGGGAGTACAAAGTAGCACAAGTGCCTGGCAAGATCAACAGCCGGAAGATAGATCTGGAGATTTCCAGAGGAAGCTGTAGCCGGATCAGCAGGTAGGAAACAGGAACAGGCTGGAATCAGGAACCACACACTGGTAATAGGTAAGTAGCTCCGGGTACAGGTGTACAGGAAGGTCAGACAAGCCGGGTCAAACACAGGCGGACGGTACAGGAACAAGTACAGGGGACAGGAACGGAGTCACTGGACGAGCCGAGTCGGTAGCAGGCAAGCACAGATGGATCAGAGGATAAGGCAGGTGCAAGGTCGTAGACAGGCCGGGGGTCAGATGCAGGCGGATAGCAGGGGTAGTCACAGGTCAAGCCGGGTATTCACAGGATCAGATCAGGTCAACAGGTAAAGCTCAGGAACGCTGTAGATCAGACAGCAGAGTGTGGGAGAGACAGCTGGGTTTAAATAGCCCGCCTGGCGCTGGTAACCGTGCACGCGCCTGCTGCATGCGCATAGGCGCCCGCAAGCGCGCACTGTCATATGTGGAACTACTGTTTCCAGCTCGACTTTCCTGACAACACCCCATTTTCTTGTCAAGTTTGTTTATTGAATATTAATTAACCACTTCCGGCCCGGTCAATAGCAGAATGACGTCCAGGAAGTGGTTGCATTATCCTGACTGGGCGTCATATGACGTCCAGCAGAATAACAGCCGCCGCTCGCCCGGGGGGGCGCGCATCGCAGCGATCTGTGGTGCGGTGTGTCAGTCTGACACACCGCTATACCGATCTCGGTAAAGAGCCTCCGTTGGAGGCTCTTTACCACGTGATCAGCCGTGTCCAATCATGGCTGATCACGATGTAAACAGGAAGAGACGTTGATCGGCTGTTCCTCACTCACGTCTGATAGACGCGAGTAGAGGAGAGCGGATCGGCGGCTCTCCTGACAGGGGGGTTCACGCTGATTGTTTATCAGCGCAGCCCCCCGCGGATGCCCACACTGGACCACCAGGGAAGCCGCTAGGACCACCACGGAAGGGGGCAACATGTGGATGGCCAGGTATGTACCCCATGGCCATCCACATATTAAAAAATAACCACAATAGATGCCAATCAGTGCCCACAAATGGGTACTGACTGGCAACATTATGGACAAAAAAAAATGTGATGCACAGAAATGCCACCCATCAGTGTTCATCATTGTCCATCAGTGCCACCTCTTAGTGCCCATCCATGCCCATCAGTGCCCACCTATCAGTGCCCATCGGTGCCACCCATAAGTACCCATCAGTGCCGCCTATGAGTGCCCATCAGTGCCACCTATGAGTGCCCATCAGTGCCGCATACCAGTGCCACCTATCAGTGCCCATCAGTGCCGCCTATCAGTGCCGCCTATCAGTGACCATCATCAGTACCACCTCATCAGTGCCACCTCATTGGTGCCACCTCATCGGTTCCCAATCGGTGCCACCTTATCAGTGCCCATCAGTGCCACCATATCAGTGCCCATCATTGAAGAAGAAAACTTACTTATTTACAAAAAAAAAATTAGCAGAAACAAAGAAAAACTTAATTTTTTTCATTTTTTTTTAATTTTTTTTTATTTGTTACGCAAAAAATAAAAATTGCAGAGGTGATCGAATACCACCAAAAGAAAGCTCCATTTGTGGGAACAAAATGATAAAAAAATTGTTTGGGTACAGCGTCGCATGACCGCGCAATTGTCATTCAAATTGCGACAGCGCAGAAAGCTGAAAATTGGCTTGGGCAGGAAGGTGTGTAAGTGCCTGGTATTGAAGTGGTTAATAAGGACAGTTACAATTAGTAATAAATAGTTACAACAATTGGTAATATTAGTTAAGTTTATAATAATAAATTGGTTGGAATTATACATGTCTGAAGATTAGATATTTTATATAAACAGGTAATCAACTAGATAATGAAATGTAAAGTCCATATAAACAATTGAACAATGTAAAATATGAATATGTGCGAATACCCTTCGTTCTAGTTATATTCAATTAATATATAGTCACTATGGAAAGAAAGCTAATTGGAAATCAATAAATTCAATATAGACTTCAAAAATGTATAATTAGCTAGCAGTGTCAGTGATATTTTTGCTAAGCCTCCTGCACAGTATACACCTGAAGCTAGCCCTTATTGCTGTGTTTTCCTGTTGTGTAACACAGGCAGGCATCTGCAGCAGTTATAGCAGGCGTAGTGTGCTTCCTGCAAAATATACACCTGAAGCTAGCCCTTATTGCTGTTTTTTCCTGTTGTGTAACACAGGCAGGCATCTGCAGCACTTACAGCAGGCGTAGAGTGCCTCCTGCAAAATATACACCTGAAGCTAGGCCTTATTTCTGTGTTTTCCTGTTGTGTAACACAGGCAGGCATCTGCAGCACTTACAGCGGGCGTAGTGTGCCTCCTGCACATTATACACCTGAAGCTACCCCTTATTGCTCGTAGTTTTTTTTCTTTTGTGTTACACTAACAGGCATCTGCAGCACTTACAGCGGGCGTAGTGTGCTGCTTGCAAAATATACACCAGAAGCTAGCCCTTATTGCTGTGTTTTCCTGTTGTGTAACACAGGCAGGCATCTGCAGCAGTTATAGCAGGCGTAGTGTGCTTCCTGCAAAATATACACCTGAAGCTAGCCCTTATTGCTGTTTTTTTTCTGTTGTGTAACACAGGCAGGCATCTGCAGCACTTACAGCGGGCGTAGTGTGCTTCTTGCAAAATATACACCAGAAGCTAGCCCTTATTGCTGTGTTTTCCTGTTGTGTAACACAGGCAGGCATCTGCAGCACTTACAGCAGGCGTAGTGTGCATCTTGCAAAATATACACCTGAAGCTACCCCTTATTGCTGGTTTTCCCATCTCCCTGCAGGCCTTTAGAATGTCTGGAAGGCAAACAAGGAGAGGCAGACAGTCAGGAGCCAATAAAAGAGGGCAAGCAGGCTCTGTGTCTAGAGACAACAGTGCTGGTCGTGGACGCGGTGCATCGTCATCAGCACGTGGCCATGGGACACGCTTGTCCTTATTTTCGGCAGCTGGACGTGTTGAGCCGCATCATGCCGAAGACTTGGTAGAGTGGATGACCAAGCCCTCCTCATCCTTTCTCACCCAGGCTCAGGGTACTGGCAAAGCAGCTGCCAAAGCGTCCTCAATGTCATCATCAGTCACTCCTTCCCTAGACCCACCGTGTCCTCCTGAGGAGTCCCCCGAACTGTTTGAGCACAGTGTTGGGTACATGCTCCAGGAGGATGCCCAGCGTTTTGAAGGGTCTGAAGATGATACCCAGCTAGAGGAAGGCAGTAGCGTGAGAGCAGAGAGAGGGGATGCTCAAGAAGGACACCAATCTGGCAGTCATGTTCCAGCAGCTGCAGCATACTGCCAGATTGGTTCCAGTGATGAGGAGGGAGGGGATGATGAGGTCACTGACTCCACGTGGGTGCCTGATAGGAGAGAGGAGGAGGAGGATGAGGAGGAGGCACATCTCCAACGAGGCAGGATGCCCTCCAGGGGCCAGCGTAAGGGCAGCACACCGACTGAATCACACCGCAGAGCTCCGCCTGTGCAGGGCGCTGCCTCTGCCCGTTATTCCAAAAGTTCTTTGGTGTGGGCCTTTTTTGAGTCGAGTGCATCAGATCGCACCGCTGCTGTTTGCAACATATGTCTCAAGCGTATCTCGCGTGGCCAAAACATCAGCCGCTTGGGCACCACATGCTTGACCAGACATATGTTAACCTGCCATGCAGCTCGTTGGCAAGCCTACCTTAACCGCTTAACGACCGCCCACTGTAATAATACGTCGGCAGAATGGCACCGACAGGCAAAGTCACGTACCTATACGTGACTGCCTTTGTATAGTTGGAGGGTCCCATCGGACCCCCCTTCTATACAGTGAGTGGTCGTTAATTGTTCGGGAGCGATCCGGGATGAGGGGACGGCCGTTCGATTCCGGCCACCCCCTCGCGATCGCTCCCGGCGAATGAGAAAGCTTCCTCTGCTGTGTAATGTTTACACAGGCAGAGGAAGTGATGTCATCTCTCATGCGGCGCTCACATATACCGAGCGCCGTACAAGAGAAGACACACAGGTTAGTGCACAAACAGCACACTGACACCAGGACACATAGGAACATAAATCGCCTCCCCCAGACACCCCCAGATCACCCCCCAGATCACCCCCCAGCCCCCAGTCACAGTGTCACTGATTGCAGTGACAATTTATTTACTGATCACTGCAATCAGTGACATTTGTGACTGTAAAAGTGTCACTACAGTTTAGTTTTAGGTCCAGTGTAGCCCCCTAACCCCCCCTAATAAAGGTTTAACCCGCTGATCGCCCCCCAGATAACCCTTTCACCCCGTAGCACCACTGTCGCCAAGCGATCGTTTTTCTGATTGCTGTTTTATTGTAAGTGATGCCGATAGGTAGCCAGTTATTTTTTTTAGGTTCGCCGCAGGTTTTTATAGCGTCAGGTACCCCCATATATTACCTAATAAAGGTTTAACCCCCTTGATCGCCCCCCAGGTAACCCTTTCACCCCCTATCACCACTGTCGCTAAGCGATCGTTTTTCTGATCGCTGTCTTATTGTCGGTGATGCCGATAGGTAGCCAGTTATTTTTTTTAGGTTCACCGCAGGTTTTTATAGCGTCAGGTACCCCCATATATTACCTAATAAAGGTTTAACCCCCTTGATCACCCCCAGGTAACCCTTTCACCCCCCTATCACCACTGTCGCTAAGCAATCGTTTTTCTGATCGCTGTCTTATTGTCGGTGATGCCAATAGGTAGCCAGTTATTTTTTTTAGGTTCGCCGCAGGTTTTTATAGCGTCGGGTACCCCCATATATTACCTAATAAAGGTTTAACCCCTTGATCGCCCCCCCAGGTAACCCTTTCACCCCCTTTTGCCAGTGTCACTAAGCGATCGTTTTTCTAAACGCTGTATTAGTTATGCTGGTGCCGATAGATAGCCAGTTATTTTTTTTAGGTTCGCCGCAGGTTTTTATAGCGTCAGGTACCCCCATATATTATCTAATAAAGGTTTTAACCCCCTAATTGCCCCTAGTTAACCCTGCGTCACACCCCAGGCAGCGTCAGGTTAGTGCCAGTAATGCCAACACCCACGCGTGAAGCATACACCTCCCTTAGTGGTATAGTATCTGAACAGATCAATATCTGATCTGATCAGATCTATACTAGCGTCCCCAGCAGTTTAGGGTTCCCAAAAACGCAATGTTAGCGGGATCAGCCCAGATACCTGCTAGCACCTGCGTTTTGCCCCTCCATCCAGCCCAGGCCACCCAAGTGCAGTATCGATCGATCGCTGTCACTTGCAAAACACAACACACATAACTGCAGCGTTCGCAGAGACAGGCCTGATCCCTGCGACTCCAGTGCTGTAGGAGGTGATTTCACCACCACAGTTAAAAAAAAAAGCATATATGCCGAAGCATTGGGGCAGCAGGGGCGGAGGAGCGATTTTGCTCCTAATGCCGCGTACATACGGTCGAAATTCCGACGGAGGCTTGCCCGTGGAAAAGTCTGACCATGTGTACGCGGCATAACTTTTGCGGGAAGATGCCCCCATGCTTCGGCATATATAAATGGTGCATGTATGCCCATCATTAGAAGTGGGTGGATGAAGGGCGGTATTCTAATGGTGGGCATACCCACTGATCAATCTTTTTTTTTCGTTCAGCCAACAGGCTGCATGAAAAAAAAGATTACAATACATGTCCAACAAGGACCAGCAACGTACTGGTATGTTGCTGGAATTTGAATGGTTATACCAGATTGATGCCTGCGGGTTTAGGTATCATCTTGGTATCATTCTTTTCAGCCAGCGGCCGGCTTTCATGTAAAAGCAATCCTAGTGGCTAATTAGCCTCTGGACTTCTTTTACAAGCAGTGGGAGGGAATGTCCCCCCCCGGATATAAAAAGCGCCATTGGGAAATTGGGAAAGCATTTTATCACACCGATCTTGGTGTGTTCAGATGCTTTGAGGGCAAAGGAAAGATCTAGGGTCTAATAGATCCCAGTTTTTTCAAATAAAGAGTACCTGTCACTACCTATTGCTATCATAGGGGATATTTACATTCCCTGAGATAACAATAAAAATGATAAAAAAAAAAAATATGGAAGGAACAGTTTAAAAATAAAAGAAAAAAGAAAAAATTAATAATAAAAAAAAAAAAAACCACCCCTGTCCTGCCCTGCTCTTGCGCAATGGCGAACACAAGCGTGGGTCTGGCGTCATATGTAAACAGCAATTGCACTATACATGTGAGGTATCACCGTGAAGGTCAGATCGAGGGCAGTTATTTTAGCAGTAGACCTCCTCTGTAAATCTAACGTGGTAACCTGTAAAGGCTTTTAAAAATGTATGTAGTTTGTCGCCAATGCGTGTTTGTGCGAAATTTTATAGCATGTCGTGTTTGGTATCTATGTACTCGGCCTAAGATCTTCTTTTTTATTTCATCAAACATTTAGGCAATATAGTGTGTTTTAGTGCATTAAAATTAAAAAAAGTGTATTTTTCCCCCAAAAAATGCGTTTGAAAAATCGCTGCGCAAATACTGTGTGGAAAAAAAAAATGCAACACCCACCATTTTAATCTGTAGGGTATTTGCTTTAAAAAAATATATAATGTTTGGGGGTTCAACATAATTTTCTTGCAAAAAAAAAAAATATGTTTTCATGTAAACAAAAAGTGTCAGAAAGGGTTTTGTCTTCAAGTGGTTAGAAGAGTGGATGTAAGCTTCCTAATGTTGTGTATAAAATGCCAGAACAGTTCAACCCCCCCCAAATGACCCCATTTTGGAAAGTAGACACCCCAAGCTATATACTGAGAGGCATGTCGAGTCCATTGAATATTTTATATGTTGACACAAGTTGCGGAAAAAAGACAATTATTTTTTTTATTTTATTTTTTTGCACAAAGTTGTTACTAAATGATATATTGCTCAAACATGCCATAGGCATATGTGGAATTACACCCCAAAATACATTCTGTTGCTTCTCCTGAGTACGGGGATACCACATGTGTGAGACTTTTTGGGAGCCTAGCCGCGTACGGGACCCCAAAAACCAATCACCGCCTTCAGGCTTTCTAAGGGTGTAAATTTTTGATTTCACTTCTCACTGCCTATCACAGTTTCGGAGGCCATGGAATGCCCAGATGGCACAAACCCCCCCCCCCCCAAATGACCCCATTTTGGAAAGTAGACACCCCAAGCTATTTGCTGAGAGGTATGGTGGGTATTTTGCAGATCTCGTTTTTTGTCAAAAAGTTTTGAAAATGTGAAAAAAAATAAAATAATGATTTTCTTTCAAATTAGAGCTGTAAAATACTCAACATGCCTCTCAGTAAATAGTTAGGGGTGTCTACTTTCCAAAATGGGGTCATTTGGGGGGGTTTGGTGCTATTTTGGCATTTTATGGCCTTCGAAACTGTGATAGGTAGTGAGGAGTGAAATCAAAAATTTGCGCCCTTAGAAATCCTGAAGGCGGTGCTTGGTTTTCGGGGGCCCGTACGCGGGTAGACTCCTAAAAAGTCCCACACATGTGGTATCCCCATACTCAGGAGAAGCAGCTAAATGTATTTTGGGGTGCAATTCCACATATAACCATGGCATGTGTGAGCAATATATCATTTAATGACAACTTTTTGTAATTTTTTTTTTTTTTAGTCATTACTAGTGTTGAGCGAACCCGAACTGTAAAGTTCGGGTCCGTACCGAACTTTAGCTTTTTCCCGAACCCGAACTCGAACCCGGACTTTGCCCAAAAGTCCGGGTTCGGGTTCGGCAATCTAATTACGCATTTAGAAATGCTTCAGGGGCCAGCCAATCACCTTTTGATTAGCTGGTGTGCCCTTAGAGGCCATCATAACCATGCCTACTAATGGCATGGCTGTGATTGGTCAGTGCAACATGTGACCCAGCTTCTATATAAGCTAGAGGCACACAGCACACACGTCACTCTGCTTCAGAATAGATAGGGAGAGGATCTAGTTTGCTGCTGCTGCTTTTAGGGAGAGATAGAAAAATACATGAGGTAGTCCTGATTCTACAATCCGAGGGAAAAGATAGAGAGATAGTGTAGTGTAGGGCCAGGTTCCTGTTGGTGCTTTCAGGGAGACAGAATATTATATAGGAGTCCAGATTCAGAGATTAAAATCAGCGATCTGCATAGGTTTACCTGTTTGTGTTGCAGTGCAGTCTTTTTACACTGCCATGAGCCCAGTGTCAGAGAAAATCTAACTTTTAGGTGAAAAAAAAGGCACTTTATTGTGCTCTTTTCCAAAAGACCCATAGGGCAAAAAAAAAAAAAAAAAGCATTTTATTTTGCTCGTGCAAAAAAAGACCCGTTTAGGGCAAAAAAAAAAAAAAAAAAATTTGCACTTTAATGTACGCTTGCAAAAAGAGCCATTCAGGGCCACAAAAAATAGTTTGCAGTGTGTTATACATATGTGGAGGTGTGTGAAATAAACAATTTCTATATAGTTTTCTCCTACTGTGCTATACTAAAAAAACAACATTTTTTTTTAATAGCATTTTCTGCAGTTCTGTAGCTGTGCGATTCAGCGGTTACGTACTGTGGGTGTGTTCTGCTCTTCCAAAAACACCCATTTAGGGCAAGATCCTAAATTTGGAAAATATGAGGAGAAGGTCAAAGGGACGTGGTGGCCCCGGTCGTGGTGCTGCTGGTGGAGCTCCTGTTGTAGGGAGAGGACGTGGTGGATCTGTGCCAGATACACGCACAAGTGAAACACCTTCCTCAGGTGTGAGTAGGCGACCGAGCCTGCGGCGGTATTTTGTCGTGCCTAATGAGGCTGTACGAATGTTTAGGCCAGGACAAGTACAGGTGGTGATAGTAGATTGGGTTGCTGACAGTGCCTCGGGTTCCTTCACATTGTCTCCCACCCACTCTTCTGATGAAAGAACAGAGTTGGCACCTGAAACCCATGTCCATCAGTCTTTCACCTCACCCCCTTGCAAATCAGCCAAGCAGTCTGAGCCCCAAATCATGCAGCAGTCTCTTCTGCTTTTCGATGACTCTGTTAGCAGGGTTTCCCAGGGCCATCCACCTAGCCCTGCCCCAGAAGTGGAAGAGATTGAGTGCACCGATGCCCAACCACTTATGTTTCATGATGAGTACATGGGAGGACCATCGCAGTACGTCTCAGATGATGACGAAACACAGGTGCCAACTGCTGCTGCTTTCGCAATTGTGCAGACAGACAAGGAGGGCAGGGGTGAAGACTGGGTGGAAGATGATGTGGAGGACGATGAGGTCCTCGACCCCACATGGAATGAACGTTATGCAGGTGACCAGTGTAGTTTGGAGGAAGAGGCGGTGGTCGCACAGAGCCACCAGCACAGCAGAAGAGGGAGCAGGGTGCAAAAGCGGAGTGTCCGTCTGCTAGACAGTATGTCTGCTACTGCCCAACGCAGCAAGGGACCGAGCACACCAAAGCCAGGTCCAAGGAGTTCCCTAGCGTGGCAGTTCTTCACACAATGTGCTGATGACAAGACACGAGTGGTTTGCAGGCTGTGCAATCAGAGGCTGAAGCGAGGCATAAACGTTCTCAACCTGAGCACAACCTGCATGACCAGGCATCTAAGTGCAAAGCACGAGCTGCAGTGGAGTAGACACCTCAAAAACCAAGAAAGGTCTCTGGCTCCTCCTGCTTCCTCTTCTGCTGCAGTCTCGGCTTCTTCATCCACCTCTGTAGTGACAGTGGCACCTGCCACCCCGCAAACAGAGGATCTGCCAGCAACACTACCACCTGGGTCACCAACCATCTCCACAATGTCCCATGGAAGCGTTCAGCTCTCTATCTCCCAAACATTGGAGCAGAAGAGGAAGTACCCCCCTAGCCACCCGCGATCCCTGGCCCTGAATGCCAGCATTTCAAAACTCCTGGCCTTTGAAATGCTGTCATTCCGTCTGGTGGAGATGCAGAGTTTTAAAAGCCTGATGGTATTGGCTGTCCCACAGTACGTCGTGCCCAGCCGCCACTATTTTTCCAGGCGAGCCATCCCTTCCCTGCACAACCAAGTGGGGGACAAAATCAGGTGTGCACTGCGCAACGCCATCTGTGGCAAGGTCCACCTAACTACGGATGCGTGGACCAGTAAGCACGGTCAGGGACGTTATATCTCCCTAACAGCACACTGGGTAAATGCAGTGGCGGCTGGGCCTGAGGCAGATAGCAGTTTGGCGCATGTCCTTCCACCACCGAGGATTGCAGGGCGCTTCAGTTTGCCTCCTGTTGCTAACTCCTCCTACTCCGCTTCCTCATCCTCTACCGCCTCCTCATCCGTTCAGCGTAACACGTTCACCACCAACTTCAGCACAGCCAGGGGTAAACGACAGCAGGCAGTTTTAAAACTTTCCTGTTTGGGGGAAAAACCCCACACCGCGCAGGAGTTGTGGAGGGACATGGGACAACAGACCAATGAGTGGTTGCTGTCAGTGAGCCTCAAGCCCGGCCTGGTGGTGTGCGATAATGGGCGAAATCTCGTAGCAGCTCTGGGCCTAGCCGGTTTGACGCACATCCCTTGCCTGGCGCATGTGCTGAACTTGGTGGTCCAGAGGTTCCTTAAAAATTACCCCAATATGCCAGAGCTGCTGCAGAAAGTGCGGGCTGTGTGTGCGCACTTTCGGCGTTCTCACCCTGCTGCTGCTCGCCTGTCAGCGCTGCAGCGTAACTTCGGCCTTCCCGCTCACCGCCTCATATGTGATGTGCCCACAAGGTGGAACTCCGCCTTGCACATGCTGGCCAGACTGTGCGAGCAGCAGCAGGCGATAGTGGAGTTTCAGCTGCAGCAATCACGCGTGAGTCGCTCTGCGGAACAGCACCACTTCACCACCAATAACTGGGCCTCCATGCGAGACCTGTGTGCCTTGTTGCGCTGTTTCGAGTACTCCACCAACATGTCCAGTGCCAATGACGCCGTTCTTAGCGTTACTATCCCAGTTCTATGCCTCCTTGAAAAAACGCTTCGGGCGATGATGGAAGAGGATGTGGCACAGGAGGATGAGGAGGAGGAGGAGGAAGCGGGATCATTTCAAAGGCTTTCAGGGCAGTCTTTCACAAGTGGCTACGAGGGTGGGTTCCTGCACCAACAAACGCCAGGTACACAATTGTCCGGCAGAAAGGGCACAGTTCTGGAGGATGACGAGGTGGAGGAGGAGATGGAGGAGGAGGAGGAGGAGCCATTTTCACAACAGGGTGGCACCCAGACCAGCTCGTGGCCATCACTGGTGCATGGCTGGGGGGATACAGAGGACACAGACGATACACCTCCCACAGAGGACAGCTTTTCTTTGCCTCTGGGCAGCCTGGCACACATGAGCGATTACATGCTGCAGTGTTTCCGCAATGACCGCCGAGTTGCCCACATTTTAACTGGTGCTGATTACTGGGTGGCCACCCTGCTGGATCCCCGTTACAAGGACAACGTACCGTCCTTAATTCCCTCACTGGAGCGGGATCGTAAGATGCGCGAGTACAAGCACACGCTGGTAGACGCGCTGCTGGTGGCATTCCCACCTGACAGCGGGCGTACGGTGGAAGCACAAGGCGAAGGCAGAGGAGGAGGAAGAGGTCGCCAACGCAGCCGGGGCACCGGCAGCACCTCAGAAGGCAGGGTTAGCATGGCTGAAATGTGGAAAAGCTTTGTCAGCACGCCACAACAACCAGCACCACCAGCTGAGATGGAACGTCTTAGCAGGAGGCAGCATTTCACCAACATGGTTGAGCAGTATGTGTCCACAGGCCTACACGTACTGGATGACGGGTCTGCCCCCTTTAACTTCTGGGTCTCCAAATTGGGCACATGGCCTGAGCTTGCCCTTTATGCCTTGGAGGTGCTGGCCTGCCCTGCAGCCAGTGTATTATCTGAACGTGTATTTAGCACGGCAGGGGGCGTTATCACAGACAAGCGCAGCCGCCTGTCCAGAGCCAATGTGAACAAGCTCATGTTCATTAAAATGAACCAGGCATGGATCCCACAGGACTTGTCCATACCTTCTGCAGAATAGACATGTATACCGGTGTTGTGACAAAAACTGTCCGGCCATCGGATTGTGTCCGCCCATACTGCGAAGGCGCAGCGCTTGCGCAGTACAGAGGACAAGGAGATTCACAAAATCTCCGAAGATGAACGGCGCCTGCGCTGTGAGTGCAGGTTCAAGCCCCACCATCCAAGTGGACATACGGTAGCACATAGTAACAGGGCTCCTCACGGGCTCGGTTCGATCGCCACGCTTCGGGCACGGCCTCACTTGGCTCGGCTTCAACCACGGATGGTGTGGCCTTCACCTGAACTCACCACGCAGGCGCCGTTCGTCTTGGGAGATTTTCGAAATCCCCTTGTCCTACATACTGACCAAGCGCAGTACATGGTGGACATTATTTGACGGGGGACAGAATTCGACACATCACCGGCCTTACCCAGCCATTGTTGTATTTTTGAACCAGTGTTGGCTACCTCGTCCTCCTCCACCGCCACTTCCACCTACACAGCCACATCCACCGCCACCTCAACCTCCTACTCCATATGGACCTCGTCCTCCTAGGTCAAGATTATTTTTTTTAATTTTTATTTTTTTTATGTTATTTTAAGTTATTTCCCTATCCACATTTGTTTGCAGAGCACTTGCCATGCTCTTAACAACATTTTGCTGCCATTTGCAGCCCTCTAGCCCTTTCCATTACTTTTTTAGAGCCTTTTTAGTCCTTAGAAGTCCGGGTCCCCATTGACTTCAATGGGGTTCGGGTTCGGGTCCGGGTTCGGGTTAAAGTCCGGTCCCGAACCCGAACTTTTTTCCGAAGTTCGGCCGAACCCGTCGAACCCGAACATCCAGGTGTCCGCTCAACTCTAGTCATTACTCAATCACTTGAGACAAAAAAAAAAATATTCAATGGGCTCAACATGCCTCTCAGCAATTTCCTTGGGATGTCTACTTTCCAAAATGGGGTCATTTGGGGGGGGGGTTGTACTGCCCTGCTATTTTAGCACCTCAAGAAATGAGATAGGCAGTCATAAATTAAAAGCTGTGTAAATTCCAGAAAATGTACCCTAGTTTGTAGACACTATAACTTTTGCGCAAACCAATAAATATACGCTTATTGACATTTTTTTTACTAAAGACATGTGGCTGAATACATTTTGGCCTAAATGTATGACTAAAATTGAGTTTATTCGATTTTTCTTATAACAAAAAGTAGAAAATATCATATTTTTTCTAAATTTTCAGTCTTTTTCCGTTTATATCGCAAAAAATAAAAATTGCAGAGGCAATCAAATAGCATTAAAAGAAAGCTCTATTTGTGGGAAGAAAAGGACGCAAATTTCGTTTCGGTACAACATTGCATGTCCCCACAATTTCCAGTTAAAGCAGCGCAGTGCCAAATTCTGAAAACACCTCTGGTCCTTTAGCTACAAAATGGTCCGGGGCTTAAGTGGTTAAAGACCCACACCAAAGAACAAAGCGGACCTCTCCTTGCTCCGCATCAACTGGGATTTCCAACCCCACTATACCTTCAGTCCTCTCTGAAACCTGCACTGAGAGGAATGAAGGTGCAGAATTAGGTGTGTCACAGCCAAGTACTTGCGGGCACTCTCCTAGCAGTACACCGACGTCCGATTCTAGCAGACAAATTTCCCTGCTCAGCTGCTGGACCGTCGAAAGAAGTTCACTCCCAGCCATCCACATGCCCAGCGGTTGAATGCTAGCTTGGCTAAATTGCTAGCACTTCAACTGCTGCCTTTTCAGTTGGTAGACTCGGCCCCCTTCCGTGAGTTTATGCAATGTGCTGTTCCTCAGTGGCAGGTTCCCAAACACCACTTTTTCTCACGGAAGGCGATTCCGGCTCTCTACCGGCATGTGGAAGGCAATGTCCATGCCTCGCTGGACGGGGCGGTCAGTGGTAAGGTGCATATTACCGCTGACTCATGGTCCAGCAGGCATGGACAGGGACGTTACCTTTCTTTCACGGCCCATTGGGTCACTCTTTTGGCAGCTGGGAAGGATGCAGGACAAGGTGTAGTAGTGTTGGAGGTTTTTCCGCCGCCACACCTCCAAAATGCTACTACTGGTTGCGACACACCTCTCTCCTCCACCCCATCCTCTTCTTCTTCCTCCATGGCCTCTTCCTGTGCTTTGTCCTCGGATTTAGCGGTGCTCCGTAGGCGTTCAAGGGGCTACACAAGTATGCAGGCAAAAAGATGCCATGCCGTGCTTGCGCTGGTGTGTTTGGGGGACAGGAGCCACACTGGGGCAGAGGTTCTGTCAGCTCTGCAGGGGCAGGCTGAGAGGTGGTTGACACCACACCAGCTTAAGGCAGGAATGGTGGTTTGCGACAATGGCACCAACCTCCTCTCCGCCCTCCGACAGGGACAACTGACCCATGTGCCCTGTGTGGCTCACGTCCTTAACCTGGTGGTGCAGCGGTTCTTGGGCAGGTACCCGGGCTTACAGGATGTCCTGAGGCAGGCCAGGAAAGTCTGTGTGCATTTCCGCAGATCATATTATGCCAGTGCTCGGCTGGCTGAGATGCGAAAGGAGTTGAACCTGCCCAAGAACCGCCTTATATGTGACATGCCCACCAGGTGGAACTCAACGTTGGCCATGCTGCAGCGGCTGCACACGCAGCAGAGGGCCATCAATGAGTACCTGTGCGACTACGGCACCAGGACAGGGTCAGGGGAGCTTGTTTTTTTTTCACCACGCCAGTGGGGCATGATCAGGGATGCATGCACTGTCCTGGCACCATTTGAGGAGGCCACGAGGATGGTGAGCAGTGACATTGCATGCATCAGTGACACTGTACCTCTTGTCCACCTGTTGGAGCATACGCTGCGTGGAATAATAGACAGGGCACTTGAGGCAGAACAGAGGCAGGAAGAGGAGGACTTCCTTGCCTCTCAAGGCCCCCTTTACCCAGACAGTGTTCCTTCTGTCCCACCCATCCCACAGGAAGAGGACGAGGAGGAGGAGGAGGAGGATTGTGTTAGCATGGAGGTGGAGCCTGGCACTCAGCATCAACAGCAACAGTCTTTTAGGGATGATTTACAGTCCCAAGAAACACGTGGACTTGTACGTGGCTGGGAGGAGGTGGCTGCGGATCATGTCGTCCTTAGTGACCCAGAGGACTCCGGACCGAATGCCTCAGCTAACCTATGCTGCATGGCCTCCCTGATCCTGCAAAGTCTGCGGAAGGATCCTCGAATTCTTCGGATCAAGGAGAGGGAACATTACTGGCTGGCCACTCTCCTTGATCCACGGTACAAGGGTAAGGTTGTGGACCTTATCTTACCGTCGCAGAGGGAGCAGAGGATGAGACAACTCCGGGAGGCCTTGCAGAAAGGTCTGTGCAACGTGTTCCCATAAGACTGGGAGGTTACAAACTCCTGGTCCTGGACAACGAGTTGCTGAGGCTTCGGTCAGTCAAAGAAGGAGCGGTGGGGAAGGTGGCCGTCTGACCGATGCGTTCAGACAATTCTTTAGTCCGCAGCCCCAAGGTATGATCGGTTCCAGCAACCAACGCCAGCGTCTGATATACATGGTGCAGGAATACCTAGGGGCAAGGTCAGACTTGGACACCTTTCCCACCGAAAATCCTCTTGCTCACTGGGTCTTGAGGATGGATCACTGGCCAGAGCTTGTACAGTATGCAATTGAGCTACTGGCCTGTCCTGCATCCAGCGTTCTTTCGGAACGCACGTTCAGTGCTGCTGGATGCTTTGTCACGGATCACAGGGTGCGCTGATATAACAGAATAATTTATTTTCAAATGTCACATCCCTTCAAGACTGATGCTGATGCTGAGAGACTGTCCTGTTATGTTGACTGACTATCCTCCTCCTCCTCAATGATCCGATTCATGATGATAGGTTGGAAGAACATTTATGTTTCTGGGTGCTGCCACCAGTGGCTAAGGCCCAATTTTTCAGCCCCTGTTTAACAGGGGCATGTAATTACAATTTTTTATGCAATGCTTTGCAGCAGGGCTCATTCCTGCACTCCAACTAGAGTATCTGGGAGAGGTTGCAGTGTCGTGGCACCAGCACCAGTGCCTAAGGCCCAATTTTTCTGCCCCTGTTTAACAGGGGCGTGTAATTACAATTTTTGATGCAATACTTTGCAACAGGGCTCATTGCTGTGCTCCAAGTACAGTATCTGCGAGGGGTTGCAGTGTTGTGGCACCAGTGGCTAAGGCCCCTGTTCTACAGGGGCATGTAATTACAATTATTGATCGAATAATTCACAGCAGGACACCAAGAGTAACTGTGAGGGCTTACAGTGTTGTGGCACCTCCACCACCACCACCACCAAAGGCCCAATTTTTCTGCTCCTCTTCAACAGGGGCATGCAATTACAATTCTTGATCTAATAATTTACAGTAGGGCCCATTCATGTGCCCACCAAGAGTAACTGTGAGGGCTGACGGTGTTGTAGCACCTGAAAGGTTCTGGTTCTGTTTGGTTCTGTTGGACCTTCTTGGCTCGAGCTGGACTCCGGGATCTGTGGAAGTCTCTCTGACCGGTCGGATATTCAAGACACCAATACACAGTGAATAGGTATACAAGAATATATAGTTTAATGGTTACATGTCCTTTTTATGCAAACCAAGGAAAGTTGCCTCCCTCGTCTGAACCAATCAGCAATAAGCAAAAACTTCATGCGTTAGACAAAAATAAATTCTAACAGGTTTTTTTACTTCTGCAAAAGCGGTCAGTTAACATACGTCAATTGTGGTCAAACTAAACATGTTCTGACATTTGAAACAAGAAGATAAGAAACGCCAGATGTCAGTGCGGTCAACCTGTCAGTTAAAAGCAGAAGTGAGATAAACTTTTTCCCGGAAAAAGCCTAACCACGAAGTCACATTTCAACCTATATATACATGCCTGTCAGTTACACAGAAGAAAGATTAGCTTGACCACAAAAGTCACATCTTGTTCACACATTTTCTGTAATATATATATATATTTGAGGAGAACTCTAACCATGAATATTGGTTCATGATCTTCTTATACCTTACAGCACCAGCACCACCACCAAAGGCCCAATTTTTTCTACCACTGTTCAACAATGGCATGTAATTACAATTCCTGATATAATAGTTCACAGCAGGGCGTTCCAGCGCCCACCAAGAGTAACTGTGAGGGCTCACAGTGTTGTGGCAACACCAACATGTAAGTGACAAATTTCAGCAGAGTATATACCACGGTCCCCTACTTTCAAACATCCAACTTACAAATGACTCCTACTTGCAAACGGAAGGAGACAACAGGAAGTGAGAAGAAATCTACCCCTAGGAAGGGAAATTCTCTCCTGTAAGAGTTAATATTGGAAAAAGGTGTCTCCTCTCTACTGATGCTTTATCACCAATCCTTGTTTCAATAAAAACCCCACTTTTCAAAAACAGTTGTCATTGGGACGGAAAGTGAGGTGAAATGTTCTGAACAGGGGCACAGACAGCAAAACAAATGTTACAGGGGTGATATGATAACCCTTCCCTATGTTTTCCAAAAAGCTTAAAAATATATTTTTTGGCTGGAGCTACACTTAAACAATGTACCTGTTCAAAATTAAAAAAACAGATTCTACTTAAGAACAAACCTACAGTCCCTGTCTTGTTTGCACCGCCTGTATACTGCTGTTCAGAGTATATAGGTCCTTTTGTATTTTGTGTGCGGGGTTCCCCTTAATATCCATACAAGACCCAAAGGGGCTGGTAATGGGCTGGGGTGGGGGGTGATGGGGTAGCTATGCCATTTTTCTCAAAGATGTTCATCCATATTACCGGGACCAGACATTACATTAAAACCGCAAGCAGTTTTAAATGGCTTTTTTTCCTTTAGAAATATCATTTTGTGCAGGGACTGTTCTAAACACGGGAAACACATGCCACTTCACAGGCATACTTTAGACACCCCCCAGGTACGATATTTAAAGGAATATTTGACTTTTTTTTTTCACTTTATGCATCATTAAAATGACTGCTCCCGAAAAACGTCCGTTTTTAAAACTTCATTTTGCATTGATACATGTTCCCTGGGGCAGAACCCGGGTCCCCAAACCCTTTTTAGGACAATAACATGCATATTAGTCATTATAATTAGCACTTTAGATTGCGAACGTTCGTGTCCATTGTATTTAATAGGGTTCTAACGTTCGCGCGAACTTTCGGTCCGTTCGAAGGTTCTGGTGCGAACCGAACGGGGGGGGGGGGTGTTCGGCTCATCCCTAGTCTAGGGTAAGAAAGTTCTCCGGAGCATCTACATTGTAAGAATATTATTAAGTTAGTACAAAGTAAATGTTCATGTTTAGTACGTGTTTCCACTCAAATTGTTGTATAATATTATAGTATATCAAGGTCTAAATAGGGAATTGTCAGGAATCGTAGGAAGAAAATATGTCATCCAAGGATTCCATATTTTCACAAAATTTTGTATAGTATCGTTGGTTATGGCTTCAGATTTGGAAAGGATCATAGCTTGGTTTATTCTGTTTTTAGTTTCAGAGATCATTAACCTCCCTGGCGGTATGATTATTTCTGATTTTATGTGCCGAATGCGGTATCATTATTTTGCATGGAAATTTGGCGTTTTATATTGTAGACCTGTAATTCTTAGTAATAACACACTTAAATCTGTCCAAACAAGAGTCTAGTAGACATCCCGGGTATGATAAAGTTTGAAACACAAAATCATAAATTATAATATAATAAATAACTATAAATAATTATAACAAATAATAATCTAATTATAATAAAAATTATTCAATAATGTAATCAAATCAAAAACACAGAAATTTGCTCAGTTGCAGAATTGTCGCTGTCATTACTTTCAGTGCTTTATGACAAATTTCCCCACAAATCGCTATTGCTCAATTATGCAAGTGATTTTAATTTATTATCGCTGTTTTCTAGCTGGTCTAAAACCACTTTTGACGTAAACTAACACTTTTTGGTTGCTATGGACAATCTCCAGTTTCCAGGCAGTAAGAACAGTTTTTATAATATTAAACTGCATGCAGGGCACTGGACAGACCACTAGGGACAAAGGGGATGTGTAATTATTTGATACAGTACTGTAATCAGTAAGATTACAGTATACTGTATCTATACTGTCCTTTTCACTTTTTGAATTTGGCGCCGAACTCCGTCCCCGTGCGCCGCAACATCGCAGGGAACGGAACTCGGCACTCGGCAGTGTGAATCGAGCGAGACACGGCTTGCACACACAGCGGGGAGACATCGCAGGATCCAAGGGACAAGGTAAGTAACTCTCCCTGGATACTGCGATGCAGACCGAGTCTGGCTCGGGGTTACCGCTTTTGGTAGTAAAAACTCACCCCGAGCCCGACTTGTGATGGATGTCACATCACAATCATCATCAGGGGCCCCTACAAATGGACTTTGCTGCAAAATTTATCTGGAGGTATCTCTAATATTAATTATATGGGGTATGGGTATATGTGCACAATTCCACCAGGACTCTTGGGGCTTTTGCTGATAATACTTGTTTGTACATTGAATGTATGTAATATTATTAGCATTATTTCCATACAGGTGTGTATCTATATACTTATGAATAAAGTAATATATGGGTTGTAGTAGTTCCTCTGCTCCAAATTACTTAGATGTGATAACTAATTTCCCAGGAAGGGATTCCCCTCTGTCCACAAAGATGGACATAAAACCTAATCTTTCACAAAGCAAAGGTTCTGTTTCTCTCATTTACCTGCAGGTTTAGTTAATATCCTGTTTGGGGAAAGCCATTTGTCCTAACCCCCCCCCCCCCGCCCCCCAAAAAAAGGGCTATATACATAAAAGAGCAAATATCAGCAATACATGCATTTTATTTTATTAGTAACCTATACAAGATTAAGATGATATAAATGAGCATGTTCTAGAGTATGTATGTAAGAGGTTATTTAGAAATGACAAGCATGCCTAGGAGCTTAAGTAGTGGAAATTAAAGGCTTTCATGCACCTCAGTTGTCTCTCACATAGCTAATAGCTAAAATCCTTTCCAGAGTTTTTGCCGCTCATCAAAATAACACCCCCCTCTAAAAGAGGGCTGCACTAAAGGAAAGAGAGGCTTTGACAGTAGTGAGTCAGAGAGTTCAGGAAGATCCCAACACCTGTAAGATGGGTGGGAATAGCTGCCACCCTTTCCCTCTCCCATAAAGAGAAGGCATGGGAATTCTTGCAGAGAAATCAGTAAATATTATCAAATTTGGCAAGTCTAACTTATATAATTGAGCATGATATATTCACAGACACTGATGTCTGTGTGAACATTAGGGATGAGCTTCGTGTTCGAGTCGAACATACGTTCGACTCGAACATCGGCTGTTCGATCGTTCGACGAAGATCGAACGATTTGGGCCGTTCGCGCCAAATTCGAGTGACGCAAACGGCCCACAATGCACTACGCCATCGCAGTGTCATCCAGGCGCTGTGATTGGCCAAGCATGCACTGTGACCCCGCATGCTTGGCCAATCACAGCGCCGGCAGCGAGGAGAGCAATGATTGGCCACAGGCAGGATGCCTGTGGCCAATTATTGCTGAGGGTGTTTAGTACACGCCCCACACTATAAAAGGCCGCCAGCACGGCGGCCTAGTGTAGTGTGTTCCGGAGCAGGGAAAGTGCAGCATAGGCAGGGACAGTGACATTTATTTCTTTCTTGCTTAACCTGGATTCCTTTAGTTTAGGGAAAGAGAAGGATAGGTAGGGAGAGTGTCAGTGTGTTTTACTGTTCGAGTCCTTGTTTCTAGGGACAGGGAAGGACAGTGAGTGAATTCTCCTTGTGCTATAGTGTGCTTTAAAAAAACATTTTTTCTAGGGACAGAAAACTCTAGGTAGGGAGAGTGTCAGTTTCTTTCACTGTGCAAGTCCTTGTTTCTAGGGACAGGGAAGGACAGTGAGTGAATTCTCCTTGTGCTATAAAAAAACATTTTTTCTAGGGACAGAAAACTCTAGGTAGGGAGAGTGTCAGTTTCTTTCACTGTGCAAGTCCTTGTTTCTAGGGACAGGGAAGGACAGTGAGTGAATTCTCCTTGTGCTATAGTGTGCTTTAAAAAAACATTTTTTCTAGGGACAGAAAACTCTAGGTAGGGAGAGTGTCAGTTTCTTTCACTGTGCAAGTCCTTGTTTCTAGGGACAGGGAAGGACAGTGAGTGAATTCTCCTTGTGCTATAGTGTGCTTTAAAAAAACATTTTTTCTAGGGACAGAAAACTCTAGGTAGGGAGAGTGTCAGTTTCTTTCACTGTGCAAGTCCTTGTTTCTAGGGACAGGGAAGGACAGTGAGTGAATTCTCCTTGTGCTATAGTGTGCTTTAAAAAAACATTTTTTCTAGGGACAGAAAACTCTAGGTAGGGAGAGTGTCAGTTTCTTTCACTGTGCAAGTCCTTGTTTCTAGGGACAGGGAAGGACAGTGAGTGAATTCTCCTTGTGCTATAGTGTGCTTTAAAAAAACATTTTTTCTAGGGACAGAAAACTCTAGGTAGGGAGAGTGTCAGTTTCTTTCACTGTGCAAGTCCTTGTTTCTAGGGACAGGGAAGGACAGTGAGTGAATTCTCCTTGTGCTATAGTGTGCTTTAAAAAAACATTTTTTCTAGGGACAGAAAACTCTAGGTAGGGAGAGTGTCAGTTTCTTTCACTGTGCAAGTCCTTGTTTCTAGGGACAGGGAAGGACAGTGAGTGAATTCTCCTTGTGCTATAGTGTGCTTTAAAAAAACATTTTTTCTAGGGACAGAAAACTCTAGGTAGGGAGAGTGTCAGTTTCTTTCACTGTGCGAGTCCTTGTTTCTAGGGACAAAGAAGGAAAGTGAGGGGAATTCTCCTTGTGCTATAGTGTGCTAAAGCATTCCTCATCAACCGTCTTTGAAATCCTTGTTTTTTGGACAGTCAGGGAAATTGTCGTTGTGCTATTCTGTGCAAAAGCAATCATCCTCAACCATATTTAGAAATCCTTAAGTAAAGGGACAGAGAAGGACACCTGAAGGTAGCCCTTATTGCTTTTTTCCCATCTCCCTGCAGGCCATCTATTAGAATGTCTGGAAGGCAAACAAGGAGAGGCAGACAGTCAGGAGGCAATAAAAGAGGGCAAGCAGGCTCTGTGTCTGGGGGCAACAGTGCTGGTCGTGGACGCGGTGCATTGTCATCAGCACATGGCCATGGGACACGCTTGTCCTTCTTTTCGGCAGCTGGACATGTTGAGCCACATCATGCCGAAGACTTGGTAGAGTGGATGACCAAGCCCTCCTCCTCCTCCTCATCCTCTCTCACCCAGGCTCAGGGTACTGGCAAAGCAGCTGCCAAAGCGTCCTCTTCCCTGGTATCAATGTCAGACTCATCATCAGTCACTCCTTCCCTAGACCCACCATGTCCTCCTCCTGAGGAGTCCCCCGAACTGTTTGAGCACAGTGTTGGGTACATGCTCCAGGAGGATGCCCAGCGTTTCGAAGGGTCTGATGATGAAACCCAGCTACAGGAAGGCAGTAGGGTGAGAGCAGACAGAGGGGATGCTCAAGAAGGACACCAATCTGGCAGTCATGTTCCAGCAGCTGCAGCATACTGCCAGATTGGCTCCAGTGATGAGGAGGGAGGGGATGATGAGGTCACTGACTCCACGTGGGTGCCTAATAGGAGAGAGGAGGAGGAGGAGGATGAGGAGGAGGCACATCTCCAACGAGGCAGGATGCCCTTTGGTGGCCAGCGTAAGGGCAGTACACCGACGGAATCACACCGCAGAGCTCCGCCTGTGCAGGGCGCTGCCTCTGCCCGTCATTCAAAAAGTTCCTTGGTGTGGGCCTTTTTTGAGGCTAGTGCATCAGATCGCACAGCTGCTGTTTGCAACATATGTCTCAAGCGTATATCGCGTGGCCAAAACATCAGCCGCTTAGGTACCACATGCCTGACCAGACATATGTTGACCTGCCATGCAGCTTGTTGGCAAGCCTACCTCAAAGACCCACACCAAAGAACAAAGCGGACCTCTCCTTGCACCGCATCAGCTGGGATCTCCAACCCCACTATAACTTCAGTCCTCTCTGAAACATGCACTGAGAGGAATGAAGATGTAGAATTAGGTGTGTCACAGCCAAGTACTTGCGGCCACTCTGCTAGCAGTACACCGACGTCCGATTCTAGCAGGCAAATTTCCCTGCCCCAGCTGCTGGACCGTCGAAAGAAGTTCACTCCCAGCCATCCACATGCCCAGCGGTTGAATGCTAGCTTGGCTAAATTGCTAGCGCTTCAACTGCTGCCTTTTCAGTTGGTAGACTCGGCCCCCTTCCGTGAGTTTGTGCAATGTGCGGTTCCTCAGTGGCAGGTTCCCAAACGCCACTTTTTCTCACGGAAGGCTATTCCGGCTCTCTACCGGCATGTGGAAGGCAATGTCTTGGCCTCGCTGGACAGGGCGGTCAGCGGTAAGGTGCATATTACCGCTGACTCATGGTCCAGCAGGCATGGACAGGGACGTTACCTTTCTTTCACGGCCCATTGGGTCACTCTTTTGGCAGCTGGGAAGGATGCAGGACAAGGTGCAGTAGTGTTGGAGGTTGTCCCACCACCACGCCTCCAAAATGCTACTACTGGTTGTGACACACCTCTCTCCTCCACCCCCTCCTCTTCTTCTTCCTCCATGGCCTCTTCCTGTGGTTTGTCCTATGAACCAGCGGTGCTCCGTAGCCGTTCACGGGGCTACGAAAGTACGCAGGCAAAAAGATGCCATGCCGTGCTTGCGCTGGTGTGTTTGGGGGACAGAAGCCACACTGGGGCAGAGGTCCTGTCTGCTCTGCAGGGCCAGGCCGAGAGGTGGTTGACGCCACGCCAGCTTAAGCCAGGAATGGTGGTTTGCGACAATGGCACCAACCTCCTCTCCGCCCTTCGACAGGGACAACTGACCCATGTGCCCTGTGTGGCTCACGTCCTTAACCTGGTGGTGCAGCGGTTCTTGGGCAGGTACCCGGGCTTACAGGATGTCCTGAGGCAGGCCAGGAAAGTCTGTGTGCATTTCCGCAGATCTTATAATGCCAGTGCTCGCCTGGCTGAGCTGCAAAAGGAGTTGAACCTGCCCAAGAACCGCCTTATATGTGACATGCCCACCAGGTGGAACTCAACGTTGGCCATGCTGCAGCGGCTGCACACGCAGCAGAGGGCCATCAATGAGTACCTGTGCGACTACGGCACCAGGACAGGGTCAGGGGAGCTTGGTTTTTTTTCTCCACGCCAGTGGGGCATGATCAGGGATGCATGCACTGTCCTGGCACCATTTGAGGAGGCCACGAGGATGGTGAGCAGTGACAGTGCATGCATCAGTGACACTGTACCTCTTGTCCACCTGTTGGAGCACACGCTGCGTGGAATAATAGACAGGGCACTTGAGGCAGAACAGAGGCAGGAAGAGGAGGACTTCCTTGCCTCTCAAGGCCCCCTTTACCCAGACAGTGTTCCTTCTGTCCCACCCATCGCACAGGAAGAGGAGGAGGAGGAGGAGGAGGAGGATTGTGTCAGCATGGAGGTGGAGGCTGGCACTCAGCATCATCAGCAGCAGTCTTTTAGGGATGATTTACAGTCCCAAGAAACCAGTGGACTTGTACGTGGCTGGGAGGAGGTGACTGCGGATCATGTCGTCCTTAGTGACCCAGAGGACTCCGGAGCGAATGCCTCAGCAAACCTACGCTGCATGGCCTCCCTGATCCTGCAAAGTCTGCGGAAGGATCCTCGTATTCTTCGGATCAAGGAGAGGGACCATTACTGGCTGGCCACTCTCCTTGATCCACGGTACAAGGGTAAGGTTGCGGTCCTTATGTTACCGTCGCAGAGGGAGCAGAGGATGAGACAACTCCGGGAGGCCTTGCAGAAAGGTCTGTGCAACGCGTTCCCAGAGACTGGGAGGTTACAAACTCCTGGTCCTGGACAACGAGTTGCTGAGGCTTCGGCCAGTCAAAGAAGGAGCGGTGGGGAAGGTGGCCGTCTGACCGATGCGTTCAGACAATTCTTTAGTCCGCAGCCCCAAAGTATGATCGGTTCCAGCAACCATCGCCAGCGTCTGATAAACATGGTGCAGGAATATCTAGGGGCAAGGTCAGACTTGGACACCTTCCCCACCGAAAATCCTCTGGCTTACTGGGTCTTGAGGATGGATCACTGGCCAGAGCTTGCACAGTATGCAATTGAGCTACTGGCCTGTCCTGCATCCAGCGTTCTTTCGGAACGCACATTCAGTGCTGCTGGAGGATTTGTCACGGATCACAGGGTGCGCCTGTCCACCGACTCGGTTGATCGACTGACTTTCATCAAGATGAACCAGTCTTGGATCACCACCAGCTACCACACACCTGATGCTGATATAACAGACTAATTGATTTTAACATGTCACATCCCTTCAAGACTGATGCTGATGCTGAGTGCCTGTGCTGTTATGTTGACTGGCTATCCTCCTCCTCCGAGTCCTCAATGATACGATTGATGATGATAGCTTGGAAGATCATTTTTGTTTATGGGTGCCGCCACCAGTGGCTAAGGCCCAATTTTTCAGCCCCTGTTTTACAGGGGCGTGTAATTACAATTTTTTTAGCAATAATTTGCCATAGGGCTCATTGCTGTGCTCCAAGTACAGTATCTGTGAGGGGTTGGAGTGTTGTGGCACCAGTGCCTAAGGCCCAATTTTTCAGCCCCTGTTTAACAGGGGCGTGTCATTACAATTTTTGAAGCAATACTTTGCAACAGGGCTCATTGCTGTGCTCCAAGTACAGTATCTGTGAGGGGTTGTAGTGTTGTGCCACCAGTGCCTAAGGCCCAATTTTTCAGCCCCTGTTTAACAGGGGCGTGTCATTACAATTTTTGAAGCAATACTTTGCAACAGGGCTCATTGCTGTGCTCCAAGTACAGTATCTGTGAGGGGTTGTAGTGTTGTGCCACCAGTGCCTAAGGCCCAATTTTTCAGCCCCTGTTCAACAGGGGCATGCAATTACAATTCTTGATGTAATAATTCACAGCAGGGCCCATTGCTGCACCCACCAAGAGTAACTCTGAGGGCTTACAGTGTTGTGGCAACACCACCACCACCACCACCACCACGAAAGGCCCAATTTTTCAGCCCCTGTTCAACAGGGGCATGCAATTACAATTCTTGATCTAATAATTCACAGCAGGGCCCATTGCTGCACCCACCAAGAGTAACTGTCAGGGCTTACAGTGTTGTGGCACCAGCACCACCATCAAAGCCCCAATTTTTACTACCACTGTTCAACAATTATATGTAATTAAAATTCCTGATATAATAGTTGACAGCAGGGCGTTCCAGCACCAACCAAGAGTAACTGTGAGTGCTTACAGTGTTGTGCCAACACCAACAACTAAGGGGCCTATTTCTGCAGAGTATATACGGCAGGTCCCTACTTTCAAACATCCAACTTACAAACGACTCCTACTTGCAAACGCAAGAAGACAACAGGAAGTGAGAGGAAATCTACCCCTAGGAAGGAAAATTCTCTCCTGTAAGAATAAATATGGGAGAAAGGTGTCTCCTCTGTACTGATGCTTTATCAGCAATCCTTGTTTCAAGAAAAACACCACATTTCAAAAACAGTTGACATTGGGACGGAAAGTGAGGTGAAATGTTCTGAACAGGGGCACAGACAGCAAAACAAATGTTACAGGGGTGATAACCCTTACCTATGTTTTCCAAAAAGTTTAAAAATAGATTTTTGGGCTGGAGCTACACTTCAACAATGTACCTGTTCAAAATTACAAAGAGATTCTACATAAGAACAAACCTACAGTCCCTGTCTTGTATGCACCGCCTGTATACGGCTGTTCAGAGTATATAGGGCCTTTTTTATTTTATGTGCGGGGTTCCCCTTAATATCCATACAAGACCCAAAGGGGCTGGTAATGGGCTGGGGTAGGGGGGGGGGGTCATGGGGTAGCTATGCCATTTTTCTTAAAGATTTTCATCCATATTACCGGGACCAGACATTACATTAAAGCCGCAAGCAGTTTTAAATGGCTTTTTTTTCCTTTAGAAGTGTCATTTTGTGCAGGGACAGTTCTAAACACGGGAAACACGTGGCACTTCACAGGCATACTTTAGACACCCCCCAGGTACGATATTTAAAGGAATATTTGACTTTTTTTTTTTCACTTTATGCATCATTAAAATGACTGCTCCCGAAAAACAACCGTTTTTAAAACTTCTTTTTGCATTGATACATGTCCCCTGGTGCAGAACCCGGGTTCCCAAACCCTTTTTAGGACAATAACATGCATAATAGTTGTTATAATTAGCACTTTAGAATTCGAACGTTCGCATCCATTGTATTTAATAGGGTTCTAATGTTCGTACGAACTTTCGGTCCGTTCGCGGGTTCTGGTGCGAACCGAACCCGGGGGTGTTCGGCTCATCACTAGTGAACATTAAGCCATACCACATACTCAAAGCCCACTGCAAGGTTATATTTGGTGGAGCTTAAAATTATGTTGGACCATGAGATGAGGTGTAGGCCAGTAGCCCTATAGTCCTAGTGCCCAAGCCAAATGATACGGATATGTAATAATGTTTGAAAATCCAAACTGTATGCCTATCAAGTGCGCTGGTACATTACAACTATAGATTTTACAAAGTGTTACTAGCAGAACAAACACTTCAAATGCTGCATACACACGACTGTTTTTCATGATGAGAAAAATGCAATTTTTTAATTTGGTCATTAAAAACGATTGTGTGTGGGCTCCAGAGCATTTTTCACGACGTGAAAAATAGCCATTAAAAATTTGGAACATGCTCTAATTTTTCTTGTCGTTTTTCACGTTGTCGTTTTTGTCGTCATGCGTGTAGACTTTAATTATGTGAAAAAAAAGCGCATGCTCAGAAGCAAGTGATGAGACGGGAGCGCTCGTTTTGGTAAAACTAGCGTTCGTAATGGAGACAGCACATTCGTCACGCTGTAACGGACTGAAGAGCACGAGGCTGAAAAGCGCGAATCGTCTATCACCAAACTTTACTAACATAAGGATCAGCAAAAGCAGCCCAAAGGGTGGCGCCATCCGAATGGAACTTCCCCTTTATAGTGCCGTCGTACATTTCGTACGTCACTGCGCTTTGCTCGAGCATTTTTTTTTCATGATCGTGTGTAGGCAAGGCAGGCTTGAGAATAATCACGTCGAGAAAAACGTCGTTTTTTTCAATGACATTAAAAACGGTCATTTAACGGTTTTTAATGTCATTTAAAAAAACTATGTTTTTCTCGACGTGATTTTTCTTGTTTCCTCTCAAGCCTGTCTTGCATACACACGTTCATGAAAAAAAACGCTCGAGCAATGCGCAGTGACGTACAACATGTATGACAACACGCACAACGGCACTATAAAGGGGAAGTTCAGTTCGAATGGCGCCACCCTTTGGGCAGCTTTTGCTAATTTCTAGGGATGGGCCCGGTGCTCGATTCGAACCCATGTTCGAATCGAGCACCGGGCGTTCGCTCGCTCGTCGAGCCCAGAACTATTTGGGCCGTTCGCATCACATTCGTGTGATGCGAGCGGCCCCGCAATGCATTGCGGCCGGCGCGGCCGGCGCAGTGCATTGCTGGCTGATGATTGGCCAAGCATGCACTGTGACCCCGCATGCTTGGCCAATCACAGCGCCCGAAACTCGGAGAGCAATAATTGGCTACAGGCAGGACGCCTGTAGCCAATTACAGCTCAGGGGCTTTAGTACATGCCCCACCATTTAAAAGGCCGCCACGCCATCGGCCCCGGTCACATGAGTTCCGGCTTTAGGAGAGATCAGTCTGCTGATTCTGTCTTTGCTTGATACTGAAAGATTTGCTCTTCTTTGCTAAACCATTGGCTATTTCTTTGCTAAACCATTGCTAACTAAGTCATTGATCGTTCATTGCTGCTGATTGCACAGTTAGCGTGTTATTAGCTGCTGCTGGGGATTAGTCTGGTGCGTGCTTACTGTTAGTACAGTATTGCAGTAGTACCAACCGCAGTGCTGTTAGCACAGCATTGCACCCCAACAGCACCCATAGGACTTCTAGTGTGTTAGTGGCAGCAAACAGAGCTCCTATATTTTCTTCTCAGCAGCACCCATAGGACTTCTAGTGTGTTAGTGGCAGCAAACAGAGCTCCTATATTTTCTTCTCAGCAGCACCCATAGGACTTCTAGTGTGTTAGTGGCATCACACAGAGCTCCTATATTTTCTTCTCAGCAGCACCCATAGGACTTCTAGTGTGTTAGTGGCAGCAAACAGAGCTCCTATATTTTCTTCTCAGCAGCACCCATAGGACTTCTAGTGTGTTAGTGGCAGCAAACAGAGCTCCTATATTTTCTTCTCAGCAGCACCCATAGGACTTCTAGTGTGTTAGTGGCATCACACAGAGCTCCTATATTTTCTTCTCAGCAGCACCCATAGGACTTCTAGTGTGTTAGTGGCAGCAAACAGAGCTCCTATATTTTCTTCTCAGCAGCACCCATAGGACTTCTAATGTGTTAGTGGCATCACACAGAGTTCCTATATTTTCATCTCAGAAGCACCCATAGGACTTCTAGTGTGTTAGTGGCATCACACAGAGCTCCTATATTTTCTTCTCAGAAGCACCCATAGGACTTCTAGTGTGTTAGTGGCAGCAAACAGAGCTCCTATATTTTCTTCTTAGCAGCACCCATAGGACTTCTAATGTGTTAGTGGCATCACACAGAGTTCCTATATTTTCATCTCAGAAGCACCCATAGGACTTCTAGTGTGTTAGTGGCATCACACAGAGCTCCTATATTTTCTTCTCAGAAGCACCCATAGGACTTCTAGTGTGTTAGTGGCAGCAAACAGAGCTCCTATATTTTCTTCTTAGCAGCACCCATAGGACTTCTAATGTGTTAGTGGCATCACACAGAGTTCCTATATTTTCTTCTCAGCAGCACCCATAGGACTTCTAGTGTGTTAGTGGCATCACACAGAGCTCCTATATTTTCATCTCAGAAGCACCAATAGGACTTCTAGTGTGTTAGTGGCAGCAAACAGAGCTCCTATATTTTCTTGTCAGCAGCACACATAGTACCTATAGTGTGTTAGTGTCAGCACCCATAGGACCTACAGTGTGTTGTGAGCACACATAGGAGTTCTATTTTTTATACTATATACACTACCGACTACAATGGCTGGAAGACCGCCAAGGAGAGGCAGAGCGTGCCGAGGCAAGAACACAGGGCAGGCAGGCTCTGTTTCTAGAGACAACAGTGCTGGCCGTGGACGTGGTCGTGCATCGTCATCAGCACGTGGCCATGGGACACGCTTGTCTTTGTTTTCGGCAGCTGGACATGTGGAGCCGCATCATGCCGAAGGCTTGGTAGAATGGATGACCAAGCCCTCCTCATCCTCCTCATCCTCTCTCACCCAGGCTCAGGGTACTGGCAGAGCAGCTGCCAACGCGTACTCAATGGCATCATCAGCCACCCCTTCCCTAGACCCACCATGTCCTCCTGAGGAGTCCCCCGAACTGTTTGAGCACAGTGTTGGGTACATGCTCCAGGAGGATGCCCAACGATTCGAAGGCTCGGATGATGATACCCAGCTTGAGGAAGTCAGTAGTGTGCGCGCAGAGAGAGGGGATGCTGAAGGACAGCAATCTGGCAGTAGTGTTCCACCAGCTGCAGCTTACTGCCAGGTTTGCTCTAGTGGTGAAGAGGGAGGGGATGATGAGGTCACTGACTCCACGTGGGTGCCTGAAGGGAGAGAGGAGGAGGAGGAGGAGGATGCAGCGTCACATGTCCAACGAGGCAGGATGCCCCCTGGAGGCCAGCTAGAGGCCAGCACAGCAACTGTACCACACCGCAGAGCTCCGCCTGTGCAGGGCGCTGCCTCTGCACGTTATCACAAAAGTTCTTTGGTGTGGGCCTTTTTTGAGACGAGTGCATCAGATCGCACCACTGCTATTTGCAATATTTGTCTCAAGCGTATCTCGCGTGGCCAAAACATCAGCCGCTTGGGCACCACAAGCATGAGCAGACATATGTCGACCTGCCATGCAGCTCGTTGGCAAGCACACATAAAAGACCCACACCAAAGAACAAAGCGGACCTCTCCTTGCTCCTCATCAGCTGGGATCTCCATCCCCACTATATCTTCAGTCCTCTCTGAAAGCTGCTCTGAGAGGACTGAAGGTGTAGAATTAGGTGTGTCACAACCAAGTACTTGCAGTACACCGACATCCGATTGTAGCAGGCAAATTTCCCTGCCCCAGCTGCTGGACCGTCGAAAGAAGTATACTCCCAGCCATCCACATGCCCAGCGGTTGAATGCTAGCTTGGCTAAATTGCTAGCACTTCAACTGCTGCCTTTTCAGTTGATAGACTCGGCCCCCTTCCGTGAGTTTGTTCAATGTGCGGTTCCTCAGTGGCAGGTTCCCAAACGCCACTTTTTCTCACGGAAGGCGATTCCGTCTCTCTACTGGCATGTGGAAGGCAATGTCCATGCCTCGCTGGACAGGGCGGTCAGCGGTAAGGTGCATATTACCGCTGACTCATGGTCCAGCAGGCATGGACAGGGACGTTATCTTTCTTTCACGGCCCATTGGGTCACTCTATTGGCAGCTGGGAGGGATGCAGGACAAGGTGCAGTAGTGTTGGAGGTTGTTCCGCCACCACGCCTCCAAAATGCTACTACTGGTTGTGACACACCTCTCTCCTCCACCCCCTCCTCTTCTTCTTCCTCCATGTCCTCTTCGAGTGCTCTGTCCTCGGAACCAGCGGTGCTCCGTAGGCGTACAAGGGGCTACGCGAGTACGCAGGCAAAAAGATGCCATGCCGTGCTTGCGCTGGTGTGTTTGGGGGACAGGAGTCACACTGGGCCAGAGGTTCTGGCAGCTCTGCAGGGGCAGGCCGAGAGGTGGTTGACGCCACGCCAGCTTAAGCCAGGAATGGTCGTTTCTGATAATGGCACCAACCTCCTCTCCGCCCTGCGACAGGGGCAGCTCACCCATGTGCCCTGTATGGCTCACGTCCTCAACCTGTTGGTGCAGCGGTTCTTGGGCAGGTTCCCAGGCTTACAGGATGTCCTGAGGCAGGCCAGGAAAGTCTGTGTGCATTTCCGCCGATCTTATAATGCCAGTGCTCGGCTGACTGAGCTGCAAAAGGAGCTGAACCTGCCCAAGAACCGCCTAATATGTGACATGCCCACCAGGTGGAACTCAACGTTGGCCATGCTGCAGCGACTGCACACGCAGCAGAGGGCCATCAATGAGTACCTTTGCGACTACGGCACCAGGACAGGGTCAGGGGAGCTTGGCTTTTTTTCCCCACGCCAGTGGAGCATGATCAGGGATGCATGCACTGTCCTCTCACCATTTGAGGAGGCCACGAGGATGGTGAGCAGTGACAGTGCATGCATCAGTGACACTGTACCTCTTGTCCACCTGTTGGAGCATACGCTGCGTGGGATAATGGACAGGGCACTTGAGGCAGAACAGAGGCAGGAAGAGGAGGACTTCCTTGTCTCTCAAGGCCCCCTTTATCCAGACAATGTTCCTTCTGTCCCACCCATCACACAGGAAGAGGAGGAGGAGGAGGAGGAGGAGGAGGAGGATTGTGTGAGCATGGAGGTGGAGCCTGGCACTCAGCATCAGCAGCAGCAGTCTTTTAGGGATGATGTACAGTCCCAACAAACCAGTGGACTTGTACGTGGCTGGGAGGAGGTGGCTGGCGATCATGTCATCCTCAGTGACCCAGAAGACTCCGGACCGAATGCCTCAGCTAACCTACGCTGCATGGCCTCCCTGATCCTGCAAAGCCTGCGGAAGGATCCTCGTGTTCTTCGGATCAAGGAGAGTGACCATTACTGGCTGGCCACTCTCCTTGATCCACGGTACAAGGGTAAGGTTGCGGACCTTATCTTGCCGTCGCAGAGGGAGCAGAGGATGAGACATCTCAGGGAGGCCTTGCAGAAAGGTCTGTGCAACGCGTTCCCAGAAACTGGGAGGTTACAAACTCCTGGTCCTGGACGACGAGTTGCTGAGGCTTCGGTCAGTAGCAGAAGGAGCGGTGGGGAAGGTGGACGTCTGACCGATGCGTTCAGACAATTTTTTAGTCCGCAGCCCCAAGGTATGATCGGTTCCAGCAACCATCGCCAGCGTCTGATATACATGGTGCAGGAATACCTAGGGGCAAGGTCAGACTTGGACACCTTTCCCACCGAAAATCCTCTGGCTTACTGGGTCCTGAGGATGGATCACTGGCCAGAGCTTGCACAGTATGCAATTGAGCTACTGGCCTGTCCTGCATCCAGCGTTCTTTCCGAACGCACATTCAGTGCTGCTGGAGGATTTGTCACCGATCATAGGGTGCGCCTGTCCACCGACTCGGTTGATCGACTGACCTTCATAAAAATTAATCAGTCTTGGATCACCACCAGCTACCAGACACCTGAAGCGGATATAACGGAATAATTTATAATGTCACATCCCTTCAAGACTGCCTATGCTGATGCTGAGTGACTGTCCTGTTATGTTCACTGACTATCCTCTTCCTCCTCCTCAATGATCCATGCCACCACACCAGTGCCTAAGGCACAATTTTTCAGCCCCTGTATAACAGGGGCGTGTAATTACAATTTTTTTAAAAGATGCTTCGCAACAGGTGTGACTGCTGTGCTCAGAGTACAGTATCTGTGAGGGGTTGCAGTGTTGTGGCACCAGCACCAGTGCCTAAGGCACAATTTTTCAGCCCCTGTTGGGGCGTGTAATTACAATTTTTAGGCAATGCTTTGCAACAGGTCTCATTGCTGTGCTCAGAGTACAGTATCTGTGAGGGGTTGCAGTGTTGTGGCACCAGCACCAGTGCCTAAGGCACAATTTTTCAGCCCCTGTATAACAGGGGCGTGTAATTACAATTTTTTAAAAAGATGCTTCGCAACAGGTGTGACTGCTGTGCTCCAAGTACAGTATCTGTGAGGGGTTGCAGTGTTGTGGCACCAGCACCAATGCCTAAGGCACAATTTTTCAGCCCCTGTTTAACAGGGGCGTGTAATTACAAATCTTGATCTAATAGTTCACAGCAGGGCCCATTCCTGCGCCCACCAAGAGTAACTATGAGGGCCTACAGTCTTGTGGCAACACCGTCCACCACCACCACCACCACCAAAGGCCCAATTTTTCTGCCCTGTTCAACAGGTGCATGCAATTACAAATCTTGATCTAATAACTCACAGCAGGGCCCATTCCTGCACCCACCAAGAGTAACTGTGAGGGCTTACAGTCTTGTGGCAACACCGTCCACCACCACCACCACCACCACCAAAGGCCCAATTTTTCTGCCCGGTTCAACAGGTGCATGCAAGTACAAATCTTGATCTATTAACTCACAGCAGGGCCCATTCCTGTGCCCACCAGTCTTGTGGCTACACCAACATCTAATAGGGCAAATTTCTGCAGAGTATATACGGCAGGCCCCTACTTTCAAACATCCAACTTACAAACGACTCCTACTTGCAAACGGCAAGAGAAAACAGGAAGTGAGAGGAAATCTACCCCTAGGAAAGAAAATTCTATCCTGTTAGATTTAATTTGGGAAAAAGGTATCTCCTCTCTACTGATGCTTTATCACCAATCCTTGTTTCAATTAAAACCCCACTTTTCCAAAAACATTTGTCATTGGGACGGAAAGTGAGGTGACATGTTCTGAACAGATGTGCAAAGACAGCAAATGTTACAGGGGTGATAACCCCTCCCTATGTTCTCCAAAAAGCTTAAAAATTGATTTTTTTGGGATGTAGCTACACTTCATAATGTACCTGTTCAGATTCTACTTAAGAACAAACCTACAGTCCATGTCTTGTTTGCACCACCTATATACTGCTGTTCAGAGTATATAGGGTTGTAGGTATAGGGTTTTATTTTGGGTGCGGGGTCCCCCTTAGTATCCATACAAGACCCAAAGGGGCTGGGGTGGGGTGGGGGGGGGGTGATGGGGTAGCCATGCCATTTTTCTCAAGGATTTTCAGCCATATGGCGGCCAGGACAAGACATGACATTAAAGCCGCAAGTGGTTTTAAATGGCTTCTTTTTTTCCTTTACAAATGTCATTTTGTGCAAGGACAGTTCTAAACACGGGAAACACATGCCACTTCACAGGCATACTTTAGACACCCCCCAGGTACCATATTTAAAGGAAAATTTCACTATTTTTTTTTCACTTTATGCATCATTAAAATGACTGCTCCCGAAAAAACTTTAGTTTTTAAAATTTCTTTTTGCATTGATATATGTCCCCTGGGGCAGGACCCGGGTCCCCAAACCTGTTTTATGACATTAACATGCATATTGGCCGTTGTAATTAGCAATTTTGATTTCGAACGTTCGCGTCCATTATAACGAATAGGGTTCGAAAATTCGCGCGAACTTTCGGTCCGTTCGAAGGTTCTGGTGCGAACCGAACCCGGGGGTGTTCGGCTCATCCCTACTAATTTCGTGTTACCGCGTGTTAGTAAAAGTTTGGTGAGAGACGATTCGCGCTTTTCAGTCTTCGTGCTTTTAGGATAATTTTGTGGAGTTCAGTTTGTGCTTGTGGGTTTGTATCTGTCTTTTAGTGCTTGTAGTCAGTTCGTATCTGTTTATTTAGTGCGTTCTTGTCTGCTCCTTACTGTTTTTCAGGTCGTTCTTCATAGGCCTTGCTGTTCTTCCGTGCGTTCTTTTAGTTCGTTCTGACCAGTCCATGAACAGGGTGAGGAGGAGTTCATGGACCAAGAATTGGTTGCACCAGCGGCACCAATTCTGTCACATGCCTTTGTTGCGGGAGATCCGGGAGAATAATCCTGAGGACTTCAGGAATTTTCTCCGGATGTCGGACCCCGTTTTTCAGCATCTGTTGGCTTTGGTGTCCCCCTATATCACCAGGCAGGACACCGTTATGCGGGAAGCCATCACTGCTGAGCAGAGGCTCATCGCCACGTTGCAATACCTGGCAACTGGGAGAAGCCTGCAGGATCTCAAGTTCTCAACAGGCATCTCCCCCCAGGCTCTGGGGATCATTATACCAGAGACTTGTTCTGCCATCCTTCATGTTTTGCAGGAGGACTATATTAAAAGGTAAAAGTTTTCTATTTTAACATCACATTCTATGTATTTAATGCTTACTAATGTATTATATTTCTTTCATCAGTCCCTAATTACCATGATTGTAATATGCTGTGAATGTCCCCTTTGTCCCCATGCATGCTGTAAAAGTTTTTAATGATCCTTTTTTGGCCTACATGCATATTTCCCCTAACTAACCTCTCCAGCATGCTATCCTGGGCCCATACACACCTAGCCTAGTCACTTCCCAATGTATTTTGTCTGCTCCATTGTAGTTCTTTACCCTAAACGCCCCCTAAAATTTTCTGAAGACTGTTATTTTTTCTTTAAATTCAGACAGAGTGCTACAGCCTTGATTTGTGAGGTCCCCAACTCATCTTCAACCCCCCCCCATAAAATTAATTAAATGGACCATCAGAGGGGGTGATGAATCTGATAAGTGACAGTGATAATCTGATAATTGACAAGATTTTTTTTTGGATTCAAATCATCTAAAAAACAAAGTTTATCCTGATGTTGGCCAAGAATGATTTTGTCAAATCTGCTTGCAATGTTTATGTATGAAAGTATTAATTTATTTTTTTTTGTTAACTCCACAGTTCCCTTTTACGCCACAGGAATGGCAGAATGTGGCATCTCAGTTTGCCCAGCGATGGAACTTTCCAAACTGTGGAGGGGCCATCGACGGCAAACACGTCCGGGTCGTGCCACCACCCCATTCGGGATCCTATTTTTATAATTACAAGGGGTTCCACAGGATCGTCATGATGGCAGTGGTGTCGGCCAACTACGAGTTTCTATACCTGGATGTGGGGAAAAATGGACGGATGTCTGATGGTGGAGTATTTGCTCAGACTGAGTTTGGCCAACGGCTCCTATCTGATGAGCTGGCATTGCCACCTGCGGCACAGAATGTGGAGGGACTCCCTTTCGTTTTTGTCGCGGATGAGGTGTTTGGCCTGGGTCCCCATCTTATGAGGCCATTTCCACAAAGGACCCTCACGCCTGAGAGGAGGGTGTTTAATTATAGGCTGGCCAGAGCCAGAAGGGTGGTGGAAAATGCCTTTGGCATCATGGCCAGCCGCTTCCGCCTGTTCCTGACCACCATCCATCTTGCGGAATACAAATGGAACCATGTGGTTATGACATGTTGTGTTCTTCACAATTTCTTAAGGGTACATTCCCAGAATTATCTGACTTTTGTTGGGCCTGAGACCACAATACAGGACCCAAATCCTTTGTTGGCCCTGGAAGCTGGCCGTCCAGGCTTTGGCCCCCCAAAGCGGCCGTGATGTGCGGCAACAATATCTCAAATATTTTGTGGGTAGGGGGGCCATTGATATGCCTGATGAACCTTAACTTTGAATTTGAATAAATAAAAATTTTCAGCTGAAAGCATCTTTTCTTTTATTTTTGGTTGTGTTTCTTTTATCTTTCTTCTAGGTTCTCCTAGTGCACTTGCAGTGCCATGTGTATTTTCTATTAGTAAATACCCATCATTGTCAGTGTAAACACAAAACATAATTTTGCTTACTTTGGCCAACATTGATATAAGAAGCCACACATTGTTGAGTTTAAAAGCTTTTTACTATTATACAGGTCCTTCTCAAAAAATTAGCATATTGTGATAAAGTTCATTATTTTCTGTAATGTACTGATAAACATTAGACTTTCATATATTTTAGATTCATTACACACAACTGAAGTAGTTCAAGCCTTTTCTTGTTTTAATATTGATGATTTTGGCATACAGCTCATGAAAACTCAAAAATCCTATCTCAAAAAATTTGCATATTTCATCCGACCAATAAAAGAAAAGTGTTTTTAATACAAAAAAAGTCAACCTTCAAATAATTATGTTCAGTTATGCACTCAATACTTGGTCGGGAATCCTTTTGCAGAAATGACTGCTTCAATGCGGCGTGGCATGGAGGCAACCAGCCTGTGGCACTGCTGAGGTGTTATGGAGGCCCAGGATGCTTCGATAGCGGCCTTAAGCTCATCCAGAGTGTTGGGTCTTGCGTCTCTCAACTTTCTCTTCCCAATATCCCACAGATTCTCTATGGGGTTCAGGTCAGGAGAGTTGGCAGGCCAATTGAGCACAGTAATACCATGGTCAGTAAACCATTTACCAGTGGTTTTGGCACTGTGAGCAGGTGCCAGGTCGTGCTGAAAAATGAAATCTTCATCTCCATAAAGCTTTTCAGCAGATGGAAGCATGAAGTGCTCCAAAATCTCCTGATAGCTAGCTGCATTGACCCTGCCCTTGATAAAACACAGTGGACCAACACCAGCAGCTGACATGGCACCCCAGACCATCACTGACTGTGGGTACTTGACACTGGACTTCAGGCATTTTGGCATTTCCCTCTCCCCAGTCTTCCTCCAGACTCTGGCACCTTGATTTCTGAATGTACTTTGGACCACTGAGCAACAGTCCAGTGCTGCTTCTCTGTAGCCCAGGTCAGGCGCTTCTGCTGCTGTTTCTGGTTCAAAAGTGGCTTGACCTGGGGAATGCGGCACCTGTAGCCCATTTCCTGCACACGCCTGTTCACAGTGGCTCTGGATGTTTCTACTCCAGACTCAGTCCACTGCTTCCGCAGGTCCTCCAAGGTCTGGAATCGGTCCTTCTCCACAATCTTCCTCAGGGTCCGGTCACCTCTTCTCATTGTGCAGCGTTTTCTGCCACACTTTTTCCTTCCCACAGACTTCCCACTGAGGTGCCTTGATACAGCACTCTGGGAACAGCCTATTCGTTCAGAAATTTCTTTCTGTGTCTTACCCTCTTGCTTGAGGGTGTCAATGATGGCCTTCTGGACAGCAGTCAGGTCGGCAGTCTTACCCATGATTGCGGTTTTGAGTAATGAACCAGGCTGGGAGTTTTTAAAAGCCTCAGGAATCTTTTGCAGGTGTTTAGAGTTAATTAGTTGATTCAGATGATTAGGTTAATAGCTCGTTTAGAGAACCTTTTCATGATATGCTAATTTTTTGAGATAGGAATTTTGGGTTGTCATGAGCTGTATGCCAAAATCATCAATATTAAAACAAGAAAAGGCTTGAACTACTTCAAGTTGTGTTTAACGAATCTAAAATATATGAAAGTCTAATGTTTATCAGTACATTACAGAAAATAATGAACTTTATCACAATATGCTAATTTTTTGAGAAGGACCTGTATTATATTTTAAAAATTTTTGTCTTTTTTTGGAAAAGTATGTCTAAAATTTTGAGTGTTACAAAATATTATTTTGTGTAAAACCCATGAACAGGCCAGGCATGCTTAAATTTTTTTACTAAAATGGAACTTCTAAAGTTTAACATGTACAATTATTAAAATAGTAAACCAAAAAAGAACATTACAAACAAAAGCAATTTCAAAGTTATTTTAACAAAAAAAATTAAACCCGCCCAAGCACAGCCATGATATTTTGGAGCCTTTGCTCCACCCGCTTGGTATTTTGCCTGATCTGTATCAAGTCTCCCTTTATTTTTTCAAGGTCACGACAGCAGACCATTAGGTATTGTATCAGGATCTGTGCACTGTGACTTGTGAAAATGTCTTGCTCTACAGGCTAGACATGTGCGATTAGTTTCGTACGAATCGAAAATTCGTACAAATTTTTCGAAATTCGTACATATGTACGAATCACAAATTTTTAGGAATACGAATTCTGTACGAAATACGAAATTTTGTTTACGAATTTCGGATCCAAATTATCCGAATCCAAACTACCAAATAACGATTTTCAACTAATACGAAAGAAGCAAACAAAAAAAAAAGTTACGAAAGTAGGAGTTGTGTCCAGAATCAACGAAAACAATGTACTCTACTCCGTCCGAAAGTACGAATTATGGTATTGAGCTTCCCTTTAATAGTGCCGTTGTACGTCTTATACGTCACCGTGTTCTTGGCGTTCGGAATTTCCGACAACATTTGTGCGACCGTGTGTATGCAAGACAAGTTTGAGCCAACATCCTTCAAAAAAAAAATACACGGTTTTGTTGTCGGAATTTCCAATCGTCTGTACGCGGCATGAGTCCGTAGAGTTCAATATTATAGGTGCTGTTCTGCCTGTAGTAGACATGGGAGCCGTCAAAAAATTTGTTTCGTTTTGTTCCGTTCCGTTTCGTATAAAAAAAAATCGTAATTCTCAATTCGTGTACGGAATTTAATTCTGATTCGTACGAAATACGAATCCGTACACGATCGGAAATTCCGACAACAAAACCGTGTATTATTTTTCCGAAGGATGTTGGCTCAAACTTGTCTTGCATACACACGGTCGCACAAATGTTGTCGGAAATTCCGAACGCCAAGAACACGGTGACGTATAAGACGTACAACGGCTGTTCTGATTATAAGGTATATATTTACTGATCGTACTGTTGCTTTAAATTGGCATCCATTACTAGCAGGAACTGTAGTATATTCCTCCCACTTCCTGCTCAGCAGTCAGCAGTCATATTAAATAATCTTTCTACAGAGAAGGAAGCATGCTAAAGACCTCCACTATTTCTTAATACAGGCCTTGGAAGCATAAGTCTGTAAGTAAGCAGTCATTAGTTTTCAGTTAGTCAGTATATGTTCTACTAATGCAACTACATTTTATGTGTCTGTCAGGAAGTTCACTCAGCTAGGCCACATTTTTGCTAGCTAGTGCCTTAACAGTATTGTAGCATGCCTGTTACTATTTGCATTTGTGATGTAATGTTAAATGCTAATGCATATTTTTATAATTTGTGTTTTGCAGTTTTACAAAAAAAAAACGTATTCTCAGTAAAGATTTCAACTATAAGCCCTTCCTCCTGAGTCTTTGTTGGGAAGCTGTTAGCTGTCTGCCAAGCTTTGTCCTTTGAACACATTGTGAGGGCAGAAAAGTAAAAAGACTTTTAACACAGTGGGCATAGTTTAAAGAAGAGTGGATGCATTCTGCTCATCATCAGCTAACCTCTACAGCCACAGACACTACAAAGAAGTAATCTGTTTCATCATGCAACACACAGACAAGGATAATACACCAGTCATCCCTCAGCATACACAAGCAGAGGAAAGCATACAAAATATGACAACCAACAGGTCACGCTGCACAAGCTCCAGAGTCTCTAGTCAGTCGGATCAGACATCAGCTAGTGCTGAATCTGCCAGGTCCAAGCGCACTAGCTCTAGACATTCAAGCTGCTCTAACCTGTCGTCCACCAGTGCTGCAGCTGCCAAGGCCCATGCAAAAGCAGAAGCTGCGCGTGCACTGGCTTCCTATGCAATACGTGAAGCTGAAATGATAAGAGAACAGGGCTGCATAGATGAAGAACATCATATGATTAAAGCTAAAAGTAAAGCTGAAGCACTTAGAAGAAAAGCAGAGGTGAAAGCATCTTTACATATTATCAAGCAAGAAAAAACTGCTTCAGCAGCCTTAGCTGAAGCCGAGGTGCTCATGAGAGCTGCCGAAGAACAGTACAGAGAGCACTCTGTGATAGATACCCAAATGACACCACTTAGTGCAATCCAACGCACCAGTGAGTATGTGCAATTGCACGCGACCATGCGCTCGGATCAACAGTCTAATGATGCATTGGAATCGTCAAAGGTCCCACTAGCAGCAGACAACTTTGATATCGCTCGATGCCACAAGACTGAACCAGAACTTTACTATAACAAGCCAAGTGGTTACATACTCAGAGACCAATCTGTTGGTCCTTCAGGAAATCAAACAAATGGTGACATAATCCCTCCTTGGGAAAATATAAATCCGGCCTATAGCAGGAAGACTTGCAGTAAACGAGAACAACCACACGACTATAGTGGATTTTACCAAGCATCCCAACCGTCTTACCAGCCACAGACATGCCCTGTGTTTGTTCCCAGAAAATGCCCACCTGAGGCAGCAGGAGCCACAGAGGTGACAAAATACTTGATACGCCGTGAAATGGTGAGCTCTGGTCTCCTGAAGTTTGATGACCGTCCAGAAAATTATTGGGCCTGGAAGTCATCTTTTCTAAGCAGCACCCAAGACTTAAATCTGAAAGACAGGGAAAAGCTTGACCTACTCTCCAAATGGCTCGGACCAGAGTCCACCGAGCAAGCCAAAAGAATCAGGTCAGTACATGTTCATGATGCGACAGCAGGGCTTACAATGTTATGGCAGAGATTGGAAGACTGCTATGGGTCACCTGAAGTAATTGAAGATGCACTTCTAAAGAAAATTGAAAATTATCCAAAATTAACCAATAGAGACAATCAGAAGCTGAGAGAGCTTGGTGACATACTTTTAGAGCTGGAAGCGGCAAAGGCTGGTGGATACCTCCCAGGCCTCTCATATTTGGATACAGCACGCGGAGTCAAACCGGTAATCGAGAAGCTTCCTTACAGCTTACAAGAAAGATGGATCACGCAAGCATCAAAATACAAGGAAGATCATCAGGTGGCATTTCCACCTTTCTCCTTCCTCGCCAAATTCATTGTGAAGCAAGCTAAAATATGCAATGACCCAAGCTTCGCCCTTTTGAACAGGGGAGGCTCCAGTTCTGTAAAGACAGAGAAACAACTTTCAGTGTACAATAAAGAACGCAGAGCAACAGTATCTGTACGGAAGACAGAAGTACCGACTGAGTTTGAGGCCAACCAGGATAAAAGCTCAGGAGTGCAAATTGAGGACCCAGATAAGCAGTGTCCCCTACATAACAAGCCTCATCCACTGAGAAAATGTCGCGGTTTCAGAAGCAAGACGATAGAGGAGCGCAAATCTTATCTTAAGGACAAGCGCATTTGTTTCAGATGCTGTGGTTCAACTCAACATCTTGCTAAAGACTGTGTGAAAACAATTCGATGTAAAGAATGCAATAATGACAACCATCTGTCTGCTTTACACCCAGGACCAGCACCATGGAAAACAGAGAATCCGGTAACCCAAGAAGATCATGGTGGGGAGCAAAAAGAGAGTGCATTACCAGCAATAACCTCAAAGTGCACTGAAATCTGCACAAACACATTTAACTCGAGATCATGCTCCAAGATATGTTTAGTCAAGGTGCATCCTGCAGGCCTCAGAGAGAGGGCAATCAGAATGTATGCGGTTCTAGATGAACAAAGTAACAGATCTTTGGCAAGAACAGAGTTCTTTGACCTCTTCGGTGACAGAGGAAGTCCAACTCCGTATACTTTGAAGACATGCTCAGGAGTTGTGGAGACATCAGGGAGGAGAGCAAACAACTACATCATTGAATCATTAGATGGGAAAACGCAGCTGACTCTGCCCACTCTCATTGAATGTGATATGATACCAGATGATAGATCAGAGATACCCACACCTGAAATTGCTCGTCACTACCCTCATCTGATGCAAATATCAGACAAGATTCCAGTACTGGACCCAGGTGCTGCAATTATCCTTCTACTTGGAAGAGACATATTGAGAGTGCACAAGGTCAGAGAGCAATACAATGGGCCACACAATGCACCATTTGCACAACGTCTTGACCTTGGATGGGTCATAATTGGTGATGTATGTCTGGATGGAGCTCACAAGCCATCAAAAGTGAATGTCTACAAAACAAACATGTTGCAAAATGGCCGCACATCATGTCTTAGCCCCTGTACCAACAAGAAACGGATTAAAGAAAGACTAGTCAACCCAATACAACAGCAGAAAGTTCGGAGTTACATGGAGGCTATCACCTCATCTGAAGATACAGATGAGCTAGGATGCAAGGTGTTTGAAAGAACGCGAGATGATGACAAACCAGCACCATCTGTTGAAGATAGCCTCTTCCTTGAGATAATGGACAGAGAAGTCTTTCTAGATGAGTCAAACAGCTGGGTAGCTCCACTACCTTTCCGTTCACCCCGACATCACCTTCCTAACAACAAAAGACAAGCAGTGAAGCGTCTCACCTCATTGCGACGCACTCTAGACAGAAAGACAGATATGAAGGAACACTTCCATGATTTCATGCAGAAGATCTTCGACAGTGGTCAAGCTGAAAAAGCACCACCATTGGAAGAAAAACAAGAATGTTGGTACTTACCAATATTTGGAGTGTATCATCCTCAGAAACCAGGACAGATACGAGTAGTATTTGACTCCAGTGCAAAGTATGAAGGCCTTTCCCTAAACGATGTCCTCCTCAGTGGACCTGACCTGAATAATACACTCCTTGGAGTCCTCATCAGGTTCCGAAAAGAACGCGTTGCAGTAACAGCAGATGTACAACAAATGTTCTACTGTTTTCTTGTCCGCAAAGATCACAGAGACTACCTGAGGTTCCTGTGGTATGAAGACAAAGACTTCAACAAAGATGTCACAGAATACAGGATGAAGGTACATGTGTTCGGGAACAGCCCCTCTACAGCTATAGCTATCTACAACCTGAGACGAGCAGCACAGAAAGGTGAAGAAGAACACGGCACAGATGCCAAACATTTTGTTATGAGAAACTTTTATGTGGACGATGGACTTGCTTCTTTCTCTAGCAATGAAGAGGCTATCGACATCCTGAAGAGAACAAGGGAGATGTTAGCAGAATCTAACATAAGGTTACACAAGATAGCGTCCAACAGCAGCAAAATCATGGAAGCATTTCCCTCAGAGGACCGTGCAAAAGACCTCAAGGACCTGGATCTAGGAACAGATTCACTGCCCCTTCAAAGAAGTTTAGGGCTCAGTTGGGATCTGAAAACCGACAGCTTTACATTTAGAGTATCCAGAGAAGAGAAGTCGTTCACGAGAAGAGGTGTCTTGTCCACGGTCAACAGCCTTTATTAGACTTGTGCACAACGGAAAAATTCGTTCCGTTTCGGTTCGTTTCTTTCCGGTCCTGTTGATTCGTAATCATTCGTAATTTTGCTAGACGGGATTTTTCGTGTTCGGACTCATTCGTATTTTTGCAAGCGACATTTTTCGTTGAATTTTTTGTTGCTTTATAATTCGTACTTTCGGTAGAGTACGTTGTTTTTCGTTGATTCTGGACACAACTCCTACTTTCGTAACTTTTTTTGGGTTCGTTGATTCGTAATTTTCCGTGTCTCTCTCACAACGACGCTGCCTATTATGCCTAATGTGCTTCGAATGGATTTGTACTTTTCTAAATACATTGCGGTTATTTGTAACGATTCGAAATCTCGTATTTTACTTTCGTTTTTAACATGCGGCTATAGGCTCCGCCCCTGTACACCATTTTCAGAGGGTTCAGCACGGTGAGGGAGAAGCAGAAAGCAGAGCAGAGTGAGTGTTATTGTGCTTCGAATGGATTTGAAATCTCGTATTTTACTTTCGTTTTTTACATGCGGCTATAACCTCCGCCCCTGTACACCATTTTGAGAGGGAGTTCAGCACGGTGTGGGAGAAGCAGAGAGCAGAGCAGAGTGAGTGTTATTGTGCTTCGTATGGATTCGTACATTCGTAACTTTTTCATAACGAATTATGCCGAAGACATTCGGGCATTCGCTATTTGCGGTATAATTTATTTCGGATTCGGTCTTATTCGTAATTGCTTTGTTCGGAAATTCGAATGCTTCCGAATGTCCGAAAGTTGCTAAATTCGGACGAATTTCAATTCGTTACGAAACGAATTGCACAAGCCTAGCCTTTATGACCCCCTAGGATTTGTAGCCCCCATAACCATGCAAGGCAAGGCTCTTATTAGAGAAATTGCTACTGAACATGAACAAAGTGAATGGGATACACCTCTACCTAAGGAGAAAGAAATGCAGTGGAAGTTGTGGAAGGACTCATTAATAGAGCTTGAACAACTTATCATACAAAGGTCATATGTCCCTGTTTCTCTGTCTGCCACGAAGCAAAGAGAATTGTGTGTATTCTCAGATGCATCTACTATGGCTATAGCAGCTGTAGCCTACCTTAGAGTAATGGACTTTGAAGGACAAAACTATGTTGGGTTTATCATGGGAAAGTCCAAACTGGCTCCACGTCCTGCTCACACGGTTCCACGTTTGGAGCTTTGTGCTGCTGTCTTAGCAGTGGAGATGGCAGACATGATCATTGCTGAACTGGACATTGAAATTCATGCAGTGAAGTTTTACACAGACAGCAAGATTGTGTTAGGATATATTCACAATGCTTCGAGAAGATTCTACATGTACGTGTCAAACAGAGTGATACGCATCAGAAAGTCCACACGGCCAGAACAGTGGCACTACATCAGTACGGATAAAAATCCAGCCGATCATGGGACTAGACCGGTTCTAGCAGCTGTCCTGAAGCACACTAACTGGTTCTCAGGACCATCCTTTTTGAATAGATCAGAAACCGAAGAGACCACTCAGTTTGAGACATTTGAACTTGTAGAACCAGATAATGACAAAGAAGTACGTGCACAAGTAACGGCGTATAGTACCATAACTACTAGAGGCAACCTTGGCGCACGCCGGTTTGAAAGATTCTCCAGCTGGAAGTCACTCATTCGAGCTATAAGAAAGCTTATTCACCTAGCCAAATCCTTCTGTAGAGCTACAAACACTGACAAGTGCAATAGCAATCATCTTATGCAAGCCGAAATTATCATCATTAGATGTGTTCAGCAAGAAGTTTTCAAAGAAGACATCAAGTGCCTTCTTAAAAGAGAAGAGATCTCCAAACACAGTCCACTCAAAAAACTGAACCCAATACTTGATGAAGATGGAGTGATAAGAGTTGGAGGTCGCTCGTCAGTAGTGGATATGACGGTCGAAGAGAAACATCCTTTTATAATGCCCAAGAATCATCACATTTCATTTCTGTTAGTAAGACACTATCACGAACAAGTTGCACATCAGGGTCGCCACTTCACTGAAGGAGCAGTCCGGTCAGCTGGATTATGGATCATAGGGAGTAAACGACTAGTCTCCAGTGTCATCCACAAATGTGTAATTTGCAGAAAAATCAGAGGGAAACTTGAAGAGCAGAAGATGTCAGACTTACCTGCTGATAGACTTGCTTCAAACCCACCCTTTACTCATGTTGGCCTAGATGTCTTTGGTCCTTGGAACATCTCCTCACGTCGGACCAGAGGAAGCAGTGCAGAAAGTAAACGTTGGGCTGTTCTGTTCTCTTGCATGAGTACAAGAGCAGTACACATTGAAGTCATCGAGTCTCTGTCTACCTCAAGCTTTATCAATGCTTTGAGAAGATTTTTCTCTATCCGAGGACCTGTGAAGCAACTCCGCTCAGATCGGGGCACAAACTTTACTGGGGCCTGTAAGGAGTTAAGGATCCTTACAGAAGACTCTGAGACGAGTGCTTATCTTCAAGATCAAAGATGCACTTGGACCTTCAATCCTCCTCATGTGTCACATATGGGAGGAGCTTGGGAGAGGATGATTGGAGTGGCTCGTCGCATTCTGGATGCCATGTTTCTGAAGGTTAGCTCTACTCGCCTTACACATGAAGTTCTCATCACACTTATGGCTGAAGTCATGGCTATCATGAACGCTCGACCCTTAGTTCCGGTGTCTACCGATCCAGAAATGCCAACAGTTTTGACACCTGCAATGCTTTTGACCCAGAAGATGGAAGAGTGACAGCTCCCACAGGAGATTTTGGTCTCAAAGATCTTTACACCAAGCAATGGAAGCAAGTTCAGAGTCTTGCAGACATCTTCTGGAATAGATGGAAACAAGAGTACCTGGTGACGCTCCAGTCACGCAGAAAATGGCAAATTGACAAGCCTAACCTACAAGTCGGAGATGTCGTCCTACTAAAGGACGCTCAGGTCCACAGAAACGAATGGCCAGTTGGACTCATTGTCGAGACTGTACCTAGTAATGATAGTAAGGTTAGAAAGGTCAAAGTTAAAGTCATGAGACAGGGCACCCCTAAGGTGTACTTTAGGCCTATCTCTGAAGTTGTTTTACTTCTTAAAAAGGAAACATAGTGGTATAATGTTCATTATGCCAGGTGGGGAGTGTTCTGATTATAAGGTATATATTTACTGATCGTACTGTTGCTTTAAATTGGCATCCATTACTAGCAGGAACTGTAGTATATTCCTCCCACTTCCTGCTCAGCAGTCAGCAGTCATATTAAATAATCTTTCTACAGAGAAGGAAGCATGCTAAAGACCTCCACTATTTCTTAATACAGGCCTTGGAAGCATAAGTCTGTAAGTAAGCAGTCATTAGTTTTCAGTTAGTCAGTATATGTTCTACTAATGCAACTACATTTTATGTGTCTGTCAGGAAGTTCACTCAGCTAGGCCACATTTTTGCTAGCTAGTGCCTTAACAGTATTGTAGCATGCCTGTTACTATTTGCATTTGTGATGTAATGTTAAATGCTAATGCATATTTTTATAATTTGTGTTTTGCAGTTTTACAAAAAAAAAACTTATTCTCAGTAAAGATTTCAACTATAAGCCCTTCCTCCTGAGTCTTTGTTGGGAAGCTGTTAGCTGTCTGCCAAGCTTTGTCCTTTGAACACATTGTGAGGGCAGAACAACGGCACTATTAAAGGGAAGCTCAATACCATAATTCGTACTTTCAGACGGTTCGTACGAAATTCGTATTTCGTACGAATCCGAATTAAATTCCGTACACGAATTGAGAATTACGATTTTTTTTAATACGGAACGGAACAAAACGAACCAAATTTTTCGACGGCTCCCATGTCTACTACAGGCAGAACAGCACCTATAATTGTAAAAAACAACATGTATAAAACAGAGAGTGACGCAAGCCATGGTACATGCAAAAACTGAAGCAATTTACTTGGACAGAATCCATAAATTCGAATCTGTATGGCAACCATGGATTGACCACTATCTTCCACCAGTTACAAATATATCATTGATATAGACTTAAAATATATAATATAATTCTCTGAATGCTGCTTCCTTTTTCCCCTCTCCTTACAACCCTCCCCTTCCTTCTCCCTCCCCCCTCCCCACAAAATTAAGAATACAAGATAGGGGTAGGCAAATTATTATTTTACTCTTTCAGGATACGCCAGGCCACATAGCCGGACCCTGGCCCTGATTAAGGACTGATATACCCCTTTACTCCATCAAATTCTAAAATACTATTCTATCCCAACCCCCTATCTTTTCTCGTTTTATATATGGTTCATAACTTTCATATTCTATTTTGGCTTATTTACTCAATGTTTATTATTCACTTCATTTATTACCCTGTATGTCTTATTTCACTTTACGCTATTTAGAAATACTCTAATATGTAAAATTTCTGACATTTTGTTTTATGTAGTAGAATGTGTAAAAATCAATGCTATAATCAATTAACTTAAATCTCCATGAGAAGCTCTCCTGTTTATGTTGAATTTTATGCTTGAAACTTGTTAATTACGATGAAGATTATTGTAATTTATTGTATCTTACAAAATATAATATAATAAAATATTTAAAGAGAAAAAACAACATGTATTATAAATATGCAGCCCTACATCTATTACTTGAATCTGTGGTGTATGACACTGACCTGTTGTGGTGCCAGTTTCCACTTCCTCCACTTCTCGTTCCTCTACATCAGGGTTTCTCAACTCCAGTCCTCAAGGCGCCCCAACAGGTCATGTTTTCAGGATTTCCCTCAGATGAAACAGCTGTGGGAATTACTAAAGCAGTTAAACTGATTAAATCACCTGTGCAAAATAATGGAGAGCCTGAAAACATGACCTGTTGGGGCGCCTTGAGGACTGGAGTTGAGAAACACTGCTCTACATCATGCAGTTGTGGGTCTCTTGTTGGAGGTGTGGGGTTCCTAGGCTCATGTCTAGAACCTGTTTGAAGCCCTATTAAGATTGCAAGAAAAGGTATACTTTAGTTAATAAATAATACTTTACTAAAAAATTGAGGCCTGAAAGAGGAATATGAAACATTCTTTGGAAGTGTGGTACAATTGTCTGTTTTGACAAAGTTACAAAATGAACACATGATTGTATCCCTTACCAAAACAGGAACATATATATTTTTATCAAGTTTCACACATGGAAACACCCCCAAGTATATACACTGTTTCACCTGTGTGTGACACCCTAAAAAGGTTGTTCTGTTGGCCCACACTTGTGCTACTGAGTCCAGATGTTTAACCAGCTGCTGAGCATTCTCTCCTTTACATTACAATGCATCCAGTTATATATATTTAATATTGTTCCCAAAAAATCTATTCAACCATGTCAAAAAAATCATCCTACCAAAATAGGCATGGTAACATTTATTTAAACGCTGTATCAGCCAAAAACATCGTATTATTAAGTGAACGTACGAAAGAGGTTTACTACGACCGATTACTGTGCCCACGAACATGAAAGTTGCTATCTTTAACTGTACTACATTAAAGAAAAACACATGCAGCAACATGCCAGTAACAATAATCAGAAGTTCAAAGACCTGAAAATTACTTACTTTTTCCTATAACTTTCTTTATTCTTTTGTATTGGTCGGGCTCCCGCAACTTGAGGTCAGACCACCGTTTTCTGAGCTGTTCCTTAGTTCTGCACACCCCGAATTTATGGTGAAGAGTTTTAACCACTTTGCCCATAATTTTGGCCTTGACAAGATTAGGCTTTTTATACTGCCCATGCTTGGCATCATAATCCTCCCTCCTCAAAATGGCGACCATCTCCACCATTTCCTCAAATGTCATGTTGGATGCCTTATATCTCCGGGATCGGGTCTTTGGTTCCTCCGGAATTTCATCCCCTGTTGAGGTAATCTCAGCCACCTGTGTCTCCGCCATGTTGTGTAGCACTACGACGAGCGAGAAGGTGCCGGGAAAGTACTATATTGAACGTCTGGGGCGGGGAAAAAGTGCGGAGTTTCACGCATTCACAGTGTATATAAAGCTAATACACATGTGTCGTAACTACGTTTATTGTGCGGAAGAAGGAGTAAGCAACAAACGTGATAACGAAGGTACGTAACATTTTTCTGAATTTAGATTCATCAGTGGATGAGATTGTGGCCTATATATGGTGATAAAGATTATTTGAAGAGTCTTGACTGACACTAGTATTTTTGTCTTGTTTTTGGCTTTCAGAAAACATGCAGGCTTTCAAAAGTCCCAAATTTATGGGGGAGTTCCTGGACAGATGGAAGGAACTTCCTGTTCTCTGGCAAACAAAAACAGATACAAATAAAAATAAAGCAGCCAGGAAGGCAGCACTGGAGAGCCTGCTTGAATTTGTCAAGACACAGATCCCCACAGCAACCATCCAAGATGTGAACACCAAAATTTCTACCATTAGGGGCACATATAGGACTCAGCGCAATATGGTCCTGAAATCCCAGAGGTCAGGAGCTGCAGCAGAGGAAGTTTATAAACCCAGTCTGTGGTACTACAGCAAATTAAGCTTTCTGGATGACCATCTGGAAGTCAGGGATTCTCTTTCAACCCTTCCCCCCAGACGTCTCTCCAGCCTTCCCTGCAGCCAACCCTCCAGCCTTCCCTGCAACCCAGCTCTGCCTTCTTCAGAGGAACAACCAGAGGTCCTTGAGGAGCTGGATTTGGACATATGGAGCCAGGTATAGTATTAATATCAAGATTTAAATGTAGTAAAAGTAATGATGTAAAATAGATGTTACTATTGCTAACTATTTAATGCTTGAACAAAAAGTGTTTAACATATCAATAGACAGTAGTGGTCAAAAATGATGGGGACAAGAATAAAAAATGCAGGGGTCAGAATCATTGTCTTTTTAATTTCTTAGCATTCAATTTGCAAATGTCATGAGGTGAAAAATGTGTGTGATTGATGAAGCTAAAAATATAAGTATGTCCCTTTTTTATACACAGCCAGAGCTGAGCCAGGAAGAGGGTGACATTGTGGACCAGGAGGAGGCAGGGCCCAATGGCAAACAGGAGGAGGCAGGGCACAGTGGCACACAGGAGGAGGCAGGGCCCAGTGGCACACAGGAGGAGGCCAGGGCCAGCACAAGAGCCCAGATGCCTCCCCTCAAAATTCAATCAAGAATGCCCAGGAGGGTTAGGCAGGTGGAGGAGGAAACACATGCCTTTATTAGAGAGGCTACTGCGGCCCTCAGAGAGCCACCCTCCATTGAAGAGGGCTATGCCGCAGTACTGGCACACAAACTAGCCAGAATGGACATTCGGCAACGGCTCTTTAGTGAGAACCTAATGTTGAAGGTCATCAACAGGGGGTTGATGGGCGACCTAACACAATACACTGACCTAGCAGAGGTCGCCCCTCCTCCTCCTCCTCCTCCTCCTCCTGCCACAAGCTCTCCTCCTGAGACACAGCCTCCTAGGAAGCGCTTAACGAAGGCTGCAGAGAAGGCTGGAGAGAAGGCTACAAGGAAGAGAAATAAATAATGGCCTTGCTTCTGGATGGTCTGACAGAAGGCACAGACTGTTCTAGTACCACAGACTGGGGACATATATCTCACTTACCTGCTGCTGTTCCTGACCTCTGGGAGTCCAGGACAAGATTGTGCTCCTAATCTTTTTTTTGATTTTTAAAATCCATATTTTGGTGTTCTATTCTTTGATGTTTGCTGTGGGGTCCAAAGGATGCACAAATTCAAGCAGGGTCTCCAGTGCTGCCTTCCCCTTTAATTTGTTATGTGCCAGAATAAATGTTTTTTTGATTTACAGTAAATACTTGACCATGTGTTTTTAATTCAAAAAGAGAGTTTGCTAGTGAGTAGGCAGGGACATTTAAAAAATACATTTTATAATTAACAAGGGACACCAACCTCCTTGAGGGGAAATAATACAAATTTATAATGTTGTTGGGGTAATTTGACACACAAAAGAAAAAAAGAAAAAAAATTGGAAATATAAAAAATAAAAAAGGCAGATCTTTTAATTAAGATATTTTAAATTAATTTATAATTTATTATGGAGATCTGGCTTTCCAAAAAATAAAAATATTCATGAGATCACAAAAATTTTGAAATAGACAAGTTTGTCATAACTCTGTCTGAATATCATTAGCAAAAGAAGTTCATTATTGTAGCATTATATAAAGAAGAAATGAATGCGCTGCATTAAACGATGCAATAATTTACAGCGTGACGAATGTGCTATCTCCATTACAAACGCTAGTTTTACCAGAACGAGCGCTCCTGTCTCATACTTGATTCTGAGCATGCACGTTTTTTTTCCCCTCGTAAAAGCATACACACTACCGTTTTTCATGACATTAAAAAGAACGACGTGAAAAATGACGTGAAAAAATAGAGCAGGTTCTATTTTTTTTTAGGCCACTTTTCACGTAGTTAAAAATGCTCTGGAGCCTACACACGATCGTTTTTAATGCCCAATTTAAGAAATGGCATTTTTAACGTCGTGTGTATGCGGCATCAGAGATTACAGAAAATGCCATTTCTACACCAGAGGGGTCATGGCAGTATGCTAGAATGCTATTTGGCTTGCAAAGGGTCCCAGCCACTTTTCAGAGAACCCATGCATCTTTATCAGGAACTTACTTAGATGATATTGTCAACTCTATCCCCAACTGGGAAATTCATCTAAAAAAGGTCCAGTTAGTCCAGTGTGAATTCCAAGAAAAATGGAAAATTGTATCATACTTACCAGTAATTTTCCTTTCCTGGTGCCTATCCATGGCAGCATACCTGTGATAGAGCTCCGCCTCGACTCCTCCTTCAGGACTAGTGAATAGCATAAATTAAAGGCATAGTCCCTCCCCCAACATTCTCTGTAATATAGAATACCGAGGGTGGGAGCGTATGCTGCCATGGATAGGCACCAGGAAAGGAAAATTACTGGTAAGTATGATACAATTTTCCATTTTCCTGGTGCCTCCATGGCAGCATACCTGTGATAAATAACTAGCTGACATGGGTGGGATAATTGCTTAACAATAAATGTTTAATTAGAAGAGGACATAGCAGCCTGAACTGCCCTCCTTCCAAACTCAACAGTCGTGAGCGCTCCTGGATCAATATGGTAGTGTCTGAGGAATGCATGGTGAGAAGACCAGGTGGCGGCCCTGCACACCATCTCCAACTAAACATTAGCCCTTGCTGCCCAGGAAGCTGAGACTGCCCTTGTAGAATGAGCATTCACTCGGGATGGAGGCTCCATATTCTTCACCCTGTAGGCCTTCTGGATTAACTTTACAACCCAAGATGCCAGAGTTCTGATTGAAGCTTCTTTGTCCCTGTATTTACCGAACGGTACAATGAAAAGTCTCTCAGAATTTCTGAAGGGGCCGGTGGCTTCTAGGTAGGCCCTGAGCACTCTGGATACATCCAGTTCGTGACAAGACTCTGAATCCGTGTCTGTAAACACTGGTAGTGCCCAGGGTTCCAACAGGTGGCTTGGAGTAACAACCTTTGGTGTGAACCCCCGAAGGGGACGAAGTTCCACTCTGTCTGGGGAGAAGGAGATGTGGTCGTCACCTATCCCTAAAGAGTGAAGTCCTGACATTTTTCTGCCAGATGTAATAGCTAGCAGGAAATCCGTCTTCAGTGTCAGGTTCCATATTGTTACTTGTTCCACTGGAGCAAAGGGATGGTCAGATAGAACTTCCAGGACTAGGGACAGATCCCACTTAGGAAATGATCGTCTGACAGGAGGGCGAATCTTCAATATACCTCTGAGGAAAGTGACTACTGAAGGATCCTCCGCCCATCTCTTATTTGTTGCAGCAGAGATTGCTGCTACCTGCACTTTGAGAGAGCTCAGACCAAGTCCCAGACCAAGTCCTGTCTGAAGGAATCCTAGAACATGAGATGTAGAAGGAAGGATTGGATCAAATCCATTTCCGGAAACAAATGACAAGAACTTGTCCCATATTTTTGAATATATGGCATTAGTTGCTGGCTTCCTAGCTTTTAGAAGGGTTGATATGACTCCTGGAGAACACCCTAGGGACTCGAACCTTCGCCTCTCAACCTCCAGATTTGAAGATTCAACTTCTGAGGGTTTGGATGAACTAGACTGCCCTGCGACAGAAGTTGAGGGAAAGGAGGGATCTTGATTGGAGAGCCCACACTGAGGCGCAATACGGAAGTACTGCCACCACCTGGACTGGCTCCCTGAGGAGGAATTTGAATATTAATGGCCTGGGAGGAAAGGCATATTCGTGGTGAACCTCCAGGGACATGACAGGGCATCCAATGCCTCGGCTTGTGGATGCGGCAGCCGAGAGAAGAACCTGTCCAGCTTGGCATTCTTCGGGGAGGTGAACAGATCTACCTGAGGGGGATCCCATATGTTGGCAATCTAATGGAAGACATGGGGGTGGAGAGCCCACTCGTTGTTGTCCAGGAAGTTTCTGGATAATGTGTCTGCTTCCGTGTTCAACCTGCCTGGCAGATACATCGCTCTGAGGTCCAGGAGGTTCTGCTCCGCCCAGAGCATGATCGGCTCTACCTGCTTGAGGAGTGACCTGCTGCGAGTGCCTCCCTGCTTCTGCAGATAAGCGACAGCTGCCCTGTTGTCTAGGCATAGGAGTATTCTTTGGCCTCTGATTTGGGGTGCCAAAGAGGTCAGTGCCAAGAAGGCTGCCTAATCTCCAAGATGTTTGATACCACTCCCTGGGTGGTGCATAACCATCTCCCCTGTATTCTGGTTTGCCCGCAATGGGCTCCCCAGCCCTGTCTGCTTGCATCGGATGTAATTGTGATCCAAGGAAGGGAGCCCAGGTAATGAGGCTTGGAGAGGTTTTCCGGAACTGTCCACCAGTAAAGGCTCCTGCGCATTTTTCCCCGTCAGCAGGATCGTCTGAGATAGTCGTTTCTTCCACTGCGCCAAGAAACCAGTCTGGAAATACCTCAAGTGCCAATGTGCCCAAGGAACCATGGGTATATAGGAAGACATTGTGCCAATGAGGCTCAGGCATTGTGAAGCCGTCAGATACGGGCTCCGGATGACTTTGATCATTCTCTGGATGACAATCCTTGCCTTCGGCGGTGGTAATGACACTGTCCCCTCCTGAGTGTCGAACATTGCGCGTAGATTATCTGCTGTGTTGGCATTAGTTGACTTGTCGGAATTCACCAGCCACCCTAGCTCTTTTTAGGGACTGTAGAAGAATGTTCCGGTGACATACCAACTGATCCGGATTGCTTGCTAGGAGTAGGATGTCGTCCAAGTAGTGGTATATCCTCAAGCCCCTCTCCCGCAGGGGAACCAAAGCAGATATTAGTATCTTGGTGAACACCCTGGGAGAGGTGCACAGACCGAAAGGCAGGGCTTGAAACTGTAGGTGGGTCCATCCCACTGCAAATCTTAGGTATTTTTGAAATGCAGGTAGAATTGGAACATGTAGGTATGCATCCTGCAGATCGAACGAAATCATCCAATCTGATGGCTGGACTGTCTGAATAATCGTCTGCAGGGACTCCATTTTGAAGCTTTCGGGGCGGATATAACGGTTGAGCCTCTTTAGGTCTATCACAGGCCTCCACCCACCTGTCCTATTTGGGACCAGAAATAGGGTGGAGTAAAAGCCTGCAAAGCGCTCTGCCAAGGGAACCGGAACAGCCGCCCCCTGAAGCTGGAGTGACGTTAGGAAGTTTTTCAGAGCTTGAGCCTTCAGTGGAGAGGATGGAATCTCTGTCCTTTGAAAGAGTTCCGAGGTGGGGGGTGAGAAAAATTCCAAAAGTGCCCCCATTGAATTGTTGACAGAACCCAGGGGTCGTGGCAGCGGGTGGCCCAGACTGGGGTAAAAAAACTTTAGCCTGGCTCCCACCGGGAGTGCCTGGGCTACTCTGGCGTAAAAAAAAAAAGACTGCTTCCGCTCCTGTGGAGCCGGAAGGGCTTTCATCTTCCTGTTCAAAAAGGATCCCTGAGTACCTTTCCAAGGTCTTTTGTTGTCTCTGGGCTGTCTCGACTGCCTAAAATCCCTTGGGTTTGACTGGCGGAACCTAGAGGAACCACCTCTGAATCTTCGCCTACTTCTGTCCTGTGGAAGCATACCAGACTTCCCTCCTGACAGTCTGGAGATAGCTTTATCCATTTTGTCTCCGAATAGCGCTTTCCCATCAAACGGGATTTTGCACCAATTTTGTTTGGAGGATAAGTCAGCCATCCAGGGTTTCAGCCACAAGGCCCTCTTCGCCATCACTGAATGCAACATGGATCTTGCCGACCACCTGATCGTGTCAATGGCCGCTACACAGGCAAAGTCTGCCGACAATCTAGGCTCTTCTAAGGACTTAGTTATATCCTCCATGGGGACATCCTGACGCAAAGCCGTCTCAATATTATCTGTCCAAGATCTTATGGCATTCGATACTGATGTGAGGGCAATAGCTGGCTTACATGCTGCTTCCGCGGCTAAGTAGCTCCTCTTCAGCTCCAGGTCGATTCACCTGTCTAGAGGGTCTTTGAAGGATGCGGAATCCTCCATTGGCAAAGTTATATTTTTTGCGAGTCGCACCACCGACGCGTCTACCACTGGCATGGAGTTTGGTGACTGCGTTCCCGACTCTGGTAAGGGGTATATAGTTTATTGAACCGACCCCAATTTTTTTTATTTTTTTTTATCAGTCTTTGACCATTCCTTCTGAATGACTTGACTAATCTCGACCATCTGAGGAATGGGAAGTAGCTTGTAGACTCTTGGGGAGGCTATTCTGCGTCTTTCCAGGCGATTGCAGTTTTGACTGCCTGGATAAATGGCTTTACCAAGGAGAGACTGAAGCCAGAAGGTTCTGATTCCTCTGAAGAGTCCCCTGAAGAGTCTTCAGGTGGTGAATCTCTAGCTGGTTGGCCTGACGGTGGCAGAGGTGTACTGACTGCTGACGGACCAGGGAGATTAGGTTCTATATCCTGAACCTGGGATATCTGCTGAAGTGGTTGAGCGGGGACCAAAGCCAAAAGCTCAGAGAAGGAGTCCTTCATTGTTCAGTTGAGCAGATCTACAGCGTGCTGATTTTCTAGCTCACGGTTGGACGCATAGTCCGTAAAACAGTCCTTACAGACCACTCTGTCTGGTAGCGGTGTAGCCCCACATGTCCAGCATTTCTCTTTCTATAGGTCCTAGGAGAGGGGGACCGATCATGTCCTCTGGATCTTGACCTCTCTGATCTACGACGTGAAGAATGGGACCTACGCCCTGTTGAGCGGGACCCCTTGGAGTGGGTAGGGCTACGATGTAAGGAACTCACGCTAGACCAGTGAGCGCACTTTTTTTTTTTATACTCACGTATAGTTGGTCACATACCTAATAGAAGTGTGAGGATCTTTGCTGCGAGATGAATGACTCATTGCGGAGTTGGGCACAAGGATCAGCTCCGGAAATATAGTAAGAAAGGGAAAAGAATCAGGAGTTTTTGGCGTCACTTTTTTATTTTTTTAAACAAACATTTTTATATTGTCATCTTTTTTTTTTTTTTTAAACATAAACATTTTTGATCGGCAGCATTTTTTTTTTTTTTGAGAAAATAAAAAGTACCTACCACAAAGCAGCATCAGAGAGACCTAGCAGGGCACAGCTGAGGAGACTCTGACAGCAATCCCTGAATCTGAACCTAAATAGGCTCAAGGTGCGTAGGCTAATCCCATAAACCACCATTTGGAATTGATTGAAAAAAAGGGCAAATCTAGACTTCTTTCCAGAATCCAAGATGGCTGCCACTGAACCAAGCGACCGTGCATGCGCACGCGCAGAAGATCCAGCGTCGCCCAGTACAGAGAGCCGAGAAACTACTGCTCTGTATCACTCCCGAATCGTGCATGCGCAGACGGCGGCGAAGACGCCGTGCCATGACACTCTCTTACCTGGCGGGATGTACAGAGCACCTTTAGCCCCCCCCGAACCCGGAAATAAGCACCACAATGTTGTTGCACAGAGAGACACCTGCCCTATCCAGTTGCACAGTTTTAAAGGAACAAAAAAGTAAGACAATAATCATTTGAAGGCACCTAACAAGCAAAGGAAAGGGGAGGGGAAGGGAAGAGAGGAAAAGAAAGGGGAAAAACACAAATGCCTGTAATAAAAAATGGAAACCACCAGCCTGGGAAGATGGAGCTGATCCTTTTGCGACTTCCACTGCATTCATCATGGATGTGATAGCAGACTGCGTTCCTGTGAGGAAACTCTGCGAAATGACCCCAACAGATCCACAGAGGGGTTCCTAGTCTTATCAGCGCTGTGAGCGGCCCAAGAACAGGGACTGCGCACGGGAAAGGCCAAACCCGGCGGATGCTGCCGACTGCAGAGGTATGGACGTACTGCTACTCTTCACCAGCACAAGAAGGTATGAGGAAAAAAAGGAGAATGTTGGGGGAGGGACTATGCCTTTAATTTATGCTATTCACTAGTCCTGAAGGAGGAGTCGAGGCGGAGCTCTATCACAGGTATGCTGCCATGGAGGTACCAGGAAAGCAAATTTGGATTAAAAAAGGCCCACTGTTTGGAATACATTGTAGGCAAAGGCATGATCAAACCCCAGCTGAATAAGGTGGAAGCCAAAAAGGTTCCAAAAGTGTCCCCATCTCCACACAAAAAAGCAGCTACATGACTTTCTCAGCATTGTAGGGCATTATAACAGATTTATCCCCAACTTTGCCAGCTTGGCCACACCTTTGCAGACCTCACAGACCTTCACCAGAGGCAGCATTCTGCCAGCTGAAGCAGGCTCTTGGCTCTGGAGGGCAGATACGTAACCTACAACCCTCCCTATTACACAGGCTCCTCATACCCTCCCGTATTTGTGTTTTGCCTGGTTGGTGAACCTGTTCTGTTATATCTTGAATCTGTGCTGAATTTGTGTTGAAGTTAAGCACAGATCTGCCTCTGTTGAAAGACTGTTTATATACAGACAATAAGCTGTTACATGTCTGTTGCATTGATGCCAAAGGAAAAGCTTGGTGTTTGCTGACCAATAAAGTGGAATTGTAGCAATCAAACTGTGTGGATGCCTATTTCCTCCTGACAACATTATATATATATATATATATATATATATATATATATATATAAAGTGGGTACAGAAAGTATTCAGACCCCCTTAAATTTTTCACTCTTTGTTATATTGCAGCCATTTGCTAAAATCATTTAAGTTCATTTTTGTCCTCATTAATGTACACACAGCACCCCATATTGACAGAAAAAAACACAGAATTGTTGAAATTTTTGCAGATTTATTAAAAAAGAAAAACTGAAATATCACATGGTCCTAAGTATTCAGACCCTTTGCTCAGTATTTAGTAGAAGCACCCTTTTGATCTAATACAGCCATGAGTCTTTTTGGGAAAGATGCAACAAGTTTTTCAAACCTGGATTTGGGGATCCTCTGCCATTCCTCCTTGCAGATCCTCTCCAGTTCTGTCAGGTTGGATGGTAAACGTTGGTGGACAGACATTTTTAGGTCTCTCCAGAGATGCTCAATTGGGTTTAAGTCAGGGCTCTGGCTGGGCCATTCAAGAACAGCCATGGAGTTGTTGTGAAGCCACTCCTTCGTTATTTTAGCTGTGTGCTTAGGGTAATTGTCTTGTTGGAAGGTAAACCTTCGGCCCAGTCTGAGGTCCTGAGCACTCGTCCTGTCCCTGCAGCTGAAAAACACCCCCACAGCATGATGCTGCCACCACCATGCTTCACTGTTGGGACTGTATTGGACAGGTGATGAGCAGTGCCTGGTTTTCTCCACACATACCGCTTAGAATTAAGGCCAAAAAGTTCTATCTTGGTCTCATCAGACCAGAGAATCTTATTTCTCACCATCTTGGAGTCCTTCAGGGTTTTTTTAGCAAACTCCATGCAGGCTTTCATGTGTCTTGCACTGAGGAGAGGCTTCTGTCGGGCCACTCTGCCATAAAGCCCCGACTGGTGGAGGGCTGCAATGATGGTTGACTTTCTACAACTCTCTCCCATCTCCCGACTGCATCTCTGGAGCTCAGCCACAGTGATCTTTGGGTTCTTCTTTACCTCTCTCACCAAGGCTCTTCTCCCCCGATAGCTCAGTTTGGCCGGATGGCCAGCTCTAGGAAGGGTTCTGGTCGTCCCAAATGTCTTCCATTTAAGGATTATGGAGGCCACTGTGCTCTTAGGAACCTTAAATGCAGCAGATTTTTTTTTCTTCAGGCAGTTCCTTTGACCTCATAATTCTCATTTGCTCTGACATGCACTGTGAGCTGTAAGGTCTTATATAGACAGGTGTGTGGCTTTCCTAATCAAGTCCAATCAGTATAATCAAACACAGCTGGACTCAAATGAAAGTGTAGAACCATCTCAAGGATGATCAGAAGAAATGGACAGAACCTGAGTTAAAAAATATATGAGTGTCACAGCAAAGGGTCTAAATACTTAGGACCATGTGATATTTCAGTTTTTCTTTTTTTAATAAATCTGCAAAAATTTCAACAATTCTCTGTTTTTCTGTCAATATGGGGTGCTGTACATTAATGAGGAAAAAAAATGAACTTAAATGATTTTAGCAAAGGGCTGCAATATAACAAAGAGTGAAAAATGTAAGGGGGTCTGAATACTTTCTGTACCCACTGTATAAATATATATATATATATATATATATATATATATATATATATATATATATATACCTGTGTATATACAGTATCTGACAAAAGTGAGTACACCCCTCACTTTTTTGTAAATATTTTAGGGCTGTTACTGATTAAAATTTTCGTGTTCGATTAATCGTTTTTTTTTTATCGATTAATCGACTAATTTCGATTAATTATAACGCACATACAGATCCAACTACTTTTAGCTGATCTCCTTGCAGGCCGATTCCCAGTGCAGCTACTAACCACTGGAAAAATCGATAGCAGGATACAAAAAACACACAAAGGCAGCGCTCGATGGAAATAGCATTAAAACTTTTATAGTCTTCAAGTAGGTAACAAAATAAATATTGCACTAGAGATAAAATCGATGTAGCTACATAAACTGTAAAATGGTGCGAGTAATACCAAACGGTAGAAAAAGCAGTCATAAAAACATGTAGCTAAGTATGATACTGGTATAAAAATGTGTACAACGATACCACTGCTGAATACAGATGAGGAGGGGTTAACATCAGTCCTGTGAAGGGAACTATCACAACTCCCAGTGGATGGCTGTAGAATCCCAGGTTGATAGAGGGAGGTGATAGAGGGAAGTGTAACAGCCCTTGCGTGTGGCAGATAATAAGGTCCCGCCAGCATGCAGATATGAAGGCACAGCAAAGGAGCCCTTCAGATGGACACGGCAAGCCCAAAGAATTTTGATCGATCAAAAGAATTTTGATCGATCAAAGCAATTAATCGAGGAATTAATAGTTAATTTCCACAGCCCTAATATATTTTCATGTGACAACACTGAAGAAAATATACTTTGCTACAATGTAAAGTAGCAAGTGCACAGCTTGTATAACAGTAAAAAATTTGTTGTCCCCTCATCCCACAAAAGGGGACAGCAAATTTACACCGTTAGGCTCCATGTACACAGACGCTCAAAAACGGTCGTTTTTAAAGCAGCAGAAAAAGCTAGCTTTTATCAGTGTTTTTTTACTAGCTTTTATTAGCGTTTTTTTCTCTTTTTTTTTTCAATGGACCAAAAAACGCTAAAAAAACGCTCGCGGCCAGCGTTTTTGAGCGTTTTTGAGCATTTATGAGCGTTTTTCAGCGTTTTTCATTTTTTTCTGCCGAAAAACGGCACTTTGAACGCAAATTTCTTGCGTTCAGAAAAAAGCCCATTAACTCCACTGCTCATTAAAGCTAAAAAACGTTATGTGTACATGAACACATAGGCTAACATAGAGTGCAGTTAATGGGCTTTTTAAAAAAACGTCAAAACGCCAATAAACTGCAGTTTATCAGCTTCTGTGTACATGGAGCCTTATACAAGCTGTACACTCTACATTGTAGCAAAGTGTAATTTCTTCACTGTTTTCACATTAAAAGATATAATAAAAAATATATACAAAAATGTAAGGGGTGTACTCACTTTTGTGAGATACTGTGTATACAGTATGTGTTATATATATATATATATATATATATATATATATATATATATATTATCATCCTATGAACAAAAGGGATTTTAGGGGGACTTTTACATCATTAATATAAACTGTACGACTGAATGCTAGTGTAGTAGATATGACATTGGAACATATCTTTTTCTGCAGTATGTCATGTGATTCCAATGCAAGTCTGATGTAATTCACAAATATCTGACAGGCTAATAAATCTTTCAAACACACAGAATTGGTTTTGTGGGTATATCTGATTAAATTACCCTTTTTCTTTAATTAGCCAGTGACATGAATAATGTATGCTTTTTCTTATCTGCCAGCATTATCCCTACTATAAAATAATCCTTCAAAAAGGAAATTTAAACTAAGATTTACTATTAAACAATTGTTTATTTATATATATATATATATATATATATATATATATATATATATATACTGCTCAAAAAAAAAAATGAAAGGAACACTTTGAAAACACATCAGATCTCAACGAGCAGAAAACTCATGCTGGATATCTATACTGATATGGACTAGGTAATGTGTTAGGAATGAAAGGATGGCACATCATTTGATGGAAATGAAAATTATCCACATACAGAGGGCTGAATTCATTGATGGAAATTAAAATTATCCACCTACAGAGGGCTGAATTCAAAGACACCCCAAAAATCAAACTGAAAAAATTATGCAGCAAGCTAGTCCATTTTCCTGAAATGTCATTGCAACGCCTCAAAATGGTCCTCAGTAGTTTGTATGGCCCCCAAGTGCTTGTATGCATGCCTAACAACGTCAGGGCATGCTCCTAATGAGACGACGGATGGTGTCCTGGGGTATTTCCTCCCAGTTCTGGACCAGAGCATCACTGAGCTCCTGAACAGAGTGGGGTGCAACCTGGCGGCACCGGATGGACCGAAACATAATGTCCCAGAGGTGTTCTTTTGAATTTAGGTCAGGTGAGCGTGGGGGCCATTCAATGGTATCAATTTCTTCATCCTCCAGGAACTGGCTGCATGCTCTCGCCACATGAGGCAGGGCATTGTTGTGCACCAGGAGGAACCCAGGACCCACTGCACCAGCGTAGGGTCTGAAAATGGGTCCAAGGATTTCATCCCGATACCTAATGGCAGTCAGGGTGCCATTGTGTAGCCTGTAGAGGTCTGTGCGTCCCTCCATGGATATGCCTCCCCAGACCATCACTGACCCACCACCAAACCGGTCATGTTGAACGATGTTACAGTCAGCATAAAGTTCTCTGTGGCTTCTCCAGACCCTTTCACGTCTGTCACATATGCTCAGGGAGAACCTGCTCTCATCTGTGAAAAGCATGGGGCACCAGTGGCGGACCTGCCAATTTTAGTGTTCAATGGATAATGCCAATCGAGCTCCACAGTGTCCGGCAGTGAGCACAGAGCACACTAGAGGACATTGGGCCCTTGGGCCACCTCCATGAAGTCTGTTTCTGATTGTTTAGTCAGAGACATTGACACCAGTGGCCTGCTGGAGGTCATTTTGTAGGGCTCTGGCAGTGCTAATCCTGTTCCTCCTTGCTCAAAGGAGCAGAAACCTGTCCTGCTGATGGGTTAGGGACCTTCTACGGCTCTGTCCAGCTCTCCTAGAGTAATTGCCTGTCTCCTGGAATCTCCTCCATGCTCTTGAGACTGTGCTGGGAGACACGGAAAACCTTTTGGCAATGACACATATTGATGTGCCATCCTGGAGGAGTTGGACTGCCTGTGCAAGCTTTATAGGGTCCAAGTATCGCCTTGTGCTACCAGTAGTGACACTGACCCTAGCCAAATGCCAAACTAGTGAAAAACAGTCAGAAAAGATGAGTAGGGAAAAAAAAATGTCAGACACCTCCACCTGAAAAAACACTCTGTTTTGGAGGTCGTCGCGTTGTCGCCCATCTAGTGCACCTGTTAGTTTCAATTAACAGCAAAGCAGCTGAAACTGATTAACAACCCCCTCTGTATACACCCCTCCCCCTCTGCTACTTAATTGACCAGATCAATATGCCAGGAGTTCTGATTCAAAAGTGTTCCTTTAATTTTTTTGGGCAGTGTATATATATATATATATATATATATATATATACACACACAGTATATACTGTATATATATATATATATATATATATATATATATATATATATATAATCTTGCCTCAAAGGACGGCTAAAATAGTATAAGTTGGGTAATAACAAGTAAAGATCCCATATACCAAATCCTCCATTTTCATTCTGATTGATAATATCTAAAGTATATTTATGCATTCTTCATGGCACAGTGCCTATAATAAGCTACATGACAGATAATACAGCATCAGTGTGTTCTGTCAAGAATCTGTCAAGAAAGATAAATGCAGACACATGCAAATATTATTTACTAGTTTATGTTATTGAAGCTTAACTTATTCTAATGCCCCATACACACGATCATTTTTAATGTCATTTTTAAAACTGACTTTTTTCTTGTAATTTTTTTTCTTGTTTCCTCTCAAGCCTGTCTTGCGTACACACCATCATTTTAAAAAATGTTCAAGAAAAGCGCAGTGACGTACACCACGTACGACGGCACTATAAAGGGGAAGTTCCGTTCGAATGGCGCCACCCTTCATGTTAGTAAAGTTTGTTGGGAGACGATTCGCTCTTTTCAGTCTAGTGCTTTTCAGTCCGTTACAGCATGACGAATGTGCTATCTCCATTACGAACGCTAGTTTTACCAGAACGAGCGCTCCCGTCTCATACTTGATTCTGAGCATGCGCATTTTTTTTCACGTCGTTAAAGCATACACACTATTGTTTTTCACGTCGTTAAAAAAAACGACATGAAAAACGACGTGAAAAAAGAGAGCATGTTCGAAATTTTTAATGCCCGTTTTTCACGTCGTTAAAAATGCTCTGGAGCATACACACGATCATTTTTAATGGCATTTTTAACGGCATGAAAAATGATCGTGTGTATGGGGCATAATAAAAAACAACAATTTCAAATGTTTCAAAGTCCAAGAAATTTGGACCTAAATACAATGAAATGCTGCATGTTTTTGAAATCTTTGTCCCAGAAGAAGAGGCAATTGTGTTATTTCGTGAGATAATTTATGCATAATTCCAAGCAAAAAGCCAAATACACAATTGAAACGTGCATATATCTACAATTTTATCTGCATAAAGATTTTTTACTTACTGCAGCCATTCCTGAGATTTACACATATCTGCCACTCCAGGCAGGCAGGTGGCTGCGGTGTCCTATGTTCTGGATGAATGAATGAATGCAGCTTCAAATGTAATCCTTCCACTTCCTGCTTGTTCATTAGACAATGATTAATTATGATCCAGAGAGTTTATAGCTGAGACAGGAAGTAGAAAAGCTGAACCAGGAAGAAGTAGATTGATCTCCAAATGGAAAAGGTGGAGAGCCCGACATCACAGCCCCGCCTTTTCATCTTATCCAATCAAAGAACACAATCTCTGAGTGGCGTTGCATATACAATGCATTAGGCCCATAGGCGTGTGCAAAGGGTGTTCCAGGTGTGCCTGGGCACACTCTAATCACTCTATGTGGTGCAGATTCCCCCTACCGCCTGGACTTCCCCTCATGTAGTGCTCCCTCTACCGCAGTGCTGCTTCTCTCCTCTTCCCCTGGCTGCTGCAGCGGAGGTTTCAGGATGGAGTGCGGGGGGTAGGGGCTAATCAATATGTCACTTACCAGCCCCTTCCTTTTCTAAATGAACACAGTGAACACACTCACTCACTGTGTTCAATCCTAACTGAAGCATAGTAAATTGTGTCTACTATGCTCAGCACAGAGCACTTCCTATTCATTCACAGTCCAAGACAGCTGAAGCTGCAGGGAAAAGCATGTGTGTTTTGAGCTTTGGGGTGCACACCCTAATGCAATAGGTTGCGCACATCTATGATTAGGCCCACTACTCAGCACAGGAAGATCACTAAAATAGCCGTGTCTATTTCAGTGTTTTCCAGTTTCCAGAGGCATCAACCTGGGATGGTAAATACATAGTTACAGTGGTCAAAACTGGACCACTGTAACTATGTAAAAATATTCCATGCCTAAAATTCATCTTTAAATATGGGTAGGAGGACAACCTAAAAAAGTGATCTAAAAACACTGCGTGATTCAGAAGGTCTAGTAGCCTATTTCCATTGAACTGCTAAAGCAGGAAAACACCATGGGCATTGTTAATCTCTTCAACCATCTGAGAAGAGCTGGAGATAACACTGTCTGAAAGACTAACAGAGCATGTTAGTATATTGTATATTGTTTGTGTAGCACTACCACCCTCTTTGGGGTCGGGCTGCTGGTTTTGTTTTGGGTCTGTACTCTGGCTATCAACCCCAGGAATTTGGCTCGAACCCTCCCTTGGCACAACGGGTCTACACGGGGATTGTGGAACCCACTGGTGATTGGGAAACACAATAATATTGCACAACAATAAAATTGTAAGTAAAGTTGTTACCTTGTAATGGCCACTTGTCCAACAGGGTAACAGATAAACTCCACACAGAATGTTGCTTAACCAAGGGTAAATTTTACTTGGTAAGGAAAGTAACAAAGTTAGTCAGAAATACAGTTGACTCTTACAGGGCCCTGCAGAGTCAATGGTATAGCAGAAAATCATACTAAGAACAATCAAGACACAAAATCACAGTTCTAGTGTACACTTCCTAAATATTTAAGCTGTATGCTCGCAAGCTCCCTCTAGCGGTCAATACCGTACACGTGTCCCAATACTATTTGCGCTGGACAGGCCTGACTAAGATCAGTATAAAGTTCCTTCCAGTAGTAAGAGTCTTTGCTAGCATTTGTTGGTGCACATCAGATATTTGTAATCCATAGGGTTATGAAAAAGGCAGAAAACTGAACATCCACAATGTTTATGAATATGTAGAACTCACTGACTGTGCAAACGCCAATCCTTAAAACACGCAGCACTGTAAGATGCACTATGTCCTTGCGTGTGGCGCACTACTCTAATAATGGCAGGTCTTTAAAAAGTCACAGTCCTACGCAACAGTTAGTCAATTCTGGGCAGGTGCCCCCTCACCAAAGCAGGCTTCGTCCCTCTGGTACGTTCCGCTGTCGGTGTTCCGGTCCACGGTCTCTCCGCAACTTGCAGTCTCCGGTCCCTCACACAGCCGCACTAGGTGTCGGTAGATGGGCGACTCCAGTCTCTGTGGAGCGAGAGTTGGTCACACGGAAAAGGATCCCTCCTTGGGCTGAGTGATCCTACTTGACAACTGTAGGCCCAGGCTTTAGGCCTACACACTCCGGCAGCAGGCCTCAACGCAGGCTTCCTGCTTGATAGAAGGCGAAGTCCAGAGAGAGCAAGTGTAGCTCCTCGCTTCCTTTAAGTAATTTCCCCCAGAAGGCTGTGCGAAGATGCAATGCACTCTGGTAGCACAGCTTCACTGTGGGTTCCATAGTCTATTTGTTACCCATGGCAATGGAGTCTCTTTCTCTCTGTTCTATAAGCTCCATAATGCACCGTTCCACACAGTTAAAAAAACAGTTGCTGCAATGTCATAAAAGAGACTCTGGAGGGAGCTAGATTCATTCTCAATATAAAAAAAACAGTCTTATAACCACACTGCAAAGTGGCACCCCGCTAAACACTCCCCCAACTTAAAATCTTTGGTCCTCAAAGACAGCAATAGTTTGTAACCTGAGTACACGCGGAGAAAACTCAGTTAGTACACATAGGTATAATGCAGTTTACTTTCACAAAAGAACCAGGCAGAGGAACCTCCCACCAAACCTTGGAGAAGGGGTTGTCCTGCCTACAGGCCACCTTAACTGGTACAGCCTGACCAGATGTGCCAGGGGGTGAGCTAGGGTTGCCTTCCACCAAATGGACCAGGCATATCAACTGTTCTTGTTGAAGTGAAAACAGCTTCCTCAGAGCATTCACCCATTTGATCGTAAGTCAGTCTCTTGGGAGGGTGAATGACTCTTTTCTCCCTTTGTTCCTTGGGTGTAGGGATGAGCTTCGAGTTCGAACAGCGAACAAATTGGTGTGTTCGCGGCAAATTCGAAAAGTCTATGGGAGAAATCTAAAGTGCTAATTATAAAGGCTTATATGCAAGTTATTGTCATAAAAAGTGTTTGGGGACCCGGGTCCTGCCGCAGTCTATTACATGTATAGACCCGCCCCTTCTCATGTTCCGCATCAGGTCCTCAGCCTTACACCTAGTCATTGGCTGAGCGGACCTGATGGGGAACTTTAGAAGGGGCGGGTCTATACATGTAATAGACTGCGGAGGAAGTTCCCCATCAGGTCCGCTCAGGCTCAGCCAATGACGGACAGCGCTGGACATCGGATCGCCGCGGGACACTGGATTTCACTGCTGGAATGTTTTTTTTTTTTAATAAAGGACTTTTCCAAGGTGTTTGTGTATTTATTTATTTTTTGACACTTTCTTCGTGAAATGGTAGGGGTACAATGTACCCCTTACCAATTCACATAGGGGGGGCCAGGATCTGGGGGTCCCCTTCGTTAAAGGGGCCTTCCAGGTTCCGATAAGCCCCCCACCCGCAGACCCCACAACCACCGGGCAAGGGTTGTGGGGATGAGGCCCTTGTCCCCATCAACATGGGGACATCCTCCCCATGTTGAGGGCATGTGGCCTGGTACGGTTCAGGAATGGGGGGTTCTCTCTCGTCCCCCCCTCTTTTCCTGCGGCCTGCCAGGTTGCGTGCTCGGATAAGGGTCTGGTGTGGATTTTTGGGGAAACTCCACGCCATTTTTTTTAAAAATTTGGGGTGGAGTTCCCCTTAAAATCCATGCCAGATCTGAAGGGCCTGGTATGGATATTTAGGGGGAACCGCATGCATTTTTTTAAAAATTTTTTTACATTTGCGGCGGGGTTCCCCTTAATATCTATACCAGACCTGAAGGGCCTGGTAATTGAATTTGGGGGAACCCCCACGCTTTTTTTTATCAATGACTTTTGTATGTATTGCTGGGAGCCGACAATTCATTAATAGCCGCGAGTGAGTTTTAAATGACTTTTTTTCCTTCAAAAATGACATTTTATGCAGGGACAGTTCTAAGCATGGGAAACATGCGCCACTTTACATGCATATTATGCACACCCCCTAGGTACGAAATTTAAAGGAAAATTTCACTTTTATTTTTTCATTTTAAGCATTATTAAAATCACTGCTCCCGTAAAAACGTAATTTTTTATTTTTTTTTGCATTGATACATGTCCCCTGGGGCAGGACCCCGGTCACCAAACACTTTTTAGGACAATAACTTGCATATAAGCCTTTATAATTAGCACTTTAGATTTCGAACGTTCGAGTCCATTGTATTTAATAGGGTTCTAAAGTTCACGTGAACATTCTGTCTGTTCGCAGGTTCTGGTGCGAACCGAACAGGGGGGTGTTCTGCTCATCCCTGCTTGGGTGTTAAAGTCTCAAAAGTAATAGATTCTGCTGCATCTGTGAACTCTTCAGTTGCTCCCCCCTCTTGTTCATGCAGGCTGGGCTCTGTTACTTCAGGAGCATCCTGTTCTCCTTCAGAAAGAGATGAAGCCTCTTCTGGGTCTCCTATTGATAAGAAATCCGGATCGTCCTCTATTTCCTCTGTGAGCATGTTGGAAGGCACAAACTCAGGGGCCTCTGGGCGAAGAGTTCCATTGTCAGCTTCTTCAGATGGAAACAGGGGAGTGGTCATGGGTTCTGGCAATTAAGATGACCAAAGCCAATCAGGTCCCATCTCTTCATCCTCTAAGTCTTAATCTTCAGAATCTTCACCTTCCACATCTGGAAGTGTGAACTGAGACCTGGTAACTGGTCTGGATCCTTTAGAGGTTGAAGGGAACTCTTGTGAATCTGGTACAGGAGGCAGGCGAACTGCTTCAGAGAGGGGCAGCAGGTGATTCTGATGCCAAGTCTTTAGTGGGCCCACACTCCCTTCTGGCCTAATCTGATATACCGGAAGGCCTGGCAACTGCTTGCAGATGACATATGGCTGCGATTTCCAGCGGTCAGCCAACTTGTGTTTTTCGGGGATGCCCAAATTCCTCAGTAGTACTCTATCCCCGGGCTGCAAGTCCTGTATTCTGACCTTGAGGTCGAAGTTTCTTTTATTCCTCAGTCCCCTTTGGTCTGACATAGCTTGAGCTTTTTCATAGGCCATTTTCAGACTTTTCCATAACCGATCCACATACCCCTTGTGGGATGCTCCTGAAGCACGATCAAGTGATATGCCAAAGGCCAGGTCCACTGGTAGCTGAGACTCTCGCCCAAACATCAAACGGTACGGTGAATATCCAGTAGCATCACTGGTGGTACTGTTGTAGACATGTACAATGGCAGCTATATGCTTGCTCCAGTGCTGCTTCTTCTCTGAGCTCAGAGTCCCCAACATGTCTAACAGGGTCCAGTTAAACCGTTCAGGCTGAGCATCCCTCTGTGGGTGGTAAGGGGTAGTTCTAGTCTTTTTAATGCCCAACGAGTCTAACAACTTCCTTATCAGTTTGCTTTCAAAGTCTCTTCCTTGATCTGAATGAAGGCGTTGGGGCAGACCATAGTGCACAAAGAACTTCTCCACGAGTACTTTTGCTACTGTCGAGGCTTTCTGGTCCTTTGTTGGGAATGCTTGAGCATATCTGGTGAAATAGCCTGTTACCACTAGAACATTCCCTTGTCCACGCAGATCAGGCTCCAGGCAAAGGAAATCAATGCACACCAGTTCCATGGGTCCCTGACTCTGTAGATGGCCCATTGAGGCGGCTTGATGGGGCAGGATCTTCCTCTGGATGCATCAGACGCAAGAATGACAGTACCCCTCAACCTCGGCCCACATGCAGGGCCAATAGAATCTGTCTCTTACTAATTGGAATGTTCTTTCAGACCCTGTGTTTAGCATGCAGGAACAGTTGCCACTTTCTTCTAGATCAGTGTTTCTCAACTCCAGTCCTCAAGGCGCACCAACAGGTCATGTTTTTGGGATTTCCATTGATTTTCACAGGTGATTTGAGCAGTTTCACTGCCTTAGTAATTATCACAGCTGTTTTATCTGCAGGAAATCCCAAAAACATGACCTGTTGGTGCGCCTTGAGGACTGGAGTTGAGAAACACTGTTCTAGATCATCAGAGGGGCCCCTTCGGTAGACCACCCCTTGATGTATCTGCAGCCGGTCCCACTCTCTGTGTAACAGCCGGGATTCTTTAGAAGAGTCTGTTAGAAGCATCTCAGGGCACTGGTTCTCCAAGGCCTTCAATACCAGTTTTCCCAGGGGGTCTTCTAATTGATCTCCCCTTAAGTCCTTCTTGGACAGTTTAGGTAGACCCTCTTCTCCGACTTGGGTCACATTGCAAGAACATCTGGGTACTCAACAGCCGAAACTCCAATCTCTTCGGCCCTTGATCCTCCTCCGGCCTGATGTTCCGCTCCCTGGTATAGGGCTCGCACTCCCTCCAGGGTCAACTGAGCCCACTCTTCAGTAGGGTCACTGGGGGCATGGGACCTCCTGGATAGGACATCTGCATCTGTATTTCCAACTCCAGGTTGGTACTTCAGGCTGAATGTGAAACCTGAAAGGGCAGCCAACCACCTATGTCCTGTTGCATCCAGTTTGGCGGTGGTCAGGAGGTAGGTGAGTGCATTGTTATCCATCTTGACTATGAATTCAGCCCTGTATAAATAGTCTTTCAACTTGTCCACTACAGCCCACTTTAATGCCAGGAATTTGAGCTTGTGCGTGGGGTAATTCTTCTCAGCTGAGGCCAGACTCCTACTCACATAGGCAACAGGCCGCAAGTGACCACCGTGCTCTTGGTATAGTATCCCGCCTAGCCCTTCTCGACTGGCATCAACATGCAATTCGTAGAGTTTTGTGGTATCTGCGTAGGCCAACACGGGGGCAGTGGTTAGGCTTCCCTTTAACTGGATGAAGGCCTCTTCACACTTGGTGGTCCACTGGTTCTGGATAGACTGTTTCCTGGGCCCCGCGGAGGGTTTCACAGACTTGACTGGCTCTGGGACATCATCTTCTCCTTCACTCCTCAATAGTTCATTAGGGGCTGGGCAATCTTGGAAAATCCTTCCACGAATCTTCTATAGTAAGAGCGGAACCCCCGGAATGATCAAAGGTAAGTCACGTTAGTGGGCCTTGGCCAAGAGGTGACGGCTTCCAGCTTCTCTGGGTCTGTGGCTATCCCTTCTGCAGACACAATGTGGCCCAGGTAATGGACTGAGGGCTGGTAGAATTGGCACTTCTCTAAAGAAAGTTTCAGGCCTTCTTCATGGAGCCTCTTTAAAACCTTTTCCAAGCGCTCTTCATGTTCTTCTAGAGTTCTGCCGAACACAATAATGTTGTCTAGGTACACCAGCACTTTAATCAGGTTCATGTCTCCCACTGTTTTCTCCATCAGTCTTTGAAAAGTGGCTGGGGCTCCTGACAAGCCCTGGGGCATGCGGTTGAACTCAAAGAAACCTACTGGGGTGATGAAAGCTGTTTTCTCCTGATCTTCAGTGTGCATGGGAATCTGATAGTATCCACTCTTTAAGTCCATCACACTGGACCACTTAGCCCCTGACAAACTCTGCAAAGCGTCTTCTATTCGGGGGGGGGGTGGTGTACTGATCAGGTATAGTTCTTCTGTTCAGTGTCCGGTAGTCAATACACAGCCTCAGTGACCCATTTTTCTTCCAGACTACCACTATTGGAGAAGCATAGGGGCTCTGGGACTCTCAGATAATGCCTGTCTTCTTTAGCTCTGCTAATTGCTCACACAGGTCTTCTAGGTCACCCAGGGGAACTCGTCGGACTCTTTCCCAAAACGGTTTATCTTCCTGTAGGCGAATCTTGTGGGTGGCACTCTTTGCACATCCCACATCAAATTCATTTTTAGAGAATATCTTCTGCCATCGAGCAAGTTGGGTCTTGGCCCTTTGCTTCCATACTGGTGGGAGGGTCGTGTCTTCAGAGCAGAGCTTCTCCACTGTGACTTCACCCCTTTCTTCCTTCTCCAAGTCAGATGGGGCAACTGGGGTGGCCTGGTTCACTTGGCCCAACAGCATTCTGGCCGGTATCCTCACTGGGATGGTGGTGGTATTTCTAATGCTTACCGAGACCTTCCCATGACTTCTCTTCAAGGCCTTCAATGGGACCACTTCGGGAATTAATTCTATTCCCCTTTGACTCTCCTTTGGATATGGTTCAAGGACGATGAAGGGGCCTGGTTGTTTCCAGGTAAGCTTGACAGAAGCTTTCAAACAAGTCACCTCTCCTGGCTGTAATACCCTCTCTGTCCTATCCAGTTTCCAGATCTTTCCAACCCCTTCTTGTGGGGCATTTTTTCTCCAACACTAGGTCCTGGTAAACTTGCTGCAGCATGGGGTGGACTCTTGTTGTCAAGGCATCCTGCTCCTGGGCTAAAGGTGTCAGCAGTCTTCTGACTAGATCAGTGTTGGTCCCTATAATGAGGGAACTCTTGCTGGCCCCTGGTGGCCGAGGGCAACCACTGCCAGGGTGTCAAAGGTCTCTGCTTCTCCCGCTACTGAGGGGTCAAAGGTTAGTTTGATTGGAAGGTACCCATCATAGGGGAAACTCTGTGTTCCAATGCCCCATATCTCCAGGTCTTTGAGCTTCTGTAGGGGTAGGTGTCTGAGGTACTTGTGATAGAAGTCTTGATATAAAAAAGTCACTTGGGCTCCAGTATCAAGGAGGGTCTTCGTGTAGATTCCTTCCACCTGGATTGAGACCATAGGGGAGGGTCCCACTAACTTGGCAGGACGTTTCCTTGCAGAACCCTTCTTAATTGTCTCTGTAATCTGCACTTTTATTCCTCTCTTCTTGAGCCTTTTTCTGGATCTCAATCCTGGTTGGGCCTGGTAGGCACTGATTTCCCGCCGTTGAGAATTTTGGGACATGGAGGTGTTAGGTCGCCCAGAGGCGACAACGAGGGTGTATGGCAAAAGACTATGTCCCCGCTGCTGTCTTCCTGGCTTGTTGATCTCTTTGGAGTTAGCTGAGATGGATGGGCACCCGGTTGACTCCTTCACCGGGGCCCTCTGAAATTTTCCGCCGGCTTGCGGTATGATGTTGCAGCTTTCCTCGGGCTGGGGCACATTCGTCGATGATGTCCAGCCCCTCCACAATTGAAACAAACTTCATCATCTTTTGAGCGTTGAGATGGGGAAGTGAATGTAGTCTGAATCACTTCCGTTGTGGTTTCTCCTTCCTTACTTGTTCCTGAGACCTTTGCCATCAATGAAGTCAGCATCTCCATCACTTGTGTCATTTTAGACTTTAACACAGCTACTTCAGAATCCCGTTCTATGATCATTGCAGATCTAACCCCGGCTGAAGGGGTAGAGATTGGTTGAATAGTTGCTTGTTGATCACTCAACAGTGCTTCTTCATCTCTCACCACTCTGATAAGGTCAGGGTAGCCTAGTGACGTGACACCCTCAGAGGTTTTCAAATGGAGCAAAACTGGATCAGAGCACAGAGCCCCTCTTAAGATTTGCTGCATCATAGCTTGGTCTATAGCAAAGGGTGCCATTCCTTTCTTTAAGACTATCTGGCATAACATCTTGTTCAGTCGTCTGATGTATTCAGAAAGGCGCTCTCTTGGCTGTTGGAGAGTGTGTTCAAACTGATAGATTAAATCAACAGCCTTCTCCAGTTGCCTGAACTCTTCCTGTAACATGACCAAATAGTTGTAGGCTGTACAAGAGGCATTATTGAACCTTAAGTTCCTGACAGCTTCCGCAGCGGCTCCTCTTAAGCTCTCATTTATGCGCCGCTTCTTTTAGGCCTCTGGCAGTTCCCATCCTTCCAAAGCTTGCATGGCTTACTCTATCCAGGCATCAAATTCTTCTTCCCCAGCCGGCACAGGCTGTCTCCCTGAGAAGATCCTCAGTTTCCTGTACCCAGCTTCCACACATACTGTGTTGTTCTTCTGGCACTTTGACACGAAGTCTCCTAAAGCGTTAAGGAGTTCTGTACCAATCATGGTCAGGGGGGCTGAGGAGGTTGCTGTTCCCCTAGCTCGCTCTTCCTGACAAGTACCGGGGGGATTCCTCACCTGGAGCTCTTGGGTGTACTATGTAGAACTTTGTCTTGTTCCCCAATTGCACGCTTTTTCCTCTGAAACTCTCAGGTACTCCCTCTCTCCATTCCAACATTGCATGGGTGCGAGAGGTCCCTTGATCTGGCCCGAGACCAATCACCCATGCTTTCCTATTAGGGGATAATGTCTTTACAATTTTATCCACTTCTTCCTCTTGTCAGTCCTCACCAGGGAGCTCAATTGCTACACTCGCGTCCGAGCGAGCGCCTACTGCTTCGCACCACTGGACCACAGTGAAAGGGTCCATGTTGGCACCAATGGGGTGGAGCTTGATTGCAGAGTACAGTAAATCCCGGATGAGCCCCCACATTTAGCACTACCCCCCTCTTTGAGGTCGGGTTGCTGGTTTTGTTTTGGGTCTGTACTCTGGCTACCCCAGGAATTTGGCTCGAACCCTCCCTTGGCACAACTGGTCTACACAGGGATTGTGGAACCCACTGGTGATTGGGAAACACAATAATATTACACAACAATAAAATTGTAAGTAAAGTTGTTACCTTGTAATGGCCACTTGTCCAACAGGGCAACAGATAAACTCCACACAGAATGTTTCTTAACCAAGGGTAAATTTTACTTGGTAAGAAAAGTAACAAAGTTAGTCAGAAATACAGTTGACTCTTACAGGGCCCTGCAGAGTCAATGGTATAGCAGAAAATCTTACTAAGAACAATCAAGACACAAAATCACAGTTCTAGTGTACACTTCCTATATATTTAAGCTGTATGCTCGCGAGCTCCCTCTAATGGGCAATACCGTACACGTGTCCCAATACTATTTGCTCTTGACAGGCCTGACTAAGATCAGTATAAAGTTCCTTCCAGTAGTAAGAGTCTTTGCTAGCATTTGTTGGTGCACATCAGATATTTGTAATCCATAGGGTTATGAAAAAGGCAGAAAACTGAACATCCACAATGTTTATGAATATGTAGAACTCACTGACTGTGCAAACGCCAATCCTTAAAACACGCAGCACTGTAAGATGCACTATGTCCTTGCGTGTGGCGCACTACTCTAATAATGGCAGGTCTTTAAAAAGTCACAGTCCTACGCAACAGTTAGTCAATTCTGGGCAGGTGCCCCTTCAACAAAGCATGCCTCGTCCCTCTGGTACGTTCCGCTGTCGGTGTTCCGGCCCACGGTCTCTCCGCAACTTGCAGTCTCCGGTCCCTCACATAGCCTCACAAGGTGTCAGTAGATGGGCGACAGGTCTCTGTGGAGCGAGAGTTGGTCACACAGAAAAGGATCCCTCCTTGGGCTGAGTGATCCTACTTGACAACTGTAGGCCCAGGCTTTAGGCCTACACACTCTGGCAGCAGGCCTCAACGCAGGCTTCCTGCTTGATAGAAAGCGAAGTCCAGAGAGAGCGAGTGTAGCTTCTCCCTTCCTTTAAGTAATTTCCCCCAGAAGGCTGTGCGAAGATGCAATGCACTCTTGTAGCACAGCTGCACTGTGGGTTCCATAGTCTATTTGTTACCCATGGCAATGGAGTCTCTTTCTCTCTGTACTATAAGTTCCTTAATGCACTGTTCCACACAGTTAAACAAAACAGTTGCTGCAATGTCATAAAAGAGACTCTGGAGGGAGCTGGATTCATTCTCAATATAAAAACAGTCTTATAACCACACTGCAAAGTGGCACCCCGCTACATTTGTTTAAAGCTTATGTTTAACAGGGGCATCAATGCTTAATATGACAGAAGGGACACTGAGACTCTGGACAAAATTTTTTAAAAATATGCTTTGATCATACAAAAATCACATGAATAATTTCTAAACGCAATTGTCTTTGGCCGTTTTGAAACATTTTAAATAGAGAGGGGAAGGGTAAAAATCCCTGCAGGTTTTACCTTCTATCTAGGGCTGCATTAGACAGATTTGACCTCACGTCCTGTTCCGGAAATAATGCTTTACCAGACAGGAATTAAAGAGAATCTGCATCAAGGAAACTAACTGGGATTCTTGCATTCTTCTATTTAACCACTTCAGTGCTGGCTTGTTACACACCATTCCTAATTAGAGCATTTTCAAGTTTCCAGTGCTGACATAGTTTCCTGGACAATTATTCTGTCATGCAACAGTACCCAAATCAATTTTATGTAACATGTTTGAGAAAGACAGAGCTTTTGTTTGGTGGTATTAAACAATATTTCACAATATAAAGGTGCTGCTATATAAAGGACTATACCTTTATAGCTCACATGTGTGATGCAAAAACCATTTACATATGCGTGCGCGAACACCAGAGGCAGGCTTGGCAGCGGACAGTGGACCACCAGAGGCAGGCTCGGCAGCAGTCAGCGAACCACCAGAGGCAGGCTTGGCAGCAGAGAGCAAACCATAAGAGGCAGGCCTGGCAGCAGACAGCGGACCACCAGAGGCAGGCTTGGCAGCAGAGAGCAAACAACCAGAGGCAGGCTTGGCAGCAGACAATGGACCACCGGAGGCAGACATGGCAGCAGACAGTGGACCACCAGAGGCAGGCTTGTCAGCAGACAGCGACAGACAAACCTTAACAAAAGTCTGTATTTAAATAAATGAAAATCTGCCCTGACCAACCAAGGTATGCCCGGCCTGTATATGCTAAAACTATTTTCACTAACGCAATCCTGCAAAATCTGACTGCCAATTTTACAAGATTACCAACCTCCCCTAGATGCATCTTAACATTAAAAGACAGTAAATACTAAACGCAATGTCTCCCAGTTCCCAAGTGAAGCTGATCTGGTCATTAGTGGGCTTCAGTGCTATATCAAGAATTAGCAACAGAGATGGTCAGAGTGGCTACACTTAGGAAACTGTGACCAGACTATATATGCGTTATATGAGATTTTTTCTGCAGTGAAATACAATTAATTTAGACACTAGCACACAGCAAACATAAACATACAAGTGAAGAAAAAAAAAAAACAGTAAAGCCCTGTACACACGATCGGATTTCCTATGGTTTTTTAACGGATGGATTTTTCCATCGGAAGACCGATGAAGCTGACTTTCATCAGTCTTGCCTACACACCATCAGTCAAAAAACCGACCGTTCCAAACGCGGTGACGTAAAACACTCCGATGAGCCGAGAAAAATGAAGTTCAATGCTTCTGAGCATGCGTCGACTTGATTCTGAGCATGCGTGGGTTTTTTATCCGATGGAGTTCCCCACAGACGATAATAATTTGCTATCGGTTTTTTAACCATCGGATAAATTTAAAACATGTTCTATTTTTAAACACTGATGGAAAAAAGACCGATGTGGCCCATACACGATCGGTTTGTCTGATGAAAAAAGTCCATCGGACTGTTTTCATCGGTAAAACCTATCGTGTGTACACGGCTTAACATAATACCTGACTAATAAACCTAACATACAGAAGCCTAAGCTAACAAATAAAAATGGGGAACACAGAAAAGCAGATAAAACTGGAAGTGCAGGCAGCAGATGGAAAGGGGGAACCAAGACTGGAATCAGAAACAAGGGAGAGCAGGTATAGGGTAGAACAATACAGGGTGCAGCAAACAGCACTAGTTAAAAAATGATTTGTTTATATTTTTACAGTGCCATTTATATTATTATATTTTCTAAGTTTTCTTTGTAGTGCCACCCTGAAGGAGCCGCTTGAGTATATTAGGTTCTTTGTTCTGCCTTTCAACCCCAAGAACAGTCTCAGACCCTCCGGCACACCTAGTAAACAATGTTACTGCAGTGCAGACACAATAGTAGATTGATACAAACAGTAGTAAGCTGGAAAATATTTTTACTAAGGGGCTTATGTCATAAAGCAGCAGTAATAATATAGCAGAGTAGAAAAAAATAGAAAGCTCTGATATAAAACAGTATATCTCAGACACATGCAAGTTATAAATAGTAGGGATTGTAAAGGAACATAGCATGACAACCTCCATTTTCAGTTCAGGACGCCATGTCATTGATTAAAGAAAAGGTTTTAAAAAAGTCACACACAAGTTTCTGTTGGTTCTTATTTTCTGTAGACACCTTTCACCTAGTTATTCATGTGTAGCGGGTGTTTGAATTTAGGGGAGGCATCTGGGTGGTAGTGTAACCCAGATGCACTGATTGTTAGGGAATCTGAGACCCTTTTTGTGGTTCTTGGAGGACTCTGGTGGTGTGAGGTTCCCTGCGGCCTGCAGGTGGCGCTGTCATCCTGGGCCGGAGCTAAACACTCACCACAAGACTGCGTCCCTTTTTGTCCTTTCCTGGCGCTGGTACGGTGGGGCGGGGAACCTGCTGTGACGCAAAGGGAGAGGAGATAAAAGGGGCGGACGCCCTGACCTTTTCCGGGTTCAGAGTCGGAGGACGCAGCCGCGCCCAGGCACCTTCAGCCTGGGTGCTGGTGTTCCGGAGTTCCGGGCCCAGGTGCCCTTGACCTGGCCGGAGCGGGAGATGGAGTCCATCCCAGGCACCTTTAGCCTGGGGTGAGGTACTAATGCGGAAGCCTGGGACTCAGTACCTTCGACTGGGTTCCGCGAGGGTGGAGGAATCCGAGGAGGCCCTAACGCCTTGGGTGCCCGTGTCTGAGATTGAGGAGGCCGGTGAGCGGAACTTCTCTGGAAAGTCTGGCGCAGCATTTGCCGGTGACGGAGAGGCCTCCGGTAACTCTCTTGGACTCTCTTGCTTGATTTCAAAATCTCTTGGACGGATGTTTTCCCTCTGACAGGGGCTGTGATAGCGAAGATAATTCATGCTCTTAGTCTATATAGTCGGTGGCAGTGACTATCCATCATAACCATTGGTTACCACAGTGGTTAGCTCTACTGCAAGAATTGTGCCTTGACCTGCTCCCCACAAATACTGAAGTGTTCTATGGGTCTCAACCTGTCTGTGCTGTATGACTGTTTATTGCTGGAAGAGAATAAATACGAGTTGGACCTTTTCAGGGTGTGGAACTCTGGTTACTAGGAGCAAAGGGAGTCATTTCGAAGAAAGGATTTGACTCTGGGACACACACACAAAACCCGATAGTTCTGGCTTTCACCTCCAGTCCCTCTGGAGGACATGGGCCGTGGTGTATCGCATCCCTCCCCCCCAGGACTAAACCCCTAGACAAGACTAACAAGCCGAGAATGAGAAGGGGTGAGAGGGGTGAGGTCGCTACACATGTATGTATAGATTTTGCCTTGGCTTATGTTTGTTTTAGATAAGCTAAGCGTTCTCAAACACCTGTGTCAATATACGGTATATACAAAACTGTCCTTATGGTAAAATGATGTAAGAATTTGTCTTATATTACATTAGCTAAATTTGAAACTGAACTTGTAACATTTACTAGCTAATAGGAAATTATTAACCTGAATTTGTTTCTTTACTGTAACACGTATGAGCTTGGTGAACTCCTCCCATCCCAAACTTTGTCCCCTAGACCTGCATAAATATCCATGTATGAAGCTGATTAAACAGATATCTTTTTGAGCGCAAAGGAAAACTTGTCTTGTGTCATTAATTGATATCTCTGGGCCTGGGGGCCACTGAAGCCTTTTTCTTGCATTATCTGAACCTGCCTGGGTGGTCTTAACAACTGAATTCTCAACAGAAACTGGGTGCTCGATCCCGGAGAAGCAATCACCTGTGGTAAGAATTTTTTTGTTTTTATTGACAAAATATTTTGTTACCTCAGCTCTGGTTAAAGCTTTTAGTCCCATAAATTAGTAGGGGATAAGAACCACGCCAGGAGGTTAATATTGGGTTTTAGGTAAACCCACAAAAGGGTTTTAGGTAAACCCACAAAGATAAGCAGTACTGCATATAGATACATTCCTTTTGGCAAGGAATATGATATAGATACATTCCTTTTGGGAAGGAATATGAAGTGGTTAATGAGAAAATAGACTCCGGTGACCCCAAAACCTTTGCTTTTTCTTTCTGTCGCATAGAAGTTTTAAGATAATAGAAGTATTAAGAATAATTTGTTGTGTGGATCAGAAGACTGCATGGTAAAACAGTCGTCTCCCACTGTCAATATGGGTCAGAAACAAGGTAAAGAAGATCCTCTTCCCAACCTAGGAGAAACGTGTAAAGATTTTGTAGCCAGAATTTGTGGTACTGATTATAAATTTATAGTCCCATGGGTTTCAAATTTAGCGAGATGGACAGCAGCCATACACAGTGTAGATCCCTTTCCTCGGGATGGTAGTAATGATGAATTTCACATGGATGTGGAAAAGGGAGGAGAGAATTGGTTAAAATAAGCCCCATATTGATTTCAGAGGGAAAATAAGAAGCAGAAAAAGCCCACCAAATGTTTAAGTAAGGAAGATTATGACCAGAAACATAGAGAAGAAACCGATAAAAAGAGAGTTGTCCCTGACCCAACAGCCCCACCCCTGCCAATAGTCAGTCATCCTCCACCCTCATATGTACATCCAAGTTTAAACAAAGGAAGATATTGATCTTCTGGCTGGACATCATGCAATCAGACAATGGCAGGTCCCTCCCGCTTCACAACAAGATAGACAGCGCCTACAGAGGCAAGGACAGGAAGCCCGAATCGAGTCAGCTGGACCAGAAGAAGATCAGGGAGCTATAGGAGGGGTAGTTTCACCACCTGGCCAAGAGCAGGAGGAAGAACAGGAAAACGCTGAAAGGGGTAAAACACTTAGTCCCCCTAAAACAAAGAGTGGAACTGTATATAGTAACACTAACCTTCAAGCGCCTTTCATGACCATTGGAAATTAAATATTGAAAAATAGTAATAGACATTTAGGACATTGACAGGATAGTGAAACATTGCCCCAAACCCAGGAGGTACTTTAACTTACTTAAAAAAAGGCATGTAAGGGTAGAAATTACACACAGGAAGACATGCGCCTTATCATTGATGGCATTATAGGACTGTTCCAAGTATAAACACTATTGACACTGGAAATGTGGGAGCATATGGGTTAAACACAGTAGCAGGTAGTAACACCATGTGGATGGAATTAGAGGCTGAAATTATGAAAGTATTTACAAATAAAAGTTCCCTTCCTACTGCCATAGCATGGAAACAAAAGTCAGAAGAATCTGTAGTTGAGTTCTGGAAAAGGTTTCATGAAAATTGGACAACAGAAGCTGGATTAGCTACAACTACTGATGTGGGAGCTTTGTTTATTTAAACTTATATGAATAATCTAAAACCCCAGTTCGCCTTGATGGTCAAACAGATAATATCTAAATGGACCACAAAGACGATTGACCAATTTCAGGAAACTTTAATACAGAAAGAATCAGCAGGGTGCTTTGATGTAATAAGAGATAAAGCAGTAAGTACCCATTATCAGGGTGGAGTGCAAACCCAGCCTCCCCAAAATAATGGTGGACAATGGGGCAGTGGAAACAGAGGCAGAGGAAGAGGAAAAATAAGAGGGAGAGGGCGGGATTTTTCCAGACCACCCCAGCAGTCCCACACATGTTGCTTTAACTGTGGACTGGAGGGGCACTGGAGAAATCAATGTCCCTATGAATGTAATAACCCAAATACTCAAGATCAAGATCAAATGCATACACAGGGACCCCAATCTAGCCAACAGAATCAAGTTGCCCCTATACAGTGGAATCAACAACAACTGAAATGAAGCTGCCCAGAAGGTAGTATCCCAGCATTTCCCTTGATCTCACACTCTTACAATGAGCAACAAATTGTGACCCTATATGTTAAATATAGGCCTGTTCCGTTTCTAACTGATACAGGGGCAACTCGGAGCACCCTCAGTGAGGACTACTACAGAGGTGAGACCAAAATTGCTGAACCTTCTATGGGAATCGATGGGATACTTACCAAAACATACAAAACAACGCCTTTACCAGTAAGTGATGTTGAAAGGGGAGGTGCAACACTCTTGCATCATTGTTTCAGGATTATACCAAACTGTCCTGTGAATCTCTTGGGTACAGATTTGATGGGAAGATTGGTTATAACACTGAAAATGACCACTGAAGGAGGGGTCTCCGTACTCTCCAAGCTAATACCAATATATTACACTGAGGATAGTGATCTCCCTCCACCAGATGATCCGGTATGGTCTAAAAGCTCCTTGGATGTAGGTCTTATTTCTTGTACCCCATACAAGGCAGCTTTAAAATCATGGGCACAGCCGGTTTATCACAAACAATACCCCATTTCAAAAGAAAAAGAGGAAGGAGTTGCCCCAATGGTAGAAAGGTTCCTGCAGCAAGGAATTCTTAAAGAGACACTGTCACCCTACAACACCCCCATCAACCCAGTAAAAAAAACGGACGGCTCTTACAGGTTTGTACAAGACCTCAGAGCTATAAACAACCTGGTGGTGCCCATTGCACCCATAGTGCCTGACGTGCCATCACTCCTAACCTCCATACCATCCGATGCAGTGTATTTTTCGGTCATTGACCTTTGTAATGCATTCTTTAGCGTTTCTGTTGACGAAGAGACACAGCCTATCTTTGCATTTAATTAAAAAAAATCACCAAATGACCTGGTGTAGAATGCCCCAGGGTTATGTAGACTCCCCTGTAGTATACACAGTGGCCCTCCAAGAAACCCTGCGGTCTTAGACACCTCGCCATGGTTCCGTCCTACTACAATATGTTGATGATTTGTTGTTGTGTAGTCTGAGCCAGAAAGCATGTAAAGAAGATGGTTCAGATCTGCTACATTGGTTGGCAGATAATGGTCATAAAGTTTCCAAAAAGAAACTTCAATGGTGTCAGGAAACTGTTGAATACCTTGGTTTTGTATTCCCCAAAGGAGAAAGGAAAATCAGTCACAAGAGGGCTGCGGCTCTCATGGGTCTAGCCCCCTCACAGACCAAAAAGGATATGCTGTCCTTTCTTGGCATGATTGGTTACCTGACTGTTCCTACTATGATAATCTTATGAGACAAACCACAGGTACTGACATACCAGATTGTATAAAATGCAATGATGAAATTTACAATGCTTTTGTATACCTCAAAACATCTATGATAACAGCTCCTGGTCTTGGCCTCTTGAGTATAGCAAAGAGTTTTACCTATTTGCTAGGGACAACTGTAAAACCATGACGGGAGTCCTAGCGCAAAAACATGGGAGGCAAACTGTGCCCTATCGTTTTTTCCAAGGGTTTTGCCTATGCCAGTGCAGGGCATGCTGGTGTGTCTCAGAGCTCTGGTATCCTGTGTGATGGTTGTGGAAATGGCTACATCGTTCACTCTAGGACATGCCACCACACTACACTGTAGAAAATAAGGTTAATGTATCAACACACATAGTGGTGCTGTGGATACAAAAGATAAATGTGTGCCACGTCCTATGAGATAATGAAAAAATAAAATTGAAGGGGCTTTGGACTTTGTAGTCACAGATTGACAATAATATTTAGAAAAATATATCAAATTTATTAGAGTACAAAATACATCATTACGTTAAAACAAAAAAGACCTCTAAAAACAACACACAAATATGTACATGGACATTTAGATTGCAAACACTGAGGGATAGCCAATACGATAACAGAACCTAAGGGAGGAAGTTCCTCTCCATAAACGTGTGATCCTGTAAATGCTAGTACATTTGTGGACTCTATTCTCATGTCACACGTGCTCGCACTTCCGTCCTATACTCGTGACACCTTAGATCTGCTTAGATCTGGCTTAGATCTGCTGAAACAGATCGAAGATATGGTCGTCCCTCCTGATGCCCTGCTCGTGACCTTGGATGTCGAGGCCCTATACTCGAGCATCCCTCACGAGCAGGGAATCCGGATGGCGCAAACCTTTCTCCATGAACAGGATCACTACCATTGGGATATTTGTGAATTTGTTGTGCTGCTACTACGGTTTATTCTGACCAGGAATTTCTTTACCTTTAAAGAGTCCCACTTCCTCCAGGTACAGGGTGTGGCCATGTGCACCTGTTGTGCCCCGGCTTACGCAAACCTGTACCTGGGGGGGTGGGAACGTGACCTTTTTTCAGATGAGTTGTTGTTGATCTACACTAGCCATGCTGGCTAAGGTATATCGACGATATATTCATAATTTGGACGGGCACTCGTGCCCTACTCCAGACATTTATTGAGATTCTTAATAACAACTGCTACAATCTTAAATTCACCTTTTCATGCGATGATCATCGAATTACCTTCCTGGATTTAACTATCTCTAAAGACATCAATGGATGTCTCGCATCCACGTTGTATAGGAAAGAAACAGCTGGCAATACAATTTTGCATGCGGCCAGTGCTCACCCAGAGATCCTCATCCGGAGCATACCTTATGCACAATACTTAAGGTTGCGCCGTAATTGTACACATACAAAGGACTTTGTAGTACAGGCCAATCTATTACGAGACCGCCTTAGAGCACGTGGTTATACCAAATCTCTTTTTACGAAAGGCTTACAATAAAGCCTTGCGTCAGTCGTGTAATTCGTTACTTTATAAGACCAAAACTAACAATGCGAACCAACTAGTCAGGTTTATTACTCGATTTTCAAGTCAACACTTCGAGTTACGCAATATACTAACCAACAATTGGTCACTTTTGAAGGATGATCCCATCCTTTCAAAATATATCAATTGTAAACCTGACATCACATTTAGAAGATCACAATCGTTAAGAGATACATTGACATCTAGCCACTATTCGGCTCAGTTGAACTCTAACGATCTTCCCAATGGTATCACAAAATGTGGCAAATGCGCATTTTGTCCATGGATTAACAATGGGACTAGCTTTGTACTTCCCAATGGCGAAACCTTTATACCTAATTTTCATGCCAATTGCGATACCCAAGGTATAGTGTATCTGATGTCTTGTCAGTGCAAGGCATTCTATGCGGGTAAAAGTATTCAACAATTTCGTTCCCGCATCAAAGATCATGTCTACTATTCAGCAGGAGGAAAAATGGTAACCTCTGTAAGCAGACACTTAGATCTCTATCATAAATTTGACACCTCTCTGATATCGTTTATTGCCCATGCAGTGATCCCTCGGGATCCACGAGGAGGCAATTGGGATAAACAGATACTCTGCAGAGAAACCCTCTGGATAGAGCGTCTGAATGCAGTATGCGCCCCTGGCATCAATAAAGCTCATTCCTACAAATCCTTCTTATAATTTTCTATACACTTCCATTACTTAACCCCTCCCCTCCATCTTCCCCTTCCCCCCCTCCCCCTCCCTTTCTCCCTTTCCCATCTGTTCCCTATGGATTGGTAACTGTCAATTACCCTCTTGCATCTATGATTCTGGCTTTCCCCCATATGACCCACCTTTTGTCCTCATTTAGTCTATTCTAAACATTGGGTTGTATTAAATGATTTCCTATTGTATTTTCTGTAGCGCGACTAATGATTTCTATCCTGCTACAGATTTATATTTATATTTGTAACTTTGTGTCTGTATGTGCACTGTACCCTCTATGGATGTAATTGCACACATGGCCACAAACTTTGAGGATTGTTTTTTCGCGATACCGTATATACTCGAGTATAAGCCGACTCGAGTATAAGCCGAGGTACCTAATGTTGCCCAAAAAAACTGGGATACCTTACTGACTTGAGTATAAGCCGATGCCCCACTGTTCCCTATTTTACATTGTAAATATTACCTGTAAAGAAGTTGCGGCTGCGGCGTCCATCGTTCAAATTCCGCGGCGTCCATCGTTCAAATTCCGCGGTCTCTTCCTGTTCCTTCCTTGATAGGCGAGTCTCAGCAGACACTCTCCGCCTATCACGATCATTCTTTCATCCTTAGTTTTCCCAGCAGACACTGTTGGGTGTTCCGCCAATCACAGACGTCTGCTGGAAAACTGAGGATGAGAGAACGTTCGTGATAGGCGGAGAGTGTCTGCTGAGACTCGCCTATCAAGGAAGGAACAGGAAGAGACCGCGGAATTTGAACGATGGACGCCGCGGAATTTGAACGATGGACGCCGCAGCCGCAACTTCTTTACAGGTAATATTTACAATGTAAAAATTTCTATGACTCGAGTATAAGCCGAGGGGGGGGACTTTCAGCCCGTATAAAAAAGGGCTGAAAATCTCGGCTTATACTCGAGTATATACGGTATATATATTTTCCATTATATGTTTATTTCTTTGGTTTGTGCTGTTTTGGTCCAATTGTGACAGCCGGTGTCTTGGGACAATTTGAGACGTGGTACTTGGGCTCCGCTTAGACATATTCATGTGGCCGCTCAGCATCACTGTTTTATCCCGCTTCCCTTCCCCTTTCCATCTACCAGGGATCGGTGGCGCATCCGTCCAGCTCAGTGGGAGCATCTTCCCCAGCTCCCCTTCTGAGCTGGATGGTTACACTGCGCATGCGTTGCGTCCGCTGATCGTGGATTGTTCGGCCGACGCAGATAACGTCATTCCGGCAGCGCCGGCTCGATTGACGGACGCGATGGGTCGTGGTTACTTAAGCACGCGTTCTCCAGCGTGCCTCACAGTCAACCCACCGCCTGGATCTCCTGGTCGATCTGTCTTGTTAGCCGTGCCTGATCTATAGGTAGGTGCCTGTTTTCAGGCTCTCCTTCAAACTTTTCTTTTCTTTGGCTTTTGTGGTAGTTAATCTCCCTTATCTCCAACACCTTCTTACCTCAGCAAGTACGTGCAGTACAGCTTTTATCTTAGCTGTATACATGGCATACCTCCCATAGATATTGGCCAGGCTCTGATATCTTCCTCTTTCCTGTTTTACGTTTCTGTTATCCATTATAGTATCATATTTTGATATATAATTCTGACAAAATGTATCTGTTTTCTATACTAGAGAGTCGACTTCCTCTCTTGGTTAATTCTGTCACCCTGCTTCAATCTTTTTTCTAAATGATCACTACTTCATTATCAACATGTTCCATTGAATTACTATATTGGATATACCTTTGAGGCTACCCTGAAATATCTGTGGACTTTTTGCAAGTCCAACAATTTTTGTTTCGGGTAAGTGCCCGATCAATATTGTACATATACATAATTTTGTTTTTGTTTTTATTTATTTTGCTTTCAGTCTGTAACCATCAGTTAAACTTCACTACCTACCATCGGCTCGGCTTACCTCAGTTTCCTCTTGGAGATCTACCTGCCTTCCCCCAACCCCCCCCCACCCCTTCTGCCGACCCCTCCCTCGCCCTTCCCCTCCTCCCCCCCTTCTTTCAGGGGTTGTTTGGGGGTTGACATTTATCTACTTAATAAAATCTCTTCAAGTTCAAAGACCTTTCTATCGTGGGTATATATTTATATTTATTATACATGATCACTTAGTATGTGATTCCACTATCTGGTCAAAATTAAAATATATCTATCTATTTTCCGGCTGGCTTTAATATATAGTATAATCCTATAATTTTCATAATTTAATATGTTTTAATTGTTTACCACGCCCCCATGGATTGTTTGTCTTGTATGGAGCCTTTTTGATCCATGTCTCTCTGTTGTTCTCTATGACGCCGACCCTCTTTTTGGATCATTACTATTTCATATTAAATTGTTTATTTTTCTTTGATAACTCTATTACTTATGGTATTATCAGTATGCAGTATTTCTAATTCTTTGTATTTTCCTCTACTAGTCATTTATGTTCTGCTTTTTGAAGAAGCGTGCTCTCACGTGAAACATGTTAAAGCTTCGGATTTTATTTTCTGCAACAGCAACATCCTTCACTGTCGGTATCTAGCCACCCTTCAGGATCACACGTTTATGGAGAGGAACTTCCTCCCTTAGGTTCTGTTATTGTATTGGCTATCCCTCAGTGTTTGCAATCTAAATGTCCATGTACATATTTGTGTGTTGTTTTTAGAGGTCTTTTTTATTTTGACTTAATGATGTATTTTGTACTCTAATAAATTTGATATATTTTTCTAAATATTATTGTCAATCTGTGCCTACAAAGTCCAAAGCCCCCCCCCCCCCCCAATTTTCTTTTTACACTACACTGTAGGGCACATACAGGGCAACAGGATGACATAGCCAAAGGCAATGCCTTAGGTCTAGCTGACAAAGCAGCAAGAGAGGCAGCATCCACACAGCCAGCAGACATCCAAATGCCATTGCTCTCACCTGAAATCCCACTCCTAGATCAAATATTGCATGATCTCCAAACATATGCTACAGACAAAGACATCCAACAATGGAACTCAATAGGTGTGCAGACAAGCCCAGAAACTGGCCTTGTCTGCCAAGAGGGGAGACCATGTATCCCTGTAGCCAGCGCACCCATTTTTATTTCACAATACCATGGGATAGGTCACAGAGGGTGGAAAGCCACATGTGAACTTTTGGATAAGGATTTTTACATTCCAGGTCTTCCCTCTCTCGTTAAGGCATATGTTTCCAGATGCACCACATGCATTCGGAATAATCCCAGGAACCCTCACAAGGCAAAACATGAACATCTGATATATCCATCTACACCATTCACTCATTTACAAATTGATTTTACACACATGCCCAAACTAGGTAAAAGACGGGAATATTTGCTAGTAATAGTGGACATATTCTCAAGATGGATAGAAGTGTTTGTAACAACAAAGGAAGATGCACAAACAGTAGTAAGAATTCTCACACAGGAAATCATTCCCAGGTGGGGTTGCCCACTTCAGATCAACTCAGACAATGATCCTGCATTTGTGGCCAAAGTTTGTCAAGACCTGGTAAAAACACTGAAAATAGAATAGAAGTTTCATATTCCTTACCACCCCCAGAGTTCAGGTATAGTGGAAAGGATGAACAGAACCATTAAAGATAAGATCAGGAAAGCCACTGGAGGTACGTATGCAAATTGGAAGAAGGTCCTACCAGCTGTACTAGCCGAGGTAAGAATGACACCCTCTAAAAAGACAGGATACTCTCCTTTTGAAGTATTCCCCACCCCATGGGCCAGACAGCCACTTATGTTAGAAAGAGGGGACCTAGATCTTATTCAGGAAGAATATGTAAGAAAACTTATTGAAACTTTAGATCAAGTTGAAAGGAATGTTGCTCGCACCTCTCCTCTTTTTTCACAGGAACCTACTCATTCCTTCCAAGTGGGAGATGTCTTAGTGGTCCAGCAACTGAAGCGTACCAAGAAGGAAGAGTACCCACATGGACCCCCGACTACAGTGATCGCAGTAACCCGAACAGCTATTCTGGTAGAGGGACAACAGGCTTGGATCCATGCCAGTCGTGTGAAGAAGGTGAACCAAACACCTAAGAAGCAATCCAAGGATAAAGGAGGTGAAGAAGGTGTAACGGGAGGGCCCGTGGAACCCAGAAGTTCTTAGAAAGTATGAGCCAGAAAATAATGGACATTGAGAATATGTCTTGGATTGCTTTGAAATGGGTCTGTAATATTAATCCTTGGTATTTCCCAGGATATCTGTAAAGGACTATTTACTTGTTGTTTGATTCTGAACTCAACAGGTTAATTGAGAGATGCTGATGTGTTCAACTTTAACCACCTTGCTGCCTGTGTAATGTAGATTAAATCCAGACTAGCTTCCAAAGACCTTTTCATTGATGTTTGTGGTGATGTGGATTGGAGCTGGTAGACCGTCTGGCTGCCTATTATGGGATGTTTGAGTGTCTTGCTGTGAGGAAAGGGGGGGGGGGGATCACTCCAGCAACCCCTCCTGCTAAGACTGTTTACTGAAGGAGAAGTTTGAACACACCTGACCTGTATAACCACATTGTCATTGGACAGTTTAACCTGCCCTGTTCCCCAAGGATGGGAGGGAAGTGTTTTGAAGGGAAGTGTGTTACCATGTGCTTGTAATAAAGATTCATTCCCTGTTTTTGGAACTTCAACGCAGAGCGTTGTCTCATTTGTGTGGGGAGAAATATTTGTATGGGGTCTTATTCGGCTGGTTGGAGTGTCTGGTAGCTGGCGCGTGTTCGAGAATGGAATATCCTAAACGACGTTAACCCCTGTCGTTACATTGGTGGCAAGCAGCGGATTGATTCCCACAGCCGGAAGGACAGCTACAAGAGGACACAGGCCAATGGAAGCACAGTATGAACGACTAAAGCACTCTACCCTCAAGGACTTACTGGAGAACCGGGGAAGACCGGCCAACAACCGTAAGAAGAGGGACATTATCAGAGAACTAGTCGAAATGGATGGAACCGAAAGGCCCAGCGTAACAGACAGGACACCCGAAGAGGCAAGTTTTGATCGGGCTGTTAACATAAGACTGGCACATTATGGTCGTAACCCTACAGCGGAGATCATAGACCGAGTTATAGCAGCTGTGGACGTAAATTTGATACAGCAAAGAGGTGCTGCAGCAGCAGAAGTCAGAGCAGCACCGACTGAAAGGAGAAAGATACATTTTACTGCTTTTAAAAATTTCATTGAAACAGAAAGGGGGATTGATGGGTACCTTGCTGATTTTGAACGGCAATGTGCCCTACACCGGGTGCCCACAGAGGAATGGGTTACCATTTTGTCTGGGAAACTGTCCGGCCGGGCCAGTGAAGCGTTCAGGGCCATCCCAGACGAGGATATTATGAACTATGGACTGGTAAAAGAAGCACTTTTGGCCAGGTATGCCATCACACCGGAGGCATACCGGAGGCGGTTCCGAGAGACGAGCAAGCAGACTGGAGACTCGTATACCGAGTGGGCATGCGGCCTACACCGCACTGCATCCCACTGGGTCGCTGGATGCCAAGCAGAATCCGGGGAAGAGGTGCTGCAGGTGTTCCTGCTGGAGCACTTATTTGACAAACTGTCCCTGGAAGTCAGAGAGTGGGTCCAGGACCGAAAACCTTTCACCTTGCCTGAAGCAGCTCGCTTGGTGGACGAATACACAGACGCCCGCAAACTGGATAACCCTGTGGTCAAGACAACAGCTCTGGTGGATTATCGATCAGTGGCACCCCCTCTGGCTATCGCCTACCAACCCCAGTCATGCCACCCTACAGCACCACCTCCAGCGGCCACTTATTCTCAGCAGCCCAGGTCCAACTCCCAGGGCTACTCACAACCCATCAGGTGTTTTGGGTGTTAACAGCTAGGGCACAAAAAGCCAGACTGTCCGTTGAATCCAGCCAGGCAGTACCAGTCATGGAGACAGCCAGCAAGGGGGAACCCCCACACATCCATGCCTGCGGCCCACTGCGTTGAGGAGGAAGAACATTGGGGCATCCTGCACGAGGCTGATCCAATACAAGCAGTGTGTTGGCAATGTTTATACCTCACTTGAAGTGTTAATGATACATAAAAATGATTGATTAAACCTTTGGTCTATATAAAATTAAGCAAACGATAGCGGCACGAAAAAGGAAAAAAGTAGTTTATTATACAGGAAAGAAGAAACTTGTATTAATCCAGAACTTGTGACTATAACATAAATTATATCACCTTTGAAACAAAGAGGTTACTCATACAACACAATAATATTACATCAGAATATGGCTATTACACAATAATATTACATAAGAATATGGCTATAAGGGAGACAACCGTGTATCAGCACAAGTTAAAGGAAGATTAGAGTTACAGGAGAGATTAATGAAATTAAAGAGATATATTTACAGAGTACTTCACCATGCCCCTCAGGTCAGGACATCCTTCGCAAGGCCCTCATCATGGCTCTGGCTGACTAATTTATACCCCTTCCATGCCAGAATCCAAAATCCGGTGGTCTCATTGGTTCAAAGCTGACCACCTGATTGGTTGAAATCTCAAGTCTCTTTACCTAGACTGCCCCCTCTAAAGCTGAAATACTGGTTGCTTTATCAGCTTAGTCTAACCAGTTCCCACATTAGCATGCTAAGGGCCCCCTGTGGTGACCGGCCCCCCCAAGACAAAGGACACTTAAGTATCACCTGAAACCTCATCCATGTTCCCACCCAACAGGAGATGATACGTCCTTTGTTTACAGTATGGGGGGGAGCTCTCTCTCAAAGAAGATATAAACAGATTTTACCCGTCCCCCTATATATATATATATATATATATATATATATATATACATACATACACATACAGCGTCCTGTTCCCAATGATTGGACACTATTAAACCAGCAGCTCCTACAAGGGTAGTGTTTCATAAATACATATATACATGTGTCCGTTGGGGGGCATGGCGGTTTATTTAGAGTACCGGATATGAAAAAGAATTAGAATCAAAATATCCACCACAGTACCCCCTCAAGTTCATTATTGAACTTATGACCTCCTTCAATGATCTTGTATCCACCCACAACGGCCCAGAAGCCCCCCGACCCTTTCCCCACCACCACTGCGGCCTTTTCCTTTCTTGAACCCGCCGTAACCCATCAAGGTAGACTTGAGACAGTCCTGGTGCCTTTGAGACTTCACATCCGACCCATGAGAGTCTGTACTGCAATGCTTCATCGCCCCTCTGCATTGGAAGAGCGAAATGCAAACATTACTGGCAGGATCCTTGCATATTTAGTCCTGTAGCTTGGAAATATGGTGTTATGATTGTCACGATTGGATCGGACCGCGAGACAGCACTTTTCAGCATGGTGAAGGAAAGTTTCAGAAGAGTCTTATTCGTGGCACGTTTTTCTTAAGAGATGCGTTGCTTCTTCAGGTGGTGGATGGGCGGGCCTCCGGACAGTCGTGCATGAATACAAAAAAACAAGAACAAGAGGGAGAATGTCAGACAGGAATATCTATGAGGGGTGCAATGTGGACGAGTCAGGTGGGATCCCCACAGGGTACCGAGACCGCGCCACGGCCAGTATCATCCATTGCCCTTGATGGTAGGGATAGTCAACACTGTCTGCTATTGTCAGGTCCCTGGGTTCACCACACCTGTTCACGGGGCTCAGGTTAAAGCAGTGGGCAGACTAGGGGAGGTACAACTACATTAAGACATGCTAACTGGATACTCTGGCTTCACTGGGTGTACAATATGGTGCTGGTGGGCAGGAATGCTCATGCGTTTTAAACAATGAATGATATGACTGATGTCCTAGTTACATTATCCTGAGAAGGTGGATGATAGAAACCAAAAGACAAAGCTTTGAGAGCCTAATATTAAAGAAGAAAGGACGAGAGGTGAGTAATAAAAGGAAAGGAGAATAGTAAAAAACATAAAAAACAAGAAAAAAAAAACATATAGATAGTTCAATTTAAAAAAAATAAATAAAAAAAAAAAATAATGCATTATCTGTACTTTCAGATCTATGCACTACTCCCCCTTTCAGGTGGGCAAAGTCTAAACATTTTGGAACTTTTCCCACCTGAATGAAATGAAAAAAAAACTGATGGAGAGAGAGAGAAAATTAATAAAAGATTAAAATCAAAAAAATTATACTCCCCCCCCCCTTCTTCCTTTTCTTTTTTTTTTTTTTGAAAAGGGAAAGATAAAAAATAAAACTGAACAATAATTAAGAAACTAAAAATTAAAAATTTAAATGAATTAAAAAATTTATCAAACAAATTTTTTTTTTAAAAAAGGGAAAAAATAAAAAAATTTAAATTTAAAAAAAATTATCAAAAAAAATAAAAATGAAATAAACATTATAAATTTAAAATAAAGAAATGAAAATTTATAAAAAAATGAAAGACCTAGAAATAAAGCTGAAAAACCAAAAAAATTAAAATTAATAAAAAAATGTATCAAACAAAACATTTTTTTAAAAAAGGGAAAAAAATTCAAAATTCAAAATTTTAAAAAAAATTATCAAAAAATTAAAAATGAAATAAACATTAAAAATAAAGAAATAAAAATTGATAAAAAAATGAAAGACCTAGAAATAAAGCTGAAAAATAAAAAATAATAAAAATTACTTTTACCAAAACTTAAAATTAATTTAAAAAAGGAAACGTTAAAAAAATTCTAATGAATAAAGGTTACAATGAAAAAAATAAAAATTCTTAAAATTTTAAATTGGATGTATAAAAACTAAAAAAAAATTGAACATGATCAAAATTTAAAAATACGAGTACCAAAAAAAACGTAAGAACAATATAGTTCTAGGGTTCTCTCTTAAATGCGCAATTCTTTGTACTGGCCTGGATTGGATCAAGCTTCCTCAGAGATTTGTTTCTGAGTCAGTAGCTTTTTCTGTTCCTTGAGAGAAGATACCTCGTTGAGGTGCATATTCTCATAGCTTTGGCGTTCATTCTCCTGATAGCAATGCACATTATTACTTGCATCAGGGAAAGCAATAAGGCTACACAGATTAGGACAACAACAGGGTGGAGCAAAATGTTTAGGAAAGCTGTAGCGTTAGGACTATACCCAAATAAACTTTCCCACCAGGAAATCTTAGCGTCTGCGTCTAAAGCATGGGATACTTGGATCAATTTATTTTGATCATGGGTGAGTCGTATGGTGGCTTGTTTCTCAGCATCTCTTAGTACATTTAATATTTCATCCTGTTGTCCGAAATCTACCAGCCAAGCCTTTAACTCTGCCCCAAATCCCAGAGGAAGTTTCTGTAGGTGTATGGGGGTGTCAGGTTTGATATCAAGCCTCTTCTCTGGGGTAATAGGGGTACGTCCTTGTGTCTCGGCTATATCTATTCCAAGGACCGGGGAAGATGTACAGTAGACTCCCTGAGGTAATGTACCACGTTGAGTACAGTTTAACCCGTAGGCAGAATATAGGGCATCACTGTGCATTTGATACCAGCACCAATACCCTTGCCCCAAGTATTTTACATAAGGTTGGGACAATTCCTCGGCATCCATGAGACATGACCCTTCCCTGTGCCAGCATTGTTGTCTCGTGATCCTATCCTGTTTCCCTTGGCATAACACCACCCCTTCCTTCCTCCAGCACCCATCAGTATCAATCATTTGAGGTTGTCCCGACTCATAAACCATCAGATCATGATGGACTCGGGGGTGTAACACGGTAGAGCCCGATAGGATAGTACCCAAATTGACTGTGGTATAAGCACGATGTTCCGTCCCGGCGACCGGAATCAGGGATGAGACCGTGCAAGTCAGGTTCTGACAGCCATGGAATTGAGTCATCCACCAATCCATATGACTCATAGCAAACTTGGATACTACCCTACCTGCCTGCTTTCTCAAATTTAGTGGAAATTGTCCTGCTGAAAAAGAAGCAATCATTACTCTGAGGTCCTGGGATAGTTCTGATTGTACCTGGGTGCAAGATAAAGCAAGTTGGATGTCTTCTTGTACTTTAGATAATCCCGCTATAAGTCCAGTGAACTTCTGTTTCATTATCTTAGACAATGAGGCAGTAGCATCAATATGAGCATGTTGTAGATTTTCAAGGATATGATTCACATCTAGCTGCACCTTAACCCCTTCCCCAACATGCTGTGCCAACCCTCCTAGCTTGTTTCTGAGTACCTCTAGATCCATTGTGTTTAGGCTACCCAGGGCAACACCCCCTGCTCCTAAGGCAGTCTCTATTAGGTCTCTCTTTGCTCTAATGGGGGAATATTCTGAATATCCAGAATGCATCCATTCCTTTAACATGTATATCTGATTCTTTATAAAGGTTTTACACCGTTGATCCCATTTATCAACTCGGAAATCAGATAAGGTTATTCTCCATGTATATAACATAAATTGTGTTTCTGTTAGTACTGTCCAGTGAGAGGAGAGTAAAGGGATGACTAGATCTGCAGCCTTCACTATAGGGGCTTTACAGGAGTCTGAACTAATTTTTGCTGGCACAAGAACATCCAACTCATTGGGTACTCGTACCACTGTCACACAGATCTTTCCTCGCCCTTTCCAGGGATACCAACGTTTAGGATCCATAACAGGGGTACTGATTCCGGGGAACATGTCATCCCTCTTAAGTTTTGTCATTTGCATAAAGGTCCAACAGCCTTCGTCAAATGCGTTGCAGAATGGCCACACAAATGGGCCATCTAGATGTAAGTCTAGATCCAGATCGTATCCTTGGGGGTCTTGCCAGTCCACAGTCATATGCACGCCTCTCATTTCTTCATTCATTGGCCTTCCATTCATCCACTCATTCACACTAGGCAGATCCACCCCATTGCATAAGACATCCCACTTCCATGGGTTTGGACTGTTAAAAACCAAGGACTGATTTGGGGGCCAGTAAGCTGTGTCGATAAAATAGTGACCCTCTGTCTCGGGGACACAGGTATCCCTCATTACCTGCAACACAAAGGCATGTATGGAAAGTCTTGGTTGTAAATCCAGGACCTCATACTGTTTGTTCTCAGCATCGGTCCTAATTTTTAAGATTACAGTGTTGGTATATTTGGCAGAGAGAGTTACATTTGCTCGTTCATACCACACGGCCTGATGAGCGTTACTACAATTCAACTGCAGTACCACCTTTTTCTTTGACAAGTAGTTTAGCGGATGTGTCCTCCTATCATAGGTGGGATGCTTAGTGATCAGAATCTCAAGGGTTCCCTCAGCGGGGTGGAAACACTTGTCGGCTAGTGACCCTTGAACCAGTTCTGGAAAATCATAATAGTACCTCTTATATTCTCTCTCTTCCCCCTGATTGAAGATGATGTACACAATATACCACCCTTCATAGTTCTCCCCTGTGGGATCTATTGGATATAATTTGCTATTTTTGCATTTTATCCTCCATAGATCTGACCCCTTGGTTAAATTGTTTATGGACATTTCATAGGTCTCGGTATCAAGATCTACAAACATTCTCTTGGTAGATTGGCTGTCATTTGATTTTTCAGGAAAAATTCCGGGGATGAGACATTCCCTATCTTTGGGGTCCCAATTTCCTTCACACAAGGCAATGTTCTCATCTATGTGATAGGTGACATACATTATGGTGTCGGGTCTGCCTTTCACCACCCCTTGTATTCGTACCCACTCAGGAAGATTGGCCATTCCGTATGTAAGACGGCAAAGCCTATCTAGTAGATTCCCTGCATTAATGTCCCCATGGGCTGTGTGAAATCTGTAAGGTTGTGGATCGAGGCCGGTGGTATGTTCTAGGAAGGACCCATCAAAACTCATCCCTGCTATGGCATGAATGAGTATATACCCATGAAAGTACATTGGGTATCGGGGAAGGACTCGTCCGTGTTTGCACTCTGTCTTATGGATCTGTGTGGGACTCCACCCCTCAGGTTTTATTCCCCATTTACTATACTCCTCCGGTGGAGTCCAGGGTACTGGTTCTGGTCCATGGACAAACGGGGTTTTTGCCCCAGGAGTTGTTGGTTCTTGAGCAGAAATGAGAATATACCAGCTGAGTACACTTAAAAAGAGGGGAAACGTGCCCATTCCACCCGCTTCCCTAAACCTCCTTCTGAACTTGTTTGCAATGAGAAGCATGCACCCAGGAGATTTTTCCCTCTACCTTCACTGAGGTGGGGGTGGTCAGCAATACCTGGTAAGGACCCTCAAACCTGGGTTCCAGTCCTCTTCGTTGAAATTTCTTGATCACCACCCAATCTCCAGGCTGTAGGGAGTGAGATTCACCGTCAAAATTTGGGTCTGGAATAGAAGAGAACACTTGGGCATGCAACTTAGTGAGCTGCTGGTGTAATTCCTGCACATACATTTTCAAGGAACAATGCATTAATGTCATCTCTTGTGGGAAAAACAATCCTGTCATTGGGGGTCTCCCAAACAATATCTCAAATGGAGATAGTTTTTCTGGACCTCTAGGAGTATGTCGCATGGATTTCAATACCAGAGGGAGAGCTTGCACCCAGGTAAGGCGCGTATTTTCACAAATTTTTGCTAGTCTATTAGCATCAGGTTTTAGTTTGATCCTAACAGGGGGGCAGCGGATCATAAGCCCCGTGTTCCCCTCTTTTGCCCAAACATCTGGATTGGTACCCTCAAATAAATCACTGGGCAAGCTCTCCGTAAGACTTGCATCCAGTTTTAATTTACACAAGGTAATTATACTATCCCAGGTTTCTACCATTTGGGGTTGGTCAGAATCGGAAGGGATGTTTACCTCCACTCCATCCTCCGTAAAGTGTATTTGTGCTCTCATTTGGGAGAGCAAATCTTTTCCCAGCAAATTGCAAGGAACTGAATTGCTCAAGAGCAGGGAAGCTTCAGTTTGAAAGGGCCCTATTCGAACTTTTGTAGGAGTAGTTTCCAATAGGGGGTATACTATACCCCCTAGCCCAACTTCTCTCACAGTCTTTTGAACAGGAAGATTCACCTCACTGGATTTTAAAATTGTTCGAGCTGCCCCCGTGTCAACCAATAGCCTTAGGGTCTGATTATTTAATTTCATCTGTTCATAAGCACTACCTTGCTCATTTGTCGAGATTACAGGTAACACCGGGAGCTCTCCCCGTCATTGGGGGTCTCTTTCAGATTCCCTCTCTTGTCTTGGTGGCCTACTTTGTCTTGGAGCTGTACAATACCTCCTGATGTGACCAGGCTGGCGGCAGTTGTAACAAACTCGTCTCCCTCTTGGTTTTTGGTCAAGATCTGCTTTGTTCACCTGATCAGTGACAAGGTAGATCCTTTGAGGTTTCTGTGACTCCCAATCTGCTATATTCCTTTCAATAGCAGTTGCAAGTGACAACAAAGAGGAGAGGGGCTTATCTCTCCAGTCTGGATTTGCAGTCATCAATTTTTCCCTAATGTTTCCTCTCAACCCGGTAATGAAGCTATGTATCAATACGGGCGATAGGGCACTGTTAGTAATGTCCCCACCAGCCGATTCCACGGCTTGTTTAAAGTGATTGTAGTATGTCATACAATCTTCCGTTGGACCCTGGATCACTCCTGACACCTTTGTCCAAGACTGGGGAGGATAGACTGTCTTAATCAACTGTGCTAATTGCTTAGTGAGTATATCTCCTTGCTGGCTGGAATCAACATACAGGGTGGAATATGAGTTTTATTGAGGATTTCATCAAAGTCCCCATCTCCACAAACCCTTTTCATTATTTGAAGCATATCACTCCAGTTAGCATTGTAGCTGGTCTGGATGTCCAGCAGCTCCTTGGCAAATTTGATGGGATCTGTCCTCGGATGGGGGATAACACTCAGAAATCCTTTCATCTCAGAGGGAGTCCATGGTACATGATGTGTCATTCGTCCTGTGGAATTCCCACTGTTATCATAAACCACCTGTTCTCTTACAGGATAGACAGATGTGTCATCCGGAAAAGATATTAGTTGTGGATTGGTCTTTTGGGATTCTGTCACAGGTTCCCAATAAGACTGGGGAGGATTGTTGCTGCCATGTGGGGGCACTTTATCCAATTGCAAAGTGCCCTGAAGGGTGGCATTAACAGTCCCATGGTACACTGGTGTGCCCACATTGGGTGATATCCTTTCCTCATTAGAGTGACACCACATAGGTCCTTGTTGTGGGGTGCTAGTTACTTGGGGGTATAAAGGTACATAGGCCGTATGCCCCGTAGCAGAACTGCCAGTATTGCTTGCAGCAGCGTAATTGTTTGTTAACTGCCGTCTAGGGGAGAATGTGGGTTCGCGGCCCGTAAATGGAGGATTACTATATTCGGGAGGTTCTTTCGTCCAAGGAGAAGAGAGTATCCCTTTTGATGGTATATGGTCTCTGGAACTGGGGAGACTTTTCTCCCTTGAGTCCAGCATTCTCTTCCCCTGGCTGGTTGCGCTATCTCTCTCCTTTTGTTTCAATGCTTCACAGGAGGAGTTTTCCTGTGATTCATTTAGGGTTTTAACTGGGGTGTCAAATTGGGCCGCAAGTTGTGGCTTCCTCATTTTGTCCCCTCCTGATAGATGACAATTCCTCTCAGCCTCTGAGTATTTTTCCAACCAGGACCGGGCAATTGCATAAGGCCCCACTCCTGACAATTCCTCCTCGTCCCCCTGTTCCTCACTGTCACTACTCTGGGGATGTGGCTCTCCCTGCTTGTCCCTACTTCTCAGCATCATCTTGTGTGATTTCTCCTTAACACCTACTGTGAAAATATTCACATCGTCAGTTCTATTCATGGATTCTACCATCCATGCACTCCAAGCATCTCTTTCATTTGTTCGTCTCATCTTTCCGTGGTGATTGTACCACAGGGCTTCCCAAGCGTGTTGTTTAAAAGTACCCCTTTTAGAATATCGCTTCCCAGTCCAGCGATCCCAATCTTGCATATATTTCACCACCCGAGGTCCATATTTATCTATCATTTCTTCCTTCGGGGTCAAGTGGTAAGGTTCCCCACGGTTAGACTCCCTCTTTGAAGCGATTTTATTACCCATCCTTTACGGACGAAAGACCTTGAACTGATCCCGCAAACCTCTTATAGGTTGCTTTTTTCCCAGAGCTAGCTACTCTCTGACCAATGATTGGGTCGACAGGTACTGCCCCTGTCGCCGTTACTAATATTTTTTCGCTACCTGCCCGAACAATCCCTGTTCTGACTATAGTCCTTCAAAAAATTAGCCTGGGGATCTTCCCAACTAAAATAGTTTAATCCCACCCCGTGGACTTTTCTGCAATATTCTAAAAGAAATGCTCACTTATTAGACCTTATGATTGCTTGTAGTGCAGGAGGTAGTTTAACTGATGCCCACCTACTTGCACTATGATCTTTTTAGTAGTTATGCTCTTAGCAGTTACAATATAGCCAGTGTTTACCGATCTGATTACAAAGCTTACAATCCCCAGTTAGTAGTTTACACATGAAGATAGAGTCACATACATCCAGACAATTCAGTGTGTCCTAGGCCCACAGGTGCAATTCAATCTCAAAGATTGGGAAGCGTCTTGACCTAGACTCATACAAGGGTCAATCAGAAGCGCTTGTTGGCAGAAAGGCCCATATCATTCACGCTGACACCCTGCTGCAATTTTGGCCCAATCGAGCAGGATGTCCTCTCATACACTCTCAGTACAATTTATTTCACTTATACTGTTCATATCAGTCTCATCAAAAGTATTTTAGTACAGACAAAAGGTTATATATAAACAATGTTCATAGAAGCATGCCAGTTTGGGTGTTCAGACAGGGAAGACAGACATACACATAAGGACATGAAAATGCTTACCGTGTTTGGAGTTAGATTTGTCTGGTTCTGCTCTGTCCTCCACACACGAAATCCCACTAGCCCAAAACGTCCAGCTTCCTCACACGGGGCACCAAATGTGTTGGCAATGTTTATACCTCACTTGAAGTGTTAATGATACATAAAAATGATTGATTAAACCTTTGGTCTATATAAAATTAAGCAAACGATAGCGGCACGAAAAAGGAAAAAAGTAGTTTATTATACAGGAAAGAAGAAACTTGTATTAATCCAGAACTTGTGACTATAACATAAATTATATCACCTTTGAAACAAAGAGGTTACTCATACAACACAATAATATTACATCAGAATATGGCTATTACACAATAATATTACATAAGAATATGGCTATAAGGGAGACAACCGTGTATCAGCATAAGTTAAAGGAAGATTAGAGTTACAGGAGAGATTAATGAAATTAAAGAGATATATTTACAGAGTACTTCACCATGCTCCTCAGGTCAGGACATCCTTCGCAAGGCCCTCATCATGGCTCTGGCTGACTAATTTATACCCCTTCCATGCCAGAATCCAAAATCCGGTGGTCTCATTGGTTCAAAGCTGACCACCTGATTGGTTGAAATCTCAAGTCTCTTTACCTAGCCTGCCCCCTCTAAAGCTGAAATACTGGTTGCTTTATCAGCTTAGTCTAACCAGTTCCCACATTAGCATGCTAAGGGCCCCCTGTGGTGACCGACCCCCCCAAGACAAAGGACACTTAAGTATCACCTGAAACCTCATCCATGTTCCCACCCAGCAGGAGATGATACGTCCTTTGTTTACAGTATGGGGGGGCGCTCTCTCTCAAAGAAGATATAAACAGATTTTACCCGTCCCCCTATATATATATATATATATATATATATATATATATATATATATATATACATACATACACATACAGCGTCCTGTTCCCAATGATTGGACGCTATTAAACCAGCAGCTCCTACAAGGGTTGTGTTTCATAGATACATATATACATGTGTCCGTTGGGGGGCATGGTGGTTTATTTAGAGTACCGGATATGAAAAAGAATTAGAATCAAAATATCCACCACAGCAGCTAACCGGAACAACCGGCAGCAACACAGGCAGACTGTCTGGGTCAATGGAAAGGTAGCCAATGGCCTACGTGATACTGGCACCACCATGACCCTACTATAGAAGAACCTCATCCCAGAGAGCCAACATATCGGAGACACTGTAGCCGTAAAAGTAGCAGGAGGCACCGTCTTCCGGCTACCCATTGCCCGTGTTCACCTGGATTTGGGGGTTGGTTCGGGACACGTGAATGTGGGGGTGATGAAGGATTTGCCAGCGGATGTACTACTGGGGAATGATTTGGCCCCTCTTGTTTCTGCTTACGCCGCGATAGGCCCCGCTGAAGCCAACCCAGTGACTACCTGTGCCCAGACCCGCGCTGCTGGAACCGACCCACTTGCTGCCGAAATCGGGTAAGACTATCTTCCCCGACATGTACCTTAGGTCAGGCACAATATTACAGTCTAAAATTGGAATGTGACAAGTTGGCCAGTGAGAAATCGGAGATGCAACAACACTACGTCATGTATTATGAGATGTCCCATGACTTGAACATTGAAATGCACAAACAGGCTGAAATTGTCAAAAGGTTAAATGAGATTTGCACCCAGGTTTTGCCTTACCTCTCCCAAGAGCGTCAGCAACAAGTTTTGGGAGCCATTGAGAGAGCAAAGCAAGTGACTGTTCCAGAACTGAATTCCATTATTCGCCCTACAACCTTACAACTTCACCATCAGCTACTGACCCGGTAAGCAAAATGGCAATGCTGATGGGTTGTCCAGGCATTAGAGGAATGGAACTATGGACTAACTTCGGAGTCAACCCGTCTGGGGTCTCCTCCTGTGTTAGTCTCCTGCCGAAAGGGGAGAGATGTAACGGGAGGGCCCGTGGAACCCAGAAGTTCTTAGAAAGTATGAGCCAGAAAATAATGGACATTGAGAATATGTCTTGGATTGCTTTGAAATGGGTCTGTAATATTAATCCGTGGTATTTCCCAGGATATCTGTAAAGGACTATTTACTGGTTGTTTGATTCTGAACTCAACAGGTTAATTGAGAGATGCTGATGTGTTCAACTCTAACCACCTGGCTGCCTGTGTAATGTAGATTAAATCCAGACTAGCTTCCAAAGACCTTTTCATTGTTGTTTGTGGTGATGTGGATTGGAGCTGGTAGACCGTCTGGCTGCCTATTATGGGATGTTTGAGTGTCTTGCTGTGAGGAAAGGGGGGGATCACTCCAGCAACCCCTCCTGCTAAGACTGTTTACTGAAGGAGAAGTTTGAACACACCTGACCTGTATCACCATTGTCATTGGACAGTTTAACCCGCCCTGTTCCCCAAGGATGGGAGGGAAGTGTTTTGAAGGGAAGTGTGTTACCATGTGCTTGTAATAAAGATTCATTCCCTGTTTTTGGAACTTCAACACAGAGCGTTGTCTCGTTTGTGCTGGGAGAAATATTTGTATGGGGTCTTATTCGGCTGGTTGGAGTGTCTGGTAGCTGGCGCGTGTTCGAGAATGGAATATCCTAAACGACGTTAACCCCTGTCATTACAGAAGGTGATATAAATCCTCGAACAGTAAGTGAAGCAGGTGGAAAAAAAGTCTCTGAACAAGATGACGTCACTTATTTCACCACGGACTTCTGGGAAGGCCTTGTGCCTCTTATGCTGGGCTGCCCTGATCATGTTCCTGCCAACTTGGCTGATAACTAACTGTATTTATCATCCTGAAGATTTGAGACACATAAAGAGTATTTGTGGAGCCTCTAAAATTCCACAACAGAATAATATGAATAATACACATGACAGACACAAGAAAAAGGAAAAATTCAGAAAGTTATACAGATAAAATGTTATTATTGAAGTTTAAATATGCCTATGCACAGAAATCAGGATATGAAAAATGTTGGATATGTAGTAAATTACACCCCTCCAAGGTTAGTATTCCTCTCATGGCTGTACCTTTAAATATCCACCCCTTTTTTAACCAAACTCCTCCAGTTGCTCTAACCCACATATCAAGTGCATACGAAAACAGTACTGTCACATTTCCCATAGAGGGTAAGAGTAACTTCCCTGATTGGTGTTTCTGTTTAGGTGATCAGACACAGACTAACCCATCTACATGCAGCAGATCTAGATTCAACATTTCCATTAGTGGGTTTCAAAATGCCACAGGTTCATTTTTTCATATAACTGATCCTGATTTATACGAAGCCGTGCAGAATTTTTCTTCCCTCCCAGAAAATATAGGGGAAATACTACACCAATTTGCAATTGCAGTACAAGACAAATATACTCATGAAATTGTTGCTGAGCAACCATTTGCATTAGGACAAAGAATATATGTCTGCTGTGGGAAGGTGTGCTATCCTTGGATTCCCCGGAACTCATGAGGAGGATGGTGTTACTTAGCCTCTCTGGTTCCTATAATGGGTGTGTTGGGGGATGATAAGGGAGGACACCTGTTAGAGGCCAGTATGCATCCCAAATACCCCCTTAAGTATTGCGAAAGACGGGATTTATTCCAAGAAAAGGATATGGCATGGGCATGGTTCCCCTCATGGACCGGGTGGGGAATAGACTTAATGAAAAGGTTGAATAATTACACTGGAATCATTGATGAACTAATGGAAAAGAATTCTGATGATATTACTAAATTAAATATAGAAACTAGAGCAATTAGAAAACAATTAGAACTACACGAGTTAGCCATAGAAAGCATGAGTGCTGCTTTAACTGGGTTATGTGAAAACACAGAAGATTATGAGTGTTGCACCTGGTTTCATAACACAAGTATTGAGGTACCAGATTATTATGATATAATTGCACAACACCGAAAGGAAGTACCGTAAGCAAATTACAAGATGAAGCTAGAAATATTGCTATGACATTGGATCATTTTGCAAACCTAAGTTCTGGAGTAGGAATACTGACATGGTTAAAAAGTGCTGCCATAACTATTATTATGATAGAAGAAAGATTACATAACTGTGAAAGATAGATGGGCCATATAAAATTGTCTCAAAGAGGGGATTGTAAAGGAACATAGCATGACAACCTCCATTTTGAGTTCAGGACGCCATGTCATGGGTTAAAGAAAATGTTTAAAAAAAGTCACACACATGTTTCTGTTGGTTCTTATTTTCTGTAGACACCTTTCACCTAGTTATTCATGTATGTATAGATTTTGCCTTGGCTTATGTTTGTTTTAGATAAGCTAAGCGTTCTCAAACACCTGTGTCAATATACGGTATATATAAAACTGTCCTTATGGTAAAATTCACAATGATGTAAGAATTTGTCTCATATTACATTAGCTAAATTTGAAACTGAACTTGTAACACGTACTAGCTAATAGGAAATTATTAACCTGAATTTGTTTCTTTACTGTAACACGTATGAGCTTGGTGAACTCCTCCTTCATGACCATTGGAAATTAAATATTGAAAAATAGTAATAGACATTGAGGACATTGACAGGATAGTGAAACATTGCCCCAAACCCATGAGGTACTTTAACTTACTTAAAAAGGGCATGTAAGGGTAGAAATTACACACAGGAAGTCATGCGCCTTAACATTGATGGCATCATAGGACACACCAGTTCCTGGAGCTGGGCAAATGTTCCAAGTATAAACACTATTGACACTGGAAATGCGGGAGCATATGGGTTAAACACAGTAGCAGGTAGTAACACCATGTCACAGGCACAGAATCTTCAGGCAGGGTCACAGGCACTGAATCTTCAGGCGGGGTCACAGGCACTGAATCTTCATGCAGGGTCACAGGCACCGAATCTTCAGGCGGGGTCACAGGCACCGAATCTTCAGGCGGGGTCACAGGCACCGAATCTTCAGGCCGGGTCACAGGCACCGAATCTTCAGGCGGGGTCACAGGCACCGAATCTTCAGGCGGGGTCACAGGCACCGAATCTTCAGGCGGGGACACAGGCACCAGATCTTCAGGCGGGGACACAGGCATCAGGACTTCTGGTTGGAAGGCAGGCACCGGAACATCAGGCTGGAAGACAGTCATCGGGACTTCAGGCTGGAACACTGGCTCTGGCACTTCAGGCTGGAACGCTGGCTCTGGCACTTCAGGCTGGAAGGCTGGCTCTGGAACTTCAGGCTGGAAGGCTGGCTCTGGAACTTCAGGCTGGAAGGCTGGCTCTGGAACTTAAGGCTGGCTGTGGAACTTCAGGCTGGAAGACTGGCTCAGGAACTTCAGGCTAGCAGGCTGGCACAGGAACTTCAGGCTGGCACAGGAACTTCAGGCTGGCAGGCTGGCACAGGAACTTCAGGCTGGCAAGCTGGCACAGGAACTTCAGGCTGTCAGGCTGGCACAGGAACTTCAGGCTGGCACAGGAACTTCAGGCTGGCAGTCTGGCACAGGAACTTCAGGCTGGCAAGCTGGCACAGGAAATTGAGGCTGGCACAGGAACTTCAGGCTGGCAGGCTGACACAGGAACTTCAGGCTGGCAGGCTGGCACAGGAACTTCAGGCTGGCAGGCTGGCACAGGAACTTCAAGTTAGCATACAGGAACTGGGGCGCCAGACTGAAGCAGTTTGATTGGTGTGGAGGCAGGTTGGGTTACTGGCAGGATCGTTCTGGTCGAAAAGAACTTTAGTCTCTTCTTTGGCTTAACCACTGAAGCCCTGTAGGTAAGGGGTGTAGCAGACTGTAAAGGAGGGTTGGAATATGGCAGAGAAGAGGTAACAGTAGCTGGGGGAAGTTTTTGTGGGTTTGTAGACAGCTGAGAAGGGAGAGGTGGGTTGAATGCAGGATAGGTACAGGGAACAGAGACTGGATATTGGTATCTGGTGGGAAGCAGCGTGTACTGAACTGCGACTGGGGCTGCCATGGGTGATGGGGAAACATACATTTGGGTCGGCTGGTGTCTGATGGAAGAGGTGGTTTGTCTGGCTGGGGCTGATTGCACCATGCCAGACCATGCCGAAAGTATGGATTGTACAAACTGTGACTTTAAATCTCCCTGTCTAACAAAAGACTGAGCAGACTTAATGCACTCAGCAATCACCTGTGGGTATCAGGCTGAGTAGTGCTCACAAAAATTGTCAGGATCGTCTTCAAAAAGCCAAACTAAGGAAACAACCTGATTCACATTAAAAGGAGGAGTGAAATCATCATGGCCCTCTGGAATACAGGGCAGGGCCAGCTCAGTACAGATTTTAATTAAAGGTTGCACCTTCCCAAACGGCATATAACCCTGATCGACCAGGGAGTGAGCCGATCAGATGGCTGCAAACAACTGGTCACTAGACCATTCTTTCAAAGCCTGGCGACAATAATTACTGCTTTCAGATGCCAGCAGAGATAAATAAACAATTTCATCAGCATTCATGTTTGCAAACGATCAAAATGGTTCCCCTGTGCAGCCACTTCTGATCAGGGATGGCCCTGGTATTCTGTCAGGAATCAGATATGATCAGAACTGTGTGGACTGCAACAGAAGAAACCGCAAACAGAAATAGGTGAAGTAAATAGTTTATTAATATAAGTAAATATAAAATGTGAACACACCACCAGTACAAAGTGAACAACCAAACAATCAAACAGTGACGATAACCAACCAGCATAAGTAGTAAATGGGGAACCAGAATCATAGTCAAGCCAGGCCAGAATCATTAACGGGAGATAAGAAGATGGGAGACCAGGAGTGGACAGACAGGGACAAGCAGGGAGCAAAGCAAAGATCCAGGGATCCAGTAATAAGGAGCAAAACAACAGGTATCAGGTATCCGGTATCAGGTATCAGGTATCCAGGCTGCAGGTCAGGGCACGAGAACGATACTAGGGCGGTGTGTGTATGCACCTGCCGGGTATTTATACCTGCTAACAGGCTCAGGTGACCCCTGGTTGCAGGAAGTAACATCTGCACCACACTGCCAGGATCCATCCGCTGGTGGATGCCAGTACTGAGGCCCAAGGATGACATAACACCAGCAGAGAGAAGTTCCCCTGACAGTTCAGAACTGGAACCTTTCCTTACAGCCTCCCATCCCAACCTTTGTCCCCTAGACCTGCATAAATATCCATGTATGAAGCTGATTAAACAGATATCTTTTTGAGCGCAAAGCAAAACTTGTCTTGTGTCATTAATTGATATCTCTGGGCCTGGGGACCACTGAAGCCTTTTTCTTGAAATTTTAATTTTAATTTTTCTCGGGACCGTTAGCGCTCTTATTGAAGGTGAATGGACATCGCGGGACACTTTTTTTTTAAATAAAGGAATTATCCAAAACTGTCTCCTGTCTGATACCCATTCACATGGATGGGGCTGAATCTGGGGGCAAAGGTTGTGGGGATGAGGCCCTTTTCTCCATCAACATGGGGACAAGGTGTTTTGGGGGGACCCCAAAGCACCCTCCCCATGTTGGGGGCATGTGGCCTGATACGGTTCAGGTTGGGGAGGCGCTCTCTGGCCCCCCCCTTTTCCTGTGGCCTGCCAGGTTGCGTGCTCGGATAAGGGTCTGGTGTGGATTTTGGGGGGACCCCCACGCCATTTTTTTATTTTGGCGTGGGGTTCCCCTTAAAATTAATTATTATATTTCATTTTTATTGTTTGACTTTAAGTATTATTAAAACCACTGCTCCTGAAAAAACAACCATTTTTGAAAATGTTTGCATTGATACATGTCCCCTAGGGCAGGACCCAGGTCTCCATACACTTTTTATGGCAATAACTTGCATATAAGTTTTTAAAATGAGCACTTTTGATTTTTCACATTCGTGTCCCATTGACTTTAACGGTGTTTGCAAAAATTTTTTGCCTGTTCGCATATTCTACTGCAAACCAAACCGGGGGGGGGGGGGGGTTGTTCGGCTCATCCCTAATAAATAGCACAGTTAAACCAATTCAAATGGCTCAAGTGCGACCTATGTGCTCAGACATAAAGAGGGGGAACAGAGGTGACTTGTTGCAGGCCAGTCTGTGTCTCTGAAATCCTGAAATCGCAGGGCCCTAGCTGTATACTGTAAGTGTGGTACCATATGCAAAACAATATATACTTTAGGATAGAAGTTAGAGTTCCATGTTAGTGAGTACAAGTGTGACACTGAGTTCTTACTAAATGAAGAAGAGACAGCACAGTGGGTATGTCCCATATCTTTAGCTAGCTCTTTGGTGGTGTACCTTGGGTGTTCTGACAAGTAGGGTAAAACAAAGTATGTTTAACCACTTAACGACCGCCCACTGTAATTATACGTCGGCAGAATGGCACGACAGGCAAAGTCACGTACATGTACGTGACTGCCTTTGTATAGTTGGGGGGTCAATCGTTAATTGTTCGGGAGCAATCCGGGATGAGGGGATGGCCGTTCGATTACGGCCACCCCCTCGCAATCGCTCCCGGCAAATAAGAAAGCTTCCTCTGCTGTGTAATGTTTACACAGGCAGAGGAAGTGATGTCATCTCTCATGCGGCTCTCACATATACCGAGCGCCGTACAAGAGAAGACACACAGGTTAGTGCACAAACAGCACACTGACACCAGGACACATAGGAACATAAACCGCCTCCCCAGGCCCCCCAGACACCCCCAGATCACCCCCCAGATCACCCCCCAGCCCCCAGTCACAGTGTCACTGATTGCAGTGACCATTTATTTACTGATCACTGCAATCAGTGACATTTGTGACTGTAAAAGTGTCACTACAGTTTAGTTTTAGGTCCAGTGTAGTCCCCTAACCCCCCCTAATAAAGGTTTAACCCCCTGATCGCCCCCCAGGTAACCCTTTCACCCCCTAGAACCACTGTCGCTAAGCGATCGTTTTTCTGATCGCTGTTTTATTGTCAGTGATGCCGATCGGTAGCCAGTTATTTTTTTTAGGTTCGCCGCAGGTTTTTATAGTGTCAGGTACCCCCATATATTACCTAATAAAGGTTTAACCCCCTTGATCACCCCCCAGATAACCCTTTCACCCCCTAGCACCACTGTCGCTAAGCGATCGTTTTTCTGATCGCTGTTTTATTGTCGGTGATGCCGATAGGTAGCCAGTTATTTTTTTTAGGTTCGCTGCAGGTTTTTATAGCGTCAGGTACCCCCATATATTACCTATTAAAGGTTTAACCCCCTTGATTGCCCCCCCAGGTAACCCTTTCACCCCCTATCACCACTGTCGCTAAGCGATCGTTTTTCTGATCGCTGTCTTATTGTCGGTGATGCCGATAGGTAGCCAGTTATTTTTTTTAGGTTCGCCGCAGGTTTTTATAGCGTCAGGTACCCCCATATATTACCTAATAAAGGTTTAACCCCCTTGATCGCCCCCCAGGTAACCCTTTCACCTCCTATCACCACTGTCGCTAAGCGATCGTTTTTCTGATCGCTGTCTTATTGTCGGTGATGCCGATAGGTAGCCAGTTATTTTTTTTAGGTTCGCCGCAGGTTTTTATAGCGTCGGGTACCCCCATATATTACCTAATAAAGGTTTAACCCCTTGATCGCCACCCCAGGTAACCCTTTCACCCCCTTTTGCCAGTGTCACTAAGCGATCGTTTTTCTAAACGCTGTATTAGTTATGCTGGTGCTGATAGATAGCCAGTTATTTTTTTTAGGTTCGCCGCAGGTTTTTATAGCGTCAGGTACCCCCATATATTATCTAATAAAGGTTTTAATCCCCTAATTGCCCCTAGTTAACCCTGCGTCACACCCCAGGCAGCGTCAGGTTAGTGCCAGTAATGCCAACACCCACGCGTGAAGCATACACCTCCCTTAGTGGTATAGTATCTGAACAGATCAATATCTGATCTGATCAGATCTATACTAGCGTCCCCAGGAGTTTAGGGTTCCCAAAAATGCAGTGTTAGCGGGATCAGCCCAGATACCTGCTAGCACCTGCGTTTTGCCCCTCCGTCCAGCCCAGGCCACCCAAGTGCAGTTTCGATCGATCGCTGTCACTTGCAAAACACAACACACATAACTGCAGCGTTCACAGAGACAGGCCTGATCCCTGCAACTCCAGTGCTGTAGGAGGTGATTTCACCACCACAGTTAAAAAAAAAAAGCATATATGCCGAAGCATTGGGGCAGCAGGGGCGGAGGAGCGGAGGAGCGATTTTGCTCCTAATGCCACGTACATACGGTCGAAATTCCGACGGAGGCTTGCCCGTGGAAAAGTCTGACCATGTGTACGCGGCATAACTTTTGCGGGAAGATGCCCCCATGCTTCGGCATATATAAATGGTGCATGTATGCCCATCATTAGAAGTGGGTGGATGAAGGGCGGTATTCTAATGGTGGGCATACCCACCGATCAAACTTTTTTTTTCGTTCAGCCAACAGGCTGCATGAAAAAAAAGATTACAATACATGTCCAACAGGGACCAGCAACATACTGGTATGTTGCTGGACTTTGAATGGTTATACCAGATTGATGCCTGCGGGTTTAGGTATCATCTTGGTATCATTCTTTTCAGCCAGCGGCTGGCTTTCATGTAAAAGCAATCCTAGTGGCTAATTAGCCTCTGGACTGCTTTTACAAGCAGTGGGAAGGAATGTCCCCCCCCGGATATAAAAAGCGCCATTGGGAAATTGGGAAAGCATTTTATCACACCGATCTTGGTGTGGTCAGATGCTTTGAGGGCAGAGGAAAGATCTAGGGTCTAATAGACCCCAGTTTTTTCAAAAAAAGAGTACCTGTCACTACCTATTGCTATCATAGGGGATATTTACATTCCCTGAGATAACAATAAAAATGATAAAAAATAAATAAATATGGAAGGAACAGTTTAAAAATAAAACAAAAAAGCAAAATTAATAATAAAAAAATTAATTAAAAAAAAAGCACGCCTGTCCTGCCCTGCTCTTGCGCAATGGCGAACGCAAGCGTGGGTCTGGCGTCATATGTAAACAGCAATTGCACCATGCATATGAGGTATCACCGCGAAGGTCAGATCGAGTGCAGTCATTTTAGCAGTAGACCTCCTCTGTAAATCTAACGTGGTAACCTGTAAAGGCTTTTAAAGGCTTTTAAAAATGTATGTAGTTTGTCGCCAATGCGCGTTTGTGCGAAATTTTAAAGCATGTCGTGTTTGGTATATATGTACTCGGCCTAAGATCATCTTTTTTATTTCATCAAACATTTAGGCAATATAGTGTGTTTTAGTGCATTAAAATTAAAAAAGTGTATTTTTCCCCAAAAAATGCGTTTGAAAAATCGCTGCACAAATACTGTGTAGAAAAAAAAATGCAACACCCACCATTTTAATCTGTAGGACCTTTGCTTTAAAAAAAATATATAATTTTTGGGGGTTCAACATAATTTTCTTGCAAAAAAAAATATGTTTTCATGTAAACAAAAAGTGTCAGAAAGGGCTTTGTCTTCAAGTGGTTAGAAGAGTGGATGTAAGCTTCCTAATGTTGTGTATAAAATGCCAGGACAGTTCAAAACCCCCCCAAATGGCCCCATTTTGGAAAGTAGACACCCCAAGCTATATACTGAGAGGCATGTCGAGTCCATGGAATATTTTATATGTTGACACAAGTTGCGGAAAAGAGACAATTTATTTTTATTTTTTATTTTTTTTGCACAAAGTTGTTACTAAATTATATATTGCTCAAACATGCCATGGGTATATGTGGAATTACACCCCAAAATACATTCTGTTGCTTCTCCTGAGTACGGGGATACCACATGTGTGAGACTTTTTGGGAGCCTAGCCGCGTACGGGACCCCAAAAATCAATCACCGGCTTTCTAAGGGTGTAAATTTTTTATTTCACTTCTCACTGCCTATCACAGTTTCGTAGGCCATGGAATGCCCAGATGGCACAAACTCCCCCAAATGACCCCATTTTGGAAAGTAGACACCCCAAGCTATTTGCTGAGAGGTATGGTGAGTATTTTGCAGATCTCGCTTTTTGTCAAAAAGTTTTGAAAATTGGAAAAAAAATAAAAAAATGATTTTCTTTCTTCATTTTCAAAAACAAATTAGAGCTGTAAAATACTCAACATGCCTCTCAGCAAATAGCTTGGGGTGTCTACTTTCCAAAACGGGGTCATTTGGGGGGGTTTTGTGCTATTTTGGCATTTTATGGCCTTCGAAACTGTGATAGGTAGTCAGGAGTGAAATCAAAAATTTGCGCCCTTAGAAATCCTGAAGGCGGTGCTTGGTTTTCGGGGGCCCGTACGCGGCTAGGCTCCTAAAAAGTCCCACACATGTGATATCCCTGTACTCAGGAGAGGTAGCAAAATTTATTTTGGGGTGCAATTCCACATATAACCATGGCATGTGTGAGCAATATATCATTTAGTGACAACTTTTTGTATTTTTTTTTTTGTCATTATTCAATCACTTGAGACAAAAAAAAAATATTCAATGGGCTCAACATGCCTCTCAGCAATTTCCTTGGGATGTCTACTTTCCAAAATGGGGTCATTTTGGGGGGTTTTGTACTGCCCTGCCATTTTAGCACCTCAAGAAATGAGATAGGCAGTCATAAATTAAAAGCTGTGTAAATTCCAGAAAATGTACCCTAGTTTGTAGACTATAACTTTTGCGCAAACCAATAAATATACGCTTATTGACATTTTTTTTACTAAAGACATGTGGCTGAATACATTTTCGCCTAAATGTATGACTAAAATTTAGTTTATTCGATTTTTCTTATAACAAAAAGTAGAAAATATCATTTTTTTTCAACATTTTCAGTGTTTTTCCATTTATATCGCAAAAAATAAAAATCACAGAGGCAATCAAATACTATTAAAAGAAAGCTCTATTTCTGGGAAGAAAAGGACGCAAATTTCGTTTTGGTACAACATTGCATGTCCGTACAATTTCCAGTTAAAGCAGCGCAGTGCCAAATTCTGAAAACACCTCTGGTCCTTTAGCTACAAAATGGTCCGGGGCTTAAGTGGTTAACCACTTGCCGCCCGCCCAGCGGGGCAGGGCAGTGCGGCACTCGTTCTGGGATGCTGTCATATGAGTGAGTACAACTCCTAAGGGAGCAGAATCACATGGTGTGGTGATGGTGGAATTCTCATAGATCTGATGTTTTCTATATGAACTGTTGTACAAGCACTCTGATTTAATATTTTTCACCTGGAGTAATTTACACTACTATCAGTTCTGTTATGCGTGTTACTAATGAATAGTGCTGCTTAGCCAGAAGGACTGTTGAACTGGACTTATGGCTCAGTGTTTATGATATATATATATATATATATATATATATATATATATATATATATACACAGTCAGGTCCATAAATATTGGGACATTGACATAATTCTAATCTTTTTGGCTCTATACACCACCACAATGGATTTGAAATGAAACAGACAAGATGTGCTTTAACTGCAGACTTCCAGCTTTAATTTGAGGGTATTTACATCCAAATCAGGTGAACGGTGTAGGAATTACAACAGTTTGTATATGTGCCTCACACTTTTTAAGGGACCAAAAGTAATGGGACAATTGGCTGCTCAGCTGTTCCATGGCCAGGTGTGTGTTATTCCCTCATTATCCCATTTACAAGGAGCAGATAAAAGGTCCAGAGTTCATTTCAAGTGTTTGCATTTGGAATCTGTTGCTGTCAACTCTCAATATGAGATCCAAAGAGCTGTCACTATCAGTGAAGCAAGCCATCATTAGGCTGAAAAAACAAAACAAACCCATCAGAGAGATAGTAAAAACATTAGGTGTGGCCAAATCAACAGTTTGGAACATCCTTAAAAAGAAAGAATGCACCGGAGAGCTCAGCAACACCAAAAGACCTGGAAGACCACGGAAAACAACTGTGGTGGATGAGTGAAGAATTATTTCCCTGGTGAAGAAAACACCCTTCACAACAGTTGGTCAGATGAAGAACACTCTCCAGGAGGTAGGTGTATGTGTGTCACAGTCAACAATCAAGAGAAGACTTCACCAGAGTGAATACAGAGGGTTCACCACAAGATGTAAACCATTGGTGAGCCTCAAAAACAGGAAGGTCAGATTTGAGTTTGCCAAACAACATCTAAAAAAGCCTTCACAGTTCTGGAACAACATCCTATGGACAGATGAGACCAAGATCAACTTGTACCAGAGTGATGCGAAGAGAAGAGTATGGAGAAGGAAAGGAACTGCTCATGATCCAAAGCATACCACCTCATCAGTGAAGCATGGTGGTGGTAGTGTCATGGCGTGGGCATGTATAATGGAACTGGTTCTCTTGTATTTATTGATAATGTGACTGTTCACAAAAGCAGCAGGGTGAATTCTGAAGTGTTTCGGGCAATATTATCTGCTCATATTCAGCCAAATGCTTCAGAAATCATTGGACGGCGCTTCACAGTGCAGATGGACAATGACCCGAAGCATACTGCGAAACCAACCAAAGAGTATTTTAAGGGAAAGAAGTGGAATGTTATGCAATGGCCAAGTCAATCACCTGACTTGAATCCAATTGAGCATGCATTTCACTTGCTGAAGACAAAACTGAAGGGAAAATGGCCCAAGAACAAGCAGGAACTGAAGACAGTTGCAGTAGAGGCCTGGCAGTGCATCACCAGGGATGAAACCCAGCATCTGGTGATGTCTATGCGTTCCAGACTTCAGACTGTAATTGACTGCAAAGGATTTGCAACCAAGTATTAAAAAGTGAAATTTTGATTTATGATTGTTAATCTGTCCCATTACTTTTGATCCCTTAAAAAGTGTAAGGCACATATACAAACTGTTGTAATTCCTACACTGTTCACCTGATTTGGATGAAAATACCCTCAAATTAAAGCTGAAAGTCTGCAGTTAAAGCACATCTTGTTTGTTTCATTTCAAATCCATTGTGGTGGTGTATAGAGCCAAAAAGTTTAGAATTGTGTCGATGTTCCAATATTTATGGACCGGACTCTCTATATATATATATATCAGCCCTCAAAATTTACACTCGCACGCTCGCATTTTGCGAGTGCATTTTGAGGGCTGGCGAGAAGAGCTGCCTGGGAGCGGAGAGGGGCGAGCACCGCCGATCACAGAGGGGAAGAGAGGAGAGCCGCCACTGGATGATCATAGCAGGGAACATCACAGCTTTGGTTTCAATAGCTGTGTGTTCCCCCGCTGTGCGCCGTCACATAAACCCCTCCTCTTTTTTAGACAGATCACCCGTCCAATCCTAGGACAGGTGACATTTATCGAAGTTCCCTGGACAAGGGGAGGGGCTTATGTGACGGCGCGCTGCGGGGGAACACACAGCTATTGAAACGCGCCGCTCCCGTCCCCACTCACCCCAACAGTAGGCAACCCGGCTTTCAGTCCAGGTCTCAACGACCCTAGCTTCCTGGCGTTGAAACTGGTTGAAAGGTCTCAAGTGCGACACTTCCTCACAAACGACCAATGGCGTAACCGACGACAAATCCTAGAGGTCCCTGCCCTGACTGGGCTCTCATTTTGACAAAATGTCCAGCTGTCCCACTACATCCACACTTTGCCTTCTCCGAATACCTATGGGCAGCAGCTGACATCTTTTGAGTTGCTATGCCTGGACCTGTCCCCGTTGAGACATGCAATATCCCTGATATACCAAATCCTAGTTTCTCCACCTTCGGACTTTAGGCCGCCTCATGTTACCAAGTGGGAGCGGGAGCTGGGCCTACAACTTACGGGGAAACAAGTGGACCGAATCATTCTCTTTTCGTCAAAAAACTTCTATCCGTGCAAGGCACCAGGAGATATAAACTTCTGTCCCGTTGGTACTACACTCCGGAAAAGATACACAAGATGTTCCCTTTAGAGCACGGATATGTGCTGGAGGTGCGGGGAGGAGGTTGGTACGCTCCGCCACATCTTTTGGAAATGCCACATCTTACAATCATTTTGGTCTGAGGTACACCGCATCGTCCAAAAGTTTACGGACAGGGAGTTGCCGTTGTCTCCTGAGCTCTTCCTTCTGCACCACCACAAAATCCCAACTAAGGGCTATAGAAAGTCCATAGTGCCGCTCCTGATCAATGCGGCAAAGGGATGCATCCCTCTGAATTGGAAGCAGACTCAGCCCCCGTCGGTGGCAGGTTGGTTGAACAAAGTGAAGGATATCCATGACATGGAGGACTTGATAGCAACGGAAAGGGGCCTAAGTGAGAAATTTTCCAAAACATGGTAATTTTGGCACAAATTTTACTTCTCTGAGGAATACGGGCTCCACCTGAGAGGATCGAATTTGACTGCTCCCCAGGTGGGGTAGCTGTGACTGGAGGATGGAAACACCCCTTCTCCCCCTCCCCCTTTTTTTTTATCTCTCCCCTCCCCCTCTTGTACTCTTGCACTCCTTGCTTACTTTTCTCTTACTTTCTCTGCTTTTTCTGTATTACCAACACTAGAGTGTTGGCCTGTTCAAGCCTGTTTCTAACGGGCTTGACGTTTCTATCTTTATCTAAATCGGCTTTTGCCGCAAAAATACGGCCATGCGGGGGGCGGAGAGCTCCTGTAAGCCTGACACTTGTTGTGATCCCCCCTCTGACAACGGGATCTATATCTTTACTGTAAGATCTACTCATGAGGTGGTGGGGAATGTTTGCTGTTTTTTGATACGCATCAGTATGCTCTCTGTATGTCCGCATGTCCTTTTCTCTTGATTCAAAAGAATTTATAAAAAAAGAAAGAAAGCCATAAGAAGTCTTGTTTGCAGTTTGCGAGAAGCCATGTGGGGGACACAGCAAACATGTGAAAGAAGGTGCTCTGGTCAGATGAGACCAAAATTGAACTTTTTGGCCTAAAAGCAAAACGCTATGTGTGGCAGAAAACTAACTGCACATCACCCTGAACACACCGTCCCCATGTGAAACATGGTGGTGGCAGCATCATGTTGTAGGGATTCTTTTCTTCAGCAGGGACAGGGAACTGGTCAGAGTTGATGGGAAGATGGATGGAAACAAATACAGGCCAATCTTAGAAAGAAACCTGTTAGAGTCTGCAAAAGACTTGAAACTGGGGTGGAGGTTCACCTTCCAGCAGGACAACGACCCTAAACATACAGCCAGAGCTACAATGGAATGGCTTAGATCAAAGCATATATGTTTTGAGAATGGCCCAGTCAAAGTCCAGACCTAAATCCAATTGAGAATCTGTGGCAAGACTTGAAAATTGCTGTTCGCAGATGCTCTCCATCCAATCTGACAGAGCTTGAGCTATTTTGCAAAAAATAATGGGCAAAAATGTAAAAAAGAATGTGCAAAGCAGGTAGAGACATGCCCAAAAAGACTTGCATCTGTAATTACAGCAAAAGGAAAAAGGTGGTTCTACAAAGTATTGACTCAGGGGGGGCTGAATACAAATGCACGCCACACTTTTCACATATTTATTTGTAAAATATTTTAAAAACCATTTATCATTTTCCTTCCACTTCACAATTATGTGCCACTTTGTGTTGGTCTATCACATAAAATCCCTAAAAAATACATTTACGTTTTTGGTTGTAACATGAAAAAATTTGGAAAATGTCAATACTTTTTCAAGGCACTGTAGTGAAAGTAATTTCAAATTCAGTCTTTATAACTGGAGGTTTAATAGCATATCAGTTTAGTAGATACTTAAAGAGTAACTCCACTTTTGTGGGAAAAAATTGTAAATAAAAAAAATATATCATATACAGTTGCTAAACAAGCTATATTGTAATTGAATGTTATTTCAGTCAGCAATGCTGTAATTTTCTGTGGAATTCAATGCAATATGGCAACCGGAGGCATTCCATATACCATTGGTATACAGAAAACCCAGAGAAATTAAATTTCCTGCTTGTGTGATTGGCTCACTGATTTTCCAAAATGTCTGCACAAAAGTCTGCACAAAGATTCAATATATTAGGCATCCTCTGCAACAACTGCAACTTTTGTCCTCCCACTGTTTTGGCAAATTTCCCCTCTTGCGACCCACATCTTTTGGCTTTTGGTCAGACTCTTAAGGCACATACCATATGCATAGTAACCTTTACTTTTGAAAGAATTATGTAAAAAATACCCTTGTGTTTTGTAATCTAATATACGAACTGCGCCTTTAAGGTTATCAGTTTGCTGATTAAAGCGGAGCTCCACCCTAAAGTGGAACTTCCGCTGATCTGAAACCTCCCCCCCTCTGGTGTCACAATTGACACCTTTCAGGGGGGAGGGGGGTTCAGATACCTGTCTAAGACAGGTATTTGCACCCACATCCGGGAGTCCTCTCTGCGGGAAATCTGCGGGAAGCATGTCACTTCCCGCAGATTCCCCGTTGTGTTCTGGGAGACACTCGGCTCCCAGAACACAGGGGACCAGTCAGAGCGGCGCAGCGCGACTTACGCATGCGCCGTAGGGAACCGGGCATGAATCTGCAAGGCTTCTTTTCCTGGTTCCCTCACCGAGGATGGCGGTGGGGGCAGCAGAGTGACGAGCAATTGCTTGTCCTCTGCTGCGGTCGTCGCTGGACTCCAGGACAGGTAAGTGTCCATATATTAAAAGTCAGCAGCTGCTGTGTTTGCAGCTGCTGGCTTTTAATATTTTTTTTCCGCGGCACCTCCGCTTTAAGTAAATATATAATGTTTTGCAGTATCTTGTCTTGTGATAAAACTATGGGCACATATGCAGGAAGTCTGGTTGGCTGTGGTCAGCCGATTCCTGGAATTGTTATCTTTTCTTCCTCATTTTTTATACTTTGCACATTATGTAACTTTCCATAGAATAAGCTTGTGTAAGCAGAAGGACACGTGTGCCTTCTTATAATCACGCCTTTCTTTTTTTTTGTAACTGAATAAAAGCTTAGACACAAGCTACAATAAATCAGTCACCTTATGTGTTCTGCCCTCACAATGTGTTCAAAGGACAAAGCTTGGCAGACAGCTAACAGCTTCCCAACAAAGACTCAGGAGGAAGGGCTTATAGTTGAAATCTTTACTGAGAATAAGTTTTTTGTAAAACTGCAAAACACAAATTATAAAAATATGCATTAGCATTTAACATTACATCACAAATGCAAATAGTAACAGGCATGCTGCAATACTGTTAAGGCACTAGCTAGCAAAAATGTGGCCTAGCTGAGTGAACTTCCTGACAGACACATAAAATGTAGTTGCATTAGTAGAACATATACTGACTAACTGAAAACTAATGACTGCTTACTTACAGACTTATGCTTCCAAGGCCTGTATTAAGAAATAGTGGAGGTCTTTAGCATGCTTCCTTCTCTGTAGAAAGATTATTTAATATGACTGCTGACTGCTGAGCAGGAAGTGGGAGGAATATACTACAGTTCCTGCTAGTAATGGATGCCAATTTAAAGCAACAGTACGATCAGTAAATATATACCTTATAATCAGAACACTCCCCACCTGGCATAATGAACATTATACCACTATGTTTCCTTTTTAAGAAGTAAAACAACTTCAGAGATAGGCCTAAAGTACACCTTAGGGGTGCCCTGTCTCATGACTTTAACTTTGACCTTTCTAACCTTACTATCATTACTAGGTACAGTCTCGACAATGAGTCCAACTGGCCATTCGTTTCTGTGGACCTGAGCGTCCTTTAGTAGGATGACATCTCCGACTTGTAGGTTAGGCTTGTCAATTTGCCATTTTCTGCGTGACTGGAGCGTCACCAGGTACTCTAGTTTCCATCTATTCCAGAAGATGTCTGCAAGACTCTGAACTTGCTTCCATTGCTTGGTGTAAAGATCTTTGAGACCAAAATCTCCTGTGGGAGCTGTCACTGTTTCCATCTTCTGGGTCAAAAGCATTGCAGGTGTCAAAACTGTTGGCATTTCTGGATCGGTAGACACCGGAACTAAGGGTCGAGCGTTCATGATAGCCATGACTTCAGCCATAAGTGTGATGAGAACTTCATGTGTAAGGCGAGTAGAGCTAACCTTCAGAAACATGGCATCCAGAATGCGACGAGCCACTCCAATCATCCTCTCCCAAGCTCCTCCCATATGTGACGCATGAGGAGGATTGAAGGTCCAAGTGCATCTTTGATCTTGAAGATAAGCACTCGTCTCAGAGTCTTCTGTAAGGATCCTTAACTCCTTACAGGCCCCAGTAAAGTTTGTGCCCCGATCTGAGCGGAGTTGCTTCACAGGTCCTCGGATAGAGAAAAATCTTCTCAAAGCATTGATAAAGCTTGAGGTAGACAGAGACTCGATGACTTCAATGTGTACTGCTCTTGTACTCATGCAAGAGAACAGAACAGCCCAACGTTTACTTTCTGCACTGCTTCCTCTGGTCCGACGTGAGGAGATGTTCCAAGGACCAAAGACATCTAGGCCAACATGAGTAAAGGGTGGGTTTGAAGCAAGTCTATCAGCAGGTAAGTCTGACATCTTCTGCTCTTCAAGTTTCCCTCTGATTTTTCTGCAAATTACACATTTGTGGATGACACTGGAGACTAGTCGTTTACTCCCTATGATCCATAATCCAGCTGACCGGACTGCTCCTTCAGTGAAGTGGCGACCCTGATGTGCAACTTGTTCGTGATAGTGTCTTACTAACAGAAATGAAATGTGATGATTCTTGGGCATTATAAAAGGATGTTTCTCTTCGACCGTCATATCCACTACTGACGAGCGACCTCCAACTCTTATCACTCCATCTTCATCAAGTATTGGGTTCAGTTTTTTGAGTGGACTGTGTTTGGAGATCTCTTCTCTTTTAAGAAGGCACTTGATGTCTTCTTTGAAAACTTCTTGCTGAACACATCTAATGATGATAATTTCGGCTTGCATAAGATGATTGCTATTGCACTTGTCAGTGTTTGTAGCTCTACAGAAGGATTTGGCTAGGTGAATAAGCTTTCTTATAGCTCGAATGAGTGACTTCCAGCTGGAGAATCTTTCAAACCGGTGTGCGCCAAGGTTGCCTCTAGTAGTTATGGTACTATACGCCGTTACTTGTGCACGTACTTCTTTGTCATTATCTGGTTCTACAAGTTCAAATGTCTCAAACTGAGTGGTCTCTTCGGTTTCTGATCTATTCAAAAAGGATGGTCCTGAGAACCAGTTAGTGTGCTTCAGGACAGCTGCTAGAACCGGTCTAGTCCCATGATCGGCTGGATTTTTATCCGTACTGATGTAGTGCCACTGTTCTGGCCGTGTGGACTTTCTGATGCGTATCACTCTGTTTGACACGTACATGTAGAATCTTCTCGAAGCATTGTGAATATATCCTAACACAATCTTGCTGTCTGTGTAAAACTTCACTGCATGAATTTCAATGTCCAGTTCAGCAATGATCATGTCTGCCATCTCCACTGCTAAGACAGCAGCACAAAGCTCCAAACGTGGAACCGTGTGAGCAGGACGTGGAGCCAGTTTGGACTTTCCCATAATAAACCCAACATAGTTTTGTCCTTCAAAGTCCATTACTCTAAGGTAGGCTACAGCTTCTATAGCCATAGTAGATGCATCTGAGAATACACACAATTCTCTTTGCTTCGTGGCAGACAGAGAAACAGGGACATATGACCTTTGTATGATAAGTTGTTCAAGCTCTATTAATGAGTCCTTCCACAACTTCCACTGCATTTCTTTCTCCTTAGGTAGAGGTGTATCCCATTCACTTTGTTCATGTTCAATTTGTTCATGTAGCAATTTCTCTCATAAGAGCCTTGCCTTGCATGGTTATGGGGGCTACAAATCCTAGGGGGTCATAAAGGCTGTTGACCGTGAACAAGACACCTCTTCTCGTGAACGACTTCTCTTCTCTGGATACTCTAAATGTAAAGCTGTCGGTTTTCAGATCCCAACTGAGCCCTAAACTTCTTTGAAGGGGCAGTGAATCTGTTCCTAGATCCAGGTCCTTGAGGTCTTTTGCACGGTCCTCTGAGGGAAATGCTTCCATGATTTTGCTGCTGTTGGACGCTATCTTGTGTAACCTTATGTTAGATTCTGCTAACATCTCCCTTGTTCTCTTCAGGATGTCGATAGCCTCTTCATTGCTAGAGAAAGAAGCAAGTCCATCGTCCACATAAAAGTTTCTCATAACAAAATGTTTGGCATCTGTGCCGTGTTCTTCTTCACCTTTCTGTGCTGCTCGTCTCAGGTTGTAGATAGCTATAGCTGGAGAGGGGCTGTTCCCGAACACATGTACCTTCATCCTGTATTCTGTGACATCTTTGTTGAAGTCATTGTCTTCATACCACAGGAACCTCAGGTAGTCTCTGTGATCTTTGCGGACAAGAAAACAGTAGAACATTTGTTGTACATCTGCTGTTACTGCAACGCGTTCTTTTCGGAACCTGATGAGGACTCCAAGGAGTGTATTATTCAGGTCAGGTCCACTGAGGAGGACATCGTTTAGGGAAAGGCCTTCATACTTTGCACTGGAGTCAAATACTACTCGTATCTGTCCTGGTTTCTGAGGATGATACACTCCAAATATTGGTAAGTACCAACATTCTTGTTTTTCTTCCAATGGTGGTGCTTTTTCAGCTTGACCACTGTCGAAGATCTTCTGCATGAAATCATGGAAGTGTTCCTTCATATCTGTCTTTCTGTCTAGAGTGCGTCGCAATGAGGTGAGACGCTTCACTGCTTGTCTTTTGTTGTTAGGAAGGTGATGTCGGGGTGAACGGAAAGGTAGTGGAGCTACCCAGCTGTTTGACTCATCTAGAAAGACTTCTCTGTCCATTATCTCAAGGAAGAGGCTATCTTCAACAGATGGTGCTGGTTTGTCATCATCTCGCGTTCTTTCAAACACCTTGCATCCTAGCTCATCTGTATCTTCAGATGAGGTGATAGCCTCCATGTAACTCCGAACTTTCTGCTGTTGTATTGGGTTGACTAGTCTTTCTTTAATCTGTTTCTTGTTGGTACAGGGGCTAAGACATGATGTGCGGCCATTTTGCAACATGTTTGTTTTGTAGACATTCACTTTTGATGGCTTGTGAGCTCCATCCAGACATACATCACCAATTATGACCCATCCAAGGTCAAGACGTTGTGCAAATGGTGCATTGTGTGGCCCATTGTATTGCTCTCTGACCTTGTGCACTCTCAATATGTCTCTTCCAAGTAGAAGGATAATTGCAGCACCTGGGTCCAGTACTGGAATCTTGTCTGATATTTGCATCAGATGAGGGTAGTGACGAGCAATTTCAGGTGTGGGTATCTCTGATCTATCATCTGGTATCATATCACATTCAATGAGAGTGGGCAGAGTCAGCTGCGTTTTCCCATCTAATGATTCAATGATGTAGTTGTTTGCTCTCCTCCCTGATGTCTCCATAACTCCTGAGCATGTCTTCAAAGTATACGGAGTTGGACTTCCTCTGTCACCGAAGAGGTCAAAGAACTCTGTTCTTGCCAAAGATCTGTTACTTTGTTCATCTAGAACCGCATACATTCTGATTGCCCTCTCTCTGAGGCCTGCAGGATGCACCTTGACTAAACATATCTTGGAGCATGATCTCGAGTTAAATGTGTTTGTGCAGATTTCAGTGCACTTTGAGGTTATTGCTGGTAATGCACTCTCTTTTTGCTCCCCACCATGATCTTCTTGGGTTACCGGATTCTCTGTTTTCCATGGTGCTGGTCCTGGGTGTAAAGCAGACAGATGGTTGTCATTATTGCATTCTTTACATCGAATTGTTTTCACACAGTCTTTAGCAAGATGTTGAGTTGAACCACAGCATCTGAAACAAATGCGCTTGTCCTTAAGATAAGATTTGCGCTCCTCTATCGTCTTGCTTCTGAAACCGCGACATTTTCTCAGTGGATGAGGCTTGTTATGTAGGGGACACTGCTTATCTGGGTCCTCAATTTGCACTCCTGAGCTTTTATCCTGGTTGGCCTCAAACTCAGTCGGTACTTCTGTCTTCCGTACAGATACTGTTGCTCTGCGTTCTTTATTGTACACTGAAAGTTGTTTCTCTGTCTTTACAGAACTGGAGCCTCCCCTGTTCAAAAGGGCGAAGCTTGGGTCATTGCATATTTTAGCTTGCTTCACAATGAATTTGGCGAGGAAGGAGAAAGGTGGAAATGCCACCTGATGATCTTCCTTGTATTTTGATGCTTGCGTGATCCATCTTTCTTGTAAGCTGTAAGGAAGCTTCTCGATTACCGGTTTGACTCCGCGTGCTGTATCCAAATATGAGAGGCCTGGGAGGTATCCACCAGCCTTTGCCGCTTCCAGCTCTAAAAGTATGTCACCAAGCTCTCTCAGCTTCTGATTGTCTCTATTGGTTAATTTTGGATAATTTTCAATTTTCTTTAGAAGTGCATCTTCAATTACTTCAGGTGACCCATAGCAGTCTTCCAATCTCTGCCATAACATTGTAAGCCCTGCTGTCGCATCATGAACATGTACTGACCTGATTCTTTTGGCTTGCTCGGTGGACTCTGGTCCGAGCCATTTGGAGAGTAGGTCAAGCTTTTCCCTGTCTTTCAGATTTAAGTCTTGGGTGCTGCTTAGAAAAGATGACTTCCAGGCCCAATAATTTTCTGGACGGTCATCAAACTTCAGGAGACCAGAGCTCACCATTTCACGGCGTATCAAGTATTTTGTCACCTCTGTGGCTCCTGCTGCCTCAGGTGGGCATTTTCTGGGAACAAACACAGGGCATGTCTGTGGCTGGTAAGACGGTTGGGATGCTTGGTAAAATCCACTATAGTCGTGTGGTTGTTCTCGTTTACTGCAAGTCTTCCTGCTATAGGCCGGATTTATATTTTCCCAAGGAGGGATTATGTCACCATTTGTTTGATTTCCTGAAGGACCAACAGATTGGTCTCTGAGTATGTAACCACTTGGCTTGTTATAGTAAAGTTCTGGTTCAGTCTTGTGGCATCGAGCGATATCAAAGTTGTCTGCTGCTAGTGGGACCTTTGACGATTCCAATGCATCATTAGACTGTTGATCCGAGCGCATGGTCGCGTGCAATTGCACATACTCACTGGTGCGTTGGATTGCACTAAGTGGTGTCATTTGGGTATCTATCACAGAGTGCTCTCTGTACTGTTCTTCGGCAGCTCTCATGAGCACCTCGGCTTCAGCTAAGGCTGCTGAAGCAGTTTTTTCTTGCTTGATAATATGTAAAGATGCTTTCACCTCTGCTTTTCTTCTAAGTGCTTCAGCCTTACTTTTAGCTTTAATCATATGATGTTCTTCATCTATGCAGCCCTGTTCTCTTATCATTTCAGCTTCACGTATTGCATAGGAAGCCAGTGCACGCGCAGCTTCTGCTTTTGCATGGGCCTTGGCAGCTGCAGCACTGGTGGACGCCAGGTTAGAGCAGCTTGAATGTCTAGAGCTAGTGCGCTTGGACCTGGCAGATTCAGCACTAGCTGATGTCTGATCCGACTGACTAGAGACTCTGGAGCTTGTGCAGCGTGACCTGTTGGTTGTCATATTTTGTATGCTTTCCTCTGCTTGTGTATGCTGAGGGATGACTGGTGTATTATCCTTGTCTGTGTGTTGCATGATGAAACAGATTACTTCTTTGTAGTGTCTGTGGCTGTAGAGGTTAGCTGATGATGAGCAGAATGCATCCACTCTTCTTTAAACTATGCCCGCTGTGTTAAAAGTCTTTTTACTGTTCTGCCCTCACAATGTGTTCAAAGGACAAAGCTTGGCAGACAGCTAACAGCTTCCCAACAAAGACTCAGGAGGAAGGGCTTATAGTTGAAATCTTTACTGAGAATAAGTTTTTTGTAAAACTGCAAAACACAAATTATAAAAATATGCATTAGCATTTAACATTACATCACAAATAGTAACAGACATGCTGCAATACTGTTAAGGCACTAGCTAGCAAAAATGTGGCCTAGCTGAGTGAACTTCCTGACAGACACATAAAATGTAGTTGCATTAGTAGAACATATACTGACTAACTGAAAACTAATGACTGCTTACTTACAGACTTATGCTTCCAAGGCCTGTATTAAGAAATAGTGGAGGTCTTTAGCATGCTTCCTTCTCTGTAGAAAGATTATTTAATATGACTGCTGACTGCTGAGCAGGAAGTGGGAGGAATATACTACAGTTCCTGCTAGTAATGGATGCCAATTTAAAGCAACAGTACGATCAGTAAATATATACCTTATAATCAGAACATTATGAATGCACAACCTGCCTCTCGTATCTCATTCGGTGCCTCCAGATATCTGAAGGGCCCTGTTGGTGTACCCAGAGGCGTATCTAGTGAAAATGGCGCCTATGGCAAGCACTGAAACTGCGCCCCTGTCAAAAGATTTTAAGTGTACAGGGCCATGTTTTCACTGCATGAGATGCACACAGATGTGCAGTACATCCACGGGCAGGCAGACCAATTCAAATCAATTGGGATGCAGCAGCTGCATGAACACAGCCCCTGCTTTCACCTTGATATCTGTTTGGGTGCAGGAAAATGCCCCTGAGCACAGACAGTGGGCATTCAAGGACACACACCCGCACCCAAATGGATGCCAAATGCCAAATGGATGTCAAATTGGGAACAATAACCCTCCCTTACTCCATCCAACAACTCTAGTTCTACTTGAAGTATGAAGGAGACCTGTCCCTGCCCCTGCCCCAGGAAAGGTGCCCTCCATGACAGGTACCTGAGCAGGGTTTGGAGGTTTCAAAGAGCACAGTGCCAGTCTCCAGGTCCTAGATCTTGAAGCAAGTGAAGTCAATCCTGAACACATTCTCCTCAGGTCTGCACAGATAACATCACTTGTCTTCTGTCATCAGATTAATGACACACAGCGCCTAGCACAGGCCAGTAACAGGTCTCCTGACAGTAAGACCCCTTTCACACTGGGGCATTTTTTAAGGCGCTTTTGGGCTACAAATAGCGCCTAAAAAACGACTCCCCTGCAGTGTCAGTGTAAAAGCCTGAGGATTTTCACACTGAGGCGATGCGCTGGCAGGACGTTAAAAAATGTCCTGCAAGCAGCATCTTTGGAGCGGTGTATACACTGCTCCTCCACCGCTCTTGCCCACTGAAATGAATGGGCAGCGCGGCCAACCTGCCAGCAAAGCGCCGCTGCAGCGGTGCTTTGCGGGTGGTTTTAACCCTTTTTTGGCCGCTAGCGGGGGTTAAAATCACCCCACCAGCGGCGTAATACCTCTGCAAAAATGACGGCCCGTGCCCCAGTGTGAAGGCAGCGTAACTCACCCTCTGTGACCCGGCTCAGGCCTAGGACATGCTTCCGGTCATAGCTCCTTCAGGCCTAACAACTCCTGTTTGGTGACCTCAGCCATCACCATCCTCCCTCTAATGCATGTGCCTTTATCCCAGTCAAAATGAACTGCCATTTGCAGGGTAGCAATCGCTAGTGATCAACATTCTGTAGTATTCTGAGAGGAAGCAATTCCATAGAGGTAGATGGAAGGTTCTCTGCCACTGAAGCGTTGTCACTAGCAACAGAGTCTCCCACCTGGCATCAGCCTGAGAGGAAGGGGCTTCTCTGAAAAATGATACTGTGACAAAACAGAAATGCATTCATACAGACAGGGAGGTAGAATGTGAGCTCTGATCCTCTGCACTGACCATATCACTGCCTACATGACTCTCTATCCCTCTCTGTCCTCCTCATTCAGGACCTCCAGGATCCTGCTAGCTTCTTCCTCCTGTAGGAAGCTGAGTTCCATCCTGTCTATGCCTGGGTCAGGTCAGTCATATCTGTGGGGGATCTTTCTATGTAAACACATAATTTCTATGTAAACACTTTGATGCTCACAGATGCACAGAGCAGCCTCAGCCATGGAGGGGGAGTGATAAGCAGGCACATCTACAGGGATCCCGGGGATGCCAAGCTCAATATAAGCTGGGCAGTGTTATTGTGATTTGTCCCTTCCTGCTACTCTGTGTGCTGGGATGCCAGACTTCGGCTTTATTACCTCCTCCTCCTCCGATCTCAGCCTCCCTGCACAGGCAGCTTCTATAACTTTTCTCCAGCAGCCAGGACACTCTGCAGATTAACAGTCTCCACTGCCAATCTGTGTGGAGCTTGGCACGTGCAGCCACGCCCCCTCCGGCTGTTACTCGTCAGAAGCACAGCACTCGCAACTCAGCACCTGAGGACGGGAGCAGGGCAGAGAATCACTCCGCCAGCCGGGACTATTTGAGTAGCGGGGTGGCTTGATGTACATGCGCCCCGAAAATGAAGAAAAAGTCCCTCCTTTACGCTCACTTCCTGGACCCATATTTTGACGTGATGGGACCCAGGAAACTGTAATTGCTTCTCCCCATAAGCAAGCAGGAACGGGGAGAAGTTTAAAAAGCTCTAGTTTTAACTTCAGTGAAGAACTTTAATGCTGGATTCCCTGCTCACTAGCGCCCCCTTCATGTAGCGCCCATGGCACTTGCTATGGCTTGCCATACCCTAGATACGCCACTGGGTGTACCTACAAGAAGGGTGGTCGTCCAGAATACCTACTATTTTCTATCAAATAGGGTCTCATCCCGGATAAGACAATTATCCACGGTGGGTAGACCTTTGTCTATTTTGACAAATTCTTCCTTACCCTGGCTCTGATAAAGTCTTATGCCGCGTACGCACGACCGTTTTTAATGTCATGGAAAAAAACAACGTTTTTCTCAACATGATTCTTCTCAAGCCTGCCTTGCATACACACTATCGTGAAAAAAATGCTCGAGCAAAGCGCGGTAACGTACGACATGTACGACAACCCGTACGACGGCACAATAAAGGGGAATTTCCATTCGGATGGTGCCACCCTTTGGGCTGCTTTTGCTGATTTCGTGTTACCGCGTGTTAGTAAAAGTTTGGTGAGAGACGATTTGCGCTTTTCAGTCTCCGTGCTTTTCAGTCCGTTACAGCATGACGAATGTGCTATCTCCATTACGAACGCTAGTTTTACCAGAACGAGCGCTCCCGTCTCATAACTTGCTTCTGACCATGCGCGTTTTTTTCATGTCGTTAAAGCGTACATATGACCATTTTTCACGATGAGAAAAACTACGACGGGAAAAACAACGACATAAAAAAACCACGAGAAAAAATAGAGCAGGTTCTAAATTTTTAATGGCCATTTTTTCGTCGAGAAAAATGCTCTGGAGCCTACACACGACCGTCTTTCACGACCAATTTAAAAAATGGCATGTTTCTCGTCATGAAAAACGGGCATGTGTATGCGGCATTAGCCTTTTAAATTTAAAGAGAAAGGAAGTCCGGACCACGCCTTAATAGACACACTCACGGGAGTGTAACATTGTAGAGTCTGTGGGAGACCCGAGTCTTTATTTAAGACTCCCTATATTAGAAACTGCAGTTCAGTATCCTTTTGGGAAGGGTATTTAGGTAACCAACAGTGCACGCTAAATCTTTGCTTTACATTCTGTCGAAAGAAGTAATAAGATAATTTGTTGTGTAGATACACTGACTATAAGGTAGGACAGTCAAAGTGGTCTATAGTATTTTGCATTATCGGTCAATGACAAGGGAAAGATATCCCTCCACCAAATCCAGGTCCAAATCCTTTATCCTTATAAGATAAATGCCTCAGTGTAGGAAGTTTGTGCAAATTAGTATTGCTACACTGGTAACATAACTTATGATTGTTGGTTGGTATTGCTAGATTACTTGCATGTTTTGTAGCAGCTTGGGGTTTCTATAATGTTATGGCCAGGTTGGCTTTAAGCGTTTTGGGAACGCTGTAGAAGTGTTTTGGGAACACTGTAGAAAAGTGTATACGCCCATTGGAAGCTTGGTGCTCCTGGAAAAAAAGGTGATCGATCAGGAATTTTAGTCAGAAATAGGGACAAAGTAATTAGAAATCTCCCTTGGTTATATCCAAATATCGTGAGAGTGGTAAGTACTTTTGTATGTATGATTATATAAATCTGCTAAGTTTTTAAAGAATGAAAGGAGGTAATTCAAATGTGTGTATGTCATTACCTAAAGTGTTTAAAAGATGGAAGAAATTAAGGAAAATATTGTTGTTATGCATATGGGACAAAGGGGTTTTAGCTATGGTATACAAGCTTGAAGTTTTAACTACCATACAAAAAAAGGATAACAAGAGTTAGATGGAGAATTCAAAGGGATATGTTAATGGTTAGGGCTCACATCTCGAAGCTTAAGAAACATGGTGTCAGTTAAAATCCCCAGTTAAATCCATTATCAATGGTAGTAAGGGATGATCAGGAATGATCGTCAACACAGTCGAGATCCAAGGTTTTAAGCAGTTAAGGCTAAACTGATTGGAAAAAAAATAAATTCTGTTTAAAATGAGGAAGTTAAATTTTTACAGCCAGTTTCAAGCTAACAGTAGATAGTGAGACATTTTGAGATCTGTGTGAGCCTATATGTGTTGGTATTAAAACTAAGAAAGGGGGGGACTTGCCATTCAGCATACTATTTGTTGGTAGTGTTAAATGATTAAAAAGTGAATTACTGGTTATTATTTAAGGGAAAGTTGTTGTTAGTATAGGGAATTCTCTTCCACCTGCTCAGAAAGAAGTGTTTAATTTTATGTGCATCAGAATTTTTGTCTTGTCTTGGAATTCCAATTTAGAGTATAAGTTGTTTTTTCTTCTGAATGCAAATGGATTGTTAGGTAGTTGATATATGTCCTATGATCCTGCCAAGATGGAGAGCATTGCTAAAGTGGGCAGGTGAGAGGGACAGAGTAGGGTACTCATCTGTGTGTGGTGCTTTAAGAGGATTAAATTGCGGATTTGGACAAGTACAAGTTAATATTTGAGTGATTCCTCCTATCCAAAGTATTGTTTAGCACATTACACAGAGGTACATATCCGCTTGCATAGATCAACTATGTTGCTTCAATTGAAAAAGGGGATCAAACCGCCGACCATGCCTTCGCCACCGCTTTTGCGCAAAGCATACTGCTATATTTGCATTCCATATTCAGCGAGTTCAAAAGACTTGCTGAAGTGGAGAGTGAATGTTAAAGAAGGATTTAATTAAGAAAAGTTATCTATATAGATTTAAAATGTTATTACATGTTTATTGTTAAAATGTTGCAACTATTGTCAGTCTATTCATGAAATATGTTGGGCACATATTAAGCCCATGCCCAATGCATAGTTAATTGGAAACATTAAAAGGGGAATGTGACGTCACTGATAAATTACATGTATGTGCTGGTACCAAATGTTTTTTTTTTTTTGAGGAATCTGATTAGATACTTAGGTTAGAAAAAAAAAAAAAAGGGTTTAAATATCTGCAAGATGCACATTTTTAAGAGTAACATTTCATTTTATATATAGGGTATTTTGATTATTTTAGTTAGAGTCTGACTTTGAGGACTGTTTTGATTGAGAAATTGTCTATCCTTACATGATTGAAGTTAAAAGGTGTTTTTTCAGTATCAGCAAATGTGCTATATTTCGGATTGATATAATTGCCCTGGGCTCCGAGGTGTTTTAGTAAATGGCATTATAGTGTTATATAAGAACCTTGAGTGATGTTTTATGTAGAAAAAATATGATGTTCAAGATTACTTATGGTATTTGTGGAAATAAATTGATAATGGGATTTTGGTAAAAAAGGGTAAAACAATTTTTTTTTGAAGAGTTACTAAAAATTAAGTAACCAGGACCGAAATAAATTGCTGCATATATTGCATATATTGAGTCCATGAGATACTAAAATATTGAGGGGAAAGTTTGCTTGAATGACAGTCAGTGAATTTCCTGGATATATTTACCCTTTGAATTCCCACAGTGTCAATCGGGAAGTGTTAATGATGTAATGTTGTTTATCCATCAATGTTTTGTTTGTTTCTGATGATCAAATATATTTGCAAAGTTGGGAGGCTGACTTCTGAGTCAGAATATGTGCTTGGGGAAAATGTTCTGTTCCGAGACCCTCGGGTCCACTTGGGTCCCTGGGATAGAAGGAACTAAGGGTGTTTACGTTTTGTTGAAATCCTGCTTAAATACTGGATTTGAAAGAAAAAATGTTTAGTTAAATATATTGAATCTATATAATGAAGACTGTTGCTTAGAAACATTTTTGTTTCTGCATGCTTTACTTATGTTTGAGTCAATGAGGAATATTGCTTTTAATGCCTCTAAATGGTTAAGGTCTGAATTGATCAGGTATATTTTCTGGTTATTCATGTTGGATGAGGAGTATCTGCCCCAGCCAGCCAGCCAGCATTAACCCCTAGCCCCATGCACATGAAGAAATACCCTGTACCGCATTCATACCCCACCCTATATCCTATCCGGATGAAGAGATGACTACAGCTTTTACATGGAAATCTTTGTTGTTCATCTTTGTTGTTCTACTGCCATGGGAGGTGCTGAGATGAGTAAAGACAAACTCCTGCTGGAAAATGTTCCTGGGAATGACACCTTGAGGGTTAGCCAAATGACACACGCCCAAAGTCTACGAAATTCCAGTGAGCATCAAAAGAGAGAGATCCAGATGCCAGTTCGAAGACCCAAGTCTAGCCCAATGCATCAGTTCCAGTCTGTCTGTGGATATCGAGTTCTATTCTTACAAAGAGGCAGGGTTTTGGGGTGGAGGATCTCTGTAAAATATGGATGAACACAGAATCGAGACAAAAGTTTTGGGAAAAATTTAGGACAATGAGTAATATAATGTGGACATTTCCTTTTCCTTCCCTTTTATGAATTTAATGGATATTCAGAAGCCATACAAGAGACTTTTTTTGTGCTTTTCTTTGGGACTATTTTTTATTTGGCCTAAAGGCTATCATGCCCCTCCCACTTGCGTTTATGGACTGTCACACCCCTTCCCCCTTTGTATTTCATGGACAATTGCTATGCAGCCAAAATTTTGATATCTACTAATACTGATGTGTTTATTGTTCTCTATTTTTACATGCTTTGGATAATGGTAAATTTATGGGAAAGTAGTCCAGGTGAATGTAAGGGTGAATACTCGGGGCAACAGGGTTTGTGATTGCCACGTTCGTGACACAAGAGAGGATTGAAAGAATCATGTAAAAAGGCCCCTTGGCTGTGGTCAGCCGATTCCTGAAATTGTTTTTTTTCTTCCTCATTTTGTATACGTTGGACAATATGTAACTTTCCATAGAATAAGCTTGTGTAAGTAGAAGGACACTTCTTATAATCACACCTTTCTTTGTTTTGTAACTGAATAAAAGCTTAGACACAAGCTACAATAAATCAGTCACCTTATGAATGCACAACCTGCCTCTCGTATCTCATTCGGTGGCCTCCAGATATCTGAAGAGCCCTGTTGGTGTTGGTGTACCTACAAGAAGGGTGGTTGTCCAGAATACTATCTATTTCCTTTCAACTTTTAGTTAGTGCAAACATAAGGGTTCTAGCAACTGAAAGCTGTCTATTTGTGTTTCTATGTGAATTGTATATTGCTGTGATCCAAAATGTATACCAATAATGATGGTTTTTAATCGCTCTGCTCAGCAGTACCTCTGAGCTCCTGATGAAGCCTTCAATGAAACGTGTTGAGATTTGACTTTGCTAGTTTCTAATTTATGTATAAGTAGTGATGTTGAACTGGACTATGTATGATGCATGCAGACACATTCTGTATTAATTATTTTTAAAAACTTTAGGGGAGAGTCACTAGAGGTTCTTGTGCTTTACTGGACATACTATTTTGGTTGCAAGAATACAACTATTTGTAAATTTATTTCATTGCACAATTTTAATGATATCATTCATTAAATATATATATATTGTATATAAGATGATTTTTTGTGTTGCTAGTTGTTAGGTGGCACCTTAAAATTCCCGTGTTGATGGCTTTGTACAGGGATGTGGTGCTGCAGTTCATCCATCAGTTTACCCAATTTATTATTCAGTATCTAACTGCTCACTTTTTAACTAATACATCACACCCTTATTATGCTGAAACAAAACCCCTTCTTTTAACCCAGTAGTTCTCAACTCCTGTCCTCAGGACCCACTAACAGGCCAGATTTTAAGTATTACCTTGGGGAGATGCAGACTAGAATACTGCAATCACTGAGCAGCAAATTATATCACCTGTGATGTATTTCAGTTATCTTGCAAACCTGGCCTGTTAGTGGGTCCCGAGGATAGGAGTTGAGAACCACTGTCCTAACCCCTTGATGTAGCAATTAAATCTGTGATTCTGTTCCAAGGACATATGAGGTCTATTCCCCTACCTCCAATGCTGGCTTCCAGTTGGCTTGGTTCAGCCCTGCTCACAGGGAATCAGGTAAAGAGAGCAACTTCAGCACTTAGAGATATGATTCTTCAATAAACATTATTGTGATACATATGAATACACAATGCACAAGAGCTCCTTCCCTGATGTGTTTTTATACCAGAGAGCTTATTTGTAAAGGCTATCATGTGAAGTTTATTGCTAGTTTGTATCTCTAAGTAGACCTGACATCCTTGTTACTTGACAACACAGAACCTGTATAATTCTGCATGTTCAAATGTTTTCAGTTATCAAAATTCCAAAAAACAGAGCTGCTTGCATTGCCCATGGCAATTAATCAAGTGTTTATTTTTATGGTCAAGGTAACCTTGGAAAAATGACAGCTAAAAAAAACGTACTGGTTACTATGAGGCAACAAAAACAACTCCTTTCTTTTAAAAACGTTGATAAGTATGTCTTATAACTGTTAGTCAATTTAGCTAATAAAATTATATAGCAGTGAAGGTACGGGTTAGATGGATGAGAGTGAATAAAAGACTGTAATGCTATCAATAATAATTGCCCCCCCCCCAAAAAACAAACAAAAAACAAAATAAAAATAATAGTGATCCAATAAACTACCAATAAAAACACATAATTGTAAGATGGGAGAAGGGAATTGATCTATGCCTTTGCAGATTGATGATGCATGCCAAATTCGAAGTAACAATAATTTTAGAACCTCAATCTCATCAAATGTGTTGTGGAATGGCTCAAATTAAATAGAACAATTCCAGTCAACAAGTGACATGTGCTGTTAGAAATCACAGCACCGTACAGCCTACCTGACAGGGTCCCCCTGAAAATATAAAACCGATATTTTCACAAAAAATACACTAAAATCATTATTATAGGACACACACATTACATAACTTGCAACATTCCTGATAAATCTAAAAGATAAAATTGTATTGATTTAATAAATAAAGTTCTGTGTGTGAACACAGTTTACTATAATTCAGTTATGAATGAACAGTACCGATCACTCACTGTGGTCATTCAGAAATGGAAGGGGGCGGTAAATTACATATTTACTGCCCCTTCCCCAGCTCTCCATCCTAAACATCCCCCCTCACCCCTGTGTGTCCGCAGCAGCCGGGGGGAGAGGGAAGCTGGAAGAACTAGAAGAGGGGGCACACAGCAGGAAGAATCAGATGTGGGCAGGACAGGGAACATGATAGGTGCTGCGGGGGTGCAATTACAGGAATGGTGCCCTTTTTCTCCCACTGCAGCAGCATATGTGGAACTGCACCCCAAAATACATTTTGCTGCTTCTCCTGAGTACGGGGATACCACATGTGTGGGACTTTTTGGGAGCCTAGTCGCGTACGGGCCCCCGGAAACCAAGCACCGCCTTCAGGATTTCTAAGGGCGCAAATTTTTGATTTCACTCCTCACTACCTATCACAGTTTTGAAGGCCATAAAATGCCAAAATAGCACAAACCCCCCAAATGACCCCATTTTAGAAAGTAGACACCCCAAGGAAATTGCTGAGAGGCCTGTTGAGCCCATTGAATCTTTTTTTTTTGTCCCAAGTGATTGAATAATGACAAAAAAAATTACAAAAAGTTGTCACTAAATGATATATTGCTCACACATGCCATGGTTATATGTGGAATTACACCCCAAAATACATTTTGCTGCTTCTCCTGAGTACGGGAATACCACATGTGTGGGACTTTTTAGGAGCCTAGCCGCGTACGGGACCCCGAAAACCAAGCACCGCCTTCAGGATTTCTAGTCACAAATTTTTGATTTCACTCTTCACTACCTATCACAGTTTCAAAGGCCATAAAATGCCAAAATAGCACAAAACCCCCCCAAATGACCCCATTTTGGAAAGTAGACACCCCAAGCTTTTTGCTGAGAGGCATGGTGAGTATTTTACAGCTCTCATTTGTTTTTGAAAATGAAGAAAGTAAATAATTTTTTTTTTTTTCAATTTTCAAAACTTTGTGACAAAAAGCGAGATCTGCAAAATACTCACAATACCTCTCAGCAAATAGCTTGGGGTGTCTACTTTCCAAAATGGGGTAATTTGGGGGGGTTTTGTGCCATCTGGGCATTCCATGGCCTCCGAAACTGTGATAGGCAGTGAGAAGTAAAATCAAAAATTTATACCCTTAGAAAGCCTGAAGGCGGTGCTTGGTTTTTGGGGTCCCGTACGCGGCTAGGCTCCCAAAAAGTCTCACACATGTGGTATCCCCGTACTCAGGAGAAGCAACAGAATGTATTTTGGGGTGTAATTCCACATATGCCCATGGCATGTTTGAGCAATATATCATTTAGTGACAACTTTGTGCAAAAAAAAAAAAAAAAAAATTGTATTTTTTCCGCAACTTGTGTCAACATATAAAATATTCCATGGACTCGACATGCCTCTCAGTATATAGCTTGGGGTGTCTACTTTCCAAAATGGGGTCATTTGGGGGGGTTTTGAACTGTTCTGGCATTTTATACACAACATTAGGAAGCTTACATCCACTCTTCTTACCACTTGAAGACAAAGCCCTTTTTGACACTTTTTGTTTACATGAAAACATATTTTTTTTTGCAAGAAGATTATGTTGAACCCCCAAACATTATATATATTTTTAAAGCAAAGGCCCTACAGCCCTACAGGTGGGTGTTGCATTTTTTTTTTCTACACAGTATTTGCGCAGCGATTTTTCAAACGCATTTTTTGGGGAAAAAATACACTTTTTTTAATTTTAATGCACTAAAACACACTATATTGCCCAAATGTTTGATGAAATAAAAAAGATGATCTTAGGCCGAGTACATAGATACCAAACATGACATGCTTTAAAATTTTGCACAAACGCGCTTTGGCGACAAACTACATACATTTTTAAAAGCCTTTAAAAGCCTTTACAGGTTACCCCGTTAGATTTACAGAGGAGGTCTACTGCTAAAATTACTGCCCTCGATCTGACCTTTGCGGTGATACCTCACATGCATGGTGCAATTGCTGTTTACATATGACGCCAGACCGACGCTTGCGTTCGCCATTGGGCAAGAGCAGGGCAGGACAGGGGTGCTTTTTTTTTATATTATTATTAATTTTGCTTTTTTATTTTATTTTTAAATTGTTCCTTCCATATTTTTTTTTTTTTATCATTTTTATTGTTATCTCAGGGAATGTAAATATCCCCTATGATAGCAATAGGTAGTGACAGGTACTCTTTTTTTGAAAAAACTGGGGTCTTCTAGACCCTAGATCTTTCCTCTGCCCTCAAAGCATCTGACCACACCAAGATCGGTGTGATAAAATGCTTTCCCAATGGCGCTTTTTATATCCGGGGGGGGGGTCATTCCCTCCCACTGCTTGTAAAAGCAGTCCAGAGGCTAATTAGCCACTAGGATTGCTTTTACATGAAAGCCAGCCGCTGGCTGAAAAGAATGATACCAAGATGATCCCTAAACCCGCAGGCATCATTCTGGTATAAACATTCAAAGTCCAGCAACATACCAGTACGTTGCTGGTCCTTGTTGGACATGTATTGTAATCTTTTTTTTTCATGCAGCCAGTTGGCTGAACGAAAAAAGAGATTGATCGGTGGGTATGCCCACCATTAGAATACCGCCCTTCATCCACCCACTTCTAATGATGGGCATACATGCACCATTTATATATGCCGAAGCATGGGGGCATCCTCCCGCAAAAAAGTTATGCCGCACACACATGGTCGGACTTTTCCACGGGCAAGCCTCCGTCGGAATTTCGACCGTATGTACACGGCATTAGGAGCAAAATCGCTCCTCCGCCCCTGCTGCCCCAATGCTTCGGCATATATGCTTTTTTTTTTTTTAACTGTGGTGGTGAAATCACCTCCTACAGCACTGGAGTCGCAGGGATCAGGCCAGTCTCTGCGAACGCTGCAGTTATGTGTGTTGTGTTTTGTAAGTGACAGTGATCGATCGATACTGCACTTGGGTGGCCTGGGCTGGACGGAGGGGCAAAACGCAGGTGCTAGTAGGTATCTGGGCTGATCCCGCTAACACTGCGTTTTTGGGAACCCTAAACTGCTGGGGACGCTAGTATAGATCTGATCAGATCAGATATTGATCTGATTAGATACTATACCACTAAGGGGGTGTATGCTTCACGCGTGGGTGTTAGCGTTACTGGCACTAACCTGACGCTGCCTAGGGTGTGACTCAGACCATCTCTGACGCTAAAACCTAATTAATATCACCCGCCGGGCGATCAGGGGGTTAAACCTTTATTGGGTTATATATACGGCGGGTGCCCTGACACTATAAAAAGCAAACTAACTAACCAGCGTCACCCGTAACACTTATATGGTGATCACTGGTGAAAGGGTTAACTAGGGGCAATTAGGGGGTTAAAACCTTTATTAGATAATATATGGGGGTACCTGACGCTATAAAAACCTGCGGCGAACCTAAAAAAAATTACTGGCTACCGATCTGCATCACCGACGCTAAGACAGCGATCAGAAAAATGATCGCTTAGCGACAGTGGTGATAGGGGGTGAAAGGGTTACCTGGGGGGCGATCAAGGGGGTTAAACCTTTATTAGATAATTTATGGGGCTACCTGATGCTATAAAAACCTGCGGCGAACCTAAAAAATATTACTGGCTACCGATCTGCATCACCGACGCTAAGACAGCGATCAGAAAAATGATCGCTTAGCGACGGCAGTGCTAGGGGGTGAAAGGGTTATCTGGGGGGTGATCAGGGGGTTAAACCTTTATTAGGGGGGGTTAGGGGGCTACACTGGACCTAAAACTAACTTTAGTGACACTTTTACAGTCACAAATGTCACTGATTGCAGTGATCAGTAAATAAATGGTCACTGCAATCAGTGACACTGTGACTGAGGGCTGGGGGGTGATCTGGGGGGGGGCGATTTGTGTGCCTATGTGTCCTGGTGTCAGTGTAGTGTTAGTGTACTGACCTGTGTGTCTTCTCTTGTACGGCGCTCGGTATATGTGAGCGCCGCATGAGAGATGACATCACTTCCTCCTGCTTCCTCTGCCTGTGTTTACATTACACAGCAGAGGGAGCACTTTCATTCGACGGGAGCGATCGTGGGGGGGTGGACGGAATCGAATGGCCGCCCCCTCATCTCGGATCGCTCCCCAACGAATACCGACCGCTCACTGTATAGGAGGGGGGTCCGATCGGACCCCCCAATTGTACAAAGGCAATCACGTACACTGTACGTGATTGTGCCTGTCGGTGCCATTCTGCCGACGTACATATACAGTGAGCGGTCGTTAAGTGGTTAAACCCTGGATGTCTCATTAAAGAGAAGACTAATAAATCATCACATAGGAGACTTTAAGTAAAAAAATAAATAAAATTAAAGTCACACGCAAACAAACAAAATCTTCCCCGAAAATGTTTGCAGCCCCCTACCCCCACATATAAGCACACACAAACATAAATACATGCATCTGGGGGGGCAATATTGATTGTGATACACATGTTACATATTGCTGTGCACGCTGGAGTGAGTGGGATATTTCTAGTACCAGGCCTCCTCCATATCACTAAACTAATGACCTACAGGGGGCTCTAAAGCGTCACCTATAGAAAATATAGGATACTGAAGTTTGTCGCCATTTCACGGGTGCACACAAATTTAAGGTTTGACATGTTGAGTATCTATTTACTCAGTGCAACCTCATCTTTTATATTTTACCAAAAGATTGGATAATTTATCGCGTTTGAGTCCCCTAAAATTACTGTATTTATTGGCGTATAACACTCACTTTTTTACCCTGAAAATAGAGGGTAAACTGTGCCTGCGCAGGGGGCTGTGGAAAGGTTTTTTCCTGAAACTTCCCTCTTAAAGTTAGGGTGCGTGTTATACGCCTGTGCGTGTTATACGCCAATAAATACGGTAACTTAGTGTATTTTTTACTGAAATTTGTGGTATTATCGTGTAACATAAAAAACTGGCACTGACAATATTTCTTTCTCTGGGGTGTCAGAAAATATATAATGCAATGCATACTAGCACATTATGACATTACCTTTTAGGTTAGATAAAACAAACAGACCACCCAGGAGCATCTCACCTGTAGCGTTACCCCCTAGAGGGCTGCTGATTTTGGGTCCCCCTACTGCTGCACAGCCAGGCAACATGCATTTTACAACCTGCATCCAGACATAGAAACCAGTCCTTGGGCTTGTTATTATGTTTTATCGAGGGATATATACTTTGGATAGGCATGAGGGGTTACAGGATGCCCAAACTGAACAGCAACAACTTTGAGGACTTTTGCTGCAAATGTAAAATTTGCAGCAAAAATGAATCCAAGACTATACTCCCTCTGGAATAATGTCAGTCCTTAATGAATCAGTAGCAAATATGTACTGACAGGAGCCCATAGTAGAAATAGCAATCTCAAACCATATATAGGAGCACTGTGTCCCCTTGGTAGAAATAGCAAAGTCCCAACTGTATGTAGGAACTCTGTGTCGTCTCAGTAGAAAACAGCAAGGTCTCAACTGTATGTATGAGCTATGTGTCCCCTGAATTAAAAAATACCAGCCCACCTGGCTGTCTTGAGAAATGTCCCAGAGAAAGATTTAGGTTAGCTGTGACACTGTCTCATGAAAGCATGCTGAATATTGCCTCTGGCAGCCTTCTCTCTTTATTGGCCTTGGGGGTAATCAGGTAAAGGTACTCACACTGTGCCTTGAATCCTGCTGCTTGCATAGACTGCAGTTCAGGCCTCCTGCTGGACATATCTTTGCTAGCTGGGAAGGGTGTCCCCTGGGTGAGATGGTAGATTAGAGGAGTTCCCTTTGCAGCTTTCTCTCTCCTCAGCCTCAGAGTCCCCTCACAGACCTCATGACTCCAGCCACAACACTCCATCTTCCATCTTCCACCCGACAACCACACTACTGTCCAGGCTCTTCTATATTTATGAGCCTACCCAACCACCTTGTACATGTACATCACTCTAAGGCAGTTTCTCTTACCCTGCTGCTCCAAACGACAATCGACGCCTCGATGTCGGGGACGTTCTTTTCCATCTTAAGCCGCAGACAAGGTGGGCATGGATCCACTGCTGGCGGGAATACCGCACACACATCGGATCTGCTTCCTCGCCTCCCTCGTGCTGCATTGGCTTGTTCAGCATGACGTTGGCGGGTCTCCGCATTGGACTTAAGAATTTGACATTACAAAATAACAGATCTAAATGCTATTGTGATTAAAACAATACAATATTTCACACTTAAAATGGCCTTTTTAAAATTTTAGGCCAAAATATTTGATCTTTTCACTAACTTAACAGCTTAGTCAATCAAAACTCAGGAAGTCATAAAACACAGGAAGACAATGGGGCTAACTTACTCAAGGAATGGTGGATAACCACCATGTTTGAAAAAATATAGGAAGAAAAAACCGCGCTAGTTGTTAGTAAATAAATTTGAACTCTCCTAAGCAGCAATAATAGTAGGATAAACACCAAAGAGATAAAGGGAAAAAAATTGCGCTAATGAGTCCAAGGTGATAGAAGAAAAAATTCAAAGTCCAAAAACGTCCAATTAGGAGATACTGGAGTAGACAAATGCCAAAGAAACACATAGATCCTGTATATACTTGTGTGAATATCTGCTTACCAGACAGTAAGCCAAGCAGACAGATGGCTATAACCCAGCCCAGGCCTTTGGTTAGCACACCAGTGCTAAATTCTTCAGAGATGGTAGACTGCAGCAATGGAAGGGTGACTCCACAATATGAGCAGGTATATGAGTCCAAAAGTTTTTGTGTGTATAAAACAAAAAAGAAGAAAAAAAAACAGCGTGATCCTGCCACACAAAATTATCCTAAAAGGGATAAATGCTATGGAGTGTGGGAAACATGACAACACCAAGTGTGTGATAGTTGATAAGAGTGAACCACCACCGTATAAGTAATCTCCTTACCAAACAAAACATATAATCAAGCCTTGACCAGTTTATAAGAATTGTAAAAAAATCCACCACAGAGTGAACCGCCACCTCACAGGTAATCTTCTTACCAGATTGTACCAGGCTATGAGCAAAAACAAATCAACCGCTGACAGGTGGATGAATGGACGGATGTAGGTGTCTCCATATAGCTATGGCTGCTATGGTAGATGGATAAATGCTCCCTGCTTCTAGCGATGTAACTCTATGGGGCCCGTAGGATAAAATACCCAAAAGAGAATAGGGACTAGATAGTGTAATAACGTCACTAATTTATTAAAAAAGATTAAAAATACATTTACATCAAATAAGCGATAAAAGGACATGTAAGAAAAGCCAGCCGGCTGTAGAGCAAACTCCCATCCTGCGAGCGTGGTGACGTCAGCGCGTACCCCCTTAGACGCGAATGGACCGGAAGAACAAAAACAGAGGAAATGGTTATGTTAACCTCGATCTGAGTCTCGGACATGAGTCAATATCCACCATCTCATCTAATGGCAAACCCATGTTTACAATATAAAAATTGCCCTTTGAGTGGGAATAATTCAGAATGTATGTAATTAATAAAAAATATGATAAATGAAATAAAAATAATAATAAAAATAAAAATTAGAGGACAAAGATATATGCCCACAATTAAGTAGATACATTTATGTAAAATTTAAATTTAAATGAAATGTATATATATATATAAACGGTATGTATACAAATACGCATATCGGTATTGTCAAGGTCACCTGTGGCCAGGTGACAGATGCACACTGTAGGGGGACAGGAGTGCACCGCAAGGTAGTGAACCCTATGGCTGACTGCTGCGGATAGGAAACTGGGTGGTTGTGGAAAGCGGGACCAGAGGAGCACAACCGGGATCCTAACGGAAGCTAGAGCCAAGATTCCCCAGGGCGCGGAGTCTAAGACCCAGCAGGTCTTCTCCAGGGCCTCTAGTGGTCAGGATGTTATGCTGCAGGCTGGGACCAGGTCGCGGCCCCTGGAGTTTCCTAGCTCACGCCCCGTAGGATAAGGGGAAAAGAGGGGAAGCAGCAGCACAAGATATGAGAGAAACGAATAACAAGCTGAAGGTCAGGGGCCACAAGCAGACAAGGATAACGAAAGAACGAGCCGAAGGTCAAGGGTCACGAGCAGACAGGGATAGTCGGGGACAAGCCAAATATGTAACAGAGAGACAGACGTAGCACACGGCAGGCAGGAACCCAAACACACAATGCCTAACAAACACGTTGATCAGCCAAGCAGGCTTGCAGTGCACAGGTTAATATAGTGTTCTGTGATAGGACCTGGGGTGGAGTCAGGCTGGGAGGAGATTATAAAGGAAGCCAGGTGAAAGGGTTCTGGCCTCTAAGATGAACACATGGGAAGGAAGGTAAGCTGACAGACAAACACTACTGCATATCCATGACAGTACCCTCCCTCTTATTGGCCCTCCCCCGCCTGGGCCCAGGCTTAAAGGGAAATCTCTGATGAAACCTCCTCAACAGATGCGGTGCAGCGACCTCAGATGCAGCGATCCAAGACGCCTCCTCAGGACCAAAACCTCTCCAATGCACAAGGTACTGAAGAATGCCTCTGCAGAGCCGAGAATCCAGAACTTGTCTAACCTCGTTCTTAAGATTATCCTCAGAGACAGAAAACGAGGTAGGGAGATGACAAGAAGATCTATTGAGGACCAAAGGCTCTCTAGGAATAAGCAAGGGCATGAGAGGGTCAACAGGAATCTGAGGAGGGTCCCCTAGACCCTTAAAGGGGAACTGGTCATCTTGCACAGGACCATCAGACTGGGCAGATGTCAGTGGAACCCTGAAGTCAGGTTGGTTAGAAGGTGACATGTCACAGGAGTCAATCTGAATAGCTGAAGGACAAGCAGAATGTCCTGAACAAGAAAAAGTAGGAGGCTCACTGGGCATGGGCTGGACTGGCATAACTAGTACAGAGGCAGAGTGAATAGCTGAGTCAGGTGTAGCGACTACCTGAATCGCATCGCAAGACGTAGCGACTGCAGGACTTGTAGACAAGGTAGCCTGGCTGTGCGTCCAAGGGTGGTTAGGGACAGAGAAATGTAAATGGTTATGCAACCTGGAATGAATGACCGGCTCAGGTTCACAGGGGGCAACCTTGGGTAGGCAGGACGAGGAACAGGAGGGACCCCAAGCCAGGATCTGTCCAGTAGTCCAGTCCACATGAGGAGAATGGAGCTGTAACCATGGGAGACCCAAAATTATAGGCGTTGAGGCCTTGGGTAAGATAAGGAAGGATATCCACTCCTAGTGGAGTGTCCCTACCGACATCTTAACAGGGAGGGTCTGGAAGCGGATAGGTCCCCCTGGGAGAACAGTACCATCAATCGCCAAGACCACCAATGGCGTGGTGAGGGGCAAAAGAGTAAGTCTCATGGACGATGCGATTTCCCAGTCCATGAAGTTACCAGCGGCTCCGGAATCCAGATATGCTGAGACCGAATGAGAAGAAGCACCAACATGAAGGAACACAGAAAGCAGAAGACGAGAAGGGGAAGGTGATATTTCTGGGTCCAATACTCCACTTTCCAGATGAAGTGGACCCAAACGTTTTTCTGGACAAAGAGAGCAAGTGTCACGAAAATGACCTTTGCCCCCACAGTAAAGACACAGACCAAGAGTTCTGCGCCTAGCACGTTCCTCGGGGGATAGCCTGGTCCGACCCAGCTGCACGGGTTCCTCAGCTGGAAGGAGATGCTCTACGGGTCGAAGAGAGGGAAGCTCAGGCTGACTAAGAACCAAGGAGTGCTGGCGTTGCTTTTCTAAGGTCCTCTCCTGAAAGCGAATATCGATCTGGTTACACAAGGAGATAACGCCGGCCAGATCAGTGGGGATGGTTCTTCCTGCTAATTCATCCTTCACTCTATCAGACAGGCCATGCAAAAAGGTTGCGACTAAGGCTTCATTGTTCCAGCTCAACTCAGCCGACAGTATGCGGAAATGAAGGGCATACTGTCCCACAGAAGCAGACTCTTGGCGGAGACGTAAAAGGGCACTGGCCGCTGAAGAGACACGAGCCGGTTCTTCGAAGATATTCCGAAAAAGTTTCAAGAAGCCAGACAGGCTAGAAACCACTGGATCATTCAGTTCCCACAGAGGGGCTGCCCAGGCTAAAGCTTCACCAGAGAGGAGGGAAATGATATAGGCTACCTTAGCCCGATCAGACAGGAAGTTTTGGGGCTGGAGCTCAAAATGAATTGTGCATTGGCAAGCCTTGGAGTCCCCAGAGAAACGGGACGGAGCTGGCAGTTGTAGTGAGTGTGTGGCTGCGACTGGTGCAATAGGTGCAGCCGCTGGTTGTATTTGAGGTTGCGGATTCGGGGTTCCCAAGGAGGGCTGAAGCTGCTCGAAGCGAGAAGCCAGATCCTGGAGGAATCGCATCACCTGAGTCTGATTCGATTCCTGGGTTTCAAGTCTGCAAACTATGCCCTGCAATGGATCATCCGCGGGAAGCGGGATGTCAGCCGGGTTCATGGCTGATCAAACTGTCAAGGTCACCTGTGGCCAGGTGACAGATGCACACTGTAGGGGGACAGGAGTGCACCGCAAGGTAGTGAACCCTATGGCTGACTGCTGCGGATAGAAAACTGGGTGGTTGTGGAAAGCGGGACCAGAGGAGCACAACCGGGATCCTAACGGAAGCTAGAGCCAAGATTCCCCAGGGCGCGGAGTCTAAGACCCAGCAGGTCTTCTCCAGGGCCTCTAGTGGTCAGGATGTTATGCTGCAGGCTGGGACCAGGTCGCGGCCCCTGGAGTTTCCTAGCTCACGCCCCGTAGGATAAGGGGAAAAGAGGGGAAGCAGCAGCACAAGATAAGAGAGAAACGAATAACAAGCTGAAGGTCAGGGGCCACAAGCAGACAAGGATAACGAAAGAACGAGCCGAAGGTCAAGGGTCACGAGCAGACAGGGATAGTCGGGGACAAGCCAAATATGTAACAGAGAGACAGACGTAGCACACGGCAGGCAGGAACCCAAACACACAATGCCTAACAAACACGTTGATCAGCCAAGCAGGCTTGCAGTGCACAGGTTAATATAGTGTTCTGTGATAGGACCTGGGGTGGAGTCAGGCTGGGAGGAGATTATAAAGGAAGCCAGGTGAAAGGGTTCTGGCCTCTAAGATGAACACATGGGAAGGAAGGTAAGCTGACAGACAAACACTACTGCATATCCATGACAGGTATCAACCGTTGTAGTCTGAGCTTATATAACCCATACCATATTAGATGAAAAATATGAATAGTGATATACCACAATAACGTAAGAATTATATATATATAACTAAACAATTATATATAATTAGTGCAACATATAAACAAGTGAATGAGGGGAAAATTACCCCAAAAATTAATATATAAAAATTATTTATAAATAATTAATTATAGATAATATATTTATTGTGAATATTATTTGAAAAAAGGAGAAGCAGTCACCTACACAGTTGTAATGTCGACTGTGTGAAGTGGGACCATTTGTATTTGTGAATAAAGTGACAAATAGTGATACAATGTAAATATATTTGAAAAAAAGTGATAAATATAAAAATCATTAAATATATAGGTATAAAAAGAAGAAGACCTCCAAATGCTCCCACCCGAGGTCAATAAAAAAACCAAAATAAAAACTGAATAAATCATGTGCATGACTCAGACCAAGTTTATAATAATAAAGAATTAGGAATTGTCGATAAAAGCATTGACGTCAACATCAATATTTAGTCCATAGGGCACATAGGTCTTAGCCCTAAAAATCCAGGACATCTCTAATTTAGAGATATCCCTTACTAGAGAACTGCTCCTCCATTTGGGACTAAATTTGTCAATACCCAAAAACAAAGTGTTTGAAGGATCTCTCTTGTGCACTAATCTGTAGTGTTTAGATACAGAATGATTTTTAAATCCTGATTTGATATTTGTAATATGTTAATTTAATCGAACCTGTAGGGGGCCTCCCTATATATTGCAAACCACAGGGGCACTGGAGTAAATAAACCAAGCCCACTGTGGAGCAAGTAATAAAGGGTTTTAATATAATGTAATTTGTGTACTAGTGGACAAAAACTAATAGTCCTTCTATGGGTGCAACTATTAAGAGAACATACTCTACAGTTGAGACATTTGTAATATCCTGTAAAATGTCCAAACAAAGTCACTCTAGATGGAGGATCAATGATATTGGGCGACACCCTATTTCTCAGAGAGGGAGCACCCCTAAAGACAACCTGAGGCCTCTCAGGCAAGATATCCCTCAGTATACGATCGTTATTGACAATGTGCCAATGTCGAGATAGCAATTGTTTGATTTTTTATGTTGTAAGGAATAGGTGGTGATGAAGAGAACACCCTTTAAGAACACATTCTCCTGTTGGCGAGGTTTTTCAACAAGGAGATCACCACGATTCAGTTGTTTAACTGTCTCAAGTGTGGTCATCAAACTTGATTCAGGATAACCTTTTTCCTTAAATCTTTGAGTGAGTATCTGTGCCTGTTGTAGAAACTCTTCTTGACTGGAACAATTCCTTTTAAGCCTAATATATTGGCTTTTCGGGATTGATCCAAGCCAAGGCCTATGATGGCAACTAGTAGTAGGTATAAATGAGTTTCTATCCGTGGATTTGAAATGTGTGGAAGTGGTTAATTTATTACCCACAACCCTGATCTTTAAATCCAAAAAATTATTCATATTTACTCATTTCATATTTCAATTCTATGCCTCTCTGGTTATCATTAAGGGAGGTCATGAAGGCATGAAGAGACGGAGGATCACCATCCCATAGGAGGAGGATGTCATCTATGTACCTCGCCCACACATTTAGCTGAGGTATATTATGGGCATAGATGACATCCTCCTCCCACCTGGCCATAAATAAATTGGCCAGGCTGGTGGCATATTTGGCCCCCATAGCCACTCCTCTATCCTGTCTGTAGAATTGATTACAAAACCAAAAATAATTAAGAGTGTCTGCAAACTCCAAAAGTTCCATCAAAAACAAAATCTTATCAGAATGAAGGCCCGAGTCTCTATTAAGGAAACCAAGGACTGCCTCAAATCCCAAATTGTGGGGAATAATTGTGTAAAGGGACGTAACGTCGGCTGTTACCAACATTGTGCCAGGCTTTACATCTAATCCAGACAGAACGTTAATAACATGTCGTGAATCCTTGACGAATGAAGGCATCCGTCGGACAAGAGGCTGGAGGAAGAAATCGATATACCTGCCCACCCGGGACGCCAGTGAATCAATACCACTTACAATAGGACGTCCCGGGGGGCAGATAAGATCCTTATGGATCTTGGGTAAATAGTAATTTGTAGGTGTCCTGGGTGCCCTAGGAACCAAAAACAGACTTTCTTTCTTATTGAGGATGCCAACAGATAGTCCTCTCGATACAATTCTATTCAAATCCCGTAGATACCCAGATTTAGGGTCTGCCGGCAAGGGGGTGTAGGTGTTATCATCACTTAGTATTTTATACATTTCGGTCATGTAGTCCTTTTTATCAAGGACCACAATCCCCCCCCCCTTATCAGCGGGCCTGATCACTAGATCCTTGTTGTGACACAAGACATCAAGTCCCTCTTGCATAATTTTGCTATTTCTAGCTTTTTTTATCTCCAAAGCCTCAAGATCCCCAATCAACAAATCTCTAAATACTTTAAGTGAAGGTGCTAGAACCCCTGGGGGGTTAAAAAGGGAGGCATTAGCCAATCCCGAGTGGAGATAGTCACCAGTCGATTGATTACTGATACTTGTGATGGGGTTAATGGTCATATATCTCTTAATATTTAATTTCCTAACAAATCTATGTATATCCATATATGTTTCGAACTTATCTAGACTTCTGGGAGGTGCGAATTTAAGCCCCTTGTCCAGAACTGTTCTTTCAGATTCTGTTACAGTTTGGGAGCTGAGGTTGAAAATGCCCTGGCCTATCACACCCTGGGCCTTTTCTGCTGCTCATAGGTGCCTCCCCCCTCTAACTCCTCGCTTTTTTCGACTGGCCTTTTTACACCTTGGTTTGGCCGAGAAAAACCCCAATTGCCTGGACCATTGCTGGCTGGGCGTCTCTGGTTAGGTGTGTCAAACCTTGGTGGGGGATAGGATGAGTTAGTAGGCCCCTCTCTTGGTTGGAAATATTGAGACTCATAGTAGCCAAATTCCTCATCACAGGTCTCTCTATCCCTCAAGCCTCGTACACATGCCCGATTTTCTCGTCGTAAAAAACACGTCGTTTTTTTCGACGAGATTCTTGTTAACCTTGACGATTTTCTCGTCAAGCTTTCCATGCGTACACACTGACATTTCCCAATTTCCTCGTTGTTCTCTGCGGTCACGTCCAGCATGTACGACGGCACTATAAAGGGGAAGATCGATTTCCCTGGTGCCACCCCTTGGGCTGCTTTTGCTAATCTCGTGTTACCGCGTGTGAAGTAAAAGTTTGGGAACAGACGATTCGTGCTTTTCAGTCTTCGTGCTTTTCAGTTCATTTTCTGCGGTTCAGTTTGTGCTTGTGGGTTCGTATCTTGTCTTTCAGGGCGTCTAGGCAGGTCGTATCTGTTTTACAGTGCGTTCTTGCCCGTTCGTTTCTGATTTTCAGTTCGTTATTCATAGGCCTTGCTGTTCTAAAGTGCGTTCTGTTCTGTACGTTCTGATAAGACGACCGTTTCCTAGCCATGTCGCCTGTACGTTCTCGTCGACGAGTTCGTGCTGTGCGGGCGCTTGGTGTGGTCTGCTTGTTTTGGACCAAGACCAGTCCAAGAACGGTGTGAGGAGGAGTTCATGGACCAAGAATTGGTTGCTCCAGCGGGACCAATTGTGCCATATGCCTCTGCTGCGGGAGATCGTCGAGAATAATCCTGAGGACTACAGGAATTTTCTGCGGATGTCTGACCCCGTTTTTCAGGAACTGTTGGCTTTGGTGTCCCCCTATATTACCAGGAAGGACACCGTTATGCGGGAAGCCATCAGTGCTGAGCAGAGGCTCATCGCCATGTTACGTTACCTGGCGACAGGGAGAACTCTTCAGGACTTGAAGTTCACGACAGGCATCTCCCCCCAGGCTCTGGGCCTCATAATCCCAGACACCTGTTCTGCCATTATACAAGTCCTGCAGGAGGACTATATTAGGGTAAGTTTTCTCCTTTTACATCACATTTTATGTATTTCATGTATGCTAATGTATTGTATTTCTTTCATCCTTCCCTAATTACCATGATTGTAATATGCTGAGAATGTCCCCTTTGTCCTCATGCATGCTGGAAGCTTTAGATTGCCCCTTTTTTCTCCTCCATGCATATTTCCCTTCACTAACCTTTCCAGCAGGGGCCTCTGTTGCTCCAAATGTTTGGGGGTCCAACCACAATTTTAGGAACTAAACATCCTCCTTTTTAGCGACTGTGCCTATTAAACGCCACCAGTTGCCCCTTCCAATGCAGCCATTTTGTCCCCTCCAATGCAGCCATTTTGTCCCCTCCAATGCAGCCATTTTGCCCCTTCCAATGCAGCCGTTTTGTCCCTTCCAATGCAGCCATTTTGTCCCCTCCAATGCAGCCATTTTGCCCCTTCCAATGCAGCCGTTTTGTCCCTTCCAATGCAGCCATTTTGTCCCCTCCAATGCAGCCATTTTCCCCCCAGCCCTGCACTTACCTTCTTTTGGTCAGCGCCATCCTTCTTCTGTCCTTGATGTCTTCTCCTGCCCTCGATGTTGCATCAGCCAATCATGTTACCGTAAAACAGACTTGGTGAACATGATTGGCAGAGCAGCCTGTCAGTGTTTACCCAAGGAATGTCCCCCCCCCTGCGTCCCCTATTTTACTTTTATCAAGCCAATTACATCCCTCAGGCTGGATTTTGCAAGCCTATTTGCCCCCCTGTTTTTGATATGCAATTTTTACCCCCTAAATGCCGCAGTTATTCATATGGCCGTCGCTCAACAGGGGGCCATCCACCTGAATATTGGGTGGCATTGACAATACATAGGTTAATGCAAGGCATGAACCTATGTATTGTTCTGAGTGACGGGCACAGGTGAGAGGGGGCAGTGCTCCAGCGCCCACTCTGGACGCCCCGCTACTGCAATGCTATCCTGTGGCCAAACACATCTACCCCCCCCCCCAAATTTTGTTAGAATGGACCATCAGAGGGGGTGATGAATATGAAACATGAGCCTTCCATTATACTTCTTAAAAACACGTTAAACTGAGATTTTTATTGATGTTGGCCTCTAATGTATTTTCTTATAATCTGCTTGCAATGTTCTATTTAAAATTTCTATTTTTTTTCATCTTGTTTGACTCCCCAGCTTCCTTCCACACCACAGGAATGGCAGACTGTGGCATAGGAGTTTGCCACGCGGTGGGACTTCCCCAACTGCGGTGGTGCCATAGACGGGAAGCACGTCCGCATCGTGCCGCCACCCCGTTCTGGGTCCTACTACTTCAATTACAAGGGGTTTCATAGCATTGTGCTGATGGCGGTGGTGTCAGCACGGTATGAATTCCTCTATGTTGATGTAGGGAAGAATGGCCGGATGTCCGATGGGGGATCCTTCATCCAGACGGAGTTTGCCCTCCGTCTCCAGAGTGACGACCTTGCATTGCCACCGGATGCAGGGAATGTTGAAGGACTCCCCTTTGTTTTTTTGGCTGATGAAGCCTTCGGACTCGGACCGCACCTCATGAGGCCATTTCCACAGAGGACCCTGACCCCAGAGAAGAGGGTGTTCAATTACCGGCTGGCCAGGGGCCGAAGAGTCGTTGAAAATGCCTTCGGCATAATGGCCAGCCGGTTCCGCCTTTTTATGACTCCCATCCACTTGGCGGAGTACAAGATAAACTATGTCATTTTATGCTGCTGTGTGCTCCATAATTTTCTGAGCCGAAAATCAACTACTTATATGGCCTCAGTATTGCCTGAGGCAGGACTTTCATATGCCAATCCCCTGCCGGGCCTCGAATCTGCCCGTCCTGGCTTGGCCCCCAAAATGCCCGTGAGGTTCGGGATAAATATATGGACTATTTCACGGGTAGGGGGGCAATTCCTATGCCAGGCCATGACTAAAGTATTGTGCATAAACAACTCATTAAAATTCTTTTTTAATCTGGTAACTTTGTTTGTTTCCTGTCTCCTAGTTTGCCTTAGTGCATTTGTAGTGGCAATTGTTTTTTCCTTTAGTAAATAACAACCATTTCACTATGCAACCCAAAAAAATACACAAATAAGGTTAGAGCGTATTTGAAAAAGAAGCTACACGTTGTTTGTGTTCAAACATTTTACTCTGTGCACATTCACACACATGGTAAATTTTTTTTGTTTTGGTTTTTTGGCTGGCCACAAACCGGCAATTGTTTTCTTATGAAAATACAAAACCATTAGTTGCATTCCAAAAAGTACAACATTGGATACCTCTGAGCAATATGAGACATTCACTTACACAAACTATGTCTCTATGTGCCCATCCTAATATGGGGTCTTGGCACCCCTTGCCCAGCCAAAAATTGAATATGCACACATTTTGTAGTAATTTCCAATAGGGAGTTTAGACTCCTGATCCCTATTGTCAACATGTGCCATCTGCCATCAGGGGTGATCAATGAACGTGTTTTGTGGGTGCAACCCCTTCTTCAGTTCACCTACTTTAGATACGAGGAAGGGGTTGCACCCCCAAAAGGCGTACATGGATATCCCCTGATGGCAGATGGCACATGTTGACACACTGTGTGCATATTCAATTTTTGGCTGGTTTAATTGTCAAAAATAGATTAAAAGGGAGAATAACAAACTGAAAACAAAAATGGAGGTTTTGAGGCCTTATTCAATTCTCCCCAAAACATCTAGAATGTCTTTAAAGGTTTGATCCATCACATAAATTCTTTGTTTAATTCTGTCCAGTTCTGTGCTACATTCCATCACTTGCTGTATTATTCGTAGGGCACTGTCAGCAGAGAAAAGTGTACTTTCTTTCACCACAACATTTACATCCCCTAAAATATATAAAAAAAGGTATTATAACTCTGCAGGCCTACATCTCTTACCTGAAGCTGTGGTGACAGATACTGACCTGTTGTGGTGACCAGTTCCACCACGTCATCCACTTCTCCTTCCTGCACTTCTCCTTCCTCCACCTCTTCAACTTCCTCAACATCCTTAGGTTGTGGGTCTTTGTGAGGTTGGGGTTGTTTCGAAGCTGTGGGGTTCCTGTGCTCCCTGGAGTGTTCTCCTCCCAGTCTTCTCTCCCCTATGAGAATCAAACAACATGTCTAGTTATCACACAGAAATTTTCTCTAAAAACTAAAAACAGGCTAAATTGCTTGGAAGTGGGGTACAAGTGTCTGTTTGTGCAGAATTTCCACATGAAGACATTATTTTGTCTAAAAAATATGTTTAGTATTCACCTTTGGCTGTCAATTTTGAGACATGGAGGCACCACAAGATTTCACTGATGCACCTGTGTGGGACACCCAAAAAAGGCAGTTCTGGTGGCCCACACTATAGTGCTCAAAAGTACAGATGTGGAACCAGCTGCTGAGTGTCCTCTCCTTTACACTGATTAAAGTTTGCATTTCATTCTCTTTACAAACACATCATCTAGCCAACAATGTAAGAACAACAATTTTATCAAAACAGGCAGATGTCTAATTAAATTTGAGCCTGAAAAATAATCAAAAAACGAGGATAGTGGCCGAACGATGTGTCTGTAACGAACGCTTACTGTGCCCAACCAAGTTCAAAATATGCCATTTTGGAAGGGAGTACACTTGTAAAAAAAAAAAAAAATTGGAGCAACATGTAAGTTGAGAAATACATTAATAGCATAAAAGTTTCAAAAGTACTTACTTTTTGCTAGCATTCTCTTAATGCTCCTTAACTGCTCCGGCTCCCTCAGTTTGAGGTCTGACCACCTCTTTCTGAGCTGCTCATTTGAGCGTTTCACCCCAAAATTCTTCTTCAGACTCTTCACGACTTTCTTCATGATTTTGGCCTTCCTTCTATTTGGTTTGCTATACGGCCCATGCTTTGCGTCATAATCCGACTTTAGCAAGATGTCCACCATCTCCGCCATCTCCCCATAAGACATATTAGATGCCTTGAATCTCCTCCTTGATCGTGACGTTTCCTCAGTCTCCGGGCTTGTCCTCCTCGTTATTTGAGGAATTATCAGACACCTGCTGTAAATCCGCCATATCTGTCTGCGCGCCGAAAGAGAAGGGGCGGGGAAAAGATGTTAGTTAGAACGTCATGTGCGTAGTTTGACGCATGCGTGGTGTATATATAGCAAACACACATGTGACTATACTACGTTCGGTGTGCGGAGAGAGGAGTTCAAGTGACGGACGTGCGAACGAAGGTATGTGAATTTGTGACTTTGAAAAATTGTTGCCCTATACTGTCTTGAGAATGTTGGAGGATATATATGGTGAATAAGATTTTAAGGAGGTTAGACTGTGTGCCTCACATTAGTTATATAATTTTTATTTTACTTGCAGAGCCAATATGAATGTCTTTATTAGCGACAAGGAATTCCTTGCGGAATTTATAGACCGGGTAAGGGAGTTGCCCGCTCTGTGGGAAACCAAAAACCCCATACATAAAAAAAAAGGGGTGAGAAAAGCAGCGCTGGAGACCCTGCTCCCATTTGTGCATACCAAGGTGCCCACAGCCACAGCAAAACAGGTGGACACTAAAATTGGGAGCTTGAGAGACACATACAGGACTGAACGCTCTAAGGTCCTGGCTTCTCAGAGGTCAGGAGCAGCAGCAGATGATGTGTATGTCCCCAATTTGTGGTACTACAGCAGGATGTCCTTTCTGGATGACCACATTGAGGCAAGGCCATCACTATCCACTCTTCCCCCCAGACTTCCCTGCAGCCAACCTGAGCCTTCTCTGGAGCAAGAGGAGGCAGCCATCCTGGATGAACCTGATTTGGCCATCTGGAGCCAGGTATAGTGTTTATAGAAAATGTATTGTGATAAACCTAATGTTTGAAAAATATGTCAAGATGACAAACATAAACTATTTTGTGTTCCACACGTAAAATCAAGATCTCTAGAGATTAGTCTGGCCTAAATTGGGTGCTAAATAGTCAATCTAATGTAGTTGTACATTTTTGGAAATGTTTTATTGATTTACATTCAAATTGCTACAATCAGGATCTGAAAGTTGTATGAAAATAATAAACCAAAATATTAAACTATGTCCTTTTTCATACACAGGATGAAATCAGCCAGGAGGAGGGTCTGGAAACTGTCAGGCAGGAGGAGGCAGGGCCCAGTGGCAGCCAGGAGGTGGCAGGGCCCAGTGGCAGCCAGGAGGTGGCAGTGCCCAGTGGCAGCCAGGAGGTGGCAGGGCCCAGTGGCAGACAGGAGGTGGCCGGCCCAAGGAGAACCATAAGATCACAGGTGCCTCCCATCCGACTTCCCAAAAGAAGCAGGAGGGACAGGACCACGAGTGAGGCAGCAATGGCCCTTATTCGAGAGGCCCATGCCACCCTCCAGGAGCCTACATCCCCTGAAGAGGCCATTGCCGGCCTAGTGGAGGCAAAGTTCATGGTGATGAGCATGGAGCAACGCCTCCTATGCGAGCCCCTGCTCATCACCTTGCTGAACAAGGGGGTGATGGAGAAAATTATCCCCAATACGGCCATATGTGAGGTGGCGCAACTATCCCAACCTCAACCTCCTCCTAAAACCTCCACCTTCTTCTTCTGCCCCACCCCCTTCTCCTCCACCTCCTCCTCCACCTTCTTCTTCTGCCCCACCCCCTTCTCCTCCACCTCCTCCTCCACCTTCTTCTTCTGCGCCACCCCCTTCTCCTCCACCTCCTCCTCCTCCTGACAGGAGTACCCCTCCAGTGGCCCAGCCTCCAGCCACACGAAGAAGGAAGGCTGCAGAGAAGGCTTCAGGGAAGGTTGCAGGGAAGGTTGCCAGGAAGACGAGGAAGTGATGGCCTTGCTTCATTGGGGTCTGACAGAAGGCAGCCTGTTGTAGTACCACACACTTGGGACATATATATCACCTGCTGCTGTTCCTGACCTGTGGGAGGCCAGCATCAGATTGTGCTCAGAACTGTTGGCCTTCTCAAGCTCCCAATTTTAGTGTCCACACAGGGTTGATGTGTGCTCTGGGGTCCCTGGGATGCACAAATGGCAGCAGGTTCTCCAGCGCTGCCTTCTCTTTATTTTTTACAAAACATGAATAAATGTTATTTTTGTTTACGTTCATACTTGACTATGTTTATTTTTACAATTTTTTAATTTAGCTTTGGAGTAAGCAGATACATTTGACAGCCAAAAAAAGGGACAGATAACAACCCCCCAAAAAACAAGAAAAAAATAATGTAAAAAATATAGGGTGTAAAATTTACAATAAAAAAATTCAAATATACAATGGGAGATCACTAGCAAAACATTGCCAAATTACAATTAACATCTGTTTGAAAAATCTAAAACAGTAAAATATTCAGAAGATCTTGCACGATATAATACAGCTAAATCTTCTTAAGAGCAGCATGAAAAAGGTTTAAAATAGATAGTCATAACTCTGTGTGAATATCAGCAGCAAAACAAGTTAATTCGTTTTGATTAATGTAACATTCTAAAGAAGATTTCAATGCACAACATTTAAACGATGCAATAATTTAGAGCGTGACGAATGTGCTATCTCCATTACGAAGGCTTGATTTAGCAGAAGATGCGCTCCCGTCTCATACTTGATTCTGAGCATGCGCGCTTTTGGAAGAGTCGTAAAAGCATACACACAAACCATTTTCTCGTCACAAAACAGGCCGACGAGAAACACGACGAGGAAATCTTGATTCCTGACGAGAAAATAGAGAGCAGGTTCTTTGTTTTCTCGTCGAAATTCACTGCAGTTTTCTCGTCGTAAAACCATACACACGAATGTTTTTCTCGACAAGAAAGCTCTCGCGGCACTTTTCTTGCCAGTTTTGGACGAGAAACTCGGTCGTGTGTACGAGGCTTCAGAGGAAAAAAGCTATTACCATGAGAGGGAATACCCCAAGTAGGGTCACTCTGGGCACCATATGGCGAATATTGACTGGATTCATCATTTCTCCACCAATCTGAGTTCCCCATTTTATGGCCTCGTCCCCGATTGGGGAAATTACGTCCCCTTTGGGGTAATGGTACCCTGTGCCATGGTGGTGGATTAGGATATTGAGGTCCATATTCCTGTGTGTAACTAGGTCTATTTCTAGGGCCCCAGTGTTGAGATGGTCCCTGATACACAGATCCCCCTCTGTTGAGGCTACCCGAAGATCTACGCGGTGATTGGTATGAGTTTTGCCCTCCTGCTTTGTATGGTTTATTAATCCCACCACTCTTTTTAAGGGGGATATGAGGTTTATTCTGGTGTGTTAATGATGTAGCTCCACCAGTATCCATTCCTTGAGTGGAAACCTCCATTTCTGAATTGATGGTATTGGCCTGTTCATTCAGCACCAATTTCTTTTGCCATTCAAAGACAATATTATTCTGATAATCTAATAAATCACGATTATATTTTTTATTTTTTTTAATCTTTTGATCTTTGTCCTCCTTTCAATAGGTTTTGAGATTTTTCTTTATACTCGTCACTGCCTTTAACAGAAATGAGTTTGTCTTTAATTGACTTAATTTCTTTATCTAATTTAGCCAACTTAACAGTTTTCCTATCTATTATGTCCTTTTATCGCTTATTTGATGTAAGTGTATTTTTAATCTTTTTTAATAAATTAGTGACGTTATTACACTATCTAGTCCCTATTCTCTTTTTGGGTATTTTATCCTACTTTATTTTTGCTCATAGCCAGGTACAATCTGGCAAGAAGATTACCTGTGAGGTGGCGGTTCACTCTGTGGTGGATTTTTTTACAATTCTTATAAACTGGTCAAGGCTTGATTATATGTTTTGTTTGGTAAGGAGATTACTTATACGGTGGTGGTTCACTCTTATCAACCATCACACACTTGGTGTTGTCATGTTTCCCACACTCCATAGCATTTATCCCTTTTAGGATAATTTTGTGTGGCAGGATCACGCTATGTTTTTTTTTCTTCTTTTTTGTTTTATACACACAAAAACTTTTGGACTCCAGTATCTCTTAATTGGACTTTTTTGGACTTTTAATTTTTTCTTCTATCACCTTGGACTCATTAGCGCAATTTTTTTCCCTTTATGTTTGAAAAATAGTGGAGACCGTGAAAATCAGTGGGTCTTTTACCCATGTGATCAGTTGTGTCCAGTCACAGCTGATCACATGTAAACACGGAGATGTCATTTATCGACTCTCCTCACCTCACACTGACAGAGTGGTAGGAGAGGCGAGTCGATCAGCGGCATCTCCTCAGAGGGGACACCTGTACAGATTATCAGGGCACTGATCATCAGTGAAGCCCCAACAGTGCCCAGTATTGATGCGAGTCGTGCCCATCAGTGTCCCCAATCTGTGCCCACTAGTGATGCCAATTTGTGCCCATCAGTGAGGCCAATCAGTGCCCATGAGTGCTGCATATCATTGTCCATCAGTGCTGCTGTAGCACCCTGGAGTTTAGTCAGGGAGCTCCTCACAAATTTTCTTGCCAAGAGTAGTTATCTTGGTTGATTGATAGGGATCTATTGATTTCTCCCTAAGCTTGGCCTTATTGCACTTTTCTCTTCTACCACTAGATGGCTGGGTACTTGGTGGTACTAGATACGAGAAGGGCAACCTAAGCTCAGGTTATGGGTATGTGGGTGTCCCAGCCAATGGGCAGGGGTTTTCTTTAATCCCTTGGCCTTCTGGGAGAGCTATATTCGGTGAGGTCAGGTGATCTGTGTTCTGTGCCACCCGGAGTGCCGTCTGTGTGGATGTGTGTCGCCTGCCCCGGGCTGCTAGGCCAGACATTAGGACTATGCCCGGGGCATCTGGCTGCGGGGCTGTGTCAGGGCCTATGGCTTGCAGTCCAACCAAACGTGATGGTTCTGCCGGCCGGAGAACCTGTCAGTGCTCGGAGGTAGAAGGGAAGCTGTCACCACAAAGGGACCAATCGCCTTTACCAGGGACCACAGCGAGTAACTGAAGCAAGTACCAGAACCATATTCTCACCGAAGGGCAAGGTGGAGAATCGGGAAACTTCAGGTGGTGAACAAGTCAGGTTCCCAACCAGTGGAGGAGACCATTGCAGAACAGCCTTGTGTGTCAAGCCAGTGACCGAGCCGGTTAGCAGGGGTGAGGCTTGAGTATCTGGAGTGCCAAGCTAGGGACCCAGCAGAGAACTGTGGGGGACGCTTGAGGGAATACCACCGCAAACCTTGGAGGAGCTCAAGGGATTCATAGTCAGTGAATCAGTGGGTCTAGTGAGAGACCAAGAGCTCAGGGTTGAAGAACTACAAGGAGCAGTTGTAGTGGAGCTAAAAGAACTGAAACGTCAGTGTTAGGAACTGTTAAAGGACTGTGCAGAGGTGGCGCCTTGCTGGGGCCTTTACCTGCATGGCTGTTCTCCTATTGAAGTCTCGGATTCTGCCAATTGAGTTTGCAACTATCTAAGGGTGTCCTGGCCCTTTACCCTCTTTCCCCCAAAAAATATAAAAAGGACTGTCAAAAGAAAGAAAACCTCTTTTACATCCAAGAAGTTTCTGGTGCCCAATGACTTTCACCATCTTTACACCCATTATGCCTCACAACCCACCACATATTGAAGGATGTCAGCTATCTTTGGCTTTGGAGGTCCTCATTAGACCAAAAGAGGTAAAAGACCTTGCTACACTGCATATTAGTGTCTCCACATCAGCCACCTCATCAGTGCCCATCAGTGCAGTCTATAAGCAGACATCAGTGCAGCCTCATCAGCACACATCAGTGAAGGAAAAAAAAAAATATTTACAAAATGTTCTGGCAGAAACTAAGAAAAACTTTTTTTTTTCAAAAATAAAAAATCTTGGCGATGAATAACTACCACCAAAATAAAATGTAATTTGGATACAGTGTTGCAAGACCGCGCAATTGTCATTCAAAGTGTGACAGCGCTGAAAGATGAAAATTGGCCTGGGCAGGAAGGAGGTGAAAGTGTCCAATAGGCAAGTGGATAAAGATAATTAAAGCACAATTAACAATTTGATTCAGCTTGTTGTTTATGTAAATTAAGAGTGCTCTGGAAACATCAGATTATCATCAGACTATCCAATAGGGAATTTCAAAAGAGAGTAGAAGAGCCTAAACTGTGCTGACAAAAAGAGATGTTAAATGTCTATCTGCCATAACCCCCCAAACATTTTTTTTTTTTGGAAAAGTTATACTTCATGTTTGTGAAACATTACAAAATTTGCAAAAAATATATAAATTACCCTTGGGAGGGCAAGCAATTATATAACAGTTTTTTATTGTACAACTTAAAGCAGACCATCAGTAAATGTTTTTCATCTTTCCATCTATTAAATCTTCTACCCATTTTTTTCTGCCAGTAAATACCTTATACAGCCCACTTCCTGTTTCTTGTCTGGTCATTAGCCTAGGCTTATGACATCATGCACAGCTCTCTCACTCACTCTTGTGAGAGTTTACCAGAAAGCTAGGGGTGATGAGTCAAAAGAGGGCCAATAAGAGCTGCAGAGCTGGAGGTTTGTGTCTGTGTAAATCCAGGAAGTGAACAGGCAGCAGCTTCAGATGCCCACAGGTAAAATGGATGCAGCTAGACTTAGTGGAGGGAGATTTCTGCAGCATATTTGGCAAGTACAGAATCACAGTATATATAAAATAATATGCAAAGTGGTTGGAGGGAAGCTTCAGAATGGCAAAGATGTTTTTTTTACACATTTGTGAGCAGACTGCAGTTCTTCTTTAAGAACCACATTCCAGAAAGAGTCACTTACAGTATAGCCAAAAAGTACATTGGATTCAAGTGACAAAGTTTGGAACCATGGAACAGTATAACAAATGCAAATTTGTTGCTACGTGAAAGCAATATTCTATTAACATTGACTAACTAGCATAAGGCTCAAAGAACAAACAGTCATAGTTTGTTCAAAAGAAAAATAAATCATTGCAAGATGTCTGTGGGCTGTGCTGTATAGCAATTGGCGCAAAATCATCTGGCAGGAAATGGAATGCTACTAATCCAATGCTAATGCAGCTTAGCAGGCCTGGAAAATGCATGTTTGGTGAATAAACAATTACTTTTAATTTATCACACTATGAAACAACAAATTATCCTTAGTATTCAACAACTATATATATATATATATATATATATATATATATATATATATATATATATACGGTGTATACAGTATCTCACAAAAGTGAGTACACCCCTCACATTTTTGTAAATGTTTTATTATATCTTTTCATGTGACAACACTGAAGAAATTACACTTTGTTACAATGTAAAGTAGTGAGTGTACAGCTTGTATAACAGTGTAAATTTGCTGTCCCCTCAAAATAACTCAACACACAGCCATTAATGTCTAAACCGCTGCCAACAAAAATGAGTACACCCCTAAGTAAAAATGTACAAATTGGACCCAATTACCCATTCTCCCTACCCGGTGTCATGTGACTTGTCAGGCATGAATGGGGAGCAGGTGTGTTACATTTGGTGTTATCGCTCTCACTGGTCACTGGAAGTTCAACAAGGCACCTCATGGCAAAGAACTCTCTGAGGATCTGAAAAAAAGAATTGTTGCTCTACATAAAGATTGTCTAGGCTATAAGAAGATTGCCAAGACCCTGAAACTGAGCTGCAGCACGGTGGCCAAGACCATACAGCGTTTTAACAGTATAGGTTCCACTCAGAACAGGCCTCGCCATGGTCGAACAAAAAAGTTGAGTGCAGGTGCTCAGCATCATATCTAGAGGTTTTCTTTGGGAAATAGACGTATGAGTGCTGCCAGCATTGCTGCAGAGGGGTGGGGGTCAGCCTGTCAGTGCTCAGACCATACGCCACACACTGCATTAAATTGGTCTGCATGGCTGTCATCCCAGAATGAAGCCTCTTCTAAAGATTATGCACTGAAGACAAGCAGACTAAGGACATGGATTACTGGAACCATGTCCTGTAGTCTGATGAGACCAAGATAAACTTATTTGGTTCAGATGGTGTCAAGCATGTGTGGCCGCAACCAGGTGAGGAGTACAAAGACAAGTGTGTCTTGCCTACAGTCAAGCATGGTGGTGGGAGTTTCATGGTCTGGGGCTGCATGAGTGCTGCCGGCACTGGGGAGCTACAGTTCATTGAGGGAACCATGAATGCCAACATGTACTGCGACATACTGAAGCAGAGCATGATCCTCTCCCTTCAGAGACTGGGCCGCAGGGCAGTATTCTAACATAATGACCCAAAGCACAGCTCCAAGACAACCACTGCCTTGCTAAAGAAGCTGGGGGTAAAGGTGATGGACTGGCCAAGCATGTCTCCAGACCTAAACCCTATTGAGCATCTGTGGGGCATCCTCAAACGGAAGGTGAAGAAGCGCAAGGACTCTAACATCCACCATCTCCGTGATGTCGTTATGGAGGAGTGGAAGAGGACTCCAGTGGCAACTTGTAAAGCTCTGGTGAACTCCATCAGTGCTGGAAAATAATGGTGACCACGCAAAATATTGACACTTTGGGCCCAATTTGGACATTTTCACTTAGGGGTGTACTCACTTTTGCTGCCAGCGATTTAGACATTAATGGCTGCGTGTTAAGTTATTTTGAAGGGACAGCAAATTTACACTGTTATACAAACTGTACACTCGCTACTTTACATTGTAGCAAAGTGTAATTTCTTCAGTGTTGTCACATGAAAAGATAGAATAAAATATATATTTTTTAACATAAAGTATTTATTTTCAAACAAACAAACAACAAATAAATCCGGGTACAGTTACATTCAGACAGGAAACTGACATTACTAGGTTATACAATACCTAGGTAAGGAAACACGTTGACTGTGACTTATGATGGCTCATTAATTGGTGGATCCAGAATAACAAATAAAAAATAAAGGGGGGGGCAGTCAGTTATAAAGTGAAATATTCCTTTACATTTTGTACCTGGGGGGTCTAGAGTATGCCTGTAAAGAAGCGCTTGTTTCCCGTGCTTAGAACTGTCCCTGCAAAAGTGTCATTTCTGAAGGAAAAAAAAGTCATTTAAAAGCACTCGCGGCTATAATGAATTGTCGGCTCCCGGCAATACAGAGAAAAGTCATTGATAAAAAATAAAAAAAATGCGTAGGGGTCCCCCCAACTTCAATTACCAGGCCCTTCAGGTCTGGTATGGATATTAAGGGGAACCCTGCGTCAAATTAAAAAACAAATGACGTGGGGTTCCCCCCAAATATCCACGCTAGACCCTTCAGGTCTGGTATGGATTTTAAGGGGAACTCCACCCCAAATTAAAAAAAAAATGACGTGGAGTCCCCCCCAAAAATCCATTCCAGACCCTTTATCCGAGCACGCAAATTGGCAGGCCGCAGGAAAAGAGGGGGGGGGAGAGAGCGCCCCTCTCCTGAACCGTACCAGGCCACATGCCCTCAACATGGGGGTCTGTGACCCCTCAAAGCACCATGTCCCCATGTTGATGGGGACAAGGGCCTCATCCCCACAATCCTTGCCCAGTGGTTGTGGGGGTCTGCGGGTGGGGGGCTTATCGGAATCTGGAAGCCCCCTTTAACAAAGGGGACCCCCAGATCCCGGCCCCCCCTGTGTGAAATGGTAATGGGGTAAAGTTCTGATCTCTCCTCCTGCGGACGGGGTCACGTGCCGGGGGACCCCCGCCCTCAGCTACTTAAGAGCTGTCACTGGCTTCGGCGGCGTCATTCCCGGGGTGTCTCCGCTCCGGGGAAAAGTGCTGCGCTGGACATCATCATTGGAGCCTGGACACCAGAGAGGAGAGATCATCCATCGCTGGACCCCGGAGAGGAGAACACCCATCGCAGGATACCGAGAGTGGATTACCGCCGCTGGAATCTTTTTTTACATTTATTTTATTTTTAATAAAGGACTTTTCCCAACGGTGTCTGTGTGTTTTTTTTTTTATTTTTTTACACTTTCTTTGTGAAATGGTATGGGTACAATGTACCCCTTACCAATTCACATAGGGGGGCCATGATCTGGGGGTCCCCTTTGTTAAAGGGGTCTTCCAGATTCCGATAAGCCCCCTGCCCGCAGACCCCCACAACTACCGGGCAAGGGTTGTGGGGAGGAGGCCCTTGTCCCGATCAACATGGGGACATGGTGCTTTGAGGGGTCACAGACCCCCAAAGCATCCTCCCCATGTTGAGGGCATGTGGCCTGGTATGGTTCAGGAGGGGGGGAGCTCTCTCGTCCCCCCCTCTTTTCCTGCGGCCTGCGAGGTTGCGTGCTTGGATATTTGGGGGAACCCCACGTCTTTTTTTTTTTTTTAATTTGATGCAGGGTTCCCCTTAATATCCATACCAGACCTGAAGGGCCTGGTAATTGAATTTGGGGGGACCCCCACGCATTTTTTTTTCTTTTTATCAATGACTTTTCTCTGTGTTGCCGGGAGCCGACAATTCATTATAGAGTGCTTTTAAATGACTTTTTTTCCTTCAGAAATTACACTTTGTGCAGGGACAGTTCTAAGCATGGCAAACAGCGCTGCTTTACAGGCATACTATACACACTTATATATAAAACAATATTCAGAAGGAACACTTAATAATTGTCCATAAATATAAAAAAAACAATAAAAATTGTAAGATAATAAAATGAAACACTCTATAAATGTCCATAAAATATTGTAGCGGCGCTCTCATCAAAAATGACAAGCTTCCTTATGTTTTCTTGTATACATAAAGGCACTGATAGGCAGAAAAGTTATTTATCTTAATACAGGACTTAGATGTATGTAAATCACCATTCATCCTCGATGCATCTCATTGAAAGAAGAAAGGTCCCCTTTTGGGGATGCACTCACCACAATGTAGAATGTATTGCGCCTTATCTCCAAAGATAGGTTCTCCTCCGCTTTTTATCCACTTTTCCACCAAACTCCAGCTCTGTGTACTCAGGGGCCCAGGTCACTCATATGGGGAAAGAATATAATGGCCACATAGCGTGATACTGTTTCCAAAAAGTTTTATTATCCCATAGAGAAAACCCCCCCTACAATATATACGTACACAAGGTTAAATAAATAAGGGCAGTAAAGTGCAAGTGCAAGCGGCACAATTAACCAGGTTCACCAGTAGATGGTGGTCCACGCTGTCTGTGTACAATAGCCAGACTAGTTTCCACTTCCTGCTTCCAGCATCCCGTGAGGCGCAAGCATCAATTCCAGTTTGTGCAGCGAGACCGCGACCGCGACCCTGATGCGTTTCGTCACTTCCGGACTTTGTCTGAGGGTGTGGTCTCATGGCACGGTCACCCGTCTTTTATCTTTGAACAGAAGGAACATCCCAGAGATTGTTGACCAATCAGAACAACCCGCTCGCTCACGCCCTCTATACACTGATTACACTGATACACTGATAGAGTCGAGCGGTCGAAGGATGGGCCCAATGCTCGCAGCGCTAGGCAGCGGTGGAATATAAACAAACTAGTGCAGTAAATTTGATTATTAAATACTACGTTAAAAGCGGGGAATACACTGTGAAGGCAGCATATGATACACTATAAAGTCAAACACTTATTAGTATCTCGGCAAAATGGAATACAAAATGCTAATTCTTGTATGGTTTGGCTGCATGTCTACATAAATAAACAGTGTGAGCAGGAATATAGTCCGTGGATGTACGTGAGTGCAATGTTGATGGATACAGTATAAGGCGAGGTCCATGATAAGACCGCAACATCACAACACATGTACTACCATTTTCAATATTACACGTTATGAATGGATATGCACATCATATATGTAAACATACACAATGTTCATTATTTACAACGTAAAAGAGCCTGTAACCCTTAAATGCATATAGATCCTTGTACATTGCAATCTAGACCAGAAAATAATTATCATCTATTATGATGAAATCTAATTAGAAATTAAAATGAATAAATGTATGTATTTATAATTATGTATGTATTTATAATTATGAGAGCATAAACATATGGAGGTGTAGATCAAAGATATACTATATAAAATATATAAAATGGCAAAGTGACTAAAAAAGGGATATCAGATAAAGGGACCGATAAAATCACTAAAAGAATGAGATATATGTTAGGTATCACTAATGAAGCAGTTAATGTCGAGTTCAATATTTAATCCTTTCGGTGATAAAACGTCAGTCAAATAAATCCACTGGGTCTCTCGTTTTGATAGTTTGCGGACGAGGTGTGAGCCCCTCCAATGTGGCTCAAGGTGCTCTACACCCCAGAACTCCAGTCCTGATGCATCCTGATTATGTTTCAGCTTAAAGTGCAAGGAGACGTTGTGGTCTTTGAACCCTATCTTTATATTGTGTATATGTTCTGCTATTCTTACTCTTAACATCCTTTTAGTACGCCCTATATAAAGGAGACCACATAGGCATTTCAAAGCATATACTACATGTGTACTGTTACATGTAATAAATTGTTTAATGTCGAAATGTTGATTGTTGGAAGTTGATAGAAAATTCTCTAGGCCTCTAAGTGGTCTGGATACTTCTCAGCGGGCCTTGCATCTTCTACAGTTTCCTGTCTGAACCATTCTGGTTCCAAAACGTTGGAGGGCGTGTTGGAGGGTCTAACACCTTTTTTATTAGATTACTCAAGGTAACCATTATTGCTACAGTCCTAAGCGCTGAGCAGTGCTAACGCAGGAAGGGACCCTTGAAGCATTTTTTCACATATACTATACACACTCCCTAGGTACAAAATTTAAAGGAATATTTCACTTTTATTGTTTCACTTTAAGCATTATTAAAATCACTGCTCCCGAAAAAACGTCAGTTTAAAAAAAAAAAATTGCATTGATACATGTCCCCTGGGGCAGGACCCGGGTCCCCAAACACTTTTTATGACAATAACTTGCATATAAGCCTTTAAAATTAGCACTTTAGATTTCTCCCATAGACTTTTACAGGGTGTTCCGCGGCTTTTCTAATTTGCCGCGAACTCCCCAAATTGTTTGCTGTTCGGCGAACAGGCGAACAGGCAATGTTCGAATCAAACATGAGTTTGACTCTAATGCCGCGTACACACGATCATTATTCACGGCGGTTAAAAATCAATAATGACAGGAAAAACGAGGGAACCACTTCGGTTCCAAGGGTTCCCTACACACGGTCGTTTTTCCCGTCATTTTTTCTCTTGACGAGAAAAACGACCGTCTGTGGGCTCCGCGGCAGTGTCTCCCTATGGGAAAACTGCAGCGGAAAAAAATGATGGAAAAAACGATGAGAAAATTTAGAACATGTTCTAATTTTTCTCGTCGTTTTTTCTGCCGTTTTTCTCAACGAGAAAAACGACATAAAGCCCACAGACGATCGTTTTTCTTGGCGAAAAAAAAAAATGCTGTTTTTCTCGTCGAGAAAAGCGGTCGTGTGTACGCGACATAACTCGAAGCTCATCCCTACCTCTGAACATACCTGAGTTTATCCTTTATGCTTGCTGGCTGCTCTGTAGCCTTATGGATCTGTTGAGTGTATAGTTTGCTCACAGTGGTGGATCACTATATTTAAGAAGAATTTCATTCACTTTTTCATTCATTCCAATACAGAGTGATTGAGTTTATGGAATTAGATGGACATTTGTATGCATAAATACTTTATGGACTTTGTGCATTAAGGACACATTTTGGGTTATTTATTAATTGATTTATGATTTGTTCCTTTATTTAATAGTTTTTTTGGGACTAGCGCCTGTCTTTATCTATCTATAATTTTTAGAGTCTCCTAAATAGGAGCACATATAGCAGTGGATAGATTAAGGTCAGGTGTGCCTGGACCGAGCCCACCCCCCTTTAAAGGCACAGGGATACACGTGACGCCCAGTAAGAGCTCAATGGCAATGTAGGCATCCAATGCATCCCGGCAACCAATTCAACCAACTGTACAAAAAGTGGCAACCACCTCAACTTCTAACTAGCCTTTGCGGTAAGGTGCACATGGAAGCGCAATGTACATCACAAATAGGGATGAGTTTGAGTTTGAGTCGAACATGAGTTCGTCTCGAACATCGGCTGTTCGATCGTTCGCCGAAAATCGAACTTTATGGACCGTTCGCACCAAATTCGAGTCTCGCGCCACGGCCCATATTGCACTGCGTCATCGCAGTGCATTGCTGGCTGATGATTGGCTAAGCATGAACTATGACCCGCATGCTTTGGCCAATCAAAGCGCCGTCAGCACAGAGAGCCATAATTGGCCAAAGCAGGGTGCCTTTGGCCAATCATGGCTCAGGGGATTAGGTACACGCCCCACACTATATAAGGCCGCCTGTGCGTCGGCCTTGTGTAGTGCGTTGCAGTGTTCAGAGAGAGAGAGATAGAGAGAGAGTGTCATTTTATTTCAGTTAGCTAGATTGAGCAGGCAGTAGATTCAGTTAGATCAGTATATTTAGTATATATATGCATTCCAGGCTTTGTATATATATATATATATATATATATATATATATATATATATACATATATATATATATATATATATACTGTATACAGTTTAGCTAGATCTCACTGCAGAGCGTTCCTGGTGTACTGTTCCAAATATACTACAGGCAGGCAGTTGATTCAGTTAGCACTTATCAGCAGTATATTCAGTCAGTATACTGTATCCTGTGCAGCTAGATCAGTGCAGAGTGTTCCTGTTGTTCTCTTCCTAATATAATACAGGCAGGCAGTTAATTCAGGTAGCTGCAGTATATTCAGTCAGTATACTGTATCCTGGGCACAGTGTGCAGCTAAACCTCACTGCAGAGCATTCCTGTTGTTCTCTTCCTAATATACTACAGGCAGGCAGTTGATTCAGGTAGCTGCAGTATATTCAGTCAGTATAATGTATCCTGTTCACATTGTGCAGCTAAACCTCACTGCAGAGCATTCCTGTTGTTCTCTTCCTAATATACTATATATACACTGACCCACCATGTACTATATATACACTGACCCACCATGTACTATAGCTAGCTGCAGTATATTCATTCAGTATACTGTATCCTGGGCACAGTGTGCAGCTAAACCTCACTGCAGAGCATTCCTGTTGTTCTTTTCCTAATATACTACAGGCAGGCAGTTTATTCAGGTAGCTGCAGTATATTCAGTCAGTATACTGTATCCTGTTCACATTGTGCAGCTAAACCTCACTGCAGAGCATTCCTGTTGTTCTCTTCCTAATATACTACAGGAAGGCAGTTTATTCAGGTAGCTGCAGTATATTCAGTCAGTATACTGTATCCTGGGCACAGTGTGCAGCTAAACCTCACTGTAGAGCGTTCCTGCTGTTCTCTTCCTAATATACTACAGGCAGGCAGTTGATTCAGGTAGCTGCAATATATTCAGTCAGTATATTGTATCCTGGGCACAGTGTGCAGCTAAACCTCACTGCAGAGCATTACTGTTGTTCTTCCTAATATACTACAGCCACGCAGTTGATTCGGGTAGCTGCAGTATTTTCAGTCAGTATACTGTATCCTGGGCACAGTGTGCAGCTAAACCTCACTGCAGAGCATTCCTGCTGTTCTCTTCCTAATTTACTACAGGCTGGCAGTTGATTCAGGTAGCTGCAGTATATTCAGTAAGTATACTGTATCCTGTTCACAGTGAGCAGCTAAACCTCACTGCAGATATATTCAGTCAGTACAGTGGCGTAGCGTGGGGGGTGCGGCGGGTGCCGTGGCCCCGGGCGCAATATCTAGAGGGGCGCAGAAGTCCCGACTCCCGCTATCCCGACTCCTGTCATTACAATTTCCGACTCGGGGCTCCAAACCTGGGAGTACAGAGTGTGCCGCTGTCTGCGCCCCGCCTCTGCCGCTCTCCATGTTTCTATGCTAGCCTACTGCTGTCGGAGCTTCCCCAGTTGTCCGGCATCAGCGATGGACACCCTCTGCAATTGGCTGCACTCAGTCATGTGTAGGCATGTTGGCAGGCAGAGCTGGCTTTGGCGGGTGATCGCGGCTTGCTCCCGCCTAGCTGTCCAGGTCTCATTGCTGCCTGTGCCTGGGCAGGCTTCCACCACACTCCGCAGTCTGTCCTCATATGGGAGACAAGAAGAGCCCAGGTGAGTGGTGGCTGTGTACTGCCATGTGCCGGGCCGGGCTGGCTGGAGACAAGCAGGCTCAGCAGTGAACGGGAAACGAATCAGGTAGGATGGGGATGGCCAGGGTGACACATTCTCTGACAGGCTGAAATAAGATGGAGGTAGGAAGTTTATCTAAAGTGCCGCTCTTCTACCAGTTCTGGGACACCTCACATCCTGGGAGGGGGACACATTCCTACAGACTGGGGAATCATAATTGCCTACATCTACCAAGAGCTTTCTGTCTGCCGTGTGCTTCATACATGGGGGGTCAGTGTATATATAGTACATGGTGGGTCAGTGTATATATATAGTACATGGTGGGTCAGTGTATATATAGTACATGGGGGGGTCAGTGCATATATAGTACATGGGGGGTCAGTGTATATATAGTACATGAGGGGTCAGTGTATATATAGTACATGGGATGATGGGGGGCAGCATATATATATATATATATATATATATATATATATTGTGAGGGGGTTAGCTCGGTAGCGGGTGTGTGTGACCCCCTGGATGGGCTCCCCACACAAAAACAGGCCCAGCAGACGGAGGTTGTGGTTTTCAAGATCAAAAGGTGCGGTTTATTTCTCTATTTACAGTGACAAAAACACAGTTAAGCAAAAAGAAACATAAACAAAATAAATCCTGGTCAGCTTGACCTCTGACTAAACATGCAGGTTTCCCTAACTAACAACTGGGATCAGCCTGGTGCTGTCCTAGTCCCTAAGTCCCTGGTTTAGTAAATGTCCAAACAAATCGCCACACAGGCTTTGTCTCACCGCACAGGGGTTCACTCTCCCTAGACAGTCCACACAGGTCTGGTTCCAGGCATGAGCAAACACCTAATGAAGCTGGGAGTTTTTATAGAGGCCTTAAACGAGCTGACAAGCTTCAGCTGGTCTCATCAACTCCCTGCCTGCACGACGCCCAGCCCTCTCCCTAGAGGTATGAATCATCCATGAGCCCACTAGCCTCAGCTGGGCTTCATCAACTCTCTCCCTAGTTGTATAAGTCGGCATAAAGCCTGAATCTGGGAGAAATATACCTACCCCCCTGGATGCAACCAGGTGACTTTACCTTCCTGCTGTCACAATATATATATATATATATATATATAAAACACATCAGGGGCAGTGTGTATATATAATACATGAGGGTGGGGGTGCAGTGTATGTATAATACATTGGGGGGGTCAGTATATATCATACACGGGGGCCAGTGTATATATAATATATGGGGAGGCAGTGCACATATATAAAATTCAGTGTATATAAAATATATGGGGGTAGTGTATATATAATTTATGGGGGGTAGTGTGTATATAATTTATAGGAGGGTAGTGTATATATTATTTATGGGGGTTAGTGTATATAATTTATAGGGGGTAGTGTATATATAATATATGGGGGTTAGTGTGTGTATATATAATATATAGGGGTTAGTGTATATAATTTATGGGGGTTAGTGTATATATATATAATAATTGTGGGTAGTGTGTATATAATTTATGGGGGGTAGTGTGTATATAATTTATGGGGGGCAATGTGTATATAATATATAGGGGTTAGTGTGTATATATAATACATGGGTTTGATGTGTATATACTGGTAACTTATGGGGGTTAATGTATATATAATATATTGGGGCTAGTGTAAATATAATATATGGGGGGTAGTGTATATATATATATAATATATGTGGAGTAGTGTATATATATAAAACATGGGGTGAGGGAGGGCAGTGTGTAATGCATGGGGTGATGGGGGGTCAGTGTATATATAATACATAGGGGGATGTATACATAATACATCTAGGGCAGTGTGTAATACATGGGGTGATGGGGGGTCAGTGTATATATAATACATGGGGGGAGGGGAGGGGGCAGTGACACAGATGCATTTTGTGCATTTTTTTTTTTATTACATACATGTGCTTATGGGGTAAGGGGTTTAATACTGTACTAGTGGAAGGGAGTACTAAAAGTACACAAGATACAGTAGGGGGCGCAAATTACTTGACTTTCCCCGGGTGCGGACAACCCACGCTACACCACTGAGTCAGTATACTGTATCCTGTTCACAGTGTGCAGCTAGATCTCACTGCAGAGCTTTCCTGTTGTTCTCCTCCTAATATATTACAGGCAGGCAGTTGATTCAGGTAGCTGCAGTATATTCAGTCAGTATACTGTATCCTGGGCACAGTGTGCAGCTAAACATCACTACATAGCGTTCCTGTTGTTCTCTTCCTAATATACTACAGACAGGCAGTTGATTCAGGTAGCTGAAGTATATTCAGTCAGTATACTGTATCCTGGGCACAGTGTGCAGCTAAACCTCACTGCAGAGCGTTCCTGTTGTTCTCTTCATAATATACTACAGGCAGGCAGTTGATTCAGGTAGCTACAGTATATTCAATCAGTATACTGTATCCTGGGCATAGTGTGCAGCTAAACCTCACTGCAGAGCGTTCCTGTTGTTCTCTTCCTAATATACTACAGTCAGGCAGTTGATTCAAGTAGCTGCAGTATATTCAATCAGTATACTGTATGCTGGGCACAGTGTGCAGCTAAACCTCACTGTAGAGCGTTCCTGTTGTTCTCTTCCTAATATACTACAGGCAGGCAGTTGATTCAGGTAGCTGCAGTATATTCAGTCAGTATACTGTATCCTGGGCACAGTGTGCAGCTAAACCTCACTGCAGAGCGTTCCTATTGTTCTCTTCCTAATATACTACAGGCAGGCAGTTGATTCAGGTAGCTGCAGTATATTTAATCAGTATACTGTATCCTGGGCACAGTGTGCAGCTAAACCTCACTGCAGAACATTCCTGTTGTTCTCTTCCTAATATACTACAGCCAGGCAGTTGATTCAGGTAGCTGCAGTATATTCAGTACTGTATCCTGTGCACAGTGTGCAGCTAAACCTCACTGCAGAGCATTCCTGTTGTTCTCTTCCTAATATACTACAGGCAGGCAGTTGATTTGGGTAGCTGCAATATATTCAGTAAGTATACTGTATCCTGTTCACAGTGAGCAGCTAAACCTCACTGCAGAGAGTTCCTGCTGTTCTCTTCCTAATATACTACAGGCAGGCAGTTGATTCAGGTAGCTGCAGTATATTTAATCAGTATACTGTATCCTGGGCACAGTGTGCAGCTAAACCTCACTGCATTCCTGTTGTTCTCTTCCTAATATACTACAGCCAGGCAGTTGATTCAGGTAGCTGCAGTATATTCAGTACTGTATCCTGTGCACAGTGTGCAGCTAAACCTCACTGCAGAGCGTTCCTGTTGTTCTCTTCCTAATATACTAAAGGCAGGCAGTTGATTCAGGTAGTTGCAGTATATTCAGTCAGTATACTGTATCCTGGGCACAGTGTGCAGCTAAACCTCACTGCAGAGTGTTCCTGTTGTTCTTCCTAATATACTACAGGCAGGCAGTTGATTCGGGTAGCTGCAGTATATTCAGTCAGTATACTGTATCCTGTTCACAGTGTGCAGCTAAACCTCACTGCAGAGCGTTCCTGCTGTTCTCTTCCTAAAATACTACAGGCAGGCAGTTGATTCTGGTAGCTGCAGTATATTCAGTCAGTATACTGTATCCTGGGCACAGTGTGCAGCTAAACCTCACTGCAGAGTGTTCCTGCTGTTCTCTTTCTAATATACTACAGACAGGCAGTTGATTCAGGTAGCTGCAATATATTCAGTAAGTATACTGTATCCTGTTTACAGTGAGCAGCTAAACCTCACTTCAGAGCCTTCCTGCTGTTCTCTTCCTAATAAACTACAGGCAGGCAGTTGATTCAGGTAGCAGCAGTATATTCAGTCAGTATACTGTATCCTGTTCACAGTGTGCAGCTAGATCTCACTGCAGAGCATTCCTGTTGTTCTCTTCCTAATATACTACAGGCAGGCAGTTGATTCAGGTAGCTGCAGTATATTCAATCAGTATACTGTATCCTGGGCACAGTGTGCAGCTAAACCTCACTGCAGAGTGTTCCTGTGGTTCTCTTCCTAATATACTACAGACAGGCAGTTGATTCAGGTATCTGCAGTATATTCAGTCAGTATACTGTATCCTGGGCACAGTGTGCAGCTAAACCTCACTGCAGAGCGTTCCTGTTGTTCTCTTCACAATATACTACAGGCAGGCAGTTGATTCAGGTAGCTGCAGTATATTCAGTCAGTAGACTGTTTCCTGGGCACAGTGTGCAGCTAAACCTCACTGCAGAGCGTTCCTCTTGTTTTCTTCCTAATATACTACAGGCAAGCAGTTGATTCAGATAGTTGCAGTATATTCAGTCAGTATACTGTATTCTGGGCACAGTGTGCAGCTAAACCTCACTGCAGAGCGTTCCTGTTCTCTTCGTAATATACTACAGGCAGGCAGGTGATTCAGGTAGCTGCAGTTTATTCAGTCAGTATACTGTATCCTGTTCACAATGTGCGGCTAAACCTCACTGCAGAGCGTTCCTGTTGTTCTCTTCCTAATATACTAAAGGCAGGCAGTTGATTCAGGTAGCTGCAGTATATTCAATCAGTATACTGTATCCTGGGCACAGTGTGCAGCTAAACCTCACTGCAGAGCGTTCCTGTTGTTCTCTTCCTAATATACTACAGGCAGGCAGTTGATTCAGGTAGCTGCAGTATATTCAATTAGTATATTGTATCCTGGGCACAGTGTGCAGCTAAACCTCACTGGAGAGTGTTCCTGTTGTTCTCTTCCTAAAATACTACAGGCAGGCAGTTGATTCGGGTAGCTGCAGTATATTCAGTCAGTATACTGTATCCTGGGCACAGTGTGCAGCTAAACCTCACTGCAGAGTGTTCCTGCTGTTCTCTTCCTAATATACTACAGACAGGCAGTTGATTCAGGTAGCTGCAATATATTCAGTAAGTATACTGTATCCTGCTCACAGTGAGCACCTAAACCTCACTTCAGAGCCTTCCTGCTGTTCTCTTCCTAATAAACTACAGGCAGGCAGTTGATTCAGGTAGCAGCAGTATATTCAGTCAGTATACTGTATCCTGTTCACAGTGTGCAGCTAGATCTCACTGCAGAGCATTCCTGTTGTATTCTTCCTAATATACTACAGGCAGGAAGTTTATTCAGGTAGCTACAGTATATTCAGTCAGTATACTGTATCCTGGGCACAGTGTGCAGCTAAACCTCACTGCAGAGCGTTCCTGCTGTTCTCTTCCTAATATACTACAGACAGGCAGTTGATTCAGGTAGCTGCAATATATTCAGTAAGTATACTGTATCCTGTTCACAGTGAGCAGCTAAACCTCACTGCAGAGCGTTCCTGCTGTTCTCTTCCTAATAAACTACAGGCAGGCAGTTGATTCAGGTAGCAGCAGTATATTCAGTCAGTATACTGTATCCTGTTCACAGTGTGCAGCTAGATCTCACTGCAGAGCATTCCTGTTGTTCTCTTCCTAATATGATACAGGCAGGCAGTGGATTCAGGTAGCTGCAGTATATTCAATCAGTATACTGTATCCTGGGCACAGTGTGCAGCTAAACCTCACTGCAGAGCGTTCCTGTTGTTCTCTTCCTAATATACTAAAGGCAGGAAGTTGATTCAGGTAGCTGCAGTATATTCAATTAGTACACTGTATAACTGGGCACAGTGTGCAGCTAAACCTCACTGCAGAGCGTTCCTGTTGTTCTCTTCCTAATATACTACAGGCAGGCAGTTGATTCAGGTATCTGCAGTATATTCAGTCAGTATACTGTATCCTGGGCACAGTGTGCAGCTAAACCTCACTGCAGAGCGTTCCCGTTGTTCTCTTCCTAATATACTACAGGCAGGCAGTTGATTCAGGTAGCTGCAGTATATTCAGTCAGTATACTGTATCCTAGGCACAGTGTGCAGCTAAACCTCATTCCAGAGATTGTTCCTCTTGTTTTCTTCCTAATATACTACAGACAAGCAGTTGATTCAGATAGTTGCAGTATATTCAGTCAGTATACTGTATCCTGGGCACAGTGTGCAGATAAACCTCACTGCAGAGCATTCCTGTTGTTCTCTTCCTAATATACTACAGGCAGGCAGTTGATTCAGGTAGCTGCAGTATATTCAGTACTGTATCCTGTGCACAGTGTGCAGCTAAACCTCACTGTAGAGCGTTCCTGTTGTTATCTTCCTAATATACTAAAGGCAGGCAGTTGATTCAGGTAGCTGCAGTATATTCATTATATATATATGTTGTGAGGGGGTTAGCTCGGCAGCGGGTGTGTGTGACCCCCTGGATGGGTTCACCACACAAAAACAGGCACAGCAGACAGAGGTTGTAGTTGCAAAAACAAAAGGTGCGGTTTATTTACACTATTTACAGGGGAAAAACAGCAAAACAAAAAGAAACAAACAAAAAGAAATCCTGGTCAGCTTGACCGCTTACTACACACGTTGGTGTCCCTAACTAACAACTGGGTACAGCCTTGTGCTGTCCCAGTCCCTAGTTCCATGTTTTTTGAAGTTATTACAGTAACCACACAGGCTTTGGCTCACCGCACAGACATCACACTCCCCAGACTTTTCACACAGAACTGGTTCCAGGTCGGAGCATCTCCCTTAGCATGCTGGGAGTTCTTGTAGAGGCCCTAACGAGCCCACTTACTTCAGCTGGGCTCATTAACTCTTCCCCTGCAAGACTCCCCGCACTCCCCCATGAGGTATAAATCGGCATAAAGCCTGAACCTAGGACATATATACCTTCCATCCTGGACGCAACCTGGTGATTTTACCTGCATTCTGTCACATACCCCCCCCCCCTCTTGTTTTAACCTTGGGGTTGGAACACAAGCAATCAGGCATGCATGTACTCGAGACAAAGCATCCACATTCCCCATTTGAACGCCAGGGCGATGCTTTACCGTAAAGTTGAATTCCTGTAGGGCCAGGAACCACCTATTCACTCTTCTATTTGTCTCTTTGTTTTGAGCCATCCACTTTAATGGTGCGTGATCAGTAATTATGTCAAAGTGCCTACCTAGCAGATAGTACCGAAGGGAATCTAGAGCACACTTCACCACTAAACACTCCTTCTCAATCGTGGCATAATTTACCTCATGGGACTTCAATTTCCTGCTGAGGTAAATGACTGGGTGCTCTTCCCCGTTCCAGACCTGGGACAATACTGCTCCTAACCCAACGTCTGATGCATCACTTTGTACGACAAAGTCCCTAGAGAAGTCTGGTGAGTACAACACTGGCTGGCTACATAAGGCTTTTTTTAAGAATTGGAATGCTGCCTCAGCCTCTGGGGTCCATTTAACCATGACCGACTCTTTCCCTTTTGTCAGGTTGGTTAGGGGCACAGCCTGAGAAGCAAAGTGGGGAATGAATAGCCGATAATAACCAGCGATTCCCAGAAAGGCTCGTACCTGCTTCTTGCTGTTGGGACGTGGCCAATTCTGTATGGCCTCGACTTTGTTGACTTGGGGTTTTATTACTCCTCTCCCAATGGTGTACCCAAGATATTTGGCCTCCTCCTGCCCAATGGTACATTTCTTGGGGTTGGCCGTAAACACAGCTTCCCGGATAGAGTCTAGGACTGCTTGCACTTTTGGCAGATGTGAGGCCCAATCTGTGCTGTAGATAATTACATCATCCAGGTAAGCCGTGGCATACTTCTGATGGGGCCTCAGTATCTGGTCCATTTTCCGCTGGAAAGTGGCCGGCGCATTCTGTAACCCAAACGGCATTCTTTTATATTGGAATGGCCCATCTGGGGTTACAAATGCGGTTTTCTCCTTGGCCGACTTGGCCAGGGGAACTTGCCAATACCCTTTTGTGAGATCAAGAGTTGTCATGTATCGGGCTGTTCCCAGCCGGTCGATCAACTCATCTATACGTGGCATGGGGTAGGTGTCAAATTTTGTAACTTTGTTCAGTTGTCGAAAATCGTTACAAAATCGCCAGCTCCCATCCGGTTTAGGCACTAACACAATGGGACTTGACCAATCACTTTGGGATTCCTCTATCACCCCTAACTTAAGCATTTTCTGTACTTCCTCACGTATTGCCTCCCGTCGGGCCTCTGGGATCCGATAGGGTTTTAGTTTCACCCTTTCACCGGGCGGGGTAATAATATCATGCTCTACGCCAGACGTTTGTCCCGGCAGCTCAGAGAAAACCTCCTTGTTGCGAAGCACAAACTCCTTAACCTCCTGTTGTTGGGGGTTTGACAAGGTGACTTCTATTCCAACCTCAGGAATCCCGCAATCAGAGTGAGCTGGTGACAAAGTTTCTGCGACTAGGGATTCCCTATCCGTCCAGGCTTTCAACAGATTAACGTGATAGATCTGTTCGGGCTTTCGCCTTCCTGGTTGTCTGACCTTGTAATTCACTTCGCTCACTTTTTCCATTATCTCATAGGGGCCTTGCCATTTGGCGAGGAATTTGCTTTCAACCGTAGGGACAAGTACCAATACCCTATCCCCCGGGGAAAAGGTACGGGTCCTGGCTCCATGGTTGTACACTCTCTGCTGTGCCAACTGCGCTTGGGCCAAATGTTCCTTTACAATTGGCATTACCTGTGCAATTCTAACTTGCATCAGGGCGACATGCTCAATCACACTCCTGTGGGGAGAACTCTCACTTTCCCAGGTTTCCTTGGCGATATCCAACAGCCCTCTGGGGTGTCTCCCATAAAGTAACTCAAAGGGTGAGAAACCCGTAGAGGATTGGGGTACCTCCCTAATAGCAAACATTAAATAGGGAATTAGACAGTCCCAATCCTTTCCATCTCTATCCACCACTTTCTTTAACATTTGTTTTAGGGTTTTGTTTAATCTTTCAACCAACCCATCTGTTTGGGGGTGATACACAGATGTACGCAATTGTGTCACTTTGAACAACTTACACAGCTCTTTCATTACCCGGGACATAAAGGGTGTACCTTGGTCCGTAAGCAGTTCTTTACAAATACCCACACGGCTAAAAACAAGAAATAGCTCTTTGGCTATGGTTTTGGCCGAGGTATTTCGGAGAGGAATTGCTTCCGGATAACGGGTGGCATAGTCCATTATAACCAAGATGTACTGGTGCCCCCTAGCGGACTTCATTATCGGACCCACCAAATACATTGCGATCCTCTCAAAGGGGACCTCAATGATGGGAAGAGGTACCAGCGGGTTACGGAAATGTGGCATTGGTGCCGACCTCTGACACACAGGGCAGGAGGAACAATAATTTTCTGTTTCCTTCATGACCCCAGGCCAATAGAACCTCTGCAATACTCTCTCTCGGGTTTTCTCTGTCCCCAGATGATCTCTAAGAATGTGCCCATGGGCCAACTCTAACACCAACTTCCTGTAAGGTTTGGGCACCACAAGCTGCTCAATGGTTTCTTCTGCCCTTTTAGCCACCCGATACAGTAGGTCCTTTTCCACGATGAAGTATGGGTAAGTGCAGGTCTCATCTGGGTTCACTAACTCGCCATCTATTTCCACTACGTTTTCCCGTGCTTTTATTAGGGTGGGGTCTTTTAACTGTTCTGTGGCAAAATTTTCCTTGTGAACCTCGAGATCAGAAAACTCCACCGACGGCATGTTTTCGTCTGAGGATGTTGGTTCCTCCCCAGTTTCTCGAGTCTCCCCTGCCAATACCGACAAGGGAAATTCTGGAGAGTCCTCACCACTCTCAGAGGAATTCTGGCTATCACCTTCCTGGTATACAGGGGCACCAGTGGGGGGCTCAGGACAATCCCATAGTTCCCAGAACTTTGGAAAATCCCTTCCCACAATGGCATCATGAGGCAAGTGAGACACTAGTCCCACCCGATGAGAGAGGGTACCTTTGGGGGTCTCAAAACACACTGTTGTCACCGGATACTCTCGGGTGTCCCCATGCACACAAATAACAGCTATCTTGTTATTCCCAGAGACCTCTGTAGCAACTAATTCAGCCTTTATCAGTGTCACCAGGCTACCTGAATCCAGCAACACAACAACATTTCTACCATTAATACACATTTTGCATAAATGTTTCTCAGTTCCCCGAATGGCAGTGCATGTGACTATCGCAAACAGCGACTGACGTCTGTCCCTTAGAAAGTCACATTGCATGGGTTCATCTACAACCGGACAATTTGCTGCAATATGTCCCTCTTGTCGGCAGCGGTAACAGACAATCCTTCTTGCTGCCTCTTGAGCCCCTGACTTCCCAGGCTGTTCTCGCCAAACCTTGGGTAGAACTCCCACCCTCTCACTCTCTCCACCCTCACCCCTTGGAATCATCTTACCCGCCACTGGGGATGGTCTGGTCTTAGGGTGGAAAGTCCGTGAGTCTCTGGAAGAGGCAGTCAGGTTCTCTGTAGCCAAGTACTTCTCTACACGATCCACAAGATTATCATCCGTTTCTGGGTCTCCATGGCTTACCCACTTTTGGATGGCAGTAGGAAGAGCTCTCAAGAAATGATCCATCACAACACGTTCCACAATCTTTGGTGCGGACAAAGTCTCTGGCTGTAGCCACTTCCTGCTCAGGTGAATGAGATCATACATTTGAGACCTGGGGGGTTTTCCAAGCCGGAAAGTCCAGTTATGCACACGCTGAGCCCGGACCGCCAGGGTGACACCCAGCCGTGCCAATATTTCAGTTTTTAGCCTCACATAGTCTTTTGCTTGGTCAGGCTCTAGGTCATAGTAAGCTTTCTACGATTCACCAGTTAACAGAGGAGCCACCAGTCCAGCCCACTGATCCTTAGGCCACTTTTCTCTTTCAGCAGTCTTTTCAAATGTGGTCAAAAACACCTCTGGATCATCCTCTCCAGTCATTTTTGTCAATAAACGACTCACCCCAAATGACGCGGTATTAGTGGAACGACTTTCCTCACTGGTCTGCGGACGTTGCTGCATTACTGTTTCCATTTGTTGTAGTCTCTGCTCTTGCTTCTGCAACAGGTCTATGAAACGGGCCTCCGATTGCTGCAGGGCTTGTTGAGCTTCCAGACTCTGTTGGTGAGCTTGCTGCTGGGCTGCAAGGCTCTGTTGATAAGCTTGCTGGTAGGCTGCAAAGCTCTGTTGTTGAGCTGCAAGGCTCTTTTGCAAACCTGCATTTGTCTGCTGCTGATTTGCTAGAGCCAGCTGTTTCAGTATCTCCTCCATGCTGGACTTAAAAAAAACTGCCACTGGTTCTCCACCAACTGTGAGGGGGTTAGCGGGTGTGTGTGACCCCCTGGATGGATTCACCACACAAAAACAGGCACAGCAGACAGAAAGAAACAAACAAAAAGAAATCCTGGTCAGCTTGACCGCTTACTACACACGTTGGTGTCCCTAACTAACAACTGGGTACAGCCTTGTGCTGTCCCAGTCCCTAGCTCCCTGTTTTTTGAAGTTATTACAGTAACCACACAGGCTTTGGCTCACCGCACAGAGATCACACTCCCCAGACTATTCACACAGAACTGGTTCCAGGTCGGAGCATCTCCCTTAGCATGCTGGGAGTTCTTGTAGAGGCCCTAACGAGCCCACTTACTTCAGCTGGGCTCATTAACTCTTCCCTTGCAAGACTCCCCGCACTCCCCCTGGTGGTATAAATCGTCATAAAGCCTGAACCTAGGACATATATACCTTCCATCCTGGACGCAACCTGGTGATTTTACCTGCATTCTGTCACAATGTATATATATATATATATATAGTGAGAGTGAGAGCCCCTGGCTTAGTGGAAATGTGTTTAAAATGGACACAGGACTCTCAAAGAAGCTATTTGAGAAGTTCCAGTGAAAGATTGGTGAGCAGAGAAAACTATGCTTTAAGTTTTTCCTGGATTTTGTAAGTCTGGATTGGGGCTGGCAACTTGAAGACTTTAAAGAGCATTGGGAGGGAAGGAGTCTTCAGTCATGTGTCCAGGTTTTCTAGGAGCTCTGCAGGTTGAGTGTGTGACCAGGTGCACACACTCGTTATAAGGCAGAGCTGAACATAGCTCAGTGTGTGTGGGAAAGGAGTCGGTGATACAGCAGTTGCTGGAGGGAAGTGTTCTACTGATAAAGAACTCAGGCAACATCCTTAAGACGGTTTTCCATGTGGGAGAGGTTCCAGGTCAGTGGACTGAGAGAGTTGGGCCAGCTGAGAGAGTCGGGGAGACTATAGCTGAGACAACTGGAAGAGAGTCTTGGGGACCAGAGAGGACTGTAAGTCTTAGAGGAGTGTGGAAGCCTGGAGTGTCAGGAGAGCCCTTCCTAGAGGCCAGGAGTGGGCCTGTGCAGCAAGGAACTGTTCCCAAGGCTGAGTGAGCCTTAAGAGCCAGGTGGATTGGCATTTTCATTTGTTGTTTTTTTTGGGAGAAGAACCCCTGTGTGGGAAACCAAATGCACGTATGAACTTTCCTTTTTGTTTCTTTCAATAAAAGTGGGCTACCATGCCCTTAAACCTTCGTTCCTGTTGGCTGTGAACTCACATAAAACGCATCTATCATTGAGCTAAACATCCCCCAATGTTACAATATATATATAAATATATATATATATATATATATATACATCCCAGCTTTGTGCAGCTACATCTCACTGCAGGCCATTCCTGGTGTACCTATTCAAAAACATCAAATAAAGTATGTCTGGAAGGCCACCAAGGAGAGGCAGAGGCAGACACTCACAGGAAACTAAAATAGGGCAAGCAGGCTCTGTGTCTAGAGCCAACAGTGCTGGTCGTGGACATGGTGCATCCTCAGCACGTGGCCATGGGGCACGCTTGTCCTTTTTTCCGACATCTGGCCGTGTTGAGCCACAACATGCAGAAGAGTTGGTAGGGTGGATGACCAAGCTGTCCTCATCCTCCTCATCCTCTGTCACCCAGGCTCAGAGTTCCTTGGCTGCCAATGCAGGTGCCAAAGCGGCCTATTCCATTGGCTCAAGGTCATCAGTTATTCCTTCCCTAGCCCCATCATCATGCCCTGAGAAGTCCCCCGAACTGTTCAACCACAGTGTGGGGTACATGCTGCTGGACTATGCACAGCATTTTTTTTTTTTTAGTTTAAATATTTTTATTGAAAATTTTTAGGTGATACAGAAGAATCTTCAACAAGTAGTCTGCACAGTGCATTAATACAACTTGCGACCATAGCAACATATGGTCCAGAAAAATAAACATAGATGAATCTTGCTCTGTACTGTGAGCAACAGTGTCCTAGCATTATCCTCCCATGCCCTTTAATGAACATCCATAACCAGATGGGTAAAGACCCCTACCATCCCAACATTGAGTCTCCGACTCCCGGGATGCCCCTAAGGGCTCTTACTGCATCCCGGAGAGTGGAGAATCCAGTACCCAGGAAGTGTCCATCAGTTTGGTATGGCAGTGTAAGTGAAGAGCTGAAATATTTCAACTATGTTATCTCCCAGTAGGAAGTGTCGGAACAGGAGGATAATACTCTGGACAAGTATAAAGAAAGACATTAAGAAACAAACACAGTTGTATAACATGAATTAAGTGTATATGAGAACAGCTCGATCCTATCTGTAGTGATAACCCCAGAATGCCAAGGGAGGCAAGAGAGAGGAGAAGATATAGAAACGTGTGAAAGAAGGTGTAGATATTCTCATGCTAAGAAGGTGGGATGTGAGTACTCAGAAAACCAGGTTGTACTCCGGGTATCAGGGAGACATTGCATGAGGTGGCCCAAGGTTCCCAGGTGGCTATGAATTTTTCACTCTTATCAGTAAGTTTAGCGACAATTTGCTCTTGGGCCATGATCCAGGAAACCTTTCTCCTGAAACCTAAGAACGATACTGTGGGATTCTTCCAGGCCTTGGCTATGGTTAATTTGGCTCCTAACAATATATAAAATTAGAGCGTCTGGGAGAGTTTGGGTAAATCGGGGATTGGGTGGTTCAGAAGTGCTATATTGGGTCGTGGTGTGATCTGTATGCCCGTCAGGGAACTAAGGGTGCGAAAAACCTTGCGCCAGAAAGATCTGATGCGCGGGCAAGACCACCAGGTGTGGAGCATAGTGCCCTCCAGTTCACATCCTCTGAAGCATACTGGTGATGTGCCTGTGTACATTGTAGCCAGCCTGGAAGGAACGTAATACCACTGCACCAAAACTTTCAGACTAGCTTCTATCAAAGATACATTGAGTATACCCTTAAAAGCTTGCTGCGAAGCTCGAAACCAAATCTCAGCGTCCCATGAGCCGTCCACATCTTCCTCCCATCTCTGAGCATATGAGGGTTTGGTCAACCTAGTTGACAGAGCTGTGTATATTAGAGAGATTCCTCCCCTCTGATCCAGCGTGTTCGAGCACCAGTGTTCATAGGGTGTAATCGTATGTGGGACAGTCATGTTAGACCCGATAGAGTGCAGGAAATTTGAGATTTGGGAGAAACGAAAATGCTCAGTCGGGCATGTCTAGCTTCTTTTTGCAGTGCGATAAAGATATAGGGCCCACAGGAGAGAGAAAGTGTCCAATTCGGTACAAGCCCTTATCAGTCCACCATTTAAAAGCTCTAATGTTCATTCCCGGAGGGAAGGCAGAGTTGTGGAACAGATGGGCTAAAGGTTTCAGTGGAGAGGTCAAAGATGAGCGACTGTATATCCGGGAGCATAATGCGACCGAGTGAGATAGAGTGGGGGATAGTATTGCAGGTCTGGTTTTTGGGTTACAACATAGCAAGTAGTCAATGGTGTTCAAGGGGACTGCTTGCTTCTCTATAGAGAGCCAGTCCGGTTTCTGTCCCTTTGAGAAGATCATTGAGATTTGTGCTAGTTGAGCTGCCTGGTAATAATTCCATATATTCGGGAGTCCCAAGCCCCCCTGCGATTTTAGGCGGAATAAGATTCCAGAGGGACATCTGTATCCTTTGTTGCCCCAAACAAAGCGGACAATGTCCGATTGCAGTTTATCCAGAACCTGTTTCTTGATCGAGATAGGGAGGGATCGGAATAAGTACAACATACGTGGGAAAAAGAGTCATCTTAATGGCGTGTATCCTGCCAATCCAAGATAGGCCACTTCTTGACCAGTTATTCAAGTCAATCCTACATTTCTACAGAATAGGGGGGTAATTTGCCTTAAAGAGGTTGCTTATGTCAGAAGTCAATTTGATGCCTAAGTATGGTATCGCCCCGGAGGCCCAGACAAACTCAAAGTTCCTAGAAAGTAGTGAAAGCATGTCCTGCGGGACAGTAACGTTTAGGGCCGTTGACTTACTCATATTGACTTTCAAACCCGAGACCTCACTGAAGGCCTTCAATGTTTTAAGAATAACCGGGGTAGATGTTAGTGGGGAAGTAACAAAGAGGAGTAGGTCATCTGCGTACAGTGCACATTTATGTTCTTGGGGTCCGCAATTGACTCCCTTAAAGTCAGGGTTTGATCGGAGCGCAATGGCTAACGTCTCAATTGCTATTGCAAATAGAAGGGGAGAGAGGGGGCAACCCTGTCTGGTACCCCTGCCAACAGGGAAAGAATCTGAGAACTTCCCCATCAATCGTATCTGAGCAGTGGGTTTAGAATAAAGGGAGCGTATAAGATTGAGGAAATATGGGCCAAATCCCCATCTCGCAAGGGTACCAGACAGATACGCCCAATCTATGGAATCAAAGGCTTTGTGTAGATCAATTGAGAGCAAGTAACCGTTTTGTTGGCTGCCCCATCCCACCGTGATTGTAAAAGTGAAACAATGTCAATGGATCTTCTAATGTGGTCCGGGCCCTGTCTCCCGGGGATGAAACCCACCTGGTCCCTGTGGACGTAGGAGGAGATGAAACCTGACATTCTGTTAGCTATAATCTTGGTCATAAGTTTGATATCATTATTAAGAAGTGAGATCGGTCTGTAATTGCTCACCTCACACGGGTCTTTATCGGGTTTGGGTATGACTGAGATATAAGCAGCGTTTAGGTCTGTTCCTAGCTGAGCTCCATCCCTGAGAGAGTTGAAGAACCGAGACAAATGCGGGGTCAGTATTGGTCCAAATTTTTTATAATACCCGGTGGAAAAGCCATCCGGGCCAGGGGCAGACCCCACTTTAAGTGATTTAATGGTAGCCAAGAGTTCCTCTGGAGCAAACGGGCTTTCGAGAATGTCCCTATGATCATCCGTCAAGGAGGGTAACTGCAGGTTCGCTAAAAAGTCTTTGTCATGCCTGTTGGGGGCTCTTTGGTTCTGTTTGCATAGGTCCGAGTAGAATTTTAAAAAGGTGTCCATAATTTTAGTCGGGTTCTGTGTCAAGTCACCCCCCGTTGTCCGGATTTTAGGGAAGGCTAGTGGACGGTGTTTAGGAGTAAGTTTCACTGCTAATTTAGAGCCTATCCTGTCTTTATGGGAATAGAACTTTGCCCCTGACCATCTAAGATGTTGTTCTGCTGCCGTAGTTAAGTGTAGGTTAAGAAGTACCCTGGCTCTGTCCAAATTAGCCAAGGAATTGGGCGTTGGGTTACGTTTATGCGCTTTGGCTAGGGAGTGAAATTCCTCCGTGAGCCTGAGTGTATCTGCCTTGCGTTCCGTTTGAGCTTTGAGGATAACTGAATGATTTTCCCTCTAATGACAGATTTGTGTGCTGCCCATACTATGTGAGGGGAGACCTCCTCCGTAGAGTTTATCAGGAAATATTCCTTAAGGGCCGCCTCCACCAAAGAACATTGTATTGGGTCATTCAAGAGGGATTCTTGTAATCGCCATCTGGGCGCCTTTCTCTCTCCTGAGGACCTATGCGTGGTCACAGTGACCATTGAATGATCCGACAGAGGGGATTCTACAATTTTGGAACCCTGAAGTAATGGAATTGTAAAGGAATTAGTGAAAACATGGTCTATCCTTGCAAAGGAATTGTGTGGGGCTGAGTAGTGCGTGTAGTCTTTAGTATGTGGATTAACCTCCCTCCAGATATCCACGAGACCCGCCTCATGGAGTATTTTAGCTACGTGTGTGCTCTGTTTGGCGGGGCGTTTGGGCTTGGTTGTTCCATCTGCCCGTTTGTCCAGAGTAAGATCGAAGGCGATATTGGAATCACCACCGATGAAAACCAACCCTTTGAAATGTGGTTTCAGTGTCCGTATAAGAATGTCAAAAAAACGCCTTTGACCCTTAATCGGGGCATAATAGGACAAGAAAGTATACAGTTCCCCGTCTATGTGTCTGGATACCAAAATGTAATGTCCCATGGGGTCTAGTACAGTTTCTGGTTGGGAGAGACTGATGTGCTTGGCGAAGTATGCTGCCACCCCTTTAGTCTTATTTTCTGCTGATGCTAGGAAAAATTGTGGGTAGCGTTGGTGTAGGAAAGAAGGTTTGAATGTGGACGGAAAATGGGTTTCTTGTAATAAGAGTACGTCTGCATGCATGGAGTGATATTGCTGAAAGGCCTTCCTACGTTTGACAGGGGAATTGAGACCCTGTGTGTTGTGTGAAACAATTTTAAGGGTGGGTATGGGGTGGTGTGTGTTAGGCATGGATCAGAGGGGGTGATTCTGTGAAAAGGCGCAGGTGCTTACCTTTTCCCAGGCAGAAGGTTACCCAGGAATGCTGCGTGAGAAAGATGATTGAGAGGCCGTCATCCGAGATGGGAGGGAGCATGTGGTCCTGGATCGTTCGAGATTTCCTTCGAGCATGAGAGAGGAGGAGAGAAAGGATGAAAAAAGAGAGAAAGAAGAAGAATGGGGTTAAACACTTGTAATACAAATTTAAACATTCGTCCTTCAAGGACCATTTAACCAAAAACTGAGTTGGGGATCCCCCGATCCCCCCCCGGAGGTGGATGGTCTAACCATTCCACCTCCTATAACCAAAGAGGTCTGGAATACCCCAAAAGTGGGGGTTCCAGAGCGGAGCCTAGGAGCACTGATAGTGCCCCGGTTCCTAGTGAAGGTGCACTGAGTCCACCACAGCCCAAGCACCTGGAAAAACGTCGAACTGAAGGCTAGAGGTAGCCCATAATTGTACCTTAAACAGAGCGCCCCAATTATTAGAGCGAACAAGGCAAGGGACAGCCCTTAACCTAAAAGGATCAACTCCCGATTACTCCTATCCCCAGCGGGAGGGAAACCACCCATCTACTGGGGGAAGGAGCACAGTCGCCTGAACAATATTAATATCTGTCTATCAATAAACTGCGGATCATAAAAAAAAAAATTTAGTCACAAGGGGAGGTCTAAGGAGGCAGACCATAGAACAGAATGATTATGGACCTGTGTTAGAGAAAATATCCCCCCCACCCCAAGTTCAGGAAACCCATACTCATAGCACTGCAGTAGCTGTCTGCAGAAGTATGTAAAATATACTCGACTGTTCACAATATGTGATGAGTTGCGTCACGTTTGGGATAGCAGTAGTGAGGGGGGGACACAAGTCTCAGGCACTCAAGGAGGTTGAAGTTTTCTCAGATCAGGGCCCTGATCTAGGATGAGGCAGTCTTCTTTCAAGGTGGGAGATTTTCTTTAGATCTCTTGAAGCTTTGAGTCAGCCAGTTGTGTTGCAGTGGGCTTGCAGGCGGTGGTCTTTTAGATGAAGACGGGGTGTTTCTGGAAATCTGCATGTGTGAAGGTTCCTTTGAAAGGATCCCCAGGTGCAGCAGGAGGCGTTCTCCCTCCACCAATGAGGAGAATCCATAGCTTTTATTCCTGTATGAAAAGTTCAGGTGGAGGGGGAATGACCACCTGTATGTGATCTCCTTTTCCATAAGGACCTGTAGTAAAGGCTTTAAGGAACGTCTCTTTTGAATAGTGAAAGGTGACAAGTCAGCAAATATCTTTATTTTATGTCCCTGAAAAGTGAGGCTATCCGAGCTCCTGGATTTCTTCATCACCTCTTCTTTGACTGAATAATAGTGAGGTTTCACTATGATGTCCCTGGGGAGACCATCAGAGCGGGGGGGTTGAAGGGCTCTGTGAGCTCTATCTAGCTCCAGGCGGACCTCTGTAATATCAGGGATTAGGCTGCTTATGAGAGCTTTTACAGTACCTTGAACCTCCTTTTCAGATTCGGGGATCCCCGTACCCTAAAGTTATATCTTCTTGATCTGTTCTCGAGGTCATCGATCTTAGCGAACGCTGTTTCTAATTGATCTTGTACCTCTTGCAGCCTATCAGTATTTTGGTTTATGCGGGAGACAGCCTGGTCAGCTTTCTGTTCAATAATGTCCATTCTCATTCCAATTTGCTGCAGGTCAGCATGAATGGATGCTGTGATCTGAGCCGCGTTCTGAGCAAGCCCCATAGAGAGCATTTGTGCAAACGCAGCCATCATGGATGACAAGTCCGGGGGATTAGAAAAAGGGCCTGTGTTATCAGTGTCTGTTAATAGGAGGCCTGTGTTCGGATCCAGCATAGGGGTTGTGGGGATGCCTGTTGTCATTCTGCTCAACAGCTTTTCAGTGGAGGCTGGGGATGCGGCCAGGTTCAGGGGTGGATAGTCTGTACCTGCAGGGGATCGCTGAGGAATGTCCTGGTCTGTTATAATGTCCTCCGTGAGCTCCGGGCTCTGAGGGCCTCGTGCTGCCGCCACCATCTTGGCATAGCTGAGGGGACCGGGACTCGCGGTCATATGGCCTGTCAGATTCCTCCTCGCCGGAACCGCTGCCATCTGGGCGATCAGGGGGGCTTCCCCTGCTCGAATATCCCAGTGAGTGAGCTGTGGGGGCGCTCTGTGAGCTCCGGTGTCGGTTAGTGGGCCGTGGTGGAGCGGAGCTCTAGAAGCCGGCGGCCATCTTGGGAGCTGTCGCGCATGCGCCTTCTATGCACAGCATTTTTAAGGCTCTGATGATGGTACCCAGGTTGAGGATGAAGGCAGTAACATGAGCCCAGGGAGAGGGGGTGCCCTAGAAGGACAACAAACTGGCAGTCATGTTCCCCCAGCTGCAGCATACTGCCAGGTTTGCTCCAGTGATGAGGAGGGAGGGGATGATGAGGTCACTGACTCTACATGGGTGCCTGATAGGAGAGAGGAGGAGGCACATCTCCAATGAGGCAGGGTGCCCTCCAGGGGCCAGCTTAAGGGCAGCCAACCGACTGCAACACACCGCAGAGCTCCACATGTGCAGGGCGCTGCTGACTCTGCGCATTTTTCAAAAAGTTCTTTGGTGTGGGACTTTTTTGACTCGTGTGCAGCAGATCACACCATTGCTATTTGCAACATATATATGAAGCTTATCAAGCGTGGCCAAAACACCAGCCGCTTGGGCACCACATGCTTGACCAGACATATGTCGAACTTCCATGCAGTCCGTTGGCAAGCGTACTTAAAAGACCCACACCAAAGAAAAAGACGGACCTCTCCTTGCTCCTCATCAGCTGGGATCTCCAACCCCACTATGCCTTCATTTCTCTCATAAACCTGCACTGAGAGGAATGAAGGTGTAGAATTAGGTGTGGCAAGTACTTGCGGGCAATCTGCTATCGCTACACCAACGTCCATTTGTAGCGGGCAAATTTCCCTACCCCAGTTGCTAAACCGGCGAAAGAAATTCACTCCCAGCCTGTCAGGGTTGGGCTCAGCCCTTCCTTCTCTGTGCTAGCAGCTCAGCTGTCAGCTAATTGCCAGCTCCCATCTCTCCACCGTGATCCACCTGTTGATGATCCTGCTCGTCAGCTCTGTCTACTTAAGGACTTTCAGTTCATTTGCTCTTTGCCTTCGCCTGTGTTAACATCACTAGAGACTTTCTCCTGCGTTCCAGTCGAAGACCTGCTTGTCTGACATTCCCTCTGGCTACAGATCCTGCTTGCTGAACAACTACCTTCATCGCTGGCTCTTGGACATTGGCTTGGCTGACTACCCAATCTGGTTACTGAACTCTGGCTTTTTCACTACGCTTACTCCGTTTACCTTTTTATTTTTATTATTAAACAAGTGTGATTTAACTGTACTTCTGTCTCGGTCTGATTCATGGTTTCTGACAGTAGGCGAAGGCCATGAATTCAGAAGATGCAGCCAATCCACTTGTTAATAATATTTTTTCCAGATTGGATGACCTTGATCAGCGCATGGATCAGTTTGCCACGGCGATACAGACGCTCATGAGTCGCACGGCTCATCTAGAGTCTCCCACTGTGGCCGCTCCGGTAGTCTGTGGGCAGGCACCCGCCTCAAGTATTTCCTCTTTAAGAGATATGTCTGGTTCCGCTCCGCTTCCCCAGAGATTTTGGGGCGATCCAGTTCAGTGCAGAGGGTTTCTCAACCAGGTTGAGATATACTTTGAGATGCTGCCCCAGGCGTTTCCCACGGACAGAAGCAAAGTGGGTTTCGTGATATCTTTGCTTTCTGACAGAGCCTTGGTCTGGGCAAACCCTCTATGGGAGACGCAAAAACCTGTGGTCCTGAGTTACCCAGAATTTGTGGCTTCCTTCAAAAGGGTATTTGACGCTCCACTTCTGCTGCCAAGTGCCTCATGTCCATCAAACAGAGTACGAGGACGGTTGCCGATTACGCCATTGAATTTCGTACTCTGGCAGCGGAGGTTGCTTGGAACAATGAGGCCCTCGTGGCTGCTTTTTCTCATGGTCTCTCGGATAACATCAAGTATGAGATAGCAGCCCGAGATATATCCACTGAGCTTTAGAAGTTGATCACATTTGCCATCCTCATTGACTCCAGACTCAGAGAGAGACTCTCTTAAGGAGCGCTTGCGGAAGCCTCCTGTACATTTGTCTCTGAGCTTTGCAGTCCCACCCTTGCCTCACTCACCTCCCATGCCTCCTGGTACCGAGCCGGTCTGTGAAGTAGAACCCATGCACTTGGGCTTCACGCGTCTCTCTGCGGACGAGAGAGCCCTTAGGAGGAGGGAGAGATTGTGCCTTTATTGTGGCCAGGCTGGTCACTTTGGGAAGTCTTGTCCTACCCGTCCTGTGAATGCCCGAACCTTGAGGTCCTGTCATGAACAGACCTTAGGTGGCTTTGTTTCGTCTCCAGTTTCCCAGAAGGATAAGCCCCTGGTTTCGGTTAACCTAGTGTGGGCTGAGTAGTCCATCGAGATACAGGCTCTAATCGACTCCGGGGGCTGCAGGCCTGTTCATTGATTGTCATGGAACTATAAGCAGAAGGACTAGCAGGTCCATCAATGTCCAGCAGAATCACGGATCAACAAACGCAATGCGCATGAGCGTGCGCACACGGGCAGGGATCTACGTTTTCCAGTGCGAATGCGCGTGCGCCAGAGTACACGCTATACGTGAGTGACTCTAGACGCCCAGTGGTCTATTTAAAGCCTGCTGCAGCAGTCAGTAACTGCTGCATGATTTTCAGCCTGCCTGTGTTTTCCTGAGTTCCTATCCCTACTATCTTGAATTACTGTTATCGACCCGGCTTGCCTGACCAGTCTTCTCTGTGCACGACCCCGGCTTGACCCTTGGCTTGTTCCTGTATCCTGCTTCTGTCTGCTGATCCAGTGTATGACCCCGGCTTGTCCTTTGACCTTCTCCAGTGAATCTACCTTTGCTTGCTACCCTGTGTATGACTTCCGGCTTGGCTCCTGACTCCGCCTTTGGTCCTCCCTGTTGCACTACCTCATCTGGTACCTCCAAGGGATCCCTGCCAAGCAGCCTACCCTGCTCACCAGCTGATCTCCAGTGGGCATCTCTTCATCATCTCAGCTTGTCGCAGCCGGCAACCCCTGTCTCTTTGAGTATAGCACTCCCTGTGCCACCTTCAGGGGGTGCTCTGCCCTTAGTCGCAAGGGAAGCCCTCCCAGCACTTGTAAAGAATTGAATAGACTACCATTCGAAGTCATGTAGAATTGCCACCATCCATAATAAATGGATAAGAATATAGTACCTCAGAAAGTGGGATTTTAAGGGCAATGAAATCTTGGTATAGAAAATACAAAAAATATAGAAACAATGAATAAAATATACAAATGTATTAAATATGAACATAAATCACCACAGGTGACAGTAAAAATGCCATAAACATATAATATGCACAATACATGAGGGTAACTGTAAAGAGCCCAAGGAATTGGGGTCCTAGATATGAATAGAGCTGCTGAATCCAACGCGTTTCAAAATAATACAAAATAAATTCTTCTTCAGGGATAGCAAATTCTCTATAATTCAAAATACAGAATCAGTACAGTGCATAGTAAACAAACACATAACACTACATTAAATACTAAACATGACTCACATGTGTGCATCCTCAATCAAGGAAAATAACAGTCACTAGAAAAGCTCCAAACTCCCGATCAAATGGTCCACCAAAGCCACTATAGCATGAAGGAATCCATAAACCACACGGGTAAAAATAAACTGCCAAAAGATAAAGTGTCCAAAAAACTCCTCACCCAAAAAGGGGAAGAGAAAAGGACAAAACCTGCAAGGGAAGGAGAGGGGACCATGAAAAACTGCTAAAAAATCCACTAAGAAGTCACTAGGTTGAAAATTATTAATCTTTGTTAATTTTTAGTTTTAACTTTTAATTTTTAATTATTGATTTTTGAGAATACTTGCCCTGGTAGTTCTAAGCTACAGTGGGCAAATCAAGCCACCGATCCAAGAACAAAAAAGGGCCATGGAGTGGTGTAAGAATAAGATCCACAAATTGCAAAGAATCCAACCCCCAGAGACCAGGAGAAAAAAACAAAAGGAAAATCCTCTCCTGGAAACAAGAAATGGACCTAAAACAAAAACAAAAACAAAGGCCAAAAAATACTAAGTATATATATAATATAATATATAATGTGACTTGATCCAAAAAGTGGTGAAAAAAACACCTGAAGTACTTACTGGATCTCCAAAAGGCAACAACCAGATAAGGTGAACGGGAAAGGCAGAGAGCAATGGTCCGAGATGGTTTCCTTCCACTGCGGTGTCCAAAGGAGACTGGCAGTGAAGGAAACCTGGCCTCAACCTTAAATAGCCCAAGGCCACACCCCGCGATGACGTCGATGGGCGGGACAGACATCAGGGGTGGGCCGAAGTGCCGCGTGGAGAGCTGGACATCCCTGATGATTTCTGGCTCCCGGAGAAGGGACGGAGATCCCAACACACAGGAAGCCAGAGGCGTCCACATCCGGATTGCATAGAACCGGAAGCACTGAACGCGCAGGATGGAAAAACCTACAGGGAGCTGGATAGACAGTCTGCAGCTGCAGACCGAGAATACAAAGGCAGCTACCAGGCAGAGAGAAAGGGCTGGTTGGCAGATGAGCCGGACATTAACAATCTAAGGCGCTAAAAACCCCACAAACAAAAGAAGGGTGCCTACAGTCTGAGGTAAAACCCAAAATGCCACAAGGTGAAAAAGACCCCTGACACATAGACGCATGGCACCGATGAAGGCAAAAAGAAAATTGCCACATCGGGTCATGCAAAATCCCATCAAACAGATGGGTTACATGTGCCAGGCATGTACATAGTAGCGACAGACCCGACAAGGAAAATGGAGCAAAAACAGGTGAAAACCCGATAAAAAATGCACAAATGAGCCATTACAAAGGTCAAATTAACAAAGTAATGAACAATGCAAGGGTGGTATGTCCGTGCATGAAAAGTCCACACAGAGAGCCAAATGGCCACAGTGTGGGGGCCCACATAACGGAGAAAACCACCATTGGATTGAAACTTAAACCACAAACAAATCAAATGAATATACAAATAATATAATACTTAAATAAATGAATAAACCCTCTCTATCTTTTCTCAGTAAGTGTCCCTATATACATGTCTACAGCATAGGAGAAGGAAAGAGGAGAAAAAAGGAAAGAATCAGAAAAGTCCAGCCCCAGGGCTGTTGGATGGTAGTTAGGCAACAATGAACCAAGGGAGGCAATCAATCCGTTTTGCCCGAATTGAAGCCTTCCAGGAAGGGTCGATAGCTTTCAGCTTCATTCAACTCTGGAGGGATGGTGGCCTCCAGATGTTTAATCCACCTCATCTCTTTCTGTAGAAGAATTTTGTTCCAATCACCCCCCCCGTCGGGGAATGTGTACCCGATCAATGACAGTAACATGGACTTTTGGCATTCTATAGCCATGAGATTTGGCTACATGTCTGCCCAATGGCAAATAAAGATTGCACATTTCCATGCTGGCCAGATGTTTGCTGATACGTTTACCCAGCTCTTGTCGTGTCTTCCCCACATAGAAACCACCACATTGACAGACCAGAAGATATACCACGCCTTGCGTTTTGCAGTTAGCAAAATGTCTGAGATGGAAAAGTTCCCCATTGGGTAACGTGAAGGATGTGCATTTAGTAATAACTCCACAAAAGGAGCAAGCACCACAAGGATAAGTACCCCAAGTGGTACACGGATCCTTCCTCTGATCTCCCCGATATTCGCTCTGCGTGAGCAATTGACCGAGGGACCCTGCTCGTCTATAGGGGATCTGTGGTCTTTCTGTCACAAGTCCAGCCAAAGAAGGTTCTTCTGTCAAAATGGTCCAATGCTTAGATAGAATCTTGCAAATCTGCTGGTGTTCATTAGAGTAACGAAGAACAACTCTTAAATCTTCATCACTTTTTGCAAGTACTTCTTTTTGTTATGGATGAGGTCATACCTATTCAGAGCTTTGACCTTATTGAATGCTTTCCTCAATGATGACTTAGTATAACCCCTTACCAGCAATCTTTGGGTAAGTAAGTCTGCTTCCAACTGGAAGTCTTCCATTGATGTACAATTACGCTTGAGGCGTAGCAATTGGCTAAATGGTATTGATTTCTTCAAAGGTTCATGATGGAAACTGTCGGCATGCAAAATTGTATTGCCGGCAGTCTCCTTCCTGTATAGTTTACTCCCAAGTTTGCCAAACTGGTCCTTGGTTATACAAATGTCTAAAGTTAATTTGTTTAGAATCAAACGACATGGTGAAAAAGAGGTTAAAGTAATTTTGGTTCATGACCTTAAGGCATTCTTTCAGGGTTTCCTCTGGACCGTTCCATATAAGGAGCACATCATCAATATAACGCTGCCATAGCACGATGTGCTGGTTGAACGTAGTCAGATCATCATCAGACAAGAAGGACTTCTCCCACTCCCCCAGGTACAGGTTGGCATATGAGGGTGCGCAGCAAGTCCCCATTGCCACCCCCTGTACCTGGAGGTAGTGGGAGTTGTTGAAAAGAAAAACATTGTGTTTCAAAATGAACTCCAGCATGCAAAGTATAAAATTGTTGAACTTCCATTCTGTAGTCGCCCTTTGCTGCAAAACACGACCAATGACAGAAATGCCACGATCATTGGGTATGCTGTTGTATAAGGATTCGACGTCTATCGTAACCAGAAATGCAGACTTCGAAATTTCCAAGTTATCCAAGGTCTGCAACAGGTGGATGGTGTCCTTAATGTACATTGCTAATTCTAAGACATGAGGTCTAAGGTGACCATCAATGACTTGACTAATCCCCTCAGAAATACCGCCATTCCCAGAAATGATAGGCCTCCCTGGAGGATTATTGATGTCCCTGTGCACTTTGGGTAGTGCGTACATAGTAGGGATACAAGGATGTTGTGTACGTATAAAATTCAGCATGTCAAAATCAATGGCACCGGATACATGGGCTTCATCAACTAGCTCATAAAATTCCTGATTAAACTTATCCACCAAAGACGCAGGAATCAGCCGGTAGCATTTTCGGTTGTTCAGAATTTGAAGGCACATTGTCTCATACATGGAGTTATCCATCAGTACAATGTTACCCCCTTTATCTGAACCCTTGATCGTAATCTTGTCCTTTTCTTGTAGTGACTTCAAAGCAAGCCTCTGCTCCTGACTAAGATTTTTCATGGTTTTATCTTTATTAATAAGTTTAATTTCTTTTGTGGTTTGCTTGACAAATAGAGATAATGCTGGATTTTGCTGTAATGGTGGAAATTTGTTGGACTTTAAATCACGCAAGGCTCTGAAGTCTGCGGCCTTGAGACCAGAGGCCACAGGATCCTACGTAATCGATTTTCTAGAAAACATGCTCCTAAAGAGCAGCTTTCTTGCAAAAAGATGGATGTCCTTGATGGTCTCAAAGTCATCGAACATCCTATTGGGACAGAAAGATAGTCCTAGGGAAAGTACCCTACTTTCAACTGAAGTCAATGTATGAGAAGATAAATTTATGATATTAAGTTGGTCCCTACCAGAGGGAGAATAATCTCCTGTGTTTCCAGAGGAGTTGGTGATTGTGTTGGAAGGCGCTTCTCTAAAAAATCATCCAACTGTGCCCTCCCAGCACTTGGCCTCAAGTAAGGTATGTGACATTGATGCTGTCTTTGTATCAAAGCACTCGATTCCACTGCAGTTGCGTGACACTCCACATGCCATTGAGGCTCTTGACGGGAGACCTCTACAGCCTGCCCATATGACTTATGAGACTGTTCCGTTGTCCATGGCTGTAGGGGCTCTTCACCATGAGATAATCCAATTCCAAGTTATTTCCTCACCTAAGTTTCCGCTGGTTATTGGTTATCCTTGGTTACAGAGGCACAACCCCTCTTTTGATTGGCTTCGTGCCGAGGTTCTGTCCTGGTCTCCACAATGCAGTAAGAGATGCTTCCAGAAGGTAGCCAAGGTCCTGTGCACCTCTTCACTCTCCTCCCTGCCGGAGGAGTACAACGATTTTAGCGATGTCTTTGACAAAGGTCAAGCCGGTACTTTGCCTCCACATCGGTCGTATGATTGCACAATTGAGCTTTAACCTGGTGCCATACCCCCTTGTGGCCGGGTTTACCCTTTGTCGGTCTTGGAGGATAACGCCATGGAGGAGTATGTTGCAGACGCACTCTCTCGAGGTTTCATTCGCAAATCCTCGTCTCCTGCTGGTGCTGGTTTATTTTTTGTGAAGAATAAGAGTGGTGAACTGAGACCTTGCATTGACTATAGGGGTCTCAATCGTCTCACCATTAAGAATGCCTATCTGATTCCGTTGATTACGGAGTTATTTGACCGCCTCAATGGAGCAACGGTTTTCACAAAACTTGATTTGAGAGGGGCATACAATCTCGTAAGTATTAAGGAGGGCGACGAGTGGAAAACTGCCTTTAATACCAGAACAGGTCATTATGAGTATCTCGTAATGCCTTTTGGCCTCTGTAATGCTCCAGCAGTTTTTCAGGAGTTTATTAACAATGTCCTCCGAGATTTGTTGCAGTTATGTGTGGTGGTCTATCTCGATGATATCCTCATATTTGCCAAATCCCTGGAGAGCCACCACACAGATGTCTGTCGAGTGCTACTAAAACTAAGAGAGAACAATCTCTATTGTAAGCTGGAGAAGTGTGAATTCCATCGGGAACAGGTCAAATTCCTGGGTTATGTAATTTCCACGGCTGGTTTTTCGATGGACCCAGAGAAACTTTCTGCTGTTCTACAGTGGCCTTGACCCATGGGTTTACATCCTCTGCAGCGATTTCTTGGCTTTTCCAACTATTATCGGAAGTTTATTCGTAACTTCTCGTCCCTGGAGAAGCCCCTGACTGATATGACCAGAAAGGATGGTAACACACAGAGTTGGTCTCCAGAGTCCATTAAGGCTTTTGAGAGTCTTAAGGCTGCCTTTGTCTCTGCTCCTGTGTTGGCACATCCGGATCCTATGTTGCCTTTTATCCTTGAAGTTGATGCTCCTGAGACTGGAATTGGCACCCTTCTGTCTCAACGTCCTAGCGCTGACAGCGCTATGCATCCGTGTGGCTACTTTTCCAAGAAATTGTCACCTGCAGGGTGCAATTACGAGATTGGTGACAGAGAGCTGTTGGCCATCATTTTAGCCCTGAAAGAATGGAGACATCTCCTCGAAGGTACCACTGTGCCTGTTCTCATTCTTACTGACCATAAAAATATCACATTCTTGTCTGAGGCTAAGCGCCTCTCTCCCAGAAGGGCACGATGGTCTCTTTTCTTGTCGAGACTTCCTGACAGTCTCCATACTGCCGTGCTCCAGACTTACCATTCTCCCAAGGCTGCTGGCCATCCTGGGAAGAATCAACTCTTTTGGGCCATTTCCCAACAATTTTGGTGGCCTAGTCTATGTGCTGATGTAACCGCCTTTGTAGCTGCCTGTTCCGTGTGTGCTCAGAGTAAGACTCCACGACCCCTTCCAGTGGGCCTCCTACAACCCATACCCAATGGAGAGAGGCCCTGGACCCACCTGTCTATGGATTTCATTGTGGAGTTACCCAACTCCCAGGGCAACACAGTTATCCTTATGGTGGTAGACCAGTTCTCAAAAATGTCCCACTGGTTTACACTTAAGAAGTTGCCTACGTCTAAGGAACTAGCTTCCATTTTTGCTCAGGCATTGTCTCAGACAGGGGAAGTCAGTTTGTGTCCCGGTTCTGGCGAGCCTTTTGTGCACAGTTGGGAATTCAGCTTGCTTTCTCCTCTGCGTATCACCCACAGTCTAATGGGGCTGCAGAACGAGCCAATCAGTCCTTGGAGCAATTCCTGCGTTGCTATATTTCTGACCATCACAACAACTGGTCAGACCTCTTACCATGGGCGGAGTTTGCTCAAAATAGCGCTCTGAATTCTGCTTCCCATTTGTCCACGCTTATGGCGAACTATGGTTTCCAACCTTCCATGTTGCCTGACTCGTTTGTTCCGCAGAGTATTCCTGCGTTGGAGGAACATCTCCGTGGTCTTCGTTCCACTTGGGTACAAGTCCAGGAGGCTTTGCGACAGACTAACAAGAGGTACAGACTCCATGCTGACCGCAGACGCCTGCCTGCGCCGTCCTACCAGGTTGGGGACAGGGTCTGGCTGTCATCTCGCAACCTCCGACTTCGTGTTCCCTCTCAGAAGTTTGCACCTCGGTTTATTGGGCCTTTCCGTATCCTTCGCATGATAAACCCAGTGGCTTTATGCCTTGGATCTTCCTTCCAGTATGCGTATCTCTAATGTGTTTCATGTCTCCTTATTGAAACCTTTGGTCTGCAACCGTTTTACCACCTCGGTGCCACATCCTCACCCTATACAGGTTGAGTACCATGAGGAGTATGAAGTACAGTCCATTGTTGACTCCCGTAGGTTTCTTGGGCGCATACAGTACCTGGTGCATTGGAAGGGGTATGGTCCGGAGGAACGCTCTTGGGTCCCATCCTCGGATGTACATGCCCCTGTCCTCCACCATGATTTCCATAGACGTTTTCCCCTCAAGCCCGGTGGTCCTCTGAGGGGGAGGGGTCGTTGAGGAGGGGGTACTGTCAGGGCTGGGCTCAGCCCTTCTTTCTCTGTGCTGGCAGCTCAACTGTCAGCTAATTTCCAGCTCCAATCTCTCCACATTGATCCACCTGTTGATGATCCTGCTCGTCAGCTCTGCCTACTTAATGACTTCCAGTTCATTTGCTTCATTTGTTAACATCACTAGAGACTTTCTCCTGCGTTCCAGTTGAAGACCTGCTTGTCTGACGTTCCCTCTGACTACAGATCCTGTGTCAGCATGGAGGTGGAGCCTAGCACTCAGCATCAGCAGCAGTCTTCAAGGGATCGTTTTAAGTCCCCAGAAACCCATGGACTTGCATGTGGCTGGGAGGAGGTGGGAGGAGATGTCATCCTTAGTAACCCAGAGGACTCCGGACCGAGTGCCTCAGCAAACCTACGCTGCATGGCCTCCCTGATCCTGCAAAGCCTGCGAAAGGACCCTTGGATTTGTGTGATCAACGAGAGGGATCATTACTGGCTGGCAACCCTTCTTGATCCACGTTACAAGGGTAAGGTTGCGGAACTTATCCTGCCGTCGCAGAGGGAGCAGAGGATAAAACATCTTCGGAGGCCTTGCAGAAAGGTTTGTGCAATGTGCTTCCAGAGCCTGGGAGGTTACGATTTCCTGGTCCTGGTCCTGGACAACGTGTTGCTGAGGCTTCGGTCAGTCACAGAAGGAGCGGTGGAGAAGGTGGCCGTCTGACCGATGCGTTCAGACAATTTTTTAGTCCACAGCCCCAAGGTCTGATCGGTTCCAGCAACCATCACCAGCGTCTGATTTACATGGTGCATGAATACCTAGGGGCAAGATCAGACCTTTCCAACCGACAATCCTCTGGGTTACTGGGTCTTGAGGATGGATCACTGGCCAGAGCTTGCACAGTATGCAATTGAGCTACTGGCCTGCATCCAGCGTTCTTTCGGAACGCACATTCAGTGCTGCTGGAGGCTTTGTAACCGATCACAGGGTGCGCCTGTCCACCGACTCGGTCGATCGGCTCACCTTCTTAAAAATGAATCAGTCTTGGATCACCAGCTACCAAGCACCTGATGCTGATGTAACCGAATAATTTTTTATGAATGTGAGATCCCTTCAAGACTGCCTATTCTGATGCTGAATGACTATCCTGTTATGCTGAGTGACTATCCTCTTCCTCCTCAATGTTCATGTTGATAGCTTGTAAGAACATTTTTGGTTCTGGGCACCACCACCAGTGGCTAAGGCCCAATTTTTCTGCCCCTGTTTAACAGGGGCGTGTAATTACAATTTTTGCTGTAATACTTTGCAGCAGGGCTCATTCCTGCACTCCAACTAGAGTATCTGTGAGGGGTTGCAGTGTTGTCGCACCAGCACCAGTGCCTAAGGCCCAATTTTTTTGCCCCTGTTTAACAGGGTCGTGTAATTACAATTTTTGCTGTAATACTTTGCAGCAGGGCTCATTCCTGCGCTCCAACTAGAGTATCTGTGAGGGGTTGCAGTGTTGTGGCACCAGCACCAGTGCCTAAGGCCCAATTTTTCTGCCCCTGTTTAACCACTTTCTGACCGCCTCCTGTACATAAACGTCGGCAGAATGACATGGACAGGCACATCAACGTACCTGTACGTCCCCTTTAAGTGCCTGTCCATTTGGTCGTGCGCTCGCTGCCGGCGGCGCGCTCATGACCCTGTCGCTTTCCCCGTGAGTCGGACTGAAAATGCTGATGCGATTTTTTTTTTACCAAAAATATGTAGAAGAATACGTATCAGCCTAAACTGAGGAAAACATTTTTTTTTATATTTTTTTTGGGAAATTTATTATAGCAAAAAGTAAAAAATATTGATTTTTTTTCAAAATTGTTACTCTATTTTTGTTTAAAGCGCAAAAAATAAAACCAGCAGAGGTGATCAAATACCACCAAAAGAAAGCTATATTTGTGGGAAAAAAAGGACGTCAATATTGTTTGGGAGCCACGTCGCACGGCCGCGCAATTGTCAGTTAAAGCGACGCAGTGCCGAATCGCAAAAAGTGGCCTGCTCTTTAACCAGCCAAAATGGTCCGGGGCTGAAGTGGTTAACAGGGGCGTGTAATTACAATTTTTGCTGTAATACTTTGCAGCAGGGCTTGTTCCTGTGCTCCAACTAGAGTATCTGCGAGTGGTTGCAGTGTTGTGGCACCCGCACTAGTGCCTAAGGCCCAATTTTTCTGCCCCTGTTTAACAGGGGCGTGTAATTACAATTTTTGCTGTAATATTAACCAGCAGGGCTAGTTGATGTGCTCCAACTAGAGTATCTGTGAGAGCTTACAGTGTTGTGGCAACACCACCACACCACCACCAAATGCCCAATTTTTCTGACCCTGTTCAACAGGGGCATGTAATTACAATTCTTGATCTAATATTTCACAGCAGGGCCCGTTCCTGCACCCACCAAGAGTAACTGTGAGGGCTTACAGTGTTGAGGCAACACCAACACCTAAGGCCCAAATTTCTGCAGAGTATATGGGGCAGGCCTCTACTTTCAAACATCCGACTTACAAATGACTCCTACTAACAGACAGAGGGAGACAACAGGAAGTGAGAGGAAATCTACCCCTAGGAAGGGAAATTCTCTCCTGTAAGAGTTAATATGGGAAAAAGGTGTCTCCTCTCCACTGATGCTTTATCACCAATCCTTGTTTCCTTAAAAACCCCAAATTTTCAAAATCCAATTGTCATTGGGACAGAAAGTGAGGTGAAATCTTCTGAACAGGGGCACAGACAGCAAAACAAATGTTACAGGGGTGATAACCCTTCCCTATGTTTTCCAAAAAGCTTAAAAAAGATTTTGCGGCTGGAGCTACACTTAAAAAATTTACCTGTTCTAAATTACAAACAGATTCTACTTAAGAATAAACCTACAGTCCCTGTCTTGTTTGCACCGCCTGTATGCTGCTGTTCAGAGTATATAGGGCCTTTTCTTTTTTTAATTTGGGGGCGGGGTTCCCCTTAATATCCATACAAGACCCAAAGGGCCTGGTAATGGGCTGGGGGGGGGGGGTACCCATGCCGTTTTTCTCAATGATTTTGATTCATATTGCCGGGACCAGACATTACATTAATGCCGCAAGCAGTTTTAAATGACTTGTATTCCTTTAGAAATGTAATTTTGTGCAGGGACAGTTCTAAACACGGGAAACACACGCCACTTTACAGGCATACTATAGACACCCCCCAGGCACGATATTTAAAGGAATATTTCACTTTTATTTTTTTACTTTAAGCATCATTAACCACTTCAGTACAGGGCTTACAACTTTTTTTCTTGCACGGTATTTGCGCAATAATTTTTCAAATGCCTTTTTAAAAAAAAAAAATGGTTTCATGAATTAAAAAATAACAAAACTGTAGAGTTAGCCCAATTTTTGGGAAAATATGAAAGATGATGTTACGCCGAGTAAATAGATACCTAACATGTCACGCTTTAAAATTGCGCACAGTTATGGAATGGCGCCAAACTTCAGTACTTAAAAATCTCCATAGGCGTCGCTTTAAATTTTTTTACAGGTTTACCAGGTTAGAATTACAGAGGAGGTCTAGTGCTAGAATTGTTGCACGCGCTCTAACGCACGTGGCGATACCTCACATATGTGGTTTGAACGGCGTTTACATATGTGGGCGACTTACGTGTGCATTCGCTTCTGATCGTGAGCTACCAGGGACAGGGGCGTTTAATTTTTTTTTTATTATTATTTATTTATTTATTTTACTTATTTATTAATTTTTTTACACTTATTTAACTTTTTTTTTTGATCACTTTTATTCCTATTACAAGGAATGTAAACATCCCTTGTAATGAGAATGTGTGTGACAGGTCCTCTTTATTGAGAGATGCGGGGTCAATAAGACCCCACATCTCTCCTCCAGGCTGGGAAGCATGAGATCAGTGAAATTTTTTTCACTGATCTCATACTTACTAGCCGCAATGGCGGCTTTGTTTACATCTGAGGACCCGGGCGTGACGTCATCACATCACACCCGGGCCTCCGATCATAGAGATGAGTGGTGACCATCTGGTCACCAGTCATCTCTATGCTCATCACGTGACCCACCACCGGCACCAGAAGATTCTATCCGGGTCCCCGATCGCACGGGAGAGCCCGGAGAAGTATCGGATGGCGGCGGGAGGGGGGGGTGTCCCCTCCCGCCGCCTATAAGAACGATCAAGCGGCGGAATCGCCACTATGATCATTCCTATGGTGCACAGAATCGCTGGCACGTCAAAAGGATATCTGAATGATGCCTCTAGCTGCAGGCATCATTCAGATATCCCCCTTCAAACCCAGGACGTCATATGGGGATGGGAGATCCCATCTGTGGACGTCATTTGACTATGGCTGGGTAGGGAAGTGGTTAAAATCACTGCTCCCGAAAAAAGGGCATTTAAAAAAAAAAAATTGCATTAAGACATGTCCCCTGGGGCAGGACCCCGGGTCCCCAAACCCTTTTTAGGACAATAACTTGCATATTACCCTTTAAAATTTGCACTTGTGATTTCTCCCGTTCAAGTCCCATCGACTTTAATGGTGTTCGAAAGTTCGCGCAAACATGTTCTGGATGCGAACCGAACCGGGGGTGTTCGGCTCATCCCTAATCACAAACAAACAAAAGATTTCCCAGCACACTTACCAGCCAGCCTGCAAAATAACCAAATTTACCCTGTTTAACAATATACAAAAATAACGTAAAAGTGCCTTGACCCTTTCTTTTAGAATAATGGAATGGTTATAACCCCTGACGGGTCATATGGGATATTTCCCTTCACTTCCTGTCCCATGGCCAAAACAGGAAATGGGAAAAAAAAACTTCAAAGCAAGGGAATGTGTCAATAGGGTTACAGGAACTAATGTTCCCATTGGAAGATTTACCCTTTATAATGCCATGAGAGCTTTTGGCCCAACAGGAAAACTGCAGAAAAAAAAGAGAACATGTTCTCTTTTTTCCCGCCGGGATTACCGGCTGTCTTTTTCCCGTCAGTTTTCCTATGGAAAAACCTCTTGTGTGTACAGGGGGAAAGTTACCAAGCAGGTTCTCAGTTTTCCCCTTGGGATTCCCAGCGGACTTTTTACCGCCGGGAATCCCGTACGTTTGTACGAGGCATCACTGTTCTGTTGTCAACCCAAAATGTGGGATTTTCTTTCATTCACTTTCAATAATACAGGCGGTCCCTGGGTTACAAACATCTGACTTACAAATGACTCCTACTTACAAACGGAGGGAGACAACAGGAAGTGAGAGGTAATCATGGGAAAAAGGTATCACTAGTCCTTGTTTCCACAACAACCCAAAACCTTCAAAATTCAATTGTCATAGGGACAGAAAGTGAGGTAACATCTTCTGAACAGGGGCACAGACAGCAAAACAAATGTTACAGATGGTGTTCACCCTTCCCTATGCTATCCCAAAAAAAGTAAAAAAAAAAAAAGATTTACCTGTTCCAGCTTACAAACAAAATTCAACTTAAGAACAAACCTACAGACCCTATCTTGTTGGTAACCTGGGGATTGCCTGTAATGGTAAACACAACAAATAGAGAGGATGAATCTCCCTGATGGGGGCAAAGGCAGCAATGAAAACTGACAGGTGTTCTAATCCATCTTAGTCTAAAACTAAAACTTTTGCCTTTAGTTACACTTTAAGGCTATTTTAGTCACATACATGGCTGATCACAGCAAATGGGGTGTAGTGGTTTGAATGTGTTTTCTTACAAAGTGTTGCGCTGTATCATCAACAAAAAAAACTGCATATAAATTAAAATACATCACTCCCTAATAATATACATCAACAGATAAATAAAAAAAAACATGCATACATCTAAATTTCATGCAATAGATAAAGTGCAACAAAGTCCATATAAAGAAAAAATCTCCCACAAGTGATTGATGAATAACTTGATCATAATATATATGGAAATAATAACATCCAACCACCGCCAAGTCACCTCACTCGTGCTCCCCCCAGATAGGTGTAGGCTCACCTCTAGAAGTGTGACCCCCCCAGCTAAGTTGCATCAAAATACGCCTGTGAGCCACCCCAGGGCTCAATGAGATAAATCTAGATCAGCTGGCTCCTATGCTCCTCCCGCATCCTCAGTTGTCAGCAACAGGGTATATGCAGAGAAAAGACTCCAATAGTGCTTGAATTTTTTTAAAAAACTTGCAAATGTTTAATAAAAACATACAGGGTACTCACATGGTATAGGTGCTTCCAGCGCACCACACTGAAACAAATATATAGGCTGCATGTGTGTCTCACAAAGCCGCACATCCACGATCTCCAGATCGGCTGCTAAAACCTCATTAGAGCAGGAGTGCCTTCACCATCCCTGCCCCAAAGGGGGGAGAAAGGGGAGATAGAGCTCCTTCAAGCTGGGACACTTTCACCAAGGAGCCAGGTGGGCTAGTATTTTTTAATAAAGGTGACATAGAGCTCCTGCAAGTTGGGACTTTTGCTAAAATTCCTCCAGGGGACACAGAGCTCCTAGAATGGGGATTACCATTGCCAAGTTGAGAAAGACTGTTACTGTTTTCGGAGGAAATGCAGTCATGGATTTGTTGTTTTGTAATGTGCAAAGATAAGTTGTCCTCATTGTTGCTTTTTCAGTTAAGTTGGGCATCCCATAATCCCTATATCCTAGCCAAGTTTTCTCAAAAAAATAACAAAAACAAGCCCATGGACTAATTCCTTGTCTCTGAATGAAAGTGAAAAACGTGTGTTGCCTGGCTGTGCAGAAATAGGGGGACCCAAAAATCCAGTTGCTCCTGCAGGGGTAGCGCTACACAGTCCTCTGACCCACCCACTTTGAGCTTATTCTTTGCCAAAGTTAATGAGATTAAGATTGTTGAGGAACATTTGGATAGACTGTGCTTACATTCCAGAACACTGTCTCCTCTTTGCTAATGACTGAACTTTTGCTCTTCACTTTATATGTTTTGAATGCATATCTCACTCCTTTTACACTCTGGACCAGGTTTGACAACCATTACATTCTCAGGAAACCCTCCCCTCCTCCGTTCCACCCTCTTCTAATCCAACCCCAACAACCTTCTTTTTACTCTCTTTCTTGTAATATCACCCACCTGGTTTAGTTAAAGATAGAAAAAACTTAAAAAATAGATAATTTTCCTATCAAGCTGCTTTTTTTTCGCCAATTATTCAGAAAACATAGACACGGTTGATGCTTTCAAAACACAACATTAAGCACTAAAAAAATAAATAAAATAAATAAAAAGGTTCATGTTGACCTACCGCCAACAGCAAAAACCTGGGAAAGCAGTTTATAAGCTTATAGAAAGTGGCAAAGCACTGAAGCAAACACTTGGTATGGGTAAATTGTTTAAGAGGCATGGCTTATAAAGGGAACCTTATCAATATAAATAGTTGAGCAGACATAGGGAGTTGTGCAGTGCACTTAGAAAATAAGAACACATGCCTAAATGTAATTCCAGAATGCAAGTGGTACCATGCAATATTCATGCATACATTTCCATTTCAAGTGTGGGCTGGGCATTCCTTGCTGAATTCATTGTCTGAACAATACTTGTCCTACCTTTGAGTGGAGGTTTCATCACTGGGCATGATCTCTGTTCACTCACTGGCACCTTTTTCCTTAGCCAGTACCTCTCTACTATCTGTCAAGCTCATTTAAACTCCTGCCACTATATCTGGTCAACTCCTTGGATATTTTTGCTGGCATGTTATGGTTAGTCAGGAGGTCATGACCTGCCTCCATAGTAACGTTGCAGTCATGTCCAGAAGTCCCACTGGAGAAGCAGCCCTAGGGGACTCTGTAGCGTAAACTGAAAAAAAGTCAAATGGTCATTGTAAAAATTTTTTTTCCACAATAGCTCTCACTGTTGAATGATTATCTTTTCCATATACCATAGGGCTGCTTTCTAAACGAAATATATAAGAAAATCCACAGTTTGCTATAGTTTGCTAACCTATATACTGTAGTTCTGCAAATAAACATAGCTATACAGTTGACAAGTACAATATACTCAATTAATATGTGACAGTTTGTGCATTTTTAAGAGGTGAACTTTATATAGCTTTACCAGTTTTACCTTTTGTTTCTAAATATATGTTTAGTACATGCTCCAGGCAAATCCTCCCTGGGAACACTAGTATGTACAGCAGTGAAAGACCAATGTACTGAATAATTTATTGAAGGAAAATATTTTAACAACCTTTTAAAATATTTATCTGAAAAGTGGTTGAATGAGAATGTAAAATGTTACAAGTTTGTCAGTTGTGTAATATAACGAAGTCAGCACAGAATTTATTTAGTTAGTGACGCTAAATGGAAATTAGGACAATCATTATTACCTACTTCGTTATACAGTAAACCTGTTATGAAAGACATAAGGGGCTGACCTCCTTTTGAAAATGCACGTTGACTGGTTGTTATGCTAAGTAGACTTCATACATTTGTGTCACTGACCTTGTGCAAGTATGCAGATTAAGAAAGTCAGAGCAAATTGATGGATGAACCCTTAGATACATAGCAGATACTTTAGGTTAGTGATAATTCAGGTTAGTGATTCAAAGAATTAAAGTACTTAGATCAGGAGGGCAGCCAGGAATTGGAAATTACCGTAATATTTACTAGAGCTCTAAAAGAGCAGACTTGGGGCTATTCAGACTTACATGTACAGCAAAATTCTTGCAAAACCACTGTGCTATTGTCAGCATATAAATGGATTGATGAAAAGAATGAAATTATCTACCTGCTGTAATGAATAAAAGATTTATTTATTGTTATAAATGCTGAAAGTCTGAGTTTGGAAATAACTGCAAAGTAGATCTGTTAACTTGTAGTCCTACAGATGTGGACTGTTCCCACATTTCTATGACCACACACCTGAACTGTTAAGCCTCGTACACATGACCGAGAATCTCGTCGGAAAAAAAAAAAAGTTTTTCTCGACAGGTTTCTTGTCAAGCTTGACAAGATTCTTGTCAAGCTTTCCTTGCATACACACTGTGAATCCAAAATCTCATCGGTCTAAAAGCGGCGTGACGTAAAACACGTACGACGGCAGTATAAAGGGGAAGTTCAGTTCTCAAGGCGCCACCCCTTGGGCTGCTTTTGCTAATCTCATGTTGCCGCGTGTTAGTAAAAGTTTGGGAAGAGACGATTCGCGCTTTTCAGACTTCGTGCTTTCTGTTCGTTACAGTGTGACAAATGAGCTATCTCCATTACGAACGCTAGTTTTACAAGTAGGTGCGCTCCCGTCTCATACTTGAGTCTGACCATACGCGGTTTTTGAAGACTCGGAAAAGCATACACACGAATGGTTTTCTCGGCCAAAAACAGTCTGACGAGAATCACGCCGAGAAAAACTGAGAAAAAAGACCGCAGGTCGTCTTTTTTCTCGTCAAGATTTTGGACAGTTTTCTTGACGAGAAAGCATACACACGAAAGGTTTTCTCGGCAAGACAGCTCTCCCAACAGTTTTCTTGTTGTTTCTTGCAGAGAAAACCGGTCGTGTGTACGCGGCTTTACCTGTGGTCCCATTGATGGATTAATGGTCTGTTCTCATCTGACTCTTGCATTAGTCTGGAAGCCTTAGGTGCTACACAATTCATCTGCTCTCTGATAGGGATGATCTCAAGCGCATTTGGATCCTAGTCCAAACCCACATGAGCTATCCCTCTAGGAAGTTGTCACTTAGCACTGTCAGTCATACGCAGCCTAGGCATTCTCTGCCCTGAAGCTGCACAGTGTCACAGATCAGCTGCGGAGCTGATCTGTGTCTAACCTATACTGCTGTAGGTCGGCTGGCACCTGTTGTTCCACTAGCTTGTGTTCAGCTCTGGCTGCACTCTGCAGCTATGGGTGTCGCCGGCTTCACCTGTGGCTTAATATATTCTTCCCTCCTGCTACTTCCTGTCCAGCCTCCCATGTGCCTCACTATTTAAATTGCACTCAGACCAGTTTCTGGTTGCTTGAGCAACACTTGTTTCAGAGCTCCCTGCCTGTAACATACTTAACCAGACTTCTTGTGTACCGAATCGGCTAGTCCTCCTGTTTACGCTGTCTGCTAGGCTTGTGCAATTCGTTTCGTAACGAATCAAAATTCGTCCGAATTTTGCAACTTTCGGACATTTGGAAGCATTCGAATTTCCGAACAGAGCAATTACGAATAAAACCGAATCCGAAATAAATTATACCGCAAAATAGCGAATGCCCGAAGGTCTTCAGCATAATTCGTTATGAAAAAAGTTACGAATCCATTCGAAGCACAATAACACTCACTCTGCTCTCTGCTTTTCCCTCACCATGCTGAACTCCCTCTCAAAATGGTGTACAGGGGCGGAGGCTATAGCCGCATGAAAAAACGAAAGTAAAATACGAGATTTCAAATCCATTCGAAGCACAATAACTCTCACTCTGCTCTGCTCTCTGCTTCTCCCTCACCGTGCTGAACCCTCTCAAAATGGTGTACAGGGGCGGAGCCTATAGCCGCATGTAAAAAACGAAAGTAAAATACGAGATTTCGAATCGTTACAAATAACCGCTATGTATTTAGAAAAGTACAAATCCATTCGAAGCACATTAGGCATAATAGGCAGCGTCGTTGTGAGAGAGACACGGAAAATTACGAATCAACGAACCCAAAAAAAGTTACGAAAGTAGGAGTTGTGTCCAGAATCAACGAAAAACAACGTACTCTACCGAAAGTACGAATTATAAAGCAACAAAAAATTCAACGAAAAATGTCGCTTGCAAAAATACGAATGAGTCCGAACACGAAAAATCCCGTCTAGCAAAATTACGAATGATTACGAATCAACAGGACCGGAAAGAAACAAACCGAAACGGAACAAATTTTTCCGTTGTGCACAAGTCTACTGTCTGCTGTCCGCCCCAACCTTGGCTCGATATCCGGCTCTCCTTTTGCTTTATCCATCCATCCGTCCCTCTGTGTCTTCTGGTACTCTCCTCGCGAGCAGGGTGAACCTGGGGGTTGTGACCTCGGGTCAACACGCAGCTAAGCCCAAACCCTCGTGAGGGGGTCCCTGGCGGAATACCGGCTGGCCCTTAGATTCCACGCCCTGGGGGATCCCGTGTCACCTGCTCGCCTGTGGGCTCACTTCAGTACCATTGTGACACACAGGGCAAATATATGTGCAGCTATGGAGTGGGGGATGCCTTTGCAGCATATTGTTGGTGGTGTCTAGGGATGAGCCGAACACCCCCCTGTTCGGTTTGCACAAGAACATGCGAAAAGGCAAAAAATTTGTTCAAACACGTGAACGTTAAAGTCTATGGGACGCGAACATGAAAAATCAAAAGTGCTAGTTTTAAAGGCTAATATGCAAGTTATTGTTAAAAAAAGTGTTTGGGGTCCTGCCCCAGGGGACATGTATCAATGCAAAAAATACGTTTTAAAAACAGAAGTTTTTTCGGGAGCGGGGTTTTAATAATGCTTAAAGTGAAACAATAAAAGTGAAATCTTCCTTTAAATTTCGTACCTTGGGGTGTCTTAAATATGCCTGTAAAGCAGCACATGTTTCCAGTGTTTAGAATTGTCCCTGCACAAAATGTAATTTCTGAAGGAAAAAAAGTAATTTAAAACCACTCGCGGCTATAATGAATCCCCGGGTCCCCGGGAATACAGAGAAAACTCATTGAAAAAAACGGCAGGGGTCCCCCCCAGTACATTACCAGGCCCTTTGGGTCTGGTATGAATATTAACCACTTAAGGACCCCTTCACGCCGATATACGTTGGCAGAATGGCACGGCTGGGCACAAGCACGTACAGGTACCTTGCCCTTTAAGAGCCCAGCCGTGGGTCGCGCGCACCACCGGCGGCGCGCTCGCGACCTGGTCCTGAGCTCCGTGACTGCGCCCGCGGGACCCGCGGACCCAATCGCCGCCGGTGTCCCGCGATCGGGTCACAGAGCTGAAGAACGGGGAGAGGAAAGTGTAAACAAACCTTTCCCCATTCTTCCTAGTGTGAGTGTAACTGATCGTCTGTCCCCTGTCATTGGGAACGACGATCAGTGACATCACACGCCAAGCCATGCCCCCACACAGTAGTAATCACTCCCTAGGAAACACTTAACTGCCTATGTCATTGGCTATTCCCCGGCAAGAGGGGAAAGCTGGGGCTTACCCTATGATGTGACGGGTGACCCCGCCTCTTCGTACATCATGGGGGTTTCGTGTGAAGTGGAGGCTGGAGGTGGAGGAGACTGCAGCATCACTGGACATCGGATCACCGCGGGACATAGAGAACAACGCTGGACAGACTGGATTACATCGCTGGAATGTTTTTTTAATTTTTAATTTTTTTATTTTTAATAAAGGACTTTCCCAACTGTGTCTGTGTGTTTCCTGCGGCCTGCCAGGATGCGTGCTCGGATAAGGGTCTGGTACGGATTTTTGGGGGGACCCCACGCCTTTTTTTTTTTTCATTTTGGTGCGGGGTTTCCCTTAATATCCATACCAGACCTAAAGGGCCTGATATGGAATTTGGGGGGGCCCCACGCTTTTTTTTTGGTTCGGGGTTCCCCTTAATATCCATACCAGACCTGAAGGGCCTGGTAATGAAATTTTGGGGGGACCCCCACGCATTTTTTTTTATTATTTTGGTTCCCTGCGCAAAATGTCATTTTTGAAGGAAAAAAAGTCATTTAAAACTACTGCAAATATAGAATGGGAAAATTACTGCGCTAATAAAATATAATAAAATAAAATAAAATGAAAAACCCGACCCCTAAATTGACAGCAAGCTCCAATGTCTAGACAAAACATCAATAATACAGAAAGAAGAAAAGGGGAGCTGCGCAAAAAATAATGAACTAACCTAAAAATTATACCATTAGTGAAAATATGTGTATAGAAAAATCACCAGTATTGAACAAGATAAATAATGAGAAAAATCCAAAATGACATCAAATAAGTCCAATGTGTAATGAAATAAGTCCAATATGTGATGAAATGAATCCAATATATAATGAAATAAAACAGTCTTTGCTTCACATTGAAATCTTGAAGGTAGCTAGAAGTGAATAAGAGGTGAATCTTGAAATTAGACACCAGTAAACACTTGTGCACCACCACCAAACAAATGCGCTTACCAGAGGCAAGCTGATATAAGCCCAAAGAAACACATGAGGAACTCCGTCTCCACGGTACTGGATATCCAGGAAATAGCACTCTCCAGGAGTCAGAACTCAATGGCCCAGCGTTTTCCGAAAATAGAAGAAGAGACCCACATAGTGTGTATCGTTCGTATAAAACATTTATTAGGAATAAAATTGGCAACTTACATCCATGCGGTGCATCAAAAGCATAAAATCAAAGGAGAGCCGGCCGGCATGCAATCTCCCATCCTTGAGCGATGACGTCAGTACGTCTGCCCAGTCCCTTTATTTCCTCTGCTTACCTGTCCCTAAAAATGAGCAGTACCTAGTCCCTCAAAGTTCTATTGTGCACTCTGTTTACCTGTCTACAGTAATCCTGCATGCTGACAGTATTTTCCAAATTTTTTATATATTTATTCTCATTAGGTGCATATTTTAACTAGAATGTATTACTTTAATTATTTTTTTATATTATTAATATTGTATTTGTTTTGCTTTTACCTAATTGATGAACTAAAATGGAATGGTTTAGTATTCATGCTCTCATATTTGCCTGAAATTTTGGTATATTAATATTGATACTTCCAATAGCATTGGATATTTGGTTTTAAATATGGCCCTAAAGAGGGGATATTGTTAGGGATTATACCGGAAGACACCCTTCCAGTTGAAATGCATGTGATGTGGTTGAGAACTATCTATATGGCTCGTAAACTTATATTCCAAAAATGGATATCAAAATACCCACCAATGATAGATAAATAGATTAGGGCAGTTAACCATAATCTAAGACGAGAGGAATTAACATATATACATAGAAGGAGCTCTAAAAAAACTTTTTACATTTGGCAATGGTGGTTAATCTCCAACCTATTTGAACAAACAGTTGAGTAAACTAATGATATTGAGGAAAACCAATAATGATATAATGTGGGGGTTAAGTGTAGATATTCCATTAAGGGGTAATCATGAGAGGAAGGGTTCTGAATAAAGATAGAATCGTAGACTGGTGAGCGATAATATGTGTTTTTTGAGGTTTAGTTGGGTGGAGCTATCGGTGGGTAATGTTTAGTGCGTTTTAGAATTGTTACTGTATTAAAAAAATGAACAAAAATTATTTGATTGAAAAAAAAAAAAGAGGGGATATTGTATCAATATCAGATTGATATGGATAGGTCCTTATGTTCTATCTAGGCCAATGAAGGTGGCAATCTTTGACCCCCAAAACCTGCTGGCTACTTTTTGGATTACCCCCCTGACTTTTATTAGAATAAAAATGTACCTGGACTTCTTAATGGTGCTATACGTCAGTTTAAATTTTTGTTACATTACACTAAAGGTCAAAGTGACCGTGGAGATCTTCTAGGGCAGCCTTTCTCAACCTTTTCAACACAGAGGAACCCTTGAAATAGTTCTCCAGTCTCGGGGAACCCCTGCTAAAATTGAGAAATCTACAACTCATGATACATTAGTGTGACAGTCAGTTGGAAGAATGGTCCTTCCTTACACTTGTGGCAATTGGGAAGAATTACCTCCTTACAGATAGCTAAAAAGATCAATGGGGTCAGTGTGAACTTATCTGAGAGGCAGAAATTGCCCAATGCTGAAGGAACCCCTAGCAACCTCTGGAGGAACCCTGGTTGAGAATCACTGTTCTAGGGTGTAGAAGGAGGCTGCCCAGAAGCCATATCATTTATATCAACATTAATACTTTAAAATAGCAATACCAGTGAGAAAACCCTATGAGTTCACTGCTACTTTTCCACTTTCCTCAACCACTTTGCTCACTTGTCCCTAGAAATCCTGAATGCTGAGCAATACCTTGTCCTTGGAAGTTCTGTTGTGCACTTTTAGCCATAAACCATTCCTGGAAATCTTGTATGCTATACAGTCTCCAGTCCCCTGGGACACCTGAACTCGAAACCGTGCTCAGTGCCTCTTTGCCTGTGTTGTACTGATCCACCAAACATAATTCCAATGGCTGGAACCTTGCTAGAGCCGCTCGCTCACCTTACCTTGGCTGGTAGTAACTGGAGTAGAGACTTGTGAGTGGAAAGCAGCCAACCTATCTCCACCATCAGAGAAAACGCCCATTCCTTAGACTCTGCTCTTAGTGAATCCATGACTATGCCCCTGTTGAAGACTTTTGTGGTCGAAACGCGTAGGGCTTGCTTATGCTGCACCCCACATTGCTTTTAATATTTTATTTTGTGATCACTTTTTATTTTTGTCTATATTTATACAAGACAACATTTATTCAATAAACCGTTCATGGTTATATTGACCTGCACCATCTGGAGTTTTTCCTTTCTTTTTTACCCTTGTGTCCATCTTGGACTGTTTTGGAGCCTGTACGACCGGAGGAGTTTCCATTGAGTGAGTTAGTCATCTTCTACCCCGTGGGAGTCGGTTTGAGGTATCCTGGATATCCAGTTCCCTTCACTTCTGGTCACGGCGACCATCAAGCTCGTTTGACCCACTGTCATATGACAGGTGGGTCCACCGTGTCCGGTAAGAGTATCCAACCTTACCCTTTGTGCCTTACTGTCAATTTCCATCTGATATATTGAGACCTTCCAGTCATTCATGCGGTGGCGGTGTTGTCCATGAAAAGACATTCATTTTCACTACACATATGCTGTTTGGACTCTTTTGAATCACTTTATTTAACCCCGAGGGGTCACGTTTTCCAGTCTTCATGGAGGTCATCTCATATGTGAAATTATCCATTGGAATGGACCATCCATGAACTTTATATAATTCATCACTAACTTAGAGTGGTTTATTAGTTATTTACACATCAGAGTTGCCTCCAGCAACCCTTGAGTTTGAGTGCTGCACTATTTTTTATAAATCCAGCTGTGGTCAGGACAGGCTCTCTCCGGATGTGATTGGCAAATCTGTGACCACAGCAACTTGAAGCTTCAGTAATTGGTGTCTTCAGTTATCATCATTAGTTTTAAGGCTGCATAACTGATCCTGTACAGCATTGGTATAAACCGGCAGCTTATTGCTGTCTTTTTCAAGGTGAAAAGACGTTCTTACTGATGTTCGTTGTCTATATCTTCAGAGATTTGTTCCCATTTCCTATTCCTTTAGAAAATGTCACTTGAAATTAGAATTATATTCTAATCATTATAAAAATTTATTGTAACTTTAGTGAAAAGCAAACAATTCAATATCATTGTTAAGGCAATATGGCACTAGAGTATTCAAATTATATATATATGTAGCGGGTATGTGCTTTTCTGTTTGAATCTGGTGGGGAAACTGTGATGTATGGTTCCCTGGGGCCCACTGGGTGGCACTGTCACTTTGGGCCCGGGGTTGAGCCATCGTTGCAGTGTCGTACCTCTTTTGGCCTCTCTCGGCGGGTGTATGGTGGGGCGGGGAACCCGCCGTGCCTGCTGGGAGAGGGTATAAAGGGGGCGGCCATTTTTGGTGGCGGGAGTCGAGTCCCAGGCACCTTCAGCCTGAGGGTGGGGGTTCGTGTTGGGAGTCTAGGCGGCCTAGGTCTAGAGGACGTTCGGAGGTTGTGTTCCATCCCAGGCACCTTTAGCCTGGGGTGAGGTACTAGGATGGAGGTCTGGGACTGAGTGTCCCGGACTAAGGCTCCGCGAGGGATGGACTTCCTAGGGGACCACGGGAGTGGGTACCTGAATCCAGTGGCGTAAGGGACCGGAGGGGATACTTACCTGAAGACCTGGTGCAGCAAATTGCCAGTGACGGTTGAGCCTCCGGAGACCGCCCGGAGGGATGTCTTCCTCGATTGGGAGCAGGAATCTACTTCTAGGAAGGAAGTAGGGGAGTTCATTGTGCCTGGGCCTACTCGCATCCACACCCCTTGTCTGTTCTGTTCTTTGAGAAGAGTCCAACTGATTGTGTTCACTTTTTTACATTGAGAAGAATAAAGGAGTGTTGGACTTTATTGGTGTGGGGCTCATTTACTGGCAGACACTGTTCAAGGAACCAGGAGGAGGCTCCAGATGCAGAACACCGACCCGAAGGTAAAAGAGGATTGTCTCCCACTACACACACATCTGCAGTGGGAACGTTGGCGTGGTGACCCCGCACTCTCTCCTCCAAGGTACCCCTAGACAGAAGCCAGAGACAGAGGAATTGATACAGTGAAGAGGGAGAGAGTGGAGGCCGCTACATATATATATGCCTTCTTTCATTTTTTGGACATTTCTCAATTTAATCCCCCCCTCTCTATTACTCACTATTGAGAATATTATACCAAGCAGCACTTTTGACTTTTCACGTGCAACCTGCAGTAAATGGCTTCATGGAAGGTATTTTTGAATCTTAAACTCTGACTCTTCTTTATTTGAATTGCCCCCTGAAGCTTAAACCCTGGCACATATAAAAGACACAAACTTGTGGAGCTATGTATTAATTAGTAAATCATTATATTAAGTTTTTTTTAAGATGAAACTAGTGTAAGTACCTTGTATCAGTCACTTGAATTTCCCTGTATTGTAGCCAATTAGGTATAATGCATGCATATATGATGATAAGGAACAATCTGACCCGATTAGTCTGCTGCTGCTCTTTCACTGACCAGTCAGGAGTCTGGGGTGAAAAGAGGACACTATGGTATTCCTTACCTGGAACTGGTGTCATCCATCTGGCTGTGCTGTGTAACGAGGTTGTGTGAATCTCAGCTTAGCTTTAAGGTGAAAACTATGTGAGAAATGTACTTTATACTTTCTTTGCTAATAGGAAATTGTGTTAAGGTTGCTGTTAAAGAAAGTTTAAAAAAAAAAAAGGAAAACTATTGGTTTAAATGTGGGATAGATATGGCATGATTGCAGTAAACTCAAAATACAAGATCTATAGCCTGCTCAAGAAGCTTTTAAAATGAATAGTGCAACCCTGCCTCCAGAACCAAATGATGTATTTTATGGATATACAAATGACTGCCATTTGGAGAAGGAATTTTTTAAACTGCAAATTTTACATTGGATGTGATTATAATATTCACTGAGCAGAGTATTATGCCGCGTACACACGATCGTTTTTCATGCCATTTTTTAAACCAACGTTTTTCTCGTCGTTTTTTTTCTTGTTTCCTCTCAAGCCTGTCTTGCATCCACACGATCATTAAAAAAAACGCTCGAGCAAAGCGCAGTGACGTACAACACGTACGACGGCATTATAAAGGGGAAGTTCCGTTCTAATGACGCCACCCTTTGGGACGCTTTTGCTGATTTCGTGTTACCGCGTGTTAGTAAAAGTTTGGCGAGAGACGATTCGCGCTTTTCAGTCTTCGTGCTTTGAAGATCGTTTTGTGGAGTTCAGTTTGTGCCTGTGGGTTCGTATCTGTCTTGCAGTGCTTGTAGTCAGTTCGTATCTGTTTATTCAGTGCGTTCTTGTCTGCTCGTTCCTGTTTTTCAGCTTGTTCTTCATAGGCCTTGCTGTTCTTCCGTGCGTTCTTCTAGTTCGTTCTGAGCAGCCGACCGTTATCTAGCCATGTTGCGGCTACGTACTCGTCGTAGAGTTCGTGCTGTAGTTGGTGCAGGGGTTCATGCTGTATCCCGACTCCAGGCCATGAACAGGGTGAGGAGGAGTTCATGGACCAAGAATTGGTTGCTCCAGCGGCACCAGTTCTGTCACATGCCTTTGTTGCGGGAGATCAGGGAGAATAATCCTGTAGATTACAGGAATTTTCTCAGGATGTCTGACCCCGTATTTCAGCATCTGTTGGCTTTGGTGTCCCCCTATATTACCAGGCAGGACACCGTTATGCGGGAAGCCATCAGTGCTGAGCAGAGGCTCATCGCCACGTTGTGATACCTGGCGACTGGGAGAAGCCTGCAGGACCTCAAGTTCTCAACAGGCATCTCCCCCCAGGCTCTGGGGATCATTATACCAGAGACTTGTTCTGCCATTCTTCAAGTTTTGCAGGAGGACTATATTAAGGTAAGTGTTCAAATTTAAAACATCACATTGTATGCATTTATTTATTAATATGTGTATTTTTTATTTTTATCAGTCCCTATTTCCCATGATTCTTAGCTGCAGGGAATGTCCCCTTTCTCCACATGCATGTTAATTATTTTGGATGTTTTTTTTAGGCCTACATTTAAATTTTCCTTAGCTAACCTCTCCATCATGCTATCCTGGGGCCATACCCACCTAGCCTAGTCATTTACATTTCTTTTTTTCTCTGCTCCATTGTAGTGTTTTACCCTAAACGCCCCCCTTGATTTGTGATCTCCCCAACTCATCTTCAACCCCCCAAGTTTTTTTTGGGGGTTTGTTTTTGTTTTTTTGTTGCTCACTAATAATGTTTTCATTTGTCCTTTTATCCTAATGTTGGCCATGAATGGTTTTCTAAAATCTGCTTGCAATGTTTCTGTCTGAAAGTATTATTTTTTTTTTAATTAACGCCACAGTTCCCTTCTACGCTGCATGAATGGCAGAATGTGGCATCTGAGTTTGCCCAACGATGGAACTTTCCAAACTGTGGAGGGGCCATCGACGGCAAGCATGTTCGGGTCGTACCACCACCCCAATCGGGATCCTTTTATTACAATTATAAGGGGTTCCACAGCATCGTCATGATGACAGTGGTGTCGGCCACCTACGAATTCATGTATGTGGACATTGGCAAAAATGGAAGAATGTCAGATGGAGGAGTGTTTTCACAGACCGAGTTTGGGGAACGGCTCCTATCGGATCAGCTGGCCTTGCCACCAGCGGAGCAGAATGTGGAGGGACTCCCATTTGTTTTTGTTGCGGATGAGGCGTTTGGCCTGGGTCCCCATTTAATGAGGCCATTCCCCCAACGCACCCTCACCCCTGAGAGGAGGGTGTTTAACTTTCGGCTGGCCAGAGCAAGAAGGGTGGTGGAAAATGCCTTTGGCATCATGGCCAGCCGATTCCGCCTGTTCCTCACCTCCATCCACCTTGCCCCCTATAAATGGAACCATGTAGTAATGACTTGTTGCGTTCTCCATAATTTTTTGAGGGTACATTCTTCCAATTACCTCACTTTGAGTGGGCCTGAGGCCTCATTAGTTGACAATGTTAATTTAGTGGCCCTGGAAGCTGGCCGTCCAGGCTTGGCCCCCCAATCCGGACGTGATGTTAGACAAAAATATGTGGATTATTTTGTGGGTAGGGGGGCCATTGATATGCCTGAGGATGCTTAAAAGTATTATTTTGTAAAATAAAACCTTTCTTTGAGAAAATATTTGTATTGTGTTTTATATTTGTATTCTTTTATGTTTCTCGTAGGTTTACCTAGTGCACTTGTAGTGCCATGTGTATTTAGCATTCTTAAATAGCCTTGATTGTCAGTGTAAACACAAAACATTGATTCTTTCACTTTGCACAACATTTACATGATGAAGACACAAATTGTTGGTAATAAAATACATTTTTTATTTTTTTTTAAGGAAAAATCCTTTTAAATGTAGATGTATCAAAAATATTTTTGGGGGTAAAACGCATGAACAGCCATGCATAAAAACAAACTAAAAAACTTTAATAAAAATTTAAACATGTACTATTCCTTAAAGCTGAAAAGAAACAAAAACCTGCCAAAACACAGCAAGTTCAAAGTTCTTTTGTGTTCAAAAATTAAACACGCCCAAGCACAGCCATGATCTTTTGTAGCTTTTCCTCCACCCGCTTGGTATTTTGCCTGATCTCTATCAAGTCTCCCTTTATTTTTTCAAGGTCACGACAGCAGACCATTAGGTATTGGATCAGGATCTGGGCACTGTGCCTTGTAAACTTTTCTGGGTCTTCAGCCCGAACAGCACCTAAATAAAAAAAAAAACATGTACTATAGAATATGTAGGAAGACAAAAAAGGCAGCGCCCAAAAAGTGTATAATAGCCCAAACACACAAAAGGATTGGGGCAAACAACAAACAGTGAAAATATACGGCCAACAAAAAGGCCTAGGATAATTAAATCCAAATGTGCATCTGTCCAAATTATACCTACACATATGTATAAAAACTCATGTATAATTCTGTACAGTGAACTAATATTAAAGTCCAATAAGAGTGACAGTGTGTAGACTGGAAACGGATGACAGAAATGTTACATTGAATGTTAAAACATTAGAGCATTGTCCCCATAAAAGAAATCCAACGAAACTTCAAGATCATGGGAAACATATGTTCATAGATCCATAGCACCCGGGGACGTGACTCCAACACCAGGGATGGGGGAAAGAAATGGATACTCTTACCCCTATATGTGGACACACACACCAGCGGTGGTGAGTCAAACAGGCAGAAGGTATAGGTATGAACTTCACTGGATCCGTCCTCTTGGAGCAGCAGCAGATGAAGCGAGCTCAAGGAATCCAATCCTCTCCAAGGTAATGGCACAAAATTCCAAGACGTCAGTACATCAAAGATCACATGAAAAAATGGAACAAAGGAGGCTATACTGCTGTAGGTCGGCTGGCACCTGTTGTTCCACAAGCTTGTGTTCCGCTCTGCTGCACTCTGATATAGCCTTCCTTGCAGCCAGCCCTCCAGCCTTCCTTGCAACCCTGCTATGGCTTCCTCAGAGGATCAAGCAGAGGTCCTTGAGGAGGCCGATTTGGATATATGGAGCCAGGTATAGTATTGATATCTATATTTATATGTTACAAAAGTGATGATTTAAAATTGATGTTAGTATTGTTATGTATTTAATGTCAGCAACAAAATGGCTTTACAGAGAAATAGACAGTAGTGGTCAAATTTGATGGGGACAAGCCAAAAATATCAGGAGTATGAATCTGGGGGAATTTAATCACTTTGGCCATTCAATTTAAAAATGTCTGGAGGTGAACAATGTGTGTAATTGATGATGGCAAAAACTAAGGAATGTCCCTTTTTTATTTTACAGCCAGAGCAGAGCCAGGAAGAGTGTGATGTTGGGGACCCGGAGGAGGCAGGGCCCAGTGGCACACAGGAGGAGGCTGGGCCCAGCACAAGAGCCCAGATGCCTCCCCTGAAAATAATACAATGAGGGCCAAGGAGAGTTAGGCAGGTGGAGGAGGAAACCAGAGCCTTCCTAAGAGAGGCTACTGCGGCCCTCAGAGAGGCACCCTCTGCTGAAGAGGGCTATGCCACAGTCCTGGCTAGTGATGAGCCGAACACCCCCGGGTTCGGTTCGCACCAGAACCCGCGAACGGACCGAAAGTTCGTACGAACATTAGAACCCTATTAAATACAATGGATGCGAACGTTTGAATTCTAAAGTGCTAATTATAACAACTATTATGCATGTTATTGTCCTAAAAAGGGTTTGGGAACCCGGGTTCTGCACCAGGGGACATGTATCAATGCAAAAAGAAGTTTTAAAAACGGTCGTTTTTCGGGAGCAGTCATTTTAATGATGCATAAAGTGAAAAAAAAAAAGTCAAATATTCCTTTAAATATCGTACCTGGGGGGTGTCTAAAGTATGCCTGTGAAGTGCCACGTGTTTCCCGTGTTTAGAACTGTCCCTGCACAAAATGACACTTCTAAAGGAAAAAAAAGCCATTTAAAACTGCTTGCGGCTTTAATGTAATGTCTGGTCCCGGTAATATGGATGAAAATCTTTAAGAAAAATGGCATAGCTACCCCATGACCCCCCCCCCTACCCCAGCCCATTACCAGCCCCTTTGGGTCTTGTATGGATATTAAGGGGAACCCCGCACATAAAATAAAAAAGGCCCTATATACTCTGAACAGCCGTATACAGGCGGTGCATACAAGACAGGGACTGTAGGTTTGTTCTTATGTAGAATCTGTTTGTAATTTTGAACAGGTACATTGTTTAAGTGTAGCTCCAGCCCAAAAATCTATTTTTAAACTTTTTGGAAAACATAGGTAAGGGTTATCACCCCTGTAACATTTGTTTTGCTGTCTGTGCCCCTGTTCAGAACATTTCACCTCACTTTCCGTCCCAATGACAACTGTTTTTGAAATGTGGTGTTTTTCTTGAAACAAGGATTGCTGATAAAGCATCAGTACAGAGGAGACACCTTTCTCCCATATTAATTCTTACAGGAGAGAATTTTCCTTCCTAGGGGTAGATTTCCTCTCACTTCCTGTTGTCTTCTTGCGTTTGCAAGTAGGAGTCGTTTGTAAGTTGGATGTTTGAAAGTAGGGACCTGCCGTAGATACTCTGCAGAAATAGGCCCCTTAGTTGTTGGTGTTGGCACAACACTGTAAGCACTCACAGTTACTCTTGGTTGGTGCTGGAACGCCCTGCTGTCAACTATTATATCAGGAATTGTAATTACATATAATTGTTGAACAGTGGTAGTAAAAATTGGGCCTTTGATGGTGGTGCTGGTGCCACAACACTGTAAGCCCTGACAGTTACTCTTGGTGGGTGCAGCAATGGGCCCTGCTGTGAATTATTAGATCAAGAATTGTAATTGCATGCCCCTGTTGAACAGGGGCTGAAAAATTGGGCCTTTGGTGGTGGTGGTGGTGTTGACACAACACTGTAAGCCCTCAGAGTTACTCTTGGTGGGTGCAGGAATGGGCCCTGCTGTGAATTATTAGATCAAGAATTGTAATTACATGCCCCTGTTGAACAGGGGCTGAAAAATTGGGCCTTAGGCACTGGTGGCACAACACTACAACCCCTCACAGATACTGTACTTGGAGCACAGCAATGAGCCCTGTTGCAAAGTATTGCTTCAAAAATTGTAATGACACGCCCCTGTTAAACAGGGGCTGAAAAATTGGGCCTTAGGCACTGGTGCCACAACACTCCAACCCCTCACAGATACTGTACTTGGAGCACAGCAATGAGCCCTATGGCAAATTATTGCTAAAAAAATTGTAATTACACGCCCCTGTAAAACAGGGGCTGAAAAATTGGGCCTTAGCCACTGGTGGCGGCACCCATAAACAAAAATGATCTTCCAAGCTATCATCATCAATCGTATCATTGAGGACTCGGAGGAGGAGGATAGCCAGTCAACATAACAGCACAGACACTCAGCATCAGCATCAGTCTTGAAGGGATGTGACATGTTAAAATCAATTAGTCTGTTATATCAGCATCAGGTGTGTGGTAGCTGGTGGTGATCCAAGACTGGTTCATCTTGATGAAAGTCAGTCGATCAACCGAGTCGGTGGACAGGCGCACCCTGTGATCCGTGACAAATCCTCCAGCAGCACTGAATGTGCGTTCCGAAAGAACGCTGGATGCAGGACAGGCCAGTAGCTCAATTGCATACTGTGCAAGCTCTGGCCAGTGATCCATCCTCAAGACCCAGTAAGCCAGAGGATTTTCGGTGGGGAAGGTGTCCAAGTCTGACCTTGCCCCTAGATATTCCTGCACCATGTTTATCAGACGCTGGCGATGGTTGCTGGAACCAATCATACTTTGGGGCTGCGGACTAAAGAATTGTCTGAACGCATCGGTCAGACGGCCACCTTCCCCACCGCTCCTTCTTTGACTGGCCGAAGCCTCAGCAACTCGTTGTCCTGGACCAGGAGTTTGTAACCTCCCAGTCTCTGGGAACGCGTTGCACAGACCTTTCTGCAAGGCCTCCCGGAGTTGTCTCATCCTCTGCTCCCTCTGCGACGGTAACATAAGGTCCGCAACCTTACCCTTGTACCGTGGATCAAGGAGAGTGGCCAGCCAGTAATGGTCCCTCTCCTTGATCCGAAGAATACGAGGATCCTTCCGCAGACTTTGCAGGATCAGGGAGGCCATGCAGCGTAGGTTTGCTGAGGCATTCGCTCCGGAGTCCTCTGGGTCACTAAGGACGACATGATCCGCAGTCACCTCCTCCCAGCCACGTACAAGTCCACTGGTTTCTTGGGACTGTAAATCATCACTAAAAGACTGCTGCTGATGATGCTGAGTGCCAGCCTCCACCTCCATGCTGACACAATCCTCCTCCTCCTCCTCCTCCTCCTCCTCTTCCTCTTCCTGTGCGATGGGTGGGACAGAAGGAACACTGTCTGGGTAAAGGGGGCCTTGAGAGGCAAGGAAGTCCTCCTCTTCCTGCCTCTGTTCTGCCTCAAGTGCCCTGTCCATTATTCCACGCAGCGTGTGCTCCAACAGGTGGACAAGAGGTACAGTGTCACTGATGCATGCACTGTCACTGCTCACCATCCTCGTGGCCTCCTCAAATGGTGCCAGGACAGTGCATGCATCCCTGATCATGCCCCACTGGCGTGGAGAAAAAAAACCAAGCTCCCCTGACCCTGTCCTGGTGCCGTAGTCGCACAGGTACTCATTGATGGCCCTCTGCTGTGTGTGCAGCCGCTGCAGCATGGCCAACGTTGAGTTCCACCTGGTGGGCATGTCACATATAAGGCGGTTCTTGGGCAGGTTCAACTCCTTTTGCAGCTCAGCCAGGCGAGCACTGGCATTATAAGATCTGCGGAAATGCACACAGACTTTCCTGGCCTGCCTCAGGACATCCTGTAAGCCCGGGTACCTGCCCAAGAACCGCTGCACCACCAGGTTAAGGACGTGAGCCACACAGGGCACATGGGTCAGTTGTCCCTGTCGGAGGGCGGAGAGGAGGTTGGTGCCATTGTCGCAAACCACCATTCCTGGCTTAAGCTGGCGTGGCGTCAACCACCTCTCGGCCTGGCCCTGCAGAGCAGACAGGACCTCTGCCCCAGTGTGGCTTCCGTCCCCCAAACACACCAGCGCAAGCACGGCATGGCATCTTTTTGCCTGCGTACTTGCGTAGCCCCGTGAACGGCTACGGAGCACCGCTGGTTCATAGGACAAACCACAGGAAGAGGCCATGGAGGAAGAAGAAGAGGAGGGGGTGGAGGAGAGAGGTGTGTCACAACCAGTAGTAGCATTTTGGAGGCGTGGTGGTGGGACAACCTCCAACACTACTGCACCTTGTCCTGCATCCTTCCCAGCTGCCAAAAGAGTGACCCAATGGGCCGTGAAAGAAAGGTAACGTCCCTGTCCATGCCTGCTGGACCATGAGTCAGCGGTAATATGCACCTTACCGCTGACCGCCCTGTCCAGCGAGGCCAAGACATTGCCTTCCACATGCCGGTAGAGAGCCGGAATAGCCTTCCGTGAGAAAAAGTGGCGTTTGGGAACCTGCCACTGAGGAACCGCACATTGCACAAACTCACGGAAGGGGGCCGAGTCTACCAACTGAAAAGGCAGCAGTTGAAGCGCTAGCAATTTAGCCAAGCTAGCATTCAACCGCTGGGCATGTGGATGGCTGGGAGTGAACTTCTTTCGACGGTCCAGCAGCTGGGGCAGGGAAATTTGCCTGCTAGAATCGGACGTCGGTGTACTGCTAGCAGAGTGGCCGCAAGTACTTGGCTGTGACACACCTAATTCTACACCTTCATTCCTCTCAGTGCATGTTTCAGAGAGGACTGAAGTTATAGTGGGGTTGGAAATCCCAGCTGATGCGGTGCAAGGAGAGGTCCGCTTTGTTCTTTGGTGTGGGTCTTTGAGGTAGGCTTGCCAACGAGCTGCATGGCAGGTCAACATATGTCTGGTCAGGCATGTGGTACCCAAGCGGCTGATGTTTTGGCCACGCGATATACGCTTGAGACATATGTTGCAAACAGCAGCTGTGCGATCTGATGCACTAGCCTCAAAAAAGGCCCACACCAAGGAACTTTTTGAATGACGGGCAGAGGCAGCGCCCTGCACAGGCGGAGCTCTGCGGTGTGATTCCGTCGGTGTACTGCCCTTACGCTGGCCACCAAAGGGCATCCTGTCTCGTTGGAGATGTGCCTCCTCCTCATCCTCCTCCTCCTCTCTCCTATTAGGCACCCACGTGGAGTCAGTGACCTCATCATCCCCTCCCTCCTCATCACTGGAGCCAATCTGGCAGTATGCTGCAGCTGCTGGAACATGACTGCCAGATTGGTGTCCTTCTTGAGCATCCCCTCTGTCTGCTCTCACCCTACTGCCTTCCTGTAGCTGGGTTTCATCATCAGACCCTTCGAAACGCTGGGCATCCTCCTGGAGCATGTACCCAACACTGTGCTCAAACAGTTCGGGGGACTCCTCAGGAGGAGGACATGGTGGGTCTAGGGAAGGAGTGACTGATGATGAGTCTGACATTGATACCAGGGAAGAGGACGCTTTGGCAGCTGCTTTGCCAGTACCCTGAGCCTGGGTGAGAGAGGATGAGGAGGAGGAGGAGGGCTTGGTCATCCACTCTACCAAGTCTTCGGCATGATGTGGCTCAACATGTCCAGCTGCGGAAAAGAAGGACAAGCGTGTCCCATGGCCATGTGCTGATGACAATGCACCGCGTCCACGACCAGCACTGTTGCCCCCAGACACAGAGCCTGCTTGCCCTCTTTTATTGCCTCCTGACTGTCTGCCTCTCCTTGTTTGCCTTCCAGACATTCTAATAGATGGCCTGCAGGGAGATGGGAAAAAAGCAATAAGGGCTACCTTCAGGTGTCCTTCTCTGTCCCTTGAAACAAGGACTTGCACAGTGAAAGAAACTGACACTCTCCCTACCTACAGTTTTCTGTCCCTAGAAAAAATGTTTTTTTTAAGCACAATATAGCACAAGGAGAATTCACTCACTGTCCTTCCAGGTCCCTAGAAACAAGGACTTGCACAGTGAAAGAAACTGACACTCTCCCTACCTACAGTTTTCTGTCCCTAGAAAAAAATTTTTTTTAAGCACAATATAGCACAAGGAGAATTCACTCACTGTCCTTCCAGGTCCCTAGAAACAAGGACTTGCACAGTGAAAGAAACTGACACTCTCCCTACCTACAGTTTTCTGTCCCTAGAAAAAATGTTTTTTTTAAGCACAATATAGCACAAGGAGAATTCACTCACTGTCCTTCCAGGTCCCTAGAAACAAGGACTTGCACAGTGAAAGAAACTGACACTCTCCCTACCTACAGTTTTCTGTCCCTAGAAAAAATGTTTTTTTTAAGCACAATATAGCACAAGGAGAATTCACTCACTGTCCTTCCAGGTCCCTAGAAACAAGGACTTGCACAGTGAAAGAAACTGACACTCTCCCTACCTACAGTTTTCTGTCCCTAGAAAAAATGTTTTTTTTAAGCACAATATAGCACAAGGAGAATGCACTCACTGTCCTTCCAGGTCCCTAGAAACAAGGACTTGCACAGTGAAAGAAACTGACACTCTCCCTACCTACAGTTTTCTGTCCCTAGAAAAAATGTTTGTTTTAAGCACAATATAGCACAAGGAGAATTCACTCACTGTCCTTCCAGGTCCCTAGAAACAAGGACTTGCACAGTGAAAGAAACTGACACTCTCCCTACCTACAGTTTTCTGTCCCTAGAAAAAATGTTTTTTTTAAGCACAATATAGCACAAGGAGAATTCACTCACTGTCCTTCCAGGTCCCTAGAAACAAGGACTTACACAGTGAAAGAAACTGACACTCTCCCTACCTACAGTTTTCTGTCCCTAGAAAAAATGTTTTTTTTAAGCACAATATAGCACAAGGAGAATTCACTCACTGTCCTTCCAGGTCCCTAGAAACAAGGACTTGCACAGTGAAAGAAACTGACACTCTCCCTACCTACAGTTTTCTGTCCCTAGAAAAAATGTATTTTTAAGCACAATATAGCACAAGGAGAATTCACTCACTGTCCTTCCAGGTCCCTAGAAACAAGGACTTGCACAGTGAAAGAAACTGACACTCTCCCTACCTACAGTTTTCTGTCCCTAGAAAAAATGTTTTTTTAAGCACAATATAGCACAAGGAGAATTCACTCACTGTCCTTCCAGGTCCCTAGAAACAAGGACTTGCACAGTGAAAGAAACTGACACTCTCCCTACCTACAGTTTTCTGTCCCTAGAAAAAATTTTTTTTTTAAGCACAATATAGCACAAGGAGAATTCACTCACTGTCCTTCCAGGTCCCTAGAAACAAGGACTTGCACAGTGAAAGAAACTGACACTCTCCCTACCTACAGTTTTCTGTCCCTAGAAAAAATGTTTTTTTTAAGCACACTATAGCACAAGGAGAATTCACTCACTGTCCTTCCCAGTCCCTAGAAACAAGGACTTGCACAGTGAAAGAAACTGACACTCTCCCTACCTACAGTTTTCTGTCCCTAGAAAAAATGTTTTTTTTAAGCACAATATAGCACAAGGAGAATTCACTCACTGTCCTTCCAGGTCCCTGGAAACAAGGACTTGCACAGTGAAAGAAACTGACACTCTCCCTACCTACAGTTTTCTGTCCCTAGAAAAAATGTTTTTTTTAAGCACAATATAGCACAAGGAGAATTCACTCACTGTCCTTCCAGGTCCCTAGAAACAAGGACTTACACAGTGAAAGAAACTGACACTCTCCCTACCTACAGTTTTCTGTCCCTAGAAAAAATGTTTTTTTTAAGCACAATATAGCACAAGGAGAATTCACTCACTGTCCTTCCAGGTCCCTGGAAACAAGGACTTGCACAGTGAAAGAAACTGACACTCTCCCTACCTACAGTTTTCTGTCCCTAGAAAAAATGTTTTTTTTAAGCACAATATAGCACAAGGAGAATTCACTCACTGTCCTTCCAGGTCCCTAGAAACAAGGACTTACACAGTGAAAGAAACTGACACTCTCCCTACCTACAGTTTTCTGTCCCTAGAAAAAATGTTTTTTTTAAGCACAATATAGCACAAGGAGAATTCACTCACTGTCCTTCCAGGTCCCTGGAAACAAGGACTTGCACAGTGAAAGAAACTGACACTCTCCCTACCTACAGTTTTCTGTCCCTAGAAAAAATGTTTTTTTTAAGCACAATATAGCACAAGGAGAATTCACTCACTGTCCTTCCAGGTCCCTAGAAACAAGGACTTGCACAGTGAAAGAAACTGACACTCTCCCTACCTACAGTTTTCTGTCCCTAGAAAAAATGTTTTTTTTAAGCACAATATAGCACAAGGAGAATTCACTCACTGTCCTTCCAGGTCCCTAGAAACAAGGACTTGCACAGTGAAAGAAACTGACACTCTCCCTACCTACAGTTTTCTGTCCCTAGAAAAAATGTTTTTTTTAAGCACAATATAGCACAAGGAGAATTCACTCACTGTCCTTCCAGGTCCCTAGAAACAAGGACTTGCACAGTGAAAGAAACTGACACTCTCCCTACCTACAGTTTTCTGTCCCTAGAAAAAATGTTTTTTTTAAGCACAATATAGCACAAGGAGAATTCACTCACTGTCCTTCCAGGTCCCTAGAAACAAGGACTTGCACAGTGAAAGAAACTGACACTCTCCCTACCTACAGTTTTCTGTCCCTAGAAAAAATGTTTTTTTTAAGCACAATATAGCACAACGAGAATGCACTCACTGTCCTTCCAGGTCCCTAGAAACAAGGACTTGCACAGTGAAAGAAACTGACACTCTCCCTACCTACAGTTTTCTGTCCCTAGAAAAAATGTTTTTTTTAAGCACAATATAGCACAAGGAGAATTCACTCACTGTCCTTCCAGGTCCCTAGAAACAAGGACTTGCACAGTGAAAGAAACTGACACTCTCCCTACCTACAGTTTTCTGTCCCTAGAAAAAATGTTTTTTTAAGCACAATATAGCACAAGGAGAATGCACTCACTGTCCTTCCAGGTCCCTAGAAACAAGGACTTGCACAGTGAAAGAAACTGACACTCTCCCTACCTACAGTTTTCTGTCCCTAGAAAAAATGTTTTTTTTAAGCACAATATAGCACAAGGAGAATTCACTCACTGTCCTTCCAGGTCCCTAGAAACAAGGACTTGCACAGTGAAAGAAACTGACACTCTCCCTACCTACAGTTTTCTGTCCCTAGAAAAAATGTTTGTTTTAAGCACAATATAGCACAAGGAGAATTCACTCACTGTCCTTCCAGGTCCCTAGAAACAAGGACTTGCACAGTGAAAGAAACTGACACTCTCCCTACCTACAGTTTTCTGTCCCTAGAAAAAATGTTTTTTTTAAGCACAATATAGCACAAGGAGAATTCACTCACTGTCCTTCCAGGTCCCTAGAAACAAGGACTTACACAGTGAAAGAAACTGACACTCTCCCTACCTACAGTTTTCTGTCCCTAGAAAAAATGTTTTTTTTAAGCACAATATAGCACAAGGAGAATTCACTCACTGTCCTTCCAGGTCCCTAGAAACAAGGACTTGCACAGTGAAAGAAACTGACACTCTCCCTACCTACAGTTTTCTGTCCCTAGAAAAAATGTTTTTTTTAAGCACACTATAGCACAAGGAGAATTCACTCACTGTCCTTCCAGGTCCCTAGAAACAAGGACTTGCACAGTGAAAGAAACTGACACTCTCCCTACCTACAGTTTTCTGTCCCTAGAAAAAATGTTTTTTTTAAGCACAATATAGCACAAGGAGAATTCACTCACTGTCCTTCCAGGTCCCTAGAAACAAGGACTTGCACAGTGAAAGAAACTGACACTCTCCCTACCTACAGTTTTCTGTCCCTAGAAAAAATGTTTTTTTTAAGCACAATATAGCACAACGAGAATGCACTCACTGTCCTTCCAGGTCCCTAGAAACAAGGACTTGCACAGTGAAAGAAACTGACACTCTCCCTACCTACAGTTTTCTGTCCCTAGAAAAAATGTTTTTTTTAAGCACAATATAGCACAAGGAGAATTCACTCACTGTCCTTCCAGGTCCCTAGAAACAAGGACTTGCACAGTGAAAGAAACTGACACTCTCCCTACCTACAGTTTTCTGTCCCTAGAAAAAATGTTTTTTTTAAGCACAATATAGCACAAGGAGAATGCACTCACTGTCCTTCCAGGTCCCTAGAAACAAGGACTTGCACAGTGAAAGAAACTGACACTCTCCCTACCTACAGTTTTCTGTCCCTAGAAAAAATGTTTTTTTTTAAGCACAATATAGCACAAGGAGAATTCACTCACTGTCCTTCCAGGTCCCTAGAAACAAGGACTTGCACAGTGAAAGAAACTGACACTCTCCCTACCTACAGTTTTCTGTCCCTAGAAAAAATGTTTGTTTTAAGCACAATATAGCACAAGGAGAATTCACTCACTGTCCTTCCAGGTCCCTAGAAACAAGGACTTGCACAGTGAAAGAAACTGACACTCTCCCTACCTACAGTTTTCTGTCCCTAGAAAAAATGTTTTTTTTAAGCACAATATAGCACAAGGAGAATTCACTCACTGTCCTTCCAGGTCCCTAGAAACAAGGACTTACACAGTGAAAGAAACTGACACTCTCCCTACCTACAGTTTTCTGTCCCTAGAAAAAATGTTTTTTTTAAGCACAATATAGCACAAGGAGAATTCACTCACTGTCCTTCCAGGTCCCTAGAAACAAGGACTTGCACAGTGAAAGAAACTGACACTCTCCCTACCTACAGTTTTCTGTCCCTAGAAAAAATGTTTTTTTTAAGCACACTATAGCACAAGGAGAATTCACTCACTGTCCTTCCAGGTCCCTAGAAACAAGGACTTGCACAGTGAAAGAAACTGACACTCTCCCTACCTACAGTTTTCTGTCCCTAGAAAAAATGTTTTTTTTAAGCACAATATAGCACAAGGAGAATTCACTCACTGTCCTTCCAGGTCCCTGGAAACAAGGACTTGCACAGTGAAAGAAACTGACACTCTCCCTACCTACAGTTTTCTGTCCCTAGAAAAAATGTTTTTTTTAAGCACAATATAGCACAAGGAGAATTCACTCACTGTCCTTCCAGGTCCCTAGAAACAAGGACTTACACAGTGAAAGAAACTGACACTCTCCCTACCTACAGTTTTCTGTCCCTAGAAAAAATGTTTTTTTTAAGCACAATATAACACAAGGAGAATTCACTCACTGTCCTTCCAGGTCCCTGGAAACAAGGACTTGCACAGTGAAAGAAACTGACACTCTCCCTACCTACAGTTTTCTGTCCCTAGAAAAAATGTTTTTTTAAGCACAATATAGCACAAGGAGAATTCACTCACTGTCCTTCCAGGTCCCTAGAAACAAGGACTTACACAGTGAAAGAAACTGACACTCTCCCTACCTACAGTTTTCTGTCCCTAGAAAAAATGTTTTTTTTAAGCACAATATAGCACAAGGAGAATTCACTCACTGTCCTTCCAGGTCCCTAGAAACAAGGACTTGCACAGTGAAAGAAACTGACACTCTCCCTACCTACAGTTTTCTGTCCCTAGAAAAAATGTTTTTTTTAAGCACAATATAGCACAAGGAGAATTCACTCACTGTCCTTCCAGGTCCCTAGAAACAAGGACTTGCACAGTGAAAGAAACTGACACTCTCCCTTCCTACAGTTTTCTGTCCCTAGAAAAAATGTATTTTTTTAAGCACAATATAGCACAAGGAGAATTCACTCACTGTCCTTCCAGGTCCCTAGAAACAAGGACTTGCACAGTGAAAGAAACTGACACTCTCCCTACCTACAGTTTTCTGTCCCTAGAAAAAATGTTTTTTTAAGCACAATATAGCACAAGGAGAATTCACTCACTGTCCTTCCAGGTCCCTAGAAACAAGGACTTGCACAGTGAAAGAAACTGACACTCTCCCTACCTACAGTTTTCTGTCCCTAGAAAAAATGTTTTTTTTAAGCACACTATAGCACAAGGAGAATTCACTCACTGTCCTTCCCAGTCCCTAGAAACAAGGACTTGCACAGTGAAAGAAACTGACACTCTCCCTACCTACAGTTTTCTGTCCCTAGAAAAAATGTTTTTTTTAAGCACAATATAGCACAAGGAGAATTCACTCACTGTCCTTCCAGGTCCCTGGAAACAAAGACTTGCACAGTGAAAGAAACTGACACTCTCCCTACCTACAGTTTTCTGTCCCTAGAAAAAATGTTTTTTTTAAGCACAATATAGCACAAGGAGAATTCACTCACTGTCCTTCCAGGTCCCTAGAAACAAGGACTTACACAGTGAAAGAAACTGACACTCTCCCTACCTACAGTTTTCTGTCCCTAGAAAAAATGTTTTTTTTAAGCACAATATAACAGAAGGAGAATTCACTCACTGTCCTTCCAGGTCCCTGGAAACAAGGACTTGCACAGTGAAAGAAACTGACACTCTCCCTACCTACAGTTTTCTGTCCCTAGAAAAAATGTTTTTTTTAAGCACAATATAGCACAAGGAGAATTCACTCACTGTCCTTCCAGGTCCCTAGAAACAAGGACTTACACAGTGAAAGAAACTGACACTCTCCCTACCTACAGTTTTCTGTCCCTAGAAAAAATGTTTTTTTTAAGCACAATATAGCACAAGGAGAATTCACTCACTGTCCTTCCAGGTCCCTAGAAACAAGGACTTGCACAGTGAAAGAAACTGACACTCTCCCTACCTACAGTTTTCTGTCCCTAGAAAAAATGTTTTTTTTAAGCACAATATAGCACAAGGAGAATTCACTCACTGTCCTTCCAGGTCCCTAGAAACAAGGACTTGCACAGTGAAAGAAACTGACACTCTCCCTACCTACAGTTTTCTGTCCCTAGAAAAAATGTTTGTTTTAAGCACAATATAGCACAAGGAGAATTCACTCACTGTCCTTCCAGGTCCCTAGAAACAAGGACTTGCACAGTGAAAGAAACTGACACTCTCCCTACCTACAGTTTTCTGTCCCTAGAAAAAATGTTTTTTTTAAGCACAATATAGCACAAGGAGAATTCACTCACTGTCCTTCCAGGTCCCTAGAAACAAGGACTTGCACAGTGAAAGAAACTGACACTCTCCCTACCTACAGTTTTCTGTCCCTAGAAAAAATGTTTTTTTTAAGCACAATATAGCACAAGGAGAATTCACTCACTGTCCTTCCAGGTCCCTAGAAACAAGGACTTGCACAGTGAAAGAAACTGACACTCTCCCTACCTACAGTTTTCTGTCCCTAGAAAAAATGTTTTTTTTAAGCACACTATAGCACAAGGAGAATTCACTCACTGTCCTTCCCAGTCCCTAGAAACAAGGACTTGCACAGTGAAAGAAACTGACACTCTCCCTACCTACAGTTTTCTGTCCCTAGAAAAAATGTTTTTTTTAAGCACAATATAGCACAAGGAGAATTCACTCACTGTCCTTCCAGGTCCCTGGAAACAAGGACTTGCACAGTGAAAGAAACTGACACTCTCCCTACCTACAGTTTTCTGTCCCTAGAAAAAATGTTTTTTTTAAGCACAATATAGCACAAGGAGAATTCACTCACTGTCCTTCCAGGTCCCTAGAAACAAGGACTTACACAGTGAAAGAAACTGACACTCTCCCTACCTACAGTTTTCTGTCCCTAGAAAAAATGTTTTTTTTAAGCACAATATAACACAAGGAGAATTCACTCACTGTCCTTCCAGGTCCCTGGAAACAAGGACTTGCACAGTGAAAGAAACTGACACTCTCCCTACCTACAGTTTTCTGTCCCTAGAAAAAATGTTTTTTTTAAGCACAATATAGCACAAGGAGAATTCACTCACTGTCCTTCCAGGTCCCTAGAAACAAGGACTTACACAGTGAAAGAAACTGACACTCTCCCTACCTACAGTTTTCTGTCCCTAGAAAAAATGTTTTTTTTAAGCACAATATAGCACAAGGAGAATTCACTCACTGTCCTTCCAGGTCCCTAGAAACAAGGACTTGCACAGTGAAAGAAACTGACACTCTCCCTACCTACAGTTTTCTGTCCCTAGAAAAAATGTTTTTTTTAAGCACAATATAGCACAAGGAGAATTCACTCACTGTCCTTCCAGGTCCCTAGAAACAAGGACTTGCACAGTGAAAGAAACTGACACTCTCCCTACCTACAGTTTTCTGTCCCTAGAAAAAATGTTTGTTTTAATCACAATATAGCACAAGGAGAATTCACTCACTGTCCTTCCAGGTCCCTAGAAACAAGGACTTGCACAGTGAAAGAAACTGACACTCTCCCTACCTACAGTTTTCTGTCCCTAGAAAAAATGTTTTTTTTAAGCACAATATAGCACAAGGAGAATTCACTCACTGTCCTTCCAGGTCCCTAGAAACAAGGACTTACACAGTGAAAGAAACTGACACTCTCCCTACCTACAGTTTTCTGTCCCTAGAAAAAATGTTTTTTTTAAGCACAATATAGCACAAGGAGAATTCACTCACTGTCCTTCCAGGTCCCTAGAAACAAGGACTTGCACAGTGAAAGAAACTGACACTCTCCCTACCTACAGTTTTCTGTCCCTAGAAAAAATGTTTTTTTTAAGCACAATATAGCACAAGGAGAATTCACTCACTGTCCTTCCAGGTCCCTAGAAACAAGGACTTGCACAGTGAAAGAAATAGACACTCTCCCTACCTACAGTTTTCTGTCCCTAGAAAAAATGTTTTTTTTAAGCACAATATAGCACAAGGAGAATTCACTCACTGTCCTTCCAGGTCCCTAGAAACAAGGACTTGCACAGTGAAAGAAACTGACACTCTCCCTACCTACAGTTTTCTGTCCCTAGAAAAAAATTTTTTTTTAAGCACAATATAGCACAAGGAGAATTCACTCACTGTCCTTCCAGGTCCCTAGAAACAAGGACTTGCACAGTGAAAGAAACTGACACTCTCCCTACCTACAGTTTTCTGTCCCTAGAAAAAATGTTTTTTTTAAGCACAATATAGCACAAGGAGAATTCACTCACTGTCCTTCCAGGTCCCTAGAAACAAGGACTTGCACAGTGAAAGAAACTGACACTCTCCCTACCTACAGTTTTCTGTCCCTAGAAAAAATGTTTTTTTTAAGCACAATATAGCACAAGGAGAATTCACTCACTGTCCTTCCAGGTCCCTAGAAACAAGGACTTGCACAGTGAAAGAAACTGACACTCTCCCTACCTACAGTTTTCTGTCCCTAGAAAAAATGTTTTTTTTAAGCACACTATAGCACAAGGAGAATTCACTCACTGTCCTTCCCAGTCCCTAGAAACAAGGACTTGCACAGTGAAAGAAACTGACACTCTCCCTACCTACAGTTTTCTGTCCCTAGAAAAAATGTTTTTTTTAAGCACAATATAGCACAAGGAGAATTCACTCACTGTCCTTCCAGGTCCCTGGAAACAAGGACTTGCACAGTGAAAGAAACTGACACTCTCCCTACCTACAGTTTTCTGTCCCTAGAAAAAATGTTTTTTTTAAGCACAATATAGCACAAGGAGAATTCACTCACTGTCCTTCCAGGTCCCTAGAAACAAGGACTTACACAGTGAAAGAAACTGACACTCTCCCTACCTACAGTTTTCTGTCCCTAGAAAAAATGTTTTTTTTTAAGCACAATATAGCACAAGGAGAATTCACTCACTGTCCTTCCAGGTCCCTGGAAACAAGGACTTGCACAGTGAAAGAAACTGACACTCTCCCTACCTACAGTTTTCTGTCCCTAGAAAAAATGTTTTTTTTAAGCACAATATAGCACAAGGAGAATTCACTCACTGTCCTTCCAGGTCCCTAGAAACAAGGACTTACACAGTGAAAGAAATAGACACTCTCCCTACCTACAGTTTTCTGTCCCTAGAAAAAATGTTTTTTTTAAGCACAATATAGCACAAGGAGAATTCACTCACTGTCCTTCCAGGTCCCTAGAAACAAGGACTTGCACAGTGAAAGAAACTGACACTCTCCCTACCTACAGTTTTCTGTCCCTAGAAAAAATGTTTTTTTTAAGCACAATATAGCACAAGGAGAATTCACTCACTGTCCTTCCAGGTCCCTAGAAACAAGGACTTGCACAGTGAAAGAAACTGACACTCTCCCTACCTACAGTTTTCTGTCCCTAGAAAAAATGTTTTTTTTAAGCACAATATAGCACAAGGAGAATTCACTCACTGTCCTTCCAGGTCCCTAGAAACAAGGACTTGCACAGTGAAAGAAACTGACACTCTCCCTACCTACAGTTTTCTGTCCCTAGAAAAATGTTTTTTTTAAGCACAATATAGCACAAGGAGAATTCACTCACTGTCCTTCCAGGTCCCTAGAAACAAGGACTTGCACAGTGAAAGAAACTGACACTCTCCCTACCTACAGTTTTCTGTCCCTAGAAAAAATGTTTTTTTTAAGCACAATATAGCACAAGGAGAATTCACTCACTGTCCTTCCAGGTCCCTAGAAACAAGGACTTGCACAGTGAAAGAAACTGACACTCTCCCTACCTACAGTTTTCTGTCCCTAGAAAAAATGTTTTTTTTAAGCACAATATAGCACAAGGAGAATTCACTCACTGTCCTTCCAGGTCCCTGGAAACAAGGACTTGCACAGTGAAAGAAACTGACACTCTCCCTACCTACAGTTTTCTGTCCCTAGAAAAAATGTTTTTTTTAAGCACAATATAGCACAAGGAGAATTCACTCACTGTCCTTCCAGGTCCCTAGAAACAAGGACTTACACAGTGAAAGAAACTGACACTCTCCCTACCTACAGTTTTCTGTCCCTAGAAAAAATGTTTTTTTTAAGCACAATATAGCACAAGGAGAATTCACTCACTGTCCTTCCAGGTCCCTAGAAACAAGGACTTGCACAGTGAAAGAAACTGACACTCTCCCTACCTACAGTTTTCTGTCCCTAGAAAAAATGTTTTTTTTAAGCACAATATAGCACAAGGAGAATTCACTCACTGTCCTTCCAGGTCCCTAGAAACAAGGACTTGCACAGTGAAAGAAATAGACACTCTCCCTACCTACAGTTTTCTGTCCCTAGAAAAAATGTTTTTTTTAAGCACAATATAGCACAAGGAGAATTCACTCACTGTCCTTCCAGGTCCCTAGAAACAAGGACTTGCACAGTGAAAGAAACTGACACTCTCCCTACCTACAGTTTTCTGTCCCTAGAAAAATTTTTTTTTTTAAGCACAATATAGCACAAGGAGAATTCACTCACTGTCCTTCCAGGTCCCTAGAAACAAGGACTTGCACAGTGAAAGAAACTGACACTCTCCCTACCTACAGTTTTCTGTCCCTAGAAAAAATGTTTTTTTTAAGCACAATATAGCACAAGGAGAATTCACTCACTGTCCTTCCAGGTCCCTAGAAACAAGGACTTGCACAGTGAAAGAAACTGACACTCTCCCTACCTACAGTTTTCTGTCCCTAGAAAAAATGTTTTTTTAAGCACAATATAGCACAAGGAGAATTCACTCACTGTCCTTCCAGGTCCCTAGAAACAAGGACTTGCACAGTGAAAGAAACTGACACTCTCCCTACCTACAGTTTTCTGTCCCTAGAAAAAATGTTTTTTTTAAGCACACTATAGCACAAGGAGAATTCACTCACTGTCCTTCCCAGTCCCTAGAAACAAGGACTTGCACAGTGAAAGAAACTGACACTCTCCCTACCTACAGTTTTCTGTCCCTAGAAAAAATGTTTTTTTTAAGCACAATATAGCACAAGGAGAATTCACTCACTGTCCTTCCAGGTCCCTGGAAACAAGGACTTGCACAGTGAAAGAAACTGACACTCTCCCTACCTACAGTTTTCTGTCCCTAGAAAAAATGTTTTTTTTAAGCACAATATAGCACAAGGAGAATTCACTCACTGTCCTTCCAGGTCCCTAGAAACAAGGACTTACACAGTGAAAGAAACTGACACTCTCCCTACCTACAGTTTTCTGTCCCTAGAAAAAATGTTTTTTTTTAAGCACAATATAGCACAAGGAGAATTCACTCACTGTCCTTCCAGGTCCCTGGAAACAAGGACTTGCACAGTGAAAGAAACTGACACTCTCCCTACCTACAGTTTTCTGTCCCTAGAAAAAATGTTTTTTTTAAGCACAATATAGCACAAGGAGAATTCACTCACTGTCCTTCCAGGTCCCTAGAAACAAGGACTTACACAGTGAAAGAAATAGACACTCTCCCTACCTACAGTTTTCTGTCCCTAGAAAAAATGTTTTTTTTAAGCACAATATAGCACAAGGAGAATTCACTCACTGTCCTTCCAGGTCCCTAGAAACAAGGACTTGCACAGTGAAAGAAACTGACACTCTCCCTACCTACAGTTTTCTGTCCCTAGAAAAAATGTTTTTTTTAAGCACAATATAGCACAAGGAGAATTCACTCACTGTCCTTCCAGGTCCCTAGAAACAAGGACTTGCACAGTGAAAGAAACTGACACTCTCCCTACCTACAGTTTTCTGTCCCTAGAAAAAATGTTTTTTTTTAAGCACAATATAGCACAAGGAGAATTCACTCACTGTCCTTCCAGGTCCCTAGAAACAAGGACTTGCACAGTGAAAGAAACTGACACTCTCCCTACCTACAGTTTTCTGTCCCTAGAAAAATGTTTTTTTTAAGCACAATATAGCACAAGGAGAATTCACTCACTGTCCTTCCAGGTCCCTAGAAACAAGGACTTGCACAGTGAAAGAAACTGACACTCTCCCTACCTACAGTTTTCTGTCCCTAGAAAAAATGTTTTTTTTAAGCACAATATAGCACAAGGAGAATTCACTCACTGTCCTTCCAGGTCCCTAGAAACAAGGACTTGCACAGTGAAAGAAACTGACACTCTCCCTACCTACAGTTTTCTGTCCCTAGAAAAAATGTTTTTTTTAAGCACAATATAGCACAAGGAGAATTCACTCACTGTCCTTCCAGGTCCCTGGAAACAAGGACTTGCACAGTGAAAGAAACTGACACTCTCCCTACCTACAGTTTTCTGTCCCTAGAAAAAATGTTTTTTTTAAGCACAATATAGCACAAGGAGAATTCACTCACTGTCCTTCCAGGTCCCTAGAAACAAGGACTTACACAGTGAAAGAAACTGACACTCTCCCTACCTACAGTTTTCTGTCCCTAGAAAAAATGTTTTTTTTAAGCACACTATAGCACAAGCACAAAACACACTGACACTCTCCCTACCTATCCTTCTCTTTCCCTAAACTAAAGGAATCCAGGTTAAGCAAGAAAGAAATAAAAGTCACTGTCCCTGCCTATGCTGCTCTATCCCTGCTCTGGAACACACTACACTAGGCCGCCGTGCTGGCGGCCTTTTATAGTGTGGGGCGTGTACTAAACACCCTCAGCAATAATTGGCCACAGGCATCCTGCCTGTGGCCAATCATTGCTCTCCTCGCTGCCGGTGCTGTGATTGGCCAAGCATGCGGGGTCACAGTGCATGCTTGGCCAATCACAGCGCCTGGATGACACTGCGATGGCGTAGTGCATTGTGGGCCGTTCGCGTCACTCGAATTTGGCGCGAACGGCCCAAATCGTTCGATCTTCGTCGAACGATCGAACAGCCGATGTTCGAGTCGAACGTATGTTCGATTCGAACACGAAGCTCATCCCTAGTCCTGGCCCATAAATTAAGCCAGATGGACTTGAGGGAACGCCTATACAGCGAGAACCTCATGTTGAAGGTCATAAACAGGGGGTTGCTAGGTGAACTGACACAGTTCACCGACATAACTGAGGTTGTCCCTCCTCCTCCACCTCCTCCTCCTACTCCTACTCCTCCTCCTGCCACAACCTCTCCTCCTGAGCCCCAGCCTCCGAGGAAGCAAGCAACAAAGTTTGCAGGTAAGGCTGCAGAGAAGGCTGGAGAGAAGGCTACAAGGAAGAGGAAAAAATAAGGACTGTTGTAGTACCACATACTGGGGACATATCTGACTTATCTGCTGCTGTTCCTGACCTCTGGGAGTTCAAGCCAAGATTGGGCTCCTTTTTTTTTTAGATAATTCAAGATTTTGGTTTTCTCTTCTTGGATGGTTGTCGTGGGGTCCAAAGGATGCACAAATGCAAGCAGGCTCTCCAGTGCTGCCTTCCCCTTTAATTTGTTATCTCCCTAAATAAAGGATTATTTTGTTTTGCTTACAATACTTGACTATGTGATTTCTATTCTAAAAGAGAGTTTGCTAGGGAGTAGGCAAGGACATTTTTAAATAATATTATTGTTAGTAACAAGGGACACAAACCTCCTTGAGGCAAAATTAGGCAAATTTCGAAGGTTGATGTGGTAACTTGACACACAAATAATATTTATGTCAAAATACAATACGAAATCTACAAGGAAAAAATAAGCCAAAATATATAAAAGAAGCCAAAAAATATATAATAAATCTAACTTAACCACTTGGCAACCACCTGCCGACAAATAACGTCGACAAGGTGGTTGCTTAACTCCGGGAGGACGTTATATAACGTCCTCCCAGAATCGCGCTCCCGCGCGCCCCCTGGGGCGCGCACACGGGAATCTCCGTGACCGCCGGGTCCAGAGGACCCGGCGCATCACGAATCGCAGTAAATCGCCGCTGATAGCGGCCGTTTACCACGTGATCGCTCCATCAAATGACGGAGCAATCACTTGTAAACAGACCGGCGTCATGTGATGACGCCGGTTCCTCTCTCCCCTCTCTGTACCGATCGGTACAGTGTGAGAGGAGAGGGGAGGGAGCGGATCATGTCCGCTCCCTCCCCCATGTCAGAGCATGTCAGTTTGGGCTGGATCTGTGACAATTGCAGTCACAGATCCAGCAATCCATCCATCCCTGCTCAGCCATCCCTGCGCAATACTCTGCAAATTACCCTGCGCAATACTCTGCAAAATACTCTGCAATACCCTGCGCAATACTCTGCAATACCCTGCACAATACTCTGCAATACCCTGCACAAAACTCTGCAATACCCTGCACAATACTCTGCACAATACTCTGCACAATACTCTGCAATACCCTGCACAATACTCTGCAATACCCTGCACAATACTCTGCAATACTCTGCAATACTCTGCGCAATACCCCCTGTGCAATACCCCGTGCAATGCCCTGCCATACTCCGCAATGCCCGGCAATACTCCGCAATGCCCGGCAATACTCCGCAATGCCCGGCAATACTCTGCAATAACCACTTCCCGCCCGCCGGCCGTCATATGACGTCCTTGAATATGTGCAGGGATATCTGAATGATGGGTGCAGCTACAGGCATCATTCAGATATTAGCTTTTTCAGCCGGCGTTTCCCTACACCATAAGAACAATCATAGCGGCTGTTCCGCCGCTTGATCATTCTTACAGGAGGCGAGAGGGGATGTCCCCCCCCGCCACCCTCCGGTGCTTCTACCGACTCACCGCTATGATCAAAGCCAGGATTGTTTTTTGTTTTTTTGGTTTTTTTTCAGGCTTCCCAGCCTAGAGGTGAGATGTGGGGTCTTATTGACCACATATCTCACTGTAAAGAGGACCTGTCATGCCATATTCCTATTACAAGGGATGTTTACGTTCCTTGTAATAGGTATAAAAGTGATCAAAAAAATTTTTGGGGCGGAAAAACATGTCAAACTAAAATAAATAAAGTAAAATGAACAATAAAAAAAAAAAAATATTTTTATTAAGCGCCCCTGTCCCTGTGAGCTCGCATACAGAAGCGAACGCATACGTAAGTCCCGCCCACGTTCAAACCACACATGTGAGGTATCGCCGCGAACGTTAGAGCGAGAGCAATAATTCTGGCTCTAGACCTCCTCTGTAACTCAAAACATGTAACCAGTAAAAATATTTAAAACGTCGCCTATGGGGATTTTTAAGTAGCGAAGTTTGGCGCCATTCCACGAGCGTGTGCAATTTTGAAGGGTGACATGTTAGGTATCTATTTACTCGGCGTAACTTCATCTTTCACATTATGTAAAAACATTGGGCTAACTTTACTGTTTTTTTTTAGCATAAAACATTTTTTTTCAGTAAAAAACGCGTTAAAAAAATTGCTGCGCAAATATCGTGCGAGATAAAAAGTTGCAACTACCACCATTATATTCTCTAAGGTCTTTGCTAAAAAACATATATAATGTTTTGGGGTTCTATGTAATTTTCTAGCAAACAAATGATGATTTTTACATGTAGGAGAGAAATGTCAGAATTGGCCTGGGTGCTCCAGAACGCCTGATGGTGCTCCCTGCATGTTGGGCCTCTGTGTGTGGCCACGCTGTGTAAAAGTCTCACACATGTGGTATCGCCATACTCGGGAGTAATAGCAGAATGTGTTTTGGGGTGTAATTTGTGGTATGCTTATGCTGTGAGTGAGAAATAACCTGCTAATATGACAATTTTGTGGAAAAAAAAAAAAGAGAAAAAAAATCTTGATTTTGCAAAGAATTGTGGGAAAAAATGACAACTTCAAAAAACTCACAATGCCTCTTTCTAAATACCTTGGAGTGTCTTCTTTCCAAAAAGGGGTCATTTGGGGGGTATTTGTACTTTTCTGGCATGTTAGGGTCTCAAGAAATGAGATAGGCCGTCAGTACTTCAGGTGTGATCAATTTTCAGATATTGGCACCATAGCTTGTGGACTCTATAACTTTCACAAAGACCAAATAATATACACCAATTTGTACTTATTTTTACCAAAGATATGTAGCAGTATAAATTTTGGTCAAAATTTATGAAGAAAAAATTGTAATTTGCTAAATTTTATAACAGAAACGAAAAAAAAACATTTTTTTACAGAATTTTCAGTCTTTTTTCTCTTATAGCGCAAAAAATAAAAAACCCAACGGTGACTAAATACCACCAAAAGAAAGCTCTATTTGTGTGAAAAAAAGGACAAAAAATTCATATAGGTACAGTGTTGTATGACTGAGTAATTGTCATTCAAAATGTGAGAGCACCGAAAGCTGAAAATTGGTCTGGTTATTAAGGGGGTTTAAGTGCCCAGTGGTCAAGTGGTTAAAGAAAACAAAAAAAAATAAAAATAAAAACCAAAAAAAAAAAAAATTAAGGGAGATCTTTACATTTATTTATGAATTTAGGAGGGAGATCGGGCTTAACAAGAATATTTTAAAATCATTAGATCAATTAGGAATTAGTTAAGAAACAAGTTTGCCATAATTCGGAATATCATTAGCAAAAGAAGCTAATTATTTAAGCATTATCAAAAGAAGAAAGGAATGCGCAGCATTAAAACGATGCTATTATTTCCAGCGTGACGAATGTGCCATCTCCATTTCAAACGCTAGCTTTACCAAAACGTGCGCTCCCGTCTCATACTTGATTCTGAGCATGAGCGTTTTTTTTCACCTCGTAAAAGCATACACACTATCGTTTTTCACGTCGTTAAAAAAAACGACATGGAAAAACTACGTGAAAAAATAGAGCATGTTCGAAATTTTTAATGGCCGTTTTTCACGCCGTTAAAAATGCTCTGGAGCATACACACGATCGGTTTTAATGGCCATTTTTAAAAATGGCATTTTTAACGGCATGAAAAACGATTGTGTGTATGCGGCATTAGAAGCAATGACATAAGCATAATCTATAGCCTTCCTAAAAATTCAACACCTACGAGTTTTTGTAAGCTTTTTATATAACCACAAATTACTTCCTCTTAAAGCGTTATTGTTTAAAACTGCATAATGGTTATTTGAATATACAGTAATTCATTAGAGTCCAAAGAAAGTGATGTGAAGCAGAAAGCCTTTAAATGGGCTGAAGAAAGCAAATTAGTTATAGCCAATGGCTTCGGTATCTTGATCTGAAAGGAAAAGCATGGATATCTCAAATCTTATTGCCCTCCTTTTTACATAAAGCAGAGAAGAAGTACAGTCAAATTGAACGGCAGGCTCTTGAAACTATTTTTACTCTCCTTATACTGAGACTTAGACAGCAGGAGAGAGTGGGCCACAAAAGAATAAGCATTACTTTACAAATCATTGGATTTTTCGTTTTGCATGTTTATATGGTTGTGATGCAGTTGCCTCGTTGAGACATTTTTATTTGAGTTTGAATCTCTTTTTTCTCCCCTATATAATTTAGTTATAGTTATCCCTTAAAATGCATGTCAGTGAAAACTCCCAGTTCCTTGTAAATTAAAAAAATGAAAATACATATTGAAGATATGACGGATGTAGTCTGTGCAGAAAATGTGTCTCAATCTTTTACTGTGTCAGGCATTACAGTTTTAAAGATTAAGACGATTATAACTGAGGACATTTCAAAGCCTCAGTAAAACTTTAACTATAATTAAATATGTATGAATTTTATCTAAATTATACATGGAATTGATGAGTTACAAAATGAATGCTTAGTTTGTGCTTTGCACCCATATTTCTGGGCTTTTAAATTGTCAGTAAAGAGGCAGCTGAACATTATTCATTGTGGGATGTGACCGCAATGTAACAGATAACATGTGAATGAATCAGAAGTTTGAATAATATTGTTTATTTATTGGACAGTGTCCTACATTAGTGGAATAAGTTATTGGGTAATTGTTATTAAAATATTCACTAAATTAGTTATTCATTCCCTTTCTCATTTCTCTGTCTTCTTGTTGCTAGACTAATTAAGTACAACATGACACACAAAGTAACTAGCTGGATGAAAGACAAATCTCTCAGTAGGCAGAGGATGTGCTCACTCTTGCTCCTTTCCAGATTGATCATGAATCAGTATATTGGTATTACTATTTTTACCTCCTATATGATGGCATAATATTAATATACTGTATATATATATATATATATATATATATATATATATATATATATATATTTTTAAGATGTTTTTGAGGGGATGAGCCAGGAGCAGTTTTATACATTTATACATGGAAAACCTAAACTCGCATTTGCATCTCAGAACAGAATAAAAAGCAATATTGCTTTAACAGGAGTATAGCCAGTTTAAGCACGTTAAATGGGGCATATGCTGATTTACATTTTTTGTTGCTTAAAACTGCAGTCACGCTAATATACAAAATAAACTCAACAATTTCAGCAAAAAAGGATTTAATATTATGCATAATAATAATAATAATAATAATAATAATAATGTGCTAAAATTTCTGTTTATGAATGCCTTTAGCACAGGAAGATAATGTATGATAAGTTCGACAGTGAAAATAGGCAATTCAATTAGCAAAGGAACTGCTAAAAGGAAAAAGGGTGGTAAGAGTGTAAAGTAATTTAAAGCACCTTATTTTTTTAATAGATGATGTAATTTGTGCTTTTTGCATTTTAATAAAGGAAACAGACAGAAAAATACAGGCCATTATTACTTACCCTCTTCTTCAAATATCTAAGTCACTGACTTGGAACGATCATGCAGCAAGTGAAGACAGAACACCAGTATATGTGGTCATTTGCTGGACCAGTATTGAATCCATTACATGAGTTTATCTAATGAAAATGCATGTTCATAAGAAGAGGTCAACAATTGCAATCTGCATATTACTTAGTACAATTTTCCTCTAAATGTATTGACTATAATATAATGGAATTAGCATATTGTAACATGTTAATCTCAAAATTTAAAAACCTATATGTGTAACCCAAGCATTGAGGCCTAACTCCAGATCCTTTTTTTTTTTTCATAGAGTGAGCAATTTTTAAACTTTCTGTTGGTCTTTATTTCTTCTTGTGGTCCCATTGTGGAGATTTAACTTTATCTTCTGTCCCAGTGATGCCCATACAAGAAATGGGGGATCTAGTTGTCACTGGGACAAGAGGGCACAGACAACACTCGAAACATTGTCAGAAATTGTAACCCTTCCTAACTGTACTAAAAATGTGCTTTCTCTGTTCGTCCATGGACGGACACAGCCTCTTAAGTCTTGACAGTTGGGTTATGTTCCTGTTCTATAGGAGAGGACTAGGCAGAACATGTTAGATATTTAAATACATGTTATTTTAACAGAGTTGAACAGCCCCGCCCAGGGGGCGGTCCCTCCGGACATAACCCTCGGCCCTGCAGTCAGCAGCTCAGTTTTTTTCTGCCTAGTAGAGGAGAAGTACCTGGCTCCCTTTGGGCCCAGGGTCCGGAAGAAATTTTTATTTTTTTATTATTTTATGATTTTATTTTAAGAAATCTTCTATCAACTACCGGCTGGGTGGCAGGCTGGATATAATAGATTCTTGTAGTCTCCCTAGTCTGGCCATCGAGCGTGAGCAGGCCTTAGCTACGAGCGGGGTCGACCACAACATATCCCATGGCTCCAGGGGTGGCCGGTGAGCTTTGCTCCAGGGTTCACATATGACCGGGCTGCTTGCTGTCTCAGTCACAGTGGACCGGACCGACAGCTACTCCGTACTGCTTGGTTGTAGGTCTGTCAGGAACGCACCAACAGGTCCTCGCAAGGATGGGTAAGTACAGTTCCTCCTGCCTCGGTAGGATGGAACAGCTGGGCATTCCTAAGGGGGTTGTTAAGGGGTTCTCCTGCCCTCCCCTCTCTCCCTCTGTAACCCCTTTTTTTCCTCCTCCCCTTGCGGGGCTCGCTGCAAAAGGGGTATACCTATAGGGGGGCTCCAGGTCTCGACTGGGGGCTGTGGGGATGTCCAGGCCAGCTTTCTGTGGGGGGGTAGCTGTTTGCTTGGGAAGCCTCCGCTGCGGCCTTCTCGTCCACCTCATGTTTGGGCGCCATTTTGGAAGCACAGGCGCCATTTTTCAGGTGCCTGTGATTTGCATTAAAAATCCCATTGGCGACCATTTTGCCATGGCCGCGCTGTGACGCAGGTCTGCATTGCGGGCGGCCATTTTCTTGTGGTCCGACCTCTTTTCTCTGAGGTGTCCGGCGGCCATTTTGGAGTGGGTTTTGGCCTCTAGTGCTTGGATGGCTTCCTGAACAGCGCGAATGGCGCTATTCACCTCACAGAGTTCCACAGACACATGCTGTGTGTGGATGGAGAGCAGGCAGCGGCGCTGAACAGTCTCTTGCAGGGTGGTGAGTTCCCTGGGTAAACTCCCCGGTCAGTGCAGCAAGGAGGGTGGACTTTTTTTGTCAGGTCTTGACTGAGTCCTTAAGGGCTGTCAGTGGGCAATATGGAGTCAGAAACTGGCGTTTTTTCCCCAAACATTCCAGATGTAGCAACTGGTGCCCCTGCACCGGAGGTTCCCATGGATGCTTTGTCGGCAGTCCTGGAGTCATTTGTTGCCAGGATGGAAGCGGCGTAAGGGCGTAAGGGGGGTAATAAGCGCCCCCTCCCCCGCCATCTCCTGGGGAATGTTCTGACTCGGGCCTGGCTGCGGCTCAGGATCCTGGTTCTGGTGTGTCAGAAGATGCGGACCAGGACCTTCCCAGTGAGGAGGACTCCCTCGTCCGGGTCAGCTCAAGACAGGGCACTTGTGAGTGCGCTTATCAATGCTGTGAGGGACACTCTCAAGCTGGAAGATACAGCTGGGACTTCCACAGCAGGGTCTGTCCCTTTTGGGTCGCACAAACCGACCCGCTCTGTTAAGGTTTTTCCTTATGTTGAATTCTTTGACAAGTTCATAGATAAGGAATGGGAACGGCCGCAGGGGTCCTTTGCGGTCCCTCAGTGCATGCCGGTACGTTACCCATTTGAAGAGAGCCTTTTGAAAAAATGGGCTTCTCCTCCGGTCGTTGATCCCCCGGTCTCTCGGTTAAATAAAGTAACCACTATCCCAGTAGAGCGGACCCCTGCCTTTAAGGACCCTACTGATAGGAGATCCGAAGTGGTGAGCCGCTCCATGTTCACCATGCTGAGGTCAGTGTTGCGGCCTATATTGGCTGCAACCCTGGTGTCTCAGACACTCACTGAGTGGGCTAAAATATTGCACCAGACTGTGTAGGAGCATCAGCTCCCTCCAGACTGCGTGTCTCTGGCCGAACAGTTGGTACAGGGACTTACCATCTGTGATGCAACCCTGGATGTGGCCCCTTTAATCTCCAGGGCCTCCGCATCTGCGGTGGTATGGCTGAAATGTTGGTTCGCTGACCAAGCTTCCGAGAAAACTCTAGCAGATTTGCCTTTCAAAGGTGGGAGGCTTTTTGGTTCCTCACTGGACGACATCATTAACCACTTAACGACCGCTCACTGTACATATACGTTGGCAAAATGGCACGGACAGGCACAATCACGTACCTGTACTTGACTGCCTTTGTATGGGTGGGGGGTCCGATCGGACCCCCCTCCGGTACAGTGAGTGGTGGTTTTCTGTGCGGGAGCGATCCGTGATGAGGGGGCGGCCATTGGTTTCCGGCCACCCCCTCGCGATTGCTCCCGGCGAATGACAATCTTTCTCTGCCTGTGTAATGTAAACACAGGCAGAGGAAGTGATGTCATCTCTCCATGCGGCGGTCTTTTCAATCCGGCGCGAGGAGAGAAGACATCTCACAGTAAGTGCACCAACACTACACTAACACATAGGTACACATAGGCACACTTTCGCCCCCCAGTCACCCCCAGATCACCCCCCAGATCACCCCTAGTACCCCCAGTCACAGTGTCACCGTTTGAAGTGGTAATTTTTTTACTGATCCCTGCAATCAGTGTCATTTGTGACAGTAAACAGTTGCAGGGCAGTTAAGTTTAGGCCCCTTTAGGTCCAGGGTAGCCCCCTAACCCCCCCTAATAAAGGTTTAACCCCTTGATCGCCCCCCAGGTAACCCTTTCACCCCCTAACGCCAGCGTCACTAAGCGATAGTTTTTCCGATCGCTGTATTAGTGTCGGTGGTGCCCTAGGTAGCCAGTTATTTATTTTTAGGTTCGCCGCAGGTTTTTATAGTGTCAGGTACCCCCATATATTATTTTAACCCCCTGATTGCCCCTAGAGTTAACCCTTTCACCAGTGATCACCGTATAAGTGTCACTGGTGACACTGGTTAACCAGTTAGTTATTTAGTTATTTAGGTTACCCGTCAGGTTTTTATATAGCGTCAAGTACCCCCATATATTACCTAATAAAGGTTTTAACCCCCTGATTTCCCCTAGTTAACCCTTTCACCAGTGATCACCGTATAAGTGTTTTGGGTGACGCTGGTTGGTTAGTTTGCTTTTTATAGCATCAGGGCACCCGCCGTATATAACCCAATAAAGGTTTAACCCCCTGATCACCCGGCGGGTGATATCAATTAGGTTTTAGACTCAGAGAGGGTCTGCGTCGCCCCAGGCAGCGTCAGGTTAGTGCCAGTAACGCTAACACCCACGCGCAAAGCATACACCTCCCTTAGTGGTATAGTATCTGATCAGATCTATACTAGCGTCCCCAGCGGTTTAGGGCAGACATGGGAGTAAGTCACACATGTGCAAGTCACAAGCAAGTCTCAAGTCTTAACCTTCAAGTCTCAAGCAAGTCCCAAGTTACTGTGATGAAAAGCAAGCAAGTCAAGTTGAGTCCCTGCTAGAAGTCAAGCAAGTCAAGTCAAGTCATTTATTTTGGTCAAGTCACAAGTCAAGTTAAAATACTGATCTACCCCATACTGTATAAAAATAATAGGAGGGATAACAATAAATAATATTGGTTATGTGCCCATGCCTCACTGTGCCTCACTGTGCCCGTGTCTCACTGTGCACAATGCCTCACTGTGCCTGTGTCTCACTGTGCCCAATGCCTCACTGTGCCCGTGTCTCACTGTGCCCATGCTTCACTGTGCCCGTCAGCCATGTACCTGATCGGCGGCATCCCGACGGCCATTCCAGTATTCAAAAGCCGCGCCTCCTCCTCGTCTGTGATAGGCGGAACACTCAATTTCCCAGCATTCAGTGTTCCGCCTATCACGAACATCCGCTCATCCTCATAACACAGACGAGGATAAGATGGATGTCCGTGATAGGCTGAACACTGCCTGCTGTGAAATTGAGTGTTCCGCCTATCACAGACGAGGAGGCGCGGCTTTTGAACACTGCAATGGCCGCCATCTATCTGCATGACACGCTGATCAGGTAGGCAGACAGCGGCTTGCGGTTAGTGTTAGTGGTGCCAAGTCATTGCAAGTCAAATAGCCCAAGTCAAAGTCAAGTCGCAAGTCATTAGTGACAAGTCAAAGTCAAGTCGAGTCATTTATTGAATTCTGTCAAGCAAGTCGCAAGTCCTCAAACAGGTGACTCAGGTACCACTAAATTTAGAGCCAAAAATGGCAAATCGAAGGTACACTAGTAAAGAGGCCTACGAGATTCTGAGCATGACAGATAGTGAAGAGGAAGTCACGTATCTGTCAGATTCAGGCTCAGAATACATTCCCGTAGAAGACAGCGAAGACAGCGGCTCCATGTCAGATAGCACTGACGACGAAGATGAGGTCCCTGCTAAGGTCAGGCGTACCCGATCCCGAACTTCTGATGTTGATGAGGAGCAAGAACCGCAGGAGCATGGAGCAGAGTAGTACTAGTACCGCTATTCCTTCTGGTGAACTGGCAAGCATCAGCGGCCTAGTACAGCCTGGGCGTACATCCAGCACTGCAGTATCACGTGGTGACGTGGCGAATCCCATAAGTGCAGTTCAAGCTGGCGAGGTGGCAAGCACAAGTAGTGTCCCGCTGCCACCAAGAAGAAGACAAAGGCAGGCCCATCGTGCCCATAGTCCCCTTCCTGCAGAATTCACCTATCCTGATTGGGTGCCCAACACTTCTGCAGAACCCGTACTTCCCCCATTCACTGCCCAACCCGGTATTCAGGTGGAAACAGCTGATTTTACACCACTTGATTTTTATTCGCTGTTTTTCACGGAAGATCTCTATAGATCTATTGTGGACCAGAGTAATTTATATGCTGGTCAATTCATCGCCACTAGTCCCCAGTTGCCTTCCATTGCCAGAGATTGGAAACCAATTACGGTTTCCGAATTTAAGACCTTTCTGGGCCTTTCCCTCAACACAGGCACACATAAATTCTCGTCAATGCGCGCCTATTGGTCCACGCGCCCAATTGACCATATGCCCGTGTTCTCTGCCTCCTTGCCCAGGAAATTATACGAGCAGATCTTGCGATTCATGCATTTTAATGACAATTAACTTTGTCATCCACGTGGAGACCCTGAATACGATCGGCTCTACAAAATTCGGCCCCTCATAAACCACTTCAACAAACGTTTTGCAGCCTTGTTTATTCCCGATCAAGTTGTCTGCGTTGATAAGTCCCTGATTACATTTTCTGGCCACTTGTCTTTCAAGCAGTACCTTCCCAGCAAGCGTGCCAGATACTGGGTCAAGCTCTATAAGTTCTGTGACAGGGCAACAGGCTATGTATGGAGCTTTACGGTTTCTGAGGGAAAAGATAGTCAGGTAGAGCCGGAGAACTGCCCAGATTACATAGGGAGCACTGGCAAGATAGTGTGGAACTTGGTGTCACCCTTATTCGGAAAGGGGTACCACTTGTATGTGGACAATTATTACACGAGCGTGCCACTGTTTAGTCACTTGTTTGATCATCAGATTGGAGCATGTGGCACCGTGCGACCTAATCGCCGGGGCTTTCCCCAGGGGCTTGTAGATTCCCGTCTTAGGCTGGGGGAGAGAGCCTGCTTGAAGTGTAATAATTTGCTTGCTGTGAAGTGGAGGGATAATAAGAATGTTTTCCTTCTTACCTCCCTTCATGCAAACACGATAGTCCAAATTCGTACGGCGACTGGTGTTGTGGAGAAACCCCTCTGTGTCCACGAATATAACCAAAGTATGGGAGGGGTGGACCTCAACGATCAGTTGTTGGCGCCGTATCAAATTGCCCGTAAGGCGAGACTCTGGTATCCTTATTTCAATTGGCTTTGCTGAACGCTCATGTGCTATACAGAGCTTCAGGCGGGAATTTATCCTTCCTAAAATTCCAGGATGAGATAGTCACAGACCTCCTGTATGCAGGCGGTTCTGCACCTCACCATGCCCAACCAAATATAGTAAGCCGGCTGCATGAGAGGCATTTTCCATATGTCCTCGAGAGTACCCCTTTCCAACGAGCCCCCCAAAAAAGATGTCATGTGTGTAGCAAGCGCGTATTTAGGCGTGACACCCATTATTTTTGTCCACTCTGTCCTGACAATCCTGGTCTTTGCATTGGTAAATGTTTTGAAAGCTTCCACACAAAAGTGAAGTTTTAGCGTAGGGTACAGCATTTCACAGACTAGGACACACTTACACAGGGTCTCCCAAGATGCCATCGCATTTTGAGAGACCCGAACCATTACAGTTGTTAAAGTTACAAAAAAAAGTGTAAAAAAGAAAAAAAAAAACGTAAAAAAAACCCACAAAAAAATATAAAATAAAAAAGCCAAAAATAGTTGTCGTTTTATTGTTCTCTCTCTCTCTATTTTCTCTCTAATGTTCTGCTCCTTTTTACAGTATTCTATTCTGCAATGTTTTATCATGCTTGCTTTTCAGGTATGTAATTTTTTGTTTTCAGGTGCGCCATTCAGCTGCAGCGCGGAATTATTTATCTTGACAGCAACAGCGTTTGCTCCCACGATACATAAAGCCGTGACTCCAGTGCTGTAGGAGGTGATTTCACCACCACAGTTAAAAAAAAGAGCATATATGCCGAAGCATAGGGGCAGCAGGGGCGGAGGAGCGATTTTGCTCCTAATGCCGCGTACATACGGTCGAAATTTCGACGGAGACTTGCCCGTGGAAAAGTCCGACCGTGTGTACGCGGCATAACTTTTTTGCGGGAGGATGCCCCCATGCTTCGGCATATATATACTTTAGGCACAGGTTGCGTTAAAAAAAGGTTTATTTTTTACTAGTTTTTTTGGTATTTGCTTTGCAGGTATGGTATGGTAAGGTCTTACTGTTGTACTGTAATGTTACTTTGTTTTAATGTTAACCATCATTTGCTTAGCAGGTACGCCATTCAGTTGCAGCGCAGATCTATTTATCTTGACAGCAACAGCGTTTGCCCCCACGATACATAAAGACGTGACTCCAAAGATGTAGGAGGTGATTTCACCACCACAGTTAGAAAAAGAGCATATATGCCGAAGCATGGGGGCAGCAGGGGCGGAGGAGCGATTTTGCTCCTAATGCCGCGTACATACGGTCGAAATTCCGAGGGAGGCTTGCCCGTGGAAAAGTCAGACCGTGTGTATGCGGCATAACCTTTTAAGCCGTGTACATAGGGTTGAAATTCCGACGGAGGTTTGCCCGTGGAAAAGTCCGACCGTGTGTACGTGGCATAACTTTTTTGCAGGAGGATGCCCCCATGCTTCGGCATATATAAATGGTGCATATATGCCCATCATTAGAAGTGGGTGGATGAAGGGAGGTATTCTAATGGTGGGCATACCCACCGATCAATCTCTTTTTTTTCGTTCAGCATACAGGCTGCATGAAAAAAAAGATTACAATACATGTCCAACAAGGACCAGCAACGTACTGGTATGTTGCTGGATTCTGAATGGTTATAACAGAATTATGCCTGCGGATTTAGGTATCATCTTGGTATCATTCTTTTCAGCCAGCGGTCGGCTTTCATGTAAAAGCAATCCTAGCCGATAATTAGCCTCTAGACTGCTTTTACAAGCAGTGGGAGGGAATGTCCCCCCCCCCGGATATAAACAGCGCCATTGGGAAAGCATTTTATCACACCGATCTTGGTGTGGTCAGATGCTTTGAGGGCAGAGGAAAGATCTAGGGTCTAACCCCCCAATTTTTTTCAAAAAAAGAGTACCTGTCACTACCTATTGCTATCATAGGGGATATTTACATTCCCTGAGATAACAATAAAAATGGTAAACAAAAAAAAAATGGAAGGAACAATTTAAAAATAAAATAAAAAAGTAAAATGAATAATAATAAAAAATAAAAAAATAAAAAAATAAAAAGCAGCCCTGTCCCCCTCTGCTCTTGCGCAAAGGCGAACGCAAGCGTCGGTCTAGAGTCATATGTAAACAGCAATTGCACCATGCATGTGAGGTATCACCGCGAAGGTCAGATCGAGGGCAGTCATTTTAGTAGTAGACCTCCTCTGTAAATCTAATGTGGTAACCTGTAAAGGCTTTTAAAGGCTTTTAAAAATGTATGTAGTTTGTCGCCGCTGCGCGTTTGTGCAAAATTTTAAAACATGTCGTGTTTGGTATCCATGTACTCAGGCAAAGATCATCTTTTTTATTTCATCAAACATTTGGGCAATATAGTGTGTTTTAGTGCATTAAAAATAAAAAAAGTGTGTTTTTTCCCCAAAAAATGCGTTTGAAAAATCGCTGCGCAAATACTGTGTGAAAAAAATGCAACACCCACTATTTTAATCTGTAGGGCCTTTGCTTTAAAAAAATATATAAAGTTTTGGGGTTCAACGTAATTTTCTTGCAAAAAAAAAATATGTTTACATGTAAACAAAAAGTTTCGGAAAGGGCTTTGTCTTCAAGTGGTTAGAAGAGTGGATGATGTGTGACATTAACTTCCTAATGTTGTGCATAAAATGCCAGGACCGTTCGAAACCCCCCAAATGACCCCATTTTGGAAAGTAGACACCCCAAGATATTTGCTGAGAGGCATGTTGAGCCCATTGAATATTTTTTTTTGTCCCAAGTGATTGAATAATGACAAAAAGAAAAAAAATGTATGTACAAAAAGTTGTCACTAAGGCCTCATGCCCACTGGCGTTTTTACAGCTGCGTTTCTTGCAGCTTAAAAACGCCTGTCCATGTTATTGTAAATATTTTTTATTTTTTTTTGAAAAAAAAAAACAAAAAAAAACGTTGGAGCTAAAAATGCGACCGCGCGTTAGTGCGCGTTTTTTGCGCGTTAGTGCGCGGTTTTGCGCGGTTTTTGACGCTCGCGTTTTTTCTGCCTAATTCTGACGCTGAGGAACGCACTGGCCCTGGGTTTTTTTTACAGCTTACAAACGCCTATGCTCTTTACAGCTCAAAAACGCCTAGGTGGACATGAAGCTATAGACTAACATGGACAGGCGTTTTTAAGCTGTAAAAAACGCTCAAAAACGCGGCTGAAAAAACGCCCGTGGGCATGAGGCCTTAATGATATATTGCTCACACATGCCATGGTTATATGTGGAATTACTCCCCAAAATACATTTTGTTGCTTCTCCTGAGTATGGGGATACCACATGTGTGAGACATTTTGTGAGCCTAGCCGCGTACAGGACCCCGAAAACAAAGCACCGCCTTCAGACTTTCTAAGGGTGTAAATTTTTGATTTCACTCCTCACTGCCTATCACAGTTTCGGAGGCCATGGAATGCCCAGATGGCACAAAACCCCCCCAAATGACCCTATTTTGGAAAGTAGACACCCCAAGCTATTTGCTGAGAGGTATGGTGAGTATTTTGCAGATCTCACTTTTTGTCACAAAGTTTTGAAAATTAAAAAAAAATTAAAAAAAATAATACTTTCCTCATTTTAAAAAACAAATGAGAGCTGTAAAATACTCACCATGCCTCTCAGCAAATAGCTTGGGGTGTCTACTTTCCAAAATGGGGTCATTTGGGGGGGGTTTGTGCTATCTTGGCATTTTATGGCCTTCAAAACTGTGATGGGTAGTGAGGAGTGAAATCAAAAATTTACGCCCTTAGAAATCCTGAAGGCGGTGCTTGGTTTTTGGGGCCCCGTACGCGGCTAAGCTCTCAAAAAGTCCCACACATGTGGTATCCCCGTACTCGGGAGAAGCAGCAAAATGTATTTTGGGGTGCAATTCCACATATAACCATGGCATGTTTGAGCAATATATCATTTAGTGACAACTTTTTGTAATTTTTTTTTTCTTTTTGTCATTATTCAATCACTTGGGACAAAAAAAAAATTCAATGGGCTCAACATGCCTCTCAGCAAATATCTTGGGGTGTCTACTTTCCAAAATGGGGTCATTTGGGGGGGTTTTGTGCCATCTTGACATTTTATGGCCTTCAAAACTGTGATAGGTAGTGAGGAGTGAAATCAAAAATGTATGCCCTTATGCGGCGTACACACGATCGTTTTTCATGCCATTTTTTTAACCACTAAACGACCGCCCACTGTAAATATGCGTCGGCAGAATGGCACCGACAGGCAGAATCATGTATATGTACATGACTGCCTTTGTATAGTTGGGGGGTCCGATCGAACCCCCCTTCTTTACAGTGAGCGGCCGTTATTCGTTTGGGAGCGATCAGGGATGAGGGGACAGCCGTTCGATTCCGGCCACCCCCTCTTGATCGCTCCCAGCGAATCGAATCCTTCCCCTGCCTGTGTAATGTTTAGGCAGGCAGGAGGAAGTGATGTCATCTCTCCTGCGGCGCTCACATATACCGAGCGCCGTACAGGAGAAGATGCAGGTTAGTGTACAAAACACTACACTGACACCAGGACACATAGGCACATAAATCGCCCCCCCAGGCCCCCCCAGACACCCCCAGATCACCCTCCAGATCACCCCCCAGCCCCCAGTCACAGTGTCACTGATTGCAGTGACCATTTATTTACTGATCACTGCAATCAGTGACATTTGTGACTGTAAAAGTGTCACTACATTTAGTTTTAGGTCCAGTGTAGCCCCCTAACCCCCCTAACCCCCCTAATAAAGGTTTAACCCCCTGATCGCCCCCCAGATAACCCTTTCACCCCTAGCACCGCCGTCGCTAAGCGATCATTTTTCTGATCGCTGTCTTAGCGTCGGTGATACAGATCGGTAGCAAGTAATTTTTTTTAGGTTTGCCGCAGGTTTTTATAGCGTCAGGTACCCCCATATATTACCTAATAAAGGTTTAACCCCCTTGATCGCCCCCCAGATAACCCTTTCACCCCCTATCACCACTGTCGCTAAGCGATCATTTTTCTGATCGCTGTCTTAGCGTCGGTGATGCAGATCGGTAGCCAGTAATTTTTTTTAGGTTCGCCGCAGGTTTTTATAGCGTCAGGTACCCCCATATATTACCTAATAAAGGTTTAACCCCTTTGATCGCCCCCCAGGTAACCCTTTCACCCCCTATCACCACTGTCGCTAAGCGATCATTTTTCTGATCGCTGTCTTAGCGTTGGTGATGCCGATCGGTAGCCAGTAATTTTTTTTAGGTTCGCCGCAGGTTTTTATAGCGTCAGGTACCCCCATATATTATCTAATAAAGGTTTAACCCCCTTGATCGCCCCCCAGGTAACCCTTTCACCCCCTATCACCACTGTCGCTAAGCGATCGTTTTTATGATCGTTGTCTTAGTGTCGGTGATGCCGATAGGTAGCCAGTAATTTTTTTTTAGGTTCGCCGTCAGGTTTTTATATAGCGTCAGGTACCCCCATATATTACCTAATAAAGGTTTTAACCCCCTAATTGCCCCTAGTTAACCCTTTCACCAGTAATCACCATATAAGTGTTACGAGTGACGCTGGTTAGTTAGTTTGCTTTTTATAGTGTCAGGGCACCCGCCGTATATAGCCCAATAAAGATTTAACCCCCTGATCGCCCGGCGGGTGATATCAATTAGGTTTTAGCATCAGAGAGGGTCTGCGTCACACCCCAGTCAGCCTCAGGTTAGTGCCAGTAGCGCTAACACCCACGCGTTAAGCATAAACCCCCCTTAGTGGTATAGTATCTGAACAGATCAGTATCTGATCTGATCAGATCTATACTAGCGTCCCCTGCAGTTTAGGGTTCCCAAAAACGCAGTGTTAGCGGGATCAGCCCAGATACCTGCTAGCACCTGCATTTTGCCCCTCCGTCCAGCCCAGGCCACCCAAGTGCAGTATCGATCGATCACTGTCACTTACAAAACACAACACACATAACTGCAGCGTTCGCAGAGACAGGCCTGATCCCTGCGACTCCAGTGCTGTAGGAGGTGATTTCACCACCACAGTTAAAAAAAAAAGCATATATGCCGAAGCATTGGGGCAGCAGGGGCGGAGGAGCGATTTTGCTCCTAATGCCGCGTACATACGGTCGAAATTCCGACGGAGGCTTGCCCGTGGAAAAGTCTGACCATGTGTACGCGGCATAACTTTTGCGGGAAGATGCCCCCATGCTTCGGCATATATAAATGGTGCATGTATGCCCATCATTAGAAGTGGGTGGATGAAGGGCGGTATTCTAATGGTGGGCATACCCACCGATCAATCTTTTTTTTTCGTTCAGCCAACAGGCTGCATGAAAAAAAAGATTACAATACATGTCCAACAAGGACCAGCAACGTACTAGTATGTTGCTGGACTTTGAATGTTTATACCAGAATGATGCCTGTGGGTTTAGGTATCATCTTGGTATCATTCTTTTCAGCCAGCGGCCGGCTTTCATGTAAAAGCAATCCTAGTGGCTAATTAGCCTCTGGACTGCTTTTACAAGCATTTGTAGGGAATGTCCCCCCCGGATATAAAAAGTGCCATTGGGAAATTGGGAAAGCATTTTATCACACCGATCTTGGTGTGGTCAGATGCTTTGAGGGCATAGGAAAGATCTAGGGTCCAATAGACCCCAGTTTTTTCAAAAAAGAGTACCTGTCACTACCTATTGCTATCATAGGGGATATTTACATTCCCTGAGATAACAATAAAAATTATAAAAAAAAGAAAATGGAAGCAACAGTTTAAAAATAAAATAAAAAAGCAAAATTAATAATAAAAAAAAAAAAAAAAAAAAGCACCCCTGTCCTGCCCTGCTCTTGCCCAATGGCGAACGCAAGCGTCGGTCTGGCGTCATATGTAAACAGCAATTGCACCATGCATGTGAGGTATCACCGCGAAGGTCAGATCGAGGGCAGTAATTTTAGCAGTAGACCTCCTCTGTAAATCTAACGGCGTAACCTGTAAAGGCTTTTAAATGATTTTAAAAATGTATGTAGTTTGTCGCCAACGCGCGTTTGTGCGAAATTTTAAAGCTTGTCGTGTTTGGTATCTATGTACTCGGCCTAAGATCATCTTTTTTATTTCATCAAACATTTGGGCAATATAGTGTGTTTTAGTGCATTAAAATTAAAAAACGTGTATTTTTTCCCCAAAAAATGCGTTTGAAAAATCGCTGCGCAAATACTGTGTGAAAAAAAAAATGCAACACCCACCATTTTAATCTGTAGGGCCTTTGCTTTAAAAATATATATAATGTTTGGGGGTTCAACATAATTTTCTTGCAAAAAAAAAAAATGTTTTCATGTAAACAAAAAGTGTCAAAAAGGGCTTTGCCTTCAAGTGGTTAGAAGAGTGGATGTAAGCTTCCTAATGTTGTGTATAAAATGCCAGAACAGTTCAAAACCCCCCCAAATGACCCCATTTTGGAAAGTAGACACCCCAAGCTATATATTGAGAGGCATGTCGAGTCCATGGAATATTTTATATGTTGACACAAGTTGCGGAAAAAAGACAATTTATTTATTTATTTATTTATTTTTTGCACAAAGTTGTCACTAAATGATATATTGCTCAAACATGTCATGGGCATATGTGGAATTACACCCCAAAATACATTCTGTTGCTTCTCCTGAGTACGGGGATACCACATGTGTGAGACTTTTTGGGAGCCTAGCCGCGTACGGGACCCCAAAACCAAGCACCGCCTTCAGGCTTTCTAAGGGTGTAAATTTTTGATTTCACTTCTCACTGCCTATCACAGTTTCGGAGGCCATGGAATGCCCAGATGGCACAAAACCCCCCCAAATGACCCCATTTTGGAAAGTAGACACCCCAAGCTATTTGTTGAGAGTTATGGTGAGTATTTTGCAGATCTCACTTTTTGTCACAAAGTTTTGAAAATTGAAAAAAATATATATATTTTCTTTCTTCATTTTCAAAAACAAATGAGAGCTGTAAAATACTCACCATGCCTCTCAGCAAATAGCTTGGGTTGTCTACTTTCCAAAATGGGGTCATTTGGGGGGGTTTTGTGCTATTTTGGCATTTTATGGCCTTCGAAACTGTGATAGGTAGTGAGGAGTGAAATCAAAAGTTTGTGCCTAGAAATCCTGAAGGCGGTGCTTGGTTTTCGGGGTCCCATACGCGGCTAGGCTCCCAAAAAGTCCCACACATGTGGTATCCCCGTACTCAGGAGAAGCAGCAAAATTTATTTTGGGGTGTAATTCCATATATAACCATGGCATGTGTGAGCAATATATAATTTAGTGACAACTTTTTGTAATTTTTATTTTTTTTGTCATTATTCAATCACTTGGGACAAAAAAAAAATATTCAATGGGCTCAACAGGCCTCTCAGCAATTTCCTTGGTGTGTCTACTTTCTGAAATGGGGTCATTTGGGGGGTTTTGTTCTATTTTGGCATTTTATGGCCTTCGAAACTGTGATAGGTAGTGAGGAGTGAAATCAAAAATTTGCGCCCTTAGAAATTCTGAAGGCGGTGCTTGGTTTTCGGGGGCCCGTACGCGGCTAGGCTCCCAAAAAGTCCCACACATGTGGTATCCCCGTACTCAGGAGCAGCAGCAAAATGTATTTTGGGGTGCAATTCCACATATAACCATGGCATGTGTGAGCAATATATCATTTAGTGACAACTTTTTGTAATTTTTTTTTTTGTCATTATTCAATCACTTGAGACAAAAAAAAAATATTCAATGGGCTCAACATGCCTCTCAGCAATTTCCTTGGGGTGTCTACTTTCCAAAATTGGGTAATTTGGGGAGGTTTTGTACTGGCCTGCCATTTTAGCACCTCAAGAAATGAGATAGGCAGTCATAAATTAAAAGCTGTGTAAATTCCAGAAAATGTACCCTAGTTTGTAGACGCTATAACTTTTGCGCAAACCAATAAATATACGCTTATTGACATTTTTTTTACTAAAGACATGTGGCTGAATACATTTTGGCCTAAATGTATGACTAAAATTGAGTTTATTCGATTTTTCTTATAACAAAAAGTAGAAAATATCTTTTTTTTTCTAAATTTTCGGTCTTTTTCCGTTTATATCGCAAAAAACTTAAATCGCAGAGGCAATCAAATACCATTAAAAGAAAGCTCTATTTGTGGGAAGAAAAGGACGCAAATTTCGTTTTGGTACAACATTGCATGTCTGCACAATTTACAGTTAAAGCAGCGCAGTGCAAAATTCTGAAAACAGCTCTGGTCCTTTAGCTACAAAATGGTCCGGGGCTTAAGTGGTTAACCGATGTTTTTCTCGTCGTTTTTTTTCATGTTTCCTCTCAAGCCTGTCTTGCATCCACACGATCATTAAAAAAACGCTTGAGCAAAGCGCAGTGACGTACAACACGTATGACGGCACTATAAAGGGAAAGTTCCATTCGAATGGCGCCACCCTTCATGTTAGTAAACTTTGTTGAGTGGCGATCCGCGCTTTTCAGCCTCGTGCTTTTCAGTCCGTTACAGCGTGACGAATGTGCTATCTCCATTACGAACGCTAGTTTTACCAGAACGAGTGCTCCCATCTCATACTTGATTCTGAGCATGTGCGTTTTTTTTCCCCTCATAAAAGCATACACATTATCGTTTTTCACATCGTTAAAAAAAACGACATGAAAAACGACGTGAAAAAATAGAGCATGTTCGAAATTTTTAATGCCCGTTTTTCACGCCGTTAAAAATGCTCTGGAGCATACACACGATCGGTTTTAATGGGCATTTAAAAAAATTGCATTTTTAACGGCATGAAAAACGATCGTGTGTACGCCGCATTAGAAATCTTGAAGGCGGTGCTTGGTTTTTGGGGTCCCGTACGCAGCTAGGCTCCCAAAAAGTCCCACACATGTGGTATCCCCGTACTCAGGAGAAGCAGCAGAATGTATTTTGGGGTGTAATTTCACATATGACGATGGCATGTGTGAGCAATATATCATTTAGTGACAACTTTGTGCAAAAAAAAAATAAAAGTTTGTCATATTCCCGCAACTTGTGGCAAAATATAAAATATTCCATGGACTCAACATAACATGCCTCTCAGCAAATATCTTGGGGTGTCTACTTTCCCAAATGGGGTCATTTGGGGGGTTTTGTGCTATTTTGGCATTTTATGGCCTTCGAAACTGTGATAGGTAGTGAGGAGTGAAATCAAAAACTTGCACCCTTTGAAATCCTGAAGGCGGTGATTGGTTTTCGGGGTCCCGTACGCAGCTAGGCTCCCAAAAAGTCCCACACATGTGGTATCCCCGTGCGGAGAACTGTATCCACCTTGAGGTTAGCATTCATGTATAATCCGACATCTGAGACAAAAGGTAAGAAATAAATACTCTTTTTTTCAATTTCTTTATTTCTTTATCTACTTTGTCCAGCATACAGGAGAGATAACATATAAAAAAAATTGCTGATTCAATTCATCCCACCAATGAGTGCCCACCAGGTCTATTCAATATACCACCTTCCTCTTATCTTAAATACAACATATACCTAGTTATATTGAAATATTCCGTCTCCTTTGGCTCTTCCCCTCCTGGATACTCGAACTTCCCCCCTTTTTTTCCTCCCCCTTTTTAACCTCAAATTAACCCCCCAAAAAATAAAAAAATAAAAATAAAACCCCACCCAAAGACGTCCAAAATAAAAATAAAAATAAAACTAAAAAATATCTCCAGTCGACAGGGGAGGTAGAGGAAGCATAGTCCTCCCCTTCCCCGTTCTCTCTTTTTTTTTTTTTCCCCATCTTACGTTTCAAAAAGGGACTTCCCTTCTTCCGAATATTTAAATATATTCCATTGTGCCCAAGTTTCAGAATAGATCTCGTATCGGTTTTGAGATGATAAAGTCAAATCCTCCATCCTATTTACCTCTTCGATTCGTGTAACCCATAAAAAGATTGTTGAAGGTTTCGTGTCTCTCCACTGCCGAGCAATACACGCTCTGGCCCCATTGATAAGATGGCGTAAAATTGATTTACTGTATGTTTTCCCCGGTATTTCGGATACGTGCAGCAAGAATAAAGCTGGATCTTCTGGGAGGTTGTACTCTGTGAATTTCTGTGCTATCTGCCGTACCTCCCTCCAGAAAGGCTGCAGCTTCGAGCACGACCAGAAAACATGAAGTAATGTCCCTCTTTCTTCCTGGGCACCTCCAACATTTGTCCGGGATCTCCGGCAGATATTTATTAAGCAATAAGTGTGTTCGATACCATCTTGTCATGATTTTAAAATTAGTTTCTTGGGCCCTAGTACATATGGAAGATTTTAGCGCAAGATTTATAATCTGCCTATGTTGTGCCTGAGTAAATGTCCTTTCCAATGTCATTTCCCACTTCCTTATATATGGAGGGACATAGTCCTCTCAAGGAGCAATCAGTAGTCCATATACTTTCGAGAGTGTATGATAACAAGGGCCCGTCTTCTCACACAGCTTTTCTAAAGGAGTCAATGGTCTTAAAAAACCCTCCGGAGGTGGAAAAATATGAAAAAAATGTCTCACTTGTGCTCCACTCCAAAAGTCCAGTCGAAAATGATCATTAGATGAGGTCAATTCCATCAGTGAGGGCCAGTTCCCCATCGTTACTTGCACGAAGTGCGAAGCCTGAAAGCACTGTGAGTCTAAAAGTCTTCTAAATGGGCCCTCCTGTAGTCCCGGGGGGAAACGTGGGTTCCCCACAATGGGGTACAGGGGGGAGTTAGCTGATGATAGTGCGGTAGTGGAACATATTCGAGAGCAGATCCGCAGGGTAGGGCCCAAGATTGGGTGCTTTTTGAGGTCAGAACTAAGATCTCTAAAGCACTAAACCGCCCGACGCAATGGGACCCTACACTGTGATTGCTCTATCTTTGGCCATATTTTAAGGCTTGTATGCCTACACCAGTCTATTAATCTCACCATATGGGCTGCTTGGTAATATTTCTGTATGTCTGGGACTGCTACCCCCCCATCATTATTCGGCGTTGTAATCTTGGCCTCTTATGTGCCCAAACAAAGTCAGCTATCAATGCATTAGTCCGATTGAAAAATTCTGGAGGAATATGGATAGGTAATGTTTGAAATAGGTAACATAGTTTAGGCAAGATTGACATTTTTATTATATTGCATCCACCAAACCACGAGAGGGTACCCTTGTCCCATTTAGCCAGTAGAGTTTTCACTCTGCTTAATAATGGTAGAAAATTCAGCGTAAAGATTTGGTCCAATTTAGGTGACATATACGTGCCCAGATATTTAAGGGCCGTCGAGGTCCATCTGAATTTAAAATTTGCCTTCAGGGCACTGATTTGTATTGGTGACATAGATACCCCCATTGCTTCTGATTTTGTCATGTTGATTTTTAAATTGGATAAGGCACCATATTGGTCTAATTCTCTCATCAAATTTGGCATTGATATTGCTGGCCTTGTGAGGGAAAACAAAAGGTCATCCGCATACGCGGAGACCTTATAATACGTATCTCCAGTTCTTATCCCTGAAATGTCTGGGTTTTGCCTTACTTTGCATACGAGGGGTTCCAGCGAGAGAGCAAAAAGGAGAGGTGACCTGACAGGTGCCATTAGAAATAAAAAAGGAATCAGAACTGAGTCCATTTACTTTAATTTGTGCCTCTGGTCTTGTATATAAGCTCGATATCCATCCAACCATCCTCTCCCCCATACCCACATATCGTAAAACTGAAAACAAAAAGGACTAGCTAACCCGGTCAAATGCCTTTTCGGCATCTGCTCCCAGGAACACAGTGGGCATGTTGGACAGGCCGGCTAGATGGATAAGGTTCAAGGTTTTAATGGTATTATCTTGGGCCTCATGACTTGGTATGAAGCCTACCTGATCTGGGTGTATTAGTGCTGCTAGATGTGGTTGGATACGTGTGGCCAAGATTTTTGTAAATAGTTTAAGATCTACATTTAGTAGCGAAAAGGGGCGATAACTGCCACATGCTGATGGGTCCTTATCCTCCTTCGATATAAGAGTAATGTGTGATTTCAAAGTTTCTGATGTAAATCCTGTCCCCTGTCATATTGCATTGAATACTTGTACCATTGTTTACCCAGCTGGGGAAAAAATTTCTGATAGTATTTATATGTGAATCCGTCTGGACCCGGGCTTTACCAGGTTTAGCTGACTTAAAGTGGAGCTCCACCCTAAATTTCAACTTCTGCGGATCGGAAACCTCCCCCCCTCCGGTGTCACAATTGACACCTTTCAGGGGGGAGGGGGGTGAAGATACCTGTCTAAGACAGGTATTTTCACCCACATCCGGGAGTCCTCTCTCCGGGAATCTGCGGGAGTGACGTCACTTCCCGCAGACTTCCCGTAGTGTTCTGGGGGACACTCGGCTCCCAGAACACAGGAGCACCAATCAGAATGGCGCAGCGCAACTCGCGCATGCGCCGTAGGGAACCGGGCAGTGAAGCCGCAAGGCTTCGCTTCCTGGTTCCCTCAGCGAGGATGGCGGAGGGGACAGCAGAGTGACGAGCGATCGCTCGTCCTCTGCTGCGGACGTCGCTGGACTCCAGGACAGGTAAGTGTCCAAATATTAAAAGTCAGCAGCTGCTGTAGCTGTAGCTGCTGGCTTTTAATATTTTTTTTTCAGGCGGATCTCCGCTTTAATGGCCTCTTACAGTTCCTCTAGGGTAATAGCCACTTCCATATCTTTTCTGATCTGCTCTGACAACTGGGGGATACCCGACGAGCAAATATATTCCTCTATGTTATTTTGGGATTGCGATCTGGTAGGTAGGTTATACAGAGACTGGTAAAACTTACGAAAGGTCATAGCAATCTGAGTGTCAGGTCACCTGTGGCCAGGTGACAGATGCACACCGTAGGGGGACAGGAGTGCACCGCAAGGTAGTGAACCCTATGGCTGACTGCTGCGGATAGGAAACTGGGTGGTTGTGGAAAGCGGGACCAGAGGAGCACAACCGGGATCCTATGGGAAGCTAGAGCCAAGATTCCCCAGGGCGCGGAGTCTAAGACCCAGCAGGTCTTCTCCAGAGCCTCTAGTGGTGAGGATGTTATGCTGCAGGCTGGGTCCAGGTCGCGGCCCCTAGAGTCTCCTAGCTCACGCCCCGTAGGATAAGGGGACAAGAGGGGAAGCAGCAGCATGAGATATAAGAGTAACGAATAACAAGCTGAAAGTCAAGGGCCACAAGCAGACAAGGATAACGAAAGACAAGCCGAAGGTCAAGGGTCACGAGCAGACAGGGATAGTCGGGGACAAGCAAAAAACTTAACAGAGAGACAGACGTAGCACACGGCAGGCAGGAACCCAAACACACAATGCCTAACAAACACGTTGATCAGCCAAGCAGGCTTGCAGTGCACAGGTTAATATAGTGTTCTGTGATAGGGCCTGGGGTGGAGTCAGGCTGGGAGGAGATTATAAAGGAAGCCAGGTGAAAGGGTTCTGGCCTCTAAGATGAACACATGGGAAGGAAGGTAAGCTGACAGACAAACACTACTGCATATCCATGACAGTACCCTCCCTCTTATGGGCCCTCCCCCGCCTGGGCCCAGGCTTAAAGGGAAATCTCCGATGAAACCTCCTCAACAGATGAGGTGCAGCGACATCAGATGCAGTGATCCAAGACGCCTCCTCAGGACCAAAACCTCTCCAATGCACAAGGTACTGAAGAATGCCTCTGCAGAGCCGAGAATCCAGAACTTGTCTAACCTCGTACTTAAGATTATCCTCAGAGACCGAAAACGAGGTAGGGAGATGACAAGAAGACCTATTGAGGACCAAAGGCTCTCTAGGAATAAGCAAGGGCATGAGAGGATCAACAGGAATCTGAAGAGGGTCCCCTAGACCCTTAAAGGGGAACTGGTCATCTTGCACAGGACCATCAGACTGGGCAGATGTCAGTGGAACCCTGAAGTCAGGTTGGTTAGAAGGTGACATGTCGCCGGAGTCAAGCTGAATAGCTGAAGGACAGGGATGAGCCGAACACCCCCCTGTTCGGTTCGCACCAGAACCTGCGAACAGACAAAATGTTCGTGTAAACTTTAGAACCCTATTAAATACAATGGACTCGAACGTTCGAAATCTAAAGTGTTAATTATAAAGGCTAATATGCAAGTTATTGTCCTAAAAAGTGTTTGGGGACCTGGGTCCTGCCCCAGGGGACATGTATCAATGCAAAAAGAAGTTTTAAAAACGGCCGTTTTTTCGGGAGCAGTGATTTTAATAATGCTTAAAATGAAAAAATAAAAGTGAAATATTCCTTTAAATTTCGTACCTGGGGGGTGTGTATGATATGCATGTAAAGTGGCGCATGTTTCCCGTGCTTAGAACTGTCCCTGCAAAAAATGTCATTTTTGAAAGAAAAAAAATGCATTTAAAACTGACTCGCGGCTATTAATGAATTGTCGGCTCCCGGCAATACATACAAAAGTCATTGATAAAAAAAAAAAAAAAAGCGTGGGGGTTCCCCAGAATTCAATTACCAGGCCCTTCAGATCTGGCATGGATTTTAAGGGGAACTCCACCCCAAGTTTAAAAAAAAAATGGCGTGGAGTCCCCCTAAAAATCCATACCAGACCCCTTATCCGAGCACGCAACCTGGCCGGCCGCAGGGGAAAAGGGGGGGACGAGAGAGCGGCCCCCCCTCCCTCCTGAACCGTACCAAGCCACATGCCCTCAACATGGGGAGGATGTCCCCATGTTGATGGGGACAAGGGCCTCATCCCCACAACCCTTGCCCGGTGGTTGTGGGGGTCTGCGGGCGGGGGGCTTATCGGAATCTGGAAGACCCCTTTAACAAAGGGGACCCCCAGATCCCGCCCCCCCCTATGTGAATTGGTAAGGGGTACATTGTACCCCTACCATTTCACGAAGAAAGCGTAAAAAAAATGTTTAAAAAAACACACAAACACCTTGAAAAAGTCCTTTATTTAAAAAAATAAATAAATAAACATTCCAGCGGTGAAATCCAGTGTCCCGCGGCGATCCCGATGTCCAGCGCTGTCCTTCATTGGTTGTGCCTGAGCGGACCTGATGGGGAACTCCCTCTCAGTATTTTAAATGTATAGACCCGCCCCTTCTAAAGTTCCCCATCAGGTCCGCTCAGCGGACGAGATGCGGAACATGAGAAGGGGCGGGTCTATACATGTATTACCAAAGTGAGAGCAGTTCCCCATCAGGTCCGCCCCCTCGGTATGTCGGACCCGCCTACGTCATTGGCTTGAGCGGGGAACTTCCTTCACTGTGTAATTTAAATTTACATAGTGAAGGAAGTTCCCCGCTCAAGCCAATGACGTAGCCGGTCCGACATACCGAGGAGGCGGACCTGATGGGGAACTGCTCTCACTTTGGTAATACATGTATAGACCCGCCCCTTCTCATGTTCCGCATCTGGTCCGCTGAGCGGACCTGATGGGGAACTTTAGAAGGGGCGGGTCTATACATTTAAAATACTGAGAGGGAGTTCCCCATCAGGTCCGCTCAGGCACAACCAATGACGGACAGCGCTGGACATCGGGATCGCCGCGGGACACTGGATTTCACCGCTGGAATGTTTTTTTTTTATTTTTTTAAATAAAGGACTTTTTCAAGGTGTTTGTGTGTTTTTTTAAACATTTTTTTACGCTTTCTTCGTGAAATGGTAGGGGTACAATGTACCCCTTACCAATTCACATAGGGGGGGGGGGGCCGGGATCTGGGGGTCCTCTTTGTTAAAGGGGTCTTCCAGATTCCGATAAGCCCCCCGCCCGCAGACCCCCACAACCACCGGGCAAGGGTTGTGGGGATGAGGCCCTTGTCCCCATCAACATGGGGACATCCTCCCCATGTTGAGGGCATGTGGCTTGGTACGGTTCAGGAGGGAGGGGGGGCCGCTCTCTCGTCCCCCCCTTTTCCCCTGCAGCCGGCCAGGTTGCATGCTCGGATAAGGGGTCTGGTATGGATTTTTAGGGGGACTCCACGCCATTTTTTTTTTAATTTGGGGTGGAGTTCCCCTTAAAATCCATGCCAGATCTGAAGGGCCTGGAATGGATATTTGGGGGAACCCCACGTCAATTTTTTTTTTATTTGCGGCGGGGTTCCCCTTAATATCCATTCCAGACCTGAAGGGCCTGGTAATTGAATTCTGGGGAACCCCCACGCTTTTTTTTTTTTTTTTTTCTCAATGACTTTTGTATGTATTGCCGGGAGCCGACAATTCATTAATAGCCGCGAGTCAGTTTTAAATGCATTTTTTTCTTTCAAAAATGACACTTTTTGCAGGGACAGTTCTAAGCACGGGAAACATGCGCCACTTTACATGCACATCATACACACCCCCCAGGTACGAAATTTAAAGGAATATTTCACTTTTATTTTTTCATTTTAAGCATTATTAAAATCACTGCTCCCGAAAAAACGGCCGTTTTTAAAACTTCTTTTTGCATTGATACATGTCCCCTGGGGCAGGACCCGGGTCCCCAAACACTTTTTAGGACAATAACTTGCATATAAGCCTTTATAATTAGCACTTTAGATTTCTCCCATAGATTTTTCGAATTTGCCGCGAACACCCCAATTTGTTCGTTGTTCGGCGAACGGGCGAACAGGCAATGTTCGAGTCGAACATGAGTTCGACTCGAACTCGAAGCTCATCCCTACTGAAGGACAAGCAGAATGTCCTGAACAAGAAAAAGTAGGAGGCTCACTGGGCATGGGCTGGACTGGCATAACTAGTACAGAGGCAGAGTGAATAGCTGAGTCAGGTGTAGCGACTACCTGAATCGCATCGCAAGACGTAGCGACTGCAGGACTTGTAGACAAGCTAGCCTGGCTGTGCATCCAAGGGTGGTTAGGGACAGAGAAATGTAAATGGTTATGCAACCTGGAATGAATGACCGGTTCAGGTTCACAGGGGGCAACCTTGGGTAGGCAGGACGAGGAACAGGAGGGACCCCAAGCCAGGATCTGTCCAGTAGTCCAGTCAACATGAGGAGAATGGAGCTGTAACCATGGGAGACCCAAAATTATAGGCGTTGAGGCCTTGGGTAAGATAAGGAAGGATATCCACTCCTGGTGGAGTGTCCCTACCGACATCTTAACAGGGAGGGTCTGGAAGCGGATAGGTCCCCCTGGGAGAACAGTACAATCAATCGCCAAGACCACCAATGGCGTGGTGAGGGGCAAAAGAGTAAGTCTCATGGACGATGCGATTTCCCAGTCCATGAAATTACCAGCGGCTCCGGAATCCAGATATGCTGAGACCGAATGAGAAGAAGCACCAACATGAAGGAACACAGAAAGCAGAAGACGAGAAGGGGAGGGTGATATTTCTGGGTCCAATACTCCACTTTCCAGATGAAGTGGACCCGAACGTTTTTCTGGACAAAGAGAGCAAGTGTCACGAAAATGACCTTTGCCCCCACAGTAAAGACACAGACCAAGAGTTCTGCGCCTAGCACGTTCCTCGGGGGATAGCCTGGTCCGACCCAGCTGCATGGGTTCCTCAGCTGGTAGGAGATGCTCTACGGGTCGAAGAGAGGGGAGCTCAGGCTGACTAAGAACCAAGGAGTGCTGGCGTTGCTTTTCTAAGTTCCTCTCCTGAAAGCGAATATCGATCTGGTTACACAAGGAGATAACGCCGGTCAGATCAGTGGGGATGGTTCTTCCTGCTAATTCATCCTTCACTCTATCAGACAGGCCATGCAAAAAGGTTGCGACTAAGGCCTCATTGTTCCAGCTCAACTCAGCTGACAGTATGCGGAAATGAAGGGCATACTGTCCCACAGAAGCAGACTCTTGGCGGAGACTAGTGATGAGCCGAACACCCCCGGGTTCGGTTCGCACCAGAACCCGCGAACGGACCGAAAGTTCGTACGAACATTAGAACCCTATTAAATACAATGGATGCGAACGTTCGAATTCTAAAGTGCTAATTATAACAACTATTATGCATGTTATTGTCCTAAAAAGGGTTTGGGAACCCGGGTTGTGCACCAGGGGACATGTATCAATGCAAAAAGAAGTTTTAAAAACGGTCGTTTTTCGGGAGCAGTCATTTTAATGATGCATAAAGTGAAAAAAAAAGTCAAATATTCCTTTAAATATCGTACCTGGGGGGTGTCTAAAGTATGCCTGTGAAGTGCCACGTGTTTCCCGTGTTTAGAACTGTCCCTGCACAAAATGACACTTCTAAAGGAAAAAAAAGCCATTTAAAACTGCTTGCGGCTTTAATGTAATGTCTGGTCCCGGTAATATGGATGAAAATCTTTAAGAAAAATGGCATAGCTACCCCATGACCCCCCCCCCCCTACCCCAGCCCATTACCAGCCCCTTTGGGTCTTGTATGGATATTAAGGGGAACCCCGCACATAAAATAAAAAAGGCCCTATATACTCTGAACAGCCGTATACAGGCGGTGCATACAAGACAGGGACTGTAGGTTTGTTCTTATGTAGAATCTGTTTGTAATTTTGAACAGGTACATTGTTTAAGTGTAGCTCCAGCCCAAAAATCTATTTTTAAACTTTTTGGAAAACATAGGTAAGGGTTATCACCCCTGTAACATTTGTTTTGCTGTCTGTGCCCCTGTTCAGAACATTTCACCTCACTTTCCGTCCCAATGACAACTGTTTTTGAAATGTGGTGTTTTTCTTGAAACAAGGATTGCTGATAAAGCATCAGTACAGAGGAGACACCTTTCTCCCATATTTATTCTTACAGGAGAGAATTTTCCTTCCTAGTGGTAGATTTCCTCTCACTTCCTGTTGTCTTCTTGCGTTTGCAAGTAGGAGTCGTTTGTAAGTTGGATGTTTGAAAGTAGGGACCTGCCGTATATACTCTGCAGAAATAGGCCCCTTAGTTGTTGGTGTTGGCACAACACTGTAAGCACTCACAGTTACTCTTGGTTGGTGCTGGAACGCCCTGCTGTCAACTATTATATCAGGAATTTTAATTACATATAATTGTTGAACAGTGGTAGTAAAAATTGGGCCTTTGATGGTGGTGGTGTTGCCACAACACTGTAAGCCCTCAGAGTTACTCTTGGTGGGTGCAGGAATGGGCCCTGCTGTGAATTATTAGATCAAGAATTGTAATTACATGCCCCTTTTGAACAGGGGCTGAAAAATTGGGCCTTTCGTGGTGGTGGTGGTGGTGGCGTTGCCACAACACTGTAAGCCCTCAGAGTTACTCTTGGTGGGTGCAGGAATGGGCCCTGCTGTGAATTATTAGATCAAGAATTGTAATTACATGCCCCTTTTGAACAGGGGCTGAAAAATTGGGCCTTTTGTGGTGGTGGTGGTGGTGGCGTTGCCACAACACTGTAAGCCCTCAGAGTTACTCTTGGTGGGTGCAGCAATGGGCCCTGCTGTGAATTATTAGATCAAGAATTGTAATTACATGCCCCTTTTGAACAGGGGCTGAAAAATTGGGCCTTTCGTGGTGGTGGTGGTGGTGGCGTTGCCACAACACTGTAAGCCCTCAGAGTTACTCTTGGTGGGTGCAGCAATGGGCCCTGCTGTGAATTATTAGATCAAGAATTGTAATTACATGCCCCTTTTGAACAGGGGCTGAAAAATTGGGCCTTTCGTGGTGGTGGTGGTGGTGGCGTTGCCACAATACTGTAAGCCCTCAGAGTTACTCTTGGTGGGTGCAGCAATGGGCCCTGCTTTGAATTATTAGATCAAGAATTGTAATTACATGCCCCTTTTGAACAGGGGCTGAAAAATTGGGCCTTTCGTGGTGGTGGTGGTGGTGGCTTTGCCACAACACTGTAAGCCCTCAGAGTTACTCTTGGTGGGTGCAGCAATGGGCCCTGCTGTGAATTATTAGATCAAGAATTGTAATTACATGCCCCTTTTGAACAGGGGCTGAAAAATTGGGCCTTTCGTGGTGGTGGTGGTGGTGGCGTTGCCACAACACTGTAAGCCCTCAGAGTTACTCTTGGTGGGTGCAGCAATGGGCCCTGCTGTGAATTATTAGATCAAGAATTGTAATTACATGCCCTTTTTGAACAGGGGCTGAAAAATTGGGCCTTTCGTGGTGGTGGTGGTGGTGGCGTTGCCACAACATTGTAAGCCCTCAAAGTTACTCTTGGTGGGTGCAGCAATGGGCCCTGCTGTGAATTATTAGATCAAGAATTGTAATTGCATGCCCCTGTTGAACAGGGGCTGAAAAATTGGGCCTTAGGCACTGGTGGCACAACACTACAACCCCTCACAGATACTGTACTTGGAGCACAGCAATGAGCCCTGTTGCAAAGTATTGCTTCAAAAATTGTAATGACACGCCCCTGTTAAACAGGGGCTGAAAAATTGGGCCTTAGGCACTGGTACCACAACACTCCAACCCCTCACAGATACTGTACTTGGAGCACAGCAATGAGCCCTATGGCAAATTATTGCTAAAAAAATTGTAATTACACGCCCCTGTAAAACAGGGGCTGAAAAATTGGGCCTTAGCCACTGGTGGCGGCACCCATAAACAAAAATGATCTTCCAAGCTATCATCATCAATCGTATCATTGAGGACTCGGAGGAGGAGGATAGCCAGTCAACATAACAGCACAGGCACTCAGCATCAGCATCAGTCTTGAAGGGATGTGACATGTTAAAATCAATTAGTCTGTTATATCAGCATCAGGTGTGTGGTAGCTGGTGGTGATCCAAGACTGGTTCATCTTGATGAAAGTCAGTCGATCAACCGAGTCGGTGGACAGGCGCACCCTGTGATCCGTGACAAATCCTCCAGCAGCACTGAATGTGCGTTCCGAAAGAACGCTGGATGCAGGACAGGCCAGTAGCTCAATTGCATACTGTGCAAGCTCTGGCCAGTGATCCATCCTCAAGACCCAGTAAGCCAGAGGATTTTCGGTGGGGAAGGTGTCCAAGTCTGACCTTGCCCCTAGATATTCCTGCACCATGTTTATCAGACGCTGGCGATGGTTGCTGGAACCGATCATACTTTGGGGCTGCGGACTAAAGAATTGTCTGAACGCATCGGTCAGACGGCCACCTTCCCCACCGCTCCTTCTTTGACTGGCCGAAGCCTCAGCAACTCGTTGTCCAGGACCAGGAGTTTGTAACCTCCCAGTCTCTGGGAACGCGTTGCACAGACCTTTCTGCAAGGCCTCCCGGAGTTGTCTCATCCTCTGCTCCCTCTGCGACGGTAACATAAGGTCCGCAACCTTACCCTTGTACCGTGGATCAAGGAGAGTGGCCAGCCAGTAATGGTCCCTCTCCTTGATCCGAAGAATACGAGGATCCTTCCGCAGACTTTGCAGGATCAGGGAGGCCATGCAGAGTAGGTTTGCTGAGGCATTCGCTCCGGAGTCCTCTGGGTCACTAAGGACGACATGATCCGCAGCCACCTCCTCCCAGCCACGTACAAGTCCACTGGTTTCTTGGGACTGTAAATCATCCCTAAAAGACTGCTGCTGATGATGCTGAGTGCCAGCCTCCACCTCCATGCTGACACAATCCTCCTCCTCCTACTCCTCCTCCTCTTCCTATGCGATGGGTGGGACAGAAGGAACACTGTCTGGGTAAAGGGGGCCTTGAGAGGCAAGGAAGTCCTCCTCTTCCTGCCTCTGTTCTGCCTCAAGTGCCCTGTCCATTATTCCACACAGCGTGTGCTCCAACAGGTGGACAAGATGTACAGTGTCACTGATGCATGCACTGTCACTGCTCACCATCCTCGTGGCCTCCTCAAATGGTGCCAGGACAGTGCATGCATCCCTGATCATGCCCCACTGGCGTGGAGAAAAAAAACCAAGCTCCCCTGACCCTGTCCTGGTGCCGTAGTCGCACAGGTACTCATTGATGGCCCTCTGCTGCGTGTGCAGCCGCTGCAGCATGGCCAACGTTGAGTTCCACCTGGTGGGCATGTCACATATAAGGCGGTTCTTGGGCAGGTTCAACTCCTTTTGCAGCTCAGCCAGGCGAGCACTGGCATTATAAGATCTGCGGAAATGCACACAGACTTTCCTGGCCTGCCTCAGGACATCCTGTAAGCCCGGGTACCTGCCCAAGAACCGCTGCACCACCAGGTTAAGGACGTGAGCCACACAGGGCACATGGGTCAGTTGTCCCTGTCGGAGGGCGGAGAGGAGGTTGGTGCCATTGTCGCAAACCACCATTCCTGGCTTAAGCTGGCGTGGCGTCAACCACCTCTCGGCCTGGCCCTGCAGAGCAGACAGGACCTCTGCCCCAGTGTGGCTTCCGTCCCCCAAACACACCAGCGCAAGCACGGCATGGCATCTTTTTGCCTGCGTACTTGCGTAGCCCTTGAACGCCTACGGAGCACCGCTGGTTCCGAGGACAAACCACAGGAAGAGGCCATGGAGGAAGAAGAAGAGGAGGGGGTGGAGGAGAGAGGTGTGTCACAACCAGTAGTAGCATTTTGGAGGCGTGGCGGTGGAACAACCTCCAACACTACTGCACCTTGTCCTGCATCCTTCCCAGCTGCCAAAAGAGTGACCCAATGGGCCGTGAAAGAAAGGTAACGTCCCTGTCCATGCCTGCTGGACCATGAGTCAGCGGTAATATGCACCTTACCGCTGACCGCCCTGTCCAGCGAGGCCAAGACATTGCCTTCCACATGCCGGTAGAGAGCCGGAATAGCCTTCCGTGAGAAAAAGTGGCGTTTGGGAACCTGCCACTGAGGAACCGCACATTGCACAAACTCACGGAAGGGGGCCGAGTCTACCAACTGAAAAGGCAGCAGTTGAAGCGCTAGCAATTTAGCCAAGCTAGCATTCAACCGCTGGGCATGTGGATGGCTGGGAGTGAACTTCTTTCGACGGTCCAGCAGCTGGGGCAGGGAAATTTGCCTGCTAGAATCGGACGTCGGTGTACTGCTAGCAGAGTGGCCGCAAGTACTTGGCTGTGACACACCTAATTCTACACCTTCATTCCTCTCAGTGCATGTTTCAGAGAGGACTGAAGTTATAGTGGGGTTGAAGATCCCAGCTGATGCGGTGCAAGGAGAGGTCCGCTTTGTTCTTTGGTGTGGGTCTTTGAGGTAGGCTTGCCAACGAGCTGCATGGCAGGTCAACATATGTCTGGTCAGGCATGTGGTACCCAAGCGGCTGATGTTTTGGCCACGCGATATACGCTTGAGACATATGTTGCAAACAGCAGCTGTGCGATCTGATGCACTAGCCTCAAAAAAGGCCCACACCAAAGAACTTTTTGAATGACGGGCAGAGGCAGCGCCCTGCACAGGCGGAGCTCTGCGGTGTGATTCCGTCGGTGTACTGCCCTTACGCTGGCCACCAAAGGGCATCCTGCCTCGTTGGAGATGTGCCTCCTCCTCATCCTCCTCCTCCTCCTCTCTCCTATTAGGCACCCACATGGAGTCAGTGACCTCATCATCCCCTCCCTCCTCATCACTGGAGCCAATCTGGCAGTATGCTGCAGCTGCTGGAACATGACTGTCAGATTGGTGTCCTTCTTGAGCATCCCCTCTGTCTGCTCTCACGCTACTGCCTTCCTGTAGCTGGGTTTCATCATCAGACCCTTCGAAACGCTGGGCATCCTCCTGGAGCATGTACCCAACACTGTGCTCAAACAGTTCGGGGGACTCCTCAGGAGGAGGACATGGTGGGTCTAGGGAAGGAGTGACTGATGATGAGTCTGACATTGATACCAGGGAAGAGGATGCTTTGGCAGCTGCTTTTCCAGTACCCTAAGCCTGGGTGAGAGAGGATGAGGAGGAGGAGGAGGGCTTGGTCATCCACTCTACTAAGTCTTCGGCATGATGTGGCTCAACATGTCCAGCTGCCGAAAAGAAGGACAAGCGTGTCCCATGGCCATGTGCTGATGACAATGCACCGCGTCCACGACCAGCACCGTTGCCCCCAGACACAGAGCCTGCTTGCCCTCTTTTATTGCCTCCTGACTGTCTGCCTCTCCTTGTTTGCCTTCCAGACATTCTAATAGATGGCCTGCAGGGAGATGGGAAAAAAGCAATAAGGGCTACCTTCAGGTGTCCTTCTCTGTCCCTTTACCTAAGGATTTCTAAATATGGTTGAGGATGATTGCTTTTGCACAGAATAGCACAACGACAATTTCCCTGACTGTCCAAAAAAACAAGGATTTCAAAGATGGTTGATGAGGAATGCTTTAGCACACTATAGCACAAGGAGAATTTCCCTCACTGTCCTTCCCTGTCCCTAGAAACAAGGATTATCACAGTGAAAGAAACTGACACTCTTCCTACCTATAGTTTTCTGTCCCTAGAAAAAATGTTTTTTTAAAGCACACTATAGCACAAGGAGAATTTCCCTCACTTTCCTTCCCTGTCCCTAGAAACAAGGATTATCACAGTGAAAGAAACTGACACTCTTCCTACCTATAGTTTTCTGTCCCTAGAAAAAATGTTTTTTTAAAGCACACTATTGCACAAGGAGAATTTCCCTCACTTTCCTTCTTTGACCCTAGAAACAAGGATTATCACAGTGAAAGAAACTGACACTCTTCCTACCTATAGTTTTCTGTCCCTAGAAAAAATGTTTTTTTAAAGCACACTATAGCACAAGGAGAATTTTCCTCACTTTCCTTCCCTGTCCCTAGAAACAAGGATTATCACAGTGAAAGAAACTGACACTCTTCCTACCTATAGTTTTCTGTCCCTAGAAAAAATGTTTTTTTAAAGCACACTATAGCACAAGGAGAATTCCCTCACTGTCCTTCCCTGTCCCTAGAAACAAGGATTCGCACAGTAAAACACACTGACACTCTCCCTACCTATAGTTTTCTGTCCCTAGAAAAAATGTTTTTTTAAAGCACACTATAGCACAAGGAGAATTTCCCTCACTTTCCTTCTTTGTCCCTAGAAACAAGGATTATCACAGTGAAAGAAACTGACACTCTTCCTACCTATAGTTTTCTGTCCCTAGAAAAAATGTTTTTTTAAAGCACACTATAGCACAAGGAGAATTTTCCTCACTTTCCTTCCCTGTCCCTAGAAACAAGGATTATCACAGTGAAAGAAACTGACACTCTTCCTACCTATAGTTTTCTGTCCCTAGAAAAAATGTTTTTTTTAAAGCACACTATAGCACAAGGAGAATTTCCCTCACTTTCCTTCTTTGTCCCTAGAAACAAGGATTATCACAGTGAAAGAAACTGACACTCTTCCTACCTATAGTTTTCTGTCCCTAGAAAAAATGTTTTTTTAAAGCACACTATAGCACAAGGAGAATTTCCCTCACTTTCCTTCCCTGTCCCTAGAAACAAGGATTATCACAGTGAAAGAAACTGACACTCTTCCTACCTATAGTTTTCTGTCCCTAGAAAAAATGTTTTTTTAAAGCACACTATAGCACAAGGAGAATTTCCCTCACTTTCCTTCTTTGTCCCTAGAAACAAGGTTTATCACAGTGAAAGAAACTGACACTCTTCCTACCTATAGTTTTCTGTCCCTAGAAAAAATGTTTTTTTAAAGCACACTATAGCACAAGGAGAATTTTCCTCACTTTCCTTCCCTGTCCCTAGAAACAAGGATTATCACAGTGAAAGAAACTGACACTCTTCCTACCTATAGTTTTCTGTCCCTAGAAAAAATGTTTTTTTAAAGCACACTATAGCACAAGGAGAATTCCCTCACTGTCCTTCCCTGTCCCTAGAAACAAGGATTCGCACAGTAAAACACACTGACACTCTCCCTACCTATAGTTTTCTGTCCCTAGAAAAAATGTTTTTTTAAAGCACACTATAGCACAAGGAGAATTTCCCTCACTTTCCTTCTTTGTCCCTAGAAACAAGGATTATCACAGTGAAAGAAACTGACACTCTTCCTACCTATAGTTTTCTGTCCCTAGAAAAAATGTTTTTTTAAAGCACACTATAGCACAAGGAGAATTTTCCTCACTTTCCTTCCCTGTCCCTAGAAACAAGGATTATCACAGTGAAAGAAACTGACACTCTTCCTACCTATAGTTTTCTGTCCCTAGAAAAAATGTTTTTTTAAAGCACACTATAGCACAAGGAGAATTCCCTCACTGTCCTTCCCTGTCCCTAGAAACAAGGATTCGCACAGTAAAACACACTGACACTCTCCCTACCTATAGTTTTCTGTCCCTAGAAAAAATGTTTTTTTAAAGCACACTATAGCACAAGGAGAATTCCCTCACTGTCCTTCCCTGTCCCTAGAAACAAGGATTCGCACAGTAAAACACACTGACACTCTCCCTACCTATAGTTTTCTGTCCCTAGAAAAAATGTTTTTTTAAAGCACACTATAGCACAAGGAGAATTTCCCTCACTTTCCTTCTTTGTCCCTAGAAACAAGGATTATCACAGTGAAAGAAACTGACACTCTTCCTACCTATAGTTTTCTGTCCCTAGAAAAAATGTTTTTTTAAAGCACACTATAGCACAAGGAGAATTTTCCTCACTTTCCTTCCCTGTCCCTAGAAACAAGGATTATCACAGTGAAAGAAACTGACACTCTTCCTACCTATAGTTTTCTGTCCCTAGAAAAAATGTTTTTTTAAAGCACACTATAGCACAAGGAGAATTCCCTCACTGTCCTTCCCTGTCCCTAGAAACAAGGATTCACACAGTAAAACACACTGACACTCTCCCTACCTATAGTTTTCTGTCCCTAGAAAAAATGTTTTTTTAAAGCACACTATAGCACAAGGAGAATTTCCCTCACTTTCCTTCTTTGTCCCTAGAAACAAGGATTATCACAGTGAAAGAAACTGACACTCTTCCTACCTATAGTTTTCTGTCCCTAGAAAAAATGTTTTTTTAAAGCACACTATAGCACAAGGAGAATTTTCCTCACTTTCCTTCCCTGTCCCTAGAAACAAGGATTATCACAGTGAAAGAAACTGACACTCTTCCTACCTATAGTTTTCTGTCCCTAGAAAAAATGTTTTTTTAAAGCACACTATAGCACAAGGAGAATTCCCTCACTGTCCTTCCCTGTCCCTAGAAACAAGGATTCGCACAGTAAAACACACTGACACTCTCCCTACCTATAGTTTTCTGTCCCTAGAAAAAATGTTTTTTTAAAGCACACTATAGCACAAGGAGAATTCCCTCACTGTCCTTCCCTGTCCCTAGAAACAAGGATTCGCACAGTAAAACACACTGACACTCTCCCTACCTATAGTTTTCTGTCCCTAGAAAAAATGTTTTTTTAAAGCACACTATAGCACAAGGAGAATTTCCCTCACTTTCCTTCTTTGTCCCTAGAAACAAGGATTATCACAGTGAAAGAAACTGACACTCTTCCTACCTATAGTTTTCTGTCCCTAGAAAAAATGTTTTTTTAAAGCACACTATAGCACAAGGAGAATTTTCCTCACTTTCCTTCCCTGTCCCTAGAAACAAGGATTATCACAGTGAAAGAAACTGACACTCTTCCTACCTATAGTTTTCTGTCCCTAGAAAAAATGTTTTTTTAAAGCACACTATAGCACAAGGAGAATTCCCTCACTGTCCTTCCCTGTCCCTAGAAACAAGGATTCGCACAGTAAAACACACTGACACTCTCCCTACCTATAGTTTTCTGTCCCTAGAAAAAATGTTTTTTTAAAGCACACTATAGCACAAGGAGAATTCCCTCACTGTTCTTCCCTGTCCCTAGAAACAAGGATTCGCACAGTAAAACACACTGACACTCTCCCTACCTATAGTTTTCTGTCCCTAGAAAAAATGTTTTTTTAAAGCACACTATAGCACAAGGAGAATTCCCTCACTGTCCTTCCCTGTCCCTAGAAACAAGGATTCGCACAGTAAAACACACTGACACTCTCCCTACCTATAGTTTTCTGTCCCTAGAAAAAATGTTTTTTTAAAGCACACTATAGCACAAGGAGAATTTCCCTCACTTTCCTTCTTTGTCCCTAGAAACAAGGATTATCACAGTGAAAGAAACTGACACTCTTCCTACCTATAGTTTTCTGTCCCTAGAAAAAATGTTTTTTTAAAGCACACTATAGCACAAGGAGAATTCCCTCACTGTCCTTCCCTGTCCCTAGAAACAAGGATTCGCACAGTAAAACACACTGACACTCTCCCTACCTATAGTTTTCTGTCCCTAGAAAAAATGTTTTTTTAAAGCACACTATAGCACAAGGAGAATTCCCTCACTGTCCTTCCCTGTCCCTAGAAACAAGGATTCGCACAGTAAAACACACTGACACTCTCCCTACCTATAGTTTTCTGTCCCTAGAAAAAATGTTTTTTTAAAGCACACTATAGCACAAGGAGAATTCCCTCACTGTCCTTCCCTGTCCCTAGAAACAAGGATTCGCACAGTAAAACACACTGACACTCTCCCTACCTATCCTTCTCTTTCCCTAAACTAAAGGAATCCAGGTTAAGCAAGAAAAAATAAATGTCACTGTCCCTGCCTATGCTTCTCTTTCCCTGCTCCGGAACACACTACACTAGGCCGCCGTGCTGGCGGCCTTTTATAGTGTGGGGCGTGTACTAAACACCCTCAGCAATAATTGGCCACAGGCATCCTGCCTGTGGCCAATCATTGCTCTCCTCGCTGCCGGCGCTGTGATTGGCCAAGCATGCGGGGTCACAGTGCATGCTTGGCCAATCACAGCGCCTGGATGACACTGCGATGGCGTAGTGCATTGTGGGCCGTTCGCGTCACTCGAATTTGGCGCGAACGGCCCAAATCGTTCGATCTTCGTCGAACGATCGAACAGCCGATGTTCGAGTCGAACGTATGTTCGACTCGAACACGAAGCTCATCCCTAGCGGAGACGTAAAAGGGCGCTGGCCGCTGAAGAGACACGAGCCGGTTCTTCGAAGATATTCCGAAAAAGTTTCAAGAAGCCAGACAGGCTAGAAACCACTGGATCATTCAGTTCCCACAGAGGGGCTGCCCAGGCTAAAGCTTCACCAGAGAGGAGGGAAATGATATAGGCTACCTTAGCCCGATCAGACAGGACGTTTTAGGGGTGGAGCTCAAAATGAATCGTGCATTGGCTAAGGAACCCCCTGCAAGCCTTGGAGTCCCCAGAGAAATGGGACGGAGCTGGCAGTTGTAGTGAGTGTGTGGCTGCGACTGGTGCAATAGGTGCAGCCGCTGGTTGTATTTGAGGTTGCGGATTCAGGGTTCCCAAGGAGGCCTGAAGCTGCTCGAAGCGAGAAGCCAGATCCTGGAGGAATCACATCACCTGAGTCTGATTCGATTCCTGGGTTTCAAGTCTGCAAACAATGCCCTGCAATGGATCATCCGCGGGGAGCGGGATGTCAGCCGGGTTCATGGCTGATCAAACTGTCAGGTCACCTGTGGCCAGGTGACAGATGCACACCGTAGGGGGACAGGAGTGCACCGCAAGGTAGTGAACCCTATGGCTGACTGCTGCGGATAGGAAACTGGGTGGTTGTGGAAAGCGGGACCAGAGGAGCACAACCGGGATCCTATGGGAAGCTAGGGCCAAGATTCCCCAGGGCACGGAGTCTAAGACCCAGCAGGTCTTCTCCAGAGCCTCTAGTGGTGAGGATGTTATGCTGCAGGCTGGGTCCAGGTCGCGGCCCCTAGAGTCTCCTAGCTCACGCCCCGTAGGATAAGGGGACAAGAGGGGAAGCAGCAGCACGAGATATAAGAGTAACGAATAACAAGCTGAAAGTCAAGGGCCACAAGCAGACAAGGATAACGAAAGACAAGCCGAAGGTCAAGGGTCAAGAGCAGACAGGGATAGTCGGGGACAAGCCAATAACATAACAGAGAGACAGACGTAGCACACGGCAGGCAGGAACCCAAACACACAATGCCTAACAAACACATTGATCAGCCAAGCAGGCTTGCAGTGCACAGGTTAATATAGTGTTCTGTGATAGGGCCTGGGGTGGAGTCAGGCTGGGAGGAGATTATAAAGGAAGCCAGGTGAAAGGGTTCTGGCCTCTAAGATGAATACATGGGAAGGAAGGTAAGCTGACAGACAAACACTACTGCATATCCATGACACTGAGTGGGTAGATGTATCTTGCTCCCCCCGGAATCCACTAAGTAGGGGATATAGGATTGGGTTTTCTGTTCTTGTAAAGTTCTAGCCAGTATATGTCCACATTTATCTCCCGATTCATAATAATATCTCTGACATCTCTGTACTGCTGCCTTAGCTCTATAATGAAGTAAGTCTGTCACTTGTCTGCGGAGAGTTAAAAGCTCCCTCTCCCCCGTATTTCCCGCATTCTGTTTATGTTTGGTCTCCAGTACTTGTATGTCTGTGAGTAATTTATTCAGTTGCTTTTCCCTATCCTTCTTTATTCTAGAGCCATGCTTAATAAAGATCCCTCTTATTACGGTTTTATGCGCCTCCCATGTTATCCCTGCATCCGTCTCTGGTATAGAGTTATATTGAAAATAATATTGCAATTCTCTAATTACCTCCTCAACCGTTACCTCATCCTCGAGCAGGCTCTTGTTCAGTCGCCACTGTCTCATCTTACCCTGTTCATTCATAGTCAATGTCAAGGTAATCGGGGCATGGTCAGACCATGTGAAACTCACTATCTCTATTTCTTTAATCTCCATTAACATACTATGTGGGGTAATAAATAAATCGATTCGAGAGTACCCTTTATGTGGGATTGAGTAAAAAGTGTAGTTCCTTTCATCTGTATGATACACTCTCCAGGCATCGATCAGTTGATAGTTATGGAGGGTCTGCAAGACCCACTTACGAGGGCCTTTAGCGACCAAGGATCTTCTCGTTGAGGTATCCATATTAGGATCTAGGGGAAGGTTAAAATCTCCCCCCAAAAGTAATTTTCCTTCTGTAAATTTCATAAGTTTATTAAGGGTGGAACAAATAAATTGATCTTGGTTAATATTGGGAGCATAAATCGTAGCCAGGGTCTTCTTTTGTCTATTAATTTCCAATGTACTCATCTTGCTATTAGTATAGACACCCCTCTGGATTTACTTGCCCTATTAAAGGCATGGTATACAAGGGGATAGAGATTGATCTTCAAAAATGGTGCTTTACCCTCTCTAAAATGAGTTTCTTGGATTATATGCCACATCCGACTGTAAATGCTTCAGATCTTGGAGGAGCATCCTCCTTTTTTCTGGCGTATTAAGCCCCTTGGCATTTAGGGATATAACCCTCAATACCTCCATCTCCCCTGCGGACTGGGAACAAAAACACAAAAAAAAAAAAAAAAGAAAGGAAGAAAAAGAACCAAAAGGGTTCTAACAACCCTAATGTGTTACGGTGGGTAAGATCACCCCCCGTATCCCCCTTTTAAGAGTATAGGAATTAGAATTGAAAATTATATGCACTCACATTCAATTTACCAATTAATTGAGTGCCTTCCTAAGTAGGGGTACGGTCAAGGATATGCAGGTGAGAGCCCCCCCTCTCTCTCCCCGCTGATCAAATCAAGATTATCTGCCCTATTATAAACAACTTCTCTTCCGATATATATATACATATCAATACACATAGACATTTTACAATTTCCCTTCTATGCATGGAAATAAACATCTTATAATTACTGTACCCTAAAATGAAAAAAATAAAGAAGATGAAGATTATCATAACTAAATAAGTAAACCCAAATTTAACAAGAAAAAATAAATAAAAATATATAGGGGAAAAGAGGACAGAGGGTACAATACTGTATACCTCTTTAGTTAGGGTGCCGAGAATACTGGGGGGCCCTGTGGAGGAGGCCTCCTCCCGACTAAAACCAAGAAAAACAACACACAGCCCAACAAAAACAAAAACCCCCTTAACCCCACTCCAGACCTCTTCTACTCCAACCCCCCCCTCATTTTAATAGTGAGTTCCGTGTAACCTCAAAAAAAAAAAAAAAAAAAAAAAGAATTTCTTCCCTCTTTCTTTCCCTTTTTTTCCCCTTTTTTCATAAAAAAAAAGAAAAGAAAAAAAAAGTGATTACGAGTACAGTACCCAATTACCGTACATTCAGTTGCAATGTGTTGATAGTGTTTATCTCTTGTGCCCCTATATGTGAGGGTGCTTTTTAAAAAACAAAACAAAAAAACAAGTGAAAATTTATTTAACACAGCCCTCTCCCCCCAAGAAAGGGAGATAAATAGGTACTCCCTCTCTACCCCCCCCCATATTACAAAAACGACCCCCTTTTTGTGTAATCCCATTCCCTATTTTACTCCCTACTCCCTGCTCCTACCCCCCCTTTTACCCCCCAGCACCCCCCCAAAACAAGGCAAAATAAGTCAACAGATTCTCCATCCCTGCATTGTATTAACAGTCCCCTTGTCGATCTCCCTCCCCCTATGCCAGTCCTCTGTAGATGTCCATTTCATTTAGTAAAAAGAAAACAGTTCCTCCTCCAAAAAAAACAAAAAAACAAACAAGAGTACCTGGAGGTGGTTTATGTCCCCTTTCCGATCCTCTTCTTCTTACCGGGGTACAGCCTTAAAAATCTGAAGGGAAATAATGAAGGGAAGTAATATAAATAATATAGTAGCCTATGCAGCTTTATCATTACTTGGCCTCCTGAGTTGTATTTTCCTGTATCTGTGACCTTCACCTCGAACCTGCTGGTACGGGGCTGATCCCCTGTCTGCTGAGACTCGTAGCCCTCTCGAGACTCCCGTTGCCCAAGAGACTGTAGTGGCCGCAGCCAGTTTGGTATTGGGAAGGCAGGGATCTCCAGAAACGTAAACAGATCCGTAGAGTCAGTCATCCTATTCAAGGTAAAAGATAACTCCCCTTTCCGTACGGTCAATGCAAATGGGAATCTCCACCTGTATGTTAACCCCATCTGCCGCAGTTGATCTAGTAATGGCCTTAATATGGCTCGGCACTGTAGAGTCGCCTTAGATAGATCTGGTAGTATCTTTACCTTGGCTCCATTAAAGTCAATGGCCCCCACTCTCCAAGCCTTCCGCACAATGTCCTCTTTATATGCATATCTATGTAACCGACAGATGATGTCACGGTGCCTGTCTACGTCCATCAGCATGGTGCACCCTGTCTATTTCTAATACCTCCAGTGAATTGGGTTCCAGTACTCTTTTTTAAATATGGAGACTAGTGATGAGCCGAACACCCCCGGGTTCGGTTCGCACCAGAACCCGCGAACGGACCGAAAGTTCGAACGAACATTAGAACCCTATTAAATACAATGGATGCGAACGTTCGAATTCTAAAGTGCTAATTATAACAACTATTATGCATGTTATTGTCCTAAAAAGGGTTTGGGAACCCGGGTTCTGCACCAGGGGACATGTATCAATGCAAAAAGAAGTTTTAAAAACGGTCGTTTTTCGGGAGCAGTCATTTTAATGATGCATAAAGTGAAAAAAAAAAAGTCAAATATTCCTTTAAATATCGTACCTGGGGGGTGTCTAAAGTATGCCTGTGAAGTGCCACGTGTTTCCCGTGTTTAGAACTGTCCCTGCACAAAATGACACTTCTAAAGGAAAAAAAAGCCATTTAAAACTGCTTGCGGCTTTAATGTAATGTCTGGTCCCGGTAATATGGATGAAATTCTTTAAGAAAAATGGCATAGCTACCCCATGACCCCCCCCCCCCACCCCAGCCCATTACCAGCCCCTTTGGGTCTTGTATGGATATTAAGGGGAACCCCGCACATAAAATAAAAAAGGCCCTATATACTCTGAACAGCCCTATACAGGCGGTGCATACAAGACAGGGACTGTAGGTTTGTTCTTATGTAGAATCTGTTTGTAATTTTGAACAGGTACATTGTTGAAGTGTAGCTCCAGACCAAAAATCTATTTTTAAACTTTTTGGAAAACATAGGTAAGGGTTATCACCCCTGTAACATTTGTTTTGCTGTCTGTGCCCCTGTTCAGAACATTTCACCTCACTTTCCGTCCCAATGACAACTGTTTTTGAAATGTGGTGTTTTTCTTGAAACAAGGATTGCTGATAAAGCATCAGTACAGAGGAGACACCTTTCTCCCATATTTATTCTTACAGGAGAGAATTTTCCTTCCTAGTGGTAGATTTCCTCTCACTTCCTGTTGTCTTCTTGCGTTTGCAAGTAGGAGTCGTTTGTAAGTTGGATGTTTGAAAGTAGGGACCTGCCGTATATACTCTGCAGAAATAGGCCCCTTAGTTGTTGGTGTTGGCACAACACTGTAAGCACTCACAGTTACTCTTGGTTGGTGCTGGAACGCCCTGCTGTCAACTATTATATCAGGAATTTTAATTACATATAATTGTTGAACAGTGGTAGTAAAAATTGGGCCTTTGATGGTGGTGCTGGTGCCACAACACTGTAAGCCCTGACAGTTACTCTTGGTGGGTGCAGCAATGGGCCCTGCTGTGAATTATTAGATCAAGAATTGTAATTACATGCCCCTGTTGAACAGGGGCTGAAAAATTGGGCCTTAGGCACTGGTGGCACAACACTGCAACCCCTCACAGATACTGTACTTGGAGCACAGCAATGAGCCCTGTTGCAAAGTATTGCTTCAAAAATTGTAATGACACGCCCCTGTTAAACAGGGGCTGAAAAATTGGGCCTTAGGCACTGGTGGCACAACACTGCAACTCCTCACAGATACTGTACTTGGAGCACAGCAATGAGCCCTGTTGCAAAGTATTGCTTCAAAAATTGTAATGACACGCCCCTGTTAAACAGGGGCTGAAAAATTGGGCCTTAGGCACTGGTGGCACAACACTGCAACTCCTCACAGATACTGTACTTGGAGCACAGCAATGAGCCCTGTTGCAAAGTATTGCTTCAAAAATTGTAATTACACGCCCCTGTTAAACAGGGGCTGAAAAATTGGGCGTTAGGCACTGGTGGCGGCACCCATAAACAAAAATGATCTTACAAGCTATCATCATCAATCGTATCATTGAGGACTCGGAGGAGGAGGATAGCCAGTCAACATAACAGCACAGGCACTCAGCATCAGCATCAGTCTTGAAGGGATGTGACATGTTAAAATCAATTAGTCTGTTATATCAGCATCAGGTGTGTGGTAGCTGGTGGTGATCCAAGACTGGTTCATCTTGATGAAAGTCAGTCGATCAACCGAGTCGGTGGACAGGCGCACCCTGTGATCCGTGACAAATCCTCCAGCAGCACTGAATGTGCGTTCCGAAAGAACGCTGGATGCAGGACAGGCCAGTAGCTCAATTGCATACTGTGCAAGCTCTGGCCAGTGATCCATCCTCAAGACCCAGTAAGCCAGAGGATTTTCGGTGGGGAAGGTGTCCAAGTCTGACCTTGCCCCTAGATATTCCTGCACCATGTTTATCAGACGCTGGCGATGGTTGCTGGAACCGATCATACTTTGGGGCTGCGGACTAAAGAATTGTCTGAACGCATCGGTCAGACAGCCACCTTCCCCACCGCTCCTTCTTTGACTGGCCGAAGCCTCAGCAACTCGTTGTCCAGGACCAGGAGTTTGCAACCTCCCAGTCTCTGGGAACGCGTTGCACAGACCTTTCTGCAAGGCCTCCCGGAGTTGTCTCATCCTCTGCTCCCTCTGCGACGGTAACATAAGGTCCGCAACCTTACCCTTGTACCGTGGATCAAGGAGAGTGGCCAGCCAGTAATGGTCCCTCTCCTTGATCCGAAGAATACGAGGATCCTTCCGCAGACTTTGCAGGATCAGGGAGGCCATGCAGCGTAGGTTTGCTGAGGCATTCGCTCCGGAGTCCTCTGGGTCACTAAGGACGACATGATCCGCAGCCACCTCCTCCCAGCCACGTACAAGTCCACTGGTTTCTTGGGACTGTAAATCATCCCTAAAAGACTGCTGCTGATGATGCTGAGTGCCAGCCTCCACCTCCATGCTGACACAATCCTCCTCCTCCTCCTCCTCCTCCTCCTCCTCTTCCTGTGCGATGGGTGGGACAGAAGGAACACTGTCTGGGTAAAGGGGGCCTTGAGAGGCAAGGAAGTCCTCCTCTTCCTGCCTCTGTTCTGCCTCAAGTGCCCTGTCCATTATTCCACGCAGCGTGTGCTCCAACAGGTGGACAAGAGGTACAGTGTCACTGATGCATGCACTGTCACTGCTCACCATCCTCGTGGCCTCCTCAAATGGTGCCAGGACAGTGCATGCATCCCTGATCATGCCCCACTGGCGTGGAGAAAAAAAACCAAGCTCCCCTGACCCTGTCCTGGTGCCGTAGTCGCACAGGTACTCATTGATGGCCCTCTGCTGCGTGTGCAGCCGCTGCAGCATGGCCAACGTTGAGTTCCACCTGGTGGGCATGTCACATATAAGGCGGTTCTTGGGCAGGTTCAACTCCTTTTGCAGCTCAGCCAGGCGAGCACTGGCATTATAAGATCTGCGGAAATGCACACAGACTTTCCTGGCCTGCCTCAGGACATCCTGTAAGCCCGGGTACCTGCCCAAGAAGCGCTGCACCACCAGGTTAAGGACGTGAGCCACACAGGGCACATGGGTCAGTTGTCCCTGTCGGAGGGCGGAGAGGAGGTTGGTGCCATTGTCGCAAACCACCATTCCTGGCTTAAGCTGGCGTGGCGTCAACCACCTCTCGGCCTGGCCCTGCAGAGCAGACAGGACCTCTGCCCCAGTGTGGCTTCTGTCCCCCAAACACACCAGCGCAAGCACGGCATGGCATCTTTTTGCCTGCGTACTTGCGTAGCCCCGTGAACGGCTACGGAGCACCGCTGGTTCATAGGACAAACCACAGGAAGAGGCCATGGAGGAAGAAGAAGAGGAGGGGGTGGAGGAGAGAGGTGTGTCACAACCAGTAGTAGCATTTTGGAGGCGTGGCGGTGGGACAACCTCCAACACTACTGCACCTTGTCCTGAATCCTTCCCAGCTGCCAAAAGAGTGACCCAATGGGCCGTGAAAGAAAGGTAACGTCCCTGTCCATGCCTGCTGGACCATGAGTCAGCGGTAATATGCACCTTACCGCTGACCGCCCTGTCCAGCGAGGCCAAGACATTGCCTTCCACATGCCGGTAGAGAGCCGGAATAGCCTTCCGTGAGAAAAAGTGGCGTTTGGGAACCTGCCACTGAGGAACCGCACATTGCACAAACTCACGGAAGGGGGCCGAGTCTACCAACTGAAAAGGCAGCAGTTGAAGCGCTAGCAATTTAGCCAAGCTAGCATTCAACCGCTGGGCATGTGGATGGCTGGGAGTGAACTTCTTTCGATGGTCCAGCAGCTGGGGCAGGGAAATTTGCCTGCTAGAATCGGACGTCGGTGTACTGCTAGCAGAGTGGGCGCAAGTACTTGGCTGTGACACACCTAATTCTACACCTTCATTCCTCTCAGTGCATGTTTCAGAGAGGACTGAAGTTATAGTGGGGTTGGAGATCCCAGCTGATGCGGTGCAAGGAGAGGTCCGCTTTGTTCTTTGGTGTGGGTCTTTGAGGTAGGCTTGCCAACGAGCTGCATGGCAGGTCAACATATGTCTGGTCAGGCATGTGGTACCCAAGCGGCTGATGTTTTGGCCACGCGATATACGCTTGAGACATATGTTGCAAACAGCAGCTGTGCGATCTGATGCACTAGCCTCAAAAAAGGCCCACACCAAAGAACTTTTTGAATGACGGGCAGAGGCAGCGCCCTGCACAGGCGGAGCTCTGCGGTGTGATTCCGTCGGTGTACTGCCCTTACGCTGGCCACCAAAGGGCATCCTGCCTCGTTGGAGATGTGCCTCCTCCTCATCCTCCTCCTCCTCCTCTCTCCTATTAGGCACCCACGTGGAGTCAGTGACCTCATCATCCCCTCCCTCCTCATCACTGGAGCCAATCTGGCAGTATGCTGCAGCTGCTGGAACATGACTGCCAGATTGGTGTCCTTCTTGAGCATCCCCTCTGTCTGCTCTCACGCTACTGCCTTCCTGTAGCTGGGTTTCATCATCAGACCCTTCGAAACGCTGGGCATCCTCCTGGAGCATGTACCCAACACTGTGCTGAAACAGTTCGGGGGACTCCTCAGGAGGAGGACATGGTGGGTCTAGGGAAGGAGTGACTGATGATTTGTCTGACATTGATACCAGGGAAGACGACGCTTTGGCAGCTGCTTTTCCAGTACCCTGAGCCTGGGTGAGAGAGGACGAGGAGGAGGAGGAGGGCTTGGTCATCCACTCTACCAAGTCTTCGGCATGATGTGGCTCAACATGTCCAGCTGCCGAAAAGAAGGACAAGCGTGTCCCATGGCCATGTGCTGATGACAATGCACCGCGTCCACGACCAGCACTGTTGCCCCCAGACACAGAGCCTGCTTGCCCTCTTTTATTGCCTCCTGACTGTCTGCCTCTCCTTGTTTGCCTTCCAGACATTCTAATAGATGGCCTGCAGGGAGATGGGAAAAAAGCAATAAGGGCTACCTTCAGGTGTCCTTCTCTGTCCCTTGAAACAAGGACTTTCACAGTGAAAGAAACTGACACTCTCCCTACCTACAGTTTTCTGTCCCTAGAAAAAATATTTTTTTTAAGCACAATATAGCACAAGAACAATTCACTCACTGTCCTTCCAGGTCCCTGGAAACAAGGACTTGCAGAGTGAAATAAACTGACACTCTCCCTACCTACAGTTTTCTGTCCCTAGAAAAAATGTTTTTTTTAATCACAATATAGCACAAGGACAATTCACTCACTGTCCTTACAGGTCCCTGGAAACAAGGACTTGCAGAGTGAAATAAACTGACACTCTCCCTACCTACAGTTTTCTGTCCCTAGAATAAATGTTTTTTTTAAGCACAATATAGCACAAGGACAATTCACTCACTGTCCTTACAGGTCCCTGGAAACAAGGACTTGCAGAGTGAAAGAAAAAAAACACTCTCCCTACCTACAGTTTTCTGTCCCTAGAAAAAATGTTTTTTTTAATCACAATATAGCACAAGGACAATTCACTCACTGTCCTTCCAGGTCCCTGGAAACAAGGACTTGCAGAGTGAAATAAACTGACACTCTCCCTACCTACAGTTTTCTGTCCCTAGAATAAATGTTTTTTTTAAGCACAATATAGCACAAGGACAATTCACTCACTGTCCTTACAGGTCCCTGGAAACAAGGACTTGCAGAGTGAAAGAAAAAAAACACTCTCCCTACCTACAGTTTTCTGTCCCTAGAAAAAAATGTTTTTTTTAATCACAATATAGCACAAGGACAATTCACTCACTGTCCTTCCAGGTCCCTGGAAACAAGGACTTGCAGAGTGAAAGAAACTGACACTGTCCCTACCTACAGTTTTCTGTCCCTAGAACAAATGTTTTTTTTAAGCACACTATAGCACAAGGACAATTCACTCACTGTCCTTACAGGTCCCTGGAAACAAGGACTTGCAGAGTGAAAGAAAAAAAAACACTCTCCCTACCTACAGTTTTCTGTCCCTAGAAAAAATGTTTTTTTTAATCACAATATAGCACAAGGACAATTCACTCACTGTCCTTACAGGTCCCTGGAAACAAGGACTTGCAGAGTGAAAGAAAAAAAACACTCTCCCTACCTACAGTTTTCTGTCCCTAGAAAAAATGTTTTTTTTAATCACAATATAGCACAAGGACAATTCACTCACTGTCCTTACAGGTCCCTGGAAACAAGGACTTGCAGAGTGAAATAAACTGACACTCTCCCTACCTACAGTTTTCTGTCCCTAGAATAAATGTTTTTTTTAAGCACAATATAGCACAAGGACAATTCACTCACTGTCCTTACAGGTCCCTGGAAACAAGGACTTGCAGAGTGAAAGAAAAAAAACACTCTCCCTACCTACAGTTTTCTGTCCCTAGAAAAAATGTTTTTTTTAATCACAATATAGCACAAGGACAATTCACTCACTGTCCTTACAGGTCCCTGGAAACAAGGACTTGCAGAGTGAAATAAACTGACACTCTCCCTACCTACAGTTTTCTGTCCCTAGAATAAATGTTTTTTTTAAGCACAATATAGCACAAGGACAATTCACTCACTGTCCTTACAGGTCCCTGGAAACAAGGACTTGCAGAGTGAAAGAAAAAAAACACTCTCCCTACCTACAGTTTTCTGTCCCTAGAAAAAATGTTTTTTTTAATCACAATATAGCACAAGGACAATTCACTCACTGTCCTTCCAGGTCCCTGGAAACAAGGACTTGCAGAGTGAAATAAACTGACACTCTCCCTACCTACAGTTTTCTGTCCCTAGAATAAATGTTTTTTTTAAGCACAATATAGCACAAGGACAATTCACTCACTGTCCTTACAGGTCCCTGGAAACAAGGACTTGCAGAGTGAAAGAAAAAAAACACTCTCCCTACCTACAGTTTTCTGTCCCTAGAAAAAATGTTTTTTTAATCACAATATAGCACAAGGACAATTCACTCACTGTCCTTCCAGGTCCCTGGAAACAAGGACTTGCAGAGTGAAAGAAACTGACACTGTCCCTACCTACAGTTTTCTGTCCCTAGAACAAATGTTTTTTTTAAGCACACTATAGCACAAGGACAATTCACTCACTGTCCTTACAGGTCCCTGGAAACAAGGACTTGCAGAGTGAAAGAAAAAAAACACTCTCCCTACCTACAGTTTTCTGTCCCTAGAAAAAATGTTTTTTTTAATCACAATATAGCACAAGGACAATTCACTCACTGTCCTTACAGGTCCCTGGAAACAAGGACTTGCAGAGTGAAAGAAAAAAAACACTCTCCCTACCTACAGTTTTCTGTCCCTAGAAAAAATGTTTTTTTTAATCACAATATAGCACAAGGACAATTCACTCACTGTCCTTACAGGTCCCTGGAAACAAGGACTTGCAGAGTGAAATAAACTGACACTCTCCCTACCTACAGTTTTCTGTCCCTAGAATAAATGTTTTTTTTAAGCACAATATAGCACAAGGACAATTCACTCACTGTCCTTACAGGTCCCTGGAAACAAGGACTTGCAGAGTGAAATAAACTGACACTCTCCCTACCTACAGTTTTCTGTCCCTAGAATAAATGTTTTTTTTAAGCACAATATAGCACAAGGAGAATTCACTCACTGTCCTTCCAGGTCCCTGGAAACAAGGACTTGCAGAGTGAAAGAAAAAAAACACTCTCCCTACCTACAGTTTTCTGTCCCTAGAAAAAATGTTTTTTTTAATCACAATATAGCACAAGGACAATTCACTCACTGTCCTTCCAGGTCCCTGGAAACAAGGACTTGCAGAGCGAAATAAACTGACACTCTCCCTACCTACAGTTTTCTGTCCCTAGAATAAATGTTTTTTTTAAGCACAATATAGCACAAGGACAATTCACTCACTGTCCTTACAGGTCCCTGGAAACAAGGACTTGCAGAGTGAAAGAAAAAAAACACTCTCCCTACCTACAGTTTTCTGTCCCTAGAAAAAATGTTTTTTTTAATCACAATATAGCACAAGGACAATTCACTCACTGTCCTTACAGGTCCCTGGAAACAAGGACTTGCAGAGTGAAATAAACTGACACTCTCCCTACCTACAGTTTTCTGTCCCTAGAATAAATGTTTTTTTTAAGCACAATATAGCACAAGGAGAATTCACTCACTGTCCTTCCAGGTCCCTGGAAACAAGGACTTGCAGAGTGAAATAAACTGACACTCTCCCTACCTACAGTTTTCTGTCCCTAGAATAAATGTTTTTTTTAAGCACAATATAGCACAAGGAGAATTCACTCACTGTCCTTCCAGGTCCCTGGAAACAAGGACTTGCAGAGTGAAAGAAAAAAAACACTCTCCCTACCTACAGTTTTCTGTCCCTAGAAAAAATGTTTTTTTTAATCACAATATAGCACAAGGACAATTCACTCACTGTCCTTACAGGTCCCTGGAAACAAGGACTTGCAGAGTGAAATAAACTGACACTCTCCCTACCTACAGTTTTCTGTCCCTAGAATAAATGTTTTTTTTAAGCACAATATAGCACAAGGAGAATTCACTCACTGTCCTTCCAGGTCCCTGGAAACAAGGACTTGCAGAGTGAAAGAAAAAAAACACTCTCCCTACCTACAGTTTTCTGTCCCTAGAAAAAATGTTTTTTTTAATCACAATATAGCACAAGGACAATTCACTCACTGTCCTTACAGGTCCCTGGAAACAAGGACTTGCAGAGTGAAATAAACTGACACTCTCCCTACCTACAGTTTTCTGTCCCTAGAATAAATGTTTTTTTTAAGCACAATATAGCACAAGGACAATTCACTCACTGTCCTTACAGGTCCCTGGAAACAAGGACTTGCAGAGTGAAAGAAAAAAAACACTCTCCCTACCTACAGTTTTCTGTCCCTAGAAAAAATGTTTTTTTTAATCACAATATAGCACAAGGACAATTCACTCACTGTCCTTACAGGTCCCTGGAAACAAGGACTTGCAGAGTGAAATAAACTGACACTCTCCCTACCTACAGTTTTCTGTCCCTAGAATAAATGTTTTTTTTAAGCACAATATAGCACAAGGACAATTCACTCACTGTCCTTACAGGTCCCTGGAAACAAGGACTTGCAGAGTGAAAGAAACTGACACTCTCCCTACCTACAGTTTTCTGTCCCTAGAATAAATGTTTTTTTAAGCACAATATAGCACAAGGACAATTCACTCACTGTCCTTCCAGGTCCCTGGAAACAAGGACTTGCAGAGTGAAAGAAACTGACACTGTCCCTACCTACAGTTTTCTGTCCCTAGAATAAATGTTTTTTTTAAGCACACTATAGCACAAGCACAAAACACACTGACACTCTCCCTACCTATCCTTCTCTTTCCCTAAACTAAAGGAATCCAGGTTAAGCAAGAAAGAAATAACAGTCACTGTCCCTGCCTATGCTGCTCTATCCCTGCTCCGGAACACACTACACTAGGCCGCCGTGCTGGCGGCCTTTTATAGTGTGGGGCGTGTACTAAACACCCTCAGCAATAATTGGCCACAGGCATCCTGCCTGTGGCCAATCATTGCTCTCCTCGCTGCCGGCGCTGTGATTGGCCAAGCATGCGGGGTCACAGTGCATGCTTGGCCAATCACAGCGCCTGGATGACACTGCGATGGCGTAGTGCATTGTGGGCCGTTCGCGTCACTCGAATTTGGCGCGAACGGCCCAAATCGTTCGATCTTCGTCGAACGATCGAACAGCCGATGTTCGAGTCGAACGTATGTTCGACTCGAACACGAAGCTCATCCCTAATGGAGACCACCGTATCTCTGAGTTCTTCCTGACCAACGGACTCTGTGAGACCCCGGAGCCATACATTCCCCCGTCTACTTCGATCCTCCATTTCCTCTATATCTACAGTAACTGAAGGTTCAAAGAGTATTCCTTCTGTTTTACCAGTTCCTGTTCCATATTTGTTATCCTCCTTTCTACCACCTCAGCTGTAACTTCCCCCTCTGTGATCTTTATGTTCAGCTGTTGCACGTCGGACCGGACCTCCTGTATCTCCCGCTGATGGGTTTCAGTCACCCGGAGGATCATTGCCTCTATGTCCTCCCTAGTAGGCAGCGCTTCTACGTCTGTCCTAGTAGGCAGTGCACGCAGCAGCTCCCTGATCTTTCCAGCATCTGCATCCACTCGTTTGGGGGCAGGGCGCTCCAGCTGTGTATCTACAGCTATGCCACCAGCCGTCGGAGGTACGTGAGACACGGAGCTCCCAGAATCACACCCCTGGGAGTCGATCAGGCCCCCGGTGCTCATCCTCTCAGCTTGCCGGGAAGTCTCCCTGCCTCCCCCTCGTAAGTTAGCGTTGTCTATTTGGGCACTACGAGTCTGTATAGTCTTTGATATCCATCCATCCTGTATTCTCCGGTTTAAAAATGGAAGCCTGGGGGTTCTTTTGCTTAGCCGGGCTCATACCTTGCTGTAGGGATTTCCAAAAGATTATGTAACGGACGGAACTCTGGACATCTCCAGGAGCGCTGTTACAATCCAATGCTGCCAGTATCAGGTGCAAGATGCAAGATGGAACCAACCGGGTCTCAGCAGACAAAGGCATATGATGTTCCAAAAAATAAAATATCTTGGAAAGAAACAAAAACAGCTCCACATAGTGCAGGTGACTCCAGGATGAGAGGTATAAAAAAGGCCTTTATTGGCTTAAAATCAAGATAAAATTGAATATAGCAAGTTACAAGCAGCTTGGAGGATGCATGTACAGAGTGATCACATAAAAAGGTAAAGTGTGGAGTATTAAGCTTGTGCAGGCTATGTACCCGACATGTTTCGAGCTAGTGCTCTTGAACTGGGGCATAAAAACCTGATGAACCTACACCATACCATATAATACTATCTTAAAGTGATTGGTGTATATCACATAACACAGAGCAGCTGGTGTTGAAAACACCACTCTGTTCAGTGAACCAATCACTGCGGTGTCGCACAGGGACCCGCCCCTCTCTGGTCAGACGGTTCTTTCACCAAAGGGACGTGAGCTGTGCGCCCACGTCATCACGCGGGCGCCCAGTGATGACATCACGCAGCGCCTGCGTTCCAAGCAGCTAACCATCTGACATCCTCATCAAAGAGACGTGGATAGTGCGCCCGCGTCATCATGCCGATCCGCAGCGATGTCACCACACAGCGCCTGCGTTCCAGAATGTTAACCACCCAGCTTCTCCTGCACAGGACGTCAGGGGGTGTGACAAACTGGATGTGAATATGAAGGAAATTCCCCCTGGTGCCTCGTATCATCTGACAGATACCAATGCTTCCAGCTGCGGGTGCAATCCCGCATGGACCCACAGGCATTAGAGGGGCCCCCTGGTGCTTCGTATCATCCAACATATGCTATCATCAACAGATGCATACAGCCATGGGTAGAATCCCACGCGGACATACAGGCATTAAAAAGATAAAATAACAAATAAAATAAACAATGAAACCATACTGTATATAATGTATTCCACAATCTAATATATACATGAATGGAACCCGTGGACAAAAAATTAACCATATGTTTGCATCGCAACCACTCAAGGTTTGCGTAAAAAAAAACTCGACCACATAGTACACTTGAGAGGAAATACAATACCCAAGTGCATACCCCATGAAGACGGGCGTAAACACAAAGGTACATGCATACCAAATGGACTCTGTGGTGGAGATCAAAATGCACCCCAAAAAAATAGGTAAATAAAAAGAACACATACATAGGGTCAGAGGGACCATGCATGTTGAAACCCAGACATGAATTCACACTTTATTGATGAATGCGTTGATATCCCAGTTGATGTTTAACCCATAAGAGGAGAAACATCAAAGCTGGTATATCCAGAACATCTCTAACTGAGCGACTCCTCTGACATGTGACTCACCCCTCCAATGGGGAGTGAATCTATCGATAACTTGAAATCTAGTGCCAGAGGGATCTTTGTGATGACAATGTAAATAATGCCTAGGAACACTGTGATTAGTGCGGCCCTTTTTGATGCTTGTAATATGTTCATTGACCCTGATAGAGAATGTTCTAATGGTTCGTCCTACATACTGTTTATTGCATGGACATGTGATAAGATATACTATGTAGCGAGTAGCACATGTTGTGAATTTCTTCATGTGATAAACAGTAGAAGTTGTGGTAGATGTAAAATTGACAATTTTTCTACCTTTCCAGGCATTATGAATACACACATTGCATTTTCGACAAGGGTAAAATCCCTTGAAGTTGGGAAAAAATGTAGGTTTGATTGGAGGGTTGATCACGTTAGGCGCAATTTTATTCCTGAGGGGCAAATCGCCCCTGTAGATGATACCTGCTTTGTCAGGGAGTACAGGGCCTAGTAAGGGATCATTCTTTAGTACCCTCCAGTGGCGATTAAGGATTCTCTTAACCTGTTTGTGTTGTACAGAGAACTGGGTGGTAAATGACCATTTAAACTTAACATCAGGGGCACGTTTGGGTTGTTCAGAGATGAGTGTGCTCCGATCGAGTTTGGATACCCAGTCTATCTCCTCATCTATAGTCAATGGCACATAACCCTTTTCAACAAATCTGGATTTTAAAATCCCAGCTTGCTGATGAAAATCAGTAAGATTCGAGCAATTTCGCCTAATGCGGAGCAGCTGGCTATATGGTACTGATTTCAACCATGAACTGTAATGACAACTGTCCATAGGGGTATACCCGTTCCGATCAGTTGGTTTGAAAAAAGTCTTAGTGACCAACTGATGATCGACAACTGAGATCTCCAGGTCCAAAAAATACCCATTTCGTTGTCATTAAGAGTGGCCATAAAGTCATGCAAAGATTCCTCATCTCCTTTCCACAGGAGGAGGATGTCGTCTATGTACCTAGCCCACAACGCCAGCTCAGGGCGCTGAAGGGCATAGACGACATCCTCCTCCCATAAGGCCATGAAAAGGTTCGCCAAACTGGGGGCAAATTTGGCCCCCATAGCGACACCCCTTAATTGGAGGAAAAATTGGTCACTGTACCAAAAGTAATTACATTGTGTAGCAAACCTCAATAATTCCATGATGTATCATCGCTGAACCTCCGGAATTAGGCTGCTATTGGACAGGAAGTGTTTCACATCTTTAAACCCAGACTGTGTGGGATGCAGGTGTATAAGGCTGTAACATCAGCTGTCACTAATATACAGTCATCATGGTATTCCACTGTCTGTAAACGGCGTATAGTATTGCCGGTATCTTTAAGAAAAGAAGGAGTCTTACAAACCAGTGGCTGTAGATGAAAATCAATGTACCTGCTGATTCTAGATGTAACTGAGTCGATCCCATTTACAATGGGTCTCCCCGGGGCTGGGTAACACTTTTATGGACCTTAGGGGGATAATACATAACCGGAATGCGTGGAACAACTGGTATTAAGTATTCTTTCTCTTTCCTGTCCAGAATGTCCTTTTCGAATCCCTCATTTATTAACTCCGCCAAAGCTTTTTTGAGCTTTTTAGTGGGATCATGAGAAAGTGGAGTGTAAGTATTCTCATCTCCCAATATGCGACACATCTCCGTGTGATAATCACTTTTGTCTAAAATAACCAACCCACCGCCCTTATCCGCAGGGCGAATAATCAAGTCCTTACGTTCGCATAGGGACTTGAGACCAACCTTAATATCCGGGTGATCATATGTGCGATTTTTAGGCAAAGATTATAAATATTTTAGGACCAAATCCCTGAAAACTTTTATAGAAGGTGCTGTGACACTGGGAGAGAAGGATTAGAAAGTCCTGAGTGCACAACACAGTCAGGTCTCACACAGGTATCTTTGGGTTTGGACGGATTGGCAATAAAGTGTCTCTGTATATTTAATCTGCGGACATATTTTTGTACGTCAAAAAATGTTTCAAACTTGTTCAATTGTTTGGACGGGACAAACTTAAGACCCTTATCCAAGGTTCTAAGTTCAGCATCCGAAAATACTGCCTGACTAAGATTAAAAATACCACTACATTTTATAGTCTCCTTCTTTTTCCTGGCCCCCTCGGGTGCCTCTTTTGCTTCTGCACTTCGCTTGGGGCCTGTGAGGGCCCGGGGAAAATCCTCCTCATGGGAGGGGCCTGGATAGGAACGGTTGTATGTATAAGGAGATCGATTGTATTGATCGTATTCCCTCTCCATATATGGATGATGGGTGTTATATCCATCACGTGAATTAATGTCTCTAAGAGGTGAAAACCTATTGTGTGTTCGAACTGGGGTGTAGTGAGATTGATAGGGTTCCTGATAGTATCCCCTGTGGTCAACACGTTGGCCATACGGTGATCTGTCACGGACTGGGTACTCTGAGTGTCTCTGTCCGTCATTATGTCCCTGTTTGGATCCTCTACCCCTAATTCTCCCTCCTCTCCCCCTATGGTTGTCCCTAGGGGGGTAATTGGGAGTGTGGTTAGTAGCATAATGAACCCCTGGAGTACGGGGATGTTTCACTTTGGTAGAGGTGGAAGAAGGGTGTGCCCCAGGTGGGGGTGCATCACCAATCACCACCAGAGCCAATGTATAATGAGGCCTGGATCCATATTATTTGACAAAGATGGAATGTCTTTCTTTTGCCAACTAAAAACTATGTTGGTTTTATAGTCGTTAGTGTCCCTAGTATACTTTTTTTTTGTTTCTTAGAGCGTTGTTCTTTCTCTTCCTTCTCAAGTTGGCTTTTTAGATTGGAAGAGAGAGATATATACTCTGATGTAGACTTATGTGGAAGTAATTGCTCTCTAAGTACTTTAATCTCGAGGTCAATCACCACTAGTCTGGCTTTTTTCCTGTCTGTGAGAAAAATCAAAAGATTGAGACCTGCCTCATTAAAATACCGGAACCATGTATCTGTATCAACGTCTCCTTGTTGGGGATGCACATCCCAGCACAAACCCCTGGGGACTATACGCTCTTTGAAATATTGTTCTAAAAAAGCAATGTCCCATTCTAAGTGAATCTCAGTGACCATGAGATTTTTAAGCCTCATAAAGAGACCACAAATTTCTGTGTTAGTATTAAGAGGGACAAACACACCATCCGTATTAAGGGAGCGGGTTGTCCTATAATCAAAAACATCCATAGTGAAAATCAATAAGTGAATTGAAAATAAATATGGAATAAAGTAATGGCTGCAACAATAAAATCAGGAAAACAGTATACAAATGTAGCAGGGGTACCAAATTAAGGGTGATTCGAGTGGTAGTTGGCTCGAATCTTTCAATTTGCTGGACTCTGCCTTGCTGTTGTTTTGCCTGGTGTGCAGATCCCCTTAGAAGTGTGGGTGGTGCTGTCACCTATATTCAGGGTTGAACCACAGGTAATAGGGCAGCGATTTGGTGTCCTCTCTCGGCAGCCATACAGTGGGTGTGGTTGACCTGCTGGGCATGCCAGGAGAGAACACATAAGGGGCAGACGCCGTCTAGGAGGGGTCTTTGGTTGGTTCTTTTTGGTTCCAGAGTCGGAGTCCTGGTGCGTGGCGTGTGGCCCTCCAGGCCATGGGGCCGCGTGCACTTCAGTCCCAGGCACCTTTAGTCCTGGGACTGCAACTTCAGCCCTGGGCTCAGCACCTTTAGCTGGAGCCCACTCCGGGAGGAGGAGTCCCAGGGTGCCGCCTTGCAATGGGACCCGTTTCTAGAAGAGGAGGCTGGGGAGGACCGTTCCGAAGGACCGGTGAGAGATCACAGTGAAGGAAGGGGCCCAGTAACTCTCTGGAGGGATGTCATCCATCTGGAAAAAGGGAATTTAAACAACAGGACCAGTAGGAGGTTTGGGACACCATAGATTCTGTGGCAGAGGATCTCCTGAACGCATTTATTAGGGAATCAAATAGACTGTTCGAGTTACACGCTGGCTGCTAGTGCCTTCGGGTGACTATCCGGATGAGCTGTACCCACTCGGGATCGAGTGGCGAAGAAACAAGAGTGCCTGAACTGATCTGTCTTCCTAACACCTTTCTCTTCTCCTCATTTGTGGATGTTCGTGCATAAAGAAATAAACTCTATGTTGGAGTTGATGCTGGTATGGACCTTGGAGTTACTTGGGGTATAAAGACTTTTGTCCTTACATTCTAGGGAGAGAAGCCAACTCTGGGGGGAGTCTCGCTGCAAAGACCCGTAAGTGAAACAAGTGTGCTTAACCTCTGCAAACCAGGGGGTACGGGCATGGTGTAGACTATGCGCCTTCCTCTCCAGTGAACGAGCCAAAGAGTTGAGAAGGGGGGTGGCGTGGTTGCTACACAAATAAAAGGAAAAGTTGCGCTACCAGTGAGAAAGTGATGCAGCCAGCATTAACAATGTGACAATATTGCACCAAAAATGAAAACACAAAAATGCAGCGCTAGTGAGAAGGGGCACTTGTTAGTGACCCCAAATAACAACACAAGTGTGTCCAGCAGCCACTGTGGGTTCCACAGTGTCCAAATACCAGTAAGTGGTTGTCATTAAGGATGTCACTGGAGGTAAGAGCACACTTCTCCCTCAATCCACTAAAGGGAACTAGCCGCACTAGTAAGCCGGGGCCCTCCTTTCCCATGCAGAAGCAGTATTTTTGACAGTCAGGACCTGTTGGCAGACCCTCCCAAATGGACAAAGGTCCAACTGGGGGACAGAAGCATCCCTGGGTGCTCAAGCCTAACAAGCCAGCAAACAAGCCTGCTACCGCATGAAGTTTTGCCCCCGCCCAACTCCTGGGTGGGGGGACGGGTTTGCAGGTTTTTAGCTCGGTGGACCTCCCTGCTCTCCGACCAGTGGGTCTGCGAGGTGGTCACTTCGGGGTACAAGATCGAGTTTATTTCTTGTCCACCAAACAGATTCTTTCCCTCAAATCTGCCTCTCCTTCCGGCTCGTCGGACTGCCCTGCTGGGGGCAGTGCAAGACTTGTTGAGGTGCAGGGTGATCATACCCGTACCACCACAGGCCACAGGCCAGGTTTCAGGGTTTCTACTCAAATCTGTTTGTGGTCCCAAAGAAGGACGAAGTCTGTCCAATCTTGGACCTCAAGGCCCTCAATGCTTTTGTAAAGGTTCAAAAGTTCCGGATGGAATTGATTTGTTCGGTGGTTGCTGCGCTCCATCCGGGGACTTCATGGCGTCCTTGGATATCAGGGACGCATACTTATATGTCCCCATCTGCGTCAGGCATCAGAGGTTCCTGCGCCTTGCGATCGGCGAAGACCACTATCAATTTGTGGCTCTTCCCTTTGGCCTTGCGTCTGCACCAAGAGTTTTCACCAAGGTGCTCGCCCCGATTTTAGCTTTGCTGAGACAGCGCGGCATTGCTATCGTGGGCTACTTGGACGATCTTGTTCCGAGAGCTGCTTCAAGATCAGAATTAGAGGAGGACGTGTCTATAGCCAGTCAGACCCTCCGGGAGTTTGGTTGGGTACTGAACCTCCAGAAGTCGGTGTTAGTACCGACCCAGCGCCTAGAGTACCTGGGGTTGATTCTAGACTCCTTGGAGGCAAGAGTCTTTCTTCCTTTGGAAAAGTTGCAGACACTCCAGACTGCGGTGAAGTTGTTGACATCCCGCAAATGGTCGTCTCTCCGTTTTTGCATGCGAGTCCTGGGCCTCATGGTAGCCTCTTTCGAGGCAGTGCCGTTTGCTCAATTCCACACTCGGGTCTTGCAAAAGGAGATTCTCTCCAAATGGAACAAATTTCCGTTGTCTCTGGATTGTCAGATTCAGATAAGTCATCTTGTCAGGGCCTCTCTGAGTTGGTGGCTGAGATCCATGGCTCTTCGATCCGGGAAGTCGTTCCTCCCCTTTCATTAGACTGTGATCACGACGGACGCCAGCCTGACCAGTTGGGGGGGAGTCTGGGGGGTTTAGGCGGCCAAGGGCCGCTGGACTCCCGACGAATCCCAACTACCGATCAATGTCCTGTCCCAACTACCGATCAGGCTGTGCCTCTCCGAATGGTCACAGAGGCTCAGAGGGCGCCCAGTCAAGATCCAGTCAGACAACGCCATGGCTGTGGCATATGTCAACCAAAAGGGTGTGCAGTTTATATTCCAGGCGTGGAAAACTGGCAGGTGGACTATCTGAGTCATGGAAAAAATGTGGTTGCGCTAACCCTAATGAGACTGTCACAACTAAATGTGAATTAGTGCAACAACATTGTATACAACAGCATAATATGATATTACAATTAAACCATAATACAATAGTCCTTGAGTGAATAAAGGTAAGAAGATGCTCAATAAACGTAAAAGAGCAATAATGAACCATAAGAGAGTGAAATGAATCCAAAAGTTAATAAGGTGAACCCTGATCATTGGTTAAAGTCTATGCAGGTGACCAAATCGTCTATGAATGGCGGTAACACAAATTCAAAACGTACACCCGTGCAGCATGAAAAAGTGTGTGGTGAAGAAAAATTCCCGTGAAAGAATCTTCTCGTTTGCAGAAAACCAAGAGAATCCACCACCAAGTGAGGTAAGATAGTGCCTGCTTACCAAAAATGCATGAACCCCCACTACAGAGGATCACAAACAGCTTTAAATGAACATGGATGAGCTCAACCAGATGACATCAAGGTGGATCCAGCCCACAAAAAGCATACGATACGACAGATTCAGTGACAGCTCGATGGATCCTGGATTCAGATCTCAAAACATGTGAAAACATGGGAGACTCCCATAGTGTAACAATTTATTTAAAAGGATTAAAAAGAATCACACTTACAATGATGTAGTGGACATAAAGCCTTAAACCTGAGGTCCCGGCCGGACACACGCAGGCAAACCTGTCCTAACTGGATGGAGGTAGGTGGTGACGTCAACGCGCCGCTCCGTTCCGCCCTGTCGACTATCTGAGTCGCCAGATGCTGGACCAAGGGGAATGGTCGTTACATCCGGAGGTATTTCAACTCCTTTGCCAGAGATGGGGCACGCCAGACGTGGATCTCCTGGCTTCTCGACTCAATCGCAAGGTATCGAGGTTCGTGGCCAGGTCCAGAGATCCCTTGGCAGACACGTCAGACGCGTTGGTGGCCCCGTGGGGTCAGTATCGGCTAATTTATGCCTTTCCCCCACTGAAGTTGCTTCCTCGTCTGCTCCGCAGAGTAGAGACCGAGGGGATTCCGGTGATTCTAATCGCCCCGGATTGGCCCAGGCGTCCCTGGTACGCCGACCTCGTGCGCCTGGTTGGCGGATACACCCTGGCGACTGCCACTGCGGGAGGACCTTCTCTCGCAAGGTCCCATTCTTCATCCTGCTTTACAGTCGCTGGCTTTAACGGCGTGGCTATTGAAAGGCAGGTACTAAGGGACCTAGGCCTGTCAGATTTGGTCGTTTCAACCATGTTGAGGGCATGGAAATCTTCTTCTAGGAAGATCTACCATCGCACGTGGAGAGCCTACATCTCTATGTGTGAGGAGATGGAATGGCATCCACGGGCATATTCGGTTTCCAGGATCCTGCTGTTTTTACAGCGCGGAGTGGATCAGAAACTTGCCTTAAGCACCATTAAGGGGCAGATTTCAGCCTTGGCTGTTTTCTTTCAGCAATCCCTGGCGGCTCATTCACTGGTGAGTACGTGTCAGGAAGGACGTTCTCACAATCATCCCAGCAATCTGGATTTCAGAATACCTGTGCACAGGAGACCTGTTCGGCGCACACGCATGCGCGATAGCAGTGCACGGGTGCGCGATAGCGGATCACGGGCGCACGCAGATGCGCGATAGCGTCGCACCAGCGCGCGTGGATGCGCGATAGCGGCGCACGCGCGCACCTATGACGGTACTTGGTGCCAAGACTGCCTGTTTAAGGAGAGCTGTCACCTTGCATCCTTGCTGTCTGGTCTACAGCGTTCCCCTGAGACCCTTACTGCCTGAACCTCTGATTGTGTTACTCTGATACCTGATCCGGCTTCCCTTGACTTCTCCTGTTTGCTGCCTGCCTTGACCCCGGCTCGTCCCGACTCCGCTCCTGCCTGCTCCTTTCAACCAGTTTGCTGCCCGCCTGATATACTGACCCGGCCTGGACTTTAACTACTCCTGTATCCTGCTTGCACCTGTCTGCCCGCTTGTGTCTGACCCGGCCTGTCTTCTCCAAGCCTGCCTCCTGGTCCTCAATCGTCCGCTGCGGACCACCGCACGCCTCCATCAGCTACCTTCAGCTGCAGACTGCTGCTTCCATCTCCACCTGCTTCAGTTCCTGCTAGGCACTTGTGTCCCTTTGCCCTCTTGAGCCCCTGTCTGCTCTATCAGGGGTTCTCGAGCCAGAGGTTTACGAGAGGCCACTCCCTGCACGTTGGGCTCGCCTACCAGGTACGTGACAGTATGTTTGTGCAAGGGGTCCGTCATGTGGCTCCTCCGGTGCGACCACGAATACCTCCATGGGATTTGAATATGGTGCTCTCGGCGCTTCAGAAACCTCCTTTTGAGAACATCAGGGAAATTCCTCTTTTGATGCTCTCTCAGAAGGTGGCCTTCCTGGTAGCCATCACATCCGTCAGGAGGGTTTCTGAATTGGCGGCCTTGTCTTGCAAGTCCCCATATTTGGTCCTCCATAAGGATAAAGCGGTGCTGCGCCCGGTGCCTTCCTTCCTTCCGAAGGTGGTTTTGGCCTTTCACCTGAATGAGGACATTGTGCTTCTGTCCTTGTGTCTTCAGCCATCGCATTCCAAGGAGGTTGCGCTGCATTCTTTAGACGTGGTACGTGCCTTGCGGGTGTACCTGTTGGCTGCGGCTCCGTTCCGGAGGCCTGACTCACTGTTTGTGTCGGTGTCTGGTCTGCAGAAGGGCCTGGCGGTCTCGTTGGCCACCATTTCTCGGTGGATCAGGCAGACCATCATTCAGGCCTATGCCCGTAAGGGGCGGGTGCCTCCCTTTCCTGTCACAGCGCATTCGACCAGGGCTATTGGTGTCTCTTGGGCTTTCCGACATCAAGCGTCTGTGCATCTTCGGATGCTAGGTTCGGCCGCAAAGTTTTGCAGGGGGCCGTTTGAGGTTGCAACTCCTCCGGAGCTCTGCTTGTTTGGGGTGAAATTGATTTTTTTGATTGCTGTTCCCACCCCTCTTTATTTTGACACTGCTTTTGGACGTCCCAACTGTCAAGACTTAAGAGGCTGTGTCTGTCCATGGACGAAAAGAGAAAATAGGATTTTTTGTACTCACCGTAAAATCCTGTGTCCAATCACTTTCCTGATGGGAAGTCAGGAAAAAATGTCCCCATTAAAGCAATAGTGAACCCCAAACCGCCCAGTCGCACATTATGAAAGACTTACCCTAAAATGAAGCCTCCAGTGGCATGTGGTCTTCCTTCCGGGTTCGCGGGCTCCACCCTTTTGAATGGCCGAGCAGTAAAAACACCACCCCTGTGCATGCACGTGGGAGTCATTACCATGGCACAGCTCTCTCAATGGATAACATGCTGTCCATTGAGTGCTCAGTGCGCATGCTCCAGGGATATCACTGGCTGCTGCTAAAGTATATATCTCCTAAATGGTGCACGTTTGAGAGATATTCGCTGTACCTACAGGTAAGCCTTATTATAGGCTTACTTGTAGGTATGAACAAACAAGAAGACTTTGCTACCACTTTAAGGGGACAGGTGGCAAGAAAAACCCATCTTTTACCTGTGAGGCTCAGTTCCTTTGCCAAAGTATTTCTATGTTGGTCAAATGGCATTTTACCAGAAGTTTTTTTGTAGCTTTTAGGAGTAAAAAATTGTAGGTATTGTATAACAAATTTAAGCTAAAGTAGCATATGAAATTATCAAACAATAAGATCCAAACATGTGTAATGTCTTATAATAATGCCATACACAAGTATTGTTTTAAAATGAAGAATTTTTGGAATAATAAGTATACAATTAGTTACTGGAAAGGCAACCAGTACTGACTTCAGGAAATGATACTCTCTCAAACCTATGTCTGTGCTTAGCATTCTGTGATTGGACAAGTGGAGTGTAGGGGTGGGTACAATGCCTTTTATTTAATGAAAATAAACCATGGAATTTTTTGAGTTAATGTGGGGAGAGAAAGGGTAGAACAAGCAATTCGATTCTTCTCCATACCCTAGCTGGAGCAGTTTCAGCGTCAGAACAAAAGTGCTGACAGTAATATTTGGCATAGAAAAACTAGCATTTTTTGTATCCCTACCCACTATTTCAACATAGTATAAAAGCATCTCTGGACCAACCAATTATCACATCCTCCAGTTGGTGGTTTTACTGGGATATTGCCTGCTGCTGCACGGCGATCGCACCACACATGTGAGGTATTGACACAAATTTCAGAGCCAGAGCAATAATTTTAGGTCCAGACCTTCTTTGTAACTCTAAGGCCTCGTACACACGACCGGTTTTCCCGGCAGGAAAACTGACATGAAAGCGTTTTGCCGGGAAAACCGGCCGTGTGTATGCTCCTTCGCAGTTTTCCCGACAGGAAAACTGCCACGAATCGCGGCGGGAAAAAATAAAGCAGCCCTGTACACACGTACGGTTTTCCAGGTGTGAAAAAAACTTTGGTTTTCCCGACGGGATTCCTGCCAAGCTTGACGGGTTTTCTGCCAAGCTTGTCTTGCATACAGACTGTCATACAAAATCCCGCCGGTCCAAAGCGCAGTGACGTATCGCAGTTTTCCCGACAGGAAAACTGCAGCGAATCGCTGTGGGAAAAAAGAGAGCTGGTTCTCTATTTTCCCGCTGGGGTTCCCGACTGACTTTTTCCCATCGTGAAAACCGGTTGTGTGTATGCTTTTCCGACGGCAAAAAAAACGTGCATGCTCAGAATCAAGTATGAGACGGGATCGCTCGTTCTGGTAAAACTAGCGTTCGTAATGGAGATAGCACATTCCTCACGCTGCAAATGATTGCATCGTTTAATGCTGCACATTCAAATCTTCTTTATAATGCTACAATAATGAACAATAATGAACTTGTTTTGCTGCTGATATTCACACAGCGTTCTGACAAACTTTTTTCTTAATTTTTTCTCACGATCTCAAGAATATTTATTTATATTTTAGAGCCAGATCTCCTTAATAATGCTTTTATTTGTTTTTGTTTTTTTTAAGATACATTTTAATCCACATCTGAATTTTATTAAAAAAAAAAAATTCTGAAAGCACGAAAACTGAAAAGCACGAATCGTCTCTCACCAAACTTTTACTAACACGTGATAACACGAGATCAGCAAAAGCAAGCCAAAGGGTGGCACCATTGGAATGAAGCTTCCCCTTTATAGTGCCATTGTACGTGTTGCACGTCACCGCGCTTTGGACCGGCGGGATTTTGTATGACAGTCTGTACGCAAGACAATCTTGTCAGGAAACCCGTCAAGCTTGGCAGGAATCCCGTCGGGAAAACGTGTGTACAGGGCTTCAATCTGTAAAGGCTTTTAAATCGTCTCCTATGGATAACTCACTGTTTGTCGCAATTCTTTTGTCGCAATTTTCAAACGAGACATGTTTGGTATCTATTTACTCAGCATAACATAATCTTTTATATTTTACCAAAAAAATGTGTATTATATTGTGTTTGTATTAATGACAATTCATTAAAGTGTATTTTGTCCAAGAAAAAAATGAAACTGCTGCACAAATACTGTGTGACATAACAAACTGCAGAATGCACCATTTTATTCTTTAAGGCCTCTGCTTAAAAAAAATAAAAATAATGTTTGGGGGTTGGTTCTAAGTTGTTTTCTAGCAAAAAAAATGCATATTTTTAGAAGTATGACAGAAATTTAAGAATTGGCCAGGTAGGTAAGTGTTTAAAAAATAACTTAAGTTCCACCTTAAGGTGACGTTCATTCATAACCTAGTAAGCAGGTGGGAGGAGGTGAGGTAGCATAACCTTACTATACTGTATATAGTGATGCAGAAATAGAACCAAAACTGTAATATACTGCAGCTTACCAATTAGATGTGGTAGCTGCATTCGTTCTTTTGGGCTTTATTTCTCTCTGTTCTGACCAGTAATAAGCCTCCTGTATTACAGTGCCCCCATTCTGGAAGACTAAGCACAGGGGCACCTTTGGATAGCAACATTGTCAGCCTTGGGGGGGGGGTAGTGTTAGATGTACTAGCAGATTTAAATACACTAACAACTTGAAGTGAAACTCCAGCTCACACTTTATAAGCAGTTACAGCAAATGTTATTTTTCCCTTTGCACTAAAGGTTTTACATAAATAAATAAAAGCTTATAATTTTAAGCCTACTGTCAGTGTCAAGTGGTTTGTTTCTTCCCTATAACTTCTATGTCTGCAGAAGAGCTTGTTTTTCTGCAGCACCAGGTGAAAAAAAAAAAGAAAACCTAAATTAGAAAATGAATGCAGCCATCACATCTAATAATTTGTAAGCTGCAAAATATAAAATGTTTGCTTTGGGGTTTAATACCGCTTTAAAGCAAAAAAGGGGCTAATCAAAATGATCAGTATCTCAATATATGAAACATATTTGCTGTATGCATTGTATCTTTGTATTAAATATATATATATATATATATATATATATATATATATATATATATATATATATATTATATTCATATAGTTTAACAGTGTATTGCTGGAAAAAGATACCAAACTGGTAGAGTTAAAAGAATTATCATTCCTGATGACCGGGAAGAATACTAAGTATATGTACAATGTTTCAACTTTGAAAATTAAGCTTGTTTTAGACACTTTAATATGATATACCAGCAGAAAAGTAATTTATAAAATGTATATTTACTGATGAAGAAAAGATAAATGTATTTCAAGTGTGCTGTTGAGGAGAAAATCAACTATGGTGCAATAATTATAATGTGCACAAATGAATCTTTTTCTATTTTAAAGGCATCCAGGGAATCTTTACTTTATTGGGGATTTAGCATCCAAAGAAAACAGCAGAAAGGATTTAGTGATATCTTTCTGAGGCTGACAGTCCTTTATTGTCAAACCTTTAAACAAAGGTCCCACTTCTGCTTTGTGATTTATCCAATGGCAAGTAGACACTGGAAATTATTCTAAAAATGATTAGCCCACTCTCCAGTTTTGTCATTATGATTGGGATATATGTTTCTAATATATCTGTTGACCTTTATTTTAAAACATTACGAGGTAAAGTATTATTTCTCTCGTGCCAGAGGTAAAATCCCTTGCAAAACATAATTTAAATCGAGTATTGTAATTTAATGAACATGGCATGTTCAAAGGGCACGCGAGAGGGTCATTAAAAAGAGAACAAGGACAAAGCAGGGGGAAACACATTGACTGCCATTTTACTTTGTCTTTAAGACATTTATACATGTAAAATATTTGACTCTAAAAATGCATACAGAATCAAAGAGCAAGGCCCATACTGGTTTTATTGTAAAATGGAGGCTGTTAAATTGTATCCCAAGTCATCTAATATATCCCTTTGTAATAAAAACAGGGTTTAACATTTTGCTAAATTTATAGTATGATGTAAATTAGATCCATTATGAAAGTATGATGGGTGCATTGAGGAAAATATAGACTTTAAATCAGCATTATCCAAATGTCATCACAGTAGCTTTAACCAGTCATAAACTAACTTTTACTGAAATGGGACTACTACAGATCTTTACAATCTATGTTGCAAGGGTAACCAGAAAAAGGTATATCTACTGACATTCAAACATATTTTCTGACATAACTACTGGATTATATAACTAATAATTTAGTTTACTATAATAAAAGGAAATTGCAATTTAAACTGTTTCTGAAATTGTCATTTTTCAATGAAGTATTGTGGCTCAATATTTTACATGCATGATACTGAACTGCAGAATTGTTGTAGTGTTTGGTCTGTTTGCACAGATGTTCTTAACCACTTCAGCCCCCGGAAGATTTTACCCCCTTAGGCTGGCCATACGTTATACAATTTTCATACAATTTTCTGTACAATTTTCTTTAGATTTACCTTCAACTATGTAGTGCAAGGGCCTGCCTAATTGGATACAGTTGAAAGTGTAGTTTAGTTTTGACCTCATATTACAGTATATGGTTTTTGGTAAATCTAAAAGAAAATTGTACAAGAAAATTGGACATGTATGACCAGCCTAAATGAGCAGAGCATTTTTTGTGATTCGGCACTGCATCGCTTTAACTGACAATTGTTGTACTCAAACAAAATTGATGTCCTTTTTTTCCCCATAAATAGAGCTTTCTTTTGGTGGTATTTGAACACCTCTGCAGGTTTTATTTTTTGCGCTATAAACAAAAAAAGACTGTCAATTTTGAAAAAAAAGCTATATTTTTTACTTTTTGCTGTAATAAATATCCCCAAAAATATAAATTAAAAAACTAATTTCTTTCTCAGTTTAGGTTGATATATATTATTCTACATATTTTTGTTAAAAAAATCGCAATAAGTGTATATTGATTGGTTTGCGCAAAAGTTATAGCATCTACAAAATAGGGGATAGAGTTATGGCATTTTTATTATTATTATTTTTTTATTAGTAATGACGGTGATCTGTGATTTTTATCGGGGCTTTGACATTGCGGCGGACAGATCGGACACTTTTGACACTATTTTGGGACCATTGACATTTATACAGCGATCAGAGCTAAAAATAGCCACTGATTACTGTGTAAATGTCACTGGCAGGGAAGGGAATAAACACTAGGGGGCGATCAAGGGGTTAACTGTGCTCCCTCAGCGTGTTCTAACTGTAGGGGGGATGGGCTACCTAGGACATGACAGAGATCACTGTTCCCGTGGACATTGAGTGCCCGCTAGCCCGGGATTACGAAGGGACGTATGGGTACCCCCTTTTGCACACCTGTGCCATTCTGCCGATGTACAACGGCGTGCGACAGTCGGGAAGCGGTTAAAGTGGTACTATACGCACAACAGTAAAATCAGTGTGTATATGCAGTAAAGCATGCTTTTTATACTCACTGTGGAATCTAAGTGGTTAATTCTATGCATTGTGTAAAAGGCTGTTTGATCCTGTCTTCTCTAATCCTCCCCTTCTTCCAGAGTCCCCAAACCATCTCTGGTTAGTACAGGGGCTAGGGGACAAGCTGCACATGATCAGCTTGATGTGTATTGCTAGAGAGTTTTTTTCTTTCTTGGGAGAGTGCATGTGATCAGCACAGGGACATTCAGCCCTGTCCAGACAGAGGGGCATGGGTCCTGCATCCTGATAGGACACTTGTAGGAGAATAAAAACTCCTCCTAACCAGACACTGATAGAAGTCACAAAACTGGTCTTTCTGCTGATGAGTATAGGTATTTAGCAGTTTATATTTACTAAAACGATTGCATTTCTATGTTCTCTGTACTGTGGGAGACCAGATATAGTGAATGCATGGTCCTGGGTTTGGTAGTACTTTAATGCTGTTAAAGTACTATTTAATTCAATATTAAAACATTAGCAATGCAGTTTAATGAGATTTCATGCTGATACATGTAAAGTTAGGTCTGTGGAGGCTAAAAACATGTATATATCATACAATCTAGTATTAATAGAACTGGGTGAATGAATAATGGCGATAGATCAAGGTGCATTGGCAGATGTAATAACAGCAATGTTAAACTGTATCTTCTGGAGTAAGCAAGATAATTTATTTTATTAAAAGAAATAAATAATCTTAACCTTGTACAAAAAAATAGGAAGACTTCATTCTGAAAATACGGTGTGGTTTTGGACACCAGTTATCAAAAAATTATATAGAGGAAAAAGATTTGGACTGCGATGCAAATAACGTTTATTTATTAAAAAAACATCAATAAAAACAGGCAAAACAAGCATGTTGGCAGGAGAAAAAAATGTTGACGCATTTCACGTGTTAATACTTGCTTTGTCAAAGCCATCAAAAAAGGATGTTGTGGGACTAAAAAGTCTTCTACATGAGATGTTTATACCCACTTCTGAAGATTACTTCAGGCCTAAATGACTAGTAGTAGTTACTTACATTCAACTAAACATGTTCTGTAATATTGAAGATGGTTTGTAGATTCTACAAACTGAATCTTTAGTTTTAATGAGCGTCAGGTAGATACCCCAGCATTTATCTCCACACAGGTAGCATGGACACCTTAACCCAATATGCACTAAATGTGTAGATGTTGATTGTCCAATAATTATATCGGTGAGGGTGTCCCTGTAAAATGCCACATCCAAACTAACTAGACAAAAGGAAGATATCCCCTAAATAGACTTTTTAGGCACTAGCATCATTTGTAGAAAAAGTTGAATATATATATATAGAACAGGATGGGAAGTGTGAAAGTTGTGGAACCACCCTGTTCTAGTTACATAATCCCATCATTGGTGTCATAAAGATCCTATCCAGTGCCAAAGCTTTCTTTTTTAACTTGACCCAACTAGACAGAAGGGCTCTTACATCTGTTAGTAGGGATCAGAGCACTACAATTCTGCCAGCAGACAAGGTGAGATGCGCTATGGTCATAAATACATATTATTGCCATAGTATGGTGACCACTCTTCACAGAGATGCCATAATTTATGTAACACTGAAGAGGTACCCCACTAGCTGTTACAGGAAAAAGATAGTCTGTTTACAAAAGTTAGCAAAGGTAAAAAACATTAATTGGACCTTGACCACTGTCTCTATCCAGGTGAAGCTATACCATGCCATACCATGCCTGTACAGACTCCCTAAGATATACATGAAAGGTGTCCCCCTAAGACTGGTTGTTAGCAACTCTGTAACATATACCATTGCTAAATAATTGTCTACTATCTTAATACTCTTAGTTGGCAACAGGGTACACCACATTCAGATCTCTGAAGAATCTGTCAGCAAAGTACATCATCTGTATCTCCGCTGTAGCAAACCTGTACATGGAGAAAGTGAAGAGAGTCTTGAACTCTTCAGGGGAATAACACCAAGTATGTAGAAATGTAGATAACAAGTGGGTCAATATCAGAACATTGGAAATACACAGTATGAGCTTTTTATGAACACATAGGGGTTGATTTATTAAAGTCAAATAGGATGTTCACTTTGCAATGGAATTTTCACTTTGGGAAAGGAATTTAACTTAGCTTAGTAGATGTGGTGGAAATTCACTAAATAATTCCCAAGGAAAATTGTGCATGGTTGGGTGATAGATGTCAGCAGAGCTTCACCTCATTTACTAAGCTAAGGGAAAATGAAAATACCCTTGCAAAGTGAACAGCATATTTGCTTTTAGTAAAAAGACCTTATAAACTCAGTGGAAAAATACATCAAATTTACATGGAAAAAGGTACAGAATAACATATTACCCTTTTTGGACTGTGTATTACATTTCAAAGACGGGGATTACTTGGACATTGGGGTCTACAGAAAACCTCCCCACCCACTTAAACACAAACAGGGGATATTAAAACTTTGCAACATTGGATTGAGATGTTAACAACAACAGAGTCTAAAAGGAAAGAACTCAAACATCTCAGTAGTGCTCTAAAAGCTGACTCAGTCTGGGCTTTCGTTAAAACATTCCCATGGTCAAGCAAAAGCACAGGACCATCGAACAGAGGTACAGTAGGAAGCCAAACACAGAATAATTTAGTCATTTCATACATAGCTGGACTGTCAGGAAAACTCAGAACATCACATCTCTGTGTCCTTTAGGCCAACAATATGCTGAAACACTTGCTTGGACATCGGAAAGATTCAACACCCAAACTTAAGTAAAGTAAACTTAGTATATTCATTGTATTGTAGTGAGGAATGAATAAACCTGTACATTGAAGAAACAAAACCCCTCTACAAGTGAATGGCCCAACATAGGAGGGCAAAGTCTAAAATACCTAGAAGAGTGTGGTTCTACAACTTTCACCCACCCCCCACCCTGTACTTGGACTATCAACGTCTGCACATTTCATGTGCATTGCCCCAGATTAGCTTTCTGGGGCAGTTTTAATTTTTACATAAATGTTCAAATCTGCATTTTCTACTAAATAATTACTTAGAACCCCCTAATATTATATATATATATATATATATATATATATATATATATATATATATATTAAAACAGAGGCCCTGGAGAATAAAATTACATCTGTTGCACTTTTTTATGTCACACAATTTCTGTGCAGTCATTTATCAAAAGCAAATTTTCAGGAAAAAAAAAAACACACTTAAACGAATTTTAGTGCATGCAAACACAATATAATACCCTATTTTTGGTAAAATCTAAAATATGATGTTATGTTGAACAAATACATACCAAACATGTCAAGATTTAAAACTGCAAGTGCCCACAAAATGGCAAAAACGGGACCAAAAACTGTCCATAGGTGAAGCTTTAAAAGCCTTTTACAGGTTATCAATGTTGTGAATTAACCATGAATTATAGCTCTAGAATTGTTGCTCTTTTTAAGGAGGTTCATGGCGATACCTCACATGTGTGGTGCAATTACCATTTACATATGCATGCCTGACCTATGTGAGCGTTTGCATTTATTTTTAGCTTTGGAAAGGTGACAGATACTCTTTATGGAGACATCAGGGGTCTATTAGACCCTTGATATCCCCCCTGCCCTTCAAAGCAGCTGATCAAACACAGATCGTGTTTTATTATGTGCTTCTCTGGTTGTAACAGTCAGGGAATGACAGCTCAAAACTGAAAGTAATGAAATATTTGTTGTAATGAAATATTTGTTTTAAAACGCATAGTTTTAAAAAAAAAATCATACTTACCTGCTCTATGCAATGGTTTTGCACAGAACAGCCGTGATCCTCTTTTTCTTGGGTCCCCCGCCAACCCTTCTGATTCCTTCTCCTTAACCACTTCCCGCCCAGTCAATAGCAGATTGACGTCCGGGAAGTGGTTCTGTTATCCACACTGGACGTCATATGACGTCCTGCGGGATAACAGCCGCCGCGCACCCGGGGGGTGCGCATCGCGGCGATCGGTGGAGCGGTGGGTCAGTCTGACCCACCGCTACACTGATCTCGGTAAAAAGCCTCCGTCGGAGGCTTTTTACCATGTGATCAGCCGTGTCGAATCACGGCTGATCAGGAAGTAAACAGGAAGAGCCGTTGATCGGCTCTTCCTCACTCGCGTCTGACAGACGCGAGTAGAGGAGAGCCGATCGGCGGCTCTCCTGACAGGGGGGGGTTCGCGCAGCCCCCCCTCGGATACCCACACTAGACCACCAGGGAAGCCCCCCAGGACCACCAGGGAAGCCCCAATCATGTGGATGGCCCCTATGGCCATCCACATGTAGTAAAAAGAAATAAATAAAAGAAAAACATTTAAAAAAATATGCCAATCACTGCCCACAAATGGGCACTGACTGGCACTTTCACAATGTGTGGTGGCTGGCATTGCTGGGCACCAGTGCCACCAATGCCACCTACTAGTGTCCATCAGTGCCACCTATCAGTGCCCATCCGTGCCCATCCGTGCCAATCTGTGCCCACCTATCAGTGCCCGTCCATGCCACCTATCAGTGCCACCCATAAGTGCCCATCAGTGCCACCCATGAGTGCCAATCAGTGCCGCCTATGAGTGCCAATCAGTGCCGCCTATGAGTGCCAATCAGTGCCACCTATGAGTGCCAATCAGTGCCACCTATGAGTGCCCATCAGTGCCACATACCAGTGCCACATATCAGTGCCCATCAGTGCCGCCTATCAGTGCCCATCATCAGTGCCCATCAGTGCCACCTCATCAGTGCCACCTCATTGGTGCCACCTCATCGGTGCCCATCAGTGTCGCCTTATCAGTGCCCTTCAGTGCCGCCTTAGCAGTGCCCATCATTGAAGTAGAAAAGGTACTTATTTACAAAAAAAATTAACAGAAACAAAGAAAAACTTAGTTTTTTTTTAAATTTTCGCTCTTTTTTTATTTGTTGTGCAAAAAATAAAAATCGCAGAGGCGATCAAATACCACCGAAAGAAAGCTCTATTTGTGGGAACAAAATGATAAAAAATTTGTTTGGGTACAGTGTAGCATGACCGCGCAATTGTCATTCAAATTGCGACAGCGCTGAAAGCTCAAAATTGGCTTGGGCAGGAAGCTGTATAAGTGCATGGTATTGAAGTGGTTAACCAGTGTCCCCAATAGCCAGCCCATAAGGACAACGTGAAATAATTTTCTTTGAAATCTTTGCAAATTTATTAAAAATAAAAACTGAAAAAAAAAATGGCATGTACATAAGTATTTAAAGCTTTTGCCATGACACTCAAAATTTAGCTCAGGTGCATCCTGTTTCCACCAATCATCCTTGAGATGTTTCTACAGCTTGATTGGAGTTCACCTGTGGTAAATTCAGTTGATTGGACAGGATTTGGAAAGGCACACATCTGTCTATATGAGGTCAGACAGTTAACATTGCATGTCAGAGCACAAACCAAGCCATGAAGTCCAAGGAATTGTCTGTAGACCACCAGGAGAGGATTGTATCGAGTCACAGATCTGAAAAAGGGTACAGAAAAAATTCTGCAGAATTGAAGGTCCCTATGAGCACAGTGGCCTCCATTATCCATAAACAGAAGTTTGGAACCACCAGAAGTCTTTCTAGAGCGGGCCGTCCAGCCAAACTGAGCGATCGGGGAGAGGAGCCTTAGTCAGGGAGGTGACTAAGATGGTCACTCTGACAAAGCTTCAGCGTTTCTCTGTGGAGAGAGGAGAACCTTCCAGAGGAACAACCATCTCTGCAGAACTCGATCAATGGGGCCTGTATGGTAGAGTGGCCAGAGGGAAGCCACTCCTCAGTAGGGATGAGCTTCGTGTTCGAGTCGAACATACGTTCGACTCGAACATCGGCTGTTCGATCGTTCGACGAAGATCGAACGATTTGGGCCGTTCGCGCCAAATTCGAGTGACGCGAACGGCCCACAATGCACTACGCCATCGCAGTGTCATCCAGGCGCTGTGATTGGCCAAGCATGCACTGTGACCCCGCATGCTTGGCCAATCACAGCGCCGGCAGCGAGGAGAGCAATGATTGGCCACAGGCAGGATGCCTGTGGCCAATTATTGCTGAGGGTGTTTAGTACACGCCCCACACTATAAAAGGCCGCCAGCACGGCGGCCTAGTGTAGTGTGTTCCGGAGCAGGGATAGAGCAGCATAGGCAGGGACAGTGACTGTTATTTCTTTCTTGCTTAACCTGGATTCCTTTAGTTTAGGGAAAGAGAAGGATAGGTAGGGAGAGTGTCAGTGTGTTTTGTGCTTGTGCTATAGTGTGCTTAAAAAAAACATTTATTCTAGGGACAGAAAACTGTAGGTAGGGACAGTGTCAGTTTCTTTCACTCTGCAAGTCCTTGTTTCCAGGGACCTGGAAGGACAGTGAGTGAATTGTCCTTGTGCTTGTGCTTAAAAAAACATTTATTCTAGGGACAGAAAACTGTAGGTAGGGAGAGTGTCAGTTTCTTTCACTCTGCAAGTCCTTGTTTCCAGGGACCTGTAAGGACAGTGAGTGAATTGTCCTTGTGCTATATTGTGATTAAAAAAAACATTTTTTCTAGGGACAGAAAACTGTAGGTAGGGAGAGTGTTTTTTTTCTTTCACTCTGCAAGTCCTTGTTTCCAGGGACCTGGAAGGACAGTGAGTGAATTGTCCTTGTGCTATATTGTGCTTAAAAAAAAACATTTTTTCTAGGGACAGAAAACTGTAGGTAGGGAGAGTGTTTTTTTTTTTTCACTCTGCAAGTCCTTGTTTCCAGGGACCTGTAAGGACAGTGAGTGAATTGTCCTTGTGCTATATTGTGCTTAAAAAAAACATTTATTCTAGGGACAGAAAACTGTAGGTAGGGAGAGTGTCAGTTTATTTCACTCTGCAAGTCCTTGTTTCCAGGGACCTGTAAGGACAGTGAGTGAATTGTCCTTGTGCTATATTGTGATTAAAAAAAACATTTTTTCTAGGGACAGAAAACTGTAGGTAGGGAGAGTGTTTTTTTTCTTTCACTCTGCAAGTCCTTGTTTCCAGGGACCTGTAAGGACAGTGAGTGAATTGTCCTTGTGCTATATTGTGATTAAAAAAAACATTTTTTCTAGGGACAGAAAACTGTAGGTAGGGAGAGTGTTTTTTTTCTTTCACTCTGCAAGTCCTTGTTTCCAGGGACCTGGAAGGACAGTGAGTGAATTGTCCTTGTGCTATATTGTGCTTAAAAAAAACATTTATTCTAGGGACAGAAAACTGTAGGTAGGGAGAGTGTCAGTTTATTTCACTCTGCAAGTCCTTGTTTCCAGGGACCTGTAAGGACAGTGAGTGAATTGTCCTTGTGCTATATTGTGATTAAAAAAAACATTTTTTCTAGGGACAGAAAACTGTAGGTAGGGAGAGTGTTTTTTTTCTTTCACTCTGCAAGTCCTTGTTTCCAGGGACCTGTAAGGACAGTGAGTGAATTGTCCTTGTGCTATATTGTGCTTAAAAAAAACATTTATTCTAGGGACAGAAAACTGTAGGTAGGGAGAGTGTCAGTTTATTTCACTCTGCAAGTCCTTGTTTCCAGGGACCTGTAAGGACAGTGAGTGAATTGTCCTTGTGCTATATTGTGCTTAAAAAAAACATTTATTCTAGGGACAGAAAACTGTAGGTAGGGAGAGTGTTTATTTTCTTTCACTCTGCAAGTCCTTGTTTCCAGGGACCTGTAAGGACAGTGAGTGAATTGTCCTTGTGCTATATTGTGATTAAAAAAAAAACATTTTTTCTAGGGACAGAAAACTGTAGGTAGGGAGAGTGTTTTTTTTCTTTCACTCTGCAAGTCCTTGTTTCCAGGGACCTGTAAGGACAGTGAGTGAATTGTCCTTGTGCTATATTGTGCTTAAAAAAAACATTTATTCTAGGGACAGAAAACTGTAGGTAGGGAGAGTGTCAGTTTATTTCACTCTGCAAGTCCTTGTTTCCAGGGACCTGTAAGGACAGTGAGTGAATTGTCCTTGTGCTATATTGTGATTAAAAAAAACATTTTTTCTAGGGACAGAAAACTGTAGGTAGGGAGAGTGTTTTTTTTCTTTCACTCTGCAAGTCCTTGTTTCCAGGGACCTGGAAGGACAGTGAGTGAATTGTCCTTGTGCTATATTGTGCTTAAAAAAAACATTTATTCTAGGGACAGAAAACTGTAGGTAGGGAGAGTGTCAGTTTATTTCACTCTGCAAGTCCTTGTTTCCAGGGACCTGTAAGGACAGTGAGTGAATTGTCCTTGTGCTATATTGTGCTTAAAAAAAACATTTATTCTAGGGACAGAAAACTGTAGGTAGGGAGAGTGTTTTTTTTCTTTCACTCTGCAAGTCCTTGTTTCCAGGGACCTGTAAGGACAGTGAGTGAATTGTCCTTGTGCTATATTGTGCTTAAAAAAAACATTTATTCTAGGGACAGAAAACTGTAGGTAGGGAGAGTGTCAGTTTATTTCACTCTGCAAGTCCTTGTTTCCAGGGACCTGTAAGGACAGTGAGTGAATTGTCCTTGTGCTATATTGTGATTAAAAAAAACATTTTTTCTAGGGACAGAAAACTGTAGGTAGGGAGAGTGTTTTTTTTCTTTCACTCTGCAAGTCCTTGTTTCCAGGGACCTGGAAGGACAGTGAGTGAATTCTCCTTGTGCTATATTGTGCTTAAAAAAAACATTAATTCTAGGGACAGAAAACTGTAGGTAGGGAGAGTGTCAGTTTATTTCACTCTGCAAGTCCTTGTTTCCAGGGACCTGTAAGGACAGTGAGTGAATTGTCCTTGTGCTATATTGTGATTAAAAAAACATTTTTTCTAGGGACAGAAAACTGTAGGTAGGGAGAGTGTTTATTTTCTTTCACTCTGCAAGTCCTTGTTTCCAGGGACCTGTAAGGACAGTGAGTGAATTGTCCTTGTGCTATATTGTGATTAAAAAAAACATTTATTCTAGGGACAGAAAACTGTAGGTAGGGAGAGTGTCAGTTTATTTCACTCTGCAAGTCCTTGTTTCCAGGGACCTGTAAGGACAGTGAGTGAATTGTCCTTGTGCTATATTGTGATTAAAAAAAACATTTTTTCTAGGGACAGAAAACTGTAGGTAGGGAGAGTGTTTTTTTTCTTTCACTCTGCAAGTCCTTGTTTCCAGGGACCTGTAAGGACAGTGAGTGAATTGTCCTTGTGCTATATTGTGATTAAAAAAAACATTTTTTCTAGGGACAGAAAACTGTAGGTAGGGAGAGTGTTTTTTTTCTTTCACTCTGCAAGTCCTTGTTTCCAGGGACCTGTAAGGACAGTGAGTGAATTGTCCTTGTGCTATATTGTGCTTAAAAAAAACATTTATTCTAGGGACAGAAAACTGTAGGTAGGGAGAGTGTCAGTTTATTTCACTCTGCAAGTCCTTGTTTCCAGGGACCTGTAAGGACAGTGAGTGAATTGTTCTTGTGCTATATTGTGATTAAAAAAAACATTTTTTCTAGGGACAGAAAACTGTAGGTAGGGAGAGTGTTTTTTTTCTTTCACTCTGCAAGTCCTTGTTTCCAGGGACCTGTAAGGACAGTGAGTGAATTGTCCTTGTGCTATATTGTGCTTAAAAAAAACATTTATTCTAGGGACAGAAAACTGTAGGTAGGGAGAGTGTCAGTTTCTTTCACTGTGAAAGTCCTTGTTTCAAGGGACAGAGAAGGACACCTGAAGGTAGCCCTTATTGCTTTTTTCCCATCTCCCTGCAGGCCATCTATTAGAATGTCTGGAAGGCAAACAAGGAGAGGCAGACAGTCAGGAGGCAATAAAAGAGGGCAAGCAGGCTCTGTGTCTGGGGGCAACAGTGCTGGTCGTGGACGCGGTGCATTGTCATCAGCACATGGCCATGGGACACGCTTGTCCTTCTTTTCGGCAGCTGGACATGTTGAGCCACATCATGCCGAAGACTTGGTAGAGTGGATGACCAAGCCCTCCTCCTCCTCCTCATCCTCTCTCACCCAGGCTCAGGGTACTGGAAAAGCAGCTGCCAAAGCGTCGTCTTCCCTGGTATCAATGTCAGACAAATCATCAGTCACTCCTTCCCTAGACCCACCATGTCCTCCTCCTGAGGAGTCCCCCGAACTGTTTCAGCACAGTGTTGGGTACATGCTCCAGGAGGATGCCCAGCGTTTCGAAGGGTCTGATGATGAAACCCAGCTAGAGGAAGGCAGTAGCGTGAGAGCAGACAGAGGGGATGCTCAAGAAGGACACCAATCTGGCAGTCATGTTCCAGCAGCTGCAGCATACTGCCAGATTGGCTCCAGTGATGAGGAGGGAGGGGATGATGAGGTCACTGACTCCACGTGGGTGCCTAATAGGAGAGAGGAGGAGGAGGAGGATGAGGAGGAGGCACATCTCCAACGAGGCAGGATGCCCTTTGGTGGCCAGCGTAAGGGCAGTACACCGACGGAATCACACCGCAGAGCTCCGCCTGTGCAGGGCGCTGCCTCTGCCCGTCATTCAAAAAGTTCTTTGGTGTGGGCCTTTTTTGAGGCTAGTGCATCAGATCGCACAGCTGCTGTTTGCAACATATGTCTCAAGCGTATATCGCGTGGCCAAAACATCAGCCGCTTGGGTACCACATGCCTGACCAGACATATGTTGACCTGCCATGCAGCTCGTTGGCAAGCCTACCTCAAAGACCCACACCAAAGAACAAAGCGGACCTCTCCTTGCACCGCATCAGCTGGGATCTCCAACCCCACTATAACTTCAGTCCTCTCTGAAACATGCACTGAGAGGAATGAAGGTGTAGAATTAGGTGTGTCACAGCCAAGTACTTGCGGCCACTCTGCTAGCAGTACACCGACGTCCGATTCTAGCAGGCAAATTTCCCTGCCCCAGCTGCTGGACCGTCGAAAGAAGTTCACTCCCAGCCATCCACATGCCCAGCGGTTGAATGCTAGCTTGGCTAAATTGCTAGCGCTTCAACTGCTGCCTTTTCAGTTGGTAGACTCGGCCCCCTTCCGTGAGTTTGTGCAATGTGCGGTTCCTCAGTGGCAGGTTCCCAAACGCCACTTTTTCTCACGGAAGGCTATTCCGGCTCTCTACCGGCATGTGGAAGGCAATGTCTTGGCCTCGCTGGACAGGGCGGTCAGCGGTAAGGTGCATATTACCGCTGACTCATGGTCCAGCAGGCATGGACAGGGACGTTACCTTTCTTTCACGGCCCATTGGGTCACTCTTTTGGCAGCTGGGAAGGATGCAGGACAAGGTGCAGTAGTGTTGGAGGTTGTCCCACCGCCACGCCTCCAAAATGCTACTACTGGTTGTGACACACCTCTCTCCTCCACCCCCTCCTCTTCTTCTTCCTCCATGGCCTCTTCCTGTGGTTTGTCCTATGAACCAGCGGTGCTCCGTAGCCGTTCACGGGGCTACGCAAGTACGCAGGCAAAAAGATGCCATGCCGTGCTTGCGCTGGTGTGTTTGGGGGACAGAAGCCACACTGGGGCAGAGGTCCTGTCTGCTCTGCAGGGCCAGGCCGAGAGGTGGTTGACGCCACGCCAGCTTAAGCCAGGAATGGTGGTTTGCGACAATGGCACCAACCTCCTCTCCGCCCTCCGACAGGGACAACTGACCCATGTGCCCTGTGTGGCTCACGTCCTTAACCTGGTGGTGCAGCGGTTCTTGGGCAGGTACCCGGGCTTACAGGATGTCCTGAGGCAGGCCAGGAAAGTCTGTGTGCATTTCCGCAGATCTTATAATGCCAGTGCTAGCCTGGCTGAGCTGCAAAAGGAGTTGAACCTGCCCAAGAACCGCCTTATATGTGACATGCCCACCAGGTGGAACTCAACGTTGGCCATGCTGCAGCGGCTGCACACGCAGCAGAGGGCCATCAATGAGTACCTGTGCGACTACGGCACCAGGACAGGGTCAGGGGAGCTTGGTTTTTTTTCTCCACGCCAGTGGGGCATGATCAGGGATGCATGCACTGTCCTGGCACCATTTGAGGAGGCCACGAGGATGGTGAGCAGTGACAGTGCATGCATCAGTGACACTGTACCTCTTGTCCACCTGTTGGAGCACACGCTGCGTGGAATAATGGACAGGGCACTTGAGGCAGAACAGAGGCAGGAAGAGGAGGACTTCCTTGCCTCTCAAGGCCCCCTTTACCCAGACAGTGTTCCTTCTGTCCCACCCATCGCACAGGAAGAGGAGGAGGAGGAGGAGGAGGATTGTGTCAGCATGGAGGTGGAGGCTGGCACTCAGCATCATCAGCAGCAGTCTTTTAGGGATGATTTACAGTCCCAAGAAACCAGTGGACTTGTACGTGGCTGGGAGGAGGTGGCTGCGGATCATGTCGTCCTTAGTGACCCAGAGGACTCCGGAGCGAATGCCTCAGCAAACCTACGCTGCATGGCCTCCCTGATCCTGCAAAGTCTGCGGAAGGATCCTCGTATTCTTCGGATCAAGGAGAGGGACCATTACTGGCTGGCCACTCTCCTTGATCCACGGTACAAGGGTAAGGTTGCGGACCTTATGTTACCGTCGCAGAGGGAGCAGAGGATGAGACAACTCCGGGAGGCCTTGCAGAAAGGTCTGTGCAACGCGTTCCCAGAGACTGGGAGGTTACAAACTCCTGGTCCTGGACAACGAGTTGCTGAGGCTTCGGCCAGTCAAAGAAGGAGCGGTGGGGAAGGTGGCCGTCTGACCGATGCGTTCAGACAATTCTTTAGTCCGCAGCCCCAAAGTATGATCGGTTCCAGCAACCATCGCCAGCGTCTGATAAACATGGTGCAGGAATATCTAGGGGCAAGGTCAGACTTGGACACCTTTCCCACCGAAAATCCTCTGGCTTACTGGGTCTTGAGGATGGATCACTGGCCAGAGCTTGCACAGTATGCAATTGAGCTACTGGCCTGTCCTGCATCCAGCGTTCTTTCGGAACGCACATTCAGTGCTGCTGGAGGATTTGTCACGGATCACAGGGTGCGCCTGTCCACCGACTCAGTTGATCGACTGACTTTCATCAAGATGAACCAGTCTTGGATCACCACCAGCTACCACACACCTGATGCTGATATAACAGACTAATTGATTTTAACATGTCACATCCCTTCAAGACTGATGCTGATGCTGAGTGCCTGTGCTGTTATGTTGACTGGCTATCCTCCTCCTCCGAGTCCTCAATGATACGATTGATGATGATAGCTTGGAAGATCATTTTTGTTTATGGGTGCCGCCACCAGTGGCTAAGGCCCAATTTTTCAGCCCCTGTTTTACAGGGGCGTGTAATTACAATTTTTTTAGCAATAATTTGCCATAGGGCTCATTGCTGTGCTCCAAGTACAGTATCTGTGAGGGGTTGGAGTGTTGTGGCACCAGTGCCTAAGGCCCAATTTTTCAGCCCCTGTTTAACAGGGGCGTGTCATTACAATTTTTGAAGCAATACTTTGCAACAGGGCTCATTGCTGTGCTCCAAGTACAGTATCTGTGAGGGGTTGTAGTGTTGTGCCACCAGTGCCTAAGGCCCAATTTTTCAGCCCCTGTTCAACAGGGGCATGCAATTACAATTCTTGATCTAATAATTCACAGCAGGGTCCATTGCTGCACCCACCAAGAGTAACTCTGAGGGCTTACAGTCTTGTGGCAACGCCACCACCACCACCACCACGAAAGGCCCAATTTTTCAGCCCCTGTTCAAAAGGGGCATGTAATTACAATTCTTGATCTAATAATTCACAGCAGGGCCCATTGCTGCACCCACCAAGAGTAACTGTCAGGGCTTACAGTGTTGTGGCACCAGCACCACCATCAAAGCCCCAATTTTTACTACCACTGTTCAACAATTATATGTAATTAAAATTCCTGATATAATAGTTGACAGCAGGGCGTTCCAGCACCAACCAAGAGTAACTGAGTGCTTACAGTGTTGTGCCAACACCAACAACTAAGGGGCCTATTTCTGCAGAGTATATACGGCAGGTCCCTACTTTCAAACATCCAACTTACAAACGACTCCTACTTGCAAACGAAAGAAGACAACAGGAAGTGAGAGGAAATCTACCCCTAGAAAGGAAAATTCTCTCCTGTAAGAATAAATATGGGAGAAAGGGGTCTCATCTGTACTGATGCTTTATCAGCAATCCTTGTTTCAAGAAAAACACCACATTTCAAAAACAGTTGTCATTGGGACGGAAAGTGAGGTGAAATGTTCTGAACAGGGGCACAGACAGCAAAACAAATGTTACAGGGGTGATAACCCTTACCTATGTTTCCCAAAAAGTTTAAAAATAGATTTTTGGGCTGGAGCTACACTTCAACAATGTACCTGTTCAAAATTACAAACAGATTCTACATAAGAACAAACCTACAGTCCCTGTCTTGTATGCACCGCCTGTATACGGCTGTTCAGAGTATATAGGGCCTTTTTTATTTTATGTGCGGGGTTCCCCTTAATATCCATACAAGACCCAAAGGGGCTGGTAATGGGCTGGGGTAGGGGGGGGGGTCATGGGGTAGCTATGCCATTTTTCTTAAAGAATTTCATCCATATTACCGGGACCAGACATTACATTAAAGCCGCAAGCAGTTTTAAATGGCTTTTTTTTCCTTTAGAAGTGTCATTTTGTGCAGGGACAGTTCTAAACACGGGAAACACGTGGCACTTCACAGGCATACTTTAGACACCCCCCAGGTACGATATTTAAAGGAATATTTGACTTTTTTTTTTTCACTTTATGCATCATTAAAATGACTGCTCCCGAAAAACGACCGTTTTTAAAACTTCTTTTTGCATTGATACATGTCCCCTGGTGCACAACCCGGGTTCCCAAACCCTATTTATGACAATAACATGCATAATAGTTGTTATAATTAGCACTTTAGAATTCGAACGTTCGCATCCATTGTATTTAATAGGGTTCTAATGTTCGTTCGAACTTTCGGTCCGTTCGCGGGTTCTGGTGCGAACCGAACCCGGGGGTGTTCGGCTCATCACTACTCCTCAGTAAAAGGCACATGACAACCCGCCTGGAGCTTGCCAAAAGGCACCTGAATGACTCTCAGACCATGAGAAACAAAATTCTCTGGTATGATGAAACTTTGGCCTAAATGGCAAGCATCATGTCTGGAGGAAACCAGGCACTGCTCATCATCTGGCCAATACAAATCCCTACAGTGAAGCATGGAGGTGGCAGCATTATGCTTTGGGGATGTTTTTTAGTGGCAGAAATTGGGAGACTAGTCATAATTGAGAGAAAGATGAATGTAGCAATGTACAGAAACATCCTTGATGAAAACCTGCTGCAGAGCGCTCTGGACCTTAGACTGAGCCAAAGGTTCATTGTTCAACAGGTCAATGACCCTAAGCACACAACCAAGATACCAAAGGAGTGGCTAAGGGATAACTTTGTGAATGTCCTTGAGTGGCCCAGCCAGAGCCCAAACTTGAACCCGATTGAACAAATGGCTTTGCACTGATGCTCCCCATCCAACCTAATGGAGCTTGAGAGGTCCTGCAAAGAAGAATGAGAGAAACTGCCCAAAAATAGGTGTGCCAAGCTTGTAGCATCATACTCAAAAAGACTGAGGCTGGGTTCACACTTGTCCGACAAACGCTCCGACATTGGGCGCTCATGTCAGGTGACGTGTGAAAATCAATGTTTCCCTATGGGAGCCATCTTAACTTGTCCGACACATGTCGGTCCGACTTTGAAGATGCTCCCTGTACTACTTTTATCCGATTTTGATCCTACTTCAGCCCATTGACTATCATTGAAGTCGGATCAAAGTCGGACCGCGGTCTTGCATGATCTGACTTTGGCATGTGACTTGTGCTCTGCTGATCTTGAGAGGGAACTCCACGCCAAATTTTTAATAAAAAACCAGCATGGGTTCCCCTCCAAGAGCATACCAGGCCCTTCGGTCTGGTATGGATTTTAAGGGGAACCCCTAAGCCGAAAAAACGGCGTGGGGGTCCCCCTCAAAATACAAACCAGACCCTTATCCGAGCACGCAACCTGGCAGGCCGCAGGAAAAGAAGGGGGACGAGAGAGCGGCCCCCCTCCCTCCTGAACCATACCAGGCCGCATGCCCTCAACATGGGGGGTTTGGTGCTTTGGGGCAAGGGGGCGACCTACGGCCCCCCCACCCCAAAGCACCCTGCCCCCATGTTGATGAGGACAGGGCCTCTTCCCGACAACCCTGGCCGTTGGTTGTCGGGGTCTGCGGGCGGGGGCTTATCGGAATCCGGGAGCCCCCTTTAATAACGGGGCCCCCAGATCCCGGCCCCCCACCCTATGTGAATGAGTATGGGGTACATCGTACCCCTCCCAATTCACCTGGTGGAAAAAAATGTCAATAAAAAAACACTACACGGTTTTTTAAAGTAGTTTATTACACAGCTCCGGGGGTCTTCTTCCTACTCCGGGGGTCTCTTCCGACTTTGGGGGTCTTTTTCCAACTTCGGGGGTCTCCGGTGTCGTCTCCGCGCTCTCCGGTTCTTCTCTCGCTCCGGGTTCTTTCTTCCTTCTGCCGGGCCTCCGCTATCTTCTTCCAGCTCTTTTGCTAGCGGGGCCCGGTCTTCTCCGTCGCCTTCTTCCCTCTTCTCCTCTTCGATGTTGACACGTCGCTTTCTCCCGCTGTAATGCCGGGTGTGCGGTCCGCAACGATTTATATAGGCCTCTCATGACGTCACAGTCACATGCTCCGGGTGGCCACATGCTCCCATGTTGTCACAGTCACATGCTCCGGGGCCAACCGGAGCATGTGACTGTGACGTCATGAGAGGCCTATATAAATCGTTGCGGACCGCACACCCGGCATTACAGCGGAAGAAAGCGACGTGTCAACATCGAAGAGGAGAAGAGGGAAGAAGGCGACGGAGAAGACCGGGCCCCGCTAGCAAAAGAGCTGGAAGAAGATAGCGGAGGCCCGGCAGAAGGAAGAAAGAACCGGAGAGCGTGAGAAGAACCGGAGAGCGCGGAGACGACACCGGAGACCCCTGAAGTCGGAAGAGACCACCGAAGTTGGAAGAAGACCCCCTGAAGTCGGATGAAGACCCCCGAAGTCGGAAGAAGACCCCTGGAGCTGTGTAATAAATTACTTTAAAAACCTGTGTTGTGTTTTTTTATTGACATTTTTTTCACCAGGTGAATGGGTAGGGGTATGATGTACCCCATACTCATTCACATAGGGTGGGGGGCCGGGATCTGGGGGCCCCCTTATTAAAGGGGGCTCCCGGATTCTGATAAGCCCCTGCCCACAGACCCTGACAACCAACGGCCAGGGTTGTCGGGAAGAGGCCCTGTCCTCATCAACATGGGGGCAGGGTGCTTTGGGGTGGGGGGGCCGCAGGTCGCCCTCCTGCCCCAAAGCACCAAACCCCCCATGTTGAAGGCATGCGGCCTGGTACGGTTCAGGAGGGAGGGGGTCCGTTCTCTTGTCCCCCCCCTATTTTCCTGCGGCCTGCCAGGTTGTGTGCTCGGATAAGGGTCTGGTTTGGATTCTGAGGGGGACCCCCACACCGTTTTTTTGGCTTAGGGGTTTCCCCTTAAAATCCATACCAGACCAAAGGGCCTGGTATGCTCCTGGAGGGGAACCCATGCCGTTTTTTTTATTTCAAATTTGACGTGGAGTTTCCCCTCAAGATTCATACCAAACACAGTGCCTGGTATTGGCGGGGATCCAAGTTGGATCCCCGTTCATTGAAAGTAGGACGTATGTCGGCTTCATGTCACAGGGCAAAGTCGGATCCAAAGTAGGACGGCTGTCGTGTCGCACAAGTGTGAACCCGGCCTGAGGGCTGTAATTGGTGCCAAAGGTGCTTCAACAAAGTATTGAACAAAGGCTGTGAATAATTATGTACGTGTGATTATTTTCGTTTTTTATTTTTAATAAATTTGCAAGGATTTCAAACAAACTTTTTTCATGTTGTCATTATGGGGTATTGTTTGTAGAATTTTGAAGAAAATAATGAATTGAATCCATTCTGGAATAAGGCTGTAACATGAAATGTGGAAAAAGTGAAGCACTGTAAAAACTTTCCGGATGCACTGTACATGAGCAGTCTTGGATATGCATCTGGCCAATGGGACGCAAAGCAAGGATTTGTATGATTCTGTCCACTGTCCTTATTTTTGGGATATATGATGGAATGGGTCATGTGAATACCTTTTGCTTTAATGAGGCTTTACTGTGCTAACTGAAAATGTTGAAACTTACTAGCTAGAGAGGCTGCTTGGGATGTTTTGTATTGTTCAGTTTACTGCTCTGCCCATGTACAACTTCCCTGTGCTAGTTATACATCGATCTGACCAGTTGCCATTTTTTGATTTTTTTTAGGATGCCCCTATGACTTCCACAATAAAACTGTATTTATGGATTTTTAGGAGAAAACTGACAGTTATAATAACTCATTCATCTTGGAGAATGTAGACTTCAGTCATATGAAAATTTGTGTAATTACAGATAACTCAGATCAACTCTCCTGAAAATATGTGTCTAAATAGTTTAAAAGATATGTAAAGGTTTGTTTAAAAAAAAAACAATCAAACATGTCATACTTACCTCCTCTGTGCAGTTGGTTTTGCACAGAGTGGCTCCGATCTCTTCTGGGGTCCCTCAGCGGCTCTCCTGGCTCCTCCTCTTCTCCCTAGTCCATAGCATCGTAATCGGGAGCATGTCCGCACGAGTGCCCAGAGTGAGAGCGGCTCTCCACTGGGGCATCTCATGTGGACACGCTCCAGAGTCTGCTGCTATATCCATTGACACAGACAGCAGGCCCCGCCCCTGGCTCCCACATCATTGGATTTGATTGACAGCAGCGGGAGCCAATGGCTGCGCTGCTATCAATCTATCCAACCAGGACCTGAGACACCGGCTGGAGTGCTCGTCCTAATCGCTGGAAAGACCGGGTTGAGGTAAGTAAAAGGGGGGCTCTGGGGGGCTGCTGCATCACAGGAGGTTTTTCAACCTAAAAGGATTGTAAAGTCACAAGGTTTTTTATCTTAATGCATTTTATGCATTAAAGCGGAAGTAAACCCATCAATTTAACAGTTTCAAAAAGCAGTTACATTCCCGGCATGCCGGGAATGCCAACTGTCACATTGGTTGTGCTCTCAACCAAACTGTCAAACCATCCAATGGCTGGTGTCATAACTGATCACATGAAAATGATAGGAGGGTTTACTTGCACTTTAAGATAAAAAGCCTTCTGCATGGAGCAGCCCCCCTCAGCCCCCCTAACACTTACCTGAGATCCCTTTTGGTCCAGTGTTGTCCACAAGTGTCTCAGCTGTCCGAGATTCTCCTTCCTGATTGGCTGAGACACAGCAGCGGTGCCATTGGCTCCTGCTGCTGTCAACCAAAGTCAGCTAGCCAATCAGGAGAGAGCGGGAGCGGGGCCAGGTCAGGGCTCCGTGTCTGAATAGACACAGGGAGCTGTGACTCGGCTCAGGTGCCCCCATACCAAGCTGCTTGCTGTGGGAGCACTGAACAGGAGGGAGGGGCCAGGAGAGCCAAACAGAGGGACCTGAGAAGGGGAGGATCTGGGCTGTTCTGTGCAAATCCACTGCAACAGAGCAGGTAAGTATAACATGTTTATTATTTTTATAGGAAAAAAAAATGAGACTTTACAATCACTTTAATGCATAGAATGCCTAATATTTATTAAAAAAAAATTGCAGTGCATTTCCATAAAAAAACAACTCAGAAACATAATCAGGAGCTGTTTGGTCTTCATATTATTTTATATCACCTTGGTGTGTTAAAACAAGGTGAGAAAAAATCTAAAACCAAATTATGATGAAGGCAATGTAATACAGTGCCTTATAACTAAAAATTGCTAGATTACTATAAGCGACTGATCATTAGGAATGCTAATACTAGTTCTAATATCTGTAATATTCTGAGATTTAAAGTCCACAGTAATTGGGCTAAATATTGAGCTGGAAGGTAACATGTAATAGAAGTTATTTTTTAAGAAGATTAAAGGCAGCACATTTCCTTATCCCTGTATTACTTTGAAGTTTAAAAGTGCTGTAAACCTTGGTATAATCCTGTTATAGTCTGTACAGTACAGGTTTAAAGCCAGAGCTGTCCTGAGGAAACAGAAGCTGACAATAATAATGTCTAGTTCCTTCTAGCTATGTACTGTTGATGCCTCTAAAATCTTTTTTTTGAAGAACATAATTTTAGATGGAACAGTAGAACGGTTAGGAGGATTTTTTGCATCCCATGTTTGTAAAATAACACTGTAGTTAATTCTGATTATGAAATATCAATGACTAATGGCACTTATTACATTGTTGTAATCATCCTGTATTATGAACTAAGACCATCAGAAGCTTGCTAAGTGAACAATTAATGGCTCTAATTGGAGCCATGCATGAAAAAGTGGGCTAAATAGGGAACTTGTGGTAACAATAATGTTAAAGTCCGCTGATGGATAGCACAAGTGAGTGCAGGTAATTTTGGTGACAAAATTCAGTCTGCAAGATCTCAGAGACAAGCGACAATCTTATGAAGAGTGGTGAGGTAATTTCCCCGTGGGTAAAGCATTTTAACTATGTAAAATGAGCTATGAATTTTAAAAAATGACCTTTGGATCATGAAAAAGAGACATTAGTCAAAGGAATAGCTAGAGGATATCCTGGCAAAAGCTGTGCAGAGAATAATTAAGGATGAATCTGGTAATTAGCCTAGAAAAAAAAAAAAAGTACGATCACTGCTTTTCAGTATTTCTAATTTGTAGATATTCTGTGCATTCTAGTTTAGCAGGTTTGGTATAACTCAGTAAGAGTGGACTCTGGAGTAAAGTAGTTCAACTATTTCTTATAACAGGACTGTGAATGCTAGAACACTTTAGGCTAACTGCCGCAAGGGAGAACAGATAGTTAAAAAGCAGTAGCCACTGAAAGGATGAAATCAATAGTATTCCACTCTGAACAAAACGTGCAGGCTTCAAAATCAATATGATCCGCTGGATGCACTCTTGAATTTAATAGTATAAACCTTCATTTGAAATCAGAAAACATCAGCACTTGCTGTGTGGTTATGATATCTGGGGCAATTTTAAGGCATAGGTTAACAGTATAAATTGTTTATTTTTAGGAGTTGGCTACTAAAAAATGTTTAAAACATCCTCAGGGGTTTTGGTAAAATCCTTAAAAATGCTTGACTTTTTTTGCTGAATTCACAAAATGATATGACATTTTTTTTAAACGCTACCTCTCCTAAAGTGGCTCTACTTCTCCTTTAATAATGGTAGCTATAAGGTTATGCATGTGGGCAATGGTAATGGCATTTCCCCTAAACATGAAATGGAATACAGCTACGGAAAACATTGCTTGAAATACCCCTAGCCAAATTAAATGCCAAACAGTAGCTGTAAAACTGAACAAAATTGTGGTATGTATGAAAATTTATGGAAATATAGCATAATTTTTGTATTAAATATTTCCAGGGCAACATCTTGAATATAGGATACTGCTTTAGGCACAACAGTGTAAGAAAGAAAGATTAGAGAAAGAAAAGACTTGCAAATAATGCAATGGATAGGGGTTTTGCTTAATTATAGCTACAATTACAGTTTAAAACCTCCAGAAAAACAGCCAAATACAGATAAAATACATATAAGAGCTGTGTGACCTACCCAAGGATTTATATTTCTGTCCATCCAGTCCTGAAATTTAAGCAGCTTAGCCACATAGCACAACTACCTTCGAGATCTGACAATCTAGGTCTTTTTCCTGCCCCAACCTGTGAATGAGTGAAGGAGAAGCAGCAGACTGATGATCCATTTAAGCACTTATTCTAACTTCTATTTAGGTGGTCTTCGCAATTCAGTGTGCTCAGTTTTCTTTACTTTTTTCGTCTTGCATACATCATTTTCAGATATACGTAGAACACCAAGAATTGGAGGCACAAAGGGCAGTGTCATGTACCTGGTGAAGGTCAAGCTGAAGAGGGGTTTCTCTTGCACTTCTTTCCTACACCCGTGGTAGTGGTGAAAGGAGATATGCGGGCACAAGTGGCACAAGGACCAATGTTGCAGGCAGAGCCAGCTGTTGGATGTGATTGTGAGGCACAGATGACCATGGACCACCAGTAAGTACCAAAAGTAGAAACACAGCAGCACCAGATCATTGGACAGGAACAAAGCCAGGACACAAGCCAAAGGTTGTCACAGCCAGGTAGTGAGGTACTGAAACTGAAAGCAGGGACAGCATCAGGATACAAACCAAGATCAGCCACAGCAGGCTATTGAGGTACAGGAACATAAGACAGATGGATACAAGCCAAGGTCTGTTATTATTGGGCAGCGAGGTATAAAATCAGAAGGCAGGATGAAGATTCCAAAACATAACTCAGATCACAGTGGGTAGACAAGAATCTAGACAAATAATTAAGAACCATCCAGCCCTTAGTCCAAGGAGCTTCTCAAAAAGACTATGGCAAGCAATGGTTTCCTAGATGCAGGCCTCCTCAGACTGGGCGATCTTCAGAAAACTGTAAAAACATACACAAGAGGGCACAAATGCCTAGTGCATTACCACCATAACCATTTATTTTTAAAAAATAACAATATTATACTCATAAAAGAAGATTAAATCAAGCTATTCAAATACACAGCTCCAGCAGGTGGGACAAGTATCTACATCTGATGCCAAACGTTGGAGAAGCGTATGTGTATTGGGGGACACACCATCTTCCTCAGAGCTCAAACAGACAGAATTCCAGAGATGGGTCAGAAGCAAGCTGGTTGTACACAGAAAGACAAATGTAACAGGTGAGGTCTCACTTATATCTAGAACTAGCTAAAGACCACTCAGCAATCTGTCAATGTCAAATGTTAAATAGACCTTTTAGCACCAATATCAGTGCCAAGCATTCAAATGTGCCTGCGCATATGCTGCTTAACATGCACGCTAATACATCAGCACCTGTGCTAAAAGTCTAGCAAAAACGTCACGCTCAGAAATGTGCATGCGCTGGTCTTCTTGTAGGTAGATTTAGCCATTATGATAAGTTAATTTACACTGCACTAAAAATATCTGTACAGTGCACTAAAAATATATGTACAGACCTTTCCTTGTGTTTAAATGTATATATCTATAAATAAATAAAATTACTCAGATTAAATTATCTATATTTGTCAATGGATATATAATACAATTTGTATTCTATAAACTTGTGTAAACTTTCAGCCATTGTGCAAAGGTTTATTAATAGGGGGATTAATGAATACCTAAAATTAATATACGTATGCAAATAAAACTTTATATGAATAAAAATGTGCAGGTTAGCTTCCCCACTCACGAATGGATTAAATCTTCTATAACAACACTAAATAATTGAATAATTAATAAATAAATCCATCTTCACTATTGCAATAATGTAAATACATATATGACTATCAAGATGAAACTCCCCAATATAAAATGTATGTGAAATAAAATCCAAACAAATCCAAACAAATGTGCAGTCTTTATAGTGTGTTCACTTATTTCTACTGATGTAAATGTACTATAGACCAATGCATCAGTGGTTCAATCTGTACAATGCATTCAATTGTTTCCACAATTCCAAAGATAAAAAAAAAGTTTCACTGATAAAATTAATTTATTAGGTGTTCTTTCTTAGATTGGAAAGAACAGAAAAAAGTCTGGCATACAGCTCAAGTCACAACAATGTATTAAAATGCAGCTACTAAGGGCCTGAGTCATAGCTAATTCTAACATTCTGTTAATGTGTAACAAATACCATCCCTACCTAAGGGAGAAGACTGTCAAACAAGCACCACATATGTGCATAATTAAAAGTTAATTAGAATATCAATAATAGAAAACAGCAACTGTTCAACAAAAACATATTTATATATGTTTTCTAAATATGAGTAGCTACTTGTGTATGTTTTTTTTCCACTTTTAATAAACCGATTTACACTATGGATGTTGCCTGGTTTATATTTCTCTAAACGTGCATGGGATGGAGGTATAGGGAAAGTCAAAGGAGAAGATTACCTGATCTTCTGATACTATGCAATGTGTTGACATTACATTGCTCTGGTGAGTGAGGACACAGCACAGACTGTTGCACCTGAAGCACTGGATCTATATATTATGAAGCACTGAACACTTTTTATAGCAGCACCTTTTATGGCAGCATATGGACTTTAAATGAATTGAATTTGTATCAATTGATCACAAGCATGGAGCACTTTGTTTGTATATCCATGTATAATTTTTATTTTTTTGTTTTTGAAAATTCTGTGAGTAATCTTATCACTTTAGGGACTGCACCACAGAAGCACTTTACATTTATTTTCATTTATAGAGTTTTATTAGGCACCTTATTTAAAGGCAGCGCGGCACACGTTTATTATTTTATATTTTGATTAACCCCTTACAAGGTGGTCATAGTGCACGCAGCTTCCCCAGTACACATACCATAGTGCAGAGATTATTGTATCTAATATATTAATATACAATTCATCACTGTGTCAAGAGTCTAAAATTAATAGATCCAAAGTTAGATACATAATATATACAAAATAATACGAGTTACTATAGGCAAATGTTTCAGTATAAACTATCAATATAACATAATCAACCACATGCCGACCACCGTCGGCAGAATGGCATGGGCAGGCAAAAGGACATATATATACGTCCCCTTTAACCACTTAAGCCCCGGACCATTTTGTAGCTAAAGGACCAGAGGTGTTTTCAGAATTTTGCACTGCGCTGCTTTAACTGTAAATTGTGCGGACATGCAATGTTGTACCCAAACGAAATTTGCGTCCTTTTCTTCCCACAAATAGAGCTTTCTTTTAATGGTATTTGATTGCCTCTACGATTTTTATTTTTTGCGATGTAAATGGAAAAAGACTGAAAATTTTGAAAAAAAATGATATTTTCTACTTTTTGTTATAAGAAAAATCAAATAAACTCAATTTTAGTCATACATTTAGGCTAAAATGTATTCAGCCACATGTCTTTAGTAAAAAAAATGTCAATAAGCGTATATTTATTGGTTTGCACAAAAGTTATAGCGTCTACAAACTAGGGTACATTTTCTGGAATTTACACAGCTTTTAATTTATGACTGCTAATTTCTTGAGGTGCTAAAATGGCAGGGCAGTACAAAACCCCCCCCAAATGACCCCATTTTGGAAAGTAGACATCCCAAGGAAATTGCTGAGAGGCATGTTGAGCCCATTGAATATTTTTTTTTTGTCTCAAGTGATTGAATAATGACAAAAAAAAAATAAAAAATTACAAAAAGTTGTCACTAAATGATATATTGCTCACACATGCCATGGTTATATGTGGAATTGCACCCCAAAATACATTTTGCTGCTTCTCCTCAGTATGGGGATACCACATGTGTGGGACTTTTTAGGAGCCTAGCCGCGTACGGGGCCCCGAAAACCAAGCACCGCCTTCAGGATTTCTAAGGGCACAAATTTTTGATTTCACTCCTCACTACCTATCACAGTTTCGGAGGCCATAAAATGCCAAAATAGCACAAAACCCCCCCAAATGACCCCATTTTGGAAAGTAGACACCCCAAGCTATTTGCTGAGAGGCAAGTTGAGTATTTTACAGCTCTCATTTGTTTTTGAAAATGAAGAAAGAAAATAATTTTTTTTTTTTTTTTTTCAATTTTCAAAACTTTGTGACAAAAAGCGAGATCTGCAACATACTCACCATACCTCTCAGCAAATAGCTTGGGGTGTCTACTTTCCAAAATGGGGTCATTTGGGGGGTTTTGTGCCATCTGGGCATTCCATGGCCTCCGAAACTGTGATAGGCAATGAGAAGTGAAATCAAAAATTTACACCCTTAGAAAGCCTTGGTTTTTGGGGTCCCGTACGCGGCTAGGCTCCCAAAAAGTCTCACACATGTGGTATCCTTGTACTCAGGAGAAGCAACAGAATGTATTTTGGGGTGTAATTCCACATATGCCCATGGCATGTTTGAGCAATATATCATTTAGTAACAACTTTGTGCAAAAAAAATAAAAAATAAAAAATGTTTTTCTTTTTTCCGCAACTTGTGTCAACATATAAAATATTCCATGGACTCGACATGCCTCTCAGTATATAGCTTTGGGTTTCTACTTTCCAAAATGGGGTCATTTGGTGGGGTTTTGAACTGTTCTGGCATTTTATACACAACATTAGGAAGCTTACATCCACTCTTCTAACCACTTGAAGACAAAGCCCTTTCTGACACTTATTGTTTACATGAAAACATATATTTTTTTTTGCAAGAAAATTATGTTGAACCCCCAAACATTATATATTTTTTTAAAGCAAATGCCCTACAGATTAAAATGGTGGGTGTTGCATTTTTTTTTCCACACAGTATTTGCGCAACAATTTTTCAAACGCATTTTTTGGGGAAAAAATACACTTTTTTTAATTTTAATTGCACTAAAACACACTATATTGCCCAAATGTTTGATTAAATAAAAAAGATGATCTTAGGCCGAGTACATAGATACCAAACACGACATGCTTTAAAATTGCGCACAAACGCGCATTGGCGACAAACTACATACATTTTTAAAAGCCTTTACAGGTTACCACGTTATATTTACAGAGGAGGTCTACTGCTAAAATGACTGCCCTCGATCTGACCTTCGCGGTGATACCTCACATGCATGGTGCAATTGCTGTTTACATATGACGCCAGACTGACGCTTGCGTTCGCCATTGCGCAAGAGCAGGGCAGGACAGGGGTGCTTTTTTTTTTATTACTATTAATTTTGCTTTTTTTATTTTATTTTTAAACTGTTCCTTCCATATTTTTTTTTTTATCATTTTTATTGTTATCTCAGGGAATGTAAATATCCCCTATGATAGCAATAGGTAGTGACAGGTACTTTTTTTTTTTAAACTGGGGTCTATTAGACCCTACATCTTTCCACTGCCCTCAAAGCATCTGACCACACCAAGATCGGTGTGATAAAATGCTTTCCCAATTTCCCAATGGCGCTTTTTATATCCGGGGGAGGACATTCCTTCCCACTGCTTGTAAAAGCAGTCCAGAGGCTAATTAGCCGCTAGGATTGCTTTTACAAGAAAGTCGGCCGCTGGCTGAAAAGAATGATACCAAGATGATACCTAAACCCGCAGGCATCAATCTGGTATAACCATTCAAATTCCAGCAACATACCAGTACGTTGCTGGTCCTTGTTGGACATGTATTGTAATTTTTTTTTTCATGCAGCCTGTTGGCTGAACAAAAAAAAGAGATTGATCGGTGGGTATGCCCACCATTAGAATACCGCCATTCATCCACCCACTTCTAATGATGGGCATACATGCACCATTTATATATGCCGAAGCATTGGGGCATCCTCCCACAAAAATTATGCCGCACACACATGGTCGGACTTTTCCACGGGCAAGCCTCCGTCGGAATTTCAACCGTATGTATGCGGCATTAGGAACAAAATCGCTCCTCCGCCCCTGCTGCCCCAATGCTTCGGCATATATGCTTTTTTTTTTAACTGTGGTGGTGAAATCACCTCCTACAGCACTGGAGTCGCAGGGATCAGGCCTGTCTCTGCGAACGCTGCAGTTATGTGTGTTGTGTTTTTTAAGTGACAGTGATCGATCGATACTGCACTTGGATGGCCTGGGCTGGACGGAGGGGAAAAATGCAGGTGCTAGCAGGTATCTGGGCTGATCCCGCTAACACTGCATTTTTGGGAACCCTAAACTGCTGGGGACACTAGTATAGATCTGATCAGATCAGATATTGATCTGTTCAGATACTATACCACTAAGGGAGGTGTATGCTTCACACGTGGGTGTTAGCATTACTGGCACTAACCTGACGCTGCCTGGGGTGTGACGCAGGGTTAACTAGGGGCAATTAGGGGGCTAAAACCTTTATTAGATAATATATGGGGGTACCTAACGCTATAAAAACCTGCGGCGAACCTAAAAAAAATAACTGGCTATCTATCGGCACCAGCATAAGTAATACAGCGATCAGAAAAAAGATTGCTTAGTGACACTGGCAAAAGGGGGTGAAAGGATTACCTGGGGGGTCGATCAAGGGGTTAAACCTTTATTAGGTAATATATGGGGGTACCTGACGCTATAAAAACCTGTGGCGAACCTAAAAAAAATAACTGGCTACCTATCGGCATCACCGACAATAAGACAGCGATCAGAAAAACGATTGCTTAGCGACAGTGGTGATAGGGGGTGAAAGGGTTACCTGGGGGGCGATCAAGGGGGTTAAACCTTTATTAGGTAATATATGGGGATACCTGATGCTATAAAAACCTGCGGTGAACCTAAAAAAAATAACTGGCTACCTATCGGCATCACCGACAATAAGACAGCGATCAGAAAAACGATCGCTTAGCGACAGTGGTGATAGGGGGTGAAAGGGTTACCTGGGGGGCGATCAAGGGGGTTAAACCTTTATTAGGTAATATATGGGGGTACCTGACGCTATAAAAACCTGCGGCGAACCTAAAAAAAATAACTGGCTACCTATCGGCATCACCGACAAAAAGACAGCAATCAGAAAAACGATCGCTTAACGACAGTGGTGATAGGGGGTGAAAGGGTTACCTAGGGGGCGATCAAGGGGGTTAAACCTTTATTAGGTAATATATGGGGGTACCCGACGCTATAAAAACCTGCTACGAACCTAAAAAAATAACTGGCTACCGATTGGCATCACCGACACTAAAACAGCCATCAGAAAAATGATTGCTTAGTGACGGCGATGCTAGGGGGTGAAAGGGTTATCTGGGGGGTGATCAGGGGGTTAAACCTTTATTAGGGGGGGTTAGGGGGCTACACTGGACCTAAAACTAACTGTAGTGACACTTTTACAGTCACAAATGTCACTGATTGCAGTGATCAGTAAATAAATGGTCACTGCAATCAGTGACACTGTGACTGCGGGCTGGGGGGTGATCTGGGGGGGCCTGGGGGGCGATTTATGTTCCTATGTGTCCTGGTGTCAGTGTACTGTTTGTGCACTAACCTGTGTGTCTTCTCTTGTACGGCGCTTGGTATATGTGAGCGCCGCATGAGAGATGACATCACTTCCTCTGCCTGTGTAAACATTGCACAGCAGAGGAAGCTTTCTCATTCGCCGGGAGCGATCGCGGGCGGGTGGCCGGAATTGAACGGCCGCCCCCTCATCCCGGATCGCTCCCCAACGGATAACGACCGCTCACTGTATAGAAGGGGGGTCTGATTGGACCCCCCAACTATACAAAGGCAATCACGTACACTGTACGTGATTGTGCCTGTCGGTGCCATTCTGGCCATTCTATATACAGTGAGCGGTCGTTAAGTGGTTAAGAAGCGGCATTGTGGACGTGCATGCCTGCCGCAAGCTCCGTGACTCCGACCGCGGGTCCTGCGGACTCGATGTCCGCGGGCATACCCGCGATCGTGTAACAGTGAGGAAGAAGGTGGGAAATGCTATTGTAAACAAGCATTTCCTTAGTCTTCCTAGTGACAGGACAGTGAACACAGCTTCCTGTAATCGGAAGCAGTGATCATTGTCGTGTCACACACAGCCCATCCCCCCTACAGTTAGAAGCACTCCCTAGGGCACACTTAACCCCTACAGCGCCACCTAGTGGTTAACCCCTTCAGTGCCAGTGTCATTTTCATAGTAATCAGTGCATTTTTATAGCACTGATCGCTGTAAAAATGACAATGGTCCCAAAAATGTGTCAAAAGTGTCCGACGTGTCCGCCATAATGTCGCAGTCATAATAAAAATCACTGATTGCCGCCATTACTAGTACAAAAAAAATATATATTAATAAAAATGGCATAAAACTATCCCCTATTTTGTAGACGCTATAACTTTTGCGCAAACCGATCAATAAATGCTTATTGCGTTTTTTTTTTACCAAAAATATGTAGAAGAATACGCATCAGCCTAAACTGAGGAAAAAATATGTTTTTTTATATATTTTTTGGGGATATTTATTATAGCAAAAAGTAAAAAACATTGCATTTTTTTCAAAATTGTTGCTCTATTTTTGTTTATAGCGCAAAAAATAAAAACCGTAGAGGTGATCAAATAACACCAAAAGAAAACTCTATTTGTGGGAAAAAAAGGACGTCAATTTTGTTTGGGAGCCACGTCGCACGACCGCGCAATTGTCAGTTAAAGCGACGCAGTGCCGAATCGCAAAAAGTGGCCTGGTCTTTGACCAGCAAAATGGTCCGGGGCTTAAGTGGTTAAACATATTAGTTGAATCTGTTCCCACTGTCTGTACGAATTTATGGAGCAACTGGACTGGTGGGCTTTAACGTTCAGCTGCAGCTCATATGGGTTCATATTTTTTCTGTGCTAAGAGAGCTAATTGCACTCTCCGAGCAAAGTGACTAAGCTGTCAAAGACAGCTTCCATTCATTGTTTATAATTTGGAGCTTCCAATCATGTGACTGCTATGACCAGCGATCAGAATTGCCACATGATTGGAAAACCCGCCTTCGGCTTTCAAATTCTCTTAAAGGACCAGAAGGAGCTCTTGCACCCAATATGTATATCTAAAACACACTGGGGTGGTCATTCTCCGATTCCCATACCTTTTGGGGGCTTATTCTGACATTTATTCCCCCCTGCTGGGACAGCTGCCTGAATAAATAGTACCTTTATACTGGGCTTTTCTACTCCTTGCATAGGCCGGTGTCTTTTGGGGAGCTGTGCATGCTGTTGCTTCACACAGTGTTACTTGCAGGCTGCTTCTTACACTGTTTGAGCTGAGCTGAGCTGAGCTAGAGGGACGGGTTGGGCTGATTGCTGAGACTATGGGGGGGTGCTATTTTTTATGCTGACTGTATTTTTTCCCAGACGGTCATAGGTTTCTGGGCAGGCTCGGGGTGGATCTTTTATCACGGTTCTTGGGCGGCACACACTGCAAAAACAGCGCTGCAAACAGAGGGATGGATAGGTCTCCTCTGGACATTTTTACACAATCACTGCATGGGTTGCTCCTGCACAGATTGTTCACCACACAGACGGCTCCCTGCACAGGTACTCATCTCTCAGATAACTGCGCAGAATCAAGGTGCACACAGGGGTGGACACAGCAGCACTGCCGATCCAGAAGGGTGAGTCAGTTCCCTACTTGGCGATGGTAGGGCTCCATTGTGGAAACTCACACCCAAGTACCCTCTACCACCGACATGCAAGTCAGACAACAAACATTCTGAGGGGGATGCCTCTTATCTTCCTTTAAATAGTGAGATGGAGGTACCAGCAGCCAAAATGGCATATTAAAAAGGACTGTTTTCAGCTCTTATTATTACAGTTTGGGAAACCTTAAAGATGGGGAGTCCTCCATCCATGTCGACAGATAAAAAGTATTCATACCCCTTGGAATTTTCCACATTTTGTCATGTTACAACTAAAAACAGAAATGTATTTTTTTGGAATTTTATGTGATAGACCAACACAAAGTGGCACATAATTGTTAAGTGGAAGGAAAATGATAAATGGTTTTCAAAATGTTTTGCAAATATGTGAAAAGTGTGGCGTGCATTTGTATTTAGCCCACCTCAGTCAATACTTTGTAGAACCACCTTTCACAGCAATAAAACCTGAAAGTCTTTTTGGGTTTTGCCTCTACCAGCTTTGCACATCTGGAGAGTGAAGTTTTTGCCCATTCTTCTTTGAAAAATAGCTCAAGCTCTGTCAGATTGAATGGAGAGCACCCGTGAACAGCAATTTTCAAATCTTGCCACAGATTCTCAATTGGATTTAGGTCTGGGCCATTCGAACACATAAATATGCTTTGATCTAAGCCATTTCTATAAAACTTTTAAAAACATGCAAAAAAACGCAGCCTTGGCGTGTAAACAGCTTTCACAAGGTCTCCTCAGCTTGACGCATTTCGCCCCTCCTGGATTTAGGTTGGGACTTTGACTTGGCCATTCGAACACATAAATATGCTTTGATCTAAGCCATTTCTATAAAACGTTTAAAAACATGCAGAAAAACGCGGCCTTGGCGTGTAAACAACTTTCACAAGGTCTCCTCAGCTTGATGCATTTCGCCCCTCCCACTGGGCGTCATCAGAAGCTTACACACCAAGGCAGCGTTTTTGTGCACATTTTTAACAGTTTTGATGTTATGCCCCATACACAGGTCAGAATTTCCAACGGGAAAAAGTCAGTCGGAATTTCCAACGGAAAAATAGAGAACCTGCTCTCTATCTAAAGCTGTCGGAAATTCCCAACAGAAAAAGTCAGATGGAGCATACACACGGTCGGAATTTCCGACCAAAAGCTCCCATCTGACTTTTTCTGTCGGGAATTCCGATCGTGTGTACGGGGCATATGTGTAATATTTTTTGAATTTTATGAATACACCTAGCAGTATTACACTATATACTCTTTTCCCTTTATTGCCATATGCTCAAAATGGATATCCGATCACAGTGAAGGCTGGGAAGGTGATACTTAAGATTGGGATCTAGGATATCCTAAATGTTCTTAATATACAGTGGAAGAAAGGAGTCATCCCCATATAATGACAACAAACAGTGACACATTCCTGATATACCTACAGGCGTATTTAAAATGTATTTCTGATGAGTGGGAACCCAGGAGGGGAGCACGGAAAATCACCTGAGAACCACATAATTTTTCACAAGTTCAGCATACCACATTGGATGGACTTTATATGATTGCACTTTATTTTGTTTGCACTTTAATTGCACTGAGCCCTTTATACCATATTGCCAAGTAATACCATGCTATTGAATATGTTGATATATGCATTTGAATACTTTATATTGTATTAGTATTTTGTTTATAGGAGCAGCGGTGAGTTTAATATTTATTTTTTAAGTTCTGTAGCTAGTCTTTCCCAGCTACAAAATAGTGTACCAGGCCTTCTCTCCAGATTGTTTCTTTTCCTCCAACTCAATGTCTGACTGACCTGTAGTCAGCATTTCAGAAGCTCCTGAATCAGGGCGAGATTGCCCTGGCCCCACTGTCTGAAAGGTTTAGGGGCTTCTATTTCAGTTTTTTTCACATTGAAAAGAAGGATGATGTCTGTCCAATTCTGGATCTGAAGGCCGCAAGTTTCAGATGGAGTTGGCTGGTGGTAGCTTCCTTACACCAATGGGATCTCTGGGCTTCAGATGACATCAAGGGCACCTATCTCCTCATTTGATGCAACCATAAACGGTTTCTCCAGTTTGTAGTGGGGGAGCTTCGTTAAAAAGTTGTAATGGATATTTGTACTCACTGTAAAATCTTTTTCTCTGAGTTCATTATAGGACATTGCACTTACCCAGTTCTTTCCCATCTTGATGTAGTCCCCAATGTATGGGCTATTGTCCCTGAGTTTAAAAATCATTGGGAGCTAAATCTCAAAGATTGTTCCAAAATAATTATGGAACTTTTGACCAAATATTATGCAAAAGAATTAAAAACTGTTGATGTCAAAATCGAACAAATATATGCTGACAATTCTATCCTAGTCCCAACTTTAAAGCATTTGATCTACATTTGAGAGAGCATATTGAATCTTTCACTGAAAATCTCCTCAAAAAAGAGGGTAAATTTACTAGGGACAAACTAGCGTTTGCAGGGAAATACGCTTACACCTGGCCCCAAGTCAATGGTTCAAAAACACACCAACTCTCGTAATTCAATGCAGCATAGGGCAAGAGAAAAAGCTAATTATTATGATTCCTCTATTACTTCTCACTTTTCTCAGAATTCACACACTTAGGACCATGGCCATCCCAGAGCACATACGTCTAGAAAAAGTCAGCCAACTGGCGGTGGGTATCAGACTGGCACTGGCAAGGAACGGCTAGTAGATGAATTTCTCACCAGAAAAAGCCTCTAATTTACAGCCTAATCTTCGAACAGGTGAGGCTGGCACTATGTTTGGTGGTGTCAATTCACTGGGAACTCCTGCAGGGCCAGACATACACTCTCAGATCATCAGTTGCGCAAATATCCTTGCTTCTTCTCCACGCCCCCAAAGCACACCTGTAGCAGGTGCAATTGTAAATAATAAAGATAAAAAAACAATGACTTATTGATGATTTCTTCTTCAAAAAAGTGAATGAAGAAAAACAGTGATAGTCGCCAACCTGAACCAATCTGTAACAGATAAATGTAGATAATGAGAACCTTGAAGTGATTAATTTGTCATCTTATTCAGTCTTACGAGCTGAGATTGCGCTTTTAGAGCTTGGCTTGAGTTTCTGTCTGAACTTTATATTATTAAGGACTTACATTTGTTTGCACGTAAACTCACATAGAAATATATGTTGGATAAAGATAGACAGAAAAGACAATCTGAAATTGCTAATAAATAATTGTGGAAGGACTTCACTGTCCCGGAATTTCGTGCACTCAAAAATCTTGTCCTTTTGTTGCAAGAAAGTGAGGGCTCAGGGGAGGAGGACATAGGTGTTAATCCATCCAACAGCACTACACACTTGACATGCAATCTAGGTAAGAATGATGAGACTAATTTCTTAAGTAATGCCATCAGAAAGAAATCTTCCATCCTTACAAATCAACCCCAATATTTGTGCATTTTTGACCCAAACCAGCCATGATATTGAGAAGTCTAAAATAACTAGATCAAATAATGTGAACATTTTTTTTAATCAGATAAATGTTTTATTGTGCCAAAAAGAAAATACAGAACACAAGTTACATACCATATTCAAAGAACAAAACAGAATTAGTTACATCATTGAAGCACGTGTACATTGGATAAACAGTGGCACCAAAAGTATTACCTAGTCACCAGTAATGAGAAAAGAAAAGGTAGGCAGCACCGGGGGGCAAGTGCGACCCCACCCCCCAATACGACCAAACTGAAGGCCAACGGGCCACATCCTAAACTCTACGTCCCACAGTCTGCCTATCGCTTTGAACCCGTACCCACCGTAAAACCAAAAACTGGTACCCAAATTGCAGTACCCATTTGATGTGTATTCCAAATAGAGTGAAATCTCCACCATGAGTAGAAGTGCCTTTTAAACTTGTAGCAACCAAGTCAAAATCAAGCGTGGGGCGCTAACCCAGGGGTCTCCAGCCAGGGCTGCCATATGGAAAAAAAATTCCGGGCAGCATTCCTATGTTGATATGTAAGGTGCTCCCGTATAAGGATGAGATTAACCTGCTCAATCCATTGTTTTCTGGAGAGATCCAAAGCCTGGCCACCAACTTACGCGCTAAATATAATAGTCTGATCACTGCAATGTTAGTTGGATGGGGGTATATTTCTTCATCGACTGCACCCAGTATGCAGATTAGGGGGTCCAAAGGGACCCCAACCTGATAAATCCGAGGAAATAACTTCCGTAACCTCACCCCAATACCGGTGTAACTTGGGACAGCGCCACATCAGATGAATGAGTGATCCCTCCTCCCCGCATTGTTTAGGGCATAGAGAAGAGTCTCTCCGTCCCCAGCGAAACAATTGTATGGGCGTGCGGTAGGCCCTTTGCAGTAAAAACAAGTGAGACAGTCTGTGGAACTGTGAAACCGACGTGAGCGGACCTGCTTGTAAGCGTGTGTCCCAAGTTTCACTATCGATGATCTCCAGGTCTTCTGTCCAGCCCCTTCTACAGGGTAAAGTCGCTGAGTCTTGTACGGTCGACAGTAGACTTGAATAAATATGGGATATTAAGCCTTTTTTTTCCTGACCAAAAAAGACGTCATCAATCAGGGAGTGACTAGAAAGTAGGAGGACAGAAATCTGACCCTGGGCCTGCAAAGCATGGCGGACCTGGAGGTATCTATAAAATTGGTGTCTAGGGAGGTTAAATTCAATCTGTAAGTCCTGAAATGATTTAAGAACGTTTAAAGAGTACAGTTGAGCAATATTGCAAATACCAGCCTGTCTCCAAGATTGGAAGCCGTCCAGTTTGAATACTTCCGCCAAATTGGGATTATCCCAAATTGGCGTGTCAGCAAGAAATCCCGAAATATGCAGCCTAGACCTTACCGCGGACCAGAGTTTTTTCAGGAGGACTACAGTAGGCGCCGCCTGTGGCAGGTGAGGAAATCCCGCCTCCAAGTTCGCCAGCACTGAAGTACTCTGTGTCCCCGTCCTCAACAGGCTTTCAATAGAATCAGATTCACTCACTTGGCCCATCCCACCCAGGTGCTGTAGCTGGGAAGCCAGAAAATATAATTTGGGGTTAGGAACCACCGCTCCTCCTCGATCCTTACCATATTGTGAAGTAGAGAGACTAATCCTAGCCACTCTCTTTTTCCAAATTAGGGACCTAAATAGGGTATCTATACGAGTAAACCACCTATGGGGTATCCACTGAGGGGAATTATGCATTATATACAATAGCTGGGGGCACCACACCATCTTAATTAGGTTTATCCTGCCTATGACTGACAGAGGGAGCTTGCACCAAGTATTACACGTCATTTGAAGTCTTTTAAAAAGAGGCAGTAGGTTTTCCTCCAAATACGTCAATGGGCTAGACGACACCTGCACCCCTAGATATTTAAACGAGGAGACTATCTTGAGGGACCTTGCAGCAACCGGCAATGAAGTTATAGGGTTGTCTACAGGTAAGAGGACAGACTTACTCCAATTTATGGAGAATCCTGACAAGGAGCCAAAATGTTGAATCAACTCCATAGCCGTGGTAAGGGATGTGTCCACATCCCCTAAATACAGCAGCATATCATCCGCGTAAAGGGAAACCTTCTCCACACTCACACCCCTGTTAAAGCCAATGATTGATGGCGAGGACCGTATCAGAGCTGCAAGTGGTTCAAGTGCTAGCGCGAACAACAGGGGCGACAATGGACACCCCTGTCTCGTGCCCCGAAAAAGAGGAAAAGAGTCTGAGAGGTCCCCATTCACGCAGATCCTAGCCATGGGGGCCGCATACAACAACCCCACCCATTTGATGAAAGTGTCACCCAGGCCAAAGCGTCTCAAAACCTCCCATAAATAAGGCCATTTGACGCTGTCAAAAGCTTTGGCAGCGTCCAAGGAAAGAATCACCCTCTGTCCTGTGTTGTCAGCAGGTATTTGGAGATTAAGAAACAGGCGTCTAATATTAAGGGCCGTTGATCGGAAAGGGATGAATCCCGATTGGTCTTTGTGAATTAGTTTGTGTATAACTGTAGCCAGTCTGGTAGCTAAAACCCTCACCAGTAACTTCACGTCAGTCGTTAACAATGAAATGGGCCTATAAGAATCCGGGTAATGGGCCTCCTTACCAGGTTTCAACAACAGGACAATTATCGCTTCATTCATGGACTGAGGCAAGCTTCCCTTCTCCAATGCATCCACAAATACTTCTCGCAAATGCGGTATCAGTATATCTGAATAGCGCTGATACACCTCCACCGGCAAGCCATCCGATCCCGGAGACTTACCAGAAGAATAAAGCGCCAAGGCCTCCAGCATCTTGTCAGCCGTGAGAGGGGCATTCAAATGCTCCACATCCAGGGCTGAAAGACACAGGAGTTGGCACTGATCTAAAAAGGAGGCAAGCTCTTCCACAGTAGGCGATACCCTAGAGGAATACACATCAGCATAGAAATCTCTAAAGGTAGACAAAATTTCAGCATGAGAGGAGACCAGGTCCCCTGAAGAATTATTAATTGCCTCTATGTGGGCAAAACCCCTCTGTGACCGTACCATCATGGCCAAAATGTGGCCCGTGCCCTCCCCCTCCTCAAAATATTTCTGTTGGAGAAAAAAACTTTTATTTACCGCTTTCGTGAACACCATATGTTTAGCAATATTCTGAGCCTCACTCCAAGCTCTCTCGGTCTGTTCAGAGGGGGAGCCAACAAAAGCAGACTCCGCGCTCTCTACACCTCCCAGAGCACAGATTGCTCCCATGACCTGGTCCCTGTCTTTATAGCATTAATAGACCTAATAAACTGACCCCTTAAATAGGCCTTCAGTGTGTCCCAGAAAACCCTGAGCTCAACAGACTGCTTATTGAAACGAACAAATGTTATCAGTTTATCATGGATGGGGTCAGGTTTAGGGAGGAGCGACAACCAAAATGGGTTGAGCTTCCAGCAAACCCGCTTGGAAATTCCAGAGGTTATAACTGCAATACATAAGGGGGAATGATCTGAGACAGTTCTTGCCTCATAACGTGCAGATGATACCAGGGAGAGCATCTCATCATTGCCCAACCCAAGGTCAATTCTGGAAAGGCCTCTATGTGTAGCAGAATGACATGAATAACATTTCTCCTGTGGATGGCCAAGCCTCCAAACATCCCTCAACCCCAGCTCTAGCAGTAGCCGAGCGAAGGGTGTCGGGCCCCCTCTCAGGTTAGCCGCCGATGCCCCAGGAGAAAATTTATCAAGATCCGCATTCAGGTAGTTGTTGAAGTCCCCAACAACAAGAGCAGGAATACCCGGGTGGTGCGACAAAAAAGTAGCCAGAGTTTTAAGGACCTCCACTGAAAAAGGGGGTGGAATATACACATTCGCAATAATGCACTGCAAGTTATCCAAAGAGCATAATAAAAAAATAAACCGACCATAAGGATCAATGAGCGAGGCTGTAAGAGCAAACGGAACATTTGTATCAATTAATACACTAACCCCTCTAGCATAGGACGAGAAGGCAGAGTGAAACTGGGTGCCGAACACCCTTGAGGAGAACGGTGACACCTGACCCGGCAGCATATGGGTCTCCTGCAGGCAAACCACAGATGAGCCCAAACGTTTAAGCCCGTGCACCACCGCCAACCGTTTCACCCTGTCTCCCAGACCCCTCACATTCCAACTAGTCACAACACAGTGCGCAGCCATAGGGTATTATGAGCAGCATAATCTAAGCAAAAAGGTTGAAGGTTAGAAGGGGAAGGCACAACAATATTAAATCTTTGACTAAAAGGGTACTTTGTCTGAGTAAGTGGGAATGTCCTGTAAGAGAAAAAGTTAGTTAGACTGTGGGCGGAAGGTCCAACGGGACCCCATTCAAAACAAGAAAACAAAAAGAAGAAAAAAAAGAAAAACTCAAATAGTCGTAATGTCCACGAGGGACTCTCCTCCGGGGGGCTAAGTTCAGTAGCCGGCTTTGAAGAGCCAATAGGCAACAGGCCTTGCATAGTATCTAGGAGTATGGGTGATGCTGACACAATTTGTGAAAACAGTTTTCCGCCTTGTCAGGAATTTGAGAATCGAATCACTCCGTTCTTGCAAACAAATAACAAGAGAAGCATTTTGTGTTTGTTCCAAAGTAAATAGCGCTGTAGTCAGTGTTCAGGGGGCTCTCCTCCTTCTCCCTAAATCCTCACGCAGGGAACGCTCATCTCTATCCAGCCACTGCATGGCCAATGCAGGTTTGTCAAAGAAATGGACTTCATCCCTGGCCACCACACGCAGGCGGGCAGGGTATAGCATAGCATACTGTAACTCCAGTGAGCGAAGCCTCTTTTTGACATCATTAAACTGGGCACGTTGTTTTTGTACCTCCGCCGAAAAGTCTGGGAACAAAGATATTTTAGAATTATCCATTACCAGAGTGTCTCCCAACGAGTGCGCCTTAGAAAAGATGACATCTCTATCTTTAAAGTTGAGCAGTTTAAACAGAAAGGCTCTGGGGGGATTACCCGGGGACAGAGGTCTAAGAGGGACACGGTGCGCACGCTCCACGGCAAACATTGGTGAAAATGACTCTTTCCCAAATTTCTCCAGCAGCCATTGTTCTATAAAAGTAACTGAATTCTTCCCTTCCATCCTCTCCGGGATACCAATAGCTCTAACATTAGTGCGACGCAGTCTATTTTCGAGATCGTCGAGTTTCGCTGCATGTTTAGCCACCATTAATTGTTGGGCATGCGACTCCCTTTGCATGGGGACCCAGTCATCCTCCAAAGTGCTAATGTGCCCTTCCACATTAGATGTGCGGTCCCACAACTTTTGCATATCTTGGCGCATAAATGACATTTCAGCCTTCACCCCCTTAATGCTCTGATACCAAAGCAGTAATAGAAACATTACAGGACGTGATTGCGGCAAAAATGTCCCTCAATGTGGGCTCAGGCCCATCCGAGCCTGAGGCCGTGGCCCCCCTCAGTGTACGGGACTCCGGTGTAGTACTCACTGCGTCCCATGGTAATACTGGCGCCGTCGGATCTTCCAGGGGCACGGTGTCATCCGCATCAGACTGTGAACCACTGCGGTCCTCTGCTCCACCACCAGAGACCTCCTGCAGGTTACGAGCGCCATTCAGGGAAAACAGCTTCAGAGCAGCTGCCTTGTATTTCTCTTTAGCAGCCTTGGAGACTTCACTGCCATCTTGGATCGCAGTGTCAGGAGCAGAGCGGGCCCCTGCGCCGCGTCTAGACATTGTCTCAGGCCGAGATAACCCCCACAATGGTCGGCCAGGGAATCTGAGAGCACCGTAGCGTGTAAGGGCACCGGGAACGAGCAGTCAGGAGCTGATATCAGGATAAGAAGACGGATAGTCGGCGGAGCTCACAAGATGTGCGACTGACTACATCCGCTGCCAAGCCACGCCCCATGAACATTGACCCATCTCAAATTGCCGCTCTGGAACGACTCAGTAGCAATCAAGATATGATTATCAAACTGTCGGATAAGGGCAAAAATGTGATCCTATTAAATGGACTTCAGTACAGAAAAATGTTCTGAGACATTCTAAAAAATAAACAATGGTATAAACCCATTCCAGAAGATTTAGTAGACATGTTTAATCAGGAGTTTAACGATATAACGCTCCAAGCTTATCTGGAGAGTACAATTACAAAAGAGAATTATGAGGGCCTTTAAGTCCCTCACTCTAGAACCCCCACATTCTATGCCCTCCCCAAAACTCATAAAAACATCACCAACACCCCCGGATGACCCATAATCTCTGGAATAGGGTCTCAAACCGAGCAAGGTAGCAAATTGGTGGATGAATATCTTCGCCTGCACGTGACTACTTTATCATCCTTCTTTAAGGATTCCCCGAACCTCCTAAAAGCACTTGATGGGATATATGTTCCTAAAGGATGCCTTATTGTAGCCATTGATATTAAGGGATTTATATTCTTCCATTCCCCACAAGTCAGGTCTGGAAAGTGTACGAAAATTCCTTAATGAAAGAAGTGAAGTATCTCATAAGTTCAATAAATTTGTGTTAAAGCTTCTCTCGCACATTCTAACACAGAATGTGTTCATGTTCGATGGTTCCCACTTCCTCCAGGTACAGGGAGTTGCAATGGGCATGCGCTGTGTGCCCTCATATGCTAATCTATATCTGGGGGGGGAGTGGGAACATGATCTATTTTCGACCGACGAACAAAATGATCTATTATCCAATATATTGTGTTGGTTTAGATATAGTGACGATGTGTTCATGCTATGGGCGGGTTCATCTGAGGAGCTGCAACATTTCATGTTGATTCTTAATAAGAACGCCTATAACCTTAAATTCACAATGGAGTTCAGTACCACAAGCATTGCATTTCTTGACATCATTATAAACATTAATACGGGTGGCTCTATTGGCACATCCCTCTATTGCAAGCTCACAGAGCGTAATACAATTTTACATGCTACTAGTGCACATTCTTGCCCACTGGTGCAAAGCACCCCCTTTAGCCAGTACCTGCGCTTAGGGAGAAATTGTTCAGATGCACATGTACTTCAACAGGAAACCGATCTCCTTCATGACAGACTAATAGCTAGGGGATATAGCTGTACTTGCCTTAAAAAAGATTTAAAAAAAGCCAAATCTAGGTCAAGAAATGCAATCCTATTTGATAGACCCCCACCTAAAAACATTGATACAGTAACGCTCATAACTACATTCTCAGATCAACACAGACACATCCTTGAGATCATGAAAAAGCATTGGCACTTACTCTCTGATGACCCTTTTTTGCAGAAATATGACATGGAATATTCTGAGAATACTTTTAAGGGCTCAGGGTCCACTAGGGATCGGTTAGAGGACAGCCATTACACTAGGCACCAAACTATGTACAAAGAGGAACCTGGCATCTTCAGATGTGGTTCCTGTGATTATTGTGATATGGTAATGGAAGGCACGTAAGTAATACTTCCCAATGGACGCACACATATTGTTAAACATCATATTGCATGCCAAGCCAGAGATGTGATATATATAATACTATGCCAATGTGGTGCCTTCTACATTGGCAAAACAATTAGACTGTTTTGGAAGTGTATGAAGGACCACATGTACTATGCTACTAATGGCCTAATAAATACCCCCATTGGCCATCTTATAGCATTTAAACATCATTATGATCCCTTTGTTTTCAAATTCACTGTCTTGGAGAGGGTCTACGAAGACCTCAGAGGAGGCAACTTTGATCAGAGGGTGTTATGCAGAGAGGCCTAATGGGTGTATGAATTAAAAGCCGCTGCTTCCCCAGGTTTAAATGATGTCTTACATTTTAAGCCCTTTTTAGACCCTGACCAGCAAAAGAAGAAAAGATAAACATTTTTTTTTATAGGACTCTTTTGCTTATTAACAATACAGTCCTCGCTACAAAAATTATAAGAATATCCCTTTCCCCTCCCTATGGGCTTCTTAACAAAATAGTTCTCTCATTCTAATAATTTTCCCAAGGCCCACCCTTATAACAATGGAATGGTAATTAAAAAGTATAGTGTATTATATGCCTCTTTTTCAGTATGTACGTTTCAATTATTTGATCTGCAACTAGTATGCGTCATTAGATTGATGAATTTTGTTCTACATTCCCATTAACATATGTTGTTAAATAATGATATATACCTACAAGATCTATATGCATTATGCATATATCTACTTTTGCCCACTTGGATATGCATGTAGGTTCTCCCTGTTGCAGGCATTCGGCATGCCGTGGCTACATCGGGCATTTAAAGCTGGGGATATTCTATTTCATCCTATTCCATTTCTCCTCCCTGCTAGCGGTGTTGGGTTTAGTGACGTCACTACCCGGTGCCACACTGTTTGCCTTCCAAGCCTCGTTCTGGACATTCACCACACGGCCGCTTTCCACCATCGCGGACGCCAGACGGGTAAACAAAGCTTCAGCGCGGCTTGCTACGGGCTCTGGCGCTACATTTCCCCTATTTCTTCCGGAATCTACCCCCACTCAGTGGACTGTCTTCACTAAGCCACCACACTCTCTCTGAGTTCTGAAGTGCTGCACCTGGCCAGTACCTAGAGGACTTGCTGTGACCTGCAGTTCCACACTATCCTGAATGATTTTTGATGTGCTGCATCCTTCAAGCCAGAAGCGGACTTACTGCAACCTGTAATCCTACCTCGTCAGCCCAGAGATGTGCCCGAACTCAACTTTACTTTCTTCAATGTGAGTGGATATTGTTTTTATAATAAATTGTTTTCAATCTATACTCAGAGGTGCCCCTCTCCTTGTCTTTCTCCTAGTTTTACTGGAACTTGCTTCTGATCTCTGTGGTGGCAGCCCTGACAGACTCTCCTATTTTCCCCCCTGCACTTGCCGTCGGACAGTTATGGACTACATATTGTAATTTTGAGGTATATGGCTGAGCCTGGTACTCTACCTGGTGTGTGGGTGTGCATTTGCTTCTCCCCTGTGCCTTATTTACAATCTGCTGCCTGGCCCATGGTCAGTCTGCCGCTGCCTTGGGGGAGTACCCTGAATGTGACGCTATATGACGTCACTGACTGCGACGGTCGGCCATGCCATGACGTCACGTCTCGGGCTGACAGCAGGAGGCCATGTTTGTTGGCGTCTTTTCCGCCGGTGGGGTATATAGGACGCTGAGCATCATGCTCCTTATGACATTCTCTTCCTGGTTCATCATAAGTCTGCAACGAGTGGTAAGCACCTCTATTATCACCTTGCTATTTTTACTTTAACATGTCTTACCACTCCTGCTTGGATTTGATACACTGATACGTGCATATCTTGTCCCTCATTGGACTTGCAGATCTGGTAGGAAACGCTTTCACAACTTTACAGACAGGGATCTTCTGTTTGAAGTTTTCCACCTAGTACAAAGCTAATAAAGCCTGGCCAATGTCTGACCCTGTTTTTTCAATATCTACTGGTGCTTACTTATCACCTTGTATGCCGCCATGACTGGATTGTCTCCATTATAACCGATGGGGGCTTTCAAATACATTCTCTCCTGATTTCAAATATGTTTTCCCCTTCTATACTAAAGGCATATGATGTCATGAAATATCAGACAGTTAATCAATATTCAAGCTATTTACCCACATCAGGATATGTACACTATATATATATATATATATATATATATATATATATACAGTTAGGTCCATATATATTTGGACACAGGCACAACTTTCGTTTTTTCAGGTATTTACCAAAACATATTCAATCTATCGTTATATCATTGATATGGGCTGAAAGTGCACACTCTCAGAGGAAGGGTTTGGGAATTACAGCTCTTAAGAATAGCCAACCCCCTTTTTCAAGGTACCAAAAGAAATTGAACAATTAAATCAAAAGCTGTTTCATGGCCAGGAGTGGGCTACGCCTTCGTTATTTCTTCATCAATTAAGCAGGTAAAAGGTCTGGAGTTCATTCTAAGTGTGGCATATGCATTTGGAATTTATTGCTGTTAACCTACATCATGCGTTCAAAGGAGCTGTCCACGCAAGTGAAACAGGCCATTGTAAGGCTTCAAAAACTAAACAAATCCATCAGAGAGAGAAAGCAGCAACATTAGGAGTAGCCAAATCAACAGTGTGGTACATTCTGAGGAAAGACGAATGCACTGGTGAGCTCAGCAACGTAAAACGGCCTCGGTGTTCACGGAAGAAAACAGTGGAGGATGATCGCAGGATCCTCTCTATGGTAAAGAAAAACCCATTCACAACATCCAGACAAGTAAAGAACACTCTCCAGGAGGTGGGGATATCATCGTCAAAGTCTACAATCAAGAGAAGACTTTACGAGAGCAAATACAGAAGGTTCATCACAAGGTGCCAACCATTTATAAGCCAGAAGAATAGAAAAGTCAGATTAGACTTTACCATAAAACATCAAAAAAATCCAGACCAGTTCTGGAAAAGCATTCTTTGGATTGATGAAACTAAAATAATCTGTACCAGAATGACGGGAAGAAAAAAGTGCGGAGAAGGCTTGGAACAGCTCATGATCCAAAGCACACAATGTCATCTGTAAAACATGGTGGAGCTTGCAGTGTGATGGCATGGGCATGCATGGCTTCCAGTGGCACTGGGTCATTGGTGTTTATTGATGATGTGACAGAAGACAGAAGCAGCCGGATGAATTCTGCAGTGTTTAGAGATATACAGTAAAAAATGGAAAGGGTCCCTGGTGGGGTTTTCTAGCAGCAAAAGTGTAGCAAAGTCACAATATATAAAAAAGTCGTTTATTGAAAAATACAATGTTATATTACAGTTTAAAATAGAGTTACGGCTATAAGGTACAATACATACTCCAAAATTCGACAATGCAAATATAGGTATACACAGCATTACATTACATAATGTTGAAACTGTTTGGCAACACCGACGCGTTTCAACCTGTGCATTAGTGGTCTTCTTCAGGGGGATATTTGCTCTGGGGAGATATATAAAAATCTAATTTATCATGTCATTACAATTGCACCTGGAAGGAATTATAAATGTTTGCATAAGTACCATATTTACCACTAAAAATTGGAGTGGATGATCTCATAGCCAAAACCATTGTTTAAAACCAAATGCGCGATCCAAAAGGCTCCATGGTGGTTCCCACCTTCTCACAGGAAAGGGCTCGACTCAAAAAGACTTGCAAGGAGCCACACAGGACACCCCCAAAGAGGAAGCGGAGAGGGGGGCGAAAGAAGGGAAAGGGACCAGGACCTGCAGCAATCACCAAAGAAAAGCGAATAAATGGATTGAACGCATTAAGGGATTAACAGCAATGCCTGATAAATTAGGGATGTTTATAATAAGTATGAGTTTATTCAAGGCATAAATGGTACTGGTGTTGACTTCCTATGCTAGCAAAATGATGCCCCATAATAATGAATAAAGTTATTGGATAATATAAGCAGTATATATATATATATATATATATATATATTGTGAGGGGGTTAGCTCGGCAGCGGGTGTGTGTGACCCCCGGGATGGGCTCCCCACACAAAACAGGCCCAGCAAACGGAGGTTGTGGTTTTCAAAATCAAAAAAAGGTGCGGTTTATTTTCTATTTACAGTGACAAAACACAGCAAAGCAAAAGAAACATAACCAAAATAAATCCTGGTCAAGTTGACCTCTGACTAAACATACAGGTTTCCTAACTAACAACTGGGATCAGCCTAGTGCTGTCCTAGTCCCTAAGTCCCTGGTTTAGTAAAAGTCCAAACAAATAGCCACACAGGCTTTGCCTCACCGCACAGGGGTTCACTCTCCCTAGACAGTCCACACAGGTCTGGTTCCAGGCATGAGCTAACATCTAATGAAGCTGGGAGTTCTTATAGAGGCCTAAATGAGCTGACAAGGTTCAGCTGGTCTCCTCATCTCTGTCTGCACGACGCCCCACACTCTCCCTAGAGGTATGAGTCATCCATGAGCCCACTAGCCTTATACAACTCTCCACCTAGTTGTATAAGTCGGCGTAAAGCCTGAATCTGGGCGAAATATATCTACCCCCCTGGATGCAACCAGGTGACTTTACCTTCCTGCTGTCACATACCCCCCCCTCTTGTTTTAACCTCGGGGTTGGAACACCAGCAATCAGGCATTCATGTACTCGAGACAAAGCATCCACATTCCCCATTTGAACGCCAGGGCGATGCTTTACTGTGAAGTTGAATTCCTGGAGGGCCAGGAACCACCTATTCACTCTTCTATTTGTTTCCTTGTTTTGAGCCATCCACTTTAACGGAGCGTGATCCGTAACCATGTCAAAGTGCCTACCTAGCAGGTAGTACCGAAGGGAATCTAGAGCCCACTTCACCGCTAAACACTCCTTTTCAACGGTGGCGTAATTTACCTCATGGGACTTCAACTTCCTGCTGAGGTAAATGACTGGGTGCTCTTCCCCGTTCCAGACCTGGGACAATACTGCTCCTAACCCCACATCTGACGCATCACTTTGTACGACAAAGTCTTTAGAGAAGTCGGGTGAGTACAACACTGGCTGGCTACATAAGGCTTGTTTCAAGAATTGGAATGCTGCCTCAGCCTCGGGGGTCCATTTAATCATGACCGACCCTTTCCCCTTCGTCAGGTTGGTTAGGGGCACAGCCTTAGAAGCAAAGTGGGGAATGAATCGCCGATAATACCCAGCGATTCCCAGAAAGGCTCGTACCTGCTTCTTGCTGTTGGGACGTGGCCAACTCTGGATGGCCTCGACTTTGTTGAGTTGGGGTTTTATTACTCCCCTCCCAATGGTGTACCCAAGATATTTGGCCTCCTCCTGCCCAAGGGTACACTTCTTGGGGTTAGCCGTAAACCCCGCTTCCCGAACAGAGTCCAGGACTGCTTGCACTTTTGGCAGATGTGAGGCCCAATCTGTGCTATGGACAATTACGTCATCCAGGTAAGCCGCAGCATACTTCCGATGGGGCCTCAGCATCTGGTCCATTTTCCGCTGGAATGTGGCCGGCGCATTCTGTAACCCGAACGGCATTCTTTTATATTGGAACGCCCCGTCTGGGGTTACAAATGCGGTTTTCTCTTTGGCCGACTTGGCCAGGGGGATTTGCCAATACCCTTTTGTGAGGTCAAGAGTCGTCATGTATCGGGCTGTTCCCAGCCGGTCGATCAACTCATCTATACGTGGCATGGGGTAGGTGTCAAATTTTGTAACTTTGTTCAACTGACGAAAATCGTTACAAAATCGCCAGCTACCATCCGGTTTAGGCACCAACACGATGGGACTAGACAAATCACTTTGGGACTCCTCTATCACCCCTAAGTTCAGCATTTTCTGTACTTCCTCCCGTATTGCCTCCCGTCGAGCCTCTGGGATCCGATAGGGTTTTAACTTCACCCTTTCACCGGGCGGGGTAATGATGTCATGCTCTACCCCAGATGTTTGTCCCGGCAGCTCAGAGAATACCTCCTTGTTGCGAAGCACAAACTCCTTAACCTCCTGTTGTTGGGGTTGTGACAAGGTGGCTGCTATTCCAACCTCAGGAATCACGCAACCAGTTTGAGCTGGTGACCAAGTGTCTGCGACTAGGGACTCTCTATCCCTCCAGGCTTTCAACAGATTAACGTGATAGATCTGTTCGGGCTTTCGCCTTCCTGGTTGTCTGACCTTGTAATTCACTTCGCTCACTTTTTCCATTATCTCGTAGGGGCCTTGCCATTTGGCAAGGAATTTACTTTCAACCGTAGGGACAAGTACCAATATCCTATCCCCCGGGGAAAAGGTACGGGTCTTGGCTCCACGGTTGTACACTCTCTGCTGTGCCAACTGCGCTTGGGCCAAATGTTCCTTCACGATGGGCATTACCTGTGCAATTCGATCTTGCATCAGGGCGACATGCTCAATCACACTCCTGTGGGGAGAACTCTCACTTTCCCAAGTTTCCTTGGCAATATCCAACAGCCCTCTTGGGTGTCTCCCATACAGTAACTCAAAGGGGGAGAATCCCGTAGAGGATTGGGGCACCTCCCTAATAGCAAACATCAAATAAGGAAGTAAACAGTCCCAATCCTTTCCATCTCTATCCACCACTTTCTTCAACATTTGTTTTAGGGTTTTGTTGAATCTTTCAACCAGCCCATCGGTTTGGGGGTGATACACAGACGTACGCAATTGCGTCACTTTGAACAATTTACACAGCTCTTTCATAACCCGGGACATAAAGGGTGTACCTTGGTCCGTAAGCAGTTCTTTACAAATACCCACCCGGCTAAAAACAAGAGATAGCTCTTTGGCTATGGTTTTGGCCGAGGTATTTCGGAGAGGGATCGCTTCTGGATAACGGGTGGCATAGTCCATTATAACTAATATGTACTGGTGCCCCCTAGCGGACTTGATTATAGGACCTACCAAATCCATGGCGATCCTCTCAAACGGGACCTCAATGATGGGTAGAGGGACCAGCGGGCTACGGAAATGTGGCATCGGGGCCAACCTCTGACACACAGGGCAGGAGGAACAATAATTTTCTACGTCCTTCATCACCCCCGGCCAATAGAATCTCTGAAATACCCTCTCTCGGGTTTTCTCTGTCCCCAGATGACCTCCAAGAATGTGCCCATGGGCCAACTCCAACACCAACTTCCTGTAAGGTTTGGGCACCACAAGCTGCTCAACGGTTTCTTCTGCCCTTTTTGCCACCCGATACAGTAGGTCCTTCTCTACGCTGAAGTATGGGTAAGTGCAGGTATTATCTGGGTTCACTAACTCACCATCTATTTTCACTACGTTTTCCCGTGCCTTTATTAGGGCGGGGTCTTTCAACTGTTCTGTGGCAAAGTTTTCCCTGTGAACCTCAAGATCAGAAAACTCCACAGACGGTAGGTTTTCGTCTGAGGAGGTGGGCTCCTCTCCAGTTTCTTGAGTCTCCCCTGCCAATACTGATAAGGGAAATTCCGGAGAGTCCTCACCACTCTCAGGGGAGTTCTGGCTATCACATTCCTGGTACATAGGGGCACCAGTGAGGGGCTCAGGATCATCCCACAGTTCCCAGAACTTCGGAAAATCCCTTCCCACAATGGCGTCATGCGGTAACTGAGATACTAAGCCCACTGGATGAGAGAGGGTACCTTTGGGGGTCTCGAAACACACTGTAGTCACTGGATACTCTCGGGTGTCCCCATGCACACAAATAACAGCTACCTTGCTATTCCCCGAGACCTCTGTTTTAACTAACTCAGCCTTTATCAGGGTCACAAGGCTACCTGAATCCAGCAATACCACAACATTTCTACCATTAACACACATTTTGCATAAATGTTTTCTCAGTTCCTCGAATGGCAGTGCATGCGACTGTCGCACACAGCGACTGACGTCTGCCCGTCAGAAAGTCACACTGCATGGGTTCCTCCACAACCGGGCAATTGGCTGCAATATGTCCCGCTTGCCGGCAGCGGTAGCAAACGATCCTTCTTGCCGCCTCTTGAGCCGCTGATTTCCCAGGCTGTTCTCGCCAAACTTGGGGTAGAGCTCCCACCCTCTCACTCTCTCCACCCTCACCCCTTGGAATCCTCTTATCCGCCCCTGGGGATGGTCTGGTCTTAGGGTGGAAAGTCCGAGTGTCTCTGGAAGAGGCCGTCAGGTTCTCTGTAGCCAAGTATTTCTCCACACGATCCACAAGACCATCGGCCGTCTCTGGGTCTCCATGGCTTACCCACTTTTGGATGGCAGTAGGAAGAGCTCTCAAAAACCGATCCATTACAACACGTTCCACAATCTTTGGTGCGGACAAAGTCTCTGGCTGTAGCCACTTTCTGCTCAGGTGAATGAGATCATACATTTGAGACCTGGGGGGTTTTCCAAGCTGGAAAGTCCAGTTATGCACACGCTGAGCCCGGACAGCCTGGGTGACACCCAGCCTTGCCAATATTTCAGCTTTTAGCATCACATAGTCTTTTGCTTGGTTAGGCTCTAGGTCATAGTAAGCTTTCTGCGATTCACCAGTTAACAGAGGAGCCACCAGTCCAGCCCACTGCTCCTCAGGCCACTTTTCTCTTTCAGCGGTCCTTTCAAATGTGGTCAAAAATACCTCTGGATCATCCTCTCCAGTCATTTTTGTCAATAAACGACTCACCCCAAAGGACGCGGTATTAGTGGGACGGCTTTCCTCGCTGGTCTGCGGACGTTGCTGCATTACTGCTTCCATCTGTTGTTGTAGTCTCTGCTCTTGCTTCTGCAACAGGTCTATGAAGCAGGCCTCAGATTGCTGCTGGGCTCGTTGCTGAGCCTCCAGACTCTGTTGCAAAGTTGCGTTTGTCTGCTGCTGGGCTGCAAGGCTCCTTTGCAAACCTGCATTTGTCTGCTGTTGATTGGCATTTGCTAGAGCCAGCTGCTTCAGTATCTCCTCCATGCTGGCTTAAAAAAAACTGCCCGCATTCTCCACCAACTGTGAGGGGGTTAGCTCGGCAGCGGGTGTGTGTGACCCCCGGGATGGGCTCCCCACACAAAACAGGCCCAGCAAATGGAGGTTGTGGTTTTCAAAATCAAAAAAAGGTGCGGTTTATTTTCTATTTACAGTGACAAAACACAGCAAAGCAAAAGAAACATAACCAAAATAAATCCTGGTCAAGTTGACCTCTGACTAAACATACAGGTTTCCTAACTAACAACTGGGATCAGCCTAGTGCTGTCCTAGTCCCTAAGTCCCTGGTTTAGTAAAAGTCCAAACAAATAGCCACACAGGCTTTGCCTCACCGCACAGGGGTTCACTCTCCCTAGACAGTCCACACAGGTCTGGTTCCAGGCATGAGCTAACATCTAATGAAGCTGGGAGTTCTTATAGAGGCCTAAATGAGCTGACAAGGTTCAGCTGGTCTCCTCATCTCTGTCTGCACGACGCCCCACACTCTCCCTAGAGGTATGAGTCATCCATGAGCCCACTAGCCTTATACAACTCTCCACCTAGTTGTATAAGTCGGCGTAAAGCCTGAATCTGGGCGAAATATATCTACCCCCCTGGATGCAACCAGGTGACTTTACCTTCCTGCTGTCACAATATATATATATATATATATATATATATATATATATATATATGTGTGTAGTAAATACAAATTATCATGATCTAAAAGTGAAAAAAGTGGTGGTGAAGGTGGGGCAGTAGGAAATGGGGGATATGTCCAAAAGGACTGCCAAAAGGAAAAAAGGCAGTCTAAAAAAAAAAAAAAAAAAAAAAAAATTAAAATAAAAAAAGAAGAAAAACCAAACATAAAATGAATAAAATATTGGAATGAGAAGTGCGTGTTAGAGTGAATGATGGTGAGTGAATGGTGTACTGCGACAGTTGGGCAGGGATAGAGAAAATGAATTAAATGTGAGCTGTGCACTGTCGATACAGACAGAAATGGAGACGACAGGGTGGGTAATGGGTGAATGTGGGGTTATGCCTTGAATAAGCTCATACTTATTTTAAACATCCCTAATTTATCAGGCATTGCTGTTAATCCCTTAATGCATTCAATCCATTTATTCGCTTTTCTTTGGTGATTGCTGCAGGTCCTGGTCCCTATCCCTTCTTTCGCCCCCCTCTCTGCTTCCTCTGTGGCGGTGTCCTGTGTGGCTCCTTGCAAGTCTTTTTGAGTCGAGCCCTTTCCTGTGAGAAGGTGGGAACCACCATGGAGCCTTTTGGATCGTGCATTTGGTTTTAAACAATGGTTTTGGCTATGAGATCATCCACTCCATTTTTTAGTGGTAAATATGGTACTTATGCAAACATTTATAATTCCTTCCAGGTGCAATTGTAATGACATGATAAATGAGATTTTTATATATCTCCCCAGAGCAAATATCCCCCTGAAGAAGACCACTAATGCACAGGTCGAAACGCGTCGGGGTTGCCACACAGTTTCAAAATTATGTAATGTAATGCTGTGTATACTTATATTTGCATTGTCTAATTTTGGAGTATGTATTGTACCTTATAGCCGTAACTCTATTTTAAACTGTAATATAACATTGTATTTTTCAATAAACAACTTTTTTATATATTGTGACTTTGCTACACTATTGCTGCTAGAAAACCCCACCGGGGACTCTTTCCATTTTTGTTTTCTCTTACCGGGGTGTGCAGCCATCTCTCCCATATATGTGTCCTCTCCTTTATTAGAGATATACAGTCAGCCCAGATTCAGCCAAATGCAGCAGAGTTGATTGGACTGCGCTTCACAGTACAGATGGACAATGACCCAAAACACACTGCAAAAGCAACCCAGGAACTTTTGAAGGAAAAGAAGTGAAATATTCTGCAATGGTCTAGTCAATCACCTGATCTCAACCTAATTGAGCGTGTATTTCACTTGCTGAAGGCAAAACTAAAGGCAGAAAGACCCACAAACAAAGAACAATTGAAGACAGCTGCAGTTAGAGCCTGGCAAAGCATCAGAAAGGAGGAAACCCAGTCTTTGGTAATGTCCATGGGTTCCAGACTTCAGGAAGTCATTGCCAGTAAAGGATTCTCAACAAAATATTAAATATGAGCATTTTATTTATGATTATATTCATTTGTCCAATTACATTTGAGACCCTGAAAATGGGGGGACTGAGTATAAAAATGGTTGCAGTTCCTAAAATTTGTACTTGATACTTGTACTTGATATGTTCAATCTCTTGTATTAAAGCTGAAAGTTTGCACTTCAAATTAATTTGGATTGTTTTGTTTTAATTTTATTCTGGTGGCATACAGAGCCAAAAGTATGAAAATTGTGCTTGTGTCCAAATATATATGGACCTAACTGTAATTGTCAATTATGGCCTATATGGGCTATTATAACAAACAGGTGGGGTAATGGCGCTACCTGGGGTACCTGACAGTGGGGAAACCCACTAGATTAACAAAAAGTATCTATATAACCATATAATGTAAGATGTAGAACCCGTACCTTGGTGGGATCATACAATGTAAATAAAGGCGCAGTGAAACAACAATATGTGAGAAAGCATAAATAAGTGCATAACAATCTGTGCAATAAAATCTCTATACCAGTGACCAAAAACCTAAATATATATGTATATATATCAATAATACAAAGAATCCGGTAACAGAACAGTGAAAAAAATTGAAAAATTATATATATATATATATATATATAAATATATATATATATACATATATATGGTGAAAAGTAGTCCAACACTAATGTGTATAAAAATTAATGTTCAGAAAAATAGATGTATAGACCAAAAAATTACTAAATTACTGAACAAATTCCCATAACAAGTTCATTCTCTGTAAGATAATCCAAAGTGACTTGGTGTGGTATGAAGCAGGTAATCAGGTGACTTGTGTGCTCCCCCTTCTGGGTCCCCACTCACCAGACGCCACCACCCCTGCAGGGGTAGATGGCGTATAGTAGCTGAAGCTGCTGGAATCCTAAGGCTTCTCCCCGTCAGCTCGCCTCCAGCCTTTCCGCTAGATGATATCCTGCGTTCCCGAGTGCTGAGCGAAGCTGGTATGATGGTAGCAATTCCTCAGCAGGGAATCCTCATAGGAAGAGACAAGGGCTCCAATAGTGTTGTATCATCAGTGTTTATTAAAAAAGTTAAAAAACAACAAGGGGTACAATCATCAACACATAAAAAGCAGCTGGTACACTCCAAGAACATACACTAAAATCTGTGGGTAGATGAGCGTAACGGAGGCCGGGATGAGCAGTGTGGGTTCCAGCTGCGTTCCACCCGCTCTCCTTGCAACCTGGAAATGACGTAACGTGCGTATACGTGACCACGCCTTAAGCTTTTCGTCAATGGACGTCGTCTGAGCCTGGCAAAGTATCAGAAAGGAGAAAACCCAGTCTTTGTTAATGTCCATGGGTTCCAGACTTCAGGCAGTCATTGCCAGTAAAGGATTCTCAACAAAATATTAAATATGAGCATTTTATTTATGATTATATTCATTTGTCCAATTACATTTGAGCCCCTGAAAATGGGGGTACTGAGTATAAAAATGGTTGCAGTTCCTAAAATTTGAACTTGATATTTATGTTCAATCCCTTGTATTAAAGCTGAAAGTTTGCACTTCAAAATCATTTGGATTGTTTTGTTTTAATTTTATTCTGGTGGCATACAGAGCCAAAAGTATGAAAATTGTGCCTGTGCCTGTGTCCAAATATATATGGACCAGTGGCGGCCCGTCCATAGGGGGCGCCCGTGCGCCGCCCCCCCCTCCTGTGGTCACCCAAAAAAAAACGGGCCCTTTAAGAGTTTTTTTTTTTATGTCTTTTTTTTACACATGGCGGCGCGACCATAGTGGGCGCAGAAGCGCCGCTACCGCTCGCTTCTGCGCCCGGCCGTCACTCACCACAACAATACATAGGTTCATGCATTGCATGAACCTATGTATTGCTGCCACCCACTATTCAGATGGCCGGCCCCTTGAGCGCCGGCCATCTGAATCACAGCGTTTGATTGGCCTTTAGAAGTGCCTATCAGAGCCAGCAGGCTCTGATAGGCTTCCCGACTACAGCCTGAGGGCTGTAATCGGCTTCTAAATACCTAATGAGAGGACGCACGGGGGTGCGTTCCCTGGCCAATCAGGTTCACCGGGTCTGGTTACCGGTAACCTGATTGGCTGAAGTGACATCGAGGGCGGGAGAAGACATCGAGGATGGAAGAAGGACAGCGCTGACTCGAGGAAGGTAAGTGCAGGGCTGGGGGGGAGAAACTGGCTGCATATGGGGAAGAAACTGGCTGCATATGGGGGAGAAACTGGCTGCATTTGGGGGAGAAACTGGCTGTATATGGGGGAGAAACTGGCTGCATATGGGGGAGAAACTGGCTGCATATGGGGGAGAAACTGGCTGTATATGGGGGAAAAACTGGCTGCATTTGGGGGAGAAACTGGCTGCATATGGGGGAGAAACTGGCGTCATTTGGGGGAGAAACTGGCTGCATATGGGGGAGAAACTGGCTGCATTTGGGGGAGAAACTGGCTGCATATGGGGGAGAAACTGGCTGCATTTGGGTAAGAAACTGGCTGCATATGGGGGAGAAACTGGCTGCATATGGGGGAGAAACTGGCTGCATTTGAGGGAGAAACTGGCTGCATATGGGGGAGAAACTGGCTGCATTTGGGGGAGAAACTGGCTGCATATGGGGGAGAAACTGGTTGCATTATGGGGGAGAAACTGGCTGAATTTGGGGGAGAAACTGGCTGCATTTGGGGGAGAAACTGGCTGCATATGGGGGAGAAACTGGCTGCATTTGGGGGAGAAACTGGCTGCATATGGGGGAGAAACTGGCTGCATATGGGGGAGAAACTGGCTGTATTATGGGGGAGAAACTGGCTGCATTTGGGGGAGAAACTGGCTGCATATGGGGGAGAAACTGGCTGCATATGGGGGAGAAACTGGCTGTATTATTGGGGGAGAAACTGGCTGTATTATTGGGGGAGAAACTGGCTGTATTATTGATGGAGAAACTGGCTGCATTATGGGGGACAAACTGGCTGCATATGGGGGAGAAACTGGCTGCATTTGGGGGAGAAACTGGCTGCATATGGGGGAGAAACTGGCTGCATTTGGGGGAGAAACTGGCTGTATATGGGGGAGAAACTGGCTGCATATGGGGGAGAAACTGGCTGCATATGGGGGAGAAACTGGCTGCATATGGGGGAGAAACTGGCTGTATTATGGGGGAGAAACTGGCTGCATTTGGGGGAGAAACTGGCTGCATATGGGGGAGAAACTGGCGTCATTTGGGGGAGAAACTGGCTGCATATGGGGGAGAAACTGGCTGCATTTGGGGGAGAATCTGGCTGCATATGGGGGAGAAACTGGCTGCATTTGGGGGAGAAACTGGCTGCATATGGGGGAGAAACTGGCTGCATATGGGGGAGAAACTGGCTGCCTTTGAGGGAGAAACTGGCTGCATATGGGGGAGAAACTGGATGCATACGGGGGAGAAACTGGCTGCATATGGGGGAGAAACTGGCTGCATTATGGGGGAGAAACTGGCTGCATTTGGGGGAGAAACTGGCTGCATTTGGGGGAGAAACTGGCTGCATATGGGGGAGAAACTGGCTGCATTTGGGGGAGAAACTGGCTGCATATGGGGGAGAAACTGGCTGTATTATGGGGGAGAAACTGGCTGCATTTGGGGAGAAACTGGCTGCATATGGGGGAGAAACTGGCTGCATATGGGGGAGAAACTGGCTGTATTATTGGGGGAGAAACTGGCTGTATTATTGGGGGAGAAACTGGCTGTATTCTTGGGGGAGAAACTGGCTGTATTATTGATGGAGAAACTGGCTGCATTATGGGGGAGAAACTGGCTGCATATGGGGGACAAACTGGCTGCATATGGGGGAGAAACTGGCTGCATATGGGGGAGAAACTGTCTGCATTTGGGGGAGAAACTGGCTGCATATGGGGGAGAAACTGGCTGCATTTGGGGGAGAAACTGGCTGCATATGGGGGAGAAACTGGCTGTATTATGGGGGAGAAACTGGCTGCATTTGGGGGAGAAACTGGCTGCATTTGGGGGAGAAACTGGCTGCATTTGGGGGAGAAACTGGCTGCATATGGGGGAGAAACTGGCTGCATTTGGGGGAAAAAGTGGCTGCATTATGGGGGAGAAACTGGCTGCATTTGGGGGAGAAACTGGCTGCATATGGGGGAGAAACTGGCTGCATTTGGGGGAGAAACTGGCTGCATATGGGGGAGAAACTGGCTGTATTATGGGGGAGAAACTGGCTGCATTTGGGGGAGAAACTGGCTGCATTTGGGGGAGAAACTGGCTGCATTTGGGGGAGAAACTGGCTGCATATGGGGGAGAAACTGGCTGCATTTGGGGGAGAAACTGGCTGCATATGGGGGAGAAACTGGCTGCATATGGGGGAGAAACTGGCTGTATTATTGGGGGAGAAACTGGCTGTATTATTGGGGGAGAAACTGGCTGCATTTGGGGGAGAAACTGGCTGCATATGGGGGAGAAACTGGCTGCATTTGGGGGAGAAACTGGCTGAATATGGGGGAGAAACTGGCTGCATATGGGGGAGAAACTGGCTGCATTTGGGGGAGAAACTGGCTGCATTATGGGGGAGAAACTGGCTGCATTTGAGGGAGAAACTGGCTGCATTTGGGGGAGAAACTGGCTGCATATGGGGGAGAAACTGGCTGCATATGGTGGGAGAAACTGGCTGCATTTGGGGGAAAAACTGGATGCATACGGGGTGGAAACTGGCTGTATTATGGGGGAGAAACTGGCTGCATTTGGGGAGAAACTGGCTGCATATGGGGGAGAAACTGGCTGCATTTGGGGGAGAAACTGGCTGCATATGGGGGAGAAACTGGTTGCATTATGGGGGAGAAACAAGCTGAATTTGGGGGAGAAACTGGCTGCATTTGGGGGAGAAACTGGCTGCATATGGGGGAGAAACTGGCTGCATATGGGGGAGAAACTGGCTGTATTATTGGGGGAGAAACTGGCTGTATTATTGGGGGAGAAACTGGCTGTATTATTGGGGGAGAAACTGGCTGTATTATTGATGGAGAAACTGGCTGCATTATGGGGGACAAACTGGCTGCATATGGGGGACAAACTGGCTGCATATGGGGGAGAAACTGGCTGCATATGGGGGAGAAACTGGCTGCATTTGGGGGAGAAACTGGCTGCATATGGGGGAGAAACTGGCTGCATTTGGGGGAGAAACTGGCTGCATATGGGGGAGAAACTGGCTGCATATGGGGGAGAAACTGGCTGCATTTGGGGGAAAAAGTGGCTGCATTATGGGGGAGAAACTGGCTGTATTATGGGGGAGAAACTGGCTGTATTATGGGGGAGAAACTGGCTGTATTATGGGGGAGAAACTGGCTGTATTATTGGGGGGAAACTGGCTGTATATTGGGGGGAAACTGGCTGCATTTGGGGACAAACTAGTGGCGTTTGGGCACAGTGGCTGCGTTTTAATGGGCACAGTGGCGGCAATTGATGATTTTTTTTGTGTTTCAGTTTGTTTGCGCCCCCCAAAAAATTTGAGCACCAGCCGCCACTGATATGGACCTAACTGTAATTGTCAATTATGGTCTATATGGTCTATTCTCCTATTCCAATATACATTCTTCTATGAATCACAAATATATGTGCTATATAGTAACATATTTTCACTTTGAATATTGCCAGATATTATCTCAGTCTTTATTTGAGGTGGCTATCTCTCTTTATTTCATGATTCATTTTGGTCACCCCTTATTATTCTGTAGTTTCCTGACCCTATCTGACGACGTGGTTATAGTGTTTGGCAATTCCTGTTGCTCTGGTGCCCGCCCAAGGAGTTTATGTATGCATGCGTATTCATATCCGGGCAAGGTGAATATAGATGCAATTTGGATATATTATATATGATATATTTTTAATGTGTATACGTTTTCTTTACATGTAACAACATATACAATGTAATGTGATTTATTGCATTTTTCTATCGATACAGTTAGGCCTGTTTTTCTTATATTTTCTCTTTGTGCGTCCTGAAAAAGGTCTGAATGGGGAGCAGGTGTGTTAAATTTGGTGTTATCACTCTCACTCTCACTCTCTCATACTGGTCACTGGAAGTTCAGCATGGCACTTCATGGCAAAGAACTCTCTGAGGATCTGAAAAAAAGAATTGTTGCTGTACATAAAGATGGTCTAGGCTATAAGAAGATTGCCAAGACCCTGAAACTGAGCTGCAACATGCTGGCAAAGACCATACAGCAGTTTACCAGGACTGGTTCCACTCAGAACAAGCAAGGTCGACCAAAGAAGTTGAGTGCACATGCTCAGCGTCATATCCAGAGGTTGTATTTGGGAAATAGAATATGAGTCTTGCCAGCAGAGGTTGAAGGGGTAGGGTGGGTCAGCCTGTCAGTGCTCAGACCATACACCGCACACTGCATCAAATTGGTTTACATGGCTGTCATCCCAGAAGGAAGCCTCTTCTAAAGATGATACACAAGAAAGCCAGCAAAGAGTTTGCTGAAGACAAGCAGACCAAGGACAAGAATTACTGGAACCATGTCCTGTGTTCTAAAGAGACCAAAATACATTTATTTGGTTCAGATGATGTCAAGTGTCTGTGTGGCGGCAACCAGGTAAGGAGTACAAAGACAAGTCTGGCTTGCCTACAGTCAAGAATGGTGGTGTGAGTGTCATGGTCCTGGGCTGCATGAGTACTGCCGGCACTGGGGAGCTACAGTTCATTGAGGGAACCATGAAAGCTAACATGTACTGTGACATACTGAAGCAGAGCATGATCCCCTCCTTCAGAGACTGGGCCGCAGGGCAGTATTCCAACATGATAATGACCCCAAACACACCTCCAAGATGACCACTACCGTGCTAAAGAAGCTGAGTTTAAAGGTGATGGACTGGCCAAGCATATCTCCAGACCTAAACCCTATTAAGCATCTGTGGGGCATCCTCAAACAGAAGGTGGAGGAGTGCAAGGTCTCTAACATCCACCAGCTCCGTGATGTTGTCATGGAGGAGTCGGAGAGGACTCCAGTGGCAACCTGTGAAGCTCTGGTGAATGCCATGCCCAAGAGGGTTAAGGCAGTGCTGGTAAATAATGGTAGCCACACCAAATATTGACACTTTGGGCCCAATTTGGACATTTTCACTTAGGGATGTACTCACTTTTGTTTCCATCGGTTTAGACATTAATGGCTGTGTGTTGAGTTATTCTGAGGGGACAGCAAATTTACACGGTTATACAAGCTGTACATTCACTAATTTACATTATAGCAAAGTATAATTTCTTCAGTGTTGTCACATGAAAAGATAGAATAAAATATTTTCAAAAATGTGAGGGGTGTTGTTATGTCCCTTAGATACGGGGTCTCTCAGAGTGTTGCTAGCAATGCTGCCAGTATCTGCTCAGCAAGTTACACACAGGCCAGATGAACTTCTTAACCATGGAAGGGTTTATTACTCACTCAGAACATGATGACTTTGTTACATAGAGTCCTAATACAACAGGATTCTGTCATTACCAGATGTAATCCCTCCTGTGCATCATGCTTCTGCTTCCCAGTTCCACACACCACTCTCACTACTTCCTGGTACAGCCCCTTCCCCAGCATGCATCAGGAGAAAAAGTTGAAGGGTCACACAGTGCTCCAGCACAAACATCACAGGTGTACTTACTTTTGTGAGATACTGTATATAATGCAGTGCTGTATTATGTTCTGTTCTGAAACTTCCCATCCTGACCTCAGTCCTTCACTGGGAACTTTGTATTCTATGAATGAATACGTTTCTTCTGAATGGCTGAGTTGGAGATCATGACATCATCTTCCTGCCTCTCTGCCTCAGCTAATCATAGGAAGCTTTGTATTCATTCATAGAATACAAAGCTCTCTGTGAATGACTGAGCAGAACTCAGTCTGACTGAATTTTGTTCTGGGAGTGGGATAGGAACTTCCAGAACACAGCGATTTATGCTGTAACTGAGGCTACAAACAATTTATACAACGCACACAGAGTGCACATCTATTTAAACTTCACTAAAACATCTTTATAGAGCTGTCCCCACTATATGCTGCCAGTCTTCTCAGTTGAATGATGACCAGTATCTCCACCTCCTCTGAGCCCAGGCTGTCATGGACACAACCCCCTGGGGGCCCCTGATAACAGTTTGTGTTTTGAGTACTTAAACATTGAACAGTGCTTATAAGTCACTCAGTCCTGCTCAGGATTTACACATCTCCCAGGCTTTTTTCATATACCTTTTGGGTCCTTTCATCCACTTTTGGTATTGCACCTCTTCCTTGCAGGCCGTTCAGGCTCAAATGGACACACAGTCAGTGCTCTGCAGCCTGTGGAGCAGACAAGTCATATCTGTTATGCCGCGTACACACGATCGTTTTTTCTGATGAAAAAAGGCAGATGGACTTTTTTCATCGGACAAACCGATCGTGTGTGGGACCCATCGGTCTTTTTTCCATCGGTATACAAAAATAGAACATGTTTTAAATTTTATCGATGGAAAAAAAAATGATAGCAAATTCTGATCGTCTGTGGGGAACTCCATCGGAGAAAAAACCCATGCATACTCAGAATCAAGTTGACGCATGCTCAGAAGCATTGAACTTCATTTTTCTCGGCCCGTCTGAGTGTTTTACCTCACGGCGTTTGGGACGGTCGGATTTTTGACTAAAGGCGTGTAGGCAAGACTGATGGAAGTCAGCTTCATCGGATTTCCGATGGAAAAATCCATCGGCTTTTATTCCATCGGAAATCCGATCGTGTGTACAGGGCATTACAGCTAAGGCTGGTAAAAACTGCAAAACTGGCTGTGAAGGCTGACAAGCGGTAGACTTGGACAGCCTAAAAGTTAGATTGAATTTTGTGTAATTAATGCCTGGACATGACTAGGACTTTGTTTTTTAAGTTTTGAAGTGGTAATTTTTGGAGCACTGTGTACAGCACATGTATATAGACTGTAAGTAGCACCAATAAACACACCACTGTTTGTGATTTTACTACAGGACTGTTATCTGTGCCTGAAAAGGTTGTTCACCCCAGAGAGCATTATACCACCTTCATATTCCCAGCTCACAAACGGTGGAGAGTGGGGTCACTTTTAGCAAGAAACTGCTCCTCAAAGGGCCTGGAGTGACTGAACATGGAGAAGATCATAAAACAGCCTGTGTTGTCTAATGCTGCATAGCAGAAACCACTGCATTGCAACAGGCAAATACCCTGATTTACCCTGATACCCCAGGACATGATTAGTGCTGTGCAGAAACAAATTCAGGCACTGTGCAGGAACATATCTGAATGCTATACACATCATTAAAATGAAAAAAGAAAAAAACTGTAATTACATGAACTTTACTTTTCATATTTAGTTTCTCTTTAACCACTTAAGCCCCGGACCAATACGCAGCATAAAGACCAGAGGTGATTTTACAATTTGGCACTGCGCTGCTTTAACTGGAAATTGTGCGGACATGCAATGTTGTACCCAAACAAAACGTCCTTTTCTTCCCACAAATAGAGCTTTCTTTTAATGGTATTTCACTGCCTCTGCGATTTTTTTTTTTTGCGATATAAACGGAAAAAGACCGAAAATTTTGAAAAAAAATGATATTTTCTACTTTTTGTTATGAGAAAAATCGAATAAACTCAATTTTAGTCATACATTTAGGCCAAAATGTATTCAGCCACATGTCTTTAGTAAAAAAAATGTCAATAAGCGTATATTTATTGGTTTGCGAAAAAGTTATAGCGTCTACAAACTAGGGTTCATTTTCTGGAATTTACACAGCTTTTAATTTATGACTACCTATCTCATTTCTTGAGGTGCTAAAATGGCAGGGCAGTACAAACCCCCCCAAATTACCCCATTTTGGAAAGTAGACACCCCAAGGAAATTGCTGAGAGGCATGTTGAGCCCATTGAATATTATTTTTTTTGTCCCAAGTGATTGAATAATGACAAAAAAAATAAAAAATTACAAAAAGTTGTCACTAAATGATATATTGCTCACACATGCCATGGTTATATGTGGAATTGCACCCCAAAATAAATTTTGCTGCTTCTCCTGAGTACGGGGATACCACATGTGTGGGACTTTTTGAGAGCCTAGCCGCGTACGGGACCCCGAAAACCAAGCACCGCCTTCAGGATTTCTAAGGGCGCAAATTTTTGATTTCACTCCTCACTACCTATCACAGTTTCGAAGGCCATAAAATGCCAAAATAGCACAAAACCCCCCCAAATTACCCCATTTTGGAAAGTAGACACCCCAAGCTATTTGCTGAGAGGCATGGTGAGTATTTTACAGCTCTCATTTATTTTTGAAAATGAAGAAAGAAAATAATTTTGTTTTTCTTTTTTCTATTCTTAAAACTTTGTGACAAAAAGCGAGATCTGCAAAATACTCACTATACCTCTCAGCAAATAGCTTGGCGTGTCTACTTTCCAAAATGGGGTAATTTGGGGGGGTTTTGTGCCATCTGGGCATTCCATGGCCTCCGAAACTGTGATAGGCAGTGAGGAGTGAAATCAAAAATTTACACCCTTAGAAAGCCTGAAGGCGGTGCTTGGTTTTTGGGGTCCTGTACGCGGCTAGGCTCCCAAAAAGTCCCACACATGTGGTATCCCCGTACTCAGGAGAAGCAACAGAATGTATTTTGGGGTGTAATTCCACATATGCCCATGGCAGGTTTGAGCAATATATCATTTAGTGACAACTTTGTGCAAAAAAATATATATATTTTTCCGCAACTTGTGTGAACATATAAAATATTCCATGGACTCGACATGCCTCTCAGCAAATAGCTTGGGGTGTCTACTTTCCAAAATGGGGTCATTTGGGGGGGGGGTTTAAACTGTCCTGGCATTTTATGCACAACATTAGGAAGCTTATGTCACACATCATCCACTCTTCTAACCACTTGAAGACAAAGCCCTTTCTGACACTTTTTGTTTACATGAAGCCATTTTTTTTTTTGCAAGAAAATTACGTTGAACTCCCAAACATTATATATTTTTTTAAAGCAAAGGCCCTACAGATTAAAATGGTGGGTGTTGCATTTTTTTTCCACACAGTATTTGCGCAGCGATTTTTCAAACACATTTTTTGGGGAAAAAATACACTATTTTTTAATTTTAATGCACTAAAACACACTATATTGCCCAAATGTTTGATGAAATAAAAAAGATGATCTTAGGCTGAGTACATGGATACCAAACACGTCATGCTTTAAAATTTCGCACAAACGCGCAGTGGCGACAAACTACATACATTTTTAAAAGCCTTTAAAAGCCTTTACAGGTTACCACATTAGATTTACAGAGGTCTACTGCTAAAATTACTGCCCTAGATCTGACCTTTGCGGTGATACCTCACATGCATGATATTGATGGCGCTATATGGGTACCTTAAAATAAATAATAATATAATAGATGAGCATCTTAATGAGACACAATGTACAGGGATAGGGAGAATTGTAGACACACACCCACACTCACTCAGGTTGAACTGGATGGACTGGTGTCTTTATTCAACCTTACTAACTATGTAACTATGTAACTATGCAATTGTTGTTTACATATGACGCCAGACCGACGCTTGCCTTTGCGCAAGAGCAGGGCGGGACAGGGGTGTTTTTTTTTTATTATTAATTTTGCTTTTTTATTTTATTTTTAAACTGTTCCTTCCATATTTTTTTTTAAATAATTTTTATTGTTATCGCAGGGAATGTAAATATCCCCTATGATAGCAATAGACCCTAGATATTTCCTCTGCCCTCAAAGCATCTGACCACACCAAGATCAGTGTGATAAAATGCTTTCCCAATTTCCCAATGGTGCTTTTTATATCCGGGGGGGGTCATTCCCTCCCACTGCTTGTAAAAGCAGTCCAGAGGCTAATTAGCCACTAGGATTGCTTTTACATGAAAGCCAGCCTCTGGCTGAAAAGAATGATACCAAGATGATACCTAAACCCGCAGGCATCATTCTGGTATAACCATTCAAAGTCCAGCAACATAACAGTACGTTGCTGGTCCTTGTTGGACATGTATTGTAATCTTTTTTTTCATGCAGCCTGTTGGCTGAACGAAAAAAAGAGAAGATTCGACGGAGCAGTGAAACTGTACGACGCTGCAATCATACATTTCCGGTCGAATGTTCCGCCCACAAGCTATAGAAGAATTCTAATGTTGTATGACTAGTAATAATTATATTTATTCATTACTATTACTAGTCAACCAACATTAGAATTATTCTATAGCCTATGGGCGGATGCATTTGACCGGAAATGTACGATTGCAGCGTCGTACAGTTTTGCTGCACCGTCGAATCTTCTAACTTTCGATGCTTTGTCGAATCTTCGTCATTCTAGCTATTTTACTGCTCCTCCTCTTTGGTTACAATCAGCCAATAACATTCATCATCAACTTTATTTTTATTTTACTTCCCCCACCCAATTCCAGCAGTGATCTTTTCTCTCTATGTCAAATCTTTTCTCTCTATAATAACAAATCTTTTCTCTCCTATGTCGAATCTTTTCTCTCCTATGTCGAATCTTTTCTCTCCTATGTCGAATCTTTCTCTCCTATGTCGAATCTTTTCTCTCTATAATGTTGAATCTTTTCTCTCCTATGTAGAATAATCTTGGACTAATAGAGTTAAGGTTAGGCACAATCGACCACAGGTTCGATAGACACAGATTGTTATTGTCAGCGTCACGTCGAATCTCCTATCTATATCGAACTGTTGTAGCAACAAAAACGAAAATAAAGCATTTGTTTATGTCGGATCTTTCGGTTTTCGGATTATGTGCTTTCGTTTTCGTTTGTTAAAACGATAACGAAAATAGCTGAAATTCAGACGAAAATGCATTCGGACGAAAACGAATGCACATGTCTAATTGATATCACCCGCCGGGCGATCAGGGGGTTAAACCTTTATTTGGTTATATACGGCGGGTGCCCTGACACTATAAAAAGCAAACTAACTAACCAGCGTCACACGTAACACTTATACGGTGATCACTGGTGAAAGGGTAAACTAGGGGCAATCAGATGGGTTAAAACCTTTATTAGGTAATATATGGGGGTACCTGGCGCTATATAAAAACCTGACGGGGAACCTAAATAACGAAATAACTAACTGGCTAACCAGTGTCACCAGTGACACTTATACGATGATCACTGGTGAAAGGGTTAACTTAACGAGGGGGTTAAAACCTTTATTAGATAATATATGGGGGTACCTGACGCTATAAAAACCTGGCGGCGAACCTAAAAAAATAACTGACTACCTAGCGGCACCAGCATAACTAATACAGCGATCAGAAAAACGATCTCTTAGTGACACTGGCAAAAGGGGGTGAAAGGGTTACCTGGGGGGGATCAAGGGGTTAAACATTTATTAGGTAATATATGGGGGTACCTGACGCTATAAAAACCTGGCGGCGAACCTAAAAAAATAACTGACTACCTGGCGGCACCAGTATAACTAATACAGTGATCAGAAAAACGATTGCTTAGTGACACTGGCAAAAGGGGGTGAAAGGGTTACCTGGGGGGCGATCAAGGGGTTAAAGCTTTATTAGGTAATATATGGGGGTACCTGACGCTATAAAAACCTGGTGGCGAACCTAAACAAATAACTGACTACCTAGCGGCACCAGCATAACTAATACAGCGATCAGAAAAACGATCGCTTAGTGACACTGGCAAAAGGGGGTGAAAGGGTTATCTTGGGGGCGATCAAGGGGTTAAACCTTTATTAGGTAATATATGAGGGTACCTGACACTATAAAAACCTGGCGGCGAACCTAAAAAAATAACTGACTACCTAGCGGCACCAGCATAACTAATACAGCGATCAGAAAAACGATCGCTTAGTGACACTGGCAAAAGGGGGTGAAAGGGTTACCTGGGGGGCGATCAAGGGGTTAAACCTTTATTAGGTAATATATGGGGGTACCTGACGCTATAAAAACCTGGCGGCGAATCTAAAAAAATAACTGACTACCTAGCGGCACCAGCATAACTAATACAGCGATCAGAAAAACGATTGCTTAGTGACACTGGCAAAAGGGGGTGAAAGGGTTACCTGGGGGGCAATCAAGGGGTTAAACCTTTATTAGGTAATATATGAGGGTACCTGACGCTATAAAAACCTGGCGGCAAACCTAAAAAAATAACTGACTACCTAGCGGAACCAGCATAACTAATACAGCGATCAGAAAAACGATTGCTTAGTGACACTGGCAAAAGGGGGTGAAAGGGTTACCTGGGGGGCGATCAAGGGGTTAAACCTTTATTAGGTAATATATGGGGGTACCTGACGCTATAAAAACCTGGCGGAGAATCTAAAAAAATAACTGACTACCTAGCGGCACCACCGACACTAATACAGCGATCAGAAAAATGATCGCTTAGTGACAGTGGTGATAGGAGGTGAAAGGGTTACGTGGGGGGCGATCAAGGGGTTAAACCCTTATTAGGGGGGTTAGGACCTAAAGGGACCTAACACTAACTGCCCTGACACTTTTACAGTCACAAATGTCACTGTTTGCAGTGATCAGTAAATAAATGATCACTGCAATCAGTGACACTGTGACTGGGGGCTGGGGGGTGATCTGGGGGTGACTGGGGGGCGATCGTGTGCCTATGTGTCCTGGTGTCAGTGTACTGTTTGTGCACTAACCTGATGTCTTCTCTCCACGGCGCTCCGGTCTATGTGAGTGCCGCATGGAGAGATGACATCACTTCCTCCTGCCTGTGTATACATTACACAGGCAGGGGAAGCATTTCATTCGCCGGGAGCGATCGCGAGGGGGTGGCCAGAAACCAATGTCGGCCCCCTCATCACGGATCACTCCCGAACCGAAAACGACCGCTCCATGTACCGGAGGGGAGTCCGATTGGACTCCCCACCCATACGAAGGCCTTCACGTACAGGTACGTGATTGTGCATGTCCGTGCCATTTTGCCGACGTATATGTACATGGGGCGGTCGTTAAGTGGTTAAGTGGCAGTTGATGTGACATTATCAGATAGTGGTCATTGGAACATCAAAATATTCAACAAACACAGCAGTTCTGAGATCATAACTTACAGCACGTAGCACTGGATGTGAGCCCATATGACCAATTAAAAAGAGTTGTTAATGAAGGATCACACAACCCTTTAGAAGTAGCAACTGATGAGGGAGCACAAGACCAATTACATGAAGCAGTTTAAGAGGGATTTTCTAACACATTCCTTGTTTCTTATATCCTAATACAGATTAGCAGCTGATAGTGGAGTTCATTTTAATTTTATAAGTTATTGTAATATTGTAAAATTACACTGAAAAAAAAATATATATATTTGTTATTTATTGTTAAAGGTTTGTAGACAGTTATTTGAGCCTGTTTCATCCAGTTTATATTATTTAAAAAATTGCAATATGTCCCTAAGCTTCTCACATAAACAAAATAGTCTGCTCGTTTTGGTAGATAAACTAGGCATTTAACCAATTAACTAAAAGGAATCTGTGGGTTAGATCATACATTAATTGGATATGCTAAAATTAAAACAGATATGTTGGTATAATGGCATAGGTCAGCAAAGTAATGTTATCATGTAGAGTTGAATGAATTCCTTAAGTATTTTATTTACATTTTTTTAATAGTGTTTGTTAAGCACATGCTTTGTTTCACTTGAAATGATTTTTCTCGTGTGCTTTAAAATGTTTTTATTATGCAAACTGTACACTTGAATTATCTGTATTATGCTCTGCCTTTCTCTTCATCACAGTAAGCTTGTCACATACTGATGAAGAGAATCAACATAATAGCTCTATATACAGCAATTTACCCACTGTTCAAAATTAATATATATCAAATGAATAATGTATATGAAACAGCTGTAGTGCAGTAGTATCAATAGATGTCAATTTCTGCAACTTTGACAGTTTTAGACAATAATTTGGCTATCTATGCGGTACAAATCCTTGCAGCAAATGTTCTTGGGTCAACTCAAAAAAATGAAAAGCAGCTCATCAAGTTATAACCAATAAGGGATGAAGAAATGGAAAATAGCTCAATTTTATAACAAAAGAGGTACCCATAGGAGAGGCAACTATATCTAAGGAAATTTGCAGTCATTCTAAATATTTTTTCTTTAAACTAGTGTAAGCTACATATATGTATGTGTATGTGTACAGTATGTCTTCATCAGATAATAAATATAAGATTAATAATAACCCACAGGTGAAGATGCTATACAATAGGCACTTGTACTATGAATTTGGCTATAAAACAGGTAGGCTCCTTGCGCATTCCGTTCATACTCCGTCTTCAATTCATACTCCGTCTATACTCCTGCTATTGCTTCCACAGTGAATCAAAAGTTTACCAAGTCTGTAGACATTGCAAATTGTTTTAAAGATTTCTAGTCAGTTTTGTATAATCTCCCAGATCAACTGTCTCTTCTTTCGTCAACCCAAAAAGACTACCTCATGAGTAAACATCTTGCAGACTTTTTTCTTCAAAAACTTTCTCGTGATGAAAGAATAGCACTCAACAAACCTATATTGGAAGAAGATTTTTAGATATGGCTTTTGACAGTATGCCAGTTTGTAAAGCTCCGAGACCTGACAGTTTTACTTTATCCTATTATAAAACGTTTAGGAAAATTTTGGCCCCTAAATTTGCATCCACTTTTGAATCAATATTACAGGGCAATCCCATACCAAAGGATACCTGCCATGCACATATTACTGTACTGTTGAAGCCTGATAAAGATCCCTCACTCTGTGCCAGCTACAGACCAATTTCTCTCCTTAAAACAGACTTGAAGCTGATTACAAAAATATTAGCACTAAGACTTTTTCCTATTTGGGGAGATTTATTCATTTGGATCAGTCAGGTTTTGTGCCTGGCAGAGAGATGAGGGATAATACCACCAGAGAGCTCCTAATAGTATCCATCTTTGCAACTCCACTGCACTCCTAGCTATTCTTCTCTCCACAGATGCAGAGAAAGCATTTGACAGGGTAAGTTGGAGATTTATGAGGGGTACTTTCCAATATATTATAAAATGAAATATAATGAAATGGAAAAATGCCGTGCATGATCATCCCATGGCAGCTGTGTTATCTACTAACTTTAAATTAGCAAATAGTACCCTGCAGGATTGTCCCATCTCACCACTTCTTTTTATACTTACCGGTACTTTGGAGCCATTGCTGCGACGTATTAGACTTAATCCAGATATAACAGGTATACGGGTTGGGAAGACATCTCACAAAGTAGCTGCATTTGCAGACAATCTACTCTTTTTTATCATCAGCCCAGAAATATCTTTACACAATTTAATCAGAGAATTGGACAGTTATTCACAATTGTCAAATTATAAAATCAATCTTGCAAAATCTGATGTAATGAATCTTACAACTCCAGATGCTAGAGTCCCCGTTTTGGAGTCAAGCTTTCCCTTTAGATGCGTGACTGAGAGACTTAAGTATTTAGGAATATATCTCACATGCACCTTAATATGTTTCAGCATAACTTTTCACAATTGCTTGCTAGTGTTAGAAGTGACCTTTGGCGATAGCGGAATCTTACACATATGTGGTTTGGTAAAAATAGTATTCTAAAAATGAGTGTACTTCCCTGGTTGTTGTACCTCTTTCAAACCCTTCTGGTGACAATTCCAACCAAATTTTTATGACAAATTAAATGTGAATTTATACAATTTCTATGGGCCTATTTTCCACCTAATATTAAGGCAGACATACTTGTCTTTCCCAAAGACCGATAGAGTATGGGATTTTCAGACCCATTTCGGTATTATCAAGCTGCACATCTATTTTGAATTCTGGACTGGTGTAACCATACAAAGGTAAATAGCTGGATATCTCTTAAAATATCTATCAGGCCCTCTCATCCCTCTCAGGGCCCTTATGTGGCTGTGTAGTATATGTCATAACCAGGTGAAGCAACATCCTATTCTGAGTACTACATGTGAAATTGCCAGCTTGATCCAGCCAAGGGTGATAAACTGAATCATGACACCAGTGATTAGAAATCCAGATTTTTCACCAGGGCTATCTGACCCTAAATTTCATAAATTTATTGAAATTAACAAGTTTAGATTGCAAGATTTTAAGGATTTGAGAGGTTGGAAATCTACAAACCATATTTAATTATTGCTTTCACCACCTCTTCCGGTATGGCAAGCAATCCAACTACGGGATTACCTTATACTCTAGTATAAGCCGACCCGAGTATAAGCCGAGGTACCTAATATTACCCCAATAAACTGGGGAAATGTATTGACTCGAGTATAAGCCTAGGGGGGAAATGTGCCCATTGTCATCTCACTGTGCCAATTGCCCAACCTTACTGTACCCATTGCCACCTCACTGTGTCCATCTCACTGTGCCCATTGCCACCTCACTGTGCCACCTTACTGTGCCCATTGCCAGCTTACTGTGCCCAACCTCACTGTGTCCATTGCAGCCTCCCTGTGCCCGAGTCAGTATACCTGACAATCTTCTTATACTGCGGCCGGCGTCCATTGTTTAAATATCGCGGCTTTCTCCTGGTCCCTTCCATGATAGATGTTTCCAGCAAACACTGTGTTGAGTGTTCCGCCTATCACGGAGATCCTCTCATTCTCGGACTCCGTTTCCCAGCAGGCACTGTGTTCAGTGTTCCGCCAATCACGGATGTCTTTTCATCCTCGGACAAGAGAACGTCCATGATAGGCGGAACACAGTGTCTGCTGGGAAACGGAGTCCGAGAATGAGAGGACCTCCGTGATAGGCGGAACACTCAACACAGTGTTTGCTGGAAACGCCTATCACAGAAGGGACGAGGAGAAAGCTGCGATATTTAAACAATGGACGCCGACCACAGTATAAGAAGATTATCAGGTACTGACTCGAGTATAAGCCGAGGGGTGTACTTTCAGCCCTAAAAAAACTTATACTCGAGTATATACGGTACCTTTTTTGTTATCATTTGGCTCAATGCCATTTGATATGCCTACTGCCTTTGAGTGATTATGTGCATCTGGTCAAATCATTAGTTGTGGGCTCTCTAGGGCATATACAGAACTGACCCCCGGAATCTTACCTTCCCTTTCTATATTGCTGCATGGGAAAGAGATTTGAATACAACAATATCTATTGAGCAAAGAGATTTTATTTTTCATGTTATACATAAATTATCCATTTCTTCCAGATTTCAGGAATCAGGATAGAAGTTGTTGACCTGGTGGTAAAGATTCCCAGTGAAAATGCAGGGTATATTTCTGAATGCAGACTTTACCTGTTGGTGTTGCAGAGAGGATAGGGATAGGAAACGCTTTTTCATACAGTATATTCTGGACATGTTCCCAAATACGTCCTTATTGGCAAAATATCTGTATCTTGATCAAGGACCTTACTGGTCTTTCCTTTGACCAGAATCCAGCAGCCTGTTTACTACACCTTAGTCCTCTCTCTCCAATCAGTGGTAGAACATCTTCTTAGTGGTGGGACATCTTCTGGTATCAGAGCCAACCGTAGAAGGAGACCTCTCTTACAGCCTGGCTCGGGGACCACTTGGGTTGCAACAGTGGTTACGAGAGCGCAGTGAGGTAGGAGTGCCTGTAAGATCCGTAGTAGCTGACACAGATGAGTAGAGATGATCCACCAGAAGAATTTGACTGTAGAGCAGTTGGAGGCGGTGGTTACAGGTGTGGGTCAGTGACCCCTGGACACTGGCAGGGACAGAACCAGGAACAGACTGGAGCAGAGTGCGACAAGCCGGGTCAGCACGGGTAACTGGTAGTCAATACAGCAGGCAAAGAGTAGTCAGCAGACAGGCAGAGGTTTGGCAACAGAAGATCAACAGGTTCAGATACAGCAAGGTCAAGGCAAGCCGGGTCAGGATAGGAGAAGGCAGCAGTAGTCAAACGGAGCTGGGTCAGGTAATTACAGCAGGTACAGGATTAGACTCTGGTAAATCTGCAGATCAGACAGCACTGCACTAGAGTATGGCGCGTTCTCGTAGGAACCTGTGTGCGCATGCACGCACGCCCGAGCATCTGACTTGCCACAGGGTATACCTGACAGCCAGCACATGGAAATTTTCATCCCCTCCTACCGTAGGTCATTAGATCAGAGCAGTAAATTAAATGTGAACGGAGGAACTTACAGCATCACTAAATAGGCAGGAAGCTTGTTTCCGTAAAACATAGTCACAATGGATTATTTAACATTATCAACGAGATGCCAGGTACTTACTGATCTCTAATTGATGTTTCTGTAGGCAACAACACTGTCACAATCAGGGGTCAGGCTCAAAGACCAGTTGCTATAGCAGTAGAGGGACTACCACCAACCAGGGGTAGTCCCTCTACTGAGGGATCATCTGAGGTGCAAAGTCTTACACACGCTTGGAATTTCCGATGGAAAAAGTCAGACGGAATTTTTTCATTGGATATTTCGACCGTGTGTATGCACCATCAGATTTTTTCCGTCGGAATGCAATTCCGACGGACTAAAAACCACGCATTCTCGGAAACAATTTGGCGCATGCTCGGAAGCATAGAACTTAATTTTCTCGGCTCGTCGTAGTGTTTTACGTCACTGCGTTCTTGACGGTCGGATTTTAGTGTGACCGTGTGTATGCAAGACAGCTTGAGCGGAATTCCGCTCGGGTGTACAAGGCATAAGTTCTAACTGGTGTTCACCAGAGCTCCTAATGGTGGAGATGATTTTGCTACGTATTAATACCAGGTCGTGGTCCTCAGGATCGCCCCACCAGGAGGTCAGCAAGCCCGTGTCCAGTAGTGGAAAAAGCAGGTAAGGATCAAACATAAGTGTAGTCAGTAAACATGCCAAATGTCACTAACGAGTAGTTACAGGATGGGATCAGGCAGAAGCATAATTGAGGAACAAGCCAAAGGTCGATAACGAGTGGTAGCAAAATATGGAGGGCAGCAGGGAAGACAAGAGCGAGATACTGACTGAAGAGAACACAATAACTTGGCAAACAGGAAGTGCAGAGATATGGCTTAAATCAGGAAATGCATGGGAGGAGCAAAAAGTTCAAGGTTCAGCAGAAGTCAAGGCACAAGGCAGGGTTGTCCCAGAGATCAGAGAGGGTGCTGTCCAGAATCTCAGGTAGCTTAACGAGTAGAGTCATTGCCAGACGCAGCAGAGATCCCAGGTTCAAGTCCAGGCCACACGGTGGAATATGACACTATATCAAACCATTTTTAAGGTCTTTTTTTTTTTTTTTCTGCTTTACGGCTACTTTTACAATTTTTTTGCTTTCTATTTTCTATTTTTTTTTCTATTTAGGCTTCTTGGTGGGGGGGAAGGGGCTAAGTTAGTGGGGGTTAGCAAAATTAGTGGGGCCCTGCATTGCATCTCCGCAAGCAACATATATCTATTGTTGTATAGAGTATTCTTTAAATTAGTAATTGATATTTATTTCTTTAACAGCACTGACTGAGCCAAGCAGACTCACTAGTTATATATATTATGTTTCTTTTAGGGTATATGTACTATTGATAAATAAGTAGCCACTCTAACTACAATTTAAATCAAATCCTGTGAAATATAAATGCAAGTAAAAAATATTATATAAAAAATCATATATGTACCAACACCACTGTGTGCTAGTGCCCAAATGTTTAACCTCCCTAGTGATATTCCCAAGTCTGGCTTGTTCTTACTACCAAAAGCGGTAACCCCGAGCCAAACTCGGGATCGCATTGCAGTATCCAGGGAAAGTTACTTACCCTGGATCCTCAAGAGAATTTGGAAATAATGGGACTTTTAAAGTGCATAGATCACACAAATAAATATCAAAAAATACATTTTAATTATACAAAAAGTAGAAAAATATAAAATGTAAAAACCATCATATGAAATACAGTTTCAGATAGGCATAAAGACAAATTTCTCTACATGTTTCGCCATATAGTTTGGCTTCTTCAGGAGTTTTTGTCGAGCAAATACTGAAACGGAAAAAAGGAATGTAAACACATAATATTGAACACAAATAAGATACAGATGAGAACAAAAATATACAGAAATTTTTAAATGACTGGAAAAAACTATGCCATGATACAAAGGCTCATATATCAACAAAAATAAAAAAAGAGAAAAAAAGAATAAAAATTTAAATGAATCAAAAATATCAAAATTAATCAATTCAATCATTACCTGTAAATTAATGATGGAGAAGCCTAAAAAATAGGCTTTTAGTTAATTAGCCAACCTCAGGAGGAGCACCTTAAAACAAGGGGTCATACGGTGTATCATGGAGGGGAGAATATTGGCAGAAAACCCAGAAGGAGGATGCTAGCAGAGAGGCAGAGGGCTATCTAAGGAGGCAAAAAGGAGAATCAATCAAAAAAAGAAAAAAAGGGATAAAAGAAAATGTTTGCAACGAATATATTAGTATATAGAGATTATCACAGAGAAATCCGAGATCTTTACCTAGAAACAGCTGCATTGAAAATCAGGCATCAAATTGGAGACAGAAATGTCTCCAAATTTCCATACACAGTGTCCACTCTAAAAAGAAAAGACACATAATGGAAAAAACAAAAAAAGAGGTATTCAAGGAAGTATTTAATTCTGACAGACAGAAAATCCCCATAACCAAAGCCATAAGGTCAATACCTGGTCAATTGAACTGAAAGGTGAGATGCGTCCACAATAGAAAAGCATCCCAAGCCGTTAAGGCGTCAAGTAAAAAATCAATCAATCGACAATCTAAAGAAGCAAATAAATACACCATAAGGTACAGACCTAAGGCGCTACCAAAGGGACTCAAAATCAACCAAAAAAATATTGAATAAAAAATACCTTTAACTAATGTTGAGACAGTCCTCTCCTCAGGATGTCGGCCATGCCACTGACAAACAACAGGCTGCATGTCCTAATATATACCCCCCTCCACCGTCCCATTGGACGCACAGTGGCGCCAAATCAATGGGTGGAGCGAGCGCGTCATTTCCGACGTCGGGTACCGCCAGACGTCAAAACCGGAAGTGACGAATCTCTCATCCGATAACCGGAAATGACCAAACAGGCGCCAGCCCACTCATCGGAACTGACAGGAAGTCATACCGATCATCAGGATCTGACGCACAAATGGACAGACCCTGGAAGGGCATGACTGACCGGCAAGTATAGAAAAGAGGCCAACATCCTTTTAGATCGATAACGGAATCGAAACAAGGGAGCCAGAATAAATAAAGGCAGGAGGGCCTAAAAATAGGCCATCACCTAGACAGAAGGGAAAACCTCGGTCGGACGGCGCCAACCATGACTCCCCAATAGAAGGGAATCAGGATAGATGCCCTGGGCGCCCATATGATCACCTAACCCCTTAAAGATACTACCTCTAGGGATGGTTGGCAAAATACAAAAATTTGGTTAATGAAAAAACCATAATAAAAAATGAGAAATAAAAAAGTAAAAAGGAAAAAGAGGAGAAAATTGAAATGACATAAAAAATATAATATAATATAAAAATATATAAAAATATATTCTTACTTTTACTTGAAAGGAGCCTTTGAAAATGAAAAATAGCCGAAACCAGTCACTTTTACAAAAAACAAACACAATCAGTATATAAACAAATAATCATATTGTTTTAATCAGAATCACTGCAAACAGCATGACTTAACATTACCCTAGAGAAAGGGCTTGAAACTGATGGACTCATTGAACCCTGGATACAGGGTAGCTCCCAAGGAATGTATCCATCTGGTCTCCCGCTGTAGAAGACTTTGATCCACGTCTCCACCTCTCTCATTTAGAGGTAAATACTCCAAAGCGAAAAATGTAATCTTTGACAAGTCAAAAGAGTGGAACAAGCCACTATATCTACTTATAGGAGTCTCCATTTTCTTCTTTTGAATGAGAGATACATGATCTCTAATTCTATGAAAGAAGGGCCTCTTTGTTTTCCCATTGTAGAAGGCATTGCAGTCGCATTTCATAAGGTAGACAATGCCAACCGATTGACAATTGCTGAAAAAATTGGGTCTATAGATGACTCCACTCTGAAGGAGTATTTCGGTGGAATCATAAATAAACCTACAAAATTCACAGTGGCCACATGGGGCCGTACCCCTCCGACTTTCTCCACCTTTGGTTTGAAGGTGGCTATGGACCAATTGGTCCTTTAGAGACCTCAATTTTCTATAGGTGATTTGAGGGAATGGCTTGATATATTTGGAAATAATCTCATCTGTAGATAACAAGGGCCAGAATTTATGAATAATCCTTCTTACTTTCTGATGCTCACCAGAAAATCTTGTAATTAGACGTACCTGCTGGTCAGTGGCTGCAACTTTCTTAGGATGTATTAAATCAGTTCTATTTTTATTTTTGGCCCGTTTATAGGCTTTTTTAAGAGTAAAGCGACTGTAGCCTCTATTGATTAATCGGGACTGGAGGGCATAAGCCTCTCGTTCAAAATCAGCATCTTGGCTCTACATTTCCTTCTGATTCTCAAATACTGGCTATAGGGTATGCTCTGTACCAAAGATTTTGGATGAGAGCTTGTCGCATGCAAGATCGTATTGCCAGCGGAAGGCTTCCTAAAAAGAGAAGAACCCAAAGTGCCATCAGGATTTATATAAATAGAAATGTCTAAGAAGTTAATCAAATTTTGATCGCAAGTCATTGTGAATTTTAGGTTGTAGCAATTCACAGCCAGCAGTGACATAAAGGAGGATAATTCCTCAAAAGAACCAGTCCATACAACAAAAATATCATCGATAAAGTGACGCCATATAAGAAGTTTGTCAAAAAATTCCTTGAATTTATCCAAAGAAAAAATCTCCCGTTACCACCCCCCCAGGTACAGATTGGCGTACGATGGGGCACACTTGGTCCCCATTGCAACACCCTGTACCTGGAGGTAGTGGGAACGGTCGAAAACAAAAATATTGTTGGTTAGGATAAATAATAACAAATCCAAAATTAATTTGTTGTAAACCAAAGCTCCAGGTCCTCTTTCAGATAGGAAGCCCTCCACAAAACTGATCCCCGATCATGGGGGATAGAGTTGTAGAGGGCCTCCACATCGATAGCCACCAACCAAGACCCCGATGGTACACACAGGCCATCCAGAGATCTCAACAAGTTTGCTGTATCTTGAATGTAGGAGCTTAAAGAGCCAACATGTGGCCTCAAATAATCGTCTACAAGCTTGCTTGCTGGCTCTGTTAGGCGTCCATTGCCTGAAACAATAGGACGGCCAGGGGGGCTTTCCAAATTTTTGTGTACTTTAGGCAGAGCGTATAAAGTGGGAAGTCTGGGTTTTTCTACAATAAGAAATTTGCAAGTTTTTTTATCTATAAGGTTATCGCGGAAGGCACGGTTAACAAGGATGCGGTATTTGGTCTCCGCATACTTGACCTGTGCAAATGGAATAGGGCGATACCAACTTCTATTCAAGAGGAGATTCATCACCATCTGTTTGTATTTTGTTACATCCATTACTACTATGTTACCTCCTTTGTCCGAGGGTTTAATCACTATATGTTCATTTTGTTTAAGGGATGATAAAGCTTTACGCTGAGATGGTTTAAGATTGGTATTTTCTCAGAATTTTTTCCATTTGGTGCTCTGTAATTCTCTGGTGACCTGTTGGGTAAAGGCCCAAATATTGGGGTTACCCTGGAGGGTGGGGAAAGTCCTGGATTTGGGTCTATAAAGATTAGGTGGAGGGAAAATTCTCTCCGTGGGAGTCACACAGAGCGGACCAGGGGGAGGTTCCTCAAGGGGGTCATCGAGTGGGTTACCCTCTTCCCATAGTTCCATGAGGTCATTCAAGGCCTTGATTTCCTTATTGGTCTTATTTTGCCAAACATCCTCCCCTGAAGAATTCAGGGGGGGACGTTTGTAATCTTTGTCAAAGATAATTTTAAACATTAATTTTCTTGCGAAAAGATTAATGTCTTTTGTAATCTCGAAGGCATCAACCTCCTGGTCAGGGCAAAAGGTAAGACCGAGACTTAAAACCTCGGTCTGATCTGCCGTCAATAGGTGTGAAGATAAGTTGATTACTTGGAGACTGTTTTTTGAGTCGCTTTTTGTGCAATTTGGGGATTGGGTGCTTTTTTGGTGTCCATGTTTGGGGGAGGTGAAAAGATCGGTGCTGTGCGAAGATCCCCTAAATAGGGGATTTGAAAATCCCCCGAAGGGGTGCCAGAAGGATGGCTTCCCTTAAGTGTATTTGAGACACCAAGTGTGGAAGAACTGGGGTGACCATCACCTGCAGAACTGGTGGAAGGAAGTGTATTTTTGGTCTGTGAACGTAATCCAGGGTGATTGAGTACGTTTGGAGAAAGATGATGTTGAGGGCACTCGATCAGTCTTTCTTTTAAAGGAACTTGCTGATGTATTTGAGGCCGTACCTGGTAGGGAAGAGGAAGATAAAGAAGATTCATCAGAATCAGTGGCATCTTGATTGGAATTAGTTTGTTTTCGAGCAAAGGATTTAGATTTCCTCCATTGATTATCCGAGGTCCACCGGTAAGCAGTATTTGATTCGTATGCTAAACGGTCCGGGTAATATTTTTTGTCCTTGGTTTTGAGGATATTGGCAACAAAGGATTCCAAATATTTCTCCAAGAGAACTTCCCTATCAGAGAAAGTTTCATCAGTCGTTAAATTAGAGTTTTCCGTGTACAATTTTTCAATATCATTGTTCACTACCTCTAGATCTTTTACATAATTTTGGCAAAGAGCCTTGTAACGAGCCCCTTTGCTCGCTCGGCTCCACTCTCCCGACACTCCTCTGCTCTATTGGATCATCCGGTGCTCTAGGATTCAAACTACAGCTATGTGCCATTCGAATCCATTTGTGGTCGGTCAGAACAAACACCAGGCAGGCTGTATGTAAGTTCAACCAAGAGAGCCTTTATTAGAACCAAAAATCAAGTCTTATATACAGTAACAGAGGGTGTAACCAGAACATAAATTAACATGAGCTAATTAACTAAATCCTTTAGTCAGCCAAGGTGACTCATAGATATGACTGTTCAGGGTAGACATCCCGGCTCCTACCTGTCTCACCTGCTATACAATACACATTATCCTAAGTGTAAACATCACACATTTTAGCAGGGTCAAATTAGCACAGAGGACAGACAGATGGCTGGAGGTGAAGCATTTGCATATCCTTAGAGGGAATGTGTGAACGTCCCAACAGTATGAATCAGTCACTCTAATATGGCATATCCAGGGTCCCCAGATTCTGTGTGTCTTGGGGGGACATGGACCTGAATCCAAAGTAACACCCCCTCAAGGGTCCCCAGGCATACAGCTCACAAAGAGCACCGTTCCCCCAAATGCCAGGGCCCATGGTCGCAAGGCAAGAGGCTTGCATTCACTCCCCTCCAAAAGCCTCTGTCCCGGCTAGGTCTGTCACACATCTCCCCTTTCGGCAGGAAACTAACATAGGAGGAGACCCCAAACGGGTTGACTCCGAAGTTAGTCCATAGTTCCATTCCCCCAATGCCGGCATCCACACAGTACCCCAAACAAATTGCTCCAAACAGAGCATTACTTACCCAGCCAACCTCTGCCTCTCTCAGAGAACATACCCGCCGCTGGGGAGAGGCCTGGACTGGCCCTTCTCCCTGGAGTCCTTTCTGCCGCTGGAGAGAAGACAGGGTGACTGGGCTCAGTCCGTCATGCTGTTGGGGATCTGGGTCGACTGCCCGGCATCCCTGGGGTATACAAGTGGAGACTGAAGTCCCATCCACTTGTGGTAGGTGAAAATCCCCCAGTGCTTGCAAAGCAAGGCTGACATCCTCCTGTCTCAGTGTCACACCATTTTCTGGGGTTGTGTCAGTGAGGACTGAAGTCCCATCCAATACCACAGGACCTCCCTCTTCGGTTAGTTGAGAGCAGAGGCCCGTGGCACTCTGCTCTGTTGCCAGCTCTTCTGCTGGGTTGCTGTGAGTGGAGACCGCAGTCCCATCCACCGATATCCGCTCCTGTGGCAGTTGTGTGCCGATGCCAGTAGCATTCTGCCCTGCTGACAGTGATTCAGCTGGGAGTAAAAGCTTTACTGCCTCAGCTTGTTGCTGGGGAGAGGGGCCAACTGCCCCGGCTCCCTGAAACTCCCCAGTGGTTTCCGGTGCTGGGCAGAGGTGGGTATCACTCTGCCCTGTTGCCAGCACTTCTGCTGGGGACTCCACACCATCTGCTCTGGTTAACTGTTGGGGGGGGGAGATGGCCTGCTTCTCCTCCCTGCATCTCTCGCAACCTCCTTCCGAATTCCTCTTCCATGGCGGCTGGTTCTTTAGGCGTTGTCTCCGATTGCCGTATTTGCGCCATTCTCCACTCATGTTGCCGCTCTAGTTCTCTCTTTTGTCGCTCTCGTTCTCTCTCTTGTCACTCTCGTTCTCTCTCTTGTCGGGCATCCTGCAGCTGGATGTCTTTAATGGCTTCCTGTATGGCGGTCTCTGATGGGTTAGCCCCATATAATGCCAACCGCTGCCGCACTCGTTGCTGAAACAAATCTTCAACTGACCGGGGTCCTGCATCACCCTTCTTCTGGTCCATCTCGGCTCTCAAGTAGGTCTTTCAGCGTGACTTTCCTGCAGGCTGCATAGCTGGTCCTTCACTGTGGTGGTTTGGAGTGTCCCAGGAACTGGAGAGCAAATCCCACCGCTGCCAACCAATGTAACGAGCCCCTTTGCTCGCTCGGCTCCACTCTCCCGACACTCCTCTGCTCTATTGGATCATCCGGTGCTCCAGGATTCAAACTACCGCTATGTGCCATTCGAATCCATTTGTGATCGGTCAGAACAAACACCAGGCAGGCTGTATGTAAGTTCCAGCAAGAGAGACTTTATTAGAACCAAAAACAAGTCTTATATACAGAAACAGAGGGAGTAACCAGAACATAATTAACATGAGCTAATTAACTAAATCCTTTAGCCAGCCAAGGTGACTCATAGATATGACCGTTCAGGGTAGACATCCCGGCTCCTACCTGTCTCACCTGCTATACAATACACATTATCATAAGTATAAACATCACACATTTAGCAGGGTCAAATTAGCACAGAGGACAGACAGATGGCTGGAGGTGATTGCATTAGCATACCCTTAGAGGGAATGTGTGAACGTCCCAACAGTATGAATCAGTCACTCTAATATGGCATATCCAGGGTCCCCAGATTCTGTGTGTCTTGGGGGGACATGGACCTGAATCCAAAGTAACACCCCCTCAAGGGTCCCCAGGCATACAGCTCACAAAGAGCACCGTTCCCCCAAATGCCAGGGCCCATGGTCGCAAGGCAAGAGGCTTGCATTCAGTCCCCTCCAAAAGCCTCTGTCCCGGCTAGGTCTGTCACAAGCCTCCATCATTTTGAATGAACAAGACTGTAGATTTAATTCCCAGTCTGTTTTAAACTCTGTCTCTACTTTAAATATATTGGGAAAAATCTGTATGCGCAATCCCCAAGGTACAATTTTATCCTCTATGTATTTCAAGAAATACCTGTGATTCCAAAAAATGCAAGCTTTTTTTTCCAATAATCTTTGAAGACTATTGAAAAAGCGATCGAGGGTGATCCCACCAAATGTAGACCCCTGGGCTTGATGGATTTTGGTCATGAGACCATCAAATGCCGACACTCTATAGGTAGCCATGCTGATTGAAAACAATTCTGCACAACAAAATAAATAAAAAAGTGAAGAAATTAATCTTCAAAGGTTATCATTTAAACACAATAATCAACAACAAATGACATAGAGGTGGCAGGTAAAAAGTTGAGGGTGTTTTCCACCCGATTTGATCCAAAGGAGAATTTTGAAGAAATACCTGTCACCTATGTATCATAGGCACCACATCCCTTAAAGGGGTTGTAAAGGTTCGTTTTTTATTTTCTAAATAGGTTCCTTTAAGCTAGTGCATTGTTGGTTTACTTACCTTTTCCTTAGATTTCCCTTCTAAATATTTTTTTTCTTTGTTTTTTTGTCTGAATTTCTCACTTCCTGTTCCTCCTCAGTAAGCTGTTCAGTAGGCTGTTCTGGGTGACTCCACACCACTCTGATGATGGTGTGAAGTTTAGTGAGGAGAAACAGGAAGTGAGAAATTCAGACAAAGAAAAAAAACATTTAGAAGGTAAATCAAAGGAAAAGGTAAGTGAACCAACAATGCACTAGCCTAAAGGAACCTATTTAGAAAATAAAAAACCTTTACAACCCCTTTAATGTAAGAACAACAAGAGAATTTGGAAATAATGGGACTTTTAAGGTGCATAGACCACACAAATAAATATCAAAAAATTAATTTAAATATACAAAAAGTAGAAAAATATAAAATGTAAAAACCATCATATGAAATACAGTTTCAGATAGGCATAAAGACAAATTTCTCTACATGTTTCGCCAATTCTGTCTGTCAGAATTAAATACTTCCTTGAATACCTCTTTTTTTGTTTTTTCCATTATGTGTCTTTTCTTTTTAGAGTGGACACTGCATATGGAAATTTGGAGACATTTCTGTCTCCAATTTGATGCCTGATTTTCAATGCAGCTGATTCTAGGTAAAGATCTCGGATTTCTCTGTGATAATCTCTATATACTAATATATTCGTTGCAAACATTTTCTTTTTTCCCTTTTTTTCTTTTTTTGATTGATTCTCCTTTTTGCCTCCTTAAATGGCCCTCTGCCTCTCTGCTAGCATCCTCCTTCTGTTTTTTCTGCCAATATTCTCCCCTCTATGATACACCGTATGACCCCTTTTTTTAAGGTGCTCCTCCTGAGGTTGGCTAATTAACTAAAAGCCTATTTTTTAGGCTTCTCCATCATTAATTTACAGGTAATGATTGAATTGATTAATTTTGATATTTTTGATTTATTTTCATTTTTATTCTTTTTTTTTTCTTTTTTTATTGTTGTTGATACAGTATATGAGCCTTTGTATCATGGCATAGTTTTTTCCAGTCATTTTAAATTTTGTGTATTTTTGTTCTCATCTGTATATTATTTGTGTTCAATATTATGTGTTTACATTCCTTTTTTCCGTTTCAGTATTTGCTCGACAAAAACTCCTGAAGAAGCCAAACTATATGGCGAAACATGTAGAGAAATTTGTCTTTATGCCTATCTGAAACTGTATTTCATATGATGGTTTTTACATTTTATATTTTTCTACTTTGTGTATAATTAAAATAATTTTTTTGATATTTATTTGTGTGGTCTATGCACCTTAAAAGTCCCATTATTTCCAAATTCTCTTGTTGTTCTTACATTAAAGGATGTGGTGCCTATGATACATAGGTGACAGGTATTTCTTCAAAATTACCCTGGATCCTGTGATGTCTCCCCGCTGTGTGTGCAAGCTGTCATCTCGCTCGATTCATAGTGCCGAGTGCCGAGCTTCGTTCCCTGCGAGCGTTGGGACGCACGGGGATGGAGCACGGCGCCAAATTCAAAAAGTGAAAAACACACAATACATACAGTACACTGTAATCTTAAAGATTACAGTACTGTATAAAATAATTACACATCCCCTACTATTTTTTACTTGCATTTATATTTTACAGGATTTGATTTATATTGTAGTTAGCGTGGCTACTTATTTATTATTATTGAGCACATTTAACATTTAAAGGGACTATAGCTTAAGCAGACCACACATATATTTTGTATTTTATTTTGTAGTTTGTATTTTGCTCCGGTGACACATTTTTCTTATATGTACTATCTGTTAATTAGAATGAATGTTTGTAAATAATATGGAATAAATGTATCTTTAGACTTTTGAAATATTTTTATCAAGGCTCAAATATGTGTGAACTTCTTTCCTTTTGACTTGTTGCTTTTAAAAATGTAAATAAAGTGATAATAACCCTCAGGAACCAATCAGAATATTCTTTTTTCGGAATTTGCTTCCTGAAAACCAATATCTAATTTGCATTAATACTGTATTTTTGACCTCCTTAATCTCCTTTAAATGAATCGTTCTAATCGTTCAATAAATACAAATAAAAAAATAACGAATTTGCAAAGTCTATTAAAGTGCAATTGAATCTCTGTTCATTAAACTGCAGAATGTAAGAAGTCTTACTTATCACTACAGACAAACACTATGAGGCTGATTTACTAAAGGATTTGAGAATGTTGAGGGCCATTACCATAGCACCCTTTATTCACATTGTATTTTTGCAAAGAGTGCCACTTTTATCACGTCAGCACCACTGTCTCTCTGCATCATCATCGGACCAACTACCCCTGGGAAGTGACTAAAGAGAAAGAAGACCCAGAGCAAATATACAGCCTGTTCCCTCCGGGTCAGTGTTTGGGTGGACGTGGCATATGGAGTTTGAATTTAAAGCTGAACTTTGGGTAGAATTTTTTTCATATGAATACATTTTTTTGTACATTAACCTCCCTGGCGGTATTCCCGAGCGTGACTCGGGGTTGTTTTTTTCTGCTAGGATCGGTAACCCCGAGTCAAGTTCGGGGTAACATTGCAGAGCCCGCAGCGAAGTTTCCCTACCTTTTCCTGGCGATCCAGTGAGGATGTCCTCTGCTGTGATCGCCAACGAGATCACCGGTGAGTGTTGGCACTTTCTGACCCCATCTGACTTCCTGGTTCCGTTCCCTGCAAGCCGCAGCGGCGCATGGGAGCAGAACTGGGCGGCAAATTCAAAAGTTCAAACAACATAACACAAACATAAAAGAGGTTATCTATTGTATCTGATAACACTGTATCATCTCTGATCACTGTACAGTGCCCTGTTCAGAGCCCCTTGCCTGCCATTTTACGGTCATCTGTGCCCATAAAAACATGGCATCAAAAAAGCGCCACTTTACCACAAGGGCGCTTTTGGACCAGTTGAGTGACAGCGGCAGGGACACGGAGTTGCTCGCAGAACTGAGCGATAGTGAGTCGTGGGGAGATTTGTCGTCTGACACTGACACTGATCTGGCAAGTGACAACGGCGATGATCCTGCACCTGACCTCGGCGACCTCAGCGATGTGGGCACTTGGTGCCCTATAGACTGCAATTCGGACCAGGTAGCGCCCCCAAGATTTCCGTTCACTGGATCACCTGAAATGAAGGTAGATGTTGAGTGTGACAACCCTCTGGCATACCTGCAATTATTCCTCACTGAAGAGGTAATTGAAAAAATTGTCGCAGAGAAAAATCGCTACCATGATCAGCAATCCGCTACGCTGCATGCCAGTTTTTCCAGAAGCAGAAAGTGGGAACCAGTGACAAAAGAGGACATTTGGAAGTTTCTGGGACTCATCATTCTTCAGGGGGTGGTGGGGAAACCTCTCCAGAAATGGTACTGGACCACTAATAAGTTACTGGCCACTCAGTTTTTTGGCACCGTGATGTCAGAATACTGTTTTTCCCTCATCATGAAGTATTTCCACTTTGCAAACATTGAGGAGTTTGATGAGGCCACGCATCCTGCGCCCAACCAAAAAAAAAATCTGGGAGATATGCCAAATGATCGTGACCAATTTCCAGTGGACCTACGTGCCAGAAAGGGACGTCAGCATGGATGAAAGTTTGATGGCCTACAAGGGACGCCAAAGCTGGATACAGTACATTGCATCCAAAATAGCGTGGTTTGGCATCAAATTCTACATGCTCTGCGAGTCATCCACCGGGTACATCTGGAATTTGGTCATTTACACCGGTAAAGGCACAAAGTTCAACCCCAGGTACAGCGGCTATGGGATGGCCACACTGCTGGAGCCATTGCTGAACCAAGGATATTGTGTGACCACGGATAATTTCTACACGTCTCCGGAACTGTATGAGGTTTTGCTGCAAAACAAAACTGATGGGTATGGTACCATTAGGCCTAACCGATGTGGCATGCCATCTATGTTTGGCAAGAAAAAACTAAAAACTGAAGAAATTTTTGCCTTTCAGAAGGGTAAGATGATGGCAATGCGATGGTGAGACAAGAAGGACGTGTTTCTCTTGAGTACTGTGCACAATACCTCCACTGCCATGGTCCACACAAAAGGTGGGAAAGATCTGCTGAAGCCGCAAGTCGTGATGGACTATAATAATACAATGGGAGGTGTCGACAGAGCCGATCAGGCAATGACATTTTACCTGGCTATACGCAAACAGCAAAAAAAAATTATAAAAAGATTTTCAGGCATCTTCTGGAACAATATATAGAAAAAATAGGGGGCGCTATTAAGTGCAAGTGAAAACCAATAGTGATTAATTAGTTGTGCGTGTACCAATATCCCAATTGATATAAATAACAGTGTTGAATACTGTAAATAAGTGTCCCAATATATTATATAGACAAATGTTCAACAGAAAAAAAAGTCCAAAATTTGCTGCTGAAAAAGAAATCCTCAAGTTTTCATGCGACTCCAATACTCAGTGCTGACAACTCAGTGCTGACAACCAATAGCTTGAAGTGATGTGGATTGTGCTCCTTCACCAAGGAAAAAACATACACCCAAAGTGCTGTAGTAAATCCTGCTTACCAGAACTAGTTGACCACTTTAACTAAAAAGTAAGTCAAAATGGCTTGTACAGGGTAGTGCCTGTTCACATGGATTGGACCTGGGAAAAATCCTTCCTCCTCATAGTGTCATGACCGGAAAATTAAGATGGAAACATTCCATAGTGTAAAACCGTTTATTAATCCGTTAAAAGAACATAAAAAAATGTAGTTCTCAATAAGTGGGAAATTGAGACCATCTTTAACCACTTAACGACCGCCCACCGCCGATTTACGTCGGCAGAATGGCACCGACAGGCAGAATCACGTAGATGTACGTGATCGCCTTTGTGCAGTTGGGGGGTCCATCCGGACCCCCTTCACTGCAGTGAGCGGCCGTTAAGTGTTCGGGAGCGATCAGGCATGAGGGGGCGGCCGCTCGATTCCGCCCCCCCCCTCGCAATCGCTCCCGACCAATGAAAATGCTTCCTCCGCCATGTGATGTAAACACAGGCAGGAGGAAGTGATGTCATCTCCCTCGCCGCGGTCTTTTCGTTCCCGGCGCCGAGCAGAGAAGAAGCAGGTTAGTGCACCAACAGTCCACTGACACGTAGGTACACATAGGCACACAAATCACCCCCCAGTCACCCCCAGATCACCCCCCAGGTCACCCCAAAGCCCCCAATCACAGTGTCACTGATTGCAGTGATCATTTATTTTACTGATCACTGCATTTAGTGTCATCTGTGATGGTAAAAAGTTGCAGGGCAGTTAGGATTAGGCCCCTTTAGGTCCAGGGTAGCCCCCTAACCCCCCTAATAAAGGTTTAACCCCTTGATCGCCCCCCAGGTAACCCTTTCACCCCCTAACTTCAGCGTCACTAAGCGATTGTTTTTCCGATCGCTGTATTCGTGTCGCTGGTGTTTTAGATAGGCAGTTATTTTTTTTTAGGTTCGCCGCAGGTTTTTATTAGTGTCAGGTACCCCCATATATTATTTTAACCCCCTGATTGCCCCTAGAGTTAACCCTTTCACCAGTGATCGCCGTATAAGCGTCACTGGTGTCACTGGTTAGCCAGTAAGTTATTTAGTTATTTAGGTTACCCGTCAGGTTTTTATATAGTGTCAGGTACCCCCATATTTAACCTAATAAAGGTTTTAACCCCCTGATTGCCCCTAGTTAACCCTTTCACCAGTGATCACCATATAAAGGTTACGGGTGACGCTGGTTGATTAGTTTGCTTTTTATAGCATCAGGGCACCCGCCGTATATAACCCAATAAAGGTTTAACCCCCCTGATCGCCCGGCGGGTGAGATCAATTAGGTTTTAGCGCCAGAGAGGGTCTGCGTCGCCCCAGGCAGTGTTAGGTTAGTGACAGTAACGCTAACACCCACGCGCAAAGCATACACCCCCCTTAGTGGTATAGTATCTGATCAGATCTGATCAGATCTATACTAGCATCCCCAGCGGTTTAGGGTTCCCAAAAATGCAGTGTTAGCGGGATCAGCCCAGATACCTGCTAGCGCCTGCGTTTAGCCCCTCCGCCCAGCCCAGCCCAGCCCAGCCCACCCAAGTGCAGTATCGATCGATCACTGTCACTTACCAAACACAACACACATAACTGCAGCGTTCGCAGTGCTTGGTTTTTGGGGCCCTGTACGCGGCTAGGCTCCCAAAAAGTCCCACACATGTGGTATCCCCGTACTCAGGAAAAGCAGCAGAATGTATTTTGGGGTGCAATTCCACATATAACCATGGCATGTGTGAGCAATATATCATTTAGTGACAACTTTTTGTACATTTTTTTTTCTTTTTGTCATTATTCAATCATTTGGGACAAAAAAAAAATATTCAATGGGGTCAACATGCCTCTCAGCAAATAGCTTGGGGTGTCTACTTTCCAAAATGGGGTCATTTGGGGGGGTTTTGTGCCATCTTGGCATTTTATGGCCTTCAAAACTGTGATAGGTAGTGAGGAGTGAAATCAAAAATTTATGCCCTTAGAAACCTTGAAAGCGGTGCTTGGTTTTTGGGGTCCCGTACGCGGATAGGCTCCCAAAAAGTCCCACACATGTGGTATCCCCGTACTCAGGAGAAGCAGCAGAATGTATTTTGGGGTGTAATTTCACATATGCCCATGGCATGTGTGAGCAATATATCATTTAGTGACAACTTTGTGCAAAAAAAAAAAAGTTTGTCATATTCCCGCAACTTGTGGCAAAATATAAAATATTCCATGGACTGAACATGCCTCTCAGTAAATAGCTTGGGGTGTCTACTTTCCAAAATGGGGTCATTTGGGGGGGTTTTGTGCTATTTTGGCATTTTATGGCCTTCGAAACTGTGATAGGTAGTGAGGAGTGAAATCAAAAATATGCGCCCTTAGAAATCCTGAAGGCGGTGCTTGGTTTCCGGGGTCCCGTACGTGGCTAGGCTCCTAAAAAGTCCCACACATGTGGTATCCCCGTACTCAGGAGAAGCAGCAGAATGTATTTTGGGGTGCAATTCCACATATAACCATGGCATGTGTGAGCAATATATCATTTAGTGACAACTTTTTGTATTTTTTTTTTTTTTGTCATTATTCAATCACTTGGGACAAAAAAAAAATATTCAATGGGCTCAACATGCCTCTCAGCAATTTCCTTGGGGTGTCTACTTTCCAAAATGGGGTCATTTGGGGGGGTTTTGTACTGCCCTGCCATTTTAGCACCTCAAGAAATGAGATAGGCAGTCATAAATTTAAAGCTGTGTAAATTTCAGAAAATGTACCCTAGTTTGTAAACGCTATAACTTTTGCGCAAACCAATAAATATACGCTTATTGACATTTTTTTTACTAAAGACATGTGGCTGAATACATTTTGGCCTAAATGTATGACTAAAATTGAGTTTATTCGATTTTTCTTATAACAAAAAGTAGAAAATATCATTTTTTTTCAAAATTTTCGGTCTTTTTCTGTTTATATCGCAAAAAATAAAAATCGCAGAGGCAATCAAATACCATTAAAAGAAAGCTCTATTTGTGGGAAGAAAAGGACGCAAATTTCATTTGGGTACAACATTGCATGTCCGCACAATTTACAGTTAAAGCAGCGCAGTGCCGAATCCCAAAAACAGGCCTGGTCCTAATGGCCCGAAATGGTCCGGGGCTTAAGTGGTTAAAGACCAGAATAGATCATTGATCTTTTATAAAAGATATATTGATGATGTCATCTTGCTATGGGATGGACCTATGTCAAGTTTGACATCATTCTTAGAAAAAATGAATGCAAATGAATATGGTCTGAAATTCACGGCAGAATCTAATCTTAATAGTGTGAGCTATCTTGATTTGACTATAACTAAGAACCATGGGATCTATGAGACAAAAACTTACTTCAAGGCTACGGATAGAAACGGATTTGTCCCAACCCGCAGCTGCCACCATCCCCAATGGATAGGGGCAGTGCCTAAGGGACAGTTCATGAGACTCAGGCGCAATTGTGCCAATGATGCTGATTTTTATGAACAAGCCGAAATACTTAAAGCAAAGTTCCTAGAGAAGGGATACCCCATGGGGGCACTCACCCAGGTATTAACACAAGTATCCGCCATGGATAGAAAATCCCTCCTAGAAACTAAGGTAAAATCTGAATTTAAAGGGGAAGTAGCTTTTGTGTCAGGATTCAACAGACAGTATAAGCAGGTCGAAGCTATTATTAAAAAACATTGGCCAATTTTGCTTAAGGATCCTGATCTGAAATCCACTATTCCTGCAAAACCCAAGTTTATTTATAGAAGAGCTCCAGGGCTCAGAATAAAAATTGCGAAGAATGTACCGGATCCCAGCAAAAAAACCTCCACTTTCCTTGATAGTGTAGGCTTCCACTATTGCACTAGGTGCAAAGCCTGTAAAACGACCAGAAAAGCAGGGGCACCTAAAAAAATCTCAAACTTTCAGTCCAAAGTTACTCATGAAAATTTTAATATCAAGTCTTTTATTACATGCAATTCAGAGCATGTGACATATGTGCTGGAGTGTCCTTGTTCCCTCTGGTATGTAGGCCGCACTACAAGAAATCTGAGAATTAGAATAAATGAACACCTTAAAAATATAAAAAACGGCTATCCTAATCATAGTGTTTCAAGGCATTTTAAAATGTTTCATAATGGTGACCCCTCGTTGTGTAAATTCTATGGGATCGACAAAATTGCTAAACACTGGAGAGGTACACATATGACCAGAGAGGTGTCACTAAACGAGACCAAGTGGCTCTATAGACTAAAGTGTATGCATCCGCTTGGTATGAATATAGAGCTAGATCTCAATTGTTTCCTCTCCAATGATTAGAATTTTTTTATATATTTTTTGACATTTGGTCATATCACCTTTAATCCATACCTACTGCATATGCTTATATAAATATTTTTTTTTTAACCACTTAACAACCACCTGCCGACAAATAACGGCGGCAGGGTGGTTGCTTAACTCTGGGAGGACGTTATATAACGTCCTCCCAGAATCGCGCTCCCGCGCGCCCCCTGGGGCGCGCACACGGGAAACTCCGTGACCGCCGGGTCCAGAGGACCCGGCGGATCACGAATCGCGGTAAATCGCCGCTGATAGCGGCCGTTTACCACGTGATCGCTCCGTCAAATGACGGAGCAATCACTTGTAAACAGACCGGCGTCATTTGATGACGCCGGTTCCTCCCTCCCCTCTCTGTACCGATTGGTACAGTGTGAGAGGGGAGGGGGAGGGATCGGATGGCAGCAGCAGCACTGTGGGCTGGATCTGTGACAATTGCAGTCACAGATCCAGCCATCCATCCATCCCTGCTCAGCCATCCCTGTGCTATACCCTGCCAATACTCTGCAATACACCCTGCCAATACTCTGCAAAATACCCTGGTGCAATACTCTGCAATACCCTGGTGCAATACTCTGCAATACCCTGGTGCAATACTCTGCAATACCCTGCAAAATACTCTGCAATACCCTGCGAAATACTCTGCAATACCCTGCGAAATACTCTGCAATACCCTGGTGCAATACTCTGCAATACCCTGGTGCAATACTCTGCAATACCCTGGTGCAATACTCTGCAATACCCTGGTGCAATACTCTGCAATACCCTGGTGCAATACTCTGCAATACCCTGCACAATACTCTGCAATACCCTGCACAATACTCTGCAATACCCTGCAAAATACTCTGCAATACCCTGCACAATACTCTGCAATACCCTGCACAATACTCTGCAATACCCTGCACAATACTCTGCAAAACCCTGCACAATACTCTGCAATACCCTCCACAATACTCTGCAATACCCTCCACAATACTCTGCAATACCCTCCACAATACCCTGTGCAATACCCTCCACAATACCCTGTGCAATACCCGTGCAATACCCTGCCATACACCGCAATACCCTGCCATACACCGCAATACTCCGCAATGCCCGGCAATACTCCGCAATGCCCGGCAATACTCCGAAATGCCCGGCAATACTCTGCAATAACCACTTCCCGCCCTCCGGCCGTCATATGACGTCCTTGACTTTGTGCGGGGATATCTGAATGATGCCTGCAGCTACAGGCATCATTCAGATATCGGCTTTTTCAGCCGGCGATTCCCTACACCATAAGAACAATCATAGCGGCTGTTCCGCCGCTTGATCATTCTTACGGGAGGCGAGAGGGGATGTCCCCCCCCCCCCCCGCCGCCCTCCGGTGCTTCTACCGACTCACCGCTACGATCAAAGCCAGGATTGTTGTTTTTTTTTGTATTTTTTTCAGGCTTCCCAGCCTAGAGGTGAGATGTGGGGTCTTATTGACACCCCCCCCCCCCATATCTCACTGTAAAGAGGACCTGTCATGCCATATTCCTATTACAAGGGATGTTTACGTTCCTTGTAATAGGTATAAAAGTGATCAAAAAAATGTTTAGGGCGGAAAAACATGTCAAACTAAAATAAATAAAGTAAAATGAAGAATAATTTTTTTTTTTTTTTTAAAGCGCCCCTGTCCCCGTGAGCTCGCATACAGAAGCGAACGCATACGTAAGTCCCGCCCACATATGAAAACGGTTTTCAAACCACACATGTGAGGTATCTCTGCGAACGTTAGAGCGAGAGCAATCATTTTGGCCCTAGACCTCCTCTGTAACTCAAAACATGTAACCAGTAAAAATATTTAAAGCGTCGCCTTTGGGGATTTTTTAAGTAGCGAAGTTTGGCGCCATTCCACGAGTGTGTGCAATTTTTAAGGGCGACATGTTAGGTATCTATTTACTCGGCGTAACTTCATCTTTCACATTATGCAAAAACATTGGGCTAACTTTACTGTTTTTTTTTTTTTTAAGCACAAAACATTTTTTTTCCGTAAAAAACGCGTTAAAAAAATTGCTGCGCAAATATCGTGCGAGATAAAAAGTTGCAACAACCACCATTATATTCTCTAAGGTCTTTGCTAAAAAAACATATATAATGTTTTGGGGTTATATGTAATTTTCTAGCAAATAAATGATGATTTTTACATGTAGGAGAGAAATGTCAGAATTGGCCTTGGTGCTCCAGAACGCCTGAAGGTGCTCCCTGCATGTTGGGCCTCTGTATGTGGCCACGCTGTGTAAAAGTCTCACACATGTGGTATCGCCATACTCGGGAGTAATAGCAGAATGTGTTTTGGGGTGTAATTTGTGGAATGCATATGCTGTGTGTGAGAAATAACCTGCTAATATGACAATTTTGTGAAAAAAAAAAAAGAGAAAAAAAAAATCTTGATTTTGCAAAGAATTGTGGGAAAAAATGACAACTTCAAAAAACTCACAATGCCTCTTTCTGAATACCTTGGAATGTCTTCTTTCCAAAAAGGGGTCATTTGGGGGGTATTTGTACTTTTCTGGCATGTTAGGGTCTCAAGAATTGAGATAGGCCGTCAGTACTTCAGGTGTGATCAATTTTCAGATATTGGCACCATAGCTTGTGGACTCTATAACTTTCACAAAGACCAAATAATATACACCAATTTGTACTTATTTTTACCAAAGATATGTAGCAGTATAAATTTTGGCCAAAATGTATGAAGAAAAAATAGTAATTTGCAAAATTTTATAACAGAAACGAAAAAAAAAACATTTTTTTACAAAATTTTCAGTCTTTTTTCTCTTATAGCGCAAAAAATAAAAAACCCAACAGTGATTAAATACCACCAAAAGAAAGCTCTATTTGTGTGAAAAAAAGGACAAAAATTTCATATGGGTACAGTGTTGTATGACTGAGTAATTGTCATTCAAAATGTGAGAGCACCGAAAGCTGAAAATTGGTCTGGTTATTAAGGGGGTTTAAGTGCCCAGTGGTCAAGTGGTTAAAAAAGAGACTGATGGAGTTTTTCTCGCCTCTATATATGCAGTTTTTTGTGGTGATTTTCTTTGGCACCAATTTAAAGAGGAAGGGTAACCTCTAGTATTTCATCTTAGGGCACCAATATTCCTGGTATCTGTTAGTTAATATTTAGGCCTCATGCCCACTGGCGTTTTTACAGCTGCGTTTTTTGCAGCTTAAAAACGCCTGTCCATGTTATTGTAAATATTATTTATTTATTTATTTTTTGAAAAAAACAAAACAAAAAAAAAAAAAACGTCGGAGCTAAAAACGCCAAACCACAAATAAATAAATAAATCCACACCAAACCACAAATACACGGCTGAGGATGTTACACAGCTCATCAAATTTATTCTTACACACAACTACTTCACTTTCAACAATGACATCTATCTCCAATGTATGGGTACTGCTATGGGAAGCAAAATGGCACCCCAATATGCAAACTTATTTATGGCTGACCTGGAGGACAAATTCCTGAACAGCATACAACAAAAGCCATACAGATATTATCGCTATATTGATGATATCTTCATGATATGGACTGAAGGTGAAGAAAATCTAAACCAATTCTTCTCATTGATCAACACTTTTCACCCATCTATCAAACTAAAAATGGACTATTCGAACACACATGTCAACTTCCTAGACACTACAGTATACATCAGGGATGACAAGCTTCACACTTCCATATACAGAAAACCGACTGACCGATGCAGCTATCTTCATAGTTCCAGTTTTCATCCCCAACACACTAAACGAGCCATCATACACAGCCAGGCCATCAGATACCACCGAATTTGTTCAGACCCAGAAGTCAGAGATAAACATCTCAGAACACTGGCAGGCTCTTTCCAGAAGAAAGGATATAAAGACAAAACCATCAACAACAGCATAAACACAGCCTTGAAAACCCGAAGAGAAAATCTCCTCCAATACAAAGAGAAAAAAACAAATAACCGAGTACCTCTAGTCACCACATACAACCCAACACTAGAAGGGATCAAAAAGATAATCAAAGATTTACAGCCCATTATAACAGAGGATGAAACTCTGAAAGAAATATTCCAACAACCCCCATTATTGGCTTTCAGACAACCACCCAACCTCAGACACAAACTAATCAGCAGGAAACTTCACTCTGATTATGAAGTCACAAATAATTAGACATGTGCACACTGAAATATTTCGTTTCGGAATTTCGTTTTCGTTTGAAAAATAAATTTATTTAGTTACTCCCGAAAATCGTTTTTATTTATTTCGTTTTTCGTTAAAAATTGCATTCGTCCGAAAATCCGAAATAATTTAGGTCGAATCTGTCATTGAAGGCTTATATGGTGTGTGTGTGTTCTAAGAAGATTCGACGGAGCAGCTAAACTATTCGACGCAGCAATCGTACATTTTCGGTCGAATGTTCCGCCTACAAGCTAGCTATAGTAGAATTCTAATGTTGTATGACTAGTAATAATTATATTTATTAATTATTATTACTAGTCATTCAACATTAGAATTTTTCTATAGCCCATGAGCGGATGCATTTCACCGGAAATGTACGATTGCAGGAAGCATCGTACAGTGAGTTTAACTGCACCGTCGAATCAACTTAGAACTTTTGACAGACACCATAAGCCACAGATTCGACGTTTGTATTTTTTTCGATGCTGTGTCGAATCTTCGTCGAATCTTCGTCGTTCATGTGGAATGGATGGTCTATCCCAACAGTCAGCTAACTACTTTCACATTCGTTTGTGCACGTGCTCCAACGTTCTGTCAGTGTCGGATAATATGGAGACCCATTTCGACGACATGGAGGACGTTCCTGGGCCTTCTATGGAGGAAGCAGCAGCAACATCCCATTCCCCATCATCCAAAAAGCGTCGCTTGGGGACACAAGCTGCAACCAGCAGGAAGCGTAACCTTATGTGGACTCACATTGAGTCCCAGGTCCTTGTAAAGGAAACGCTTCCTTACTGGATACAGCTGTGTGGCCCCCGCTCCAGGGATACCACTCAGGAGTGGAAGCGTGAGAAGTGGGAGGAGATCTCCAAAAAAGTTGAGGGGATGTATCGCCATCGGCGTGACCCGACTGCCTGTCGGAAAAAATTCAGCGACATTAAGCGGTAAGTAACATGTCTGATTATTATTTTTTTTACATTTTAACCACTTCAGCCCCGGAGGATTTGGCTGCCAAATGACCAGGCCACTTTTTGCGATTCGGCACTGCGTTCTTTTTTTCCCCACAAATAGAGATTTCTTTTGGTGGTATTTGATAATCTCTGCGTTTTTTTTTTTGCGCTATAAACAAAAAAAGAGCGACAATTGTGAAAAAAAACACAATTTTTTTTTACTTTTTGCTATAATAAATATCCCCAAAAAATATATAAAAAAACAAATTATTTCCTCAGTTTAGGCCGATACGTATTCTTCTACATATTTTTGGTAACAAAAATTGCAATAAGCGTTTATTGATTGGTTTGCGCAAAAGTTATAGCGTCTACAAAATAGGGATAGTTTTATAGCATTTTTATTATTATTATTTTTTACTAGTAATGGCGGCGATAAGCTATTTTTTTTTTTTTTCCTAAATTTTTTATTGTATAGTCACATATACAGGTTACATAACAGGTACAGTAAGGTATACAAGAATTCCACGATAAGTCAAGCACAGCGATATAAAGTACATAGTTCACTCGTAGAATATACCAACAACATTGATCAAACTAATACAGGCAATGTTTGTTATTAACTCTGTTACACCAGAGAAGGGTGGTGTCTTCCGAAACCCTCCCCTCACTTTACTAGCAATATATGCTCTACTCTAAGGGTTGTGGGAGGTGATCAAGTTCCCATTTGAGGGGGATATTCAGGGCAGGTTGAAGTGGCTAGGTGGTCTTTCATCAGTGGGATCATTCCCGCCCGCGCACCCCAAACAGGGTACTTGCTGTACGCGGGCAGGGATTCTTGTCAGACCCCAAGGGGTCAGGTCGTGTCTGGGCCAATAGTACAGTAATCTCTCCCTAACAGTTCGAGGGATGGTTTCGGATCAGATGAATACCCTTGTGCAACTTTCATAGGTGAACGTAGGTACAGAATGGCGTTCAGATAGTGTCACAATGTAGGAATATGTAATCTATATATTTCTGAGATGTAGGGGAAGGGAGGGAGAGTAGGGGGGGAGGGTAGAGACGGAAGTTTCATGTTTCTGTGGCCAGAGTGGTCTCGTGATTCCCTGCACGCCCCCTCGGCGATCAGCGATTTTTATCGTGACTGCGACATTATGGCGGACACATCGGACACTTTTGATGCCATTTTGTGACCATTGTCATTTATACAACAATCAGTGCTCTAAAAATGTACTATTTTACACCATACACAGTTCAAACAAGCGCATAATTAGAAAGGTGGACTGGACATCTATATTTTATCAGCACAATCCCAATCCTTTCTTTTATATTTTATTGCACACCAAAAAAGCATACGTTTTTCTTAAAATAAATTTGGTTAATAAAAAAAATGTGCAAATCTTGTGCTACGTGAAAAAATGCGCCTAATCCAAAAATTCCATTTGCATTGTTTCATTCTACGGGTTCATTCTACATTTGTTTCATGTGTTGATGTAATTTTCAGATTACTATTGTAGTTTAATTATGGAACCTGTTTCTCTTCTCTTTTTGTTTTGCAGTTCCATAGCGCGTAAACGCAGGCAGACGGGGCGCAGAGGGAAGCAGGTGCCTCTCCTCACCCATGAGGCAGAGCTGTTAGCTGGTATAGGGGAGGATGAGATCACCCATCTCCTGGCTCATCAGGGTTGGTGTCAGCATTGCATTGTGCAGGACATTTTTTTTGTCAAGCATCCGTCATTTACCATATTGTGTTTGATTTTATTTAAAGATCGCATCCAGTCCCAGCGCCGCCGGAGGAGGAGGGCGGAGGAGCAGGAGTCCTCCACGTCATCAACGCCCAGTAAGTAGTGTAGTAGTGACACTAATACAGTGGGTCCTTTTCCATTTGTCTAGCCTTCCATTGTCGATTCCAGTGTCATTGCTTCTCGCTCAAGCAGTGACAGGTAGAGCCTCTGCAACCTTCTGTCAGGTAACGCAACCGCTTGCGTAACTTACGCAATCTGACAGAACGTCGCTGCTCTGAACTGAGGCACCTAATCAGTGGCGGTGCACCTAGCACTCGCCGCTGGAACCAGGACAGGTAAGTGCCTCTTTTTTTTTTTAGAGAGATTTTTTCTAAATGGTTGAATGCATGTCCCTGCCTTGTAGATAAACGTTAGTGACCTGACCTGTATTGCCATGCTAATGGATAATTAATTTTATCTATATACAGTATTTATTTATAGTAATTTGAAGCTTGAACATTGTAATGTTCATCATTTCTCCTTTATATTAAATAGGTGTCATCCAATCAGAGTGGGAGACTCAGGAGGAGGAGGCTGAGACGGCAACGCCCACATGTAAGTTAGTATAATCTTGCTGGTGTCTGCTGAGTGATCATACATGTTTCAATGTTCTTGTACTAATGTGTGAGATTGTTGTACACTGCAGATTGTAATGTTCTTTTCTATATTAATCATAATCAACAGCTGCTGAGGCTGAGCAGGAGGTGGAGGAGACCTGCACTGTAGAGGCTGCTGGGGATGCGGAAGCTGGTGAACAGCCAGACGCGGCAGATCCAGGGAGTAAGTATAACTTTTTTTGTATTTTCCAGGCAAATATAGTATTTTAAATATGAAATGCTGATGGCAAACCTTGTCTAGAAATGGTTGTGATTTATTCTCCAAGGCTTCGGTTTAGCTGGAATTATTAATTATTAGTCCCCCTTTGCAGCTGATTCCAGTCTTCCCGTTAGCGTGACCTGTGCTTGTTATTTCCTCAATGTCACTTCCCTGTTCACGCCAGCTTCTTGCTGCAGTTCAGGTTCCCAGTCTGAGCCAATCACTGTTAATCATCGTGAATAACACAGCAGGCTGGAAGGGGTGTGTCAGACAAGAATCTCCAGCTATTGCCTGGCAGTCCCTGGACATGGTCAATCTCCGGCATGCCCCTAATTCATGCATTAACACTTTCCTCATGATGTCTGGTGCCTCCTCTTTGGCATCATCTAAAGCAGGGGTCTCCAAACTGCAGCCCGAGGGCCAGATGTGGCCCTTTGGTAGCTTTTATCCGGCCCTTGGGGCACTAATTCTCCCACTCACACCAACAATGGGGCATTTTTTTCTTCTATGTATACTAATGATGGGATACTATTCCTCCTACTAATAGGGGCACCACTCCTATTGACCACCAACCCTGAGGCCATATTTATTCTCACTGATGATGGGCCCATGACATTTTCTGTCCCTGTTGGCCACAATCCGGCCCCCCTAGAGTCTGAAGGAAAATAAACTGGCCCTTTTTTTGAAAAGTTTGGAGACCCCTGATATAAAGCAAACAATTGTAAATGACCTCGTAGATCTTTGTGCAGGCAAATATATATAAGAAGTTGAGTCTTGCATAGGTCTTGAAGGCTCAGGGAGAGACCAGACCACTGCAGTAGCAGAGGGGAGCAGATGAAGCACCGGATATCGAAGGTTCAGTAATTGTAAATTCTCTGTTATACCTCCTAGCCTAGACCAGGAGTGAGTAACCTACCTAGCCTAGAACAGAAGTGGGGCTTATTCAATCAGTGGCTATATAAAATTATCAACTTTAAAAAGTAGCCTGCTATATTTTATTAAACAACTTTTTGTTAGGTCATCCCTAATGCAATGGCTTGAATGGCTTCTCTTTGGTGAGTGTAATGTTAATAGCTGGTATAGCTGATATGTTTTTCTGCAAGTGCAACTGATCTTCCATATTTGCGACAGTCAATCAGTCTGGATGAGGTAGAGTAGTTAGTGGTCAGTGTGACGGATCTCAGATACCCCAGGTGGGAACATCTGCCAGACCTGTGTCTCCTGTCCTCCAAATGCACATGCAGCCTGCAGATTCACCATAACCAGCCCTTAACCCCTCAATCACGAGACAATCCACACAGGTGTTCAGGGTTAAACATGCAGAGCATCAACAGTTTATTAAATCCAAAACATACACTTTTACACACAGTTATGGACACTCCCCTTAGCCTTGTCATAGAGGGGGGGGTAGGGGACAAGGAAGAACCAATGGGAACTGAACATTGAAACAGAGACTACAGTTAAACATAAAGGGATTATGGTAAGCAGGCAGCCCTTCAATACACATCCCCTGCGGAGAGATGTCTGCAGTCCAGACCATTGTCTATGTGCCATGAACCAACACAATTAAGCACAGCAACAAGAGGGGGGAATCGGGGGGGGGGGGAGAAGGGATGTAGCATTACATTACATTTTCTCAATACCAGCTTTCCCCAAGTCTCTCAGTGTCTTCTGGGCCATAATCTGTGGGTAAGAGGCCAGCCCTCAGTCCCTTCCAAAACACACAGTGACAGTGGGTTCTGTCACAGTCAGCACTTAGGCATCCATTACACCTTAAGATTTTCTCAAGCCGGCCGTGCGACCAAGCGGATAAAATCTTTGGGAGATTCTCCTTTACACTGCTCGATGTGTAGAGGGGAATCCCTTTTTTACTCTGGCCGGGGAGGACACTCAGCTCCGCCCCGGTAAGAGTACAGTAAAGTACTACACCTTCCTGCACAGCTCAGCAAACCTGGGATGACGCAGCAAATTGACACAGACACCACTATCTCCTACACACAAATAGATTAGGTGCATCTCACTGAATATCAAAAATGGAAAACTGGTATGTAGAAGTGAAAACATCTCAAGATGTTACATGATTGTCTACAAGCGTTTTGAGATAATTGTCTTTATATAATGTTAGGGTGAAGAAGTCATGTGTATTGTATTATCTATCTAATGTATTTTCTTTTCTTCACAGGTGAAGTCTTCATCCTTCACCTCCACCCGGTGGACGAAGGCCTGTACCTGCCCGCGTCTGGTGATTGTCCTTCCTCCCCAGCGGTTTCTACGGCGCATGTTATCCTCCACCCTTCACTATCCCCCCACCTGGACACACCCATTACTGCCTCCTCCCCAGTGCGTCCTGGTGAGGATTCTCCAGCCGCTACAGTACACATCTCCCCTCCAGAGCCACATGTGAATGTGTATCTGCGACGCATTGTGGAGGTCCAAGAGAGACAATATGCCGAAACCAGGAGGCTATGTCACTCTTTGGCCCTCCACAATCGCCGGCAGCTCCGTCACTATGTGGCTCTGGAGAGGTACCAACGCAGCCTTAGGAGCCAACTGGAGGCTACTAGGTACCTCGGTGAACAAATGGCTGGCATAAATATGTCCCTACAGCGACTGGTCACCAGGTTGGGGGAGAATCTTTTTTCCTAATTTTAATTTTTTTATTTTTTTTTATGTTAAAAATAAAAATGTTTTTGTTCAGAACTAATTGTTTTCTTGAATCTTGCTTTCCTTGTTAGGTTCATTAATCATTATGTGATGTTTATCTAAATGAACTAGTCCATTTATTGTTACTAACTTACTAGAGGCCTTATAATTGTCTTTTCTACATTTAACCATCAGGCTGAACTTCGAAAATTTAAGAGATTTCTTTCTACACTATTTCAATGTGCAAAGGGTAATTCCATTTATCTTGTGTCCAGTCACGCCGTTCAGCTTTCCCCCCACCAGAATACTAGGGATGAGCCGAACACCCCCCGGTTCGGTTCGCACCAGAACCCGCGAACGGACCGAAAGTTCGCACGAACGTTAGAACCCTATTAAATACAATGGATGCGAATGTTCTAAATCTAAAGTGCTAATTATAATGACTAATATGCATGTTATTGTCCTAAAAAGGGGTTGGGAACCCGGGTTCTCCCCCAGGGGACATGTATCAATGGAAAACGAAGTTTTAAAAACGGCCGTTTTTCGGGAGCAGTCATTTTAATGATGCATAAAGTGAGAATAAAAAAGTCAAATATTCCTTTATATATCGTACCTGGGGGGTGTCTAAAGTATGCCTGTGAAGTGGCATGTGTTTCCCGTGTTTAGAACTGTCCCTGCACAAAATGACATTTGTAAAGGAAAAAAATCCATTTAAAACTGCTTGCGGCTTTAATGTAATGTCTGGTCCCGGTAATATGGATGAAAATCTTTAAGAAAAATGGCATGGCTACCCCATCACCCCCCCCTACCCCAGCCCATTACCAGCCCCTTTGGGTCTTGTATGGATATTAAGGGGAACCCCGCACACAAAATAAAAAAGGCCCTATATACTCTGAACAAGTAGAATCTGTTTGTAATTTTGAACAGTAATATTATAGAACAGCAATGACGGGTATATACAGGTGTATACTGTGCCACTAACTCCTGCAGATGCCTGTATTTGAGAACAGCAATGACGGATATACAGGTGTATACTGTGCAGAAGGCTCAGCAAAAATGACACTGACACTGTCCCCTGCCTATCCTTCTCTGTCCCTGTACCAACACACTGTAAATGCACAAGGTTTAGCAAAGAATATCACTGACACTGTCCCTGCCTATCCTTCTCTGTCCCTGTACCAACACACTGTAAATGCACAAGGTTTAGCAAAGAATATCACTGACACTGTCCCTGCCTATCCTTCTCTCTCCCTGCACGCCAACACACTACACAAGGCCGCCGCGCTGGCGGACTTTTATAGTGTGGGGCGTGTACTAAACCCCCCTGAGCTATAATTGGGCACAGGCATCCTGCCTGTGGCCAATTATGCCTCTCCTCACTGCCGGCGCTGTGATTGGCCAAGCATGCGGGGTCACAGTGCATGCTTGGCCAATCACAGCGCCGGGATTGCACTGCGATGGCGCAGTGTATTGTGGGCCGTTCGCGTCACTCGAATTTGTCGTGAACGGCCCAAAACGTTCTATCTTCGGCGAACGATCGAACAGCCGATGTTCGAGTCAAACGTATGTTCGACTCGAACACGAACCTCATCCCTTCAGAATACACAGCAGATAGTAACAGCAGGGGTTAACCATACAGTCCTCAACAGTTCACAGGGCATAGGTTGCAGGCTTGCAATCATGAGGGCAACAGTTAACCGGACAGAGGTTCCCAGGCGAGTGCAATCACAAGGGGCAACAGTTCAAAGGGCAGTCATCATTTCCAGGGCTTGAGTAACATGGCAGCAGGGTAGATTACTCACACTGGTGACTTCGGACAATTGCAGATGGTCATGAAACAGGTGGAGGATCAGAGAGGGCCCTGGTGTCCCCAGGGTCAGAGATGGCAAATGGGAGGGGTCCTGGGCATATGGATGCAGTTGAGCAGTGACCAACTAGTCTATCTTGCATAGAGTCACGTTTCCAGCTGTATGCTTCTTTGTTCTATGTTGTGTTGGTAACAAATTCTGATCCTTGAGTTGACAGTCTCTCCATCAAGAGGAACTGTCATGCTGTTGAGGTCATCTTTAATCATTGTCTCTTATTTCCAGACCATCATACAAAAATGGTTAAATTAGCACACGTTGCTATTTGTATTTACTAAGACAGCAACACGTGAGCAGTAGCGCCACGTCAAGGCTTCAACCCTTGCTACTGTCCATTCACACAACATTCATTCATACAATCACGCACGCTCTAGTCACTCTACACAACACTCATTACAAAAAAGGGTGATGGAAGGAATAAAGGGAAAAATTTGGATTGCTTAAAACAATATAATTCTATTTAAATCTTGGGGTCACACTAAAGACAACTGCTATTGTCAAGTGGTAAGAAAAAAAAATGCATTTTCCTCAACATTTGGATGGTTCCTCTGAGTCCCATCTATCTTCACATGGTGATAATGATTCAGGTCTCACAAGTTAAGGGTAGGGTAACCAAGCTTGGGGAGGTTAAATTTCAGGAAAGTTATTTGTTCCATCAAATGGGGTGTCAGTTGTGCACGGTGTGGATTAAGGATGTTCCCAGTAATAGAGAAAACTCTCTCACTTTGCACAGTGGTTGGAGGACAGGATAGTAGTTGCTGGGCAACCAGACAAAGACCAGGCCACAAACTTTTCTTACTATCCCAATAGGTCAAAGGGTCCTCTGAAGGAAGCAAAGGTGCTTCATATAGGTAGGCCCTGACCATTTCAGAGGCACTGCTCTCTTCTCGATTACCTGCTGCTTGACCTGCATCCACCAGATTGTCAAGTGCCTCTACCCAACATGCAGATGCTCCACTTGGTTGTTTTTGAGTGATGGTGCCAGGTCTTGGAATAGCAGACATGGCAGGTGAATCTTCCAAACTGGCCTCATCCGGCATACATCTCTGTTGCTGCAAATTACGGACCCTTTCAATCAATTTTTCTTTCCAGTAGGAGAGGCTGTTGTCTCTGAGTGCCAGTTTACCTTTGATCCTGGGATCACATAGGGAAGCCAGCATGAGTTCAGGGCTTTTGCGGACACGATCATTTAGCCGATCTTTTAAGTTGGCTTGTAGTTTTCTGATGAAAGACGCTACATCGGCATGAAGTGGGCTGCCACAAAGAGGCTCACTGTTTTCTAGGAACGATCCCATCTTATCTATGAGATAGGTAAACAAGGGTATGACCTGTCCTAGGCTGGCATTGCTCTGACTCAAGTTTTCCGTCACATTCCGAAAGGGTTTTAAGACAGAAACGAGCTGCCCAATTATACACCAGTCATCACGTCCCAGTGTGGAATCAATCCCAATGCTGTGGCGGGATGATAGATTGTGGATGGCTGTCTTTTGCTCCAAAATGCGTTCCAGCATTTCCAGGGTATAGTTCCACCGGGTGCTGACATCTTGTTTCAGTCGATGTATGGGGAGCCCTGATTGTTCTTGCTCCTCCCTCAACAGTTGACTAGCCCGTACACTGCGGTGGAAATGCCCTGCAATCTTCCTGCAAAGGTCCAAGATTTGAGCAATCTTGTTGTTTTTCTCCACTGGGATTGCACCCTTGACCACTAAATGCAGTATGTGTGCAGAACAGCGGACACCGACAAAAGATCCATCTTGGAGCGCTTTAACCATGTTTGAACCTCCGTCTGTCACTATGAACCCAACAGAAACATTGGTGACTGCCAGCTCTCCAAACCAATTGGCCAACATTGATCTAATTGCTCGCAATATGTTGGCAGAGCTGTGTTTGTCATCACGGACTTCTGTGTGGAGCAGGAAAGCTTGATAACCCTGCTGGTCTTGCGCTGCAGACCGTCCTGATGAAGTTTGAACACTTACACTAGTGCCACCACCAACAGGCACAGTGGCCTGCCACCAGTGTGCAGTCAAAGACAGGAAAGCGTGTTGACCGCTGGGAGCTGTCCACAAATCAGTGGTCAAATGAATTGTCTGACCCTCGGCTTTGGCCATTCTTTCCTTTAATACTGCAACGCACGAATGGTATAGTGCTGGAATAATCTTTCTGCTGAAAGTTGTTCGTGCAGGAACAACGTATCGTGGAGCAAGGGCATGCATGAGCTGTTTAAACGGCTCCCCTTCAATCATGCGAAAAGAGGCTCCTCCAACAGCAATGAATTGGCCAATGAGGCGGGTGATCTTGTTGGCCTGCTGTTTTGACATGCCCTTGGAACTAAAGCCAACAAAACTATCTAGGGTAGGCTGATGATGTCCTTGGGAGGATAAGGAGCCTGATTGGGTCTGCAGTGGAACTACTGCACGTGTATGGCTTGTCTTAAACAAACCCTCTCTATTGGCTGTGCTCTGAGTAAGTGGTGTGGTTGAAGAGGTACCACCAGTACATTCAGAGTCCGTTATGCTGCTTCCTGCGCTACCATCTTCTTTTTCTGCCTCTGCCCGCAGTAAAGTAGAGTGGTGGTAATTTTTAATGTGTAGGTTCATACCAGCATTGGTTAAATGTCCCAACTTTTTACCCCTACTCACTTGCTTCCCACACAATTTGCACTTTGCAAAGAACCCGCCTTCCAATGTTTGAAAGTATTTCCAAACGTTGCTGCGGCGGGATGAAGCCCCTTGACCCTGTTGATCTCTAGTATGGGCTGATATAGCTGCAGCAGGTAGCACACCAGTGGTGGAAGCTGTTGCCACTACAGTTACACTTGGTGAACTAGTGCTAATGGCAGGGGTGCTGGGGAGGTCGGTGTTATCATCACAGGATTCTTCCTCTATAATAACAGAGGGAGAAGGGGAGTTAGCAGCAGATGAAAAAAGTGAACTGCTCCCTGTCCTACTCCTCACAGAAAATCCCTCTTGCACTTTCTCTAAGTCATGCTGTAACTCTTGTGGGGTAAGACTGTATAAAACGTCTGCAGTGGTTGGGGAAAGAGGAGCATCACATTCAAAATCATTCTCTTGGGGCAATGAAGAAAACGTCTCACACTCTGTCTCTGCTGATGTCTCCCTCAATTGCTTCTTTGGGGAGCTGGGCAGTGGCACTGGCACTGGCAGTGTCATTGGTGGTGGTGATTGTATCGGCAACTCCACTTGTTTTATAGTATGTTTCTTGCCTATCCCATAAAAATAGGAAGCCATGACAACTGTAGAAGAAGGCGCTGCACTGGCAGTGGAAGCGGCAGCAGATGTTGGTGGTCTGGCAGGAGGAAAACTAATAGTAGAACTGGTGGTGGTGGAACTAGCTTTGCTGGTGGCAGTGGTGGTGACATCCACTGTTGTGGATAGCATGTTTGTGGCGGCAGAAGTGTCAGAGACACTAGTAGCAGAGACCTTGCCACTTTTTTTAGCAAGGCGTCCACCACGACCGCGACCATTACCTCTACCTGCCTTCACTTTTCTCTTAGAATGGTACATTGCTGTTGCTGTATATAGTTCAAATAGAAAATGGACTGGTGATAGTGATCACTGATCAGACAGGTAACAAGATAGGGTATATAGAACTTATATAGAATCTCAATCTATAATATAGAATCTATAATAATAAACCCCCTCCCCCTCCACAACACGGGCAGCCTCTGAGGCTATCACAATACTAGCAAGTTCACTAGTAGTTCACAACACTAACACAATAGCAGCAGATTATTATGAAAAAGTGAACTTGATCTGTAGCTTGTGCTTATGCTTAATTGCTAATAATTCAGGTTCTCTGAAAAACGGACCAGCAAGATTAACTGTCTTCTGAAATGATTCAGCGTGTGTGTCTCTCTCTGCTAGCAATCGTAAGTGAAAGTAAGTTGGCTGTACATGTGTACTTAGTTCCAGCTATTTTACTGCTCCTCCTCTTTGGTTACAATCAGCCAATAACATTCATCATCATCATTATTTTTAGTTTACTTCCCCCACCCAATTCCAGCAGCAAATTATCTTTTTTCCCTATATCGAATCTATTCTCTCTACAATGTCGAATCTATTCTCTATAATGTCGAATCTATTCTCTCTATAATGTCGAATCCTTTCTCTCTATGTCGAATCTTTTCTCTCTATAATGTCGAATCTATTCTCTATAATGTTGAATCTATTCTCTCTATAATGTCGAATCCTTTCTCTCTATGTCGAATCTTTTCTCTCTATAATGTCGAATCTATTCTCTATAATGTTGAATCTATTCTCTCTATAATGTCGAATCCTTTCTCTCTATGTCGAATCTTTTCTCTCTATAATGTCGAATCTATTCTCTATAATGTCGAATCCTTTCTCTCTATGTCGAATCTTTTCTCTCTATGTCGAATCTTTTCTCTCTATGTAGATTAATCTTGGAAGTTAAGGTTAGGCACATTCGACCACAGTTTCGATAGATACAGATTGTTATTGTTAGCGTCGTGTCGAATCTCCTATCTATATCGAACTGTTGTCGCAACGAAAACGAAAATAAAGCATTTGTTTATGTCGGATCTTTCGGTTTTCGTATTCTGTGCTTTCGTTTTCGTTTGTTAAAACGATAACGAAAATACCTGAAAATCGGACGAAAATGCATTCGGACGAAAACGAATGCACATGTCTACAAATAATGGAAGCAAACCCTGCAATAAAAAACGCTGCAAACTGTGCAACCAGATCAATCCATCCAAAAGTGTCACACACACAAATGGGACCTTCACTATCATGGGATCTTACAACTGTACCTCCAGTAATGTTGTGTACCTCATCCAATGCAACAGGTGTGGCAAAGGATCTTATGTTGGTGAAACAGGACAGAAGTTGCAAGCGAGGATGAATTTTCACAGACATACCATCAAGGAACATAAAGAAGAGAGTTTCTGCACACCTGTGGGACATCACTTCTCACAACCGGACCACACTATAGAAGACCTCAATGTTTTAGTTCTTAAAGGGAATTTCAGAACTATCCAGGAAAGGAAAACATTTGAACTAAGAATGATAATTCTTTTTAACACAAAAACGAATGGCCTAAATTTAGATATTGGTTTCCTTACCCATTATACTAAGGTTTTATGACCCCCTCTGTGACTAGCATCTCCCCCCTCAAGTCTATAGCTCTCCCTCTGTCTTATCTCACTAACTCTGTCTTGTCTCACTAACTCTGCTGCTATCTTTATTACCATTGATTTGTATGTGTTTTTTTTTCCTTTCCCTCTGAGATTTTTTTCTTGTTTTGTTTCAACATTCTGCTAAAAAAATTGTGAATCAGTACTGCTTGGACCTTGAAGAAGGGGACATACCCCGAAAGCTTGTCCTGAAAAATTCTATGTTAGTGCAAATAAAAAAAGTATCACGGACAGTACTTAATTTTCTCTGACATTATTGAATAAAATTATATTCTTTATTAGATTATAATTCATGATTTTGTGTTTCAAATTTATCACATCTGGGATGTCTACTAGAGTCTTGTTTGGTCAGGTTTAAGTAAGTAATTACTAAGAATTGCAGGCCTACAATACATAACGCCAAATTTCCATGCAAAATAATTGTACCGCTTTTGGTACATAATTCCAGACAGAATCATACTGCCAGGGAGGTTAAACAAAGTTGTTCTTCTTTAAAAGAATAGTTATGCAGCTAGTATTATATACAAACTTAGTTCTTTGTTCAGTGAGCTATGACATAGTTATGCCCCCATTTACAGATGTGGGTGGACCTGGGAGTCTGAAGCCTCGTACACACGACAGAGTTTCTCGTCGTAAAAAACCCGTCGATTTTCTCAACGAGATTCTTGTCAAGCTTGATGAGCTTCTTGTCAAGCTTTCCTTGCATACACACTGTCAATTCCAAATCTCGTTGCTGTTCTGCGCGGTCACGTACAGCACGTACGACGGCAGTATAAAGGGCAAGTTCGATTTCAATGGCAACACCCCTTGGGCTGCTTTTGCTGATCTCGTGTTACCGCGTGTGAAGTAAAAGTTTGGGAAGAGACGATTCGCGCTTTTCAGTCTTCGTGCTTTCAGTTCATTTTCTGCAGTTCACTTTGTGCCTGTGGGTTCGTATCTTGTCTTTCAGGGCGTGTAGGCAGGTTGTATCTGTTTTACAGTGCGTTCTTGCCAGCTCGTTTCTGATTTTCAGGTCGTTCTTTATAGGCCTTGCTGTTCTTAAGTGCGTTCTGTTTAGTACGTTCTGATCAGACGACCGTCTTCTAGCCATGTCGCAGGTACGTTCTCGTCATAGAGTTCGTGCTGTGCGGGCGCTTGGTGTTGGTCTGCTTGTCTTGGACCAAGACGAGTCCATGAACAGGGTGAGGAGGAGTTCATGGACCAAGAATTGGTTGCTCCAGCGGGACCAATTCTGTCATATGTCTCTGCTGCGGAAGATCCAGGAGAATAATCCTGATGACTACAGGAATATTCTTAGGATGTCTGACCCCGTTTTTCAGCATCTGTCTTTGGTGTCCCCCTATATTACCAGGCAGGACACCGTTATGCAGGAAGCCATCAGTGCTGAGCAGAGGCTCATCGCCACGTTACGCTACCTGGTGACAGGGAGAAGTCTGCAGGACCTGAAGTTCATGACAGGCATCTCCCCCCAGGCTCTGGGCGTCATAATCCCAGAGACCTGTTCTGCCATCATCCAAGTCCTGCAGGAGAACTACTGTATATTAGGGTAAGTTTTCTCCTTTAACATCACATTCTATGTATTTCATGTATGCTAATGTATTGTATTTCTTTCATCCTTCCCTAATTACCATGATTGTAATATGCTGGGAATGTCCCCTTTTTCCTCATGCATGCTGTAAGCTTTTAAATGCCCCTTTTTTGTCCTCCATGCATATTTCCCTTCACTAACCTCTCCAGCAGTGGTGGCTGTTGCTCAAAATGTTTGGGGGGGCGCAAACAAACTGAAAAGAAAAAAAACATAATTTGCCGCCACTGTGCCCATTAAACGCAGCCACTGTGCCGATCAAACGCCACCAGTTTGCCCCCTCAAATGCAGCCAGTTTCCCCCCAAATACAGCCAGTTTGTCCCCAAATACAGCCAGTTCCCTTCCCAGCCCTGCACTTAGCTTCCTCTGGTCAGCGCCGTCCTTCTTCTGTCCTCGATGTCTTCTCCCGCCCTCGATGTTGCTTCAGCCAATCAGGTTACCGGTAACCAGACCCGGTGAACCTGATTGGCTGAGGCGCCTGTCAGTGTTAACCAAGGAACGCACCCCCCGTGCGTCCTCTGGTTAAGTATTTGGAAGCCGATTACAGCCCTCAGGCTGTAATCGGGAAGCCTATCATAGCAGCTGGCTCTGATAGACACTTCCAAAAACCAACCAGCCGCTGTTATTCAGATGTCCGTCGCTCAACAGGGGGCTGGCCGTCTGAAAAGTAGGCGGCAGCGACAATACATAGGTTCATGCAAGGCATGAACCTATGTATTGTTCTGAGTGACGGGCGCAGGAGAGAGAGGGGGCAGCACTCCTGCGCCCACTATGGACGCACCGCCACTGTTCTCCAGCATGCTATCCTGGGCCCAAACACACCTAGCCTAGTCACTTGCCAATGTATTTTGTCAGCTCCATTGTAGTGCTTTACCCCTCCCCCCAATCACCCCCTTGGGATTCACAAACTCATCTAGCCCCCCCAAATATTTTTACAATGGGCCATCAGAGGGGGTGATGAATATGATACTTGAGCCTTCTATTTTAGTATTTAAAAACACATTAAAATAAAACTTATACTGATGTTGGGCAAGAATGTATTTTTGTATAATCTGCTTGCAATGTTTTGTGCAAAATGACTAATATTTGTTTATCTTGTTTGACTCCACAGCTTCCTTCCACGCCACAGGAATGGCAGACTGTGGCATCGGAGTTTGCCACGCTGTGGGACTTCCCCAACTGTGGTGGAGCCATTGACGGGAAGCACATCCGCATCGTGCCACCACCCCGTTCTGGGTCCTACTTCTTCAATTATAAGGGGTTTCTATAGTATCGCGCTGATGGCGGTGGTGTCAGCACAATATGAATTCCTCTATGTGGATGTGGGGAAGAATGGCCAGATGTCCGATGGGGGAGCCTTCAGCCAGACGGAGTTTGCCCCCCGTCTCCAGAGTGACGACCTTGCATTGCCACCGGATGCAGGGAATGTTGAAGGACTCCCCTTTGTGTTTTTGGCTGATGAAGCCTTTGGACTGGGACCGCATCTCATGAGGCCATTTCCCCAGAGGACCCTGACCCCGGAGAAGAGGGTGTTCAACTACCGGCTGGCCAGAGCCCGAAGAGTTGTGGAGAATGCCTTCGGCATAATGGCCAGCCGGTTCCGCCTTTTCATGACACCAATTAACTTGGCGGAGTACAAACTGAACTACGTAGTATTCTGTTGCTGTGTGCTACACAATTATCTTCGAATCAAATCACCAAATTATATGGCCTCAATTGGGCCTGAGGCAGGACGTTCAAATGTCAATACCCTGCCGGGCCTAGAATCTGGCCGTCCTGGCTTGCCCCCCCCAAATGCCCGTGAGGTTCGGCAGAAATATGTTGAATATTTCACGGGTAGGGGGGCAATTCCTATGCCAGGCCATGCATAAATTTTTTTGGACAAACCAAAAATAAATATCTTGTTTAATCTGATTTTTGATGTATTGCTTGTGTTTTTTTTAGCTGTCTCCTAGTTTTTCCTAGTGCATTTGTAGTGACAAGTGTATTTTCCTTTAGTAAATACCAACCATTTCACTGGTAACACCAAAAATATACACAAAAAAGGTTAGAAAGTATTTGATAAAGAAGCTACACTTTGTTGTTGTTCAAACATTTTAACCTGTGCACGTTCACACACATGGTAAATGTAAAATTTTTGGTGTTATAAAATATATATTTGTTTTGGTGTTGCCATAAACAGACCTTTTTTTTGGGTAAGAAAATACAAAACTCTCATTACCATACAACAAAATACAACATTGTAACCCTCTCGGCAATATAAGACATTCTATTTTAGGAAAAATGTTTCTATCTGCCCTTCATAATATGGGGTGTTGTCACCCCTGAACAAGCCAAAATTTGAAGATGCACACAATTTAGAGTGTTTTTAAAAAGGGGTATTTCCCTCCTGATCCCTATTGTCAACATGTGCTATCTGCCATCATGGGTGATCAATGGACGTGTTTTGGGGGTGCAACCCCTTCTTCCTTTCACCTACTTGGGATGCGAGGAAGGGGCAGATGGCACATGTTGACACACTGTGTGCATCTTCAAATTTTGGCTTGATTGTATAAAAGTGAAAAATGTTTTAAAGAAAAATAGAAAAATTGAAAAAGGGGGGTTTTGTGCTTCATTCAATTTGCCCCAAAACATCAATGAAATCCTTAAATGTTTGCTCCATAACATTCATCCTTTGCTTCATTCTGTCCAGTTCACAACTACACTCCATAACTTGCTGGATGATTCTTTGGGCACTATCACTAGAGAAATGAGGACTTTCTTTCTCAACAACACTTTCATCTCCTAAATTTTTTTTAAAAAGGTATTATAACTCTGCAGGCCTATATCTCTTACCTGAAGCTGTGGTGACAGATACTGACCTGTTGTGGTGACAAGTTCCACCACGTCATACACTTCTCCTTCCTCCACTTCTCCTTCCTCCACTTCTTCTACTTCCTCCACATCCTCAGGTTGGGGTTCTTGGTGAGGTTGGGGTTCTCTCTGTGATGTGGGGTTCCTGTGCTCCCTGGAATGGTGTCCTCCCAGTCTTCTCTCCCCTATGAGAATGAAACAAAAGGTATACTTAGCACACAGATATTTTAGGGAAGAAATAGGAAGATGATACATTGCTTGGAAGTGGGGTACAAGTGTCTGTTTGGGCTGAGTTACAAGCTGAAGACATTTTTTTAAAATAAACAAATCTTGACTATTCACCTTTTTATGACAAGTTTTACACATGGAGGCACCCCAAAAATACACTGATGCACCTGTGTGGGGCACCCTAAAAAGGTTGTTCTGGTGGCCCACACTAGTGCTCCAGAGTGCAGATGTGTAAACAGCTGCTGAGTGTCCTCTCCTTTACACTGATTCAAGTTTGCATTTCATTCTAGTTCCAAACACATCATCTAGACAACAATGTAATAACATTTATGGAATAAAAACAGGCATGTCTATAAATTATTGGAACCCTGTATCTTCTCCAAACATCGTATGTAGTGGGTGAACGATGTGTCTGTAACGACCGATTACTGGGCCCACTAAATTTTGAGAGATGCCATTTTCTAAGGTACAATAGTAAAAAGCAACAACATGGAGCAACATGCAAGTTCTGAAATACAATAATTGGAACACAGGAGAAGTACTTACTTTTTTTCTAGCATTCTCTTAATGGTCCTTAACTGCTCTGGCTCCCTCCGTTTCAGGTCAGACCACCTCTTTCTAAGCTGCTCCTATGATCTTTTCACCCCGAAATTATTCTTCAGACTTTTCACTACTTTCTTCATAATTTTGGCCTTCCTTAGATTAGGTTGTGTATATGGCCCATGCTTTGCATCATAATCTGACTTTACCAATATGTCCACCATCTCCGCCATCTCCGCGAAAGACATATTAGATGCCTTGAATCTCCTCCTTAATCGTGACGTTTCATGGTCCGGGCTGGTCTCATCATCGTTATTTGATGAATTACCAGACACCTGCTGTGACTCCGCCATATCTGTCTGCGCGGGGAAAAGTTGATAATGTGAACATCATGGGCGGGCGACGTGTGCAGAGTTTCACGCATGCGTAGTGTATATAAAGCAAACACACATGTGATGTTACTACGTTCTGTGTGCGGAGAGAGGAGGAAAAGTGACGGACGTGAGACCGAAGGTATGTGATTTTTATACTTTGTGAAATCGGTGGCCTATACTGCCTAGAGATTGTTTGAGGATAAATATGGGTTTTCTTGAGTTTAGACTGTGTGACTGACATTACTTTTTTTGTCTTGTGTTTTGTCTTGCAGACAAAAAATTAATGCTTTCTTAGATAAAGAATTTCTGGGGGAATTTATTGACCGGGTAAGGGAGATACCCGCTCTGTGGGAAACCAAAAACCCCATTCACAGAAAAAAAGGTGTGAGGAAAGCAGCGCTGGAGAGCCTGCTCCCATTTGTGCAGACCAAGATACCCACAGCAACCATCCAACAGGTGGACAGTAAAATTGGGAGCTTGAAAGGCACATACAGGACTGAGCGCTTTAGGGTCCTGGCTTCTCAGAGGTCAGGAGCAGCAGTAAAAGATGTATATGTTCCGATTTTGTGGTACTACAGCAGGATGTCCTTTCTGGATGACCACATTGAGCCAAGGCCATCACTGTCCAGTCTTCCCCCCAGTCTTCCCTGCAGCCAACCTGAGCCTTCTCTGGAGCAAGAGGAGGCAGCCATCCTGGAAGAACCTGATTTGGACATCTGGAGCCAGGTATAGTATTTTATAAACATTTATTGTGATAAAATTAATGCAGCAACAAAATATTTAATATGGAAAGCAAAAAAAAAAGTTTGTTCAAAAAGTGTTCTAAATATTAATAGACAGTACTGGCCCAAAAATTTGGGAAGAAGAATGAAAACTGCTGGGGTCATAATGATAGTCTTTTCTATTGATTTACATTCAATTTGCAACAGTCATGAGCTAAAAATTGTGTGTGAATGATGAACCAAAAACTATGTTCCTTTTTCATACACAGGATGACATCAGCCAGGATGAGGGTCTGGGAAGTGTCAGGCAGGAAGAGGCAGGGCCCACTGTGAGCCAGGAGGAGGCAGGGCCCACTGTGAGCCAGGAGGTGGCAGTGCCCACTGTGAGCCATGAGGAGGCAGGGCCCACTGTGAGCCAGGAGGTGACCCGGCCCAGTGGCAGACAGGAGATCTCAGGTGCCTCCCAACCGCCTTACAAAAAGAACCAGGAGGGACAGGAGCACAAGTGAGGCAGCAATGGCCCGGATTAGAGAGGCACATGCCCCCCTCCAGGAGCCAACATCCACGAAGAGGCCATTCCTGGCCTAGTTGGGGCCAAATTCAATAGTATGAGCATGGAACAACGCCTCCTATGTGAGCCCCTGCTGATCACCTTAATGAACAAGGGGGTGATGGGGAGAATTACCCCCAATACAGCCATATGTGAGGTCGCCCAGCTTACGCAACCTCAACCTCCTTCTCCTTCTCCTCCTCCTCCTCCTTCTTCTCCTCCACCTCCTTCTCCTCCTCCTGACACAAGTACACCAACAGTGGCACAGCCTCCAGCCACACGCAAAAGGAAGGCTGCAGGGAAGGCTGCCAAGAAGACCAGGAAGTGATGGCCTTGCTTCAATGTGGTCTGACAGAAGGCGCCTGTTGTAGTACCACAGACTTTGGACATATATATCACCTGCTGCTGTTCCTGACCTCTGGGAGTCTAGCATCAGATTGTGCTCACAACTGATGTGCTTGTCAAGCTCCCAATTTTATTGTCCACACAGGGTTGATGTGTGCTCTGGGGTCCCATGGATGCACAAATGGCAGCAGGTTCTCCAGTGCTGCCTTCTATTTATTTTGTTATATACCAGAATAAATGTTTTGTTTTTTTACAGTTAATACTTGACTATGTGTTTTTATAAAAAAATACAAAATTTAGCTTTGGAGTAGGCAGATACATAAAAAAAGGGGCGTGGCCTAGTGAGCGAGCCGGATGGACGTGAATTAGAGGAGCTCCGGCGAACTCAGGGACAATAGCGGCACTAACCGACCATCCATAGCGGATCAATCGACACAAACGGCTGGTACGGCACCGAGTATCACCGATCATGTCCGGGAAGAGACGGAAGGATAAAAAACTGCAGCGCCTGACGGATTTTTATCCCACGAGCGGCAAGGCCGAGGGGCAAGATGGCGCTGAGGCCTACTTTTCACCGGAGACCTCGAGGCAGCAACGATCCTCACAACAAGGTAATCGCTCCCAAATAAGAGACTCCCTGGATGATGGGGGACACTGTCCTTCTACCCCATCCACCTGCAGCCCAGCAAAGACCAGACCCAGGCTAGATGCCGAGGGATTGGATAGAGCAGGGAGCCCGGCCTCAGCCTCGGGGGATGACACCAGAGAACTCCCAGACTCCATCGAATCTTTCCCCACACAAAATATGCCGGTCATGGACACTGTCCTAAAAGACATGCTTTTGTCACTGAGAAGTACCTTGCAAACAGACATGGTAGGATACCTGCATCGTACCAACAGAGATATCCAAGAGGTGGGGAACAGGGTAGATCACATAGAAACTAAAATGGGGGAATATGCTTCTGTCATCAATGAGCTAGTAGATGCCCAGGAAGATACCGAAGCAGAATCAGACTGGATCAAAGCTAAAATAGCAGATTTGGAGGACAGATCCAGAAAGAACAATCTAAAGATAAGAGGGATTCCTGAATCTGTTCTGCAAGCAGATCTAGCCACTCATACTGCCGCCATATTCAAATCCCTTGTACCATCACTTACAGATTTAGACATAACCATCGACAGAATCCATAGACTACCTAAACCCTCCCACCTGTCTGACCAAATACCCAGGGATGTAATCCTCAGATTACACTTCTTCTATGTTAAAGAGCAACTTATGTATGTAATGAGAAAGCAGGACCAGATACCTGCTCAGTGCCAAAACCTGCAATTTTTCGCGGATCTGTCGCAATACACATTGCAGAAACGCAAAAGCCTGAACACGGTGACAAAAGCGCTGCGTAACCATAAAATCGTGTACAGGTGGGGTTACCCCACAAAACTAACTGTCACCAGGAACAACCGCACATATACTGTGAATTCCCTGGAGAAGGGCATTGCTCTCCTGAGAGAATGGGATATCTTACCAGAACTGCCAGAGGATTCTGCACCAGCCAGCAACCCTCGCCGACTCTCCCAAGAGTGGAAAGCTGTCACTAATAAAAATGCCTCTTCCCACTCCTAAACACCATAGGATGGCATTGCATTCATATTCTGTCCCTGACCATAGGAGTCGCTAGAACCGAACTTATTCCCCAATACTGACCAACAGCGATAAGCTGTCATTGGGTACCAATACCCCCAAGTTGAGTTGCATTAAGATCAATGTAACAAAGTTGACTGTTACCCTCTCTTTGTTCTCCTCCCACTGTTTGTTCTCTATTTTTTTTTTCTTTTTTTCTCTTCTCCTCTCTTTTCCCAATTCTTTATGTGGTGCACGTTGGACGTGGTCGATACAGCTCTGAACTCATCGTCGTATCCACGCAACGAGAAATCACCAGGACGACATCAGCGGAAGCAGTAATCGCCAACAGAGATATCAACCACCTGCAATCCTACATGGCGCTGTCAACACCTCCAAAGATCAGACCTAGTAAGTCCTATCACCAACACTACATCTTCAGCATAACGACTATATATAGACCAAGTGTTGAGATAGAGGCTTCATCTCAGTTTCAAGACTTACTCTATAATTAGATTATGGCTGTTAACATAGTGTCAATAAACGCTAAGGGGCTTAATCACCCCATGAAACGCAAATCCATGTGGCAAGAAGCAATGTTACACAAGGGAGACATTATATGTGTTCAAGAGACACATTTCTGCAAGACACCGCCACCAAAATGTACACACAAGAACTTCCCGTTTGTATACACAGCTAATGCGGACACCAAAAGTAGAGGAGTATTAATAGCGTTCACGTTGCATCAAGAGATCCAGGACCCCTTGGGCAGATATCTTATTCTACTGTGTACAATTGACTCTGCGCCATATACCCTAGTGACTGCTTACTCACCAAACAAACACCAGGTGCATTTTTTTAACACATTGTTGAGAAGGGTCAGGAAATGCCAGAAGGGCCCACTTATTTTGTGTGGAGACTTTAACCTTACCCCAGATCCATCAATTGACTCAACGTCCAAACCCTTGCGCAGCCCGCCTTCATTAAATTCTTCTTTCAGGAAATATGGTGTTTACGATGCCTGGAGATGTATTCATGGTAATGAAAGAGACTTTACTTTTTTCTCTGCACCCCACAAGATATATACTAGGATTGATCTTGCCATAGTTGACCAACAAATCCTACTAAATACCAAAGATGTCCGCATCAATTCTATAACGTGGTCAGATCATGCCTCAATTGTATTGACACTTGGCAACACCACCTACCTCAGACCTAGCCCAGTGTGGAGGCTGAACACTTTTGTATTACAACAGACTGCCACTAGAGAGCAAATAACGAAGCATTTAAACAATTTTTTCAGAGATAATGCTAATTCTGTGCAATGCCCTTTTGTACTGTGGAACGCCCATAAGGCATTTATAAGAGGTATGTTTATTCAAATAGGAGCGGGGGTGAGGAGGCGGAGGCAGCAGCGAACAGTAGAATTAACAAAACAGATCTCAGAATTGGAAATCCAAAACAAAGTATCACTTGACCAAAATACCATGCAAAAATTGACGCAACTTAGATACGAACTTAGGTTACATCTTTTAGATAGTTTTGAAAAAGCCACCAAAAGACTTAAAATGAATTACTACGCCAATGATAATAAGGCAGGTAAACTCCTAGCGCAGAATCTCCAGGGCCATAGATACAAGTCTAGAATTCCGTATATTTTACACCCGGCTACCAACCAGAAGGAATTCCATCCCCAAAAAATTGCGGACGCTTTCAGCCACTATTACGGATCCCTATACAATTTGAAAGATGACACTGCCACTATACAACCGACCCCTGAGATCATTAATGATTTCCTGGGGAAACTAGCGATACCAAAATTGTCACCTCAACAGTTACAATCTCTTAATCACTCATTCTCTGAAGATGAAATTCAGAAAACTATAGACTCCCTACCCATAAATAAATCACCGGGGCCGGATGGTTTTAGCAGTGAATACTACAAGGAATATAAAAATATATTGACCCCCTTCTTGGCACCGATATTCACATCAGCAGCTGCCTCGGCCTCTTTCCCTACTGAGATGTTGGAAGCCTTAGTGGTAGCCCTGCCGAAGCCTGGAAAGGAGCCCACCACTCCATCTAACTTTAGACCAATCTCATTATTAAATATTGACCTGAAACTATATGCTAAACTTTTGGCTTCTCGCCTATTGGATATTTTACTCACTCTAATTCATCCTGACCAGTCTGGCTTTACTAAACATAGACAAGCCTCTGATGCGACTAGATGCATGATCAATATAATACATCTAGCGAAAACACAGAGAAGGCCTTCTCTGCTCCTGGCGTTGGATGCAGAGAAGGCCTTTGATCGAATACATTGGTTGTATCTGGCCAAGGTATTGGAATCATTTGGGTTTAGGGGACATATATTCTCAGCCATTATGGCTTTATATTCTAAGCCTTCAGCCAAGGTCTTTATGTCTGGCACTATATCCGCACCATTTGCTATTACAAATGGGACTAGGCAAGGCTGTCCTTTACCTCCCTTAATTTTTAACCTATTAATGGAACCTTTGGCCATTTACATTAGAAGTCACTCAAAAATAATAGGATTCCCCATAGGCCAAGATAGTCACTCTATAAGTCTTTTTGCTGACGACATAATCATGATATTGACTAAGGTGGGCTCCTCTCTGGCGGCGGCACACGAAGCTTTAAGCTTATTCAATAAAGTCTCTTATTATAAGGTTAACAACAACAAATCTTATATACTTGGTCTAGGAATAGATCAACTCACATGTGATAGCCTCCAAAAGCAGTTCCCATACAGATGGGCCACAGAAGGTATAAAATATCTAGGGGTGACACTAACCGCAGACATACACAAGACCATGGAAGCCAATTACACTAACTACCTATTAACCCTACCTCAAAAACTGCAATCTTTATCTAAGACGGAATCAACCTGGTCGGGGCGTCTAGCGGCATTTAAGATGATGCTACTCCCCCAACTTCTATATATCTTCAGAGCCCTCCCCATACCAGTGCCAAAAAATTTCTTCGCCCGGGCGCAGTCCATGATTAATGGATTCCTTTGGCAGGGAAAAAGAGCTAAGTGTGCATTCCACAAACTGATTAAAACAAGAGGGGCAGGAGGAGTGGGGCATGTGTTACTAAAAGATTACTACTATGCAGCAATTCTAGCACAACTGAAATCCTGGTTCCCTGGCAACCATGTAACGAGATGGCAAGGACTGGAAATGTTCCAGGCTCCAACTCATAGACTGCATGACTTGCTACTGACCTATGAGCACATGCCTCGTTGCTCCTTACAATTCTCACCTACGATGGCAGCCTCCCTGTCTGCTTGGACGGTGCTCCTAGACTTACCCGAAACAGATATCCCTATGAAATCTATACCTGTACCTATCACGAGTTTAGCGCTACTAATACCGGACCTGAATATTAACCACTGGGTACACAAGGGGATCAACTCTATCGACGATCTTTACATAGGACCTGCGTTAAAGTCTTTTAGAGCACTACAGATAGACAATGACTTAGAACCTAGAGACCAGTTCGCATATTTAAGAATCTCCCACCTATTGAAATCCAAAACGCCTATTAATGCGAAAGTCCCCTGGAAAATCTTTTTATACTTGACTAATCCCAAGACTACTATTAAGGGTATTTCCATGTTCTATGATCTTCTACATCTTAAGTCGATCTGTGTTAAATCTCCTACTATGAGAACCTGGGAAATTGATCTTAATATGTCATATTCCAGTGAACAATGGCAACGGGCCATTTCGTCCATATACAAAGCCACTAAATGTGTAAATCTATGGGAACTTTACCAAAAGATATACTTAAGATGGTATCTGACCCCCACACGGTTAGCAGGGTTTAACCCTGACGCTTCTCCACTATGTTGGAGAAACTGCGGGCTTAGAGGTTCTATTTCTCATATCCTATGGGCGTGCCCCAAAATACGACATTATTGGCTCAACGTATTTTACGTTATTCACAAGGTCACTAAGTATCGGTGCCCTAGTGGTCCTAGTATGGCTATGCTAACTCTGGGAATCGAGACGATACCATACCCTATGAGAAATGTAACTATTCAGATCCTTACGAGCGCCCGACTGGAACTCACGAGACGATGGCTAAAAGTAGAGATTCCCACCATCAAATATGTGATAATTACCACGAACCTACATATTTCTTACGAACTTATGTTCGCGGCCTCTCAAGGCACTTATTTATCCAAGTGTCGGACTTGGAACCCATGGGTTGAGTGGTACCATAATGAATACAACCCAACAATTATTAACTAGATCACTTCCTCCTTGTTAGAGGAGGAGGAACATATGCCCCTCGTGCGCCACATACCTTCTCCCCCCCTCTATTTCTTTCTAAACTTCTTTTATTCACTTATTATCTTATTTTATCTTTTACTTCCCTACATCCTACTGATTCACTATAGGCGAAAAAACTGCTTTATATCACCATTCATATGGATACAATCCGACATTCCTTAGATGGTCCGTTCTACACCAAAGGTAGCGGCACATATGACACACTAGGACCACAACTGTTATAGTGAATCACTAAGTTAAGAACGTAGAATAAGAGATCTGCACAATACAAATTAATAACTACGGGTGTGGGGCCACTCCCTTGGAGCAGTGTGTGCCTAAATGGGGCTCTGGGGGAGTGGACAGCATATCCGGGAGCATATCTATGAGCGGACTTTGTTCTACAATGTCAAAATTAGACATACCCTTACTTTAGCAACTGGTTTAGAGAATTAATAGGATAAGCAGTATTGATAAATGTTGATCTGCAATGGATGTATACCCCTATTCTCTGTTATTGCTGATTATCGGCTACTTCTTTTGTTATAGTCGATGCTCTTGTTAATGTTCTGCAAGCATTACCAATAAAAATCTATTGAAGTAAAAAAAAAAAAAAGGAACCGATAACACAAAACAATCTCCTTGAAGGTCCAAAAATACAAGACAATAAAATTAATTTGGAAAACTTGACACAACAAAAGTAAAAATTTAAATCATGGAGATCACTATAAATTAAATCATTTAAAATGAAGATCTGTATTTCAAATTTAAAATATATAAATATTAAGGAGATCTTGCTCTATATAATACAGCAAAATATTCATGAGATCAGCATGAAAAATGTTTAAAAAGGTTAGTCAGAACTCTGTATGAATATCAGCAGCAAAAAAAGTTCATTATTTTTCATTATTGTACCGTTCTAAAGAAGATTTAAATGTGCAACATTTAAACGATGCAATAATTTACAGCGTGACGAATGTGCTATCTCATTTACGAAGGCTTGTTTTACCAGAAGAAGCGCTCCCGTCTCATACTTGATTCTGCGCATGCGCGATTTTTTAAGACTCGGAAAAGCATACACACGACCGGTTTTCTCGTCGCAAAACAGGCCGACGAGAAACTCGACGAGAATCCTGACGAGAAAATAGAGAGCAGGTTCTCTATTTTTCTCATCGAGATTCCCGGCAGTTTTCTCGACGAGAAACCATACACACGAACGGTTTTCTCGGCAAGAAAGCTCTCTCGGCAGTTTTCTTGTCGTTTTTTGATGAGAAACTCGGTCGTGTGTACGAGGCTTCAGACTTCCAGGCTGAACTGCTTACTGTTACTGTGTCATTTATGTACCAACCTAAGTAGGACATGGTGTACACACAAGCCGTTGAATGACATTGTTAACTTACTTACCTTCTCAATACTGCTCACATCCCACCAATTCACAACTACAATTCCCATTGCATTATAGGAATCATAGTTTCACATACTGACACTGCACAGAGTGATACATTTATAGAAAAGGGGGTGGTTAACATTTTTTTTTTATAACCTTTGTAATTCATATGGTTTCTGTAACTGACAGAGACCATGAACATGTACCACCTATATCCAGAGATAGTATTAGCTTTTAACAAACTGATGATACATTTTTTTTTTTTATTGTTTATTTATAATTTTCTCAAAATATACAAAATAGACATGTAATCCAGACCATTGCATACAATCAGACATGGGAAATATAGACAAGTATGATTAACAAAGCATCAAAGATCTTGGGTATACATTTCAAGGAAAGAAAGAGGAAGTAATACATCTTAAAACTCTTAAAAAGAACAGGGAATGAGCATGGGGTCTGATGTGTCTAATAAGTCATGGTTTTGCCAGTTAAGACCTCACACATATGAAGAGGCCATAGGTAAAAAAGAAAGGAAAAAAAAAGAAAAAGAAAAAAAAACCCATCCTACTGTAAGATAACAGAAAACCAGGGTTCAGCACTCTTGAATCAACATGGATTTGGGTAAGAATCTGTATTGTATACCGAGGTGTCCCAACTGTCCCAAATGTAATCAAACTTGGTGTCAGGGACTTGCCAGAAATAGAGGACGATCCCTGCTTCCCTCTGTACCTGTGCGTCGGCACGCGCCAATTGCGCACGCGTATGCGCCAATTGTGCGCGCGCGTGCACGCTAAATGACATGGCGCCATTAGGCCTTTAAAAAGCCAGCGGTTGCAATAGTGCACTGCTATCTGATCTGCAGCTTCTGTGTATCTTTACCTGCATCTGCTATCTGATTACCTGGACGACCCGGCTCTGCTGACTTACCTGTTATCTTCAACCCTGACCTCGGCCTGCCTTGACCCTGCTACTATTACCTGTTGTTCCGTTGCCAGCCCTCTGCCTGCTTATCTGATCCTGCTCCAGTCCACCGCATTGCTCTGCCTGACCACCTGATCTGACCCGGCTCGTCTGACCCTGCACCTGCTTGCTACTTGCTCTGTGTGTTCCAGTGTTGACCTGGCTTATCTCTCCCTGCTTCAGCCTGCTACTGATCCTGCTGTCATCCGCAGTTCCAGCCTACTTGGAGGATCATCAACCAGCTACAGTGTCAACCACCACAGTCTCCACAGGCACTCCTACCCCGCTGTGTTCCCGAGACCACTGTTCCCACTCCGGTGGCTCCTGAACCAGAGCTGTATGAGAGGTCTTCTCCTACAAGTCAGACTCGTCCTTTGAGGTACGTAACACTTGGGTATAGCATCATCAATTATAGCGGTAAGGCGCTCCATCCTCCTAATATCAGCTACGGTTGCTAGGAAATGTGCAAAGGTGGGGGGAACAGTATCTCTCCAACGTTGAGGGATAACTCGTTTGGCTGCTAACAAGAGAAAAGCCATCAACTTACGATGGTGCTTGGGCATTCCTGAGAGGGGGAGACCTAGCAACAGGTATAGGGGCTGGAAGGGAATCGAAACTCCAAGAATCCCCTTGAGACACAAATTAACTTGTGTCCAGAAGGGAACCAATATCGAACACTCCCAAAAAATATGGAGATGGGTGCCAATTGAGGAACCACACCTCTAACACTGGCTATGTGGGGTTAACTTTCGAGCTGCCAGGAACTCAGGGGTCCTATACCAAAACATGAGTATCTTGTAAGTGGTTTCCTTGTGGGCCACACATCTGGAGACCTTAGATGTCGCGACCCATATCCTCCCCCAATCTAGCAATGATATAGGCCTGTCCAGTATGTTAGACCATTTCCTCATATATAAATGCATATGTTCGGTACAAGGGGGGGCCGAATGTAAGATTTGGTAAATAGTAGATATTCGATGGAGCTCATACGCCCCTCTAGAGCATAACCATTCAAAATCAGTAGGGGGATCCAGTGTCAATTTGGGAGATTTAGAGGCAAAAAAATGTCTAATTTGGAGAAAAGAAAAAAAGAGGGATTCTGGGATCTGGTGTTTGGACTGTAACTCAGAGAAGGAAAGTAGCGCACGTGTCACTGGGTGAACTAGGTGGCGTAGTTGAAAGATACCCGCCTGAGTCCATGGCAACATAGAGTCATAAGGGAGGCTATCGGGGATATCAGGATTAAAAAGCACATTTGTAATAGGGGGGGCAAAGGGATGACAGGGAGTACTTATTAGAACAACGCTTCCAGATGGAAAGTGTTCAAAGAGATTTTACGCAATTGAGGAACAAATTTATCAGAGGAGGGCCATAGCAAGGAGCATGGGTGAGCAGGGACCGTAATTCCCATCTCAATCTCCGACCATCTATTCGGGGCTTTTCTAGACGTCCAAGAAGTTATAGCTCTCAAATGAGTGGCATAATAATACTTTATGATATCTGGTGCCCCTAGACCTCCACGAGAACGTGGAGCGATGAGAACTGAGCTAGCTATCCTGTGAGAAGCATTATTCCAAATAAAGTTTAGAAAATGTCTGTGTAGAGCCTTCAGTTGCGCCATCGGGATCGGGGTAGGGAGAGCCTCAAAAAATACAACAATTTAGGAAGTATGGACATTTTGAGGACATTTATCCTCCCTAGTAAGGGCAGGGGCAATTTCGTCCAGGACTTTAGCAGTCTTTGTATTTCTGAAAATAGCGTGGGGAAATTTACCTGATATAAAGTAGAATATGAGGGGGATATGTGAACACCTAGGTACTTGAGGGATTGAGTGCACCAGCGATATCTAAAAGTATTTTGTAGATGGGTAAGTGCATCAGCCGGGACATTTATTGGTAAGGCCTCTGTTTTAGATGGGTTAAATTTAAAGCCCGAAAAGCTGCCAAATAAATCAAGAAGTTTATGGAGAGAAGGTAGTGAAATGTGTAGGTGCGTGATGGTTAGAAAAATATCATCAGCAAAGAGGGACAGTTTGTACTCCCTGTGTCTCAACACCACCCCCCGTATATCAGAATGAAGTCTAATGGCTGCAGCCAAAAGTTCCAGGCTGAGAATAAACAGTAAAGGGGATAGGGGGCAGCCCTGCCTGGTCCAATTGCTGAGGGGGAATGGCGAAGAGACAGAAGAAGACAACTGGACCTGGAAAGTGGGAGTAGAGTATAATGCGGTAAGAGCTTGAACAAATGGACCTGAAAAACCGTAACTTGACAAGGTAGCAAACATAAAGGACCAATTCAAACGGTCAAATGCTTTTTGTGCATCTAAGCTCAACACCAGGGCCGGTTTACCAGTCTTGGTTAACAAGTCAATAAGGTCCACAGTCCGCCTGGTGTTATCCCCAGCATGTCTAGAAGGGACAAATCCAACTTGATCCCTATGTATCAAGGTTGGGAGGAGAAGGGACAGCCTATTTGCCAGTGTTTTAGTGAATATTTTATAGTCGGAATTTAAAAGGGCTATTGAGCGATAGTTGTCTGGTAAAGAAGGGTCCTTGTCTGGCTTCGGGATAACCGTGATGTAAGCATGCAAAAATTGGGAGTGGAGTACCGTCCCATCCATCAGGAATTTAAACAGGGCCAGCATATGGGGGAGCAAAATTGGAAGAAACTTCTTGTAGTAAGAATAGGGGAGACCGTCAGGACCTGGTGCTTTATGGGATGGGAGCTGCTTAATGACCAGGGAAATCTCTTCATCCGTAATAGATGTATTAAGCCCTTCACGATCTGCTGAAGACAATTTAGGTAAATTTAGAGATTCAACAAAGGAATTAAAATTCTCTTGGGTGAACTGGGACTCTGGCTCTGAGGAGAGACAATTATAAAGTTTCTGACAATAGTTCTCAAAGACCTTGGTCATAGCTCGAGGGCAATAAGTAGGTTTCCCAGCTGGTTGAGTTATAAAGTCAGGTAGGGAACTATAGGGACAAGGTTTTAGTCGATTAACCAGTATACTATGGGGTTTATTGGCATACTCATAAAATTTTTGCTTCGACCAAAGCATGGATTTAGTAATTGCATTCATATCTAAAGACTTGATACGATTTCTCAGGGAGATCACACGGCGGAGACGATCCACCGTGGGGTGTACAAGAAGGTCTCTCTCGGCCCTCACCATGTCAGCTAGAAGGGTCGAGCGCTGCAGAGCACGATCCCTCTTAAGGCGAGATCCAGAGGCTATGCATTCACCCCTGAAGACCGCCTTATGGGCCTCCCAGAGGGTGGAGGCCTTTGACACCGAGCCCAAATTAAGTTGGAAAAATTTGGCCAGGTGGTGTTCTAGGTGTGAGTGGATTTCAGGGATGTTCAGGAGAGATTCATTAAGGCGCCAATGGCAAGTCCTAGGTGTAGGTGTGGACAACACAAGATCCAAGGTAATAGGCGCATGATCAGACCATGTGATCGGGTGAATGTTCGAGTCAACTAAGTGTGTCAGAAGTGGTGGTGAGATGAAGAAATGGTCTGACCTCGTATACAATTTGTGTGGAGGGGAAAAAAAAGTAAATTGCTTAGGTGTCGAATGTTTCACACTCCAAGAGTCAAGCAATTTGTGGGTTCTAAGCAATCTATGAAATGAGGTAGAGGATTTCTGTACCTGTGTTGAGGGGGGATTTTGAAGCAAGGAGAACCTGTCTTTGGTTGGAGACAAACATAAATTAAAGTCTCCACCGATTATCATAAAGGGTTGGGAGAAAGCCTTGAGCTCCTCAAAGAAATCTTCAAGGAACCCAATCTGTCTTGAGTTAGGAGCTGTGACAGCAGGAAGGTAAAGTCACCTGGTTGCATCCAGGGGGGTAGATATATTTCTCCCAGATTCAGGCTTTATGCCGACTTATACAACTAGGGAGGGAGTTGATGAAGCCCAGCTGAGGCTAGTGGGCTCATGGATGAGTCATACCTCTAGGGAGAGGGCTGGGCGTCGTGCAGGCAGGGAGTTGATGAGACCAGCTGAAGCTTGTCAGCCCGTTTAAGGCCTCTATAAAAACTCCCAGGTTCACTAGGTGTTTGCTCATGCCTGGACCCAGACCTGTGTGGACTGTCTAGGGAGAGTGAACCCCTGTGCGGTGAGACAAGCCTGTGTGGCTATTTGTTTGGACATTTACTAAACCAGGGACTTAGGGACTAGGACAGCACCAGGCTGATCCCAGTTGTTAGTTAGGAAACCTGCATGTTTAGTCAGAGGTCAAGTTGACCAGGGTTTATTTTGTTTATGTTTCTTTTTGCTTTGCTGTGTTTTTTTTTTGTCACTGTAAATAGAGAAATAAACCGCACCTTTTTGATCTTGAAAACCACAACCTCCGTCTGCTGGGCCTGTTTTTGTGTGGGGAGCCCATCCAGGGGATCACACACACCCGCTACCGAGTTAACCCCCTCACAGTTGGTGGAGAACCAGTGGCAGTTTTTTTTTAAGCCAGCATGGAGGAGATACTGAAACAGCTGGCTCTAGCAAATGCCAATCAACAGCAGACAAATGCAGGTTTGCAAAAGAGCCTTGCAGCTCAACAACAGAGCTTCGCAGCCCAGCAGCAAGCTCATCAACAGAGCCTTGCAGCCCAGCAGCAAGCTCACCAACAGAGTCTGGAAGCTCAGCAACAAGCCCAGCAGCAATCTGAGGCCCGCTTCATAGACCTGTTACAGAAGCAAGAGCAGAGACTACAACAAATGGAAGCAGTAATGCAGCAACGTCCGCAGACCAGTGAGGAAAGCCGTCCCATTAATACCGCGTCCTTTGGGGTGAGTCGTTTATTGACAAAAATGACTGGAGAGGATGATCCAGAGGTATTTTTGACCACATTTGAAAGGACTGCTGAAAGAGAAAAGTGGCCTGAGGAGCAGTGGGCTGGACTGGTGGCTCCTCTGTTAACTGGTGAATCGCAGAAGGCTTACTATGACCTAGAGCCTGACCAAGCAAAAGACTATGTGATGCTAAAAGCTGAAATATTGGCAAGGCTGGGTGTCACCCTGGCTGTCCGGGCTCAGCGTGTGCATAACTGGACTTTCCAGCTTGGAAAACCCCCCAGGTCTCAAATGTATGATCTCATTCACCTGAGCAGGAAGTGGCTACAGCCAGAGACTTTGTCCGCACCAGAGATTGTGGAACGTGTTGTAATGGATCGGTTTTTGAGAGCTCTTCCTACTGCCATCCAAAAGTGGGTAAGCCATGGAGACCCAGAGACGGCCGGTGGTCTTGTGGATCGTGTAGAGAAATACTTGGCTACAGAGAACCTGACGGCCTCTTCCAGAGACTCTCGGACTTTCCACCCTAAGACCAGACCATCCCCAGGGGCGGATAAGAGGATTCCAAGGGGTGAGGGTGGAGAGAGTGAGAGGGTGGGAGCTCTACCCAAAGTTTGGCGAGAACAGCCTGGGAAGTCAGGGGCTCAAGAGGCAGCCAAATGGATTGTTTGCTACCGCTGCCGGCAAGCGGGACATATTGCAGCAAATTGCCCGGTTGTGGAGGAACCCATGCAATGTGACTTTCTGACGGACAGACGTCAGTCGCTGTGTGCGACAGTCGCATGCACTGCCATTCGGGGAACTGAGAAACATTTATGCAAAATGTGTATTAATGGTAGAAATGTTGTGGTATTACTGGATTCAGGTAGCCTTGTGACCCTGATAAAGGCGGAATTAGTTAAAACAGAGGTCTCTGGAAATAGCAAGGTAGCTGTTATTTGTGTGCATGGGGACACCCGAGAGTATCCAGTGACTACAGTGTGTTTCAAGACCCCAAAGGTACCCTCTCTCATCCAGTGGGGTTAGTATCTCAATTACCGCATGATGCCATTGTGGGAAGGGATTTTCCGAAGTTCTGGGAACTGTGGGATGATCCTGAGCCCCCCACTGGTGCCCCTATGTACCAGGAATGTGATAGCCAGAACTCCTCTGAGAGTGGTGAGGACTCTCCAGAATTTCCCTTGTCAGTATTGGCAGGGGAGACTCAAGAAACTGGAGAGGAGCCCACCTCCTCAGACGAAAACCTACCGTCTGTGGAGTTTTCTGATCTTGAGGTTCACAGGGAAAATTTTGCCACAGAACAGTTAAAAGACCCCGCCCTAATAAAGGCACGGGAAAACGTAGTGGAAATAGATGGCGAGTTAGTGAACCCAGATAATACCTGCACTTACCCATACTTCAGCGTAGAGAAGGACCTACTGTATCGGGTGGCAAAAAGGGCAGAAGAAACCGTTGAGCAGCTTGTGGTGCCCAAACCTTACAGGAAGTTGGTGTTGGAGTTGGCCCATGGGCACATTCTTGGAGGTCATCTGGGGACAGAGAAAACCAGAGAGAGGGTATTACAGAGATTCTATTGGCCTGGGGTGATGAAGGACATAGAAAATTATTGTTCCTCCTGCCCTGTGTGTCAGAGGTCGGCCCCGATGCCACATTTCCGTAGCCCGCTGGTCCCTCTACCCATCATTGAGGTCCCGTTTGAGAGAATCGCAATGGATTTGGTAGGTCCTATAATCAAGTCCGCTAGGGGGCACCAGTACATATTGGTTATAATGGACTATGCCACCCGTTATCCAGAAGCGATCCCTCTCAGAAATACCTCGGCCAAAACCATAGCCAAAGAGCTATCTCTTGTTTTTAGCCGGGTGGGTATTTGTAAAGAACTGCTTACGGACCAAGGTACACCCTTTATGTCCCGGGTTATGAAAGAGCTGTGTAAATTGTTCAAAGTGACGCAATTGCGTACATCTGTGTATCACCCCCAAACCGATGGGCTGGTTGAAAGATTCAACAAAACCCTAAAACAAATGTTGAAGAAAGTGGTGGATAGAGATGGAAAGGATTGGGACTGTCTACTTCCTTATTTGATGTTTGCTATTAGGGAGGTGCCCCAATCCTCTACGGGATTCTCCCCCTTTGAGTTACTGTATGGGAGACACCCAAGAGGGCTGTTGGATATTGCCAAGGAAACTTGGGAAAGTGAGAGTTCTCCCCACAGGAGTGTGATTGAGCATGTCGCCCTGATGCAAGATCGAATTGCACAGGTAATGCCCATCGTGAAGGAACATTTGGCCCAAGCGCAGTTGGCACAGCAGAGAGTGTACAACCGTGGAGCCAAGACCCGTACCTTTTCCCCGGGGGATAGGATATTGGTACTTGTCCCTACGGTTGAAAGCAAATTCCTTGCCAAATGGCAAGGCCCCTACGAGATAATGGAAAAAGTGAGCGAAGTGAATTACAAGGTCAGACAACCAGGAAGGCGAAAGCCCGAACAGATCTATCACGTTAATCTGTTGAAAGCCTCGAGGGATAGAGAGTCCCTAGTCGCAGAAACTTGGTCACCAGCTCAAACTGGTTGCGTGATTCCGGAGGTTGGAATAGCAGCCACCTTGTCACAACCCCAGCAACAGGAGGTTAAGGAGTTTGTGCTTCGCAACAAGGAGGTGTTCTCTGAGCTGCCGGGACAAACATCTGGGGTAGAGCATGATATTATTACCCCGCCCGGTGAAAGGGTGAAGTTAAAACCCTATCGGATCCCAGAGGCCCGACGGGAGGCAATACGGGAGGAAGTACAGAAAATGCTGAACTTAGGGGTGATAGAGGAGTCCCAAAGTGATTGGTCTAGTCCCATTGTGCTGGTGCCTAAACCGGATGGGAGCTGGCGATTTTGTAACGATTTTCGTCAGTTGAACAAAGTTACAAAATTTGACACCTACCCCATGCCACGTATAGATGAGTTGATCGACCGGCTGGGAACAGCCCGATACATGACGACTCTTGACCTCACAAAAGGGTATTGGCAAATTCCCCTGGCCAAGTCGGCCAAAGAGAAAACCGCATTTGTAACCCCAGACGGGGCGTTCCAATATAAGAGAATGCCGTTCGGGTTACAGAATGCGCCGGCCACATTCCAGCGGAAAATGGACCAGATACTGAGGCCCCATCGGAAGTATGCTGCGGCTTACCTGGATGACGTAATTGTCCATAGCACAGATTGGGCCTCACATCTGCCAAAAGTGCAAGCAGTCCTAGACTCTATCCGGGAAGCGGGGTTTACGGCTAACCCCAAGAAGTGTACCATTGGGCAGGAGGAGGCCAAATATCTTGGGTACACCATTGGGAGGGGAGTAATAAAACCCCAACTCAACAAAGTCGAGGCCATCCAGAGTTGGCCACGTCCCAACAGCAAGAAGCAGGTACGAGCCTTTCTGGGAATAGCGGGGTATTATCGGCGCTTCATTCCCCACTTTGCTTCTAAGGCTGTGCCCCTAACCAACCTGACGAAAGGGAAAGGGTCGGTCATGATTAAATGGACCCCCGAGGCTGAGGCAGCATTCCAATTCTTGAAACAAGCCTTATGTAGCCAGCCAGTGTTGTACTCACCCGACTTCTCTAAAGACTTTGTCGTACAAAGTGATGCGTCAGATGTGGGGTTAGGAGCAGTATTGTCCCAGGTCTGGAACGGGGAAGAGCACCCAGTCATTTACCTCAGCAGGAAGTTGAAGTCCCATGAGGTAAATTACGCCACGGTTGAAAAGGAGTGTTTAGCGGTGAAGTGGGCTCTAGATTCCCTTCGGTACTATCTGCTAGGTAGGCACTTTGACATGGTTACGGATCACGCTCCGTTAAAGTGGATGGCTCAAAACAAGGAGACAAATAGAAGAGTGAATAGGTGGTTCCTGGCCCTACAGGAATTCAACTTCACAGTAAAGCATCGCCCTGGCGTTCAAATGGGGAATGTGGATGCTTTGTCTCGAGTACATGAATGCCTGATTGCTGGTGTTCCAACCCCAAGGTTAAAACAAGAGGGGGGGGTATGTGACAGCAGGAAGGTAAAGTCACCTGGTTGCATCCAGGGGGGTAGATATATTTCTCCCAGATTCAGGCTTTATGCCGACTTATACAACTAGGGAGGGAGTTGATGAAGCCCAGCTGAGGCTAGTGGGCTCATGGATGAGTCATACCTCTAGGGAGAGGGCTGGGCGTCGTGCAGGCAGGGAGTTGATGAGACCAGCTGAAGCTTGTCAGCCCGTTTAAGGCCTCTATAAAAACTCCCAGGTTCACTAGGTGTTTGCTCATGCCTGGACCCAGACCTGTGTGGACTGTCTAGGGAGAGTGAACCCCTGTGCGGTGAGACAAGCCTGTGTGGCTATTTGTTTGGACATTTACTAAACCAGGGACTTAGGGACTAGGACAGCACCAGGCTGATCCCAGTTGTTAGTTAGGAAACCTGCATGTTTAGTCAGAGGTCAAGTTGACCAGGGTTTATTTTGTTTATGTTTCTTTTTGCTTTGCTGTGTTTTTTTTGTCACTGTAAATAGAGAAATAAACCGCACCTTTTTGATCTTGAAAACCACAACCTCCGTCTGCTGGGCCTGTTTTTGTGTGGGGAGCCCATCCAGGGGATCACACACACCCGCTACCGAGTTAACCCCCTCACAGAGCATATAAATTTGCAAGTGTGAACGATGTGTTCATGTGGTCACAGTCCAGGAGAATGAACCGCCCATGAGGATCCAAAAATGAGGACTTGACCCGAATGGAAGAGGACCGTTTAAAGAGGATGGCTACTCCTGCTTTACCAGAGGGGTCAGAGGCTACAAATGTAGTGGGGAAATGTTTAGATGCAAATTTAAATGAACCATCTGCCTTGAAATGGGTCTCCTGGACCATGACCACATCCGCACCAGAGGACCTGAACTCCTTCAGCGCCATCCAGTGCTTAGAAATGGAGCCCAGGCTCTTAACATTATATGATAAATAACTGATGGCCATTCATAAACATGAAAAAGAAAGCATAAGTTACAGTTACATACCATATTGAGAGCACCAACCATGATGCAATAGAACTAGTATCTGGAGTAGGACATATAAACATTAGGAAACATTGAAAAGTAGTGGAAACACAGCCGTGTTTCTTAAAAGGGTCAAAAATGAACCCAAAAAAAGGTAGGTAACAGGAAAAACACAAACGTATAAATTGAAGCATTATAGATAGAGTCCAACAATGTTGAAAAAGGTAGTCACTGACCAAAAAAGGTCTGACAAAAAGAGCTGGTTGTATGTAGGGTCCATTCAAAAACTGGACCAGAAAAAAATAAGGACATAAACAAAAATAAAAACAACAAAAAAAATTGACCAAAAAGGTATAGTGCCCGAAGAGGAAGAGTTCTTCAGGGGGCCATGATCGCAATTAAGGACCATGTATGATGGGGGGCACGGCAGCCTGCAGGATCAAACTCACCGGCCTCAGTCCATTCCGAACAGCATTGTCAGGAGAAGAAGAAAATAAACAGGAGTTTATCAGCAGAGATCAGTTCAGGGACTCCAGTCCCAATGGAGGGAAAAGCAACAATGCAATTCAAAGCCAGAGGCCGCAGCCTGTAAAAACTGAAAACAGTGAAGGGGAAATAAAAAAGGAAACAGAACAGGCATGGATCAGGGCCTCCGTTAAAGAGAGGAAATAACCACACATCAGTCTAGGCAAAATCAAGTTGGGCCTTTCGATGAGGAAGCTCTCTGGGGAGTGAAGGTAGCAGCACGGGGTCTTCGACGGGCTGGGGTCCAAATCTTCCCGGGGGGGGGGATAAAGGTCTGGGGAGAGTTGGTTGCGGCAGCAAATCCTCCTCAGGTATAGGAGGAAGACCCAGATTCCTGATGAAAGAATCACATTCATGCATGTCTCTTAGAGAATGCTGTGAGCCATCCATAGTCACAGTGAGACGAAAGGGGAATCCCCAATGATAGGAAACCTGATGGCGCTGTAGATGAGCTGTGACAGGTTTCAGAGCGTGGCATTTAGCCAGAGGGATGGGGGATAGATCACAAAAAAGCTGAATTTTAGCTCCCTTAAAGTCAGTTCTCGATCTGTTGCGGGTGGCGAAGGTCAGGGCCTCCTTACTCTCATAGAAATGGAAGCGCACTTCTATATCTCTGGGGTTAGCACCCTGGGGAGGTTTAGGGGCCAGAGATCTGTGTGCCCTGTCAAGCCGCCAGTCTATATCGGGTATGTCAGGGGCCAGATGGATGAACAAAGCAAGCAAATATGAACGGATGTCCTTGTCATTAACTGATTCAGGGACCCCACGGATCCACAGGTTCTGTCTCCGTTCTCTGTTCTCGAGGTCTTCCAGTTGTAGTTGTAACTGCGTCACCGCATTTTTCAGGGAAGCATTCTCATCCTCCATAACATGTATATAACTGATCACATCATCTAATTTAGTCTCTAGGTAGGGATGAGCTTCGAGTTCGAGAAGAACTCATGTTCGACTCGAACATTGCCTGTTCGCCGAACAGCGAACAAATTGGGGTGTTTGCGGCAAATTCGAAAAATCTATGGGAGAAATCTAAAGTGCTAATTATAAAGGCTTATATGCAAGTTATTGTCCTAAAAAGTGTTTGGGGACCGGGGTCCTGCCCCAGGGGACATGTATCAATGCAAAAAGAAGTTTTAAAAACTGCCGTTTCTTCGGGAGCAGTGATTTTAATAATGCTTAAAATGAAAAAATAAAAGTGAAATATTCCTTTAAATTTCGTACCTGGGGGGTGTGTATGATATGCATGTGAAGTGGCGCATGTTTCCCGTGCTTAGAACTGTCCCTGCAAAAAATGTCATTTTTGAAAGAAAAAAAGTCTTTTAAAACTGACTCGCGGCTATTAATGAATTGTCGGCTCCCGGCAATACATACAAAAGTCATTGATAAAAAAAAAGCGTGGGGGTTCCCCAGAATTCAATTACCAGGCCCTTCAGGTCTGGAATGGATATTAAGGGGAACCCCGCCGCAAATTTAAAAAAAAATTGACGTGGGGTTCCCCCAAATATCCATTCCAGGCCCTTCAGATCTGGCATGGATTTTAAGGGGAACTCCACCCCAAATTTAAAAAAAATGGCGTGGAGTCCCCCTAAAAATCCATACCAGACCCCTTATCCGAGCACGCAACCTGGCCGGCCGCAGGGGAAAAGGGGGGGACGAGACAGCGGTCCCCCCTCCCTCCTGAACCGTACCAAGCCACATGCCCTCAACATGGGGAGGATGTCCCCATGTTGATGGGGACAAGGGCCTCATCCCCACAACCCTTGCCCGGTGGTTGTGGGGGTCTGCGGGCGGGGGGCTTATCGGAATCTGGAAGACCCCTTTAACAAAGGGGACCCCCAGATCCGGCCCCCCCTATGTGAATTGGTAAGGGGTACATTGTACCCCTACCATTTCACGAAGAAAGCGTAATTTTTTTTTTAAAACACACACAAACACCTTGAAAAAGTCCTTTATTTAAAATAAAAAATAAAAAAACATTCCAGCGCTGAAATCCAGTGTCCCGCGGCGATCCCGATGTCCAGCGCTGTCCTTCATTGGTTGTGCCTGAGCGGACCTGATGGGGAACTCCCTCTCAGTATTTTAAATGTATAGACCCGCCCCTTCTAAATGCCCTCCCCATGTTGAGGGCATGTGGCTTGGTACGGTTCAGGAGGGAGGGGGGGCCGCTCTCTCGTCCCCCCCTTTTCCCCTGTGGCCGGCCAGGTTGCATGCTCGGATAAGGGGTCTGGTATAGATTTTTAGGGGGACTCCACGCCATTTTTTTAAAATTTGGGGTGGAGTTCCCCTTAAAATCCATGCCAGATCTGAAGGGCCTGGAATGGATATTTGGGGGAACCCCACGTCAATTTTTTTTTTAATTTGCGGCGGGGTTCCCCTTAATATCCATTCCAGACCTGAAGGGCCTGGTAATTGAATTCTGGGGAACCCCCACGCTTTTTTTTTTTTTTTTATCAATGACTTTTGTATGTATTGCCGGGAGCCGACAATTCATTAATAGCCGCGAGTCAGTTTTAAAAGACTTTTTTTCTTTCAAAAATGTCATTTTTTGCAGGGACAGTTCTAAGCACGGGAAACATGCGCCACTTCACATGCATATCATACACACCCCCCAGGTACGAAATTTAAAGGAATATTTCACTTTTATTTTTTCATTTTAAGCATTATTAAAATCACTGCTCCCGAAAAAACGGCAGTTTTTAAAACTTCTTTTTGCATTGATACATGTCCCCTGGGGCAGGACCCGGGTCCCCAAACACTTTTTAGGACAATAACTTGCATATCAGCCTTTATAATTAACACTTTAGATTTCGAACGTTCGAGCCCATTGTATTTAATAGGGTTCTAAATTTTACACGAACATTTTGTCTGTTCGCAGGTTCTGGTGCGAACCGAACAGGGGGGTGTTCGGCTCATCCCTGTCTCTAGGGTGTCAGTACGTTCCCCTAGGTGGTCTATCTCCCCCCTGAGTTAGTGGGCTAGTTTTCTTACCGCCTTAGTAATGTTATCTGTGAGACCCTGAAGCAAGGCCTGGAGCCGGAGGTCAAGTACTTCCACAGTCACTAACGCCGCCATTGCAGGCTGTTCAGAAGCTTGCGGATGTTGTGGCTGCTGCTTAGTCTGGGTAGAAGAAGAATCCTCCAACGGAGTAGCGTCCGGAGCCTCCTCCGCTATCGTCGGGGTACCTGAGACCGGGGATTGAGGCCTGTAAACAAAACGATCCATGAGGAGAGAGAGATGGGATGCAGCCTGCGGCGCGGTCGTCTTGTAAAAGCGTCGCTGATCCCCAATTTTACCCATAAAAGGGATCAATCGGTAGCCGAGTAGTTCCCGGAGCTAGTGAGGCTGCTCCCGGAGCGAAAGATGCGGATGCAGCAGAGCGGGAGTCACGGAATGATGAGATGAGGCCGGAGCTCTGGTCCTAGGCATTCCGCCATCTTCACGAGCCGCGCATCAACTGATGATAAATTTAGACATGGAGGACTATTCATTTTTTTCTGGTTTCTGTGTGATAAAATATGAACTTCTGTCAAAAATCCCTATATATAATTTTACATTTTACTGACACATTTGCATTTGGGCTCAAAGTTATATGCTTTTAAGGCTGTAATTTACCCTTTCAGAATGATTCATTGTTTTTATAAAAAAACATTAATTAATTCAGTTTATTTTAAAAAACAATGTGTCACTGTAAGTGAAATTTAAGTAATTAAATATCCTGGTAAATTATCCTCATCAGAATTCACCAAAACAATAAAGGATGACAAACAGGCACCCTTTTCAAAGAACAATGAGTTTTCATCATGTTGATAAATGTTGATGACAATGCTGCTGAATATGAAGTTATATTAGGCAGTTAATACACACAAAATTGATTTGCATCACTGTGATAGTAAAGGAAAGGTAATGATTAAAGAAAAAAAAGGATTCAAGTAAACCTGCCACAACATGGACATTTTAAGATTCCAGCATAAAGTATTTGGGTAAGCTACAGAGAAAACCAGGACCTTCATTTATTATAGGTTTGACAAAAAAGTGCTGCTTTGCAAACTGCAATGAAGTGGAGCACTAGAACATCCATGCAAACTTGTGTGCAGTTGCACTAATAGTGAGAGATCACCCAATGATAAATCTATTAATGTATGTCTGTGCAGTATCAGTGCGCCCAAAACAAATTGTAAATAATACCTTGGGGTTGTTTTACTAAAACTAGAGAGTGCAAAATCTGGCACAGCCGTGCCAGCTTTTTCAATTAAGCTTTGACAAACAAACCTAGAAATGAATTGCTTTCTATGCAGAGCTGCACCAGATTTTGCACTCTCCAGTTTCAGTAAATCAACCCCAGTATGCAGTATTACGTGCCAAATGTCAAATGTTATTATATTTCTTGCCATGACAGATGATTTTCATTGTTTTTAAAGGGATGATGACTAATACACTTTCACAACTGTTCTATCAATGGTAGAGTAAATCACTCTGAGATTGGTTTAGAATTTGACAAATATCTTAGATCATGTGACTAGTCTGGCAAGTGTGGGGGAAGGGTTGGTGAACTTCTTCCCTCCCTTTCCTGCTCCTTCTGGCTGTAAGAATTGATACCATTCGTTTTTTAATTGGAAGACGAACCTTGTGGCTTTATGGTATGTCTTTTGGCTAAATCTTTTCAGAGGATTAAATTGCCCTGCTTTGTTACGGTACATGCATTTTAATGTTTCTCCAAAGAATGACATTTAAATAATTCTTCCCTCAGCTGTGGATCCCTCAACTGTGGATTTGAAAGTAACAGGTAAAGGCACTCTTTTGATGAATTACCCTTGTTGAATGTTTATGTTTTATGGACATGTACATGTGCTTCATGGCACTGCCCATCTCAACTGCACAGATGAGGAAATCAACTAATGTCCAGCCCATAACGCTGACAAAGAGAAATATATGTCTGGCTAGTATAAATTGTATTTTCTGCAATTTAGTGCACTACACCTAGCACACAATGCTTATGTCACTAAGCTTTGTGAAACTAGGTTTGAGGTGAGCATACACTAATAAAACTGACCTGTACAATCCTTTTTACATCAACCACCAAGTATGTAGTGTAAAGGCCTACCTGATTTCCTTTCAAACCAACTCTAGCACGCCAGGCTGTTTTTGCAAGTGTTTTAATGCCTTTATTGCCTTGCACACACAATAAATTCACTTTTGCAAAACACAACATGTGGAGGATCTCGAGATAGTTTCCTCCTGGAAAAACAAGAAGAACCACATCTGTGATGTCAGCTTCATAAATTTGCTAACAGATGTCCCATGGTACATGCCAAAAATTCCACACACTTGGATGATCAGCCTAAAAAAGCAACAGAAACACATTTTAAGATCATATTTTATATTACTTTAACTCAATTCCTACTCTTCCCCCAACACAATCCAATGCATACAAAATAGACAAAGTAAGTGAAAGGTAAAGGGAAAAGGAAAGGAAAGCAAAAGGTTTAGAATAGTGATTAAAAGTATATACATTATTTATGTAAGTAAATTTAATAGACATGAACAATGGATTTACATTTACATTTGTAGCGCCTTCCCCTCTTCTCTCTCCGTGCGACTCGCACTGTCTCTTGTCTAGGGGTATCTGGTAGGGTGGAGAGAGAGAGAGAGCGGGTGGGCTACGCCTAGCCTCCACCACATGGGAATGCCTGTGGTATCAGCAATGTCCTGTTTACCTTCGGGTCTGTGCTGTGCACCCGGATCCTCCCTCCAAGAGTAACCGTGAACTTCGTCCACCAGGAAGTGAGCCTCACACCATTAAAGTCCAACACTCCTTTATTAGAACACACCATACAGGGACTTCCTTGATAGTTAGGACAGAAAAGGAGGTGTGAGTGTGAATAGGCCCAGACACAAATTCGCTCCTCCACTCTCCTCCTGGAGAGTGGGAAATGGTCTCCGCACGAGAGGAAGGGGATCCTTCTGGACGGTCTCCGACAAGAGACTCACCCGTCACCGGCAGTCTGCTGCACCGGGTCTTCGAGTGAGGAGCTCTCCCCGGTCCATTGCGTCTTACTCAGATTCAGGCCTCCATCCCCGAAGTGCCTTAGGACCCTTCCCTCGCGGAACTCAGTGTTGGGCACTGAGCTCCGGACCCTCTTGCAAGTACCTCACCCCAGGGCTGAAGGTGCCTGGGGTGGAACACGATATCCGTTGGTCCTCTAGGCCGAGGCCTCCTAGAGGACGAGCACAAACCCACGTCCACAAGCTAAAGGTGCCTGGGACGAAGACCCCGTGACTAAGATGGCCGGCCCCTTTTATCCCCTCTCCCAGCAAGCATGGCGGGTTCCCCGCCCCACCATACCGCTACCGAAAGAGGACAAAAAGAAGACTCGACACACAGTGACATTCGTCCCTCCGGCCACGGCAGCAGCGCCACCTCCTGGACCCAGGGAACATAGCACTGATGTCACTGCTAGATTCAAAAAATGCACCCGGGAAGTAAGTACCCGCTACACATTCCCCCCTGTCTTTTGACACTGGACCCCAGTGTCTGGAGTGAATCACGCCCTCAACGGCTGACATTATCCAATCCAGAAACCAACTAACCATAAAAAAAAACATTCTTTTAGGAAACTATCCTAATGGAGAAGTTGTGTCTGAGCCCCTGCAACAAAAGAGAAGTGAAAGACAACATTCAAAACATATACTTTTCCCTCCCATCCTAACTAAGAACCACCCCAGGTTCCATAATCTTGACGGGACGCTCTCCTGCAGAGGGAAGAGAAAAGAAACAATAAACCCTGACACATGTGTACGAAGAGAAATATCTTTTCCTCCAGTGTGAGCATGTACAATGTGTAACGTTGCACAAGATTGCCACCTGGTGACAGCCTCACGGTAACTGCACCCGTTGAACCATCTTTCTTTTCTTGCTGCTCGATTCCGGGCCCTATCTAACCCACAGTCTGCAACTTCTCACCAGAGAGGAAAGAACAACAACTGGAACAGTTCTTCCTTGGAATGACACAAGCACCCCTCTTGCGGGGCAAAAGCACTGATGAAGGCACCAACAGGAAAGTCAAACAGCAAAGTTCAGGGGTGCAAAGTCCTTTCAAAAAGCAAACAAATGGAGTCCTTTTTTTTTTTTTCTTCTCAGAGGTAGAAGCGGGGATGCGGCAGAACGATAGGTTTTAGATGCCGATCCATGGTCTCCAAATGGTACTCCACATCCTCACCTTCTTTGCGTCGGACCAACACTTTATCCGCATGGATGTGTCTTCCCCTCATCCACTCTGCCTTGCAGTCCTTGAACCGCTGAGATGTCTTTGGAGAGCATGTCAAATACCTGCAGGCGTGTGGGACCTTAAGGTGGGTCCACACAAAGTCATTATACCAGCGCTCTCGGTACACCTCCACTTCGTAGAGTAACTCCTTGGGAAGGTACGGATATTCCCACCCGTAATCAGCAGCAACTTTCTGGCCGAAGAGTCTCTGAAGCCTTGACAGTGGAGGCATTGTGGCTTTGTCCCCTTCGCCGGGCAGAACTATAGAGTCCGGATGGCGAGGGGCCTTGACCACTTCTGGTTGAGGCATAGGTGCCCGTAGTATCAACTTCTGCTCCCCGGTCCCTGATGCAGGCGGCACTGGAGATGTAGAGGCGGGCTGGGGACAGGACCCCTGTCCAGGCGCTGGTGCCTCCACCCGGGGTGTACTCTCCCCCGTGGACATGGGTGAATCTCGAGGCCTTCGGAACGAAGCTAGCGGCACTTTGTCCCAGCCCTTCTCTGCAAACAGTTTATCAATGGCTGTGTCATCTCCCACATCAGAGAGCGACTCCAGATCCAAAGTATCACACTCCTCCGCGGGTATGTAGCCCGTTGTAGAGACAGAGCTAACACCTCCTTCGGACATACTGGGCCATGCCTTCCCGGCATCTCCGCCCTTACACCAAGTCTCTTTGCCCGGCTTACCTCGGCCTTTACTTGAAGCGGGACGTCCGGAACACTCGTCAACGGATCCGTCTAGGCCTGGCGTAAGCTGGCGAGATGGTCCGCCACCACCACTGGTCGGGGCCACCATGCTGGTTCTCTTCTCCTGTGGCGGACGCTGTGAGACAGTGGTGACCGAGTCAGCATCCTCGGATTTCTCCCGTTGAGTTTTAACAACCTCCTCCTCGGTCGCTGCAGTGCGCGCTGGGATGGCTTTTACAACAGTAATTCCTCCTCTGCGAGTAGTGTTACCTAAAGCCCGGCCTGGGTAGATGGTTCTCGGCCTGTCTACTACCAGGTCCACCTCAAATAGGAATTCCCCACAGGCTTCACATTGCCTGAAGGGCTTCAGGTGGCACACTAGTCCCAAGCACCCGGGACAAATTACACCCAGGGCCTCTACGTCCATGCACGAATACAGGGCGAATCGACCCCTTGGCTTCAGCCGGATCCCGGTATCCGTTATCGGAGCAGCAGCAGTCATCGTGGTAGTAGCAGGGTGAACTGGAATCCATGAAGTATGTCCAAACCTGGTGACTTGTTGCTGGTCCATCACGCACTGCAGAGTTTTCGCGCCAATGTCCCACGTGTAGCCCTCTCACGTATTGGACTCCTCCCCTTTGCTCCAGTTCGCGGGCTTTTTCATTTTCTTTGGATGAGCCACGCCCACGAACTAAGCGGCGGGGGTTGTGTCTGTTGGCGCAGTGCAATTAGAAGCCCCCACGTGTAGTACCTCACATGGCTGGGCCTCCCCCCATTCACCGCTCTTCCTGCGCGGGCCTTTCCCTTGTCTAGGGTCAATTCCACGACTTCGAGCAGGGCTGCACTTTGGCCTATTCAGTTAACTCATCCAGCAGACTTGTTCAATACTGTGATGCACAACACAATCCCGGACCCAAGCCCCCACGTGTAGTGCCTTCCCCTCTTCTCTCTCCTTGCGACTCGCACTGTCTCTTGTCTAGGGGTATCTGGTAGGGTGGAGAGAGAGAGAGCGGGTGGGCTACGCCTAGCCTCCACCACATGGGAATGCCTGTGGTATCAGCTATGTCCTGTTTACCTTCGGGTCTGTGCTGTGCACCCGGATCCTCCCTCCAAGAGTCACCGTGAACTTCGTCCGCCAGGAAGTGAGCCTCACACCATTAAAGTCCAACACTCCTTTATTAGAACACACCATACAGGGACTTCCTTGATAGTTAGGACAGAAAAGGAGGTGTGAGTGTGAATAGGCCCAGACACAAATTCGCTCCTCCACTCTCCTCCTGGAGAGTGGGAAATGGTCTCCGCACGAGAGGAAGGGGATCCTTCTGGACGGTCTCCGACAAGAGACTCACCCGTCACCGTCAGTCTGCTGCACCGGGTCTTCAAGTGAGGAGCTCTCCCCGGTCCATTGTGTCTTACTCAGATTCAGGCCTCCATCCCCGAAGTGCCTTAGGACCCTTCCCTCGCGGAACTCAGTGTTGGGCACTGAGCTCCGGACCCTCTTGCAAGTACCTCACCCCAGGGCTGAAGGTGCCTGGGGTGGAACACGATCTCCATTGGTCCTCTAGGCCGAGGCCTCCTAGAGGACGAGCATGAACCCATGTCCGCAAGCTAAAGGTGCCTGGGACGAAGACCCCGTGACTAAGATGGCCGGCCCCTTTTATCCCCTCTCCCAGCAAGCATGGCGGGTTCCCCGCCCCACCATACCGCTACCGAAAGAGGACAAAAAGAAGACTTGACACACAGTGACATTCGTCCCTCCGGCCACGGCGGCAGCGCCACCTCCTGGACCCAGGGAACATAGCACTGATGTCACTGCTAGATTCAAAAAATGCACCCGGGAAGTAAGTACCCGCTACACATTTACAATACAAACAATGAAAATAGCAAACAAAAAGTCTGGATGTCACAAAAACACTTCAGAAAAACCATTCAGGCCACCAAGCTTTTCCAGTGTTAGAAATCTAAAAACAAACACAAATAAGCCCAAAAATTCACACTATACCACTAACAACAGTGCAAATGCACAACAAACAGTTTAGAAAAAAAAAAAGCTTCTTGTTAGGCATGTTATTTCAAAATCAACAGTGCTCCCTAAAGCCCAAAAAGGAATGCATAACTGTGATGGAAAAAATGTGTCTATCCATCAACAAAGAAATATAACTCCCCCCAACAACCAAAAAAATACTTTGTCTTCAAATTATGACATATGTTTCCTAAAGAATGGATATATTTTGACTTTAAGAGCCCATTCACACAGGGACGACTTTGGATCCGACTTCAAGTCGCCCCAAGTCACCCCTGGTCGCCTCAAGTCACGCTGCATGAAAAAATCAATGTAAGTGAATGGAGCCGTCTTAATTTACACTACTGCAGTCGCTCCGACTTCAGAAAAGGTTCCCGTACTACTCCAATCCGACTTCTAGGCGACTTGTAGGCAACTTGTACCCATTGATTTCAATGTAAGTCGCCTCAGAAGTCGGATCACTGTCTTAACAGAAGCAACAATACAGGAAGAGAACATACATTTCTCAGGCAAACCCCTCCCTCCCCCTCCCTCCCACAGAGCTGATTCTTGTTTGATTGGCCACTGGAAAGCCTCCTGTCCTGGAAGCAACTTGAAGTTGCCTTGCAAGTTGCCTCATGTCCTGCTGTGATTCATACTCAAGTCGTGTCCAAGTTGCCTCCCAAAGTCGCGCTGGAAGTCGTGTTGCCCCTGTGTGAATGGAGTCTAAGGAGGCATTTAATGGTCAAACAGTTATTATACATGCAAACCTAATAATCCACAAAAAGCTATTTGTATAGAAATGTGCATACTATTCAAATGACACAATCTGGGGATCAGATAAATAAATGACAGATGCAAACAGTTTTAGACCAGTATTTAAACTATAATTTATTAGTTATATGGTCACAGCATACACTTATATTTAATAACATCAGCATTGCAATTGCAAATACAATCAACACTTAATATTGACAATCCAGCATAAACTTACTTGAAACTTTTCCTTCTATGTTGTGAGGTTCTGCCTATCGTTTGGCCATCTCTTTTCACAACTTCCTGAATTCAATGCATGCTTTTCAGCTTCTCCCCTGCTGTTTACTTTTAATTTCTAAGGACTACATCTGCCATGGTACTTTGCATGCAAGCAGCCATTTTTGTACTGACTCTGCCCCTGAAACTATTCCTCTCTGCACCTCTATACATAGGCGTGCGTACAGGGTGTGCCAGGTGTGCCCAGGCACACCCTAATCACCCTTAACAGCACAGATTCCCCCTACTGCCCTGGCTCCCCCCTTCCCCCTGCAATGCTACCAGCTTCCCTCCTTTCCCGCCAGCTGTTGCTGCAAGGATGTTTTAGGATGAGTGGAGGAAGGGGCCGGTAAATATGTAATTGACCATCCCCTTCCCTTTCTGAATGAACATCGTGAGTGATCAGTAGTGTGTGCTTGAGCTTTGGGGTGCACACCCTAATGCAATACGCTGCGCACACCTATGCCTCAATAGTTAAGAAGGTAGACTCTGTGAAATCTGTGACACAGCAGTGCCTTTTCACAGGGCATAGTGAATATGTGTCACACAATTCAGGGAAGTATATGTGTGGGATTCTTCACAAAGTCAGTGAAACTTCAAGATCATTCAGATTATTGGTGTACTAGAAGTATTTGAAATACAATGTGGAAATTAATATATGATTTGACACTTTAAAATTATTGTGAACCAGACACAAACCAGTAGATTAGTCAGTGAATAAGCTGTCATGTGCAGTCCTTTATATAACATACACTATATTGTCAAAAGTATTGGGACACCTGCCTTTTACACGCACATGAACTTTAATGGCATCTGAGTCTTAGGCCTCGTACACACGACCGAGTTTCTCGGCAAGAACCAGCAAGAAACTTGCTGGCAGAGATGTCTTGCCGAGAAACTCATTAGTGTGTATGGTTTCTCGTCAAGAAAACCGACAAGTAATCCTGACGAGAAAATAGAGAACCTGCTCTCTATTTTCTCGTCGAGATTCTCGTCGGCATGTTTCTCAACGAGAAAAGTGAGTGTGTGTACACTTACCTGTCCTCCCGGAAGCCCGCGCATGTTCGAAATGAATTCGACGCATGTGCGGTAACTTCCTAGGCATAGGTAGGGTATACCAAGATGGCGGCGACGGCATCGAATGTGACGAGCGCATGCTCGTCGTAGTCGATGACGTCACCGCGTACGCTCCATTCAAAGAACCGCGGGTTCTTTGAATCGAGCGTGTGTACACTCGGCCGGGACAAGTTTCTTGTCCAAGAATCTCGTCGAAAAAAACAACATGTTTTTTTCGACGAGAATCTCGGCCGTGTGTATGAGGCTTGAGTCTTGAGTTGGCCCACCGTTTGCAGCTATAACAGCTTCAGCTCTTCTGGGAAGGCTGTCCACTAGGGATGAGCTTCGAGTTCGAGTCGAACTCATGTTCGACTCGAACATTGCCTGTTCGCCCGTTCGCCGAACAGCGAACAAATTGGGGTGTTCGCGGCAAATTCGAAAAATCTATGGGAGAAATCTAAAGTGCTAATTATAAAGGCTTATATGCAAGAAATTGTCCTAAAAAGTGTTTGGGGACCGGGGTCCTGCCCCAGGGGACATGTATCAATGCAAAAAGAAGTTTTAAAAACGGCCGTTTTTTCGGGAGCAGTGATTTTAATAATGCTTAAAATGAAAAAATAAAAGTGAAATATTCCTTTAAATTTCGTACCTGGGGGGTGTGTATGATATGCATGTGAAGTGGCGCATGTTTCCCGTGCTTAGAACTGTCCCTGCAAAAAATGTCATTTTTGAAAGAAAAAAAGTCTTTTAAAACTGACTCGCGGCTATTAATGAATTGTCGGCTCCCGGCAATACATACAAAAGTCATTGATAAAAAAAAAAAAAAAAGCGTGGGGGTTCCCCAGAATTCAATTACCAGGCCCTTCAGGTCTGGAATGGATATTAAGGCGAATCCCGCCGCAAATTAAAAAAAAATTTGACGTGGGGTTCCCCCAAATATCCATTCCAGGCCCTTCAGATCTGGCATGGATTTTAAGGGGAACTCCACCCCAAATTTAAAAAAAATGGCGTGGAGTCCCCCTAAAAATCCATACCAGACCCCTTATCCGCGCACGCAACCTGGCCGGCCGCAGGGGAAAAGGGGGGGGAAGAGAGAGCGGCCCCCCTCCCTCCTGAACCGTACCAAGCCACATGCCCTCAACATGGGGAGGATGTCCCCATGTTGATGGGGACAAGGGCCTCATCCCCACAACCCTTGCCCGGTGGTTGTGGGGGTCTGCGGGCGGGGGGCTTATCGGAATCTGGAAGACCCCTTTAACAAAGGGGACCCCCAGATCCCGCCCCCCTATGTGAATTGGTAAGGGGTACATTGTACCCCTACCATTTCACGAAGAAAGCGTAAAAAAATGTTTAAAAAAAACACACAAACACCTTGAAAAAGTCCTTTATTTAAAATAATAATAAAAAAAAAAACATTCCAGCGCTGAAATCCAGTGTCCCACGGCGATCCCGATGTCCAGCGCTGTCCTTCATTGGTTGTGCCTTAGCGGACCTGATGGGGAACTCCCTCTCAGTATTTTAAATGTATAGACCCGCCCCTTCTAAAGTTCCCCATCAGGTCCGCTCCCTCGGTATGTCGGACCCGCCTACGTCATTGGCTTGAGCGGGGAACTTCCTTCACTGTGTAATTTAAATTTACAGAGTGAAGGAAGTTCCCCGCTCAAGCCAATGACGTAGGCGGGTCCGACATACCGAGGGGGCAGACCTGATGGGGAACTGCTCTCACTTTGGCAATACATGTATAGACCCGCCCCTTCTCATGTTCCGCATCTGGTCCGCTGAGCGGACCTGATGGGGAACTTTAGAAGGGGCGGGTCTATACATTTAAAATACTGAGAGGGAGTTCCCCATCAGGTCCGCTCAGGCACAACCAATAAAGGACAGCGCTGGACATCGGGATCGCCGCGGGACACTGGATTTCACCGCTGGAATGTTTTTTTTTTTTAAATAAAGGACTTTTTCAAGGTGTTTGTGTGTTTTTTTTAAACATTTTTTTACGCTTTCTTCGTGAAATGGTAGGGGTACAATGTACCCCTTACCAATTCACATGGGGGGGCGGGATCTGGGGGTCCCCTTTGTTAAAGGGGTCTTCCAGATTCCGATAAGCCCCCCGCCCGCAGACCCCCACAACCACCGGGCAAGGGTTGTGGGGATGAGGCCCTTGTCCCCATCAACATGGGGACATCCTCCCCATGTTGAGGGCATGTGGCCTGGTACGGTTCAGGAGGGAGGGGAGGCCGCTCTCTCGTCCCCCCCCTTTTCCCCTGCGGCCGGCCAGGTTGCGTGCTCGGATAAGGGGTCTGGTATGGATTTTTAGGGGGACTCCACGCCATTTTTTTTTTAAATTTGGGGTGGAGTTCCCCTTAAAATCCATGCCAGATCTGAAGGGCCTGGAATGGATATGTGGGGGAAGCCCACGTCAATTTTTTTTTAAATTTGCGGCAGGGTTCCCCTTAATATCCATTCCAGACCTGAAGGGCCTGCTAATTGAATTCTGGGGAACCCATACGCTTTTTTTTTTTTTTTATCAACGACTTTTGAATGTATTGCCGGGAGCCGACAATTCATTAATAGCCGCAAGTCAGTTTTAAACATTTTTTTACGCTTTCTTCGTGAAATGGTAGGGGTACAATGTACCCCTTACCAATTCACATAGGGGGGGCGGGATCTGGGGGTCCCCTTTGTTAAAGGGGTCTTCCAGATTCCGATAAGCCCCCCGCCCGCAGACCCCCACAACCACCGGGCAAGGGTTGTGGGGATGAGGCCCTTGTCCCCATCAACATGGGGACATCCTCCCCATGTTGAGGGCATGTGGCTTGGTACGGTTCAGGAGGGAGGGGGGCCGCTCTCTCGTCCCCCCCTTTTCCCCTGCGGCCGGCCAGGTTGCGTGCTCGGATAAGGGGTCTGGTATGGATTTTTAGGGGGACTCCACGCCATTTTTTTAAAATTTGGGGTGGAGTTCCCCTTAAAATCCATGCCAGATCTGAAGGGCCTGGAATGGATATTTGGGGGAACCCCACGTCAATTTTTTTTTTAATTTGCGGCGGGATTCCCCTTAATATCCATTCCAGACCTGAAGGGCCTGGTAATTGAATTCTGGATAACCCCCACGCTTTTTTTTTTTTTTTTATCAATGACTTTTGTATGTATTGCCGGGAGCCGACAATTCATTAATAGCCGCGAGTCAGTTTTAAAAGACTTTTTTTCTTTCAAAAATGAAATTTTTTGCAGGGACAGTTCTAAGCACGGGAAACATGCGCCACTTCACATGCATATCATACACACCCCCCAGGTACGAAATTTAAAGGAATATTTCACTTTTATTTTTTCATTTTAAGCATTATTAAAATCACTGCTCCCGAAAAAACGGCCGTTTTTAAAACTTTTTTTTGCATTGATACATGTCCCCTGGGGCAGGACCCGGGTCCCCAAACACTTTTTAGGACAATAACTTGCATATCAGCCTTTATAATTAACACTTTAGATTTCGAACGTTCGAGTCCATTGTATTTAATAGGGTTCTAAAGTTTACACGAACATTTTGTCTGTTCGCAGGTTCTGGTGCGAACCGAACAGGGGGGTGTTCGGCTCATCCCTGCTGTCCACAAGGTTTAGGAGTGTGTCTATGGGAGTGTTTGACAATTCTTCCAGAGGCCCATTTGTGAGGTCAGGCACTGGTGTTCTATCTGGTTGGGGTGCAGGCCAGTCAAGTTCCTCCACCCCAAACTCACTCATCCATGCCTTTGTGCACTGGTCCAAATCATTTGGTGGAGGGAGGGTTATGGTGTGGGGTTGTTTTTCGGGGGCTTGGTATGGCCCCTTTTGTTCTAGTGAAGGGAACTCTTAAGGTGTCAGCATACCAAGACATTTTGGACAATTTCATGCTCCCAACTTTGTGGGAACAGTTTGGGGATGGCCCCTTCCTGTTTCAACATGACTGCACACCAGTGCACAGTGCACAAAGAAGGTTCATAAAGACATGGATGAATGAGTTTGAGGTGGAGGAACACATATGCTCTTATATATACATACGCTCTTCAAAAATAAATGTATTTCCCAAATGAAACTTAATTTTCCCCAAATTAGTCCTGTGTTCAACGCAAGATCAATAAATGCCTAATATGAGTGAAAGTCCTATTTTTGTTAAGGATTGTTTGGTTAAAATGTTCCACAAATAATAAGACCATTTTTGTCCCAGTTGTGGAGACACACTTTTTTTTTGGAGTTCCAAATTGGCGCCATGTCTGCAAAGCTTTATGATTAATGTTTGTCTAATATGAATGAAAATCCTATTTTGCTGTATAGAAAAAAAGGTGCTTGTGCGCTTACCACTCAGTAAAAATAGAAACACAAAAGTGCAAATATTGCTGAACAAATTAAATATTAAGAGACAACTAGCAGCTAACTTCTATAATGTGACCAACATACAATAAAATAGTTTATATAGTGAAGCAGCGCTAAATGTCAATAGAAAGTGCTAATATTAAAAGTGTTATTAATAAAGTCTAACTTCTCATAAATTAAATAAATGGGGTGACAAAATCAACAATAATAGAATAAAATTAAAACGTCCAAACAGTGACTATGTAAATAAAGTGCTAAATAGCCAAAATGGCAGTCCAAAAAGCAACAGCTAATTGCAGGGAGAGAAGCAAGGATGGGTGTGGGAATACACGTTGTCTCATCAGAAACACACTGGATCAGATGAACAAATGATGCATAAATAATCCTCCCCCATAGACACCAGCCTCTCACCTCTCTGGTGGACCCCACGGGGTCAGTAATAACCACAAAGATCTCCACTGCTCACAATGAGAACTTCCAGTCCTTTTGCGTGACCCGAAACCACTGTAGGGATCTCCACAGCTTACCATTGTTCTTCCTTAAAGCAAATCTTCCTGATGGACCCCACGAGGTCAATAATGGCCACAAAGATCTCCACTCCTCACAATGAGAACTTCCAGTCCTTTTGAGTGACCCGGAACCACTGTAAGAATCTCCACAGCTTACCAATGTTCTTCCTTAAAACGAATCTTACTCCATAATATTCAGAAAAAAACAAAAAGGGACTCCATAGTGAAGCATGTAAAGGAAAGCCCCAAGAAAAGGCGTTTATTCAAATAAAAACAGCTAAAAAAACACGTTAAAAACCAAGGGGTAAAAAACGCCAAACAAAATGTTCATAAAATACTAACTTCCGGTTTACGGCCGCAAACCGGAAGTGGACGTCACTTAGGCTCCTCCTCCCGACGCGTTGCGTCACTACACACGTGACTTCATCAAGGGTCCTTTATTTACATAGTCACTGTTTGGACGTTTTAATTTTATTCTATTATTGTTGATTTTGTCACCCCATTTATTTAATTTATGAGAAGTTAGACTTTATTAATAGCACTTTTAATATTAGCACTTTCTATTTTGCTGTATGTCACAGTTATGGAGATTGATTTTCATAAGTATTTAGAAATATGCTTAGTATGCAAACAATTTACAGATGGAATCGTGACATACTTCTTGATTGCACAGACTGAAAGATTTAAAACATTATCGGAGAAGTATAAAAACAAAAAACAAACACAACCAAAATCCCAAAAAATTGCAAGCTGCCTCAATATGTGTTTCCAGGTTTTTTTTTTCTGGTGGAACATGCCGGAACGGAGTTCTGGCACCTGGGCCAGAGACAGTGTGAGATGAACTGGGAGCAAAGCCCACTGCTGCTGGAGTGATCATACAAGACGGGGTGATCAGGAGATAAAGCTCAACTCTGGCTGCAGCCTGAGAGAGTGAAACGCAGTGTGATCTGCACTCTGCTCTGCCTCCCCCTGCAGACCGGAAGCTTGTTTTGGTGCACCTACGCAATTGAAGTTGCTGTCACTGTGTAGCAGAGGTGCAGAGCAGATCGACCGTGTTGTTAGCTTTTTTTTTGGTAAATTAACTGACAATGCTGCTGATTGGGACTGTGCTAGGCCTGTGACTGTCCATTTGCTAAATTGGGCTGTTTCTGTGCTGGACTGAGCTGTCTCTGTGCTGGATGCAATGTCAGTATAAAGGGCTGTCTCTTTGCTGTATTGGGCTGTCTCTTTGCTGAATTGGGCTGTCTCTATGCTGGACTTGACCATCTCTTAGCTGGGTTGGGCTGTTTGTTTGCTGGATTGAACTATCTCTTTGCTAGATTGGGCTGTCTCTTTGTTAGACTGGGCTGTCTCTTTGTTGGATTGGGTTGTCTGTTTCCTGGATTGATCTATCTCTTTACTAGATTGTACAGTCTCTTTGCTGTACTGGGCTGTCTCTTTTCTGGACTGGGCTGTCTCTTTGCTTGGATTGGGCTGTCTCTTTACTGGATTGGGCTGTCTCTTTACTGGATTGGGCTGTCTTTTTGGTAGATTGGACTGTCTCTTTGCTGGACTGGGCTTTCTGTTTGCGGGATTGGACTGTCTCTTTGCTGGATTGGGCTGTCTATTTGCGTGATGGGGATGTCTCTTTCTGGATATGGGCATGTCTCTTGCTGGATAAGGGCCTGTCTATTTGCTGGACATGGGCCTTTCTCTTGCTGGATATGGGGATGTCTCTTTGCTGGATATGGGGATGTCTCTTGCTGGATATGGGGATGTCTCTTGCTGGATATGGGGATGTCTCTTTGATGGATATGGGTCTGTCTCTTTCTGGATAAGGGCCTCTCTCTTAGCTGTATATGTGGATGTCTCTTTGCTGGATATGGGGATGTCTCTTTGCTGGATATAGATCTGTCTCTTTCTGGATAAGGGCCTCTCTCTTTGCTGGATATGGGGATGTCTCTTTGCTGGATATAGGTCTGTCTCTTTCTGGATAAGGGCCTATCTCTTTGCTGGATATGGGGATGTCTCTTCGCTGGATATGGGGATGTCTCTTTCTGGATATGGGGATGTGTCTTTTCTGAATAAGGGCCTCTCTCTTTGCTGGATATGGGTATATCTCTTTGCTGGAAATGGGTCTGTCTCTTTTTGGATAAGGGCCTCTCTCTTTGCTGGATATGGGTATGTCTCTTTGCTAGATAAAGGGATTTTTATAACAGCTTACCTGTAAAATCCTTTTCTTGGAGTACATCACGGGACACAGAGCGACTTAGTCATTACTAATGGGTTATATAGTTTACCTTCAGGTGCTGGCACTGGCAACTTCCAAACCGGAAGTACCCCCCCCCCTATATAAGCCCCTCCCATCCGGGAGCACCTCAGTTTTGTAGCAAAGCAATAAGTGTCCCAAAAAGAGGGGTGGGAGCTCTGTGTCCCGTGATGTACTCCAAGAAAAGGATTTTACAGGTAAGCTGTTATAAAAATCCCTTTTTCTTTTTCGTACATCACGGGACACAGAGCGACTTAGTCATTACTAATGGGACGTCCCAAAGCAATGCCAAATGAGGGGAGGGATACATGAGCTGGGCGCCATCAGGCATGAGGATCTTTTGCGGCCTGCAACACACTGCGCCCAAAGGCGACATCCTCCTGACTTCTAACGTCTACCTGGTAGAATCTAGTAAACGTGTGTACCGAAGACCATGTTGCGGCCTTACATACTTGAGCCAGGGAGGCCTGGTGATGCACTGCCCATGAAGTTCCAACTGCTCTTGTGGAGTGCGCCCTAACTTTGAACGGAGGCGGTCTCTTTCTCAAGCCATAGGCTTGTATTATGACCTGTCGAATCCACTTGGCTAAAGTAGATTTTGATGCTGCCTGACCCTTTCTAGGGCCTTCCGGCAGAATAAACAAAGTATCCATTCTGCGAATCTGAGCAGTGGCTTTTAGATAAGCTTTAACTGCTCTTACTACATCCAAAGAATGTAATAACTTTTCCTCTACCGAGCTAGGTTTGGGGAAAAAAGAAGGAAGAACCACATCTTGGTTCAAATGAAACCTCGATACCACCTTGGGAAGAAAGGCTGGATGAGGACGTAATACTACTCTGTCCTTATGGACAACCAGATATGGCTCCTTACAGGACAAGGCGGCTAATTCCGATACTCTTTTAGCCGAACAAATGGTGTGACAGCAGGAAGGTAAAGTCACCTGGTTGCATCCAGGGGGGTAGGTATATTTCTCCCAGATTCAGGCTTTATGCCGACTTATACAACTAGGGAGAGAGTTGATGAAGCCCAGCTGAGGCTAGTGGGCTCATGGATGATTCATACCTCTAGGGAGAGTGCTGGGCGTCGTGCAGGCAGGGAGTTGATGAGACCAGCTGAAGCTTGTCAGCTCGTTTAAGGCCTCTATAAAAACTCCCAGCTTCATTAGGTGTTTGCTCATGCCTGGAACCAGACCTGTGTGGACTGTCTAGGGAGAGTGAACCCCTGTGCGGTGAGACAAAGCCTGTGTGGCTATTTGTTTGGACATTTACTAAACCAGGGACTTAGGGACTAGGACAGCACCAGGCTGATCCCAGTTGTTAGTTAGGAAACCTGCATGTTTAGTCAGAGGTCAAGCTGACCAGGGTTTATTTTGTTTATGTTTCTTTTTGCTTTGCTGTGTTTTTGTCACTGTAAATAGAGAAATAAACCACACCTTTTTGATCTTGAAAACCACAACCTCCGTCTGCTGGGCCTGTTTTTGTGTGGGGAGCCCATCCAGGGGGTCACACACACCCGCTGCCGAGCTAACTCCCTCACAGTTGGTGGAGAACCAGTGGCAGTTTTTTTTAGGCCAGCATGGAGGAGATACTGAAACAGCTGGCTCTAGCAAATGCCAATCAACAGCAGACAAATGCATGTTTTCAAAAGAGCCTTGCAGCTCAACAACAGAGCTTCGCAGCCCAGCAGCAAGCTCAACAACAGAGCTTCGCAGCCCAGCAGCAAGCTCATCAACAGAGCCTTGCAGCCCAGCAGCAAGCTCATCAACAGAGCCTTGCAACTTTGCAACAGAGTCTGGAGGCTCAGCAACAAGCCCAGCAGCAATCTGAGGCCCGCTTCATAGACCTGTTGCAGAAGCAAGAGCAGAGACTACAACAACAGATGGAAGCAGTAATGCAGCAACGTCCGCAGACCAGTGAGGAAAGCCGTCCCACTAATACCGCGTCCTTTGGGGTGAGTCGTTTATTGACAAAAATGACTGGAGAGGATGATCCAGAGGTATTTTTGACCACATTTGAAAGGACTGCTGAAAGAGAAAAGTGGCCTGAGGAGCAGTGGGCTGGACTGGTGGCTCCTCTGTTAACTAGTGAATCGCAGAAAGCTTACTATGACCTAGAGCCTGACCAAGCAAAAGACTATGTGATGCTAAAAGCTGAAATATTGGCAAGGCTGGGTGTCACCCTGGCTGTCCGGGCTCAGCGTGTGCATAACTGGACTTTCCGGCTTGGAAAACCCCCCAGGTCTCAAATGTATGATCTCATTCACCTGAGCAGGAAGTGGCTACAGCCAGAGACTTTGTCCGCACCAGAGATTGTGGAACGTGTTGTAATGGATCGGTTTTTGAGAGCTCTTCCTACTGCCATCCAAAGGTGGGTAAGCCATGGAGACCCAGAGACGGACGATGGTCTTGTGGATCGTGTAGAGAAATACTTGGCTACAGAGAACCTGACGGCCTCTTCCAGAGACTCTCGGACTTTCCACCCTAAGACCAGACCATCCCCAGGGGCGGATAAGATGATTCCAAGGGGTGAGGGTGGAGAGAGTGAGAGGGTGGGAGCTCTACCCAAAGTTTGGCGAGAACAGCCTGGGAAGTCAGGGGCTCAAGAGGCAGCCAAAAGGATTGTTTGCTACCGCTGCCGGCAAGCGGGACATATTGCAGCAAATTGCCCGGTTGTGGAGGAACCCATGCAATGTGACTTTCTGACGGACAGACGTCAGTCGCTGTGTGCGACAGTCGCATGCACTGCCATTCGGGGAACTGAGAAACATTTATGCAAAATGTGTATTAATGGTAGAAATGTTGTGGTATTGCTGGATTCAGGTAGCCTTGTGACCCTGATAAAGGCTGAATTAGTTAAAACAGAGGTCTCTGGGAATAGCAAGGTAGCTGTTATTTGTGTGCATGGGGACACCCGAGAGTATCCAGTGACCCCCACTGGTGCCCCTATGTACCAGGAATGTGATAGCCAGAACTCCTCTGAGAGTGGTGAGGACTCTCCAGAATTTCCCTTGTCAGTATTGGCAGGGGAGACTCAAGAAACTGGAGAGGAGCCCACCTCCTCAGACGAAAACCTACCGTCTGTGGAGTTTTCTGATCTTGAGGTTCACAGGGAAAATTTTGCCACAGAACAGTTAAAAGACCCCGCCCTAATAAAGGCACGGGAAAACGTAGTGGAAATAGATGGCGAGTTAGTGAACCCAGATAATACCTGCACTTACCCATACTTCAGCGTAGAGAAGGACCTACTGTATCGGGTGGCAAAAAGGGCAGAAGAAACCGTTGAGCAGCTTGTGGTGCCCAAACCTTACAGGAAGTTGGTGTTGGAGTTGGCCCATGGGCACATTCTTGGAGGTCATCTGGGGACAGAGAAAACCAGAGAGAGGGTATTACAGAGATTCTATTGGCCTGGGGTGATGAAGGACATAGAAAATTATTGTTCTTCCTGCCCTGTGTGTCAGAGGTCGGCCCCGATGCCACATTTCCGTAGCCCGCTGGTCCCTCTACCCATCATTGAGGTCCCGTTTGAGAGAATCGCAATGGATTTGGTAGGTCCTATAATCAAGTCCGCTAGGGGGCACCAGTACATATTGGTTATAATGGACTATGCCACCCATTATCCAGAAGCGATCCCTCTCAGAAATACCTCGGCCAAAACCATAGCCAAAGAGCTATCTCTTGTTTTTAGCCGGGTGGGTATTTGTAAAGAACTGCTTACAGACCAAGGTACACCCTTTATGTCCCGGGTTATGAAAGAGCTGTGTAAATTGTTCAAAGTGACGCAATTGCGTACATCTGTGTATCACCCCCAAACCGATGGGCTGGTTGAAAGATTCAACAAAACCCTAAAACAAATGTTGAAGAAAGTGGTGGATAGAGATGGAAAGGATTGGGACTGTCTACTTCCTTATTTGATGTTTGCTATTAGGGAGGTGCCCCAATCCTCTACGGGATTCTCCCCCTTTGAGTTACTGTATGGGAGACACCCAAGAGGGCTGTTGGATATTGCCAAGGAAACTTGGGAAAGTGAGAGTTCTCCCCACAGGAGTGTGATTGAGCATGTCGCCCTGATGCAAGATCGAATTGCACAGGTAATGCCCATCGTGAAGGAACATTTGGCCCAAGCGCAGTTGGCACAGCAGAGAGTGTACAACCGTGGAGCCAAGACCCGTACCTTTTCCCCGGGGGATAGGATATTGGTACTTGTCCCTACGGTTGAAAGTAAATTCCTTGCCAAATGGCAAGGCCCCTACGAGATAATGGAAAAAGTGAGCGAAGTGAATTACAAGGTCAGACAACCAGGAAGGCGAAAGCCCGAACAGATCTATCACGTTAATCTGTTGAAAGCCTGGAGGGATAGAGAGTCCCTAGTCGCAGAAACTTGGTCACCAGCTCAAACTGGTTGCGTGATTCCGGAGGTTGGAATAGCAGCCACCTTGTCACAACCCCAACAACAGGAGGTTAAGGAGTTTGTGCTTCGCAACAAGGAGGTGTTCTCTGAGCTGCCGGGACAAACATCTGGGGTAGAGCATGATATTATTACCCCGCCCGGTGAAAGGGTGAAGTTAAAACCCTATCGGATCCCAGAGGCCCGACGGGAGGCAATACGGGAGGAAGTACAGAAAATGCTGAACTTAGGGGTGATAGAGGAGTCCCAAAGTGATTGGTCTAGTCCCATTGTGTTGGTGCCTAAACCGGATGGGAGCTGGCGATTTTGTAACGATTTTCGTCAGTTGAACAAAGTTACAAAATTTGACACCTACCCCATGCCACGTATAGATGAGTTGATCGACCGGCTGGGAACAGCCCGATACATGACGACTCTTGACCTCACAAAAGGGTATTGGCAAATTCCCCTGGCCAAGTCGGCCAAAGAGAAAACCGCATTTGTAACCCCAGACGGGGCGTTCCAATATAAGAGAATGCCGTTCGGGTTACAGAATGCGCCGGCCACATTCCAGCGGAAAATGGACCAGATACTGAGGCCCCATCGGAAGTATGCTGCGGCTTACCTGGATGACGTAATTGTCCATAGCACAGATTGGGCCTCACATCTGCCAAAAGTGCAAGCAGTCCTAGACTCTATCCGGGAAGCGGGGTTTACGGCTAACCCCAAGAAGTGTACCATTGGGCAGGAGGAGGCCAAATATCTTGGGTACACCATTGGGAGGGGAGTAATAAAACCCCAACTCAACAAAGTTGAGGCCATCCAGAGTTGGCCACGTCCCAACAGCAAGAAGCAGGTACGAGCCTTTCTGGGAATCGCGGGGTATTATCGGCGCTTCATTCCCCACTTTGCTTCTAAGGCTGTGCCCCTAACCAACCTGACGAAAGGGAAAGGGTCGGTCATGATTAAATGGACCCCCGAGGCTGAGGCAGCATTCCAATTCTTGAAACAAGCCTTATGTAGCCAGCCAGTGTTGTACTCACCCGACTTCTCTAAAGATTTTGTCGTACAAAGTGATGCGTCAGATGTGGGGTTAGGAGCAGTATTGTCCCAGGTCTGGAACGGGGAAGAGCACCCAGTCATTTACCTCAGCAGGAAGTTGAAGTCCCATGAGGTAAATTACGCCACGGTTGAAAAGGAGTGTTTAGCGGTGAAGTGGGCTCTAGATTCCCTTCGGTACTATCTGCTAGGTAGGCACTTTGACATGGTTACGGATCACGCTCCGTTAAAGTGGATGGCTCAAAACAAGGAGACAAATAGAAGAGTGAATAGGTGGTTCCTGGCCCTACAGGAATTCAACTTCACAGTAAAGCATCGCCCTGGCGTTCAAATGGGGAATGTGGATGCTTTGTCTCGAGTACATGAATGCCTGATTGCTGGTGTTCCAACCCCAAGGTTAAAACAAGAGGGGGGGGTATGTGACAGCAGGAAGGTAAAGTCACCTGGTTGCATCCAGGGGGGTAGGTATATTTCTCCCAGATTCAGGCTTTATGCCGACTTATACAACTAGGGAGAGAGTTGATGAAGCCCAGCTGAGGCTAGTGGGCTCATGGATGATTCATACCTCTAGGGAGAGTGCTGGGCGTCGTGCAGGCAGGGAGTTGATGAGACCAGCTGAAGCTTGTCAGCTCGTTTAAGGCCTCTATAAAAACTCCCAGCTTCATTAGGTGTTTGCTCATGCCTGGAACCAGACCTGTGTGGACTGTCTAGGGAGAGTGAACCCCTGTGCGGTGAGACAAAGCCTGTGTGGCTATTTGTTTGGACATTTACTAAACCAGGGACTTAGGGACTAGGACAGCACCAGGCTGATCCCAGTTGTTAGTTAGGAAACCTGCATGTTTAGTCAGAGGTCAAGCTGACCAGGGTTTATTTTGTTTATGTTTCTTTTTGCTTTGCTGTGTTTTTGTCACTGTAAATAGAGAAATAAACCGCACCTTTTTGATCTTGAAAACCACAACCTCCGTCTGCTGGGCCTGTTTTTGTGTGGGGAGCCCATCCAGGGGGTCACACACACCCGCTGCCGAGCTAACTCCCTCACAATGGCTACTAAGAAAATCAATTTCCTGGTGAGAAGAACCAAGGAAATGTGTTGCAATGGTTCAAACGTATGTTTCTGTAGAACCGACAGAACCAGGTTTAAGTCCCATGGACATATGGGAATACTAACCGGAGGGCTAATACGCATCACTCCTTGTATGAAAGCTTTGACTAGTGAATGCGAAGCCAAGGGCCTTTGAAAAAATATTGACAAGGCCGAAATCTGACCCTTGATAGTACTCAAGGCCAGCTTCCTATCTACAGCCCACTGTAGGAAGTCCAAAATCCTACCTATCACGTACTTACGTGGATGCCATTTCTTGGCCTCACACCACGTAATGTACGCCTTCCAGATCCTATAATAGATCTGCCTGGATACCGGCTTCCTGGCATTGATCATGGTAGATACCACAGAATTAGAGAGCCCTCTCTTTTTTAGAATGTGGGCCTCAATAGCCAGGCCGTCAAACCTAGGGCTGGTAAGGAAGGGTGGTATATCGGTCCTTGCGACAGCAGGTCCGGACGATGTGGGAGGGTCCAAGGACTCCTCACTGACATTTTTACAATCTCCGCGTACCATGCCCTTCGGGGCCACGCTGGAGCCACCAGAATCACTGGTTTCTTTTCTACCCTGATTCTGCGGAGTAATCGCGGTAACAATTGTGGCGGTGGGAATGCATATATCAGCTTGAACTGATCCCAAGGGAACACTAGGGCATCCGAGCCGCAAGCTAGGGGATCCCTTGTGCGAGACACAAATCTGTCCACCTTTGCGTTGAATCTGGATGCTAGCAGATCTACATCCGGTGTTCCCCACCGCTGGCATATTGCCTGGAAAACCTCGGGGTGAAGAGACCATTCCCCCGGGCATAATTGTTGGCGACTTAAAAAGTCCGCTCTCCAATTTTCCACTCCTGGGATGAAAACCGCGGATATGGCTGGGACATATCTTTCTGCCCACTCCAGGATGCAATTTGCTTCCCTCTGGGCTGCACGACTCCTGGTGCCACCCTGGTGATTGATATATGCCACTGCTGTGGCATTGTCTGATTGAATTCTGACAGGGGACCCTTGGAGTTTGGATGTCCATGCTACTAGGGCATAACGGGCTGCTCGTATCTCTAAGAGATTGATGGGCAGGGCCTTTTCTGCTTCTGACCACTTGCCCTGGAGAGACCATTGCTCCAGTACTGCCCCCCAGCCTATGAGGCTGGCATCTGTAGTGACCACCTTCCAAGAAACCGGACTGAAGGTTTTCCCTCTTTCCAGATTCTGGGGCACCAACCACCAATGGAGGCTCTTGCGAACGGAAGGGGACAGGGACATTGGTAAGTCTAAAGCCTGAAATTTTTTTTGTTCCAGGCTGACAGTATGGCCCTTTGCAAATTCCTTGAATGGAATTGACCGTAGGGTACCGCTTCGAATGAAGCCACCATTTTTCCCAGCAGCCTCATGCACAGGCGTATGGATGGTTTTCTTTTTGTACCCACTAAGTGGGTCAAATCTTTTAAAGACGACACCTTCTCTGGAGGTAAGAAAATCTTTCTCTGATTTGAATCCAGCCTTAGCCCTAAGTATTCCAGACTTTTGACTGGTCTTAGAGCTGACTTGTCCCGGTTGATAATCCAACCGTAATATTCCAGATACTTGATTGTCTTGTGAATAGCTACTTCCAGCTTTTCCACTGAGTGGTCTATTAGTAGCAGGTCGTCTAGATATGCCATTATCGTTACACCTTGTGTTCTTAGATTGGCCAATAGTGGGGCCAGAACCTTTGTGAACACTCGTGGTGCTGTGGCCAGACCGAAAGGTAAGGCTCTGAACTGAAAATGGCGCCCTTCTACTGCAAAGCGTAGAAATTTCTGGTGGGCCGGAAAGATGGGAATATGCAGATAAGCATCCCTTATGTCGATCGAGGCTAACCATTCCTGCCCTTGTAGGGTGGTGGCCACTGATCGGATCGACTCCATCCGAAAAGTCCTGATATTTAGGAACTTGTTTAGCCCTTTTAGATTTAATATGGGCCTCACGTCCCCATTTGGTTTGGGGACTGTGAAAAGGTTCGAGTAAAACCCGAATCCGCTTTCTTCCAGGGGAACCTTCATGATTACACCTTGGAGCAATAGTTGTTCTAGTGCCAGAAGGAGGGATCCTCTCTTCTGGGGATCTCTTGGCAGGTTTGACCTCATAAATTGGGCAGGAGGAGTGCCTTTTAACTCCAGCTTGTATCCCAGACTTACTGCGGAGAGCACCCATCTGTCTCTGATGGTGTCCCGCCAGGTCTCTGTGAACAACTGAAGCCTTCCCCCCACCCGATTGAGTGGGGGCAACGCTTCATGACTTGGGGGGAGGTTTTGTACCTCTCTTGATCCAGGGCTTCTTGTTACCCTGTGATTGTCCCTGATTTCTGCCCCCTGAATTTGACCGCGGAGGCCGTCGGAACTGCTTCACAGCCGATGTGCCCGGGACTGGAGAAGTAGGCCTCTTAAAAGAAGGACTTCTACTCTTGTTCTTAACCGGTAAGAGTGAACTTTTACCGGCAGAAATTTTCTGGATATATTTGTCCAGATCTTCTCCAAATAAGCGTTCTCCATGAAATGGGAAGCTAACCAGCAGTTTCTTACAGGGAGCTTCAGCAGACCAGTTTTTGAGCCACAGAAGCCTACGCATATGTACTACAGACAGCGTAAAGCGGGAGGCCTGTTGGATTGTATCCTTTATGGCGTCCACCGTAAAACACAAGGCTCTAGGCAGGTCAGCTAGGGCAAGAGCCTGCTGATCTGGTAAGTCCCTTAAGACTTGTTTCAACTGATCTTTCACTGCTTGGCAGACTCCAATCGCTGCTACCGCAGGTTGTGTCACCATGCTTGCTGTAGAGAAAGCAGATTTTAGTAAAGACTCCAATTTTTTATCTATTGGGTCTTTGAACATTGGAACATTATCTACTGGACATGTCAGTGATTTGTTCACAGAAGAGATGGCTGCGTCCACTGTAGGGAACCTCCATTTTTTTTATGAACTTATCCTCCATGGGATAGATCACCGGAAATCTCTTGGGGGGAGCAAATATTTTATCAGGATGCTCCCAATCCTGGTAAATAAGCCCTTCTAATAAAGGGTGGATTGGGAAGGAACAGACAGCCTGGGGAGCTTTTAGCGACCCCAGCGAGGAAACCGTAGTGGTTGGTGGTTCCGCCAGAGGCATTTTAAATGCTGATCGGACCATGTTAGTCAGAGACTGAACCCATAATCTTTCAGCCTGAGATGCTGAGAAAGGTTCTTCCACTGTTGATTCCTCCATAACTGAATCAACCTCATCCTGATCCCCTTCAGGTAGGTCGATCTCTGTGTGGGGCTGTTCCTCCACTAACAGGCACTCTGAAGGAGGAGACGGAGATCGGACACGCTTTCCCTGTGACAGGGAAGCAGCGATCAATGCTGTTAATCTCTCTTCCAATCCTCCCAGAGTTGAGGATAAAACCTCCTCTGTTATATATACAGGAGCAGGTGGACTGGGGACAGCCGCAGCACCAGGCACTCCTGCGGGGTTTCTACGGCTACTGACCTCTGAATTCTCAGGGGAGATTGGTGCAGTACAAGCATGCCCAATATCCTCAGAGCCCGATAGAGACCCCTTTGGCTTCCTGGAAGACTTATTTCCGGAGCGTCTGGACGACATATCCTTTAAGCACAAAGCTGAGGTATTCCCGTCGTCATACACCAATTTTGCTGGTAATAGTCTAACACAGTTGCTGCTATATACCAGCTGGTGTCCACTAAAGTGCCTTTCTATGGGGATGCCTGCATCAACCGCCTCTGTGTGCCACTGTTTGTTGCTAGCTCTGTTTGCATCCAGCTGACACTTGTACTGTGTCTTTATACAAGCTGGGACGCCTGCACATGCGCAGAAGCGCCGTGGCGCGCAATCGAGCGTCATCCACCCGCCCCGCCCCTTTTTTTCATAGGAGGCGCGTGCACGCGCGCCATTGGCGCCCTTTTCGAAAATCAAACAGGGACTAGGAGCCAGGGCCCTTTTTGCCGGAGGGCCTGTGCGGTGGATGAGCGCAGCAACAGGGCAGAGGAAGTACAGAGAAACTTACCAACTGCCTGGATCTTTTGACTTGAGAAAAACCAAAGATCCACATGACAAGAAAAATGGACCACAGCGGCCTCTAGTGGTTTAACACAGGTACCGCGGTCCTCTTTTTTTTTTTTCTTGACTACTATTAAAATTTTACATTTTCAGTAGTTACAGGCATACACAGATATTAGCGGGAATACCGTTAGGTAACAGACAGAAAGACAAATTAGGCTTGGGGGTCCCCCAATAGAACCAAGTTCCTGGGGGCCCCCACTTACCTGTTCCCCGCCGCAGGACTCTGTTTGGTCCACAGAAGCCCAAACTTCACCTATCACGGCAGGCATTGTAATTAAACCTTCAGGGACCGGGTTCCCAAGGATTCCACTCCCCTGGACCTGTATAGCACCCTGCACAGACAACATCTTGGTCGTGGGTATGACCAGAGCTCTGGATCCCAGGGTCCAGCCCTCCTAAGAGAGGCATTACAGGCAAAACCTTGCTCTTCTGCTGCAAGGCCCGGGTACCGACCGTTTAGCTATGAAGCTTTTTTGGTGGGATCCGGAACAGCTTACTAAGGCCCAAAAGAACCTGTACGCAAGCCCAGTGAAAACACATGTTACTCTTTGGCCAACACCTTAGACACTGGCAAAAAACTGAGGTGCTCCCGGATGGGAGGGGCTTATATAGGGGAGGGTACTTCCGGTTTGGAAGTTGCCAGTGCCAGCACCTGAAGGTAAACTATATAACCCATTAGTAATGACTAAGTCGCTCTGTGTCCCGTGATGTACGAAAAAGAAATGGGGATGTCTCTTGCTGGATATGAGCCTGTTGAAATTGTCTGGAAGTACCTCTGAGCTTAATTTGGTAAGTGCTGGATATTGCTAATGTTTTGTGCACTTTACTTGTTTACAAATGGTTTATTGAAAAATAAGTCTCAATACAATTTTACTGTACATCGTTAAGAGGTACATACATAAAGGTGGGTGCAAAAAACATCATCATAATGTATAAGTAGCAGTGGTATAAGAGGGAGTGATACACATAGTGGGAAGTATAATGACATCATTGATAAGACATTGCATAGGTATTAAGACCTTGTGGATTTGTTTATTGATGAAAAAAATAATTTTTCGGACTATAAGACGCACTTTTTTCCCCCAGAAATATGGGGGAAAATGTCCCTGCGTCTTATAGTCCGAATACATGACAGGCCCCACCCCCCGCCATCGCTGGCACCGCCCCTGCCTTCCATTCTCATCGCTCCCTGTAGCCGCTGGAATCCCCTGACCGCCGCCACTGGCTCAGCCCCCCGCCGCCGCTGGCAAAGCCCCTTATACAGCTCGCATTGCGGCAAATCCAATTAGAGCCTCTCTCTCTTTCTTTTCTCCCTTCAGCTTACAGAAAGGGAAGGGGGGCGGTGGGTGATATACAGACAGCCTGCAGCTCTCCTCTCCCTGTCACAGCGCCGCTGCCGAGTTCTCTGGCAAATAGAGCAGCGGCGCTGTGACAGGGAGAGGAGAGCTGCGGGCTGTCTGTATATCCCCCGCCGCCCCCTTCCCTTTCTGTAAGCCGAAGAGAAAGAGAGAGCGACTCTAATTGGATTTGCTGGGCTGCCACCCAGCTTCCTTCTCTGCTGTTTCCCTCCCCATGATTGGCCACAGCAGAGGGCCAATCAGAAGACACTGGGGGCATCATGGGAAATGAAGTCACTTCTGGCACCAGTTCCCCCAGCATGCAAGCACTCTGCTGGAGGGGAGGGAGGGGGTGTTAGAAGAGGAGCAAAAGAGAATACTCTGCTGGGGGACACCACCAGAGAGCCATGCTGTACCCCGCACCACCAGAGAGCCACGCTGTACCCCGCACCACCAGGGAGCCACGCTGTACCCCGCACCACCAGGGAGCCACGCTGTACCCTGCACCACCAGGGAGCCACGCTGTACCCTGCACCACCAGGGAGCCACGCTGTACCCCGCACCACCAGGGAGCCACGCTGTACCCCGCACCACCAGGAAGCCACGCTGTACCCCACACCACCAGAGAGCCACGCTGTACCCCGCACCACCAGGGAGCCACACTGTACCCCGCACCACCAGAGAGCCACGCTGTACCCCGCACTATCAGAGCCACGCTGTACCCCGCACCACCAGAGAGCCACGCTGTACCCCGCACCACCAGGGAGCCACGCTGTACCCCGCACCACCAGGGAGCCACGCTGTACCCCGCACCACCAGGGAGCCACGCTGTACCCCGCACCACTAGGGAGCCACGCTGTACCCGCACCGCCAGAGAGCCACGCTGTACCCGCACCGCCAGAGAGCCACGCTGTACCCGCACCGCCAGAGAGCCACGCTGTACCCGCACTGCCAGAGAGCCACGCTGTACCCGCACCGCCAGAGAGCCATGCTGTACCCACACTGCCAGGGAGCCACGCTGTACCCACACCGCCAGGGAGCCACGCTGTACCCGCACCGCCAGAGAGCCACGCTGTACCCGCACCGCCAGAGAGCCACGCTGTACCCACACCAACAGAGAGGGAGCCACACTGTTCCCGCACCACCAGAGAGGGAGCCACACTGTAACCGCTGTACCCGCACCACCAGATAGGGAGCCACATTGTACCTGCACCACCAGAGAGGGAGAAAGACCGAGCCACTGCCAGGATACAGACATGCTACACTACTGACTAGAGTCACCCCGGGCAACCCAGAGTGAGCGAACGTCCAGCCAGAGGGATCACTGTTGCAATTTCACTGGGTCTGGTAAGAGGGCCTGTTAGCCATTATCCATTACTATTTCCAGGGACTGAGCCATTAGGAAGTGCCTAACCTGATATCTTCTAGGCCTTATTGACTGCCACAACGTCCCTCTCTGTCCTCTTCCCACGGCGTCCCCTCTGTCCTCTTCCCACGGCGTCCCCTCTGTCCTCTTCCCACGGCATCCCCTCTGTCCTCTTCCCAGGGTGTCCCTCTGTCCTCTTCCCAGGGTGTCCCTCTGTCCTCTTCCCAGGGTGTCCCTCTGTCCTCTTCCCACAGCGTCCCCTCTGTCCTCTTCCCACAGCGTCCCCTCTGTCCTCTTCTCATGAAGATGACAGGGCAGGTCTTAAAAAGGAAGGGGTGTGACCTTGACAGGAAGGGGTGTGTCATATTTAAATTAGGGGGTTCGCAAGTTTAGTCAGGCCTAGGGCAGCGCAAAACCTAAATACCCCACTGATGGCATGGTCACTCTGCATTTACTGTGGCATGGTCACTCTGCGTTTACTATGGTAATGGTCAGGCTGCGTTTACTATGGCAATGGTCAGGCTGCGTTTACTATGGCAATGGTCACTCTGCGTTTACTATGGCAATGGTCAGGCTGCATTTACTATGGCAATGGTCAGGCTGCGTTTACACTGGCAATGGTCAGGTTGCATTTCATGGGCAGTGGAAAATATTTTAGTACACCATTTGGTTCAGAATATTTTTTTTCTTGTTTTCCTCCTCTAAAACCTAGGTCGTCTTATGGTCAGGTGCGTCTTAGGGTGCGAAAAATATGGTAATCATATTACAGTTCAATGAACCAGCAGAGATAGATCCCAAGGTTTCCATTTTTTGTCATACGTGTCCATAGTATCGAATAAAGTATGATGAATATGTTCTGATAGTTTGATGGCCAACATGCGATTCATTATCTGAGACCATTGCACAGTAGAGGAGCGCCAGTTGAGAGCTATAGCCCAGTGTATTGAGCTGAATAATGTGTGTATTAGCCTGTGTGACAGCAGGCAGGTAAAATCACCAGGTTGCATCCAGGATGGAAGGTATATATGTCCTAGATTCAGGCTTTATGCCGATTTATACCACTAGGGGGAGTGCTGGGAGTCTTGCAGGGGAAGAGTTAATGAGCCCAGCTGAAGTAAGTGGGCTCATTAGGGCCTCTACAAGAACTCCCAGCATGCTAAGGGAGATGCTACAGTGTGATCTCTGTGCGGTGAGCCAAAGCCTGTGTGGTTATTGCTAAGAACTTCTAAAAGCAGGGAGCTAGGGACTGGGACAGCACAAGGCTGTACCCAGTTGTTAGTTAGGGACACCAACGTGTGTAGTGAGCAGTCAAGTTGACCAGGATTTCTTTTCCTGTTTCTTTTGTTTTTGCTGTATTTTTTGTCTGTATATAGTTGAAATAAAACCACACCCTTTTGTTTTCTCCTACCACTGTCTGCTGTGCCTGTTTTTGAGTGGTGAACCCATCCAGGGGGTCACACACACCCGCTGCTGAGTTAACCCCCTCACAGTTGGTGGAGAATGCGGGCAGTTTATTGTAAAGGCCAGCATGGAGGAGATACTGAAACAGCTGGCTCTAGCAAATGCCAATCAGCAGCAGACAAATGCAGGTTTGCAAAAGAGCCTTGTAGCTCAACAACAGAGCATTGCAGCTCATCAACAGAGCCTTGCAGCCCAGCAGCAGACAAATGCAATTTTGCAACAGAGCCTTGCAGCCCAGCAGCAAGCTCATCAACAGAGTCTGGCGGCCCAGCAGCAAGCTCATCAACAGAGTCTGGAAGCTCAGCAACAAGCCCAGCAGCAATCTGAGGCCCGCTTCATAGACCTGTTACAGAAGCAAGAACAGAGACTACAGCAACAAATGGAAACGTTAATGCAGCAACGTCCGCAGACCAGTGAGGCAAGTAGTTCCACTAATACTGCATCCTAAGGGGTGAGGGTGGAGAGAGTGAGAGGGTGGGTGTTCTACCTAAGGTCTGGCGAGAACATCCTGGGAAGTCAGGGGCTCATGAGGCAGCAAAAAGGATTGTTTGCTACCGCTGCCGACAAGAGAGACATATTGCAGCAAATTGCCCGGTTGTGGATGAACCCGTGCAATGTGACTTTCTAAGGGACAGACGTCAGTCGCTGTTTGCGACAGTCGCATGTACTGCCATTCGGGGAACTGAGAAACATTTATGCAAAATGTGTATTAATGGTAGAAATGTTGTTGTGTTGCTGGATTCAGGTAGCCTGGTAACACTGATAAAGGCTGAATTAGTTTCTACAGAGGTCTCTGGGAATAACAAGGTAGCTGTTATTTGTGTGCATGGGGACACCCAAGAGTATCCGGTGACTACAGTGTGTTTTGAGACCCCCAAAGGTACCCTCTCTCATCAGGTGGGGTTAGTGTCTCACTTGCCTCATGATGCCATTGTGGGAAGGGATTTTCCAAAGTTCTGGGAACTATGGGATTATCCTGAGCCCCTGACTGGTGCCCCTATATACCAGGAATGTGATAGCCAGAATTCCTCTGAGAGTGGTGAGGACTCTCCAGAATTCACCTTGTCGGTATTGGCCGGGGAGACTTGAGAAACTGGGGAGGAGCCAACATCCTCAGACGAAAACATGGCGTCTGTGGAGTTTTCTGATCTCGAGGTTCACAAGGAAATTTTTGCCACAGAACAGTTAAAAGACCCCACCCTAATAAAGGCACGGGAAAACGTAGTGGAAATAGATGGCGAGTTAGTGAACCCAGATGAGACCTACACTTACCCATACTTTATCGTGGAAAAGGACCTACTGTATCGGGTGGCTAAAAGGGCAGAAGAAACCATTGAGCAGCTTGTGGTGCCCAAACCTTACAGGAAGTTGGTGTTAGATTTTGCCCATGGGCACATTCTTGGAGGTCATCTGGGGACAGAGAAAACCCGAGAGAGAGTATTGCAGAGATTCTATTGGCCTGGGGTCATGAAGGAAACAGAAAATTATTGTTCCTCCTGCCCTGTGTGTCAGAGGTCGGCACCGATGCCACACTTCCGTAACCCGCTGGTACCTCTTCCCATCATTGAGGTTCCCTTTGAGAGGATCGCAATGGATTTGGTAGGTCTGATAATGAGGTCCACTAGGGGGCATCAGTACATTTTGGTTATATTGGACTATGCCACCCGTTATCCGGAAGCGATTCCTCTCCAAAATACCTCGGCCAAAACTATAGCCAAAGAGCTATCTCTTGTTTTTAGCCGTGTGGGTATTTGTAAGGAACTGCTTATGGACCAAGATACACCCTTTATGTCCCGGGTTATGAAAGAGCTGTGCAAGTTGTTCAAAGTGACACAATTGCGTACATCTGTGTATCACCCCCAAACAGATGGGTTGGTTGAAAGATTCAACAAAACTCTAAAACAAATGTTAAAGAAGGTGGTGGATAAAGATAGAAAGGATTGGGAATGTCTAATTCCCTATTTAATGTTTGCCATTAGGGAGGTACCCCAATCCTCTACGGGTTTCTCACCCTTTGAGTTACTCTATGGGAGACACCCAAGAGGGCTGTTGGATATCGCCAAGAAAACTTGGGAAAGTGAGAGTTCTCCCCACAGGAGTGTGATTGAGCATGTCGCCCTGATGCAAGATAGAATTGCACAGGTAATGCCAATCGTAAAGGAACATTTGGCCCAAGCGCAGTTGGCACAGCAGAGAGTGTACAACCGTGGCGCCAAGACCCGTACCTTTTCCCCGGGGGATAAGGTATTGGTACTTGTCCCTACGGTTGAAAGCAAATTCCTTGCTAAATGGCAAGCCCCCTACGAGATAATGGAAAAAGTGAGCGAAGTGAATTACAAGGTCAGACAACCAGGAAGGCGAAAGCCCGAACAGATCTATCACAATAATCTGTTGAAAGCCTGGAGGGATAGGGAATCCCTAGTCGCAGAAACTTTGTCACCAGCTCAGTCTGATTGCGTGATTCCTGAGGTTGGAATAGCGGTCACCTTGTCAAACCCCCAACAACAGGAGGTTAAGGAGTTTGTGCTTCGCAACAAGGAGGTTTTCTCTGAGCTGCCAGGACAAACGTCTGGGGTAGAGCATGATATTATTACCCCGCCCGGCGAATGGGTGAAGCTAAAACCCTATCGGATCCTGGAGGCCCGACGGGGGGCAATACGTGAGGAAGTACAGAAAATGCTTAAGTTAGGGGTGATAGAGGAATCCCAAAGTGATTGGTTAAGTCCCATATTGTTAGTGCCTAAACCGGATGGGAGCTGGCGATTTTGTAACGATTTCCGACAACTGAACAAAGTTACAAAATTTAACACCTACCCCATGCCACGTATAGATGAGTTGGTCGACCGGTTGGGAACAGCCCAATACATGACAACTCTTGATCTCACCAAAGGGTATTGGCAAATTCCCCTGGCCAAGTCGGCCAAGGAGAAAACCGCATTTGTAACCCCAGACGGGGCGTTCCAATATAAAAGAATGCCGTTTGGTTTACAGAATGCGCCGGCAACATTCCAGCGGAAAATGGACCAGATACTGAGGCCCCATCAGAAGTATGCTGCGGCTTACCTAGATGATGTAATTATCTATAGCACAGATTGGGCCTCAGATCTGCCAAAAGTGCAAGCAGTCCTAGACTCTATCCGGGAAGCTGGGTTTACGGCCAACCCCAAGAAGTGTACCATTGGACAGGAGGATGCCAAATATCTTGGGTACACCATTGGGAGAGGAGTAATAAAACCCCAAGTCAATAAAGTCGAGGCCATACAGAATTGGCCACGTCCCAACAACAAGAAGCAGGTACGAGCCTTTCTGGGAATCGCTGGTTATTTTCGGCGATTCATTCCCCACTTTGCCTCTCAGGCTGTGCCCCTAACCAACCTGACAAAAGGGAAAGAGTCTGTCATGGTTAAATGGACCCCAGAGGCTGAGGCAGCATTCCAATTCTTAAAAAAAGCCTTATGTAGCCAGCCAGTGTTGTACTCACCAGACTTCTCTAGGGACTTTGTCGTACAAACATCAGTTGTTGGGTTAGGAGCAGTATTGTCCCAGGTCTGGAACGGGGAAGAGCACCCAGTCATTTACCTCAGCAGGAAATTGAAGTCCCATGAGGTAAATTACGCCACGATTGAGAAGGAGTGTTTAGCGGTGAAGTGGGCTCTAGATTCCCTTCGGTACTATCTGCTAGGGAGGCACTTTGACCTAATTACTGATCACGCTCCTTTAAAGTGGATGGCTCAAAACAAAGAGACAAATAGGAGAGTAAATAGGTGGTTCCTGGCCCTACAAGAATTCAACTTTACGGTAAAGCATCGCCCTGGCAATCAAATGGGAAATGTGGATGCTTTGTCTCGAGTACATGCATGCCTGATTGCTTGTGTTCCAACCCCAAGGTTAAAACAAGAGGGGGGGGTATGTGACAGCAGGCAGGTAAAATCACCAGGTTGCATCCAGGATGGAAGGTATATATGTCCTAGATTCAGGCTTTATGCCGATTTATACAACTAGGGGGAGTGCTTGGAGTCTTGCAGGGGAAGAGTTAATGAGCCCAGCTGAAGTAAGTGGGCTCATTAGGGCCTCTACAAGAACTCCCAGCATGCTAAGGGAGATGCTCCAACCTGGAACCAGATCTGTGTGGATAGTCTGGGGATTGTGATCTCTGTGCGGTGAGCCAAAGCCTGTGTGGTTATTGCTAAGAACTTCTAAAAGCAGGGAGCTAGGGACTGGGACAGCACAAGGCTGTACCCAGTTGTTAGTTAGGGACACCAACGTGTGTAGTGAGCGGTCAAGTTGACCAGGATTTCTTTTCCTGTTTCTTTTGTTTTTGCTGTATTTTTTGTCTGTATATAGTTCAAATAAAACCACACCCTTTTGTTTTCTCCTACCGCTGTCTGCTGTGCCTGTTTTTGTGTGGTGAACCCATCCAGGGGGTCACACACACCCGCTGCTGAGTTAACCCCCTCATACCTGGTATGAGCTATAGAAATATCTGCAATGGGATAGAAGAGGAGGCACATTTTAGATGTCAGTTCAATCCTGCTACCTGTTATTTGTTCTATTTTGATTTTAGCTTGTTGCCACGTTGTTTTAAGGTGCGTAAATCCCAGAATGTGTGTATAAGGGAGCCCTGTACTGGACATCCTCTAAAGCATAGGGGAGAGGTTGTTGGAAAGAATGAGTTGATTCTGTCTGTGGTAAGGTACCACCTATGCTGGAGTTTAATGGCGGATTCCCTGATGGAGGCTGTCTTGGTGCATTTTCGTAAATTGTTGATCATAATGTCCCATTGTTCTATAGAGAAAGATTCATTTAAATCTGCTTCCCACTGGGACATTTGGCGTGTTTTGTCTGGTGTATTGTGTTCATTTAGGCTTTTATAAATTTTGGATAATAAACCCCTATCGCGGGGTGAAGTAAGACAAATTTGTTCAAATATCGTGAAAGGGGTTTGGAGGGTGAGTGAGAAGTGTTTTTGGTAGAAAAGCTTGATATTGTTGTAGTCAGAGAGTTCAGTTTCTGTAAGTTTATATTCTGTTTGTAGATCAGAGAACGTATGTAATTTAGTATTTTTTGTGAGTGTTTTTAGGTTAGATAGTTTAAGGAGTTGCCATATAGTGTATTGGTTTGCGTTTAGGTCGGGGGGGGGGGGTAAAAAGAGGATCCCCTATGAAAGAGACTAGGGGAGAAATCTCTGATGATATGTTAAATTTATGCTTTTGTCTGTGCCATAATAGTAGGTTATGGTGTACTATTTTGTTGAGGTGGCCCAATCTTTGAGTTTTGATGGATTTGGACCAGGGGAGGCCCTGAAGGTTGTACGGTATGACAGATTGTTCCTCAAATAATAGCCAAGGTATATAGCTGGATGGTGCATACCATTGTGCTAGTTGTGTATATCTAGCAGAAAGAAAATATAGCCAAAAGGTTGGGAATGCTTAGCCCACCCTTCGATTGAGGCCTGAACATCAATGCATATCCGAATCTAGATTTTTTTATTTTGCCATATGAACTTGTTTATCTCTCTCTGTATGGAATCTAGGGTGTTTTTAGGTACCAAGAGAGGAAGTGCTCTAAAGAAGAATAGTAGCTTTGGTAGTATAACCATTTTTGTAGCTGCTATCCTACCCATAAATGAAATATGGTATGTTGACCATGATTTGAGTAAGTCTCTTATGTTTTGGAATAATCTAGGGTAATTAGTGTGGTATAGGGTTTTGTAAGATGGAGTGATTTGTATGCCTAAATATCTAAAGGATTCTGAACACCATTGAAAAAGGAAATTTCTTTTTTAATATAGTAGTCCAATCAGGGGGGAAATTGATTGGAAGGGCTGAACATATAGATAAGTTTATGTAGCAGGGTCTCTTCTAAGGCCCCAGGACTAGGTTACCCAGAACCCCATTCGGCCCCAGGGCGGAGGTTCCACCGCAGAGACTCATGGGAGGGGTTACTTAAGTGGGAGGCGAGGCGGAGCTCGCTCTCTTGGGACACGGCGCGTCAAGTGACAAGTCATCCTGTGCGGATCGGCTCTGAAGTAAGGCCTGAAGCCTGAGGCCTTGCTTGAAGCCTGAAGAGCCTTCCACCATACTGCGGAGCCTGGGTGGATCTTGACCCGTCGGTATAGGACGTGAGTTGGATCGAGGACTCGATCGGAGCAGACGCTGTGTGCGACACACAGGAGGTGGAATTCCCAGGCTGGGATCGCGCCTGGAGTGGTGAGCGGGCACCTGCCCATATCAATAGACTGAGTTGTGTTCAGGCCTGTAGACTGCCTAGGCCCACGGTTCGCTCACCAGTGTTTCTTGGGGGGTCCAGTAGCGGGACAAAGTTGAAGTATCTACCCCCCCGTTTGCCCTGTTATTTCAAGTTAACACCCAATGTGGATTACAAATGGTTATTTCTTTAAGTGCACCAACGAAAGCTGGCCGGTGAAGAAACCTTCATCCCTTAAGGGAAAGAGACTCAGTTCCATTCCATGTCAGGCCTGACTTAGGTGGGGAGTTTAGAAAGTTTGTGTTACTACGCCATAGGCGAGCACACGCTATAATAGCTCCGCATGGTGGACACTGCGCTGCGCCATATTATTGTGCTGCACCTAGTACATTGATTGATGCAGGGCTCTGCAGGCCCATGTATATGTTGCATGTTATACCTTGAATCCTTCATTACCAGTAAAGCTGATATATATGTTTTATATTCTTGCCTCAGTGTGTTGTCTGACTGTTTGGAGATTATTAAGTATAATACACCTGAGAGTGATAGGAGTATATCACTAGACTGACTGTGCCAGAGTGGGTCGAGTAAGATTGCCGGGGGTTGGCGGTACTGCATGCAGGGCCCGAAACCAAATCAGCGGCTCTCTTAATTGGGGGTAGCGCTACACGTGGGGGCTCGTGAGTCCAGGATCCTGGTGCAGCAAATAGCAGCCAAAAAAAAGTACCAGCATGGACCCACTAGAAATAGTGAAGTGGTGCGCAGCAGCCAACACAGATCCAAATGGGGCAGTGATTATAGAACTCCCAGGGATCTGGCAAGAAGATGCAATGAAACAGTTAGTGATGTCACTGTCCCCACAACAGAAGGCATGGATAGTGGATGTAAGATCAGAACCTCCTTTGACATATGTACTGGTTAAATGGAAGGATGGAGTCCCAGAAGACTTCAAGAAGCCAAGCATAGAAACGGTGGATAAACAAACTTATAAGTTAATACGTGTCCCACCCAACCTAAAAGAGATGTAAAGAAAGAAGAGAGTCCCGGGTCGCCACAGGGCACCCTCAGCACAGAATTATGCGTGATTCTAGGGGAAATCATATCGCAATGCAAGAAAGACCGGGCGGATTATCAAATAGCAGGATACCGGAAACTCAGAATGTTTTCAGGAAGGAAACCTGTACCTTCAGGCGAAGAAGGATTTGAGGAGTGGTTAGACGGTGCAACTCAGGCTCTGGAGGAGTGGGAAGTCCCAGACCACAGGAAGAAGCAGAGAATTGCTGAGAGCTTGAAGGGGCCTGCTTTAGAGGCCGTACGCAACCTTAAGATGAGCAAAACAGACTGTACTGCGCAGGACTATCTAGACATTCTGCAGAATGTGTTTGGTGGAACAGAGAAGATCACTGAACTCACCTACCAACTGGAGCATTGTTATCAAAAGGCAGGGGAGAAGCTATCAGAGTTCATGATGCGCCTAGATAAAATACTGCACAAGATGATCTTAAAGAAAGGGATTGACCCGAAGAGGGTGAATGAGGCCCGGGTCCAACAGGTGATGAGAGAATCTCAACTAGGGATGAGCTCGGTGTTCGAGTCGAACATACGTTCGACTCGAACATCGGCTGTTCGATCGTTCGACGAAGATCGAACGATTTGGGCCGTTCGCGCCTAATTCGAGTGACGCGAACGGCCCACAATGCACTACGCCATCGCAGTGTCATCCAGGCGCTGTGATTGGCCAAGCATGCACTGTGACCCCGCATGCTTGGCCAATCACAGCGCCGGCAGCGAGGAGAGCAGTGATTGGCCACAGGCAGGATGCCTGTGGCCAATTATTGCTGAGGGTGTTTAGTACACGCCCCACACTATAAAAGGCCGCCAGCACGGCGGCCTAGTGTAGTGTGTTCCGGAGCAGGGAAAGAGAAGCATAGGCAGGGACAGTGACATTTTTTTTCTTGCTTAACCTGGATTCCTTTAGTTTAGGGAAAGAGAAGGATAGGTAGGGAGAGTGTCAGTGTGTTTTAGTGTGCTAATCCTTGTTTGTAGGGACAGGGAAGGACAGTGAGGGAAATTCTCCTTGTGCTATACTGTGCTAAAGCATTGATCATCAACCATCTTTAAAAAAAAACATTTTTTCTAGGGACAGAAAACTATAGGTAGGGAGAGTGTCAGTGTGTTTTACTGTGCTAATCCTTGTTTCTAGGGACAGGGAAGGACAGTGAGGGAAATTCTCCTTGTGCTATACTGTGCTAAAGCATTGATCATCAACCATCTTTAAAAAAACATTTTTTCTAGGGACAGAAAACTATAGGTAGGGAGAGTGTCAGTGTGTTTTACTGTGCTAATCCTTGTTTCTAGGGACAGGGAAGGACAGTGAGGGAAATTCTCCTTGTGCTATACTGTGCTAAAGCATTGATCATCAACCATCTCTAAAAAAACATTTTTTCTAGGGACAGAAAACTATAGGTAGGGAGAGTGTCAGTGTGTTTTACTGTGCTAATCCTTGTTTCTAGGGACAGGGAAGGACAGTGAGGGAAATTCTCCTTGTGCTATACTGTGCTAAAGCATTGATCATCAACCATCTTTAAAAAAAAAAAATTTCTAGGGACAGAAAACTATAGGTAGGGAGAGTGTCAGTGTGTTTTACTGTGCTAATCCTTGTTTGTAGGGACAGGGAAGGACAGTGAGGGAAATTCTCCTTGTTCTATACTGTGCTAAAGCATTGATCATCAACCATCTTTAAAAAAAAACATTTTTTCTAGGGACAGAAAACTATAGGTAGGGAGAGTGTCAGTGTGTTTTACTGTGCTAATCCTTGTTTCTAGGGACAGGGAAGGACAGTGAGGGAAATTCTCCTTGTGCTATACTGTGCTAAAGCATTGATCATCAACCATCTTTAAAAAAACATTTTTTCTAGGGACAGAAAACTATAGGTAGGGAGAGTGTCAGTGTGTTTTACTGTGCTAATCCTTGTTTCTAGGGACAGGGAAGGACAGTGAGGGAAATTCTCCTTGTGCTATACTGTGCTAAAGCATTGATCATCAACCATCTTTAAAAAAACATTTTTTCTAGGGACAGAAAACTATAGGTAGGGAGAGTGTCAGTGTGTTTTACTGTGCTAATCCTTGTTTCTAGGGACAGGGAAGGACAGTGAGGGAAATTCTCCTTGTGCTATACTGTGCTAAAGCATTGATCATCAACCATCTTTAAAAAAACATTTTTTCTAGGGACAGAAAACTATAGGTAGGGAGAGTATCAGTGTGTTTTACTGTGCTAATCCTTGTTTCTAGGGACAGGGAAGGACAGTGAGGGAAATTCTCCTTGTGCTATACTGTGCTAAAGCATTGATCATCAACCATCTTTAAAAAAACATTTTTTCTAGGGACAGAAAACTATAGGTAGGGAGAGTGTCAGTGTGTTTTACTGTGCTAATCCTTGTTTCTAGGGACAGGGAAGGACAGTGAGGGAAATTCTCCTTGTGCTATACTGTGCTAAAGCATTGATCATCAACCATCTTTAAAAAAAAAAATTTCTAGGGACAGAAAACTATAGGTAGGGAGAGTGTCAGTGTGTTTTACTGTGCTAATCCTTGTTTCTAGGGACAGGGAAGGACAGTGAGGGAAATTCTCCTTGTGCTATACTGTGCTAAAGCATTGATCATCAACCATCTTTAAAAAAACATTTTTTCTAGGGACAGAAAACTATAGGTAGGGAGAGTGTCAGTGTGTTTCACTGTGCTAATCCTTGTTTCTAGGGACAGGGAAGGACAGTGAGGGAAATTCTCCTTGTGCTATACTGTGCTAAAGCATTGATCATCAACCATCTTTAAAAAAACATTTTTTCTAGGGACAGAAAACTATAGGTAGGGAGAGTGTCAGTGTGTTTTACTGTGCTAATCCTTGTTTCTAGGGACAGGGAAGGACAGTGAGGGAAATTCTCCTTGTGCTATACTGTGCTAAAGCATTGATCATCAACCATCTTTAAAAAAACATTTTTTTCCTATTTCCCTCACTGTCCTTCCCTGTCCCTAGAAACAAGGATTGGCACAGTAAAACACACTGACACTCTCCCTACCTATAGTTTTCTGTCCCTAGAAAAAATGTAGTATTGTGCTATACTGTGCTAAAGCATTGATCATCAACCATCTTTAAAAAAACATTTTTTCTAGGGACAGAAAACTATAGGTAGGGAGAGTGTCAGTGTGTTTTACTGTGCTAATCCTTGTTTCTAGGGACAGGGAAGGACAGTGAGGGAAATTCTCCTTGTGCTATACTGTGCTAAAGCATTGATCATCAACCATCTTTAAAAAAAAAAATTTCTAGGGACAGAAAACTATAGGTAGGGAGAGTGTCAGTGTGTGTTTTACTGTGCTAATCCTTGTTTCTAGGGACAGGGAAGGACAGTGAGGGAAATTCTCCTTGTGCTATACTGTGCTAAAGCATTGATCATCAACCATCTTTAAAAAAACATTTTTTCTAGGGACAGAAAACTATAGGTAGGGAGAGTGTCAGTGTGTTTCACTGTGCTAATCCTTGTTTCTAGGGACAGGGAAGGACAGTGAGGGAAATTCTCCTTGTGCTATACTGTGCTAAAGCATTGATCATCAACCATCTTTAAAAAAACATTTTTTCTAGGGACAGAAAACTATAGGTAGGGAGAGTGTCAGTGTGTTTCACTGTGCTAATCCTTGTTTCTAGGGACAGGGAAGGACAGTGAGGGAAATTCTCCTTGTGCTATACTGTGCTAAAGCATTGATCATCAACCATCTTTAAAAAAACATTTTTTCTAGGGACAGAAAACTATAGGTAGGGAGAGTGTCAGTGTGTTTTACTGTGCTAATCCTTGTTTCTAGGGACAGGGAAGGACAGTGAGGGAAATTCTCCTTGTGCTATACTGTGCTAAAGCATTGATCATCAACCATCTTTAAAAAAACATTTTTTCTAGGGACAGAAAACTATAGGTAGGGAGAGTGTCAGTGTGTTTCACTGTGCTAATCCTTGTTTCTAGGGACAGGGAAGGACAGTGAGGGAAATTCTCCTTGTGCTATACTGTGCTAAAGCATTGATCATCAACCATCTTTAAAAAAACATTTTTTCTAGGGACAGAAAACTATAGGTAGGGAGAGTGTCAGTGTGTTTTACTATGCTAATCCTTGTTTCTAGGGACAGGGAAGGACAGTGAGGGAAATTCTCCTTGTGCTATACTGTGCTAAAGCATTGATCATCAACCATCTTTAAAAAAACATTTTTTCTAGGGACAGAAAACTATAGGTAGGGAGAGTGTCAGTGTGTTTCACTGTGCTAATCCTTGTTTCTAGGGACAGGGAAGGACAGTGAGGGAAATTCTCCTTGTGCTATACTGTGCTAAAGCATTCCTCATCAACCATCTTTGAAATCCTTGTTTTTTGGACAGTCAGGGAAATTGTCATTGTGCTATTCTGTGCGAAAGCAATCATCCTCAACCATATTTAGAAATCCTTAAGTAAAGGGACAGTGAAGGACACCTGAAGGTAGCCCTTATTGCTTTTTTCCCATCTCCCTGCAGGCCATCCATTAGAATGTCTGGAAGGCAAACAAGGAGAGGCAGACAGTCAGGAGGCAATAAAAGAGGGCAAGCAGGCTCTGTGTCTGGGGGCAACAGTGCTGGTCGTGGACGCGGTGCATTGTCATCAGCACATGGCCATGGGACACGCTTGTCCTTCTTTTCGGCAGCTGGACATGTTGAGCCACATCATGCCGAAGACTTGGTAGAGTGGATGACCAAGCCCTCCTCCTCCTCCTCATCCTCTCTCACCCAGGCTCAGGGTACTGGCAAAGCAGCTGCCAAAGCGTCCTCTTCCCTGGTATCAATGTCAGACTCATCATCAGTCACTCCTTCCCTAGACCCACCATGTCCTCCTCCTGAGGAGTCCCCCGAACTGTTTGAGCACAGTGTTGGGTACATGCTCCAGGAGGATGCCCAGCGTTTCGAAGGGTCTGATGATGAAACCCAGCTACAGGAAGGCAGTAGCGTGAGAGCAGACAGAGGGGATGCTCAAGAAGGACACCAATCTGGCAGTCATGTTCCAGCAGCTGCAGCATACTGCCAGATTGGCTCCAGTGATGAGGAGGGAGGGGATGATGAGGTCACTGACTCCACGTGGGTGCCTAATAGGAGAGAGGAGGAGGAGGAGGATGAGGAGGAGGCACATCTCCAACGAGGCAGGATGCCCTTTGGTGGCCAGCGTAAGGGCAGTACACCAACGGAATCACACCGCAGAGCTCCGCCTGTGCAGGGCGCTGCCTCTGCCCGTCATTCAAAAAGTTCTTTGGTGTGGGCCTTTTTTGAGGCTAGTGCATCAGATCGCACAGCTGCTGTTTGCAACATATGTCTCAAGCGTATATCGCATGGCCAAAACATCAGCCGCTTGGGTACCACATGCCTGACCAGACATATGTTGACCTGCCATGCAGCTCGTTGGCAAGCCTACCTCAAAGACCCACACCAAAGAACAAAGCGGACCTCTCCTTGCACCGCATCAGCTGGGATCTCCAACCCCACTATAACTTCAGTCCTCTCTGAAACATGCACTGAGAGGAATGAAGGTGTAGAATTAGGTGTGTCACAGCCAAGTACTTGCGGCCACTCTGCTAGCAGTACACCGACGTCCGATTCTAGCAGGCAAATTTCCCTGCCCCAGCTGCTGGACCGTCGAAAGAAGTTCACTCCCAGCCATCCACATGCCCAGCGGTTGAATGCTAGCTTGGCTAAATTGCTAGCGCTTCAACTGCTGCCTTTTCAGTTGGTAGACTCGGCCCCCTTCCGTGAGTTTGTGCAATGTGCGGTTCCTCAGTGGCAGGTTCCCAAACGCCACTTTTTCTCACGGAAGGCTATTCCGGCTCTCTACTGGCATGTGGAAGGCAATGTCTTGGCCTCGCTGGACAGGGCGGTCAGCGGTAAGGTGCATATTACCGCTGACTCATGGTCCAGCAGGCATGGACAGGGACGTTACCTTTCTTTCACGGCCCATTGGGTCACTCTTTTGGCAGCTGGGAAGGATGCAGGACAAGGTGCAGTAGTGTTGGAGGTTGCTCCACCGCCACGCCTACAAAATGCTACTAGTGGTTGTGACACACCTCTCTCCTCCACCCCTCCTCTTCTTCTTCCTCCATGGCCTCTTCCTGTGCTTTGTCCTCTGAACCAGCGGTGCTCCGTAGCCGTTCAAGGGGCTACGCAAGTACGCAGGCAAAAAGATGCCATGCCGTGCTTGCGCTGGTGTGTTTGGGGGACAGAAGCCACACTGGGGCAGAGGTCCTGTCTGCTCTGCAGGGCCAGGCCGAGAGGTGGTTGACGCCACGCCAGCTTAAGCCAGGAATGGTGGTTTGCGACAATGGCACCAACCTCCTCTCCGCCCTCCGACAGGGACAACTGACCCATGTGCCCTGTGTGGCTCACGTCCTTAACCTGGTGGTGAAGCGGTTCTTGGGCAGGTACCCGGGCTTACAGGATGTCCTGAGGCAGGCCAGGAAAGTCTGTGTGCATTTCCGCAGATCTTATAATGCCAGTGCTCGCCTGGCTGAGCTGCAAAAGGAGTTGAACCTGCCCAAGAACCGCCTTATATGTGACATGCCCACCAGGTGGAACTCAACGTTGGCCATGCTGCAGCGGCTGCACACGCAGCAGAGGGCCATCAATGAGTACCTGTGCGACTACGGCACCAGGACAGGGTCAGGGGAGCTTGGTTTTTTTCTCCACGCCAGTGGGGCATGATCAGGGATGCATGCACTGTCCTGGCACCATTTGAGGAGGCCACGAGGATGGTGAGCAGTGACAGTGCATGCATCAGTGACACTGTACCTCTTGTCCACCTGTTGGAGCACACGCTGCGTGGAATAATGGACAGGGCACTTGAGGCAGAACAGAGGCAGGAAGAGGAGGACTTCCTTGCCTCTCAAGGCCCCCTTTACCCAGACAGTGTTCCTTCTGTCCCACCCATCGCACAGGAAGAGGAGGAGGAGGAGGAGGATTGTGTCAGCATGGAGGTGGAGGCTGGCACTCAGCATCATCAGCAGCAGTCTTTTAGGGATGATTTACAGTCCCAAGAAACCAGTGGACTTGTACGTGGCTGGGAGGAGGTGGCTGCGGATCATGTCGTCCTTAGTGACCCAGAGGACTCCGGACCGAATGCCTCAGCTAACCTACGCTGCATGGCCTCCCTGATCCTGCAAAGTCTGCGGAAGGATCCTCGTATTCTTCGGATCAAGGAGAGGGACCATTACTGGCTGGCCACTCTCCTTGATCCACGGTACAAGGGTAAGGTTGCGGACCTTATGTTACCGTCGCAGAGGGAGCAGAGGATGAGACAACTCCGGGAGGCCTTGCAGAAAGGTCTGTGCAACGCGTTCCCAGAGACTGGGAGGTTACAAACTCCTGGTCCTGGACAACGAGTTGCTGAGGCTTCGGCCAGTCAAAGAAGGAGCAGTGGGGAAGGTGGCCGTCTGACCGATGCGTTCAGACAATTCTTTAGTCCGCAGCCCCAAAGTATGATCGGTTCCAGCAACCATCGCCAGCGTCTGATAAACATGGTGCAGGAATATCTAGGGGCAAGGTCAGACTTGGACACCTTCCCCACCGAAAATCCTCTGGCTTACTGGGTCTTGAGGATGGATCACTGGCCAGAGCTTGCACAGTATGCAATTGAGCTACTGGCCTGTCCTGCATCCAGCGTTCTTTCGGAACGCACATTCAGTGCTGCTGGAGGATTTGTCACGGATCACAGGGTGCGCCTGTCCACCGACTCGGTTGATCGACTGACTTTCATCAAGATGAACCAGTCTTGGATCACCACCAGCTACCACACACCTGATGCTGATATAACAGACTAATTGATTTTAACATGTCACATCCCTTCAAGACTGATGCTGATGCTGAGTGCCTGTGCTGTTATGTTGACTGGCTATCCTCCTCCTCCGAGTCCTCAATGATACGATTGATGATGATAGCTTGGAAGATCATTTTTGTTTATGGGTGCCGCCACCAGTGCCTAACGCCCAATTTTTCAGCCCCTGTTTAACAGGGGCGTGTAATTACAATTTTTGAAGCAATACTTTGCAACAGGGCTCATTGCTGTGCTCCAAGTACAGTATCTGTGAGGGGTTGCAGTGTTGTGCCACCAGTGCCTAAGGCCCAATTTTTCAGCCCCTGTTTAACAGGGGCGTGTAATTACAATTTTTGAAGCAATACTTTGCAACAGGGCTCATTGCTGTGCTCCAAGTACAGTATCTGTGAGGGGTTGCAGTGTTGTGCCACCAGTGCCTAAGGCCCAATTTTTCAGCCCCTGTTCAACAGGGGCATGTAATTACAATTCTTGATCTAATAATTCACAGCAGGGCCCATTGCTGCACCCACCAAGAGTAACTCTAAGGGCTTACAGTGTTGTGGCAACACCACCACCACCACCACCACCACGAAAGGCACAATTTTTCAGCCCCTGTTCAACAGGGGCATGCAATTACAATTCTTGATCTAATAATTCACAGCAGGGCCCATTGCTGCACCCACCAAGAGTAACTGTCAGGGCTTACAGTGTTGTGGCACCAGCACCACCATCAAAGGCCCAATTTTTACTACCACTGTTCAACAATTATATGTAATTACAATTCCTGATATAATAGTTGACAGCAGGGCGTTCTAGCACCAACCAAGAGTAACTGTGAGTGCTTACAGTGTTGTGCCAACACCAACAACTAAGGGGCCTATTTCTGCAGCGTATATACGGCAGGTCCCTACTTTCAAACATCCAACTTACAAACGACTCCTACTTGCAAACGCAAGAAGACAACAGGAAGTGAGAGGAAATCTACCCCTAGGAAGGAAAATTCTCTCCTGTAAGAATTAATATGGGAGAAAGGTGTCTCCTCTGTACTGATGCTTTATCACCAATCCTTGTTTCAAGAAAAACACCACATTTCAAAAACAGTTGTCATTGGGACGGAAAGTGAGGTGAAATGTTCTGAACAGGGGCACAGACAGCAAAACAAATGTTACAGGGGTGATAACCCTTACCTATGTTTTCCAAAAAGTTTAAAAATAGATTTTTGGGCTGGAGCTACACTTAAACAATGTACCTGTTCAAAATTACAAACAGATTCTACATAAGAACAAACCTACAGTCCCTGTCTTGTATGCACCGCCTGTATACGGCTGTTCAGAGTATATAGGGCCTTTTTTATTTTATGTGCGGGGTTCCCCTTAATATCCATACAAGACCCAAAGGGGCTGGTAATGGGCTGGGGTAGGGGGGGGGGTCATGGGGTAGCTATGCCATTTTTCTTAAAGATTTTCATCCATATTACCGGGACCAGACATTACATTAAAGCCGCAAGCAGTTTTAAATGGCTTTTTTTTCCTTTAGAAGTGTCATTTTGTGCAGGGACAGTTCTAAACACGGGAAACACGTGGCACTTCGCAGGCATACTTTAGACACCCCCCAGGTACGAAATTTAAAGGAATATTTGACTTTTTTTTCACTTTATGCATCATTAAAATGACTGCTCCCGAAAAACGACCGTTTTTAAAACTTCTTTTTGCATTGATACATGTCCCCTGGTGCAGAACCCGGGTTCCCAAACCCTTTTTAGGACAATAACATGCATAATAGTCGTTATAATTAGCACTTTAGAATTCGAACGTTCGCATCCATTGTATTTAATAGGGTTCTAATGTTCGTACGAACTTTCGGTCCGTTCGCGGGTTCTGGTGCGAACCGAACCCGGGGGTGTTCGGCTCATCACTAATCTCAACCACTGGATCCCATCGCACTGGCGTTACGTACAAGACAGGACGGGAAGAGCCTGGAGTACCCTGACTTGATCCGAGTAGTCAGAGAGGAAGAAGCTATGCTGGAGGAGAAAAAAAGGAGCCAACCAGTTGAGACGGTGAACCCTCCTCCGGTGATGGTCAGGACGGCTATGACCTTAGAAAGAGATGCAGAGGTGGATACCTTGAAGTCGCAGATGTCCCAAGTGCTGGGAATGTTGACCTCCTTGATGGAAAAGGAGTCAAGGCCCTCAAGGGTACCAGAGAGGGAAAGTCCGAGGAAGGAATTGTTCCCGAATACCTCAGCACCCGCATCCCTGGAAAATTGGGGAAATGTGATCTGCTTCAATTGTGGGGGAGCTGGCCATCTTGCCAAAGTATGTGCCAGTCCCAAGAAGAAGAGACTGAATAACCGAAAGCCGCCGGAAAACTTCAACGGGCCCCGGTAAAGGAGTCAACCGGGTGCCCATCATCATCAAGGAACTCCATACTGAATAAGAAGCACATGAGAGAAGGGGCCAGGGCCCCACAGAAGAAACCAAGGGTTCCTCAGAAGGAACGTACTCCAAAGAAACACAATAAAGTCCCTCAGCGGGTAGTTACACCCATACAGAGGAGAGAGATTAATGCATACCAGGCTCAGGAGAGACTTAGGTCCAAAGACAAAAAGAGCAAGGAAAGTCAAGAAGGGAAATGCAAAGATCCAAGGAAAGAGACCCCTTTGAAGCAGTACCCAGAGAAACTGGTGGGTCCCTCCCCAATCGTATCCATTCAAGTAAAGGGGATCTACACAAGAGCCCTGTTGGATACTGGAGCGCAGGTGACCCTGTTGTATCGAGACTTCTACGACAGGCACCTAAGTCACCTACCCATCCAAAAGATTGAAGACTTTGAGATATGGGGAATTGGAACAGAAAAGTTTCCTTATGATGGCTATCTACCTATAAGACTGACGTTTGACCCATCCATAGCAGGGAAGGGGGAAGTGTTCGACACCTTGGCTGTGGTGTGCCCCCGACCGCCTGGAGCTAGCAGAAGTTCCTTGATAATAGGAACCAACACGGATCTGGTCCGAAGACTTTTGGTCCCACTAACAAGAAGGAAGAACCTCCCAGTCACGGGGATTCATCCCATGTTGAAGACCGCCTTCCAACGGCTGATCTTGGAGCAGAAGGCCCCAGAAGAGGGGGTAGGGAAGGTTTGGAGACTGGGAAAAAAAGGGATAGTGCTGCAACCCGGTGAAGTAACCTGCTTGAAGGCCACAGTGAAACTCACTTGGGAGCAGCCGGGCCCTTTTGTGATGTTGGAACCCGACCCAAGAGAAGAACCTTCGGGCTTGGAGGTAGTCCCGGAAATGGTCCCGGTGAGGGCCCTGAAGAAGGACCACTGCAAGGTGCCTGTGAGTGTCAGAAACACCACGGATGGCCCCATGGAAGTCCCTGCCAGGCTGTTATTGGGCCGGGTGAGCCCAGCCACACCAGTTGCCTCATCAGATGTGGGGAAGACAGATGGAGAGAGTACAGTGTGGGAGAAGCTTTCCATGGAGAATCCAAACCTGCCCAGGGCTTGGAGAGAGAGAGCCCGGAACCAGTTGACTCTGTGGGAGAGGATCTTCTCACATGATGAGTTTGATGTGGGGTGTGCTAGGCGTGCCACCCATCGAAATCGCCTCCAGGAAGACAAGCCCTTCAGAGAAAGGGTTAGGCGTGTTCCATTGGCAGACCTCGAGGATTTGAGGGAGCAGCTTAGTGAGCTCAAGCGAACAGGTGTGATCCAGGAATCTAGAAGTCCGTATGCCTCCCCCATAGTAGTGGTCCGGAAGAAGAACGGGTCACTAAGGTTGTGTATTGACTATAGGACCCTCAACAGGAGAACCACTCCGGATCAGTATACCACTCCAAGGATAGAAGATGCCTTGCAGAGCTTGTCCGGAGCCAAGTGGTTCAGTGTTATGGACTTAAAGAGTGGGTATTATCAGATCCCGATGCACCCAGAAGACAAAGAAAAGACGGCTTTCATAACCCCAGTGGGATTCTTTGAATTCAATCGGATGCCTCAAGGTCTGTCTGGAGCTCCAGCCACATTCCAAAGACTGATGGAGAAGACTGTGGGAGACATGAACCTCATCGAGGTCCATGTATACTTGGATGACATCATAGTCTTTGGCAGAACTTTGGAGGAGCATCAAGAAAGGCTGGAGAAGGTCTTGAAGAGGCTGAGTGAAGAAGGACTCAAGCTCTCACCTGAAAAATGCCAATTTTATCAGTCTTCAGTCAACTATCTGGGACACATAGTGTCTGAAAATGGGGTGTCCACAGACCCTGAAAAACTGGAGGCTGTCACCTCCTGGCCAAGACCTACCACTGTAACAGAACTCAGGTCCTTCCTAGGATTCTGTTCCTATTACAGGAGTTTCGTGGAGGGGTTTGCTCGAATAGCGAGACCCTTGAATGAGTTGCTGAAGACGGAGGGGGAAGAGGATGACTCGGGCCCCAGGAAGTCAGGGGAGTCAGTCAAGGACCAGTGGACTGAGAAGTGTGAAGGCGCCTTCCAGATGCTGAAAAAGAGCTTGACCACCGCCCCTGTTCAGGCTTATGCAGACCCAAAGAAGCCTTACGAACTCCATGTGGATGCCAGTCATGATGGTCTGGGAGGAGTACTCTACCAGGAGCATGAAGGGCAACAGAGACCTGTTGCGTATGTGAGCAGAAGCTTGACCCCCTCTGAAAAGAACTATCCCACCCATAATTTGGAGTTCCTGGCCCTCAAGTGGTCCGTAGTAGACAAACTTTGAGATTACCTATATGGAGCAGATTTCACTGTAAAAACGGATAACAATCCCCTTACCTACCTGTTTACCACAGCAAAGCTGGACGCCACAGGACATAGATGGCTGGCGACGCTGTCTGCCTTCAATTTCAGCTTGAAATATAGACCTGGGGTGGGAAACCGAGATGCGGACGCACTGTCCAGGAGGTCTCATGTTCCCACCCACAGTAGTGAAGACTTGACCCAAGTGGCACCCGACGGGGTGCGGGCCCTTTGCCAAGGGGCTGAACTCCAAGCCAAGGGAGGCTCAAGAGCAGAAGAGATAGGGGTCCCTATTGTAGGAGTCCCCAAGCAGTACTGTGGAGCAACCTTACTGGGGGAAGACAACCTACCCAGACTGACCAAAAAGGAGTTGAGATCCGACCAACAGGAGGACCCTATGGGGAGATTGGTCCTAGAAGCATTAGAAAATCAGAACCCAAACATACTCTTATGTCACCCCTCGAAGGAAGCTCGCCTGTTAAAAAAAGAGTGGGACAGGCTACAGGTGCATCAGGGAGTGGTCTACCGAAGGGGCCCCTCTGATGACCAAGAAGACAAGTGGCAGTTGTTCCTGCCGGAGAAACACAGGGAGACGGTCATGATCGCCTTACATGACAACCATGGTCACCTGGGAGCAGAAAGGACTTTCCAACTTGTTAGGGGCCGTTTCTATTGGCCCTGCATGAGGGCTGAAGTTGAGGAATACTGCCATTCATGTGCACGATGCATACAGAGAAAGACTCTGCCCCATCAAGCTGCCCCAATGGGCCATTTACAAAGTGAAGGCCCGCTTGACCTGGTGTGCATTGATTTCCTCTGCCTCGAACCCGACCTGAGGGGACTAGGAAATGTTCTGGTAGTAACCGACCATTTCACCCAGTATGCACAGGCTTTTCCAGCCAAGGACCAGAAGGCCTCTACTGTGGCCAAAATACTCGTAGAGAAGTACTTTATACATTATGGACTACCACAAAGGCTCCATTCAGATCAGGGGAGGGATTTCAAGAGCAAACTGATACGAAAACTCCTAGATGCCTTAGGGATCAAGAAGACCAGGACTACTCCTTATCATCCTCAAGGTGATGCTCAACCGGAGAGGTTCAACCGAACCCTGCTCAATATGCTGGGAACTTTAAGTGGCGAAAAGAAGCAACATTGGAGTAGTCACATAGCGGCCCTTGTGCACGCTTACAACAGCACTGTCAGCGATGCTACTGGATATTCCCCCCTTCAGACTTATGTTGGGGGGGAAGCAAGATTGCCAGTGGATCTGGCCTACGGCACCTCCATAGATCATTGTTCTGCTGCCTCCCACAAGGGATATGTAGATAGACTTAGACACAACTTGAAGACGGCTTATGAGCAAGCTCAGGCGGCCTCGGAACAGAGAAGGGCTCGCAACAAGAGGAATTTTGACCTAAAGGTTAGGATCCAAGACTTACAACCAGGAGACAGGGTGTTATTGCGGAACCTGGGGGTCCCTGGAAAACATAAACTCGCAGATAGATGGAGACCAGAACCTTATGTCATTTGTAGAAAATTACCGGGCCTACCCGTTTACAGACTTAAACCCGAGGGGAAGTTAGGGCCCTTGAAGACTTGGCATCGAAACCACCTACTTCCGCTCGCTGAAGCAGTTCGGTTGCCTCCTAGGATGGATTCTCCTGAACCCATGTCCATTCCGAACACCCCTAGACCCAACACTCGGTCTCAAACCCCTAGGATGGAGGATACAGAAGATTCAGAAATGAGTGAAGGCGAGGGGGAGGAAATTGGCTGGCTTTGGCCTTCCCAGGGCCCAACGACTTCTGCTATTGATCTTCCACCTGACGAAGATACTGAGGATCACACACTGAATGCAGAAGCTACGGAGTTCATTCCATCTAGTCACTGGTCAGATGCTTGGGAGAGTGTCGGTGAACTATCACCTGAAGAGGACCCAAGAGAAGCCATGTTTCTTCCTGCTCCGGAGCCAGATGCTCCTGAATTAGAAGGAACTCCCGAGTTGGTCACAGAAGAAGAATCTGTTCCCACAGAAAGTCCCAGAGGACAGAGGAAGCGGAGGGCCATAAAACCTCCCAGGAGGTTAACCTACCCACAAATGGGGAAGAGTGCGGAAGACACTGTATTCACTGCCAGAAGGAGTATGGAAGACCCTGACCCTCCCACTGTTCATTTGGTGGGAGGCAACCCCAGCTCACTCTCTGGCACAGTTAGACAGGATACTGTTGTTAATGTGTCCTATGGGCAGAGGAGTTCACCGCCTCGTTTCTGGTGGGAATTTCCTCTGCTGACATCATATGGAGAATTGATGGATGTTGTTAAATGTGTAGCTTGAAGTTATGTTATCTTTGGGGACCAAAGAGTTCAAGTGGGGGGAGTGTGTAGCGGGGTCTCTTCTAAGGCCCCAGGACTATGTTACCCAGAACCCCATTCGGCCCCAGGGCGGAGGTTCCACCGCAGAGACTCATGGGAGGGGTTACTTAAGTGGGAGGCGAGGCAGAGCTCGCTCTCTTGGGACACGGCGCATCAAGTGACAAGTCATCCTGTGCGGATCGGCTGTGAAGTAAGGCCTGAAGCCTGAGGCCTTGCTTGAAGCCCGAAGAGCCTTCCACCATACTGCGGAGCCTGGGTGGATCCTGACCCGTCGGTATAGGACGTGAGTTGGATCGAGGACTCGATCGGAGCAGACGCTGTGTGCGACACACAGGAGGTGGAAGTCCCAGGCTGGGATCGCGTCTGGAGTGGTGAGCGGGCACCTGCCCATATCAATAGACTGAGTTGTGTTCAGGCCTGTAGACTGCCTAGGCCCGCTGTTCGCTCACCAGTGTTTCTTGGGGGGTCCGGTAGCGGGACAGAGTTGAAGTATCTACCCCCCCTTGTTTGCCCTGTTATTTCAAGTTAACACCCAATGTGGATTACAAATGGTTATTTCTTTAAGTGCACCAACGAAAGCTGGCCGGTGAAGAAACCTTCATCCCTTAGGGGAAAGAGACTCAGTTCCATTCCATGTCAGGCCTGACTTAGGTGGGGAGTTTAGAAAGTTTGTGTTACTACGCCATAGGCGAGCACACGCTATAATAGTTCCGCGTGGTGGACACTGCGCGGCGCCATATTATTGTGCTGCACCTAGTACATTGATTGATGCAGGGCTCTGCAGGCCCATTTATATGTTGCATGTTATACCTTGAATCCTTCATTACCAGTAAAGCTGATATATATGTTTTATATTCTTGCCTCAGTGTGTTGTCTGACTGTTTGGAGATTATTAAGTATAATACACCTGAGAGTGATAGGAGTTTAACCCTAGACTGACTGTGCCAGAGTGGGTCGAGTAAGATTGCCGGGGGTTGGCGGTACTGCATGCAGGGCCCGAAACCAAATCAGCGGCTCTCTTAATTGGGGGTGGCGCTACATTTATAATTAAACCTGTGAGGTCATGGAATGTATCCAACATTTTGATGAGGTTTGGTAGTGAAATTAATGGGTCAGTGAGGAATAAGAGGACGTCGTCTGCATACATACTTAATTTAAATTCATTCAAGCCTTTTGTGTATCCTTTTGATGTTAATATTATTGCGGATGGCGCAGGCAAGGGGCTCTATAGCGAGAGCAAACAGGAGAGGAGATAAAGGGCAGCCCTGTCTCGTGCCTTTGCTTAAATGGAAAAACTCTGAATTGTGGCCAGGGAGTTTGATACGAGTATGTGGGTCATGGTATAGGGCTTTAAACCCGTGCAGAAACTCATTACTTATACCGTATCTGGGGAGCAGCGAGTCTAAGTAGGACCAGCTGACATATATCTAAACTAAGTAGTAGTGTGGTTCTAGCGTGTAGATTGGAGTCTTGGATGATATTTGTTGCTAATCTAATATTGTCCGTGATTTGCCTGTCTGGGATGAAACCTGATTAATCCGGGTGGATTAAGGGTGAGATAACTGAGGCCAATCTGTCCGCTAACATCTTACCAAAAAATTTGAGGTCATTATCTATGACTGAGATCAGGCGGAAGTTCTGTGGGGTGGAGTGGTCTTTGTTTGGTTTGGGTAATTGGGACATATTAGCTAGGAGCATTTCGGAAGGGAATTGATTGCCTTGTAGAATATGGTTGAACAGTTTAACAAGGTGGGGAATTAAAATTGAAGCACATTTTTTGTAATATGATGTAGAAAAGCCGTCTGGACCTGGGGCAGTGGAGGTCTTTAATTAACTTATTATCCTATTTATTTCTGTTTCTGTACAGGGTGCATTTAATGCCTCAATTTGTTGGGTAGATAGAGTGGGTAGTAGAATTTCATCAAGCCATTGTAACGAGGATTGTTTTGGGGTATTTTGAGGAGAAGATAGAAGTTTCTTCTTAAAAAAACTCCATAACTCCTTTGGGATGGGAGATTAGATTGTCTGCAGCGTTTCTTCGTTTATAGGTATGGGGAGGTTTCATGGATTGGTTCAATTTTCTGGCAAACATGGTGAATGAGGAGTTACTGTATAATAAGAATCTTGCCTTGGACCATCTAAGGGCTTTTTCAGTGTCTGTAGTTAGTAATGTATCTAGGGCCGTACGTTTTTCTTGAATTTGTTTTAGTATATCTCCAGAGGGGGATTGACTATGTTTATGGTATAGCTTGTCTAGATCTCTGGTTAGTGTTTTTATGTCAGTCAGTTTCATCCTATTTTTGTAAGATGCCATCTTGATTAGATGGCCTCTCATGACAGCCTTGTGGGCCATCCACCATGATGTGGGAAGAATGTCTGGGAAAGAGTTAAGTGTAAAGTACTCTTCCATGTTATTTTCTAACTGTTGTATATTCAGATGGTCTGTTAATAGAGCATCATTGATCCGCCATTTATGTGGAGTATTGGCAAGTATTGGCAAGACCTATTTTTGTAGTGGTAAAAGAGACGATCTGGTGATCCGACCAGGGACAAGAATGAATGCCTGCTTTTGATGAATTAGATACTAAAATTGGGGTGCAGAAAATGTAATCTAATCTAGCGGAGCAGTCATGTGGGTGTGAGTAAAAAGTGTCATTTTTAAGGGAAGGCTTTGGATGAAGGTGCAACTCCTATCTAAGGTTGAATGTACAGCTAAATTGAAGTCTCCGCCTACAATCAAATGGGGGGAAGAGTATTTGTCTAATGTGTCAAAGAAGTTTGAAAAAAAAGATGCATGAGCTTCATTAGGTGCATATACAGAGGCTATTGTGACAAGACGTCCTTCTATGGAACCTTTTACAATCAGAAAGCGACTCTCTGGGTCTTTAAAGACTTTTTGCGTTTCAAACACTATTGAATTTTTAATAAAAATAGCTGTTCCTCTTGTCTTGGAATTGAATGTTGTATAATAGAATTGACCATATGCTTTGTCAAAAAATTTGGGGTGCTTGGATGTAGCGAAGTGCGTTTCTTGCACTAATATTATTGGAAATAGAGAGTATAGGGGACTTTGGACTTTGTAGGCACAGAATAACAAAAAACATATGTAGAAAAATATAACAAATTTATTAGAATACAAAATATAACATTAAATAGGATAAAAGACCTCTAAAAGTGAATTTGCAATTATGTGCAAGGACAATAGAGTTGCAACCACTGGAGAAACGCCAGAACAGTATCAGAGCCTATGGGAGGAAAACTTCTCCAAAAATGTAGGGTCCTGAGAGATGGCTAGATCCCATCAGTGGAAGATGTAGTTGTTGCAAGCAGTATGATGCTTTGACATGTTTCACGTGAGGGCACGCTTCTTCAAAAAGCACAACATAAAAGACTAATAAAGGGAGATACAATGTATTAGAAATATCATAGATAAATTTTACAATAGATTAATATAAGGAAAAAGACAGTCACCTAATATGTATACATTTTTGGGTCCAATAACAGAGTCAGCGTCATAGAGAACAACAGAGGAACACAATAACTTGCTCCAAACCAGACAAACAAACCATAGGGGCGTGGGAAACCATTCAGAGATGTTACCATGAGTTAATTGGTAGGGTTGTAGTAGTTGTATAGTTATACTAAATAATAAACATTGAAATATATAAAATTTAACCTAAATGAGTTTGGCATATATATATTTATTGTGTATTTATATATATGGAGGATCTAAAAATTAAATGGTAGTACACGTATAGGTATAGAAGTAAATATATGTAGATGTATACTCACAAGCAAGGAGGTGTTTACACTTGAATTTCGATTAGTAAAATCAATTAGGGCAACCCCGGGGAGGGGGAAAAAAAACAATGCAAAAGAGGGGAAGGGGAGAAGAAATTGACAATGAGATGAATCTCCCGATCAGGACCGATGCCAGCCGAGCCAATAACGAGGGGTGAAGTCAGGTGAATAATCAGCTATAGCAAAAAACGAGTTGTATAAACAAACTGGTAATATATTTAACAAAGGTAACAGACTCAGCAATAGAGTACTCACCCTGTATACTTTATGTAGAGCTTAAGATAGTCACATAATATGCCAGAATGGCCTCCATTGAATAGACAGTATGCTAATTCAATAAGGAGTATTGATGTTAAGATAGTAATCAGTAGAGAAAACAGTCCATTAGAAACAAAGTAGCAGCCTTAGCTTGAACACCAAAACATGCTCGCTGGTAGAAAAAAGAAAAAGAGGGGAGGGAGAAAAAAGAAAAAGATATCATCAAGATTAAATATATTATAGAGGTTTAATATAATAAACAATAACTCATATCCGCACGAAGGTAGGTAAAGTAAAATGTATCCTTACCAGATAGCCAACAAATGAAAGCCATCCAGACTATTATCAGATGCAGTCTGTGTGTAGCTTAAAAAAGGCTACAGACCAGGTAGATATTGAAAAATGGCAAGCAGGCTCTGTGGGGAACACAGAGGGTTAGCTAGCAGGAGATGTTTAAGCATGAAGAGTTATGTTGTATAAGCCTGAAAGACACATACCCAAAGTTTCGGCGCGGCCGGCAGCTGAGCGACAGGGAGATTACAAATGTGTGTAAATTGACTGACACGCCAAGATCAGCGTGCTTATGTAGCCGCGTCCCATCACGTATGTAAATCAAACCGGCGAATGCCGGGATGACGTCACACGTGTTGGCCTAAAACACAGAGCCCTGCGCGAGCCGCTGGAAGGTGGAATCAAAACAGAGTGGATCTAGCGCAGGCGCAGTATTGACAGTCAACACTCTAGAGCTGAGGAATTGCTCCAGAGTGATTAAATGGAAGCGTCATCAACCCCAGGGGAAGGGGGATGGGAAGGGGAGGAAGGGGGTGTTTGGTGACGCTGGGCGGCCGCATAGTTTGTATAATAGTCCGAGAGGAGCATGCACATTATGTCCACCATCAGAAACACGACACTGATAACTATGACTGGACCCAAAACCTAAAACAAAAATAATACAATAGAAAAGGAGTTGGTTATTATTGTTTGCAAAGAAGCATACAATTCTCAAAATATATGGCCATATGAGCAGCCATATAGTGAATGCACCGTAACAAACGGGCATATCAGTAAATATCAATCTGCAATACGGTTAAAACCATATAAAATCATGCAGACGAATGTATATAGATGTCTATATTAGATTAAGTACATACCATACAATTTTTAACAAATGGACTACTAGAGAACAAGAGGTAGGACATATGGACATAAAACAGGAATAGATGTTAAATTAGCATATTTGGCAGTTACAAAAAGGGGGAGGGAAGGAGGGGGGAGGGGAAAAGAAAAGGGAGGAAACCTTGGAGCGGATAAAAAATTTGTATTATAAGAAAGATTTGTACGAATGAGCTTCATTAATACCAGGGGCACATAAAGCATTTGGACTTTCTATCCAGAGAGTTTCTTTACGGAGTATCTGTTTATCCCAATTTCCTCTTCAGGGATCATGAGAAATTACTGCAAGAGCAATGAAAGATATTAATGAGGTGTCAAACCTATGGTATAGATCTAAATGTCTGCTAACAGAGGTTACCATTTTACCTCCTGCTGAGTAATACACATGATCTTTGATACGAGAGCGAAATTGGCGAATAGTTTTACCCACGTAGAAAGCCTTGCACTGGCAAGACATTAGATACACTATACCTTGAGTCTCACAATTGGCATGAAAGTTGGGTTTAAAGATTTCGCCATTAGGGAGTGTAAAGCTAGTGCCATTATTAATCCATGGGCAAAATGCACACTTGCCACACTTTGTGATGCCATTAGGAAGGTCATTGGACTTGGATGAGGGCGAATAGTGGCTGGATGTCAACTTGTCGCGGAGCGAACGTGACCTTCTGAATGTAATATCCGGTTTAGGGTTAATGTACTTAGCAAGGATAGGGTCTTCTGTCAGGAGTGACCAGTTGTTAGGTAATACATTACGTAGCTCATGATGTTGACTGGAATATTGAGTGATAAATCTAACCACCTGGTTCGCGTTGCTGGTTTTAGTCTTGTAAAGTAAGGAATTACGCGACTGACATAAGACCTTATTATATGCTTTTCGTAGAAGAGATTTCGTGTATCCACGTGCTAGTTTTGCCTGCATTACAAAGTTCTTTGTATGTGTACAGTTGCGGCGTAATCTTAAATATTGTGCATACGGTATGCTCCGAATAAGACTTTCAGGATGGGCACTGGCTGCATGCAAGATAGTAAGATAGTATTTCCAGCTGTTTCCTTGCGAAACAGCATGGATGCAAGACAGCCATTGATGTCTTTAGAGATAGTTAGGTCCAAAAAAGTGATAGAGTGATCATCACATGAAAACATAAATTTGAGGTTGTAACAATTGTCATTGAGGATCTCAATAAACGTCTGGAGTAAAGCATGGGTGCCCGTCCAGATAATAAAAATATCGTCGATATACCTTAGCCAGCACAAGGCATGGCCAGTGTAGATTGACAACAATTCGTCTGAAAAGAAATCACGTTCCCACCCCCCAGGTACAGATTGGCGTAGGCCGTGGCACAACATGTGCCCATGGCCACGCCCTGTACCTGGAGGAAGTGGGACTCTTTGAAGGTGAAGCAGTTTCTAGTCAAAATAAATCGTAATAGTGAAATGGCAAACTTACAGAAGTCCCAATGATATTGGTCCTGTTCACGAAGAAAGGTGCGTGTCATCCCGATGCCCTGCTCGTGAGGGATGCTCGAGTAAAGAGCCTCGACATCAAGAGTCATGAGCAGGGCATCGGGAGGGACCACCATATCCTCGATTTGTTTAAGTAAGTCCAATGTGTCACGAGTGTAGGGTGGAAGTGCAAGCACATGAGGCATAAGGATGGAGTCTATGAATCTGCTAGCATTTTCAGTCAGAAAACCAATCCCTGAAACCATGGGTCTACCAGGGGGAAGGGAAGGGTGTTTGTGCTAATATTATGTCAGCCCCCAATCTTTTAAAATGGCGGAAAGCTTTTTTCCTTTTTTGGGAAGAATTTAAGCCATTGGCATTGTGGGAATATACTTTAAGTCCCATTTAGAATATATATAAAAAAAATGCTCTGGCATGATAGATAGTGATACCAGATAGTTATCTTTGAGTCATGAAAAATTAATATAAGATATGGTGATAGATTAGCAACATACCGAGCACCCCTATATGTAATCGTATTGTATGTAAGTACCAAACTTGAAAAAACATGTGATAGCGATGTGTTAATCACATGCATGAGATCCTTACCAAACCAGTGTCTAACCAAACAGTTTTTTATGTGAGACTTGAGTACATTAGAACACAACAAAATAAACCAAAAGAGCATTATTTTGAAATTCATAGGGCAACGAAACATGTTACCTAACTTGCCATAAAATTGTAAAGAATGAATATACAATAACCAGGGGTCAGGCTGAAAAAAGCAGCTTGACATAAAAACAATAATCTTTGGACAGGGAGGTCCATATCTCACTTCGGGAGTCTTGCCGAAATGGGCGGCTAAGAGTAGGACCAAAAACACCGAAAGACGCGCTGTAAGATCCATATTTAGACTCCAAAAGTGAGAGGGGGGAAAATCAAGCTTGTGCATTTTACTACATTGCTTTTTGTTAACAAACTCTTTACAAATTACTTTTATAGCCCCATAAATTATAATTGGTTACCAGTTCTCTAAAGGGGGCGTGCTAGGAGGTGTGTAGGGGTGGAGACAAGGGAGGGTCCTGGGGACAGTTTTAGGGGTGAGTAGGGGCAGAGACAGGTGTGGCCTAGGGAAGGGGGGGTAAGTTCCTGTAACTTTTCTCTGAGAAAAGTAACCCTGTGTGTTCCATATCTACAAGTGTACAGCATTGTAGATGCATTCTAATGAAAGCTAAATAAGCTTCAACCATTGAAACTATATGCTCTACTAATATTATTTCCAGAGGGCGCTTCACACATCAAGTCAATGATGTGCCTGGATGCCAAACTCCCACAGCTCTGTGGACATGGGACATTTACTGAAAAAAATCAATCATATGTTGCATTAGTGAGCCAAAATCTGGCACAAACCACCAGCGATGTAGTGAGCCTCTGCATAAATATCAGATGGTCTTCCTTTCCATGAACACTGTATTTAGATTCAGGTATTTTTTATTTTTTTTCATTTGCATTCATTTCATTTCGATTTTTCCATGTGTGTTTGACTAAGGCCCCTTTCACACTGAGGTGTTGCAATAACGCGCTAAAAATGATTAGAGTTATTACCGCATTTTTACCGCGTTAGCGCTAAAAATAGTGCTAACGCCTATGCGTTTTTACCGCGTTTTTACTGCTTTTTTGCGGTAAAAAGGATTATTTGGTATGCCACAATCCTCCACTCTACTGCGGTCATGTGACCGTCCCACAGCTTCTGGGCGTTTTTACCGCGTTTTTACCACATTTTTACAGCGGTACTCATTTATTTAAATGGGGATAGGTGTTTTTACAGCGCTATTTTATGCGCCCCAAAGATGCTACAAAAAAGCTGTGTGCAGAATTTTTTCCAACGCACAGCCAGCACAACGCCTCAGTGTGAAAGCCCTCAGGGCTTTCATATTGAGAATGCTGGGGCAGGATTATTTCAGGCATTTTTACAGCGCTATTTTTAGCGCTAAAACTCCTGAAAAATGCCTCAGTGTGAAAGGGGCCTTACTTCTTATACAGGTGTAAACCATGTGCTGAAAATCATGTACCTGCCTGCTGAATCAATTTTAAGCTGTTCTGTGCCATGACATACCTGGTTTAGGATGCAGAAACTGTGTGTAAAGATCTGAGTAATGTTGAGTTACTTCATTGCCAGTATTGTATTATAATTATACTCACTTATACTCACTCGCATAAACACTAAACACGGAAGTTAATTAATGCACTCAAATGTAAAATTTTCGAATTTTGTTTTACTGATCCATATTCAATGTTGTGTTACTGATCTTAAGAGCCCATTCACACAGGGGTGACTTTGGATCCGACTTCAAGTCGCCCCAAGTCACCCCTAGTCACCCATTGTACCCATTGATTTCAATGGAAGTCGCCTCAGAAGTCGGATCACTGTCTTAACAGAAGCAACAATACAGGAAGAGAACATACATTTCTCAGGCAAAACCCTCACTCCCCCTCCCTCCCACAGAGCTGATTCTTGTTTGAAAAAAAGAAGGATCTGGAAGGGAAGGTAAATTTTTGGACACCACATCCCAAATTTTGTTTGAAAAATGGAAGGGGGAGAGGGGGGGTCACAAGGCCCCGGGATTTTTGGGGTGTCAGTAATGTGCACAATCAGATAAATACTGACTGAAACAAAGTTATATAGAAAAATTGAATTTTTATTACAAAAAATTATTACATAAAAACACCAAGGCAATATACATCCATAATCAATCATTTCCTTATACAGTATGTTACAGACACAGGGGTGCCAGTGTACTCAACGTTTCGCTCTAAGAAGAGCTTCCTCGGGAGATTAATCACGGCATCACATGATATGCTGAAGGCAAAACAAAAGGATAGGATATAAAGGTTGGTGTACAAGCATCAAGAAACATTAATGTTTTGAAAATAGGCATATATAGAAAGTATGCATGCAGTTATTGTATTTATACAGATAGAGAAAGGTCATAGGACCATCATTCAGCTTGTCTATAAGTAATGTAAGCGCTGTGAAGTGCACAGAGAGGAACCCACCTGGTACTGTATTGGAAATTTCTTGAAAATGTTTAATTAGTAAAATTACTCCCAAACAAGGAGTGTAGGTACACTTTCAAACCTAGGGGTCCCATATATCCAGAGAGGACTTGCAGACGGAGAGAAATGATATAGATGTAGGTGGGAATAATTCCTAATGTTAAGAAACGAAAAGCTTGGTTGATTATTGATTAATAGAAATAAGCAGCATTTGAAAAAAGCGCAGAGCAATGAACTATGCAAAAATAACTGCTTAAGTTGATATAGAATCAATGGGACCACACTGATTGCAAAAAATGTCTGAAAATCCACATAAGGAGACAGAAATTCATCCAATATTCATAGGTCTTAAAAAGGGAATAAGCTTAAGGAAGATATATGATATAAATATAGTAAGTAAATAATAAATAGACCATCATTATAGAGGAAAAGGAGAGAGAATTTGTCACCTTCTAAAGCATGAAGGAAGGCAGTAAATACCTTATAGATGTTCAACTCCGCATATAGTCCTGGGACCTGATTCTTGTTTGATTGGCCACTGGAAAGCCTCCTGTCCTTGTAAGTTGCCTCATGTCGTGCTGTGATTCATACTCATGTCATGTCCAAGTTGCCTCTCAAAGTCGCGCTGGAAGTCGTGTTGCCCCTGTGTGAATGGGGACTTACTCATCTGTGTGCAATGTCCTATAGACAACAATGCATCTCATTTAAAAAAGAAAACTCCCGTGTGCAATAGGTCTAATGCTATTTGCACATGAACTGTGGTTTGTTTATGATTTTTCTCAATATTTGTTCCTAAACACAGAACTGTTATAATATTTGATAAACCAAGGGAAACTTGGCGTAAAATTATGTTTATGTGCCATGGCTCAGTTTTGGCACATTCACTAAAGCTTCAGTAAGCTAGCATCCATGTGCCAAAATGATAGGTAGGTCCAGAGATAGATGCAGAAAGTTATATGTAAATTTAGAGTGTTAATTTAAAAATTGATCCTAGCCCTGCCATTTTCCCACCCTGAGCCTATTTGTTAGTCCTGGGTCCTTAGTGGGCAGACTTAGTGACCAAATGATGCAGTGGTGGATTTTACTGTAATACTGGCAGAACAAATAACTACCACAAAGTGAGTCAATTATTATTATTTTTTTCAACTCAACTCAACCATTGCCTGCATTGTTACATTTTTTAAAGCAAACTTTCATATTAAACACAGAAGTTAAAAAATTAAAATAAACAGATCTCTATCTGATCACTATGCAAACCATTACTTCCTGCCTCTACCTACCTTATTGTTGACAATAGAGTGTGATAGATGCTTTCCAAAAATGCATGGTAAAAGCAACAATAAACACAAGTGTATATTACTACATAAGATCTATTTTAGACAGAGGGGTTGATTTACATATTCAAATGGGGCCTGGAGCAAAAATAAATTCAACCTGCCAATGTACTCCCTACCTGTGGAGTTTTTTTTTTCTGAGAATACATGAACCCATAATGCTGATTTATAGATTTAAACATGGCAGTTTAGGGTCCTATTTAAATTGGGGTTAGAATGTAAACAATTCTAATTTGGGAAACAACTCATAAATAAATAAAACATTAGAATTTTTATTTTTAGATTAAAACATGGCTGGGGTGGTCCTATTTAATTTGTAGGTTAGGCACAAATAAGTCAAATCTGGGAACGTACTCATTGCATTATTTGGGTTATTCTCAGAATAAATGTAAATGCAATGCTGATTTCTAGACATTGCTGTCAGGTGTCCTATGCAAATTAGAGCTAGTGAGCAAATCAAATCTCGAAACACACTCACTTCAGTCTTTGGGGGTGTATTTTTTCTGGAAATATAATATAAACTTACCTGTATAATATTTTTCTGTTCGAATTGTGACCTAGTGCAAATAACCTAATACTGCATGTGTGGGTGTTTTTTTTTTCTGTGGAAAAAATTACTTACAATTTTATTTTGAGATTGAAAAATGCCCATAGCAGGTAATATTCACATTGGAACTAGACTTCAAATAAATTAAGTCTGGGAACATAATTGCTACAATATTTGGAATGAAATGATAATGTTTATTTATACAATTGAAATGGCTGTTGGGGTTCATCTTATATTGAGACCCAGTGCCAATAACTTAACACTGCCAGCGTAGATACTTAACCTTTTATGTTTTTTTTTTCTGAAAATAAATAAAACTCTAAATTTATTTCCATATTGAGAAATGCCTGTTAATGATCTTATTCAAATGAGGGAAGAAGCACGAAAAATCTGATCTGGCAACAGACTCACTGCAATACTTAGAAAGTTTTTCTCTAAGAATAAATTAAACTGTAATGTTGATTTCTAGATTTAAAAGGGTCCAATTTGAGGGCTAGAATGCAAACATATCCAATATTGTACTCTACAATATTTGGAATGTTTTTTCCTGGCAGTAATTTAAACTGTACTGTTGATTTTAGATTTAAACATGGCTGTTGTGGGTCCTATTTAACCACTACAGTCCCGAGCATATTTCTGAGATCTGGTGTTTACAAGTTAAAAACATTTTTTTTGCTAGAAAATTACTTAGAACCCCCAAACATTATATATATATATATATATATATATATATATGTATATTTTTTTTTCTAGCACCATAGAGAAAGAAATAGCGGTCATTGCAATACTTTCTGTCACATCGTATTTGCGCAGCGGTCTTACAAGCGCACTTTTTTTGGAAAAAATACACTTTTTTGAATTACAAAATAAGACAACAGTAAAGTTAGCCCGTTTTTTTTATTTTGTGAAAGATAATGTTAAGCCGAGTAAATTGATACCCAACATGTCACGCTTCAAAATTGTGCCCGTTCGCGGAATGGCAATAAACTTTTACCCTTTAAAATCTCCATAGGCAACGTTTAAAAAATTCTACAGATTGCATGTTTTGAGTTACAGAGAAGGTTTAGGGCTAGAATTATTGCTCTCGCTCTACCAATCGTGGCAATATCTCACATGTGTGGTTTGAAAACCGCTTTCATATGCGGGCGCTACTCACGTATGTGTTCGCTACTGCATGCGAGCTCGACGGGACAGGGCACGTTTAAAAAAAAAAAATCTTATTTAGTTTACCTTTTATTTTAAATTTTTTCACTGTTCTTTAAAAAAAAAAATTGTGTCACTTTTATTCCTATTACAAGGAATGTAAACATCCCTTGTAATAGAAAAAAGCCTGACAGGTCCTCTTAAATATGAGATCTGGGGTCAAAAAGACCTCAGATCTCATATTTACACTAAAATGCAATAAAAAATGCAATAAAAAATAAATTGTCATTTGAAAAAAAATACATAAAATGGCCCTTTAAGAGCTATGGACGGAAGTGAAATTTTGACATTGCTTCCGCCCTGCAATGCTTGGAGACGGGTGGGGGGCACCTTCCTCTCACTCGTCTCCATGTCAGGCTAGGGACAGGCCTGGATGGCCTCCGCCGCTACTGACGGCCACGGTAAGTGGTGGAGGGCACCGGAGCGCGGTGGGAGGGGGGCCCTCTCCCGCCACCGATAGAAGTGATCTTGCGGCGAATCCGCCACAGAGACCACTTTTATCTGAACGAGAACTGCCGGCTCTTGAAGAGGATACCGGGGTTATGGTAGCTAGCTTCTACCATAACAACAGTATTCCTCTTCAAAGACGGGACGTATATAGTCATCCGGCGGGAAGCAAGTGGTTAAATTAGGACTAGAGCGCAAATAAATCAAATCTGGAACATACCGTATTTTTCGCTCCATAAGACGCACCTGACCATAAGACACACCTAGATTTTAGAGGAGGAAAATGTGAAAAAAAATCCTGAACCAAATGGTGTACTAAAATATTCAATAAAATATAACAGAATAATATTTCTACACTGACAACCAATGTAAGGGGGCACCCTACACTGATCCCCAATGTAACTGGGACATTTACATGACCTTAACACAACAGGAGTATTTGCATATTGAGACATTTACACTGACCAGTGATGTAAATGGTGTATTTACAGTAACCCCCCATCTCTCTACTAATCTCTGCATTCTTTTCTCCCTCTCAGTACAACTCTGCCCCTCTAACTCATCTGCTAACCTCTGTCCCCCAAACCCCTCATCTTCTAACATCTGCACTGCAACCCCTCCTTCCCATTCAACTCTGCAGCCTCTGCACCTCAAACCCCCCTCTTTGATCCCCTCTACATACCCCCTTTACCTGTATGCTGTTCACACCTTCTAGGTGGGCGGCATGCAGAGGTGGGGGAGTAATTTGCATATGAATCGCGGCGGACGACCTCATTAACATAACATTGCCCACACGATTTACAAATCAATGCCGATCCTGTGGGGGTTAAATAAAGAACAATACCCTTTTGTTTCTCTCCCTGTAGCAGCTGAAGATTTATAGTGATGCATAGGGCATCGTTCTGCCGCCGAAACAATCCCCCTATCAGCGGCTCTCCTGGTCAGTATTCACTCCATAAGTCGCGCACACATATCCCCCCCGTTTTTTGGGGGAAAAAGTGCATCTTATGGAGCGAAAAATACGGTACTCACTACAATCTTTATGGCCCGTACACACGATCCAAAAATCGCACGAAAACGGTTGTCCGAGGAAGAATCGTACGATTTTCGGATCATGTGTACACTACTTTCGAGAGCCGATCACGACAGTTTATCCGATATTATTCGATCGGACGTGCGAGAAAATTTTCCTTGCACGATACCAGATCGTACGATTTTCGTTTAGTCAGTATAGTTGTCGTCCGAAAATACAATACAAATAAATTACAACACATGACATCACTTACGATTATTTCTTTTGACGTACGGGAATTTTCGTGACTTTAGTAACCTATTCAATTTCTACTTGCGACTATTAAGCGAAAAAAGTCGTACGATCTGTCGTACGATATTCGGATCACGTTTACGGGCCATTAGGGTGTTTTATTCTGGGAATAAATTAAACTGTATTGTTTATGTAGTGGACCCCCTTAAAAATTGGGGTCGCTATTTTCTAAATTTAAGGGCAGCCTGAGCAATAGTTTAGCTCAGGTTTTCCAATTCTGTTAGTTTGGACTCTGCTCTGCTGTAATGTTGCCTGGAGTATAGTTCCCCTTGACCTGTGGGTGGCGCTGTTGCCCAGGTCTTGAGGAAAACCACAGGTGGCGTTGCGGTGTGATTGGGTGTCCTCTCTTGGCTACCTTGCGGTGGACGGGTTTCGCCTGCTGTGCATGCCGGGAGAGGGTACATAATGGGCAGACGCCATGATCTGGTGTGGTGTGCCGGGGGGGGGGATTCCAAGGAGGACCCCTGGTGGCGAAGTCACGACCCTTTGGTCCTGCTGGCCGGGGGGTGCGTGAACTGGTCAAGGAGTCTCGGGCACCTTTAGCCTGAGGCTACAGAGTTCCAGATAGGCCCAGTACCTTCAACTGGGTCTACAAAACCAACCACTGGAGTCCCAGGAAACAGAGGAAACCGGGAGAGGGCCTGTCCGATGGATCGGTGAAGGAGGTCACGGTCTCGGGGAGGCCTGGTTGCCTATCAGAGGGAAGGATTAGTGAGTTGCAAGATAACTCCTGTAGTGTGCCCCATTGGCACCTATGGTCTCTAATAATCTACAGGCGTTAGGAAGTTCTAAATTCAGGAACCAAAGGATTCTGTGGCAGAGGATCTCCTGAACTTGTCCGTGAAGAATACTTAAACTAAGTGTCATGTTCGTGCTTCACTCCGGCTGCTAGAACTGTGAGAGGGATCTATCTGGGTGAGCAATACCCACTCAGGCTTGAGTGGAGAATAGGGTGACTGGGTGCCGCGTGCCTGAACCTAATTCCCTACTAGATTCTATTGCTGTCTTCAACCTTTCTCCCAAAGTTATTTCAAGCAAAAGAAAATAAACTAATTTGTTGGAGTTTAATTACTGTCTGGACATTGGCCTTCTTTCGGGGAAGAATAGACTTTTCCCTACATTCTAGGGACGAGAACCAACGGAGGGAGGTGGCTCGCTGCAGGACCCAAAATTGCAAGAACACCGCTCAACCTCTTATACCAGGAGGATACAGGCATGTGGCATGGTGTGCCTTTTTGCTCCTGCAAGTGAAGGTAGGCAGGAAAAAAGGGTCTGTGTGCTACAGTTGTATACATTATCTCTATTTCATGACTATTATAAACAGGTCAACTCCCAGCATGCTCAATTCCAGCAAGCTAAACAAAAGTTACACTCTCTGGTCATTCAATACTCCATGATCTTCCCTGCAAAACTTTGGATGGCTTATAATGGTTAGACAAACTTCTTTACCACTCTCAACAGCGTGCTGACCTGGGTAGCCTCCATCTCAATCAAAATAACCTCTCCTGGTACCAGCCAACCACTATGAGTCTTTTTCTTTGTCTACTTTAATTGTTTACCACTCTATACAGGTTATATCAGACTTTTCTACATTGCAGTTCATCACTTATAGGAACACCTTCCCTGTTATTTTTTCAGGTTAGGGATCAAGCCCACTCCGTTACATGAATTGGACAGGGGACTTCTCATGTTCATTTGCTAATATAGTTCCCCGAGTTTGGTGCTTATAGTTTGGGTTTTGTCAGATGCTTGTGCATGCGTGAGTTTCGCGTCTGTCATTCCCCTTACTGTTAGATATTATTGTGATTTTGCTCCTGGATGGGAGTTTCGGGCCTCCAAGCATTGAGCTTATTTGATTTCTGTCTGTAAATCCATGGTGACTTTTGTAAAATTCATCACTTGGTATGTTATGCCTCAACTCCAAATATAAAAGAACTATTATGTTTAAATTCCTAAAACCAAAAAGCCCCACTTTGTTTACAGGAGACCCACTTAACGGGCTCCAAGATACCTGCTTTAAAGAAGTGCAGGTGTCATGAACATGTGTGACCAGAATCGTGTGAACTGTGACAGAGGACACCAAAACGTATATAAGTGAATAATTACGTTTATTTAAAGATAAGTGATAACAAAATATAAACACCTCCAATACAAACAGTGAACAACCAACCAGACAGTGACCCACAAACAACAAATAATTATATACAATAGAAGGGAAAAACCGCAATCTTAAGTGTAGCCAGGCCAGGGTCATTCACAGGAGATCAACAGATGGGGGCAAGGAACAGGACAGGACAGGGAGAAGGTGGACAGTATCAGGCTGCAGGGCAGGGATGCAAGGAGACAGGAGGGACAGGATCAGGATCAGATGCACAGGGTAACAGGATCAGGTACACAGGTTACAGGTTACAGAATCAGGTTCACAGGTATGGATCAGGGCACAAGGAAGATACCAAGGCCAGCATGTAATTGCTTGCCAGGTATTTATACACACACCTTTAATCAGTCTCAGGTGATGCCTGATCGCAGGAGGTGATGTCTGCTCCACACTGCCAGGAGACACCCGCTGGTGGACATTGGTACTGCGGCCCAAAGATCTAACAGTGCCACCAGCAGTTGAAACCTTTCATGACAGCTCCCGACTGTTAGGAGACACCTGCTGGTGGACACCAGTACTGCGATCCACAGGACTGACAGCGCCACCAACAGGTGAAACCTTTCCTGAAACAGGGTTGCCCAGGGCTTTCACTCCACTTATTTAAACTATGCTTAGGGTGTTGTAGGTAGGTTGTAGTTCCAGTGTCTCCCAGAAGGTGTCTCCCAGCAGATCCCTGTAATCAGTCTCCACCTGATGCTGGCTACTGGGAGGGTTTTTAGTCCCTCCTCTAATATTTAATGGTGCTTCAGTGTTTTGCTCTGCTAGCCAGATACTGCATGCTGTTTAATGCTGAACCTGATTCCTGCCTGATCCTGCTCCTGTCATGTACCTCTACCTTGTGTCTTGCTGCCTCATATACTCTCCCATTGTTCCTGATCCCAGTCCTGGTTCTCTCCTTCCTTGCATCTCTGGGATTACCCTCTTTATCAGTGTTTCTCATTTTGTATCTATTGTAATATAGTTAGGCTGCTTGTTAGGTAGTTTGTTATTTGGTTTGGTCAACTTATATATTCAAGTTTGTTGTGTATTCTGTTTGCTGGTGTTTGGATAGGTTTGGTTTCACTGGTAATAAACTTGCTTAGATCATCTCTAATCTGGTCTTAGTTTCCTAAGTACAGCTAAACAGATCTGGTCATCTCTGCTGCTGGATGCCTGAATTCAGTATCCCTGAAATCTAGCCTATTTGATAAGATTGGTGCCAAAATAGCACAATAACCCAAATGTATGACTCTCCTTTTGGGGGATTTAAATGCAGTGTTAGATCCAGGTGTTTGGTAAATTGGTGTAGGGCTTATTGCTATATTGATATATGGTGGTGGAAATTTCCTACCTGAATATTCCTGTCAGTCAAAAATATATAAAGCTTTGTTCAATTGGACTATGCTCTGTTTACCCCTGATTTGTTACCATATATCACACAAATTGTTTTTGTTCCACACGCTTTCAGATCATTCCTCTCCCTCCTTAAAACTTGGCCATAGACCTTTTCCCTTGGAGATTAAGCTCTCTCTGGCTGTCAAAATTATACAGTACAAAAGGATACAGTATGCAAAACTTTTGGGACCTCAATGTAGACTTTTCTAACATACTCACTACTTGACACTCTCCCTGACCCTTCCAGTATCGACTACTTCCTCTCTCCCCTATCTCTACCTTTACTTACTCTGTACCAATGACAGATGTTAGATGATCCCATCACGGTGGATGAGATATCCACTGCTATTAGTTCTCTTCCCTTCAATAAGACTCCTGGACTGGACAGGCTACCAGCGAAATAGTACAAAACCAATTCTGACTACTTGACTCCCTTCCTACATAACTACATAAAATGTTTTTATTTGCCATTGATGTGGGTGTCCTGCCTGACGGAAGCCCTTATTGTCATCTTTCTAAAGCCAGATAAAGATGCACTCTGCCTCATATTGCCCAAACTGCAATGTCAAGATTATGGCGCTTAAGCCCTGTACACACGATCGGATATCCTATGGATTCTAATCCGATGATTTTTTCCATCGGAAATCCGATGAAACTGTCTTCCATCAGTCTTGCCCACACACCATCAGTCAAAAAACCGACCGTTTCAAACTCCGTGACATAAAACACTCCGATGAGCCGAGAAAAATTAAGTTCAATGCTTCTGAGCATGCGTCGACTTGATTCTGAGCATGCGTGGGTTTTTTATCCGATGGAGTTCCCCACAGACGATAGTAATTTGCTATCGTTTTTTTAACCATCGGATAAATTTAAAACATGTTCTATTTTTAAACACCGATGGAAAAAAAGACCGATGGGGCCCATACACGATCGGTTTGTCCGATGAAAACAGTCCAGGGCTTTAGATTGGCCAAGCTTTTTCTGACTCTTATTTACCCTGACCAGTCTGGGTTTATGCAGTGTAAGGGAACCTATAATACTATTAGGCACCTATACTTGCATATGTATCAGGCTTATTTCTGTAATCGTAGTTCTTTGGTTATATATTTAGATGTGGCACGGTTTGCTGAGAATATCTATTGGAGATTATGTCCCATATGGGCTTCAGTCCTATGTGTCCTACTCAATCATAGGGCTGTGGATGGTTACAGTTAGAAGAGCAGTGGATCGTGACAGTTAGTAGGGCTGTGGATGGTGACAGTCAATAGGGCTGTGGTAGGTGACAATTATTAGTGCAGATGATGGTGACAGTTAGTAAGGCAGTGGATGGTAACAGTTAGTAAGGCTGTGGATGGTGACAAATAGTAGGGCTGTGGATGGTGACAGTTTGTAAGGCAGGTAATGCTGACAGTTAGTGAGGCAGTGGATAGAGACAGTTGGTAAGGCAGTGGATGGTGACAGTTAGTAGAGTTTTAGATGTTACAGTTAGTAGGGCTGTGGCCGGTGACAGTTAATAGTACAGAGGATGAGGTCAGTAAGTAGAGTAGTGATGTGTGTACAGGTACTAACAGGAGAGCAGAAACTTTTCTCACAGAGAAGAGAAGCGCCGGTGACAAAGGACTCTTCTTCCTCCTGGCGTGCTGATCCCAGCCAGCCCTCCCCTCATCCATCCCCTGTGATGTCACACACAAGCACCTGGGATGGACAGGGAAGAATGGCTGGCCGCGATCAGCATAGCTACAAGGTAGTTCCTCGGTGCGCTGCTCTGCAATGTGGGAGGAGCAGTCTGGAGGTAAAAAAAACACAATCACAGATTTAACCGCCATCTGACGTGATCAACTAGTAGATCGCGATCGACGGGTTGCTGACCCCCAATATAACCTATACTTGTACAAATGGAAAATAAGAAAAGTATGGAAATCCCTCCCTCTTAATCTTATTGGATGTAACAACCTACTTAATATGAGATTTCTTCCCAAATTCCTTTATGTCCCTCAAGCTGTACCAGTACCCTTCCCACATATGGTTTTTCAATTGATTCTGAAATATCTTCCTATTTTTGGAATAACTCTCAGCCCAGAATTGCTAAAACATCCTTGGAGGCCACCACTGCTGTTGGTGGTTTAGCAACCCCAAATGTATAATTATTTCATTGCCTCCCAGCTGCGGTATGTGTATAATTGGTTGCAGCACCCCTCACCTAACCCTGCAGCCACCCTGCTGACTGTGCTATTAGGCTCTTCCCAGCTCTTCATAGACCATTGCTTGGTCTCACTATCCATTAGGGATGAGCTCGATGTTCAAGTCGAACGTAAGTTCGACTCAAACATTGGGTGTTCACCGAACAGCGAACAACAGGGGGGCGTTTGCGGGAAATTCGAGTGCCGCGGAACAGCCCATAATGCACTGCGAGCTTACAGTGCATTAGTGTCTGATGATTGCTTTGGCCAATCACAGCGCACTCTGCAGAGTACATCACTAATATGTTCTTTTAGGTTACTAGAATTGTGTCCAATAGATTGTTTCTCACACACAGTTGATAACGTAGATTTCATTTTTAATAGTGCACTTTATGTATTTGTACAAAGGAAACATTTCACTTGTAACTCTAGATTAAAATAATGTAACAAATTGCACAAACAAACACTTACAAATTGTTTGACTACATATGTGCAAACACTGCTGATAACCGATTATGGGGAATACAATCATGTTAAAAATAAAAATATTATATCCCCTCCCTTTTCTGAAATGGATTGTGGTTTTATTATATTTAAATGCACTACTTTGGATCACAGCCAGTGGTAAACCAATATTTATAAATTATTTAGCATAAATCTGCAGCTTCCCCATTAAACTGCTTAATAAAGAGTACGGCAAATTTAGGATTAGCTTTAGTTTTTCAACAGATCACGTCAATTATTTTTTTAGTGCTCTATTGTTTTTTCCCAAAACCTTTTTCTTTGTCTCCTAGAATGTAATCTGCTATGCAGTACCTCTACTGAAATTTATCACATGTTGATATATATTTCCCATATGGTATATTGCTTTTATTATAGTAAGGATGACATAGTCTTACTCCTAAAGTTGTATTACCTGAATTCTGCTATAATAAATCTTAATCTTGGCATAATTATTTTCATCCATATACAAGTCTTAATCAAGTAATCTGATTTCATGCTTTTGCTCTTCTACTCTATATTTATCTTCATGTCACTATTATTAAGGTAATCTACATACTACATCACAGCTTTTGATTACCCTTTGAAATTAAAAAAATATATCATACACATATCTTATAAATTTACAGCACAATTTAATAATGGACCAGGGTTAATTCTAACTCCAAAAATACAGAAAAACTCATTACAACCTAAAAAAGTCAAAAATCATTTGCAGGGAAATGTAAATTTTGGTCAAAATCTTTGTCAATTACCTTTAGGGTTTGAGATATAGGGGTTTATGCGTATGGTGCTATTACAGGAATTGTATATACTGTGCCTGGGGAGCCACATGTGCCATGTACAGCCTGCCATACAGGTATATGGCTGTATACAGCCACGTTCTTGTAAACATCCAATGCCTTTTTGCTTTGGTGTTTATCTATGCATTGATGTCCAAAGTATTTTCTGAATGCTAAAATTTCACATTTGAAAATCGTGTGGCTTCCCAGACATGGGAAAGCACTGGCAAGTTGCCCTAGGCCAGTGATGGCGAACCTTGGCACTCCAGATGTTTTTGAACTATATTTCCCATGATGCTCTTGCACTCTGCATTGTAGTTGAGCATCATGGGAAATGTAGTTCCAAAACATCTGGAGTGCCAAGGTTCGCCATCACTGCCCTAGGCATATACAATGTGTATAAAAGCCCTATGTACATGAACCCTAAAGGTAAAAAGAGGCAAAAGGCTTTAGAACCGAAGTACTGTAGTTAAGCTTCACATTACTTACTAATGTCTTCATATACAGTGGGTACGGAAAGTATTCAGACCCCCTTAAATTTTTCACTCTTTGTTATATTGCAGCCATTTGCTAAAATCATTTAAGTTATTTTTTTTCCTCATTAATGTACACACAGCACCCCATATTGACAGAAAAACACAGAATTGTTGACATTTTCGAAGATTTATTAAAAAAGAAAAACTGAAATATCACATGGTCCTAAGTATTCAGACCCTTTGCTGTGACACTCATGCTGTCCATTTCTTCTGATCATCCTTGAGATGGTTCTACACCTTCATTTGAGTCCAGCTGTGTTTGATTATACTGATTGTACTTGATTAGGAAAGCCACACACCTGTCTATATAAGACCTTACAGCTCACAGTGCATGTCAGAGCAAATGAGAATCATGAGTAGTGTTGAGCGGACCCGAACTGTAAAGTTCGGGTCCGTACCGAATTTTGGCGTTTTCCCGACCCGGACCCGGACCCGGATTTTGCGCTAAAGTCCGGGTTCGGGTCCGGATTCGGGAATTTAATGGCGCAGTTAGAAATGCTTCAGGGGCCAGCCAATCACCATTTGATTAGCTGGTGTGCCCTTAGAAGCCATCATAGCCATGCCTACTAATGGCATGGCTGTGATTGGTCAGTGCAACATGTGACCCAGCATGTGACCAGCTTCTATATAAGAAAGAGGCACACAGCACAGATCGTCACTCTGCTTTTAGACAGTGTAGGGAAAGGATCCTGGCTGCTGTTGCTGTGAGGGAGAGAATTATATGATAGGAGTTAGTCCTGATTCTGCAATCTACTGATAGAAAAGATAGGGAGACAGTGTAGTGTAGTGTAGTGTAGGGGCAGGATCCTGTTTGTGCTTTCAGGGAGAGAGATTTAGATAGGAGTCCAGATTGAGAGATATAATAGCTCAGCGATCTGCATAGGTTTATCTGTTTGTGTTGCAAGCTCAGTGCACCAGCACTGCATTACGTTGAGTGATACACCTATTCCATACTGTGGCTGTATTGTGCTCTTGCTAAAAGACCTATTTCGGTCAGAAAAAAAAAAAAGGCACTTTATTGTGCTTTTGCTAAAAAGACCCATTTTTGGGCCCCAAAAAAAAAAAAAGGCACTTTATTGTGCTGTTGCAAAAAAAAAAAAGGCACTTTGTTGTGCGCAAAAAAGACCTATTTTTGGGCAAAAAAAATATTTTGCAGTGTATATCTCTAGTTGTGTGAAATAACCAATTTCTATATATTTTTCTTGTACTATGCTATACTAAAAAAAAAAAAAAAAAACTTTTTTTTGAATAGCATTCTCTGCAGCTGTGCGATTCAGCGGTTATATACTGTGGTTGTGTTGTGCTCTTGCAAAAAACGCCATTTAGGGCCACAGAAAATATTTTGCAGAGTGAAATACACATGTGGAGGTGTGTAAAATAAACAATTTCTATATATTGTACAGTGCTATACTAAAAAAAACAACATTTTTTTTGAATAGCATTCTCTGCACTTCTATAGCTGTGCGATTCAGGGGTTAAATACTGTGGTTGTGTTGTGCTCTTGCAAAAAACGCCATTTAGGGCCACAGAAAATATTTTGCAGTGTGAAATACACATGTGGAGGTGTGTAAAATAAACAATTTCTATATATTGTACAGTGCTATACTAAAAAAAACAACATTTTTTTTGAATAGCATTCTCTGCACTTCTATAGCTGTGCGATTCAGTGGTTAAATACTGTGGTTGTGTTGTGCTCTTGCAAAAAAACGCCATTTAGGGCCACAGAAAATATTTTGCAGTGTGAAATACACATGTGGAGGTGTGTAAAATAAACAATTTCTATATATTGTACAGTGCTATACTAAAAAAAACAACATTTTTTTTGAATAGCATTCTCTGCACTTCTATAGCTGTGCGATTCAGTGGTTAAATACTGTGGTTGTGTTGTGCTCTTGCAAAAAACGCCATTTAGGGCCACAGAAAATATTTTGCAGTGTGAAATACACATGTGGAGGTGTGTAAAATAAACAATTTCTATATATTGTACAGTGCTATACTAAAAAAAACAACATTTTTTTTGAATAGCATTCTCTGCACTTCTATAGCTGTGCGATTCAGTGGTTAAATACTGTGGTTGTGTTGTGCTCTTGCAAAAAACGCCATTTAGGGCCACAGAAAATATTTTGCAGTGTGAAATACACATGTGGAGGTGTGTAAAATAAACAATTTCTATATATTGTACAGTGCTATACTAAAAAAAAAAACATTTTTTTTGAATAGCATTCTCTGCACTTCTATAGCTGTGCGATTCAGTGGTTAAATACTGTGGTTGTGTTGTGCTCTTGCAAAAAAACGCCATTTAGGGCCACAGAAAATATTTTGCAGTGTGAAATACACATGTGGAGGTGTGTAAAATAAACAATTTCTATATATTGTACAGTGCTATACTAAAAAAAACAACATTTTTTTTGAATAGCATTCTCTGCACTTCTATAGCTGTGCGATTCAGTGGTTAAATACTGTGGTTGTGTTGTGCTCTTGCAAAAAACGCCATTTAGGGCCACAGAAAATAAATTGCAGTGTGAAATACACATGTGGAGGTGTGTAAAATAAACAATTTCTATATATTGTACAGTGCTATACTAAAAAAAAAAAAATTTTTTTTGAATAGCATTCTCTGCACTTCTATAGCTGTGCGATTCAGTGGTTAAATACTGTGGTTGTGTTGTGCTCTTGCAAAAAACGCCATTTAGGGCCACAGAAAATATTTTGCAGTGTGAAATACACATGTGGAGGTGTGTAAAATAAACAATTTCTATATATTGTACAGTGCTATACTAAAAAAAACAACATTTTTTTTGAATAGCATTCTCTGCACTTCTATAGCTGTGCGATTCAGTGGTTAAATACTGTGGTTGTGTTGTGCTCTTGCAAAAAAACGCCATTTAGGGCCACAGAAAATATTTTGCAGTGTGAAATACACATGTGGAGGTGTGTAAAATAAACAATTTCTATATATTGTACAGTGCTATACTAAAAAAAACAACATTTTTTTTGAATAGCATTCTCTGCACTTCTATAGCTGTGCGATTCAGTGGTTAAATACTGTGGTTGTGTTGTGCTCTTGCAAAAAACGCCATTTAGGGCCACAGAAAATATTTTGCAGTGTGAAATACACATGTGGAGGTGTGTAAAATAAACAATTTCTATATATTGTACAGTGCTATACTAAAAAAAACAACATTTTTTTTGAATAGCATTCTCTGCACTTCTATAGCTGTGCGATTCAGTGGTTAAATACTGTGGTTGTGTTGTGCTCTTGCAAAAAACGCCATTTAGGGCCACAGAAAATATTTTGCAGTGTGAAATACACATGTGGAGGTGTGTAAAATAAACAATTTCTATATATTGTACAGTGCTATACTAAAAAAAAAAACATTTTTTTTGAATAGCATTCTCTGCACTTCTATAGCTGTGCGATTCAGTGGTTAAATACTGTGGTTGTGTTGTGCTCTTGCAAAAAAACACCATTTAGGGCCACAGAAAATATTTTGCAGTGTGAAATACACATGTGGAGGTGTGTAAAATAAACAATTTTTATATATTGTACAGTGCTATACTAAAAAAAACAACATTTTTTTTGAATAGCATTCTCTGCACTTCTATAGCTGTGCGATTCAGTGGTTAAATACTGTGGTTGTGTTGTGCTCTTGCAAAAAACGCCATTTAGGGCCACAGAAAATAAATTGCAGTGTGAAATACACATGTGGAGGTGTGTAAAATAAACAATTTCTATATATTGTACAGTGCTATACTAAAAAAAAAAACATTTTTTTTGAATAGCATTCTCTGCACTTCTATAGCTGTGCGATTCAGTGGTTATATACTGTGGTTGTGTTGTGCTCTTGCAAAAAACGCCATTTAGGGCCACAGAAAATATTTTGCAGTGTGAAATACACATGTGGAGGTGTGTAAAATAAACAATTTCTATATATTGTACAGTGCTATACTAAAAAAAAAAACATTTTTTTTTAATAGCATTCTCTGCACTTCTATAGCTGTGCGATTCAGTGGTTAAATACTGTGGTTGTGTTGTGCTCTTGCAAAAAACGCCATTTAGGGCCACAGAAAATATTTTGCAGTGTGAAATACACATGTGGAGGTGTGTAAAATAAACAATTTCTATATATTGTACAGTGCTATACTAAAAAAAACAACATTTTTTTTGAATAACATTCTCTGCACTTCTATAGCTGTGCGATTCAGTGGTTAAATACTGTGGTTGTGTTGTGCTCTTGCAAAAAACGCCATTTAGGGCCACAGAAAATAAATTGCAGTGTGAAATACACATGTGGAGGTGTGTAAAATAAACAATTTCTATATATTGTACAGTGCTATACTAAAAAAAACAAAATTTTTTTTGAATAGCATTCTCTGCACTTCTATAGCTGTGCGATTCAGTGGTTAAATACTGTGGTTGTGTTGTGCTCTTGCAAAAAACGCCATTTAGGGCCACAGAAAATATTTTGCAGTGTGAAATACACATGTGGAGGTGTGTAAAATAAACAATTTCTATATATTGTACAGTGCTATACTAAAAAAAACAAATTTTTTTTTGAATAGCATTCTCTGCACTTCTATAGCTGTGCGATTCAGTGGTTAAATACTGTGGTTGTGTTGTGCTCTTGCAAAAAACGCCATTTAGGGCCACAGAAAATATTTTGCAGTGTGAAATACACATGTGGAGGTGTGTAAAATAAACAATTTCTATATATTGTACAGTGCTATACTAAAAAAAACAACATTTTTTTTGAATAGCATTCTCTGCACTTCTATAGCTGTGTGATTCAGTGGTTAAATACTGTGGTTGTGTTGTGCTCTTGCAAAAAACGCCATTTAGGGCCACAGAAAATATTTTGCAGTGTGAAATACACATGTGGAGGTGTGTAAAATAAACAATTTCTATATATTTTCCTTGTACTGTGCTATACTAAAAAAAACAACCTTTTTTTTTGAATAGCATTTTCTGTAGCTGTGCGATTCAGCGGTTACGTGCTGTGGGTGTGTTGTGGTCTGTCAAAAAACGCCATTTAGGGCCACAGAAAATATTTTGCAGTGTGAAATACACATCTGGAGGTGTGTGTAAAAAAACAATTTCTATATATTTTCCTTGTACTGTGCTATACTAAAAAAAACAACCTTTTTTTTTGAATAGCATTTTCTGTAGCTGTGCGATTCAGCGGTTACGTGCTGTGGGTGTGTTGTGGTCTGGCAAAAAACGCCATTTAGGGCCACAGAAAATATTTTGCAGTGTGAAATACACATCTGGAGGTGTGTGTAAAAAAACAATTTCTATATATTTTCCTTGTACTGTGCTATACTAAAAAAAACAACCTTTTTTTTGAATAGCATTTTCTGTAGCTGTGCGATTCAGCGGTTACGTGCTGTGGGTGTGTTGTGGTCTGTCAAAAAACACCATTTAGGGCCACAGAAAATATTTTGCAGTGTGAAATACACATCTGGAGGTGTGTGTAAAAAAACAATTTCTATATATTTTCCTTGTACTGTGCTATACTAAAAAAAACAACCTTTTTTTTTGAATAGCATTTTCTGTAGCTGTGCGATTCAGCGGTTACGTGCTGTGGGTGTGTTGTGGTCTGGCAAAAAACACCATTTAGGGCCACAGAAAATATTTTGCAGTGTGAAATACACATCTGGAGGTGTGTGTAAAAAAACAATTTCTATATATTTTCCTTGTACTGTGCTATACTAAAAAAAACAACCTTTTTTTTGAATAGCATTTTCTGTAGCTGTGCGATTCAGCGGTTACGTGCTGTGGGTGTGTTGTGGTCTGGCAAAAAACGCCATTTAGGGCCACAGAAAATATTTTGCAGTGTGAAATACACATCTGGAGGTGTGTGTAAAAAAACAATTTCTATATATTTTCCTTGTACTGTGCTATACTAAAAAAAAAAACCTTTTTTTTGAATAGCATTTTCTGTAGCTGTGCGATTCAGCGGTTACGTGCTGTGGGAGTGTTGTGGTCTGTCAAAAAACACCATTTAGGGCCACAGAAAATATTTTGCAGTGTGAAATACACATCTGGAGGTGTGTGTAAAAAAACAATTTCTATATATTTTCCTTGTACTGTGCTATACTAAAAAAAACAACCTTTTTTTTTAATAGCATTTTCTGTAGCTGTGCGATTCAGCGGTTACGTGCTGTGGGTGTGTTGTGGTCTGGCAAAAAACGCCATTTAGGGCCACAGAAAATATTTTGCAGTGTGAAATACACATCTGGAGGTGTGTGTAAAAAAACAATTTCTATATATTTTCCTTGTACTGTGCTATACTAAAAAAAAAAACCTTTTTTTTGAATAGCATTTTCTGTAGCTGTGCGATTCAGCGGTTACGTGCTGTGGGAGTGTTGTGGTCTGTCAAAAAACACCATTTAGGGCCACAGAAAATATTTTGCAGTGTGAAATACACATCTGGAGGTGTGTGTAAAAAAACAATTTCTATATATTTTCCTTGTACTGTGCTATACTAAAAAAAACAACCTTTTTTTTTAATAGCATTTTCTGTAGCTGTGCGATTCAGCGGTTACGTGCTGTGGGTGTGTTGTGGTCTGGCAAAAAACGCCATTTAGGGCCACAGAAAATATTTTGCAGTGTGAAATACACATCTGGAGGTGTGTGTAAAAAAACAATTTCTATATATTTTCCTTGTACTGTGCTATACTAAAAAAAACAACCTTTTTTTTTTGAATAGCATTTTCTGCAGTTCTGTAGCTGTGCGTTTCAGCCATTACGTACTGTGGGTGTGTTGTGGTCTTCCAAAAAACGCCATTTAGGGCAAGATCCTAAATTTGGAAAATATGAGGGGAAGGTCAAAGGGACGTGGTGGCCCCGGTCGTGGTGCTGCTGGTGGAGCTCCTGTTGCAGGGAGAGGACGTGGTGGATCTGTGCCAGCTACACGCACAAGTGAAACACCTTCCTCAGGTGCGAGTAGGCGACCGAGCCTGCGGCGGTATTTTGTCGCGCCTAATGAGGCTGTACCAATGTTTAGGCCAGGACAAGTACAGGCGATAGTAGATTGGGTTGCTGACAGTGCCTCGGGTTCCTTCACATTGTCTCCCACCCACTCTTCTGCTGAAAGATCAGAGTTGGCACCTGAAGCCCATGTCCATCAGTCTTTCACCTCACCCCCTTGCAAATCAGCCAAGCAGTCTGAGCCCCAAATCATGCAGCAGTCTCTTCTGCTTTTCGATGACTCTGTTAGCAGGGTTTCCCAGGGCCATCCACCTAGCCCTGCCCCAGAAGTGGAAGAGATTGAGTGCACCGATGCCCAACCACTTATGTTTCATGATGGGTACATGGGAGGACCATCGCAGCACGTCTCGGATGATGACGAAACACAGGTGCCAACTGCTGCTGCTTTCGCAATTGTGCAGACAGACATGGAGGGCAGGGGTGAAGACTGGGTGGAAGATGATGTGGAGGACGATGAGGTCCTCGACCCCACATGGAATCAACGTTATGCAGGTGACCAGTGTAGTTCGGAGGAAGAGGCGGTGGTCGCACAGAGCCACCAGCACAGCAGAAGAGGGAGCAGGGTGCAAAAACGGAGCATTCGTCCCCTAGACAGTACATCTGCTACTGCCCAACGCAGCAAGGGACCGAGCACACCAAAGCCAGGTCCAAGGACTTCCCTAGCGTGGCAGTTCTTCACACAGTGTGTTGATGACAAGACACGAGTGGTTTGCGCGCTGTGCAATCAGAGCCTGAAGCGAGGCATAAACGTTCTGAACCTGAGCACAAGCTGCATGACCAGGCATCTAAGTGCAAAGCACGAGCTGCAGTGGAGTAGACACCTCAGAAACCAAGAAAGGTCTCTGGCTCCTCCTGCTTCCTCTTCTGCTGCAGTCTCGGCCTCTTCATCCACCTCTGTAGTGACAGTGGCACCTGTCACCCCGCAAACAGAGGATCTGCCAGCAACACTACCACCTGGGTCACCGACCATCTCCACAATGTCCCATGGAAGCGTTCAGCTCTCTATCTCCCAAACATTGGAGCGGAAGAGGAAGTACCCCCCTAGCCACCCGCGATCCCTGGCCCTGAATGCCAGCATTTCAAAATTCCTGGCCTTTGAAATGCTGTCATTCCGTCTGGTGGAGACGCAGAGTTTTAAAAGCCTGATGGCATTGGCTGTCCCGCAGTACGTCGTGCCCAGCCGCCACTACTTTTCCAGGCGAGCCATCCCTTCCCTGCACAACCAGGTGGGGGACAAAATCAGGTGTGCACTGCGCAACGCCATCTGTGGCAAGGTCCACCTAACTACGGGTGCGTGGACCAGTAAGCACGGTCAGGGACGTTATATCTCCCTAACAGCACACTGGGTAAATGCAGTGGCTGCTGGGCCTGAGGCAGATAGCGGTTTGGCGCATGTCCTTCCACCACCGAGGATTGCAGGGCGCTTCAGTTTGCCTCCTGTTGCTAACTCCTCCTTCTCCGCTTCCTCATCCTCTACCGCCTCCTCATCCATTCAGCGTAACACCTTCACCACCAACTTCAGCACAGCCAGGGGTAAACGACAGCAGGCAGTTTTAAAACTTTCCTGTTTGGGGGAAAATCCCCACACCGCGCAGGAGTTGTGGAGGGACATGGAACAACAGACCGATGAGTGGTTGCTGTCAGTGAGCCTCAAGCCCGGCCTGGTGGTGTGCGATAATGGGCGAAATCTCGTAGCAGCTCTGGGTCTAGCCGGTTTGACGCACATCCCTTGCCTGGCGCATGTGCTGAACTTGGTGGTCCAGAGGTTCCTTAAAAATTACCCCAATATGCCAGAGCTGCTGCAGAAAGTGCGGGCTGTCTGTGCGCACTTTCGGCGTTCTCACCCTGCTGCTGCTCGCCTGTCAGCGCTGCAGCGTAACTTCGGCCTTGCAGCTCACCGCCTCATATGTGACGTGCCCACAAGGTGGAACTCCACCTTGCACATGCTGGCCAGACTGTGCGAGCAGCAGCAGGCAATAGTGGAGTTTCAGCTGCAGCAATCACGCGTGAGTCGCTCTGCGGAACAGCACCACTTCACCACCAATAACTGGGCCTCCATGCGAGACCTGTGTGCCTTGTTGCGCTGTTTCGAGTACTCCACCAACATGGCCAGTGCCAATGACGCCGTTCTCAGCGTTACTATCCCAGTTATATGCCTCCTTGAAAAAACGCTTTGTGCGATGATGGAAGAGGATGTGGCACAGGAGGATGAGGAGGAGGAGGAGGAAGCGGGATCATTTCAAAGGCTTTCAGGGCAGTCTTTCACAAGTGGCTACGAGGGTGGGTTCCTGCACCAACAAACGCCAGGTACACAATTGTCCGGCAGAAAGGGCACAGTTCTGGAGGATGACGAGGTGGAGGAGGAGATGGAGGAGGAGGAGGAGGAGCCATGTTCACAGCAGGGTGGCACTCAGACCAGCTCGTGGCCATTACTGGTGCGTGGCTGGGGGGATACAGAGGACACAGACGATACACCTCCCACAGAGGACAGCTTTTCTTTGCCTCTGGGCAGCCTGGCACACATGAGCGATTACATGCTGCAGTGTTTCCGCAACGACAGCCGAGTTGCCCACATTTTAACTGGTGCTGATTACTGGGTGGCCACCCTGCTGGATCCCCGTTACAAGGACAACGTACCGTCCTTAATTCCCTCACTGGAGCGGGATCGTAAGATGCGCGAGTACAAGCGCACGCTGGTAGACGCGCTGCTGGTGGCATTCCCACCTGACAGCGGGCGTACGGTGGAAGCACAAGGCGAAGGCAGAGGAGGAGGAAGAGGTCGCCAACGCAGCCGGGGCACCGGCAGCACCTCAGAAGGCAGGGTTAGCATGGCCGAAATGTGGAAAAGCTTTGTCAGCACGCCACAACAACCAGCACCACCAGCTGAGATGGAACGTCTTAGCAGGAGGCAGCATTTCACCAACATGGTTGAGCAGTATGTGTCCACAGGCCTACACGTACTGGATGACGGGTCTGCCCCCTTTAACTTCTGGGTCTCCAAATTGGGCACATGGCCTGAGCTTGCCGTTTATGCCTTGGAGGTGCTGGCCTGCCCTGCAGCCAGTGTATTATCTGAACGTGTATTTAGCACGGCAGGAGGCGTTATCACAGACAAGCGCAGCCGCCTGTCCAGAGCCAATGTGGACAAGCTCACGTTCATTAAAATGAACCAGGCATGGATCCCACAGGACTTGTCCGTATCTTGTGCAGAATAGACATGTATACCGGTGTTGTGACAAAAACTGTCCGGCCATCGGATTGTGCCTGGCCCGTACTGCGCAGGCGCAGCGCTTGCGCAGTACAGAGGACAAGGAGATTCACAAAATCTCCGAAGATGAACGGCGCCTGCGCTGTGAGTGCAGGTTCAAGCCCCACCATCCAAGAGGACATACGGTAGCACATAGTAACAGGGCCCCTCACGGGCTCGCTTCGATCGCGGCCTTGCTTGGCTCGGCTTGAACCACGGATGGTGTGGCCTTCACCTGAACTCAACACGCAGGCGCCGTTAGTCTTGGGAGATTTTTGAAATCCCCTTGTCCTACATACTCAGCAAGCGCAGTACAGGGCGGACACTATTCGACAGGGGACAGAATTCGACACATCACCGGCCTTACCCAGCCATTGTTGTATTTTTGAACCAGTGTTGGCTACCTCGTCCTCCTCCACCGCCGCTTCCACCTACACAGCCACATCCACCGCCACCTCAACCTCCTACTCCATATGGACCTCGTCCTGCTAGGCCAAGATTAAATTTTTTATTAAATTTTTTTGTAGCGCACAGATCCTTTCCCCCTTACCTGCCTTTATGTTGTTGGCTCTTCGCAGGAGGGAGAAAGGCACACCGCACTACCAGCCCGTATACTCCTATATAAAGAGGTTGAGCGGTGTACTTGACGGGCCGTGTCCACAGCCGGAGTCAAAACTCCTCCAGAGGATGATTCTCACCTCTACTGTAGGTAGAGGCAAGTCATTTAATTGCCAGTAAAGTCAATGTCCACACCAGCTGAAACTCCAACTCTTATTCTCTCATGGCAAAATAAACTGTACTCAGATAGAAAAGGTTAGAGCAAAGAAACAGGACAGCTTAAGGTGTGGAGGAGGTCCAGGCACAAACGTAGCACATTCACTTCACTGCTTAGGTTTCTCAAACAGTTTTTGGCGCACGGTCTCTGCCACAGACATTGAGGTTGGTCTCTGCCACAGACCGGGTGTACAAGGCCCCTGCCACGGGCCTGGAGAACTTTGGTCTCAGCCACAGACCAGGGTGTATAAGGCCCCTGCCACGGGCCGGTTGAATAAGGCCTCTGATACAGCCAAGGTGACCTTGAGCTTCTCCTTCTACGAACCTAGCCCATATCAAGGGGAAGACATCTCTCCAGGGAGTCAACAGACCATTCCTTCACCGTGACTCCCGCATCGGTCCATCAGAATGATCCTCCCTTCCCTGGAACAGGGTCCCCTACGGCGGCTCTAGACTCCAGGCTTTACTCCCGCCCCTAGGCCTCCATACCCAGGGCAGCAAGAACTCCAGGATAGTACCTCACCCCGGGCTAAAGGTGCCCGAGATGGAACAGGAACACATGCACCCAGGCCGAAGGCACCTGGGCGCGGACCCCACTGGACATCAGCCCCCAGGCCAAAGGTCTGCCCCTTTTATATGCTCTCCCGGCATGCACAGCAGGTTCCCCGCCCCGCTGTACTACTGCCAAGAGGGGACACAAAAGGCGCCACCTGTAGGCCGCAGGGAACTGCACACCAATACTGTCCCCCGAGGACAAAATGGTCCATGAATCCTACAGAATTAGGGTATTTGAGCCTATTTACCACTCAAACACTTTCCTTAAATTTAGCACCCCGCTACATTTTTATTTCAAAGTACTTTATTTTCCCACTAGCTTATCCATTAAATTAAATAATTTATTCCAGAAAGGGCGTATTCTGGGGCATTCCCACCATATGTGTGGCATCGTGCCGTTGAGTTTCTGAGGTTCTTAATGACTTCCTGTACCTCTTCTGCTGAAAAGGGGGCCTCCAGCATATTTTTTTATTTTTTATTTTTTTTATGTTCTTTTAAGTTATTTCCTATCCACATTTGTTTGCAGAGCACTTGCCATGTTCTTAACAACATTTTGCTGCCATTTGCAGCCCTCTAGCCCTTTCCATTACTTTTTTAGAGCCTTTTTAGTCGTCAGAAGTCCGGGTCCCCATTGACTTCAATGGGGTCCGGGTCCGGGTCCGGGTTCAGGTTAAAGTTCGGTCCCGAATCCGAACTTTTTTCCGAAGTTCGGCCGAACCCGCCGGACCCGAATATCCAGCTACCCGCTCAACTCTAATCATGAGGTCAAAGGAACTGCCTGAAGTGCTCAGACAGAATTGTGGCAAGGCACGGATCTGGCGAAGGTTACAAAAAATTTCTGCTGCACTTAAGGTTCCTAAGAGCACAGTGGCCTCCATAATCCTTAAATGGAAGACATTTGGGACGACCAGAACCCTTCCTAGAGCTGTTCATCCGGCCAAACTGAGCTATCGGGGAAGAAGAGCCTTGGTGAGAGAGGTAAAGTAGAACCCAAAGATCACTGTGGCTGAGCTCCAGAGATGCAGTCGGGAGATGGGAGAAAGTTGTAGAAAGTCATCCATCACTGCAGCCCTCCACCAGTCGGGGCTTTATGGCAGAGTGGCCCGACGGAAGCCTCTCCTCAGTGCAAGACACATGAAAGCCCGCATGGACTTTGCTAAAAAAACACCTGAAGGACTCCAAGATGGTGAGAAATAAGATTCTCTGGTCTGATGAGACCAAGATAGAACTTTTTGGCCTTAATTCTAAGCGGTATGTGTGGAGAAAACCAGGCACTGCTCATCACCTGTCCAATACAGTCCCAACAGTGAAGCATGGTGGTGGCAGCATCATGCTGTGGGGGTGTTTTTCAGCTGCAGGGACAGGACGACTGGTTGCAATCGAGGGAAAGATGAATGCGGCCAAGTACAGGGATATCCTGGACAAAAACCTTCTCCAGAGTGCTCAGGACCTCAGACTGGGCCGAAGGTTTACCTTCCAACAAGACAATGACCCTAAGCACACAGCTAAAAATAAAGAAGGACTGGCTTCACAACAACTCCGTGACTGTTCTTGAATGGTCAAGCCAGAGCCCTGACTTAAACCCAATTGAGCATCTCTTGAGAGACCTAAAAATGGCTGTCCACCAATGTGTACCATCCAACCTGACAGAACTGGAGAGGATCTGCAAGAAGGAATGGCAGAAGATCCCCAAATCCAGGTGTGAAAAACTTGTTGCATCTTTCCCAAAAAGACTCATGGCTGTATTAGGTCAAAAGGGTGCTTCTACTAAATACTGAGGAAAGGGTCTGAATAATTAGGACCATGTGATATTTCAGTTTTTCTTTTTTAATAAAACTGCAAAAATGTCAACAATTCTGTGTTTTTCTGTCAATATGGGGTGCTGTGTGTACATTAATTTAATGAGGAAAAAAAATAACTTAAACGATTTTAGCAAATAGCTGCAAAATAACAAAGAGTGAAAAATTTAAGGGGGTCTGAATACTTTCCGTACCCACTGTATATGATAGAAATAATAATCAAATATAATATAATATACCTGTAATATAATATATAATATACAACCTTAAAATTCGCATGAAAATATAGAAATCATTAACGACACAAAACAACAGCTTTACATTTTTTGCTTCATTAAATATATAGATTTACAGTATCTCACAAAAGTGAGTACACCCCTCACATTTTTGTAAATATTGTGTAGCGATACCTTCAACTAAGAGGGCCGCAGATTTAGTTTGGGCCCTGAAGACAGCTCCGCCAACCTCCGGCAAATTTACTCGACCCCCTACTGGCACAGTTAGTTATGGCAGCAATATAATTCTTATGCTATATGATTAAACTCAGACACCAAGGCAATAATGAAAGGGGTATCTAATTTACTTTAGATTTGTGGTAAAAAGGTTAACAGTGGTAACAGTTTACATGAAATAGGTTGCAGAGCCCTGCAGCAATAAACACACTATGCATTCAATGAACAGTAAAGGTGCGCCGCGTGGGCCCTGTGCCCTGTGGCGCAGTAACCAAATGAACTAACTAGCTGGCCAGGCCTGGCTCAGATACCTAAAACTCAGTCTCTAGGGGATGATGGTTTCTTCACCGGCAAGTCTTTAAAGGTGGTGCACATAACAGAATAACATTTGTAATCCAATGGGAAGATTGTGATAGAACAAACACTTTACTAAAGAACCTCTGAGTTCAGCTCTGATATGGATCTCCAGTGAGAGTATCAGATATAAGCTTGTGGGCCACGGCATTCTATAGGCACATCAGCAATAAACAGTATATAGTCTGAGCATACGCTCGCTCACCCCTCCGGACGCGATCCCAGTCCGGGAACTTCCACCGACTGTGTCCTCACACACAGTGTCTCCAGCGATCGGGTCCCCGATCCAACCAAGGCTGTGGATACGCGAAGTCAGATGCCACCCAGGCTCGCAGCGGGGTGGAAGGCTCTTTGGTGCTGTACAAGGCCTCAGGCTTCAGGCCTTGCACACCGGCACATCCGCACAGGAGGATCAGTCACTGAAGTCTCGTGTCCCAAAGAGGCCAAGCCCAGCCTCGCCACCTCCTTTTATAACCCCTCCCATGAGTCTCTGGGGTGGAAACATTGCCGAAAGGGGTTCTGGGTAAGGTAGTCCTGGGAGTCTTAAAGGGGACACCGCTACACATGTATTAAATCTTTTCATGTGACAACACTGAAGAAATTACACTTTGCTACAAAACACTTTGCTACAAAACCGCTGGCAACAAAAGTGAGTACTCCCCTAAGTGAAAATGTCCAAATTGGGCCCAAAGTGTCAATATTTTGTGTATTATTTTCCAGCACTTCCTTAACCCTCTTGGGCATGGAGTTCACCAGATCTTCACAGTTTGCCACTGGAGTCCTCTTCCACTCCTCCATGATGACATCACTGAGCTGGTGGATGTTAGAGTCCTTGTGCTCCTCCACCTTCCATTTGAGGATGGCCCACAGATGCTCAATAGGGTTTAGCAAGGCAGTGGTCATCTTGGAGGTGTGTTCGGGGGCATTATCATGTTGGAATACTGCACTGCGGCCCAATCTCCGAAGGGAGGGGACCATGCCCTGCATCAGTATGTCACAGTACATGTTGGCATTTATGGTTCCTTCAATGAACTGTAGCTCCCCAGTGCCGGCAGCACTCATGCAGCCCCAGACCATGACACTCCCACCACCATGCTTGACTGTAGGCAAGACACACTTGTCTTTGTACTCCTCACCTGGTTGCCGCCACACAAGCTTGACACCATCTGAACCAAAAAAGTTTATTTGGTCTCATCAGACCACAGGACATGGTTCTAGTAATCCATGTCCTTAGTCTGCTTGTCTTCAGCAAACTGTTTGCATGCCTTCTTGTGCATCATCTTTAGAAGAGGCTTCCTTCTGGGACAACAGCCATGCAGACCAATTTGAGCACTGACAGGCTGACCCCCCACCCCTTTAACCTCTGCAGCAGTGCTGGCAGCACTCATGCGTCTATTTCCCAAAGACAACCTCTGAATATGACGCTGAGCATTTGCACTTAACTTCTTAGGTCGACCATGGTGAGGCCTGTTCTGAGTGGAACCTGTCCTGTTAAACCACTGTATGGTCTTGGCCACCGTGCTGCAGCTCAGTTTCAGGTTCTTGGCAAACTTCTTATAGCTTAGGCCATCTTTATGTAAAGCAACAATTCTTTTTTTCAGATCCTCAGAGTGTTCTTTGCCATGAGGTGCCATGTTGAACTTCCAGGGACCAGTATGAGAGAGTGAGACCAAATTTAACACACCTGCTCCCTATTCACACCTGAGACCTTGAAACACTAACAAGTCACATGACACCAGGGAGGGGAAATAGCTATTTGGGCCCAATTTGGACATTTTCACTTGGGGGTGTACTCACTTTTGTTGCCAGCGGTTTAGACTTAATGGCTGTGTGTTGAGTTATTTTGAGTGGACAGCAAATTTACACTGTTATACAAGCTGTAAACTCACTACTTTACATTGTAGCAAAGTGTCATTTCTTCAGTGTTATCACATGAAAAGATATAATAAAATCATTACAATAATGTGAGGGGTGTACTCACTTTTGTGAGACAACGATGGTAATCAGATTGAGTTCTGCATTCAGAACATGAAAGCAATGCAACAGAGGATTTAAACTCAATACATGGAATTGATAACTGGCTGTACTAGAAGGCCAAAACCTGACTTGATGCAATTTGGTAAAAAAGGTACCGTATATCTTGAATGAAATAAAACAGTTATAAATAGTGGAATAGTGTTCACAGCTAATTAAAGGAAAGATGCTAGCCATGAAATAAGCAGACAAAAAGCATGAAAATGATCCAGAGATCAGAGTATTTAGTGATCAATGGGATTGAAGTTTTAATGGCAAACTCATATAGTGTATGCAAATTGCTTACATAGTTTATTTTGAACATATTTAATGTAGTTTAATTATTTCCATGGTATATACATTTTTATCTCAAAGAGACTTCCCTAGCCAGCTTGTTATGCAGCCTATGCAGATTAAAACTGTTTTAAAAGTAGCTAAAGCATTTTAAACTAATTTTCTTGATTTCTTAAAAATAATAAAAAGGTATTTACCAACCAATTTTTTTAAATCTTGACTATAAAGGAAGTTGTGAGAAAGGTAATCTACTTTTTTTTTTTTTTTTTTTAGAACCAAAAGGACACCCAAACTTTTATAATTTTTTTTGTCCAACAATGGAATGGAGAAGACTGAGCAAGAGGGGCAATACTTGGTCTCATCTTTGTAACCAGTGTACCCTATTTGGCATTTTACACACAGCAAAGTCTTTACTGAATGTATGCTACTAACATCAGTAGATTGAGTCATAAAAAGTGTTAATAATAAGAAAATAGTGCTGAGTTCCAACAGCAGTACAGGTGACTTGCTGTCTGCAGCTGAAAATAAGGAGAATTATGCCGTGTAAACATGATCGGTTTTACCGATTAAAACAGTCCGATGGACTTTTCTCATCGGACAAACCGATCGTGTATGGGCCCCATCGGTCTTTTTTCCATCGGTGAGAAAAAATAGAACATGTTTTAAATTTATCCGATGGGAAAAAAAACGATAGCAAATTCCGATTGTCTGTGTGGAACTCCATCGGACAAAAAACCCACACATGCTCAGAATCAAGTCGACGCATGCTCAGAAGCATTGAACTTCATTTTTCTCGGCTTTTCGGAGTGTTTTACGTCACAGCGTTTGGGACGGTCGGATTTTTGACTGATGGTGTGTAGGCAAGACTGATGGAAGTCAGCTTCATCCGATTTCCGATGGAAAAATCCATCGGATTAGAATCCATAGGAAATCTGATCGTGTGTACAGGGCTTTAGGCTGAATGCTTCTCCATCATTTAGGGTAAACCTTGTAGTTTTATCAATGAATACAAGGCATGCTCTGATTGGCCCAGGTGGAAATTATGATGCCTGCCTCTCCACCCCGGACAATCAGAGCTGCCCCATATTTATTGATAAAAAAAAAAAAGAAAACAGAAAAGAAAAAACAAGGCTTCTCCTGAATGGCAGAAAAGTATTCAGTCTGAGTTTCATTAATTCTGGCAGCCTGTACTGCTGCTGGAACACTGCTTACTGTATGTAGCTGATGCTACTACAACAGTATATCACAGCACACACAGCGGCTGCATTGTTTTGTAATGGAAATAGTTTGTTTTGGCCAGTTTGGCCTAAGCTAACTATTGAACGTTAAATTGAAACCTGGAATTCTAATTTAACCACTTCAGCCCCGGACCATTTTGCTGGTCAAAGACCAGGCCACTTTTTGCGATTCAGCACTGCGTCGCTTTAACTGACAATTGAGCCGTCGTGCGACGTGGCTCCCGAACAAAATTGATGTCCTTTTTTTCCCACAAATAGAGATTTCTTTTGGTGGTATTTGATCACCTCTGCGGTTTTTATTTTTTGCGCTATAAACAAAAATAGAGCTACAATTTTTAAAAAAATTCAATATTTTTTACTTTTTGCTATAATAAATATCCCCAAAAAATATATAAAAGTTTTTTTTCCCTCAGTTTAGGCCGATACGTATTCTTCTACATATTTTTGGTTTAAAAAAAACACAATAAGCGTTTATTGATTGGTTTGCGCAAAAGTTATAGCGTCTACAAAATAGGGGGTAGTTTTATGACATTTTTATTAATATTTTTTTTTTATTAGTAATGGCGGAGATCAGCGATTTTTATTGTGACTGCGACACTATGGCGGACACATCGGAAGCTTTTGACACCATTTTGGGACCATTGTCATTTTTACAGCGATCAGTGCTATAAAAATGCACTGATTACTGTGAAAATGACACTGACAGTGAAGGGGTTAACCAGTAGGTGGCGCTGTAGGGGTTAAGTGTTTCCTAGGGAGTGCTTCTTACTGTAGGGGGGATGGGCTGTGTGTGACACATCACTGATCTCCGCTCCGATTACACGGAACGGAGATCAGTGTCATTGTCACTAGGCAGAGTGGGGAGATCCTTTTTACATAAGCATCTCCCCGCTCTGTCTCTTCGTGAGACGATCGCGGGTGTCCCCGCGGCTATTGAGTCCGTGGAACCCATGGTCGGGATCACGAAGATAGCGACAGGGTCGCGAGCGCCGCCAGCAGCGAACGCGACCACATGGCGGCATCTTAAAGGGGACGTACCTGTACGCCCTTGTGCCTGTCCATGCCATTCTGTCGATGTAAATAGGCATGTGCTGGTCCTTAAGCGGTAAAAGTGTATCTAAACTCAAGTGCAAAATGTAATATATTGCAGTTTACCAGTCCTTAGATGTAGTAACTGCATTTGTTTTCTTTTTTCTATGTCTATGTATCAAAAATTTGCTTTGTGAATGTCTCAGAATTTACATATAAGTCACACATAATATCAGTAATGTACATGTAAAGAACATTTGATCTAAACAGTGAAAGAACATGTGAGAAAAGCACCTAAAATTATAGATTAGGAACATTCAACCAGAAAAGGAAATATTATGAGGAAGACCTCTGCACTGTGTACAAAATGTATTGAGATTCCTGTGCACATTAGGGATGAGCTGCAGGTTCTTCATTTGTTAAGAGGTTTGGTGAAATACTAAACTAATAGGTGTTCAGCTGAGTGATCCTCCAGCTATAGTGTAACAGGTTCTATATGTACTATGTGAGAGGCTGTTTATGTACTTATTAAGATAATACAGTTCAATCCATCCAGCTACTTCCTAAAAAAGATAAACATGACACTAATATGTATGCATGTATACAAATTCTTTGTACTCAATGCATTCCTTAATACTAGAAATATTATATGACATGTCAAGTTTGTATACCTTGCCTATGTGAAAGGACATATCGATCTGTTTAACAAAAAACAATAAAACTTATCAAAGGTTTATAGTTCTGAACAAACTTTAAAACTTAAAAGGTATAAAAACCATATAGCTTCTGTCAACAGAAAACCATGGATAAGACCTTTTGAATGGAAATAATATATCACCAATATTAAGTGCTTTTCGAGCAACAAACTGAACCCCCAAATCCAAAACTTCTCTTAAAGTGGTTGTTAACCCACTCTAAGCACTTTACATAATCCACTTTGTCTCCTAAGGATTTGTCTCTCTGTGTCTGTGTTTTATAAAAAAAAAATGATGATTATACCTCATTTTTGAGCACTCACGTGACCTGCCAGCTCTCTTCTCTCCCCATCTGACAGATGCAGCGGGCGGGGTCAAGATTTCCCCACTGACATCAGTAGGGGAGGAGGAGAGAGCTGGCGGTCACGTGAGTGCCGAGCTTCTCTCTAAAATGAGGTATAATCGTAATTTTTAAAATAAAACACAGACACATCCTTAGGAGACAGAGGATTATATAAAGTATTCAAAGTTATTTCAGCCGCATGGGGGGCGGGTCCTTACACAGAGCCGACAGGCAGGGGGGAGTAGAACAAGAGAGACAGAAGAGCTGTGGATGACAGAGCACGTAAACTGACCACGGTGTCAGGGCTCAGCAACCATGATAAACCGTGGTCAGTTTACAAAGGGGGGCGGAAACTGGCAATATCAGCCAGGTATTTCAGGTGATAGGACCAAATTACACAGCACAAGCACTGTGTTGTGTAACATGCTTTAAGGGACCAGGATACATTTTTTTTTTTTAGGTTAACAAACGCTTTAAGCATGTATCTCCACAATGTATTGGCAAATATTTACAAACAATGTATCTTATCTCTTCAAATTCTAGACTATAATGGGTTGAGAGGATAACAGCCTATGGTATACACCAGCTATAACTTCATTCCAGAAATCTCCACTCCAACATTGCAGCCTCACTCTCATACCCCTCCATAGTGTTGTTTTTTTCTGAATGATGGTGGGATGCATCCTGTAGAGTCTGTACTAAGGACATATTCACCCTTAAAGGAAACATGCCTACTTGACCTGTGTAATGTACTGTATATTAGTTGGAGTCATCTTTAAAAGGTGAGTGTTAGTCCTTTGGAGTGGGACAGCACTAAGCGGTTCTCACAATAAAATGGATGAGAAGATTTAGTGCACTTTGTTGAACAATGTGAATATTTGCAGTTGATTTGTTTTTACACCTACATTATTTAGATTTATTTAACCACTGCATGTAAGTGATTGACTTCAAGTGGTTATATCAGGATGATCAACAACAACAACAGCGATAGATTGAATAGTAACCATTCTTGTATTATGAGTACAGAGTTAAAAATGTTCTCATCCAGCATTTTATCAATGAAAACCAGCAAATGTCCCTTTAACCCCTTCCTGCCTGTGCTATTGCCAAAATATGGCTAAAGTGAGGGGTTCCAGTTCTGGGAGGGTGTCCATGGACGACCTCCCAGAACTCCACTTCCCGCGTGCCCCCTAAGGCACGCATCTCGTGTGTCTGTGACTGCTGTGACTTTTGGACACAGCTGATCACAAATAATAGTAAAGGGCCAGTCACAGCAACCCTTTATCATGTGATCAGCTGTGCCCATTCACTTGGAGCCATATGATTTTAAACCTTTTAGCTTTTTAAGGTTTGAAAAGATTAAACTTGTACATTTTTGTATCCAAACATGTATATGTCTTTATTTATATATCTTGTCCATCTTGGTACTTGGTATAATATTTATAGTATTTATGAAAGCATTCAATCCATAGAATCTGTAGTTGCACTGGGGCGCGTGGCTTGGCGCGTGGCTGAGATGGCAGCACACTAGCGGAGCTCCGGCTGAAATGGGCAGACTGACCCACCTCACGCCCCACGCTAGATCCCACCGCAACTCGGCCATCTCCTCAGTGAGGAACATCTTGGATCTCTTCAAAAATCAGACTTTGGCCCGTGGCAGCATGGCATGCAGCAAGATGGCACCGTCTCAGCACGAGGAGGTCTTTGGTGAAGAATCCCAGTCGGCATCAGAAGAAACGGGTAGGGAGACTCTGCACTCAGACCATCCCCTCACTTATGCCGATATGTCAGATTTTGCAGTGGACATTAAAGCGGTTGTAAACCCAGACACCTTTTTTTTTTTTTTTTTAAATCACCTGCAAGAAAAAGCCATAATGAGCTAGTATGACTAGCATACTAGCTCATTATGAATCACTTACCTTAGATTGGGACCCCCAAAGCCATCCTCGTCCCCCGCTCCGGCCGCAGCCATCGCTCCTCAGATACCCGGAAGGTTACTTCCGGGTATCGCCGCTCCAGCCAATCACAGCGCCGCTCCGGCGCTGTGATTGGCCGGAGCAGCAAAGATGTCACTCCGCGCATGCGCGCTGGAGCTTTCTATTCCGGCAGCGCCGGAATTCTGAATGGGATTAACCCTGTGAATGCACCGTTGTCTACGGCGCGCATGCGCCGTAGACATCGGTGCATGTCTTTTTTTGCAAATATCTCCTAAACCGTGTAGGTTTAGGAGATATTTCTTTTACCTACAGGTAAGCCTTAGTATAGGCTTACCTGTAGGTGAAAGTAAAAAAAAAGACTATACAACCGCTTTAAGTCTACATCTTTTGCAGTGATTACTGACCTGAAAATGAGCCTACAAGTTCTCACAGAGAAGCAGACTTTAGCTGAGGTAGTGGGGAAGCACAAAGACAAAGCAATACACAAGTTGGAGAAAGTGACTGCCTCACACTCCCTTCATTTCATAGAAATGAATAGGCACCTGGAGAACTTGGACAACAGGGAAGGAGGAATAACATCAGAGTTAGGGGAATACCTGAATCTATGGAGAATAATCAAATTATTCCTGCCTTACAAAGAGTCTTTAATAGCCTACTTGAAAGACCTGAGGACATGGAAATAGAATTTGTCCACACACACAGGGCATTAAGGGCACGCGACCCTGGCACAGCGCCACCACGAGACATCATTTGCTGTCTTCAGAACTTTCCCCTAAAAGAGAATAAAATGCGCAATGACAGGTTTGCAAATTATCTTTACTGGTGAAACCATTATACTCTTCCATGATCTATCACAGATCACGCTGAGAAACCGTAGAGCTCTGCACCCCCTTCTGGATAAACTGTGCATTTTCCGTTTGCCCTAGTCGTCAACCACAATGGCAGACAACATGTCCTATGCACTTCAGCTGAGCTACCCGACTACTGTGAGGCCTATCAACTAAGCTCACTTGATCTTCCGGACTTGTACCCGGAATTCCTCCTGTCGCCCCTGAAAAGAAGATTTCTACGCTCTCCTTTTACTTCACCAGAGAAGGGCCAACTGAAGAAGCATACCTGTCCCTGTGGATTGACCATGGGGATGCCAAAGCCTAGGCCCCAGTCTTCAAGGGCCCTTAAAGATGGCTGACCTGTGACCACTTTTCTAATTTCCATTTAAGTCTCCTCAAACCTCTCCACATCACCCACATGTTGCTGAGATTGACTCTCTTGGAAAGGATCCCAGATACCCACCTCAGACAGTTCAGAAGGTTGCTATTTCCTTTTTCTTTCTTCTGTTACTGGTTTCTCTATTTTTTAACCACCCTTTTGAACACTGACGGATATGACCAGTTTACTATGCCTCCTATTGGGACTTGTATCACCCCCTAGGGATCTTATGTTTTTCCAGTGACTTAGTTAGCCTTCATATCCTATATGACATGAGAGAGTGACCTTATGATGATGGCTATAACATGTGATTTGAGACACCTCTGGGTTATACTTTATTTTACAGGCCCTTCGGAATAATATATTGATGAAACGTTTAGACTGTTTTTTTCTAGCTACTTCTGCCACTGTCAACTTCTGAGTTTCTAAAGTGTTAGCTACAGTGGATGTGATGTGTTTCTGTTTTTGATTATGTTATAAGTGGCTCTACCATAGTTTTTCCTTAAGTTTCAGTCTGCCCTCTAATTCATTGATAACAGTTCAAGCAGAGTTGATTCATTGGCACTTTTAATATGGCCCATTCAGAGCTGTGCTGCATACACTCCTGTTTACTTTTCAAGTTAATATATTAATACGTGATCTCATCAATTGTGATAACCACTTTAGCCGACACCTCCCCTACCCCCACAGAGTGACCTGGGTTTGTGTCTGTAGAACATACAGGCGCACTAATTAGAAGCCTTGAGATAGTTCATTCTATCTAAGCAGTTATACCTGCTTTTCTCCTCCCCTCCTTTTCTAATTATCTTTCTATTCTTTCCTAGCTTTTTCTTCTTTACTTTTCCTTTTTCACAGTGAACCTCTTGCAGTATATATATTAATTAACAAGTTGTTGCAGTTTTATTTGCAGGGTTGATATATTCAGCATGCCACCTGTACCTCTCCAATGGCATACTCTTCGCTGGGCCACCACCCTACTGTAATCTCTCATAACGTGAAGGGGCTGAACATTCCAGAAAAATGCTCTGCCCCCTCCTTAAGGAATTATAAAAAGGTAGGCCTCATTTTTTTTTCCTGCAGGAGACTCATTTTAGGACCCATCAGATTCCTAAGCTAACTGATTCCTTCTTTACCTCTGCCTTTCATGCCACTAGCGATACTTACAAATCCAAGAGAGTGTCAATATTGGTGAGCAAAGGTGCTCCATTTAACTTAATGGACCACCTGACTGACCAAGAAGGGAGATATGTGTTCCTTAAAGGGACCTATCGTGCAGTTACCATCACTCTAGAAAACGTCTATTTTCCGAATTCTTCACATTTAACGTTCTGTCAGCGAATGGTGAGGGAGTTAGACGGTTTCACTTCAGGATATTTAATATTGGGGGGTAACTTTAATATACCATTAAACCCCACAGTGGATACATCCTCTGGGAAAACATGCATCTCATTTAAAATTCTCAGAACCCTCAAAAAAATACTACACTCCCTGCACTTAGTGGACTTATGGTGTTTCATGCATGCAGAGGGTAGGGATTATACTTTAAACTCCACCCCGCACAATAGATACTCGCGTATCGACTATCTCTTTATTACCCAGAGAGACTTACGAGACTTACCCACAATTACAGATGAACATATAGGAATTCAGTCACTGTCAGGTCATGCCCCTATATCAATTAATCAACTCCCACTCCCAAATCCCCTAATTGGAGATTGAACTCCTCCCTACTGACAGACCCCATTTTACTACCAAAAATCTCTAACCTACTTGAAGAGTTTTTCAGACATAATGAGACCTCGACATAGATCCCTTAATTGTTTGGGAAGCCCACAAATGCTTCATCAGAGGGGAATTGATTAAAATGGGTGCTCACTGTAAAAGAGAAAAACAAATCAAGAAAAATTTCCAAAAAATTCATAGCCTAGAGACACTACATAAACATTCCCTGAGCTTACAATTAGTGCAAGACTTACTAGAAGCTAGGAAGTCCCAACAACAATTATTGGTGACCAATAATTATTGGTGACCAAAGCTAAATGTTTTTTACTTTTTAGAAAGAAAGTCTACTATGAATCTGGGGACAAAACAGGCATATTCCTTGCTAGAGCCTTAAGGGACCCCACTTGTAATATCACAGGCATCAGAAATAAAGAGGAGACCTTAGATGTTACTACAGTGAAAATTGCAAATCATTTCCACAATTAATACATTAAACTATACAATCTCCCACAATAGCATAAGCCAAGAGGGCTTTAGGGAAAAGACTGCAAATTATCCATGACTATGTAATTAAGAGCAACCTCCCCATTCTAGGAAACTTCGAAACGACTCTTCTAGAGAGACCAAAAGAAAAGACCGAAATTCAACGTGCCATTGCCGACCTAAAGACCGGTAAGTGTCCGGGTCCAGATGGGTTCACATCCATTTACTACAAGACATTTGAGAACATATTAACTGACCCTCTCATAAAATCTCTAAACTCTGTCTGATCCAAGAAATATCCCCTTAGAATTTTTATCTGCATACATCATTGTTATCCATAAGCCAAATAAGGACCCAGCGTAATGTTTCAGCTACCGCCCAATCTCACTGCTAAACCTAGACGTTAAACTACTGGCCAAAAATCCTGGCAAACAGACTAAGACCACTTCTTCCCAATCTGATCAGTCCTGAACAAACCAGTTTTATGCTAGGTAGAGAGGAAAAATACAATGTCAACCTAATTCACACGGCTTCCACGTGAAACATCAAGGGCCTTCTCCTGTCCATGGATGCAGAGGAGGCCTTTGATTGGGTGGCCTGGGACTTCATGCTGGAAACCTGTAAATTTGTGGGACTGGGCTCACACATGTTAGCGTGGATTTCTGCCCTGTATAAGAAAACCCTTACACTAAATTTAAGGTTAATGTTTCTTTGTCTGTGAGAGTACTTACTGTATATCCAATGGCACCAGGCAGGGCTGCCCACCCTCGCCCCTCCTATTCAACCTCACACTGGAACCATTCATCAGGAGGGAGAACGCAGTAGCAGATATTGGAGGCTTCAGGGTCCCTCACCTGTTCCCATGTTACTCATTAACCCAAATGATTGTGCGGAAAATTTTACACTTTTAGATGATTGGTTCCAGTTTTTCAATGGCTGCGAACAAAAATTGATGCAACTGATGATTAGAAGGCGTAAAGCCAAAAATATTTTAGTAGAGGCCAATATTATTGACCTCAAGACTAAAATGGAACCCTTCATGGGCACTAAAGAATACTTGGACAGGGCACAGAGTCCCCAGACCCATTTGTCCAAGTATGATGGAGACACTAAACAGAAAAAGTTAAAAAAGTACCAGAGAGATATTAAAGATTACCAAGAAAACAAAGTTTATAAATGGCAGGAGGATGTAGAACTATATAACTCCACAGAATCAGTGGTGGAGAGGGACATGGAAGTACATAATTTAGTGGCTCAGTCAGCAAAAATTTTTAAAAATAAAATACAGACTCCCAAAAAAAACAAACCTGCACCCAACAAAGGGCAAAATACACATGGAAATCGAGGTAACCCCCCACCGCCATTTAGTGGGGGTAACTATCCCCCACCTAATGATTATTATCATAGCCCTTATCCAGTACCTACCTACAATAGGTATGGACCTTTGGACAATAGGCCCAATGACTATGGGTTTCCCTATTATCAATCAGGGAACTAATCAATACCAACCTAGACCCCCGAGAGGGAACTTTAGAGGTAATTACAGAGGGAGGCCAACTTCTTACCAAAACAACTACCAACGGGGGGGGGGGATGGAGGGGATGGAAAGAGCCGTACAAAATCCCACCCAATACACCCCAATACCCGAAAGAATATTCAGAAAAGAGGTAGAAGAGGAGGAGCCCGAAAGAAAAAGACCAAGGGACAGTTAAATGGAGGTATTTTCAATCTGGCAGGTACAACCTTTTCAGAAGATGAACTGCAAGTTTTAACCCAAGGTCTCAAATTTGCACCTGATAAAAACCTTAATAAAGTTGAACTATTTATTGACGTTGAAAAATATGTAAGAAAATTAAATATAAAAAAACATTTTGCGTCGCAAAAGACCGCAAGCTCACTAGCGCCCCATTCAGATAGATACAAACATAGTGGTTTGAGGAATAATTCCACATTTAACCCTCAAAAGGGAACACATCATCATATAGAAGTGTTCAAGCACATGGTGCAGGATGAAATAAAATCACTAGAATGTAAGAAGGCTAGAGCCAACCACTCTATAGTGGAGGGGATTCAAAAGTTAGAAAAGAACAAAAATATAGTAATCCGTCCCGCGGATAAGGGTGGGGGGTAGTGATACTCACAAAGGAGGATTACTATGGGGAGATCCAAAGATTATTAAAAGACACAAGTACCTATAAGCCATTAAAATCCAATCCTCTGGTCAAACTAAAATTTGAGCTTAATAATTGGATTGACAGGGGTGTCAATCTAAATATTTTGGATACCAAAGAGGCCTTATATTTATCACCACGAGTACCAAGGACTCCAGTACTATATATAGTGCCTAAGATTCATAAAAAAAAGGAACAACCTCCAGGTCACCCGATTGTTAGCGGGATAGGTTCTCTCTACTCGAGAGTGGGAGAATATTTGGACATTTATTTACAACTCTTGGTGGCACGAGGAAGGTCCTATCTCAAAGACAGTCGGAAGCTTATCAAATCTCTATCTGATATAAAAGTTGTAGACACCACCATTATGGTAACGGTGGATATAGAGTCACTCTATGTCACGTACCTTATGATGGGAGCCCAACGTGCAGGGAGCCGCCTCTCATAATCCCCTGGCTCGAGAGCCCCTGATAGAGCAGACAGAGGCTCAGGAGGACAGGGGGCACAAGTGCCTGGCAGGTAAGCAGGATATTGGGTAGTTGCGGCAGCAGATGGTGCACGGCAAAACTGGAACAGTCCAAAGATAGCTGGGAGGTGCACAGTAGGACCAATCAGAATGCAGACAACAGGCAGATGTATAAAAGTCCCAGATCAGACTGCAGAAACAAGGTGGTGTATTGTAGTACAGGCTGAGGTGTACTGTAGCTCAGGCACAGGTGCAGGGTAGTTCAGGCAGAGATGCGCTATGATTCAGGCAGAGATGCACAGTGGCTTCAGGCAGGATGCACTGTAGTTCAGGTGGAGGTGCCTTATAGTTCGAACAGACCGGTGGGTCGGACCAGCAGGCGACCAGGTACAGGGATGACCAAGAGAGTTGTCAGAGCAAGCCAAAGTCGGGGCGGGCAGCAATCGGGGTTAAACAGAGACAAGCCGGATCAGATAACAGGTGTACAGGAATCAGAAGTCAATAGCAGGGGTCTCGGGAACGCTGTAGACCAGACAGCAAGGAGCAAGGTATGCAGATAGTTTAAATACCTTGTTTGGCGCCAAATGCTGTCACCGCGCGCGCTCCCGTGAACGCGCGCACGCGCCCGCGCACGCCGATCGCGCTATTGTGCACGCGCATGCGCGGAATGGACCTATGGAGTATAGACGATCTCCTGGCGGCACTGTTGCCAGGCAGATTGTAAAAACGCCTTTCCTGACATTGCCCCCCCCAAGGGGAAGCCTCCGGATGCCCAACTGGGCCACTTTGTCTGGGTGAGATTTCTCAAAGTCCTTGATTAGCCTTTCCGCGTGGACATTCATCTCTGGTTCCCATGAGTTTTCTTCTGGGCCGTAACCCTTCCATTTCACCAGGTATTGGATCTGGTTTCATCTTCATCTACAACCCAGAATGGACTCGACCTCAAATTCCTCTTCTCCATCGATAAGCACGGGTTCGGGAGGATTGGTGTCCCGATCCGTAAAGGGATCAGGAACCGTGGGCCTAAGCAGGGCTACATGAAAAACTGGGTGAATCCGGAAGGACTCAGGCAGTTTCAATTCGTAAGCTACGTCGTTAATCTTCCTTGTTATAGGGAAGGGACCCACGAATTTAGGGCCCAACTTCTTGGATGGGCATGCCAATTTTAGATTCAGGGTAGAGAGCCAAACTTGGTCCCCAGGTGCCAGGTTGAGCTCCCCTCTCCTCTTTCTGTCGAAAATTTCCTTGTTGTAGCTTTGTGCCTTAGTCATGGTCTCCTGGAGAAGTTTATTGTTGGTGGAGAAGAAATGTAAAGTTTCCTGGGCGGCTGGTACTGGACATTCGGGCATGTTGTTAGATAGAAATAATGGGTGAAACCCATAGTTTGCGAAAAATGGGGATTGCTTGATGGCAGAATGAACAGAGTTGTTGTAGGCAAACTCAGCAAGAGGCAAAAGAGGGGCCCAATCATTCTGGGAGAAGCTTGAAAAGCAGCGCAGGTACTGCTCGAGCGTTTGATTGGTGCGCTCTGTTTGGCCATTGGTTTGGGGATGGTACGCTGAGGAAAAGAACAGATCGATCTTCAGTGATTTACATAGTGCCCTCCAAAATCTTGATGTAAACTGTACCCCCCGGTCAGATGTAATGTTAGCAGGTACACCGTGCAGCCTTACTATTTCCCTGATGAAGATTTTTGCAGTCTCAGAGGCCGAGGGGATGCCCCTCATGGGTAGGAAATGGGCCATCTTGGAGAGTCTATCCACCACTACAAAGATGGTCGTAAACTCTTCTGATGGAGGTAGTTCAACTATAAAGTCCATTGAGATCGTCCTCCATGGCCTCTCCGGGACGGGTAGTGGCTTTAGTAACCCCCAGGCTCTGGTTTTGCTGTCTTTGTTCTGGATGCAGGTGGTACAAGATTCTACATAGCGCTTGCAATCTTGGGATAATCGTGGCCACCAGAATGTCCGCTGGAGAAGTTCGGAAGTTTTGTACACACTAAAGTGGCCGGCTAACTGGTGGTCATGACAGGATTTCAAGACGGCCACCCGAAGTTGTTGAGGTACAAAAATCTTGTCCTTGTTCCACAGCAGATCGTCTTTAGACTGTAGGGCAAGGCCAGAGAATGGGCATGGTCCCGAGGAGGCCTGTCTGATTTGGGACAGGAGGTCCTCTTGTAACAGGAGGAAGTTACCGGGAGGTAGAATGGTATCTGGGGGGGAAAGGACCTTAGGTTCGGCAAACATCCGGGAAAGGGCGTCCGGTTTGGTGTTCTTTGATCCGGGTCGGTACGTGATGTGAAATGAAAATCGAGTGAAAAAGAGTGCCCACCTGGCCTGGCGTGGTCTCAGTCTCTTGGCAATCTTTAAGTATTCCAGGTTTTTATGGTCGGTATAGATCAGGATAGGATGTGCTGCTCCTTCCAGGAGGTAGCGCCATTCCTCAAGTGCAGACTTTATTGCCAGAAGTTCCCTGTCCCCGACGTCGTAGTTTTTCTCGGCCTCCGTTAGTTTACGGGAGAAGAAGGCTACTGGGTGCAATGCGGCCTTTGGGCCTTGTCTCTGGGAAAGTATTGCTCCAACTGCCACTTCAGAGGCATCCACCTCCAAGATGTAAGGTAAGGCCGGGTTGGGGTGCTTTAGGACAGAGGCCGAGATGAACAGATTCTTAAGGTTAGCGAAGGCGGCCTGAGCTTCGGGGGACCAGTGAAACCGGTTACCTTGCTTAGTTAAGTTGGTAATGGGGGCAATGATAGAGGAGAATTCTTTAATGAATTTCCGGTAGAAGTTCGCAAAGCCCACGAAGCATTGGATCCCCTTCTTATCGCTGGGGGCTGGCCAATCCAGAATGGCAGTGATCTTCTGAGGGTCCATCTTAATACCCTCTACCGAAATGATTAGCCCTAGGAACTGAATATCTTGTTGTTCGAATGCACATTTCTCGGGCTTGGCGTACAAACCATGTTGGCGAAGTCGGGCCAAGACCTTCCGGACGTGTTCACGATGGTCGGATAAGGAGGAAGAGAAGACCAGGATATCGTCTAGGTAGACGATGACGAATAGATCTAGGTAGTCTCTAAAAATATCGTTTATGAAATGTTGGAACGTGGCAGGGGCATTACATAGCCCGAAGGGCATGACCAGGTATTCAAAGTGCCCGAATCTGGTGCGAAACGCTGTTTTCCATTCATCACCGCTCCGAATGCGGACTAAGTTGTAGGCCCCGCGGAGGTCCAATTTAGTGAAAATGGCTGCTGTCCCAAGTCTTTGGAAAAGTTCGGGTACTAATGGCAGGGGATACCTATTTTTAATAGTTACTTTATTCAGGGCTCTGTAATCCACACAGGGGCGTAGGGAGTGGTCCTTCATTTCTACAAAGAATATACCGGCTCCTGCAGGAGAGGTGGAGGGACGTATGAATCCCTTCTCTAAGTTGTCATCCAGATACGTCTTGAGAGTTCCAAGCTCTAGTTCAGATAAGGGGAAAATTCTTCCAAAAGGGACCTCTGCCCCCGGAAGAAGGTCAATAGGGCAATCGTAGGGCCTGTGCGGAGGTAGAGTCTCCGCGCCCTTTTTGCTAAAGACATCTAGAAAGTTGTGATAGGCCTCCGGGACCAGCCGACGGTTCTCCATGTCACTCCCCAGACAAAGTAATGGGGACGAGGTGTCGGATGGCGCTGGGAAACAGTGTTCACGGCAATAGAGAGATGGAAAGCGAACCTCTCCAGTGTTCCAGTCGATCTGAGGATTATGAGCTTTTAGCCATGGTATCCCCAAGATAATTGGGAAGAGAGGGGATTCTATAATGTCCAAGCACAATAGTTCTTGATGCTTGTCCGCAATGGTGGTGCGCAGGGGAATTGTCTGCTGCGTCACTGGTCCAGATCTGATGGCCGATCCGTTGGCAAGATGGACCGTGAGTTCTTTAGGTCTGGGCCTTAAAGGGACTTGATGTTTCAAGGCAAAGGAAAGGTCCATGAAGCCGCTGCAAGCACCGGAGTCAATAATGGCGGGAGTCCGGATGTTCCTTCCTGGGAGCTGTAGAGAGATGGAAACGGTCAGGTGAGCGGAATGGTTAATCAGAACAGGCGAGATAGTAGAGAAGAGGTGGCACTTACGCAATTTAGTGGGGCACATCCTCGCGTAGTGTCCTTACTCCCCGCAGTAGAGGCAGAGGTTGTGAACCCGGCGTCGCTGGCGCTCCTCAGGAGTAAGCGAGGGTCGGATCAACCCCAGTTGCATGGGTTCAGAGGCATCGGTAGCGGAGCGTGGGGAGGTCGAAGAAGCGGAATGAGGAGGATAGGGTACCCGTGGCAGCATCCATACTGGGCGGGATGGTCCCGCTGACCGTTCAGCTCTACGCTCCCTTAGTCGCCTGTCGATCTGAATAGCTTGAAGGATCAAGGCATCGAGCGTGTTCGGTATACCGACCCGGGCCAGCTCGTCCTTCAAGGGCTCTGATAGTCCCAGCCGGAATTGGTGTCACAGGGCGGCGTCGTTCCAGCTGGTATCGGCGCTTCAGCACCTAAAGTCTGATACATAATCTTCAGCGGCTCTGCGACCCTGCTGGAGAGAGCATAATGCTGCTTCGGCGGTAGCGGCCAGTTGAGGGTCCTCATAGAGGAGGTCCATGGCCTGGAGGAAAGTACTTAGTTGGTCAAGGCAGGTGTTTTTCTGTTCCAGGAGGCGGTGTGCCCAGGCCTGAGGTTCACCGGACAATTGGGCTATGACAAAGCCCACCTTGGTAGATTCAAGGGAGAAGGTCCTGGGCTGTAGCGCAAAGAAAAGTTCGCAGGCGTTACGAAAAGCCCTGTACTTGCCGCGGTCCCCAGAGAACCTCTCCGGAGTAGGGACCCTGGGTTCACGTGGCAACATGACAACCGACGGTGCAGGTGAAGCTCCTGATGCGACAGGTGCTGAGGTAGCCAGGGTCTGGACACGCTCCTCTAGCCAGGTATATCCCTCTTGCAAACTCCTGACTGCAGCAGTAAGTCCGTCCAGGTGGCGGCATAGTTCCTCCATGGGAGAGGCCCCCTGCGTAGGCTCCGACATGGCTGTCTGGTACTGTCACGTACCTTATGATGGGAGCCCAACGTGCAGGGAGCGGCCTCTCGTAATCCCCTGGCTCGAGAGCCCCTGATAGAGCAGACAGAGGCTCAGGAGGACAGGGGGCACAAGTGCCTGGCAGGTAAGCAGGATATTGGGTAGTTGCGGCAGCAGATGGTGCACGGCAAAACTGAAACAGTCCAAAGATAGCTGGGAGGTGCACAGTAGGACCAATCAGAATGCAGACGACAGGCAGATGTATACAAGTCCCAGATCAGACTGCAGAAACAAGGTGGTGTATTGTAGTACAGGCTGAGGTGTACTGTAGCTCAGGCACAGGTGCAGGGTAGTTCAGGCAGAGATGCGCTATGATTCAGGCAGAGATGCACAGTGGCTTCAGGCAGGATGCACTGTAGTTCAGGTGGAGGTGCCTTATAGTTCGAACAGACCGGTGGGTCGGACCAGCAGGCGACCAGGTACAGGGATGACCAAGAGAGTTGTCAGAGCAAGCCGAAGTCGGGGCGGGCAGCAATCGGGGTTAAACAGAGACAAGCCGGATCAGATAACAGGTGTACAGGAATCAGAAGTCAATAGCAGGGGTCTCGGGAACGCTGTAGACCAGACAGCAAGGAGCAAGGTATGCAGATAGTTTAAATACCTTGTTTGGCGCCAAATGCTGTCACCGCGCACGCCGATCGCGCTATTGTGCACGCGCATGCGCGGAATGGACCTATGGAGTATAGATGATCTCCTGGCGGCACTGTTGCCAGGCAGATTGTAAAAATGCCTTTCCTGACACTCTATACCAATATTAAGCAGGAGGATGCATTAATAGCAGTCCAGTTAGCTCTGACTGCAGATTCACAGCTTAAGAAAGCTCAGGTACAGTACTTGGTTGATGGATTGGAGATAGCAATGGGGAACAATTATTTTTGGGCCCAAGGCACCTTCTATAACCAAATTAAGGGTGTTGCAATGGGGGCTCGTTATGCCCCCAGTGTGGCTAATTTGGTCCTGAAAAAGTGGGAGGAGGAAACTATTTTTAGGGACAAACAACAATCCCTATTGTTCTATAAAAGGTACATCGACAATGTAATACTGTTATGGGAGGGATCCCAAACCACCTTACAGTCTTTTCTAGAGGGTTTCAACCATAATGAGTATGGACTCAGTTTCACAGCAGAGTTCAGTTTGGAAACCATCAATTATCTGGATCTCACTCTCATCAAAAAAGATGGCAGAATTGGCACGAGGACGTTCTTTAAGGCGACGGATAGGAACGCTGTCGTGCCAACTAATAGTTGCCACCACCCCCAATGGTTGGGAGCCATTCCCAAGGGACAATATATGCGGATTCGCCGTAACTGTGACACTGATGTAGATTTTAACCCTCAAGCTGTAATTCTCACGGAGAGGTTCTGTGAGAAGGGCTATAGTCATGACGACCTAGATAGAGCCAGGAACCAAGTATCTGTTATGGATAGGCATTCTCTCCTAGAGTCCAAGAAAATAACTCCTTATATGGGAGGATTGCCTTTTATATCGGGCTTTCACAGGCAATACAAAAGTATAGAAAATGTGTTTAAAAAATTCTGGCCCATTCTCCTTAAAGATAGGGACCTTGCATCAGTGTTATCCCCAAAGCCTAAATTTATCTATAGAAAATGCACCTGGTTTGAGAAACATCATTGCGCCTAATGTACCAGATCCCCCGGAGAAACCCCCCACTTTTCTGGATGGATCTGGCTTTCACTATTGCACAAGATGTAAATCCTGCCGTACCACCACACGACGCAATAAAAAAATAACCAAATTTAAATCTTTGGTAACTCAAGAAGAATTTAAAATTAAACCCTTGATCACTTGCTATTCCAAATAGGTAACTTACGTTTTGGAATGTCCCTGTTCACTCCAATATGTGGGGCGCACTACTAGAGAGCTCAGGGTGAGAATAAATGAACATGTGGCAAATATAGCCAAGGGTTTTCCCAACCATAGTGTTTCACGTCATTTTCTACAATGCCATGATAGGGATCCCCGGCTATTGGTATTCTATGGCATTGATAGAGTCACACAAAATTGGAGAGGAACGGATCTTAAAAAATCAATTTCTCAGAACGAGACCCATTGGTTGTACCGATTGTCCACGATGCAACCTTTGGGCCTCAATATAGATTTAGATTTAAATTGTTTTTTAACTAACGATTGACCAATCATCCACCTCACATGGATATGTGATTGGATGTAGCAGGTGCAAATTTAGAAATAAAAATAAAATATAATTCTATTTAGAGACTAATAATTAAAAAAGTTTTTTTAATATTTTTTGGTATATTTCTCTTGAACAAGGTTGATTACTAGGTGTCATAATATGTTGTGACAACGAACCTTTTCAAATTAGTTGTATTAAATAGTGCAACACCTACAGATGTAATTTGCATATTGCGGCAGTGTAGAAAGTGTTAACTGTGAAAATCATGTGACAGGTCATGGGGAGGGACATCCATATGAAGTCGTGATAAGGTTAAAATGACCAATTATTTGGAAAGTTTTGTAATTCAATGCGCTTCAATAGCGAAGTATTTGATGCATATTGTTTTTTATTTTTATTTTATTTGTTTTTAAATTGTTATTTAAATGCATATTGTATGTGTGCAAGTGGGAAGAACCGGAACTGAGGCTATCAATGGCTTAGTACGTCCTCTTCCTCCCTCTGATTGGCTGATACCTACATAAATAGTCAGACACACGTTAGCTTTACACGCTTCCTGATGACGTGCAATACGAAACAGCTGTCGAGGCGACGCTAGGCTACGTTTTTGACATTACTTCCGGTCCCGCTGGTTCTCTCCTGGCAGAAGGTGCAACGCACGCCAAATCGTTCTTCCGCTCAGATTCATTGCGCCCTGCTTGTCTAAGCTATCCAGCCTCAGTGCCGGGTCTGTGGCACTATTCAAGTAAGGGGGCATTTGTCTGTCCATTTTTTTACTATTTTTTATTAAACGAGATTACACTATTGTTGTTTTCTCTCTTTTGTGTCCCGCATATGCATGATCGAGCCTCCAGGAGGCAGGGAATCTCAGTTCCATGTATGAAATCTCTACTCATATTAGCAAGTTCCACTTGCAACAAGCGCTTTTGACTCCTTTTTAATTAAACGAGTCAATATGATCTGGTAAGCGGCCAATCTTCTTTGAGCACTATTGGGTGTCACATACTAAGTTGGTGGAGGCTATCACATCAAGATTTATTTCTGATTCTTGGATCAAGTACATTCAAGCTTCATCCTATTACTGAATGTTATGAAATGTTGGAATATCACTGTTCACTATTCATTTGGACTATTATCAATGACACTTATTTTGTATTTTGTGTTTTTCAAATTTGACACCAACCAGCAGGGGTGTCAATTCATTTAAGTGCATTTCAATTTCACATAGCTCTGTTTGATGAGTCACAGCTCCTATGGTTTTTTGATTACACACTTGGGTTGGTGTTACACTTTGTAATTTGTTATTTTTCCACACTTTCATAGTGTGGTATATATGCAGGTATCTTAATTATTGTTTTACAGGTTTCTAATATAGCACTGTGGTCAGCGCCCCCACTATACATGCACGGTGTGTATGTATAACTATACCAATTGTTCTGTTTCAAGATTTATCCATTTTTGAAATTTGGGGATAGCAGCTTTATTTCTGACTATTGATTATTAGCGCGAGATTGCCCATTTACCCTATCATCTAAGTTTTTTTTGTATACATTATATCAAAAATCTTTTCAATCTACGCAGCTATGGATGTATTTAACTTCAGGAAGGGTCGTCAGACCAATATTGAGGAAATATTCCAGCAAACACCAAGCCCAAATCTGGATATGGAAAAGGGTTTTAAACAACTCCAATATGATATGGAGAAACAAATTAGGCTATGGTGGGACATAGCTTCATTTGAGATGTACATAGGGAAGAATCTCACCCCCAGGAGGCTAAGATGGGATGTTAACCCAAATGATTGTGCGGAAAATTTGACACTTTTAGATGATTGGTTCCAGTTTTTCAATGGCTGCAAACAAAAATTGATGCAACTGATGATTAGAAGGCGTAAAGCCAAAAATATTTTAGTAGAGGCCAATATTATTGACCTCAAGAGTAAAATGGAACCCTTCATGGGCACCAAAGAATACTTGGACAGGGCACAGAGTCTCCAGACCCTCTTGTCCAAGTATGATGGAGACACTAAACAGAAAAAGTTAAAAAAGTACCAGAGAGATATTAAAGATTACCAAGAAAACAAAGTTTATAAATGGCAGGAGGATGTAGAACTATATAACTCCACAGAATCAGTGGTGGAGAGGGACATGGAAGTACATAATGCACTGGCTCAGTCAGCAAAATTTTTTAAAAATAAAATACAGACTCCCAAAAAAAAAAAACCTGCACCCAACAAAGGGCAAAATACACATGGAAATCGAGGTTACCCCCCACCGCCATTTAGTGGGGGTAACTAACCCCCACCTAATGATTATTATCATAGCCCTTATCCAGTACCTACCTACAATAGGTATGGACCTTTGGACAATAGGCCCAATGACTATGGGTTTCCCTATTATCATCAGGGAACTAATCAATACCAACCTAGACCCCCGAGAGGGAACTTTAGAGGTAATTACAGAGGGAGGCCAACTCCTTACCAAAACAACTACCAACAGGGGGGGGAATGGAGGGGATGGAAAGAGCCGTACAAAATCCCACCCAATACACCCGAATACCCGAAAGAATATTCAGAAAAAGACGTAGAAGAGGGGGAGCCCGAAAGAAAAAGACCAAGGGACAGTTAAATGGAGGTATTTTCAATCTGGCAGGTACATCCTTTTCAGAAGATGAACTGCAAGTTTTAACCCAAGGTCTCAAATTTGCACCTGATAAAAACCTTAATAAATTTGAACTATTTATTGACGTTGAAAAATATGTAAGAAAATGAAATATAAAAAAACATTTTGCGTCGCAAAAGATCGCAAGCTCACTAGCGCCCCATTCAGATAGATACAAACATAGTGGTTTGAGGAATAATTCCACATTTAACCCTCAAAATGGAACACATCATCATATAGAAGTGTTCATGCACATGGTGCAGGATGAAATAAAATCACTAGAATGTAAGAAGGCTAGAGCCAACCACTCTATAGTGGAGGGGATTCAAAAGTTAGAAAAGAACAAAAATATAGTAATCCGTCCCGCGGATAAGGGTGGGGGGTAGTGATACTCACAAAGGAGGATTACTATGGGGAGATCCAAAGATTATTAAAAGACACAAGTACCTATAAGCCATTAAAATCCAATCCTCTGGTCAAACTAAAATTTGAGCTTAATAATTGGATTGACAGGGGTGTCAATCTAAATATTTTGGATACCAAAGAGGCCTTATATTTATCACCACGAGTACCAAGGACTCCAGTACTATATATAGTGCCTAAGATTCATAAAAATAAGGAACAACCTCCAGGTTGCCCGATTGTTAGCGGGATAGGTTCTCTCTACTCGAGAGTGGGAGAATATTTGGACATTTATTTACAACCCTTGGTGGCACGAGGAAGGTCCTATCTCAAAGACAGTCGGGAGCTTATCAAATCTCTATCTGGTATAAAAGTTGTAGACACCACCATTATGGTAACGGTGGATATAGAGTCACTCTATACCAATATTAAGCAGGAGGATGCATTAATAGCAGTCCAGTTAGCTCTGACTGCAGATTCACAGCTTAAGAAAACTCAGGTACAGTACTTGGTTGATGGATTGGGGATAGCAATGGGGAACAATTATTTTTGGGCCCAAGGCACCTTCTATAACCAAATTAAGGGTGTTGCAATGGGGGCTCGTTATGCCCCCAGTGTGGCTAATTTGGTCCTGAATAAGTGGGAGGAGGAAACTATTTTTAGGGACAAACAACAATCCCTATTGTTCTATAAAAGGTACATCGACGATGTAATACTGTTATGGGAGGGATCCCAAACCACCTTACAGTCTTTTCTAGAGGGTTTCAACCATAATGAGTATGGACTCAGTTTCACAGCAGAGTTCAGTTTGGAAACCATCAATTATCTGGATCTCACTCTCATCAAAAAAGATAGCAGAATTGGCACGAGGACGTTCTTTAAGGCGACGGATAGGAACGCTGTCGTGCCAACTAATGGTTGCCATCACCCCCAATAGTTGGGAGCCATTCCCAAGGGACAATTTATGCGGATTCGCCGCAACTGTGACACTGATGTAGATTTTAACACTCAAGCTGTAGTTCTCACTGAGAGGTTCTGTGAGAAGGGCTATAGTCATGATGACCTAGATAGAACCAGGAACCAAGTATCTGTTATAGATAGGCATTCTCTCCTAGAGTCCAAGAAAATAACTCCTTATATGGGAGGATTGCCTTTAAAGGGGTGTTCCAGGCAACCCCGTGCAAAAAAATAATAATTAAAAGCCAGCAGCTACACATACTGCTGCTGCTGGCTTTTAATAAATGGAGACTTACCTGTCCTGGTGTCCCTCGATGTCGGCACCGCAGCTGATGTTTCACATCAGCTGTCGGTGCTTCCGTCGCCATTGCGGGTAAGGGAACCCGGCAGTGAAGACTTTTTCGGCTTCACGCCGGGAACCCTACTGCGCATGCGTGAGGCCCGCTCCTCTCTCCTATTAGCCCAGCGGCCAGGGATGGGGGAGGAGGGAGCCTCGCACGACTTTACCACCGCAGCCGGACTCCAGTAAGTGGGTAAGGATACCTGTCTTTGACAGGTATCCTGTCCCCCCTCCCCCCCGAAAGGTGCCAATTGTGGCACCGGGGGGGGGGAATCCGATAAGCGGAAGTTCCACTTTAGGGTGGAGCTCCGCTTTTATATCGGGCTTTCACAGGCAATACAAAAGTATAGAAAAGGTGTTTAAAAAATTCTGGCCCATTCTCCTTAAAGATAGGGACCTTGCATCAGTGTTATCCCCAAAGCCTAAATTTATCTATAGAAAGGCACCTGGTTTGAGAAACATCATTGCACCTAATGTACCAGATCCCCCGGAGAAACCCCTCACTTTTCTGGATGGATCTGGCTTTCACTACGGAACGGATCTTAAAAAATCAATTTCTCAGAACGAGACCCATTGGTTGTACCGATTGTCCACGATGCAACCTTTGGGCCTCAATATAGATTTAGATTTAAATTGTTTTTTAACTAACGATTGACCAATCATCCACCTCACATGGATATGTGATTGGATGTAGCATGTGCAAATTTAGAAATAAAAATAAAATATAATTCTATTTAGAGACTAATAATTAAAAAAGTTTTTTAAATATTTTTTTGTATATTTCTCTTGAACAAGGTTGATTACGAGGTGTCATAATATGTTGTGACAACGAACCTTTTAAAATTAGTTGTATTAAATAGTGCAACACCTACAGACGTAATTTGCATATTACGGCAGTGTAGAAAGTGTTAACTGTGAAAATCATGTGGCAGGTCATGGGGAGGGACATCCATATGAAGTCGTGATAAGGTTAAAATTACCAATTATTTGGAAAGTTTTGTAATTCAATGCGCTTCAATAGCGAAGTATTTGATGCATATTGTTTTTTATTTTTATTTTATTTGTTTTTAAATTGTTTTTTAAATGCATATTGTATGTGTGCAAGTGGGAAGAACCGGAACTGAGGCTATCAATGGCTTAGTACGTCCTCTTCCTCCCTCTGATTGGCTGATACCTACTGTGGCAGAGCGAGGCTCTGTCCCAGTGAAAAAAGGGTTAAAGTGGACACAGAGTCTGCATATCGGCTGAGTGCAGAGCTACAGAGCGTAAATTTAAAAAAACAGAGAAAACTGCTCTGGCAGTTTTCTCAGATTTTGCTATTTCTACATGGGGCTTCTATGGCTTGGAGATCCTTCAGAGTCTTGGGTGGGATGGGATCTCCAACCCTGTGTCCGGGTCTTGTGGACAGCCAGCATGGTGTGTGCTCAGGTGCACACAACCAATATAATGAGGGGCTGGTGAGAGTGAAGGAGTGTGAAGGATGGTGAGCAGCTTGCTTACTCCAGTAGCTGCTAGTGAGTGTCTCTGTGTGAGGACAAACGCTGTGTGCGTTGAAGGGCTTTAAGCTGTGTGCGTCCAAGGAGCCAGAAGCTGTGTGCATTAAGGGACTTCAAGCTGTGTGCGTTTAGGAAGCCCAAAGCTGTGTGCATCCAAGACTGTGAGACTGGAAGATCTGGTGGTTTAAAGGTATCAGTACCTAAAGCAAGCAGAGGAACTGCTAACAAGAGAGCCAGGAGGCTTGGTATGTTTTTCTTATTTTTGGACTGCTAAATGAAGTTAAACCCCTGCGTGGGAATCCTGAAGGGACAGTTTGCTTTTGTTTTTCTGTTTAAATAAACGTGGGCTACCAGGCCCTTAACTAGAATGCCTGTCTGATATGGACTCACTGCATAAAAACGCATCTATCCACTTGAGCTAAAACACCCCAATATCACAGTGGTGGATTCAGCGGGCAACACTACGGTGGAATCCGGGTCCTTGCTCCACAGTGAGTCCAGGTCAGGAACTGTTGGCTGAGTGTGGAAGTGCAGCCAGGCGAAAGGCATTGTGTGTTGCAGGTGGTGTACCTGTGAACGAAAAGTCAATTTTTTCTCTGCGATGAACTGCTGCTAGCTGTGTGTGGCAGCCAGGCGAACATCATTGCACAGAAGTATGATGGACTGTGTTGCATGCAGGTTGTGTACCTGTGAAAGGAGAATCACATTTTCTTCCCTCTGCTGTGAACTGTGTTACTGGTTGCTGTGTGCAACACCGCAAGGATGGGGCGGTCAAAGCAGAAAAAGGAGGCGATCCTTGCTGAAGCAAGAGAAAGGCTACTGTGGCTGGAGGGTATTTCACCACATGCCCCAGCCAAACCAGAGAATTTGACTGAGTGTGAAATCTCTGTGATCTGGGGTAAGTTACTCATGTCACCCCCAGTTAAAAGTGAAGTGAAAGAGGTTGTCCCTGGCAACAGGAAGCCGGGTGGACAACAGCGTGTGGAAAAGAGGAGAATGGTCGTTCATGGAAGCAACGTCCAGGCCAGCAGGGATGTTGGGGATCCAAGGAGTCTGTCTGCTGATGGTCATGACCAGTGGAGTCCTCAAGAGTGGTATCCCATGGCAACAGAGAGCCAGGCATTGAGGAGATGCCAAGAAATTAAATTTCAGCGTCCAGTACCGTGCTTGGAATGTGGTCAAGTGGGGCATGGTATCTTTACTTGCCCAAGGTTCTGGAACACCGCTGAAGAGTCTGGAAAGGCTGCAGTGTCGCCATATGGCCCCAAAGAGACAGTAGCTGGTATGGATGCAGCTGAGAGACAGCGCACTCAAGTGAAGGCTATGATGCCAGCCACTGAAAATGGTAAGACTGTTCCAGTTTATGGTACTGAACCCAGTGAAGTGGGAGTAGATCCAGTGGGGAGATCCGCAGTGCCAATGGACATAGACTTGCGGCAGTGTGCTACCCAGAGCAGTGGGGAGGCACAGAATAAAGCCCAACTAGCCGCAGGGCTAAAGACTGGAAAGGACATGGGGACTCTGCATGTGCCTGCTATAGTCCAGCAGGTGGCTGGGAAAATAGAGTTAGGGGTGACCAAAACAGTGCTTGTGCCATGTTCCCTAGTGACAAGTACTGCAGGGTTGCCCAGGGAGACTTCCAAGAAGCCCGCAGTGACGGAGCCGAGCGTTTCCCAGGTCAACTTTGGAGCTGCCCATGTAGGAAAGGGTGCCCCTTTAAAAATGGAGGGCGCTGTGAGGAGTCACTCAGAGGCTTTGGTGGGTAATAGACAATCCACAAAAGTAGCAGTTATGTCTACACGTAGTGAAAATTCTGATGGTTATGCTGACAAAAGTGTTACTGTTGGCAAATGTGATGGTATTGGTGATCATGACATTGAAAAATGTGTTTCCTTTAGTGTCATGTCTGAAAATGTTGGAAATGTGTCTGTAGCGCCACCAAAGCAAGGTGTTCAAAATAAGGTATTGCACCTTGCCTTGGTTGAGGATGCAATCTCCCAGTGTGATGTGAGAAAAAAAAATATTGTCACAATGTGAGGTAGATAGAAGTGACAAGTGTGTTGTTTTGGCTAGTGAATCCCAGGTTCCTGTTGGGCCTTCTAGAGCGGGTGATGCAGTGCTGTGGAGCACCAGTGATGGAACCACAGGAGACTGGGATGATTGGTGCAAGGAAGCAGTTGCGGCACTAGGCCAAGTGACAAGGAATTACGAAGCAATGATGTGTGACAGAGTTGTGGACAGAACACCTGCTGTGCCCAGTGGAGGGATCGCAGAATGGCCAGTGCTCAAGGGCACGCCAGCCCCTGCAAAGGCTGATGCCCTCCAGTCTGAAGGAACGGTTCTGGGCACAGGCATGGCAGATGGGTTGTCCACGGCCCAGCAACTAAATAATGGCAAGTGTCAAGTTGACAATGTGACTAATGTTGACTCGCAGAGGCTCATTGGTGTAGCGTTAGAGGTGAAGAGGAGACATGTTTCTGACAGCGCTCCAGGGGAGCAACAGGCTGGGATGAGGGGTATCTTCAAGGAGATGGTGGTCTCTTCAAATGTCTCAACCTCACAAGCTGCAATGGATGAGCCCCTCCATGTCTCGGACAGGGGAAAGGTTCCCAAAAAGGTCACGCATTTAGACATTGGTTGCATAGAGTTGACAAAAACTTTATTAGAAATGCTGGAGTTGGTAAAAGTGCCCTCACTGTACACTTGGGTGTCTCCACCGCAGTCGGACCAGGTGGTGCTGCGTGGTACCAATAGGTGGAGCCAGGTGGTACAGGCTGTGCTGGGAAGCTTGTTAACAGTGTGGCAAATAGTTCTGAGGTTCTCTAAGGGGGTGCTCCCAGTTACTGAGTTGTTTGGAAGGCGCTCAGAACTGTTGGAGTCATCAAAGGTCTCTCCGGCTGGTGTAGTGACTGGAAACATCTCTGCTGGTGTGCTCCAAGGTGCAGCTGAGCAGTGGTCAGTAGAGGGCGCAGATACTGTCTCGGAAGCTAAATCTCATGAGAAGGAAGGGCCCAGAATAGATGCAGCACTAGCAGAGATGCTTTCTATCACTCAGGAAGAGGTACAACTTAAAGTACCCGCAGACACTGTGAGAAAAAGTGCTATAAGTGAATGCTGCAACAATGTAATGTGTACATCAGAAAGAAGTAGTTTGTGCCTAGATCAGTGTCATCTGTTAGATCAGTTACCCATGGAGTGTTGGACAACAGGTGAGGTAGAACTTGGCTTTAATCCTGTGGGATTTAATCTCTCGCCTATGTGTGGTCCCTCCTCAGGTCTGGTACTAACAAGCACTGAGATGGACAGCACTGATTGCGTTGGAAAGTGTGACATTAAAATATATGATTTAATGATTGGCGCTGTTAAAAGCAATGTGGTTGCCCTGGGTAACAAGAGAGAGGTTTTTGAACCTGAAAGACCTGTGGTGAAAGATAAAACTTATTTACGTAAGCTGAAAGGTAGGATCAGGGTAGGCAGAGTTCCCCCAAGAGAGGAGAGTATGCTCAGGGACCCAAAGAGAAGAGAGGGAAGGCAGAGTATACGGAATTATAGGACCCTGTTAAGATCCAAGCCGGGACGTACCTGGAAGCACACCCGAAAAAAGGGTTGGGCCTACGTGGCTGATGGCCAGCACAGAGGTGTCTCAACTACTATGATGGGTGCAGGTGTTTCTCCCTCTGGATCAAAACAAGAGGGGGGGGTATGTGGCAGAGCGAGGCTCTGTCCCAGTGAAAAAAGGGTTAAAGTGGACACAGAGTCTGCATATCGGCTGAGTGCAGAGCTACAGAGCGTAAATTTAAAAAAACAGAGAAAACTGCTCTGGCAGTTTTCTCAGATTTTGCTATTTCTACATGGGGCTTCTATGGCTTGGAGATCCTTCAGAGTCTTGGGTGGGATGGGATCTCCAACCCTGTGTCCGGGTCTTGTAGACAGCCAGCATGGTGTGTGCTCAGGTGCACACAACCAATATAATGAGGGGCTGGTGAGAGTGAAGGAGTGTGAAGGATGGTGAGCAGCTTGCTTACTGCAGTAGCTGCTAGTGAGTGTCTCTGTGTGAGGACAAACGCTGTGTGCGTTGAAGGGCTTTAAGCTGTGTGCGTCCAAGGAGCCAGAAGCTGTGTGCATTAAGGGACTTCAAGCTGTGTGCGTTTAGGAAGCCCAAAGCTGTGTGTATCCAAGACTGTGAGACTGGAAGATCTGGTGGATTAAAGGTATCAGTACCTAAAGCAAGCAGAGGAACTGCTAACAAGAGAGCCAGGAGGCTTGGTATGTTTTTCTTATTTTTGGACTGCTAAATGAAGTTAAACCCCTGCGTGGGAATCCTTAAGGGACAGTTTGCTTTTGTTTTTCTGTTTAAATAAACGTGGGCTACCAGGCCCTTAACTAGAATGCCTGTCTGATATGGACTCACTGCATAAAAACGCATCTATCCACTTGAGCTAAAACACCCCAATATCACACTACATAAATAGTCAGACACACGTTAGCTTTGCAAGCTTCCTGATGACGTGCAATACGAAACAGCTGTCGAGGCGACGCTAGGCTACGTTTCTGACGTTACTTCCGGTCCCGCTGGTTCTCTCCTGACAGAAGGTGCAACGCACGCCGGATCGTTCTTCCGCTCAGATTCATTGCGCCCCGCTTGTCTAAGCTATCCAGCCTCAGTGCTGGGTCTGTGGCACTATTCAAGTAAGGGGGCATTTGTCTGTCCATTTTTTTACTATTTTTTATTAAACGAGATTACACTATTGTTGTTTTCTCTCTTTTGTGTCCCGCATATGCATGATCGAGCCTCCAGGAGGCAGGGAATCTCAGTTCCATGTATGAAATCTCTAATCATATTAGCAAGTTCCACTTGCAACAAGCGCTTTTGACTGCTTTTTAGTTAAACGAGTCAATATGATCTGGTAAGCGGCCAATCTTCTTTGAGCACTATTGGGTGTCACATACTAAGTTGGTGGAGGCTATCACATCAAGATATATTTCTGATTCTTGGATCAAGTACACTCAAGCTTCATCCTATTACTGAATGTTATGAACTGTTGGAATATCACTGTTCACTATTCATTTGGACTATTATCAAGGACACTTATGTTGTATTTTGTGTTTTTCAAATTTGACACCGACCAGCAGGGGTGTCAATTCATTTAAGTGCATTTCAATTTCACATAGCTCTGTTTGATGAGTCACAGCTCCTATGGTTTTTTGATTACACACTTGGGTTGGTGTTACACTTTGTAATTTGTTATTTTTCCACACTTTCATAGTGTGGTATATATGCAGGTATCTTAATTATTGTTTCACAGGTTTCTAATATAGCACTGTGGTCAGCGCCCCCACTATACATGCACGGTGTGTATGTATAACTATACCAATTGTTCTGTTTCAAGATTTATCCATTTTTGAATTTTGGGGATAGCAGCTTTATTTCTGACTATTGATTATTAGCGCGAGATTGCCCATTTACCCTAAAAATTCTACAAAACCTACAGCTGGTAATTCCTTTTTACATTATACCAGCTGTCATCACCCAAAATGGATCCAAAATATCCCAAAGAGCTAATTTCATCATCTTAGACGAAATTGTACCAGACTGGATGACTATGTAACACAGAGTATACCTCTAAAAACAAAGTTCACAGACAAAGGTTACCCACCACATCTTGTAGACAATGCTTGCTCCTTATATTGCACAGACAGCATGGCACACAGACCCAAGCAGGCCTCTACGCCAGTGATGAGGTTCATTATGTATGTATGTATGTATGTATGTATGTATGTATAGATGCAATAAGGCCTTATGCCTCACCTGTTCCCATGTTACTCATGGTCAAAAAAACTTTTCTGCCAACAGTAAACTGTATACCCTCACCTCTTTCTACAATTGTTCTACTATGTTCGTCATTTACTGTATAACCTGCCCATGTGGTCTATTGTATGTGGGAAGGACCATACGCACATTGCGAGCTAGATTTGGCGAACACCGCCGAGCAGTTAAAGATGGCAGTCCACAATATAGTGTTTCCAGACACTTTAATATCCACCATCCCAAAGACACCTCTGCACTTCGAGTATGGATCTTGGAATCCATACCCGATAAATATACATCAGCAGAGAGATTCCAACGTCTGTGTAAACAGGAAACATACTGGATTTATATCCTAAACACTCTTACACCCTTTGGACTCAACGAGGAGATTGAGGTGAATACGGTCATGTGATAACGGTAGATTCATGTACACACGTGCATATATAGTATGTATGTGCGTACTTGTCTACAAATACCTCCATCTCCCCAGCTTATTTCCTTTGACTATAACATAAAAAAGGGACTCTTACCCCACCCTGTCTGATTATATTCTCATATGTATTTCAGTTACCCCATACATTCCTTTTCTGATGGTATTTTCTGGTGTGAGTACAATATCCACATATAGTGGATTGGATGCATGCATGTGCGGTTGTGTATATATGTGTATATGCACGCATGCGGTCTCTATTATCACAACTAGATATCCTTTATTTACCGAGATATTGTGAGTATTCAACAACATCTCTCTAAAATTACTTCTGGGTTATCATTATCATTATATTTTCTATAAAATAATATATAATATATTTTATTATTTTTTATATACATACATTTTTCCTATACTACACATGGTACTTCCTTAATAATATCTAGATATTCTATCATTGGACAGATACATGTTACCAGGCATTTTTGTAATCTTGTGCATTTTTGTATTTTTGTGCATTTTCCTTGCACCTTTTATGGTATTTTTTTGTTTATCCTTCATGCGTTTTCTTATGCATCCTTTATGCATCTCTCATGCCAATATATGCTAATATATGATTATATATGATTCCCCATATCAATATATAAATTTCTTTGCCATATATATATATATCCATTATAGGGCAAGTCTTCCAGAAGGTTTAATCAACTGTATATTTTTATGTATAATTGCTGTTATAAGTAAGTATAGTTAGGCCAGTGTATTAATCCCCTCTGGTTTAATATGCCTCACTTCCGGATGTTGGTAATATCAAGCTAAGTGTAATATGAGATTATACTGATGGTTCCGCTCGTTGGAACTCATATAAGACTGACAGCCTCCATCGCCAATCAGATCCGAGGAAAATGCGGAAGCATTGAAACGCGTCATCACCTGCCATTGACGTCACGTCCGGTCACCGAAGCTGACTGCGCTCCAGCGTGAACCGCACGCCGTATGCTGCGGGGAACTGAACGTTCACACTGTCATAGAGCGACAGTGCCTTACATCCATCGCTTCACTGCAACCTCCCCATCGCTGCAGCATTACTATAGTGCACTTCTACACCTTGGCAGCATTTCACAACTGGGAGACCACAGATGCACGGACTGACTCATGCCCTCCGCAGACAACTTACAGAGAGGAATATATCTATGCCTGTACTCCACTTCCATCTTGTGAGTAGCCATTTGGCTGTCATTTTAACTTTTTTTAAAATAAATTACTAACATACTGCACTTAGTAGGCACATTGTTTTTCTTCTCTTTACTGTATACAGAGTTCTCTTCGCTCTACAATTGCTGCCAACAGTGCATATGTTTTAAAGGACTTGCATTTTTAGCATTCTCATCATATGGACTTTCTAATAGAGAGATTTTTTCCCATTGATTTTTACCTGATTTATTCACCAGTTAGGTTTTTGTTTCTTTTTCTTGCGCCGTCATTTGTATTGTAATTTGATGGGAAGATGGTTGGAGCCAAATACAGGGCAATCAGGAGAAAAACTGTGAGTCTGAAAATGACTTGAGACTGTGGCGGAGGTTCACCTTCCAGCAGGACAACAACCTTAAACATACAGCCAAAGCTACAATGGAATGGTTTAGATCAAAGCATATTCATGTGTTAGAATGGCCCAGCCCTGGCCCAGACCCAAATCCAATTGAGAATCTGTGGAAAGATTTGAAAATTGCTGTTCACAGATGCTCTCCATCCAATCCGACAGAGCTATTTTGCAAAGAAGAATGGACAAAAATGTCACTCTCTAAATGTGCAAAACTGGTAGAGACATACCCAAAAAGACTTGCAGCTGTAATTGCAGCGAAAGGTGGTTCTACAAAGTATATAATCATGGGGACTGAATACAAATGCACGCAACACTTTTCACATATTTATTTGTAAAAAAATAAATAAAAACATTTATCATTTTCCTTCCACTTTACAATTATGTGCCACTTTGTGTTGGTCTATCACATAAAATCCCAACAAAATACATTTACGTTTTTGGTTGTAGCATGACAAAATGTGGAAAATTTCAAGGGGTATGAATACTTTTTCAAGGCACTGTATATGTATGAAAATTACAAAGACAAGGTATTTTAAAACTTGAAAGAAGGATTTTTCAAAAATGATAGCTCCTGCTGATTGTACTTTGATTTTCAGGCCATTTCATAAAGGCTTTATTATAATTAAATGAATAGAAAATGCATGTTCTATTTTTTTCTTTTCTAATTTACATAATTTGCTCTGTGGAGATAATACTTAGTATTCACAGAAATACTGTGATAGATGACAATAGTAATGCCAAGTATTTTTTTCTTACAGACAAAATCCAAAGACTTACTACTAGCAAGAGGTCTGTAATTAGATGAACATCACATCTTAACATGCAGGGGTGTTAAAATTTAGAGTGAGAAGAGTGGTTAGTTTGACCTTTGTAGAGATTAAGCAAATACATATTCTTGTCCTTGATATTACACAACATTTTCATTTTCTTTTTTGTTGAATGATCCTATGTAGAAATTAGATTGGCACATCAGGGATATTTTGATTACTGTTTGCAAAAATACTGTCAGAATACTATGAATATGTCTACATTTTCTGATCTCCTGCTTAAAATAAAATGCACATAGAAACATCGAAACAAAAAATCTTTAAAAAAAATCTAGAGAGATATTTTTGTCCCAATGACAATTCGAACTTACAATCTAATTGTTTTATTCGTAAGTCTTGACTAGCTTTTATATGTCTGAATTGACCCTATATATGCATAAAAGTAGATTGTCTTTGTGTTTTTAAATATAATTTAAAAAAGCAATTTCCATGTGGCAAGCAATATATGGGGATGATTACTAGGTCTTTCTCCATATGGGTAAATTAACACTTTAATAATGTTAAAAAGGGCATTAAAGAACATTGGGGGTGATTTACTAACAACAGTGCGCTGCGCCGGTTCATACCTTAATTGGTGCGCCGGAATAATCCTTAACCACTTAAGCCCCGGACCATTTGGTAGCTAAAGGACCAGAGGTGAATTCAGAATTTTGCACTGCGCTACTTTAACTGTAAATTGTGCGGACATGCAATGTTGTACCCAAACGAAATTTGCGTCCTTTTCTTCCCACAAATAGAGCTTTCTTTGAATGGTATTTGATTGCCTCTGCGATTTTTATTTTTTGCGATATAAACGGAAAAAGACCGAAATTTTTGAAAACAAATGATAATTTCTACTTTTTGTTATAAGAAAAATCGAATAAACTCAATTGTAGTCATACATTTAGGCCAAAATGTATTCAGCCACATGTTTTTAGTAAAAAAAATGTCAATAAGCGTATATTTATTGGTTTGCGCAAAAGTTATAGAGTTTACAAACTAGGGTACATTTTCTGAAATTTACACAGCTTTAAATTAGTGACTGCCTATCTCATTTCTTGAGGTGCTAAAATGACAGTGTAGTACAAAACCCCCCCAAATGACCCCATTTTGGAAAGTAGACACCCCAAGGAAATTGCTGAGAGGCATGTTGAGCCCATTGAATTTTTTTTTTGTCCCAAGTGATTGAATAATGACAAAAAAAAAAAAAAGAAAAATTACAAAAAGTTGTCACTAAATGATATATTGCTCACACATGCCATGGTTATATGTGGAATTTCACCCCAAAATACATTTTGCTGCTTCTCCTGAGTACGGGGATACCACATGTGTGGGACTTTTTGGGAGCCTAGCCGCGTACGGGACCCCGGAAACCAAGCACCGCCTTCAGGATTTCTAAGGGCGCAAATTTTTGATTTCACTCCTCACTACCTATCACGGTTTCGAAGGCCATAAAATGCCAAAATAGCACAAAACCCCCCCAAATGACCCCATTTTAGAAAGTAGACACCCCAAGGAAATTGCTGAGAGGCCTGTTGAGCCCATTGAATATATTTTTTTTGTCCCAAGTGATTGAATAATGACAAAAAAATAAAAATAAAAAAAAAAATTACAAAAAGTTGTCACTAAATGATATATTGCTCACACATGCCATGGTTATATGTGGAATTACACCCCAAAATACATTTTTCTGCTTCTCCTGAGTACGGGGATACCACATGTGTGGGACTTTTTAGGAGCCTAGCCGCGTACGGGACCCCGAAAACCAAGCACCGCCTTCAGGATTTCTAGGCACAAATTTTTGATTTCACTCCTCACTACCTATCACAGTTTCGAAGGCCATAAAATGCCAAAATCGCACAAAACCCCCCCAAATGACCCCATTTTGGAATATAGACACCCCAAGCTATTTGCTGAGAGGAACGGCGAGTATTTTACAGCTCTCATTTGTTTTTGAAAATGAAGAAAGAAAATATATATATATATTTTTTTTTCAATTTTCAAAACTTTGTGACAAAAAGCGAGATCTGCAAAATACTCACAATACCTCTCAGCAAATAGCTTGGGGTGTCTACTTTCCAAAATGGGGTCATTTGGGGGGGTTTTGTGCTATCTGGGCATTCCATGGCCTCCGAAACTGTGATAGGCAGTGAGAAGTGAAATCAAAAATTTACACCCTTAGAAAGCCTGAAGGCGGTGCTTGGTTTTTGGGGTCCCGTACGTAGCTAGGCTCCCAAAAAGTCTCACACATGTGGTATCCCCGTACTCAGGAGAAGCAACAGAATGTATTTTGGGGTGTAATTCCACATATGCCCATGGCATGTTTGAGCAATATATCATTTAGTGACAACTTTGTGCAAAAAAAAAAAAAAAATTGTCGTTTTTCTGCAACTTGTGTCAACATATAAAATATTCCATGGACTCGACATGCCTCTCAGTATATAGCTTGGGGTGTCTACTTTCCAAAATGGGGTCATTTGGGGGGGTTTTGAACTGTTCTGGCATTTTATACACAACATTAGGAAGCTTACATCCACTCTTCTAACCACTTGAAGACAAAGCCCTTTTTGACACTTTTTGTTTACATGAAAACATTTTTTTTTTGCAAGAAAATTATGTTGAACCCCCAAACATTATATATATTTTTAAAGCAAAGGCCCTACAGATTAAAATGGTGGGTGTTGCATTTTTTTTTTCTACACAGTATTTGCGCAGCGATTTTTCAAACGCATTTTTTGGGTTAAAAAATACACTTTTTTTAATTTTAATGCACTAAAACACACTATATTGCCCAAATGTTTGATGACATAAAAAAGATGATCTTAGGCCGAGTACATAGATACCAAACACGACATGCTTTAAAATTTCGCACAAACGCGCATTGGCGACAAACTACATACATTTTTAAAAGCCTTTAAAAGCCTTTACAGGTTACCCCAGTAGATTTACAGAGGAGGTCTACTGCTAAAATGATTGCCCTCGATCTGACCTTCGCGGTGATACCTCACATGCATGGTGCAATTGCTGTTTACATATGACGCCAGACCGACGCTTGCGTTCGCCATTGGGCAAGAGCAGGGCAGGACAGGGGTGCTTTTTTTTTTTCTTATTAATTTTGCTTTTTTATTTTATTTTTAAATTGTTCCTTCCAAGTATTTTTTTTTTTAATCATTTTTATTGTTATCTCAGGGAATGTAAATATCCCCTATGATAGCAATAGGTAGTGACAGGTACTCTTTTTTTGAAAAAACTGGGGTCTTCTAGACCCTAGATTTTTCCTCTGCCCTCAAAGCATCTGACCACACCAAGATCGGTGTGATAAAATGCTTTCCCAATTTCCCAATGGCGCTTTTTATATCCGGGGGGGCATTCCCTCCCACTGCTTGTAAAAGCAGTCCAGAGGCTAATTAGCCACTAGGATTGCTTTTACATGAAAGCCGGCCGCAGGCTGAAAAGAATGATACCAAGATGATACCTAAACCCGCAGGCATCATTCTGGTATAAACATTCAAAGTCCAGCAACATACCAGTACGTTGCTGGTCCTTGTTGGACATGTATTGTAATCTTTTTTTTTCATGCAGCCAGTTGGCTGAACGAAAAAAGAGATTGATCGGTGGGTATGCCCACCATTAGAATACCGCCCTTCATCCACCCACTTCCAATGATGGGCATACACGCACCATTTATATATGCCGAAGCATGGGGGCATCCTCCCGCAAAAAAGTTATGCCGCACACACATGGTCGGACTTTTCCACGGGCAAGCCTCCGTTGGAATTTCGACCGTATGTATGCAGCATTAGGAGCAAAATCGCTCCTCCGCCCCTGCTGCCCCTATGCTTCGGCATATTTGCTTTTTTTTAACTGTGGTGGTGAAATCACCTCCTACAGCACTGGAGTCGCAGGGATCAGGCCTGTCTCTGCGAACGCTGCAGTTATGTGTGTTTTTGTTTTGTAAGTGACAGTGATCGATCGATACTGCACTTGGGTGGCCTGGGCTTGATGGAGGGGCAAAACGCAGGTGCCAGCAGGTATCTGGGCTGATCCCGCTAACACTGCGTTTTTGGGAACCCTAAACTGCTGGGGACGCTAGTATAGATCTGATCAGATCAGATATTGATCTGTTCAGATACTATACCACTAAGGGGGGTGTATGCTTCACGCGTGGGTGTTAGCGTTACTGGCACTAACCTGACGCTGCCTGGGGTGTGACTCAGACCCTCTCTGACGCTAAAACCTAATTGATATCACCCGCCGGGCGATCAGGGGGTTAAACCTTTATTGGGTTATATACATAGCGGGTGCCCTGACACTATAAAAAGCAAACTAACTAACCAGCGTCACCCGTAACACTTATATGGTGATCACTGGTGAAAGGGTTAACTAGGGGCAATCAGGGGGTTAAAACCTTTATTAGATAATATATGGGGGTAACTGACGCTATAAAAACCTGCAGCGAACCTAAAAAAAATTACCAGCTACCGATCTGCATCACCGACACTAAGACAGCGTTTAGAAAAACGATCGCTTAGCGACAGTGGTGATAGGGGGTGAAAGGGTTACCTGGGGGGCAATCAAGGGGGTTAAACCTTTATTAGATAATATATTGGGGTACCTGACGCTATAAAAACCTGCGGCAAACCTAAAAAAAATTACTGGCTGCCGATCGGCATCACTGACGCTAAGACAGCGATCAGAAAAATGATCGCTTAGCGACAGTGGTGATAGGGGGTGAAAGGGTTATCTGGGGGGTGATCAGGGGGTTAAACCTTTATTAGGGGGGTTAGGGGGCTACACTGGACCTAAGACTAAACTTTGGTGACACTTTTACAGTCACAAATGTCACTGATTGCAGTGATCACTAAATAAATGGTCACTGCAATCAGTGAAACTGTGACTGGGGGCTGGGGGGTGATCTGGGGGGTGATCTGGGGTGTCTGGGGGGGCCTGGGGGGGCGATTTATGTCCCTATGTGTCCTGGTGTCAGTGTAGTGTTGTGTGCACTGACCTGATGTCTTCTCTTGTACGGCGCTCGGTATATGTGAGCGCCGCACCAGAGATGACATCACTTCCTCCTGCTCCCTCTGTCTGACACAGACAGAGGGGGCATTTGCATTCGCCGGGAGCGATCGCGAGGGGGTGGCCAGAAACTAATGGCTGCCCCCTCATCCCGGAACGCTCCCGGACACTTAGCCACCGCTCACTGTATAGGAGGGGGGTCCGATTGGACCCCCCAACTATACAAAGGCAATCACGTACACTCTACGTGATTGTGCCTGTCGGTGCCATTCTGCCGACGTATATATACAGTGAGCGGTCGTTAAGTGGTTAATTGGGAGCATGAACCGGCGGCTCACTGCTATAGTAAATAAAAATGTCAGTGGCGCTTGTATCTCTATTCAAAATGAATGGTTCCCTATGGAAGCCCATTGATTTGAATAGAGGTCGCCCGGGAAGTCGGATCAAGATGATCCGACTTGCGGGGCAACTCATGTGCCAGTTGACACAGGGGCAGCGCGACTTTGCGAGGCAACTTGGACACGACTTGAGCGTGAAGCAAACGCTCAAGTCGTGTCCTGGAGGCGACTTGAAGTACCTGCCCGAGAATGTTCTCGGCGACAAGGTACTGCAAGTCTCGCGCTCGCTGTCCCCTGTGTTTGGTATGAATCATTAAGGGAAACTCAATGCCAAATTTTAAATAAAAAACCGGCATGGGTTCCCCTCCAGGAGCATACCAGGCCCTTAGGTCTGGTATGGATTTTAAGGGGAAACCCCCTACGCTGAAAAAATGGCATGGGGTCCCCCCAAAATCCATACCAGACCCTTATCCGAGCACGCAGCCAGGCAGGTCAGGAGACGGGGGGGTGAGCGAGTGCCACCACCGCCTGAACCGTACCAGGCCGCATGCCCTGGCTCCCCCCCAAAGCACCCTGCCCCATGTTGATGGGGACAAGGGCCTCTTCCCGACAACCCTGGTCGTTGGTTGTCGGGGTCTGCGGGCGGGGGGCTTATCGGAATCCGGGAGCCCCCTTTAATAATTCGAACTCTCTGGTTCTTCTCCCGCTCTCTGGTGCCTTCTCCACGATCTCCGGTTCTTTCTGCCTTTTGCCGGGTGCCCCGCTATCTTCTTCCAGCTCTTTTGCTAGCTGGGTTCCGGTCTTCATCGTCGTCTTCTTCCCTCTTCTCTCCGCCCGATGTTGCCTCGACGCTGTCTGCCGCTACAATGCTGTGTGCGCGGAGCGCAATGACTTATATTGGCATGGGGCGTGGTCACCGGGTGATGCCACTCGGTGACCCCACCCCCGTATGACATCACAGTCCCATTATTCCCCGGTACCGCTCTCTCGTCCCCCCCTCTTTTCCTGCGGCCTGCCAGGTTGCGTGCGCGGATAAAGGGTCTGGTGTGGATTTTTGGGGAAACTCCACGCCATTTTTTTTTAAATTTGGGGTGGAGTTCCCCTTAAAATCCATACCAGACCTGAAGGGCTTGGTATGGATATTTGGGGGAACCCCACGCATTTTTAAAAAAAAAATTGCGGCAGGGTTCCCCTTAATATTCATACCAGACCTGAAGGGCCTGGTAATTGAATTTGGGGGGACCCCCACGCATTTTTTTTTTTTACCAATGACTTTTCTTTGTATTGCCGGGAGCCAACAATTCATTATAGCTGTGAGTGTGTTTTAAATGATTTTTTTTCCTTCAGAAATGACACTTTGTGCAGGGACAGTTCTAAGCATGGGAAACAAGCACAAATTTACAGGCATACTATACACACACCCTAGGTACGAAATTTAAAGGAATAATTCACTTTTATTGTTTCATTTTAAGCATTATTAAAATCACTGCTTCCGAAAAAACTGACTTTTTTTTAACTTTTGTAGCGGCCTCACCCTCTCTCCATCTTTATCGGTTACACACCAACTCATGTCTAGGGGTTCCTGGGTTGTGAGAGTGAGATGCGCCACGGCCCATGTCCTCCCCATTGTAGTAGGGAGGTGAAGGCCACTTACTGATGTTTCCTCGGGCCGGTGTGTTCTGTGAATGCACTGAGTCTGTAATTGCAAGCTCACCAGCCTCCCCTTTGCTTCCAGTAACTGGAGTTCACACACCGGAGAAAGGTCCAACACTTGTTTATTTGACACTCCAATACGCAAAGCACAATAAACAGTTCTTTTGCAGCAAACTGGTTGGGACCTATAACCTTGCCAACGGTGGGGCGAGCAGATCGAGGCACTTCCTAAAGTTTAAGTTCTATGCCACTGTACTATGACCAGCGGCGCCTAAGCCAATCCGGCTGTTACAGAACAGGAAAGATGGGGTCTCTTCCAGCAACCCCTATGAACAGCAATGGAGCCCTCTTCGATGCGCTGTGGCCCCTATCAGAGGGATGTGTCCCCCCAAGAGAGTTCCCAGAGGCCCACTGTCACCGGGTTGGTGCTGCTCCGGGTCTTCAGTGGGTAACCTCTCTGGCCTCCTCACCTCAGATACGGGTCCCTCCACTCAGGGACCCTCGGACAGTCCACCCTAGCGGGACCCAGTTGAAGGTACTGGGCCCCAGGCCTCCTCGATAGTACCTCACCCCAGGCTAAAGGTGCCTGGGATGGACGCCAACATGACTCCGGACCAGGCCATGGGCACCTGGACCAGACTCCTGGATCTCCAGCACCCAGGCCTAAGGGCCCTGGGTGCGGACCGCAACCCTCCTCCTCCGAGGACCTCCTTCTCCGCAAAAAGCCTCGTGGTAAGGGCGTCTCCCCCTTTTATCTCCTCCCATCAACGGCCCGGCGGGTTCCCTGCCCCAGCCATACCATCTCCGGGAAGGGACAAAACAGGGAGCACTGCAGGAGATGATTCTACCTGAAGCCTGTGGGTACCCCGCCACCCACAGGCAAAGGAGAATACTACATCCTCCAATCCTCCACGAAACAAAAAGGGGTCTGAACCCTAACACAATTATACACCTGGGTCACACTATTCCCCAGGTGTATCCCATCAATTTGAGGACCCCGCTACACATTCCCCCCTGTGATTGGACGCTGGTCCCCAGCGTCAGGTGCACACCCATGCCTCCCATAAAGTGGTGACATGGAGTGAAACCCCTGAGGCAGTTCCTCTAAATTTTTTTCCCAAGTGCCAAGACCTGCTCAGGGAATGGGGAACATATAAAACAACTTATGTCATAAAACACTTTAAACATCTGCATAATCACAACCCCTCTCCCACACTGTCTAAGAGCCACCCACTCTCAATGATCTTGATTGACGATCCTCCTGCAGGGGAAAGAAAAAAACAACATCCTAACATAATTTCGTGTCATTTGGCATGAGTGGGCCCGTCAGCCGAGAGACCCACTCACTCCAACAAGCAAGGTGATGTGTGTGTGAAACATTTTCAAACATTTGTTGCGCAACACTGCCACCTGGTGACAACGCCGCGGTCATGACACTCAACGAGTCTTCGTTCTTCCAGCTTTTCCCTACTCTGCCACTATTCCCAAATGTCCTTGCCTTTGGCACATGAAGAAAAGGGGAAACAAAAAAAAACACAACAGCCCCAAGTCTCCAACGAGAAAAAGAAAAGCCCAAACAAAAACAAAAGCAGGGCACAGTCCTGGGTGTCTGGGAATGGCTCTTCCAGAAAGTTCAAGTGCACAAAGGAAATAAACAGGAGTTCTTTTCTCCTATAAGTAAAACTTTGGATCCGGCAGATACAGGGGTTTCAGGTGTTTGTCAAATGCCTCTATCGAATACTCGACATCTTCTCCTTCTCTTCTGCAAATGACTATCTTGTCAGCATGGATATGGCGCCCCAATTTCCATTCAGCTCTGCAGTCCTCAAACCTCTTAGACACTGCCGGCACACATTCCAGGTACCTGCGAGCATGAGGCACCTTCAACTTGTCCCACACAAACTCGTCATACCATCTTGCTCTCCAGACTTCCACCTCAAACAGCAAGTCCTGGGGCAGATACGGGTACTCCCACCCATATTCCCGAGCTACTTTGTGGCAAAACAGTCTCTGCAAGCGGGCCAAAGGTGGCATAGTGGCTTTTTCTCCAGTTCCAGGCAGCACAATAGCTTCCGGATGCCGAGGTGCCTTTATCAGCTCCCTGAAACTGACTTTCGGCGCTCTCAGAGAAGCGCGGGGTGTCCCCACAACCAAAGCAGGTGAGGTAACAGTAGGTGAGGACACCGGTGGAGGGGTAGGTTCCCTCGTAGGCTGCGGGTCTTCCACCCGAGGTGTGCTGTCTCCTGTGTACATAGGTGAATCCCGTACCACACGGGAAGCAAGAAGTGGCATTCTATCCCAGCCCTTGCGGCTGAACAGTTCGTCTATCTCGCCATCATCTCCGCAGTCAGACAGCGACTCTAGGTCGGAGGTGTCATACATCTCCGCAGGCAGATATCTTCCGGCCTCCCTGGGGGGCTCCACCTCCAATGGGCCCCCGACACCTCCAACCACCACCACAGTCCCAGCCCCTGGCTCACCTGACCCTTGTAGAAGACTGGGATGTCCGGGACTTCCTTCTCGACCGGCGCCATCCAGGCCAGGCAAGCAGCGGGGTGAAGCTCGACCACGTCCATAGGATGCCTGTACTAGGCCAACTTTCCTCTTCGGGGGTGGGAGCAGAGAACTTGTGGCGACCGAGGCAGCATCCTCGGATTTTTCTCTGTTGGGCAGTCCATCGCCCTGGTCAGCGCGCACGGGAACCTCGACAAAGGCCTTGATCTCCCCTTCCGAAGTAGCGGTACCCGTGAGGTGGTTGAGGCGAAGGGCCCGGGGCCTTGCTGTGGACGACTCGACCTCAAAAAGGAATTCTCTGCACTCCTCACATCGCCCGAATGGCTTCAGGGTGACCACCAGTCCCGAGCAGCCGGGACAGATCACACCGAGGGCCTCCGTGTCTCTGCAAGTGTACAGAGCCAACCGCCCTCGGGGCCTGAGTCTTATCCCCGTGTCTGTGATGGGGGCAGCAAAGGAAGTCATTCTCGTGGGGTGAGGAACCATAATCCACGGGGCACTTGAGGTCATCCCGACTATCTGCTGCTCCATCATGCACTGACCCCGCGCCGGAGTCTCCACGTGTATCCCCACACTTGGCCAGACTCCTCCCATGAGCTGCACATTTTCGCGGGCTTCTTCTTGACTCCGCCCATGAACGATGTCACCATGGGGTGCCTCGTGGTGCAGTGCGTTAACAGTCCCCACGTGCAGTACGTCACACGGCTGGACCTCTCCCTTTTTCCGCTCCTCCGCTCCTCCGCATGGGCCTTTCCCGTGTTAGGGTCATTTCCACAACTCCGAACTCCTCTGGGCAGCAAAGTTCAAATGTAGACATTCTCAAGTCCATCTCTAGAACACACTCTATCCCGGACTCACGAGCCCCCACGTGTAGCGGCCTCCCCCTCTCTCCATCTTTATCGGTTACACACCAACTCATGTCTAGGGGTTCCTGGGTTGTGAGAGTGAGATGCGCCATGGCCCATGTCCTCCCCATTGTAGTAGGGAGGTGAAGGCCACTTACTGATGTTTCCTCGGGCCGGTGTGTTCTGTGAATGCACTGAGTCTGTAATTGCAAGCTCACCAGCCTCCCCTTTGCTTCCAGTAACTGGAGTTCACACACCGGAGAAAGGTCCAACACTTGTTTATTTGACACTCCAATACGCAAAGCACAATAAACAGTTCTTTTGCAGCAAACTGGTTGGGACCTATAACCTTGCCAACGGTGGGGCGAGCAGATCGAGGCACTTCCTAAAGTTTAAGTTCTATGCCACTGTACTATGACCAGCGGCGCCTAAGCCAATCCGGCTGTTACAGAACAGGAAAGATGGGGTCTCTTCCAGCAACCCCTATGAACAGCAATGGAGCCCTCTTCGATGCGCTGTGGCCCCTATCAGAGGGATGTGTCCCCCCAAGAGAGTTCCCAGAGGCCCACTGTCACCGGGTTGGTGCTGCTCCGGGTCTTCAGTGGGTAACCTCTCTGGCCTCCTCACCTCAGATACGGGTCCCTCCGCTCAGGGACCCTCGGACAGTCCACCCTAGCGGGACCCAGTCGAAGGTACTGGGCCCCAGGCCTCCTCGATAGTACCTCACCCCAGGCTAAAGGTGCCTGGGATGGACGCCAACATGACTCCGGACCAGGCCATGGGCACCTGGACCAGACTCCTGGATCTCCAGCACCCAGGCCTAAGGGCCCTGGGTGCGGACCGCAACCCTCCTCCTCCGAGGGCCTCCTTCTCCGCAAAAAGCCTCGTGGTAAGGGCGTCTCCCCCTTTTATCTCCTCCCATCAACGGCCCGGCGGGTTCCCCGCCCCAGCCATACCATCTCTGGGAAGGGACAAAACAGGGAGCACTGCAGGAGATGATTCTACCTGAAGCCTGTGGGTACCCCGCCACCCACAGGCAAAGGAGAATACTACATCCTCCAATCCTCCACGAAACAAAAAGGGGTCTGAACCCTAACACAATTATACACCTGGGTCACACTATTCCCCAGGTGTATCCCATCAATTTGAGGACCCCGCTACACTTTTTTTTGCATTGATACATGTCCCCTGGGGCAAGACCCGGGTCCCCAAACACTTTTTAGGACAATAACGTGCATATTAGCCTTTATAATTAGCACTTTTGATTTTGAACGTTCGAGTCCATTGTATTTAATAGGGTTCTAAAGTTCGCGCAAACTTTCTGTCTGTTCGCAGGTTCTGGTGTGAACTGAACAGGGGGGTGTTCGGCTCATCCCTAATGTTAACTAACTAAATGCTTATAGACGCAAATGTGGTAAAACTCGGCATGCAAACGCGACAAAACGCGTGTTTAGAAACGCTGCTTTCAACCTTAGTTCTGAAGACTTTTCACCAGCATCCCGTGTACATGGAGCCTAAAAACGGCAATGCCATTTACAGCTCAAAAACGCCATGGTGGCCATGAGGCCATAGGCTAATATGGAGAGGCATTTTTAAGCTGCAAAAAACGTTCAAACAAGCGGCTGGAAAAACGTCCGTGTGCATGTAGCCATATATTAACCACTTGCTTACTGGCCACTTAAACCCCCTTCCTGCCCAGACCAATTTTCAACTTTAAGCGCTGATGCACTTTGAATGACAATTTCGCGGTCATACAACACTGTAACCCAATGAAAATGTAATAATTTTTTGCACATAAATAGAGCTTTCTTTTGGTGCTATTTGATCACCTCTGCGTTTTTTTTTTTTTTGTTTTTTTTTGTTTACTATAAATTCAAAAGACCGACTAAAAAAAAAAATTAAGATATTTTAACCACTTCAGCACCGGGCCTATTCTGGCACTTCTCTCCTTCATGTAAAAATCATAATTTTATGGCTATAAATTTACTTAGAACCCCCAAACATTATATATGTTTCTTTAGCAGACACCCTAGGGAATAAAATGGCAGTCATTTCAAATTTTTATCTCACTTGGTATTTGCGCAATAAATTTTCAAACGCCTTTTTTAAAAAAAAAATGGTTTCATGAATTAAAAAATTACAAAACAGTAAAGTTAGCCCAATTTTTTTGTATAATGTGAAAGTTGTTATTCTGAGTAAATAGATGCCTAACATGTCACACTTTAAAATTGCGCACACTCATTGAATGACACCAAACTTCAGTACTTAAAAATCTCCATAGGTGATGCTTTAATATTTTTTACACGTTACCATTTTTGCATTACAGAGGAGGTCTAGTGCTAGAATTGTTGCACTCGTTCTAACGCACGCAGCAATATCTCACATGTGTGGTTTTAACGGCATTTACATTTGTGGGAGGGACTTGCGTGTGTGTTCGCTTCTGAGCGCGAGCTACCGGGGACAGGGGCGTTTTAAATTTTTTTTATTATCATTTTTTTAGTTTTTTACTTTTTTTTTTTTTTTTTTACACTTTTTTAACTTTTTTGTTTTTTTGATCACTTTTATTACTATTACAAGGAATGTAAACATCCCTTTTAATAGGAATCTATTGTGACAGGTCCTCTTTATGGAGAGATGTGGGGTCAATAAGACCCCACATCTCTCCTCCAGGCTGGAAAGCATGAGATCGGTAAAAAAAAAATCACAATCTCATGCTGACAGCCGAGATCACGGCTTTGTTTACATACGGTAACCCGGCGTGACGTCATAACGTCGTGCCCGGGCCTCCGACGGTCATAGAGATGACTGGTGACCATCTGGTCACCAGTCATCTCTATGCTTCCCATCTGGCACTGGCCAATTCGTTCTCTGGGCCCCCGATGGCACGAGAGAGCCCGGAGAAGCACCGGATGGCGGCGGGAGGGGGAACGTCCCCTCCCGCCGCCTATAAGAATGATCAAGCGGTGGAACTGCCGCTATGATCATTTTTATCGTGCACAGAATCGCCGGCTGAAAAGAATGATATCTGAATGATGCCTGCAACTGCAGGCATCATTCAGATGTCACCGCACAAAATCAAGGACGTCATTTGACGGTGGGCGGTAGGGAAGTGGTTAATATTTAGTTTGAAAATTTTTCTCCTTCATTGATGTACACTGATGAGGCTGCACTGATGGGCACCGATAAGGTGGCAAGGGTGGGCACTGAGAGGTGGCATTGCTAGTTGGCACTGGTGGGTATTGAGAAGTGGCACTGCTAGGTGGCATTGATTGGCACCAGTGGTGGGCATTGATAGGTGGCACTGGCAGGGGCTACTGATTGTCACAGATGACGCAGAATTGCCTCTTCCTCTTCGGGGCCGATATCCCTTGCACATAAGCCGGTGATTGCCTTTTTTTTTGCTCACACTGTCAGCACAAGGAGAAAACAAAAACCAATACCGAGCTTTTGTTTACATCACGTGATCAGCTGTCATTGGCTGACAGCTGATCATGTGGTAAGGGGCAGGGATCGGCCCCTTACTCGGATCTGTCATCACCCGAGTCTCAGTGACTCGGTGACCACAGCGCACGCGCGAAGGGGAGGACGTCTATTGACGGACTCCCGGCAATTGAGGACTGTGCTGTGGCCGTTGATCAGCCATAGCGCTGATCTCAAGTGATTAAAGAGGGTCTAAATGGGCCATTGACATGCATCACAATTCAACTTAGGAATGTGGCTTTGCAAAGTTAAACTACCGGTAAATAAAATCCATTCTTATTTTTGCTTGGGGATAGAGTGTAGAGGGATTAGAAGTCTAGACAGTTTTTGTGGATGTCTGCACCCCTGATAGGGTGAAGACAACTCCCAAATTTGGCCACTTTATCCTTCCAAATGATTCACTTCCTGTCACATAGCCACACAGGAAGTGAGGGTAAATCCCTACCAATGTCTTTCCTTGGGGACACACAGGTCAATCTAAATACTTTCCCCATTATTTACATTGCACTCCAGCATTTTGCTGGGTACACCCCAAATTATTAGGTATTTTGGACTTTGGGGTTTATTTACTAAAGGCAAATCCACTTTGCACTACAAGTGCACTTGCTGGATATCCGAGGGGGACATGCAAGGAAACGAAAAAAACACCATCTTTGCTTTTACATGATTGGATGTTACAATCACCAGTGCTTCCCCTCAGATTTTCAGCAACTACACTTGTACTGCAGAGTGGATTTGCCTTTACTAAACCCCAAACTACCCAATGATTTGGGGTGTACACAACAAAGTGCTAGAGTACAATTTGCTTAATGGGGACACTAGTTAGATTGATCTGTGTGTCCCCAAGAAAAGACATTGGTAGGGTTTTACCTTCACTTCCTGTTTAGCTGTGTGACAGGAAGTGAAGCCAATTTTACTAAAAGGGACACAAAGCCCAACCTAAAAAAAAAATAACAAGCAGGGGTTCTAACACTTACTTGGTTTGCCTCAAAATGCCCACAATTAAAATCGTATTGCCTTGAGCTATTTTTAAGTGCAGTGCTCTAAATCAGTGCTTCTCAAGTACCCCCAACAGGCCATGTTTGCAGGTTTTCCTTCATCTTGCACATATGCTTTAAATCACAGTCAATGGTTTGGTATTTTGAACAGCAATTTTCGATAAGATAAATTCACAAAACATGTCCTGTTGGGGGTACTTGAGGACTGAGGCTGAGAACCACTGCAGTAAGGCCTCATGCCCACGGACGTTTTTACAGCCACGTTTTTTACAGCTTAAAAACGCCTGTCTATGTTAGTCTATAGCTTCATGCCCACCTAGACGTTTTTGAGCTGCAAATTAAGCTGTAAAAAAAAAAAACAGGAACAGTGCGTTCCTCAGCGTCGGCCATAGGCATAAAAAAAAGCAAAGTGTCAAAAAACACGCAAAAACGCCGCAATTGCGTTTTTAAACTCCGACGTTTTTTTTTTTTTTCCAAAAAAATAATAATTATACAATAACATGGACAGGCGTTTTTAAGCTGTAAAAAACGCGCCTGTAAAAAAGTCCGTGGGCATGAGGCCTAAAAAGGAAAATTGAATACTTACCGCTCTGTATTTTTTCTTGTCAATTTTGTTTATTAAATTTTCAAAATTACAAACATATATTGTCAATAAACATAGTCACTATAAATAGTAGCAGTTAGGCCCCTTTCACACTGGGGCGGGCAGGTGCGGTGGCGGTATAGCTGCGTGATTTTCAGCGCCGCTATACCGTCGTTATTACCGCGGTATGCGGCCGCTAGCGGGGTGAATTTAACCTCCGCTAGCGGCCGAAAAAGGGTTAATACCGCCTGCAAACCGCGGCTATTGCCGCGGTTTGCGGCCGGTTTTACCGCGGTGTCCCATTGATTTCAATGGGCAGCCGCGGTAAAGGAGCGGTGAACACACCGCTCCTTCACCGCTGTAAAGATGCAGCAGGACTTTTGGAGCGGTCCTTCTAGCGCACCGCTTCAATGTGAAAGCCCTCGGGCTTTCACACTGAAGACTGCAGGGCACGATTTTTTCAGGCGGTATAACAGCGCTATTATTAGCGCTAAACCGCCGGAAAAACATGCCAGTGTGAAAGGGGCCTTAAGGAGAACACAAATTAGATATTTATATAAAGCTCCAGTGTTTTTTAGAAGGCAACAACAAAAGAGAAAAAAAAACAGTAATTTGAGTTTAACATATGTTGACCATTATCTGGAGACTTGCTAAAATATATGCTTAGTGTTGAATTTAGTAATTACAAACCAGATTTAGTAATAATATAGTAATAATATATAACATGTAAGGTAATATAAGGATTTATAAAGAAAAAATGAAGAGTCATAATTTCTAGACCTCGTATAATGTTGGGGTAATATATAAGGAAGATAAACGGGGATTTATTGTATAGACATTAGATTTGCATTGTTTCAATGGAGCTCTAAAGCTGAAATATACTGATAAATAAAAAACATAAAAAAAAGGAATGCTGCTACCATTTTTGCATATAATAACAATATATGCTAAGAAAGAAAAAACAACAAAAAAAGAACTAAAGAGACAAGATAGAAGAGAGGGAATGGTAAAAAGAAGAAGAGAAAAAAAATAAAGATAGTAGGTAGATAAGATAGAAAAGATAGAAAAGGTCCCCGTGGTATCTTTTTATGTTGGTCTTATGTTATTAGTATATTAAATAGCTATTAGTAGTTATATTACCAAAGTCTTAATAATGTGATGTCAAAGTTGGGAGGGAAAAAATTAGTCACCCAAGGATTCCAGATTTTTTCAAATTTTCCAATATTATCATTGGTATTGGCTTCCGTTTTTGAGTGGGTCATGGCTTGGTTTATTCTGGTTTTGGGTTCTGAGATCATTAATGTTGGGGTTTTCCACGCTTTGGCGATTGTCTGCTTTGCTGCAGTAGTGATTTGTAGAAGGAGTTTGAATTGAGTGTGGGAAATAGAAGTCGGTTTTAGATTTAGTAGTGCAATTGAAGGGTCAGGTTTTATTGGTTTTTTGAATAAGGTAGAGAGGATAAGAAAAACCTCTTTCCAAAAACATTTTGTAACCGGACATTACCAAAATATGTGTTTGTGTGATCCTAGTTCACCACAGCCACGGAAGCAGAGTGGGGAGTATTGCGTAATATATTTTGCGATTCTGACAGGAACCAAGTACCAGCACAAAAGTACTTTATAATTTGTCTCTAGAGCTATTATATTTTGTGAAGATGATTTTGTTGTGGTCCAAATTTTATCCCAATCGGATGGTTCCAACTGAAGTCCAAGGTCTCTCTCCCATTTTGCCACGTATGATGGTGGATCTGCAGTAGGCAAAGTAATAACGTGTTTATGTATTATTGATATGAGACCCTTAGAGTGAGGTTCGCGTTTACATATACGTTCAAATTGTGTGAGTTCGTCGAGTTTACTCATATTTTGTATATATGGCATGAATTTTTTTTTGATCTGCAGATATCGAAGAAGTTCTGATTGGGGGAGTTGATGCCTATCACATAGTTCAGGAAATGTTATAAGTGAGGTAGATGTCGATAGATCATAGAGTTGAGTTATGTCAGAGGAAATTCATTTTTAAAATGAATTAGGAAATGTGCAGGCTGGGTAGAATAGAGGGTTTCTAATAAATGATAGAAGGGGAACATGAGGAGATTGTAGTCCTTTGATAAGTTTAAATTTATCCCAGATAGTAACTGTGTGTTTGGTAATCTTATTTTTAATATCTTTATGATCTGAGGGTTTGGACCAAATTAAATTTGTTATAGAAAATGGATCACATTCAATTGCTTCAATTGCAACCCAGAGTGGGGTTTCGTATTTTGCGTGATATTTGGGGATGCATGCTATTTGAGCTGCATTGTGGTAAGAGGCGAAATTGGGGAATCCTAGTCCACCTTTTAAGTTTGGGAAGGTAGAGTGTGTGTTTAGATAAACAATGTTTTAAAGAGCCCCAGATAAACGCTAGTGTTTTGCGTTGAAGATTTCTAAGAAAGTATGCTGGAACTGGAATGGGCAAAACCCGAAATAGATATAGTATCTTGGGTAAAATAGTCATCTTTATTATGTTTATTTTACCAATCCATGAAAATGGTAAAGAGGAACATTGTTTAAGGAGATTGGTAATTTGCTTTAGTAATGGCGGAAAGTTAGCCAAGAAGAATTCAGTTAAATTGGGATTAAGAGTAATTCCTAGGTAGGTCAGGTGCGATGTAGACCAGGAGAATGGGAGGGAAGTTTGTGCTTGTTGTAAAGTATGGGGAGGTAAGGAGATATTTAAAGCTGTAGATTTTTGAGAGTTGATAATTAGTCCAGATCTCTGTGCAAAATGATCTAGCTTACTTATAAAGTTGGGAGCGGAAATATGAGGGGAAGACATAAATATTAGTATATCGTCAGCAAACAAACATAATTTGTGCTGATGACCAGCGAAGTCTATCCCTTCGATTGAAGGGTCAGATCGTATAGCCTGAGCTAGGGGTTCAATAAGTAGGGCAAATAAAAATAAGGGGGGGTGGACAACCCTGACGTGTACCTCTATTTATGTTAAAGCAACCAGATTTATATCCAGCATATTTAATATAGGCTTTGGGATTATTATATAGTGATGAAACCCAGTTAAGAAAGTGAGGACCGAACCCCCATTTTTGTAAGGCAAAATGTAGATAGGGCTATGATACTGTGTCGAATGCTTTTTTAATATCTAACGACAGAAGACACATAGGTATTCGCTGTGTTTTAGCTGTTTGGATTAATAAAGTTGCCCTGCGTTAGTGATGAGCCGAACACCCCCGGGTTCGGTTCGCACCAGAACCCGCAAACGGACCAAAAGTTCGCACGAACATTAGAACCCTATTAAATACAATGGATGCGAACGTTCGGATTCTAAAGTGCTAATTATAACGACTATTATCCATGTTATTGTCCGAAACAGAGTTTGGGAACCCGGGTTCTGCACCAGGGGACATGTATCAATGCAAAAATAAGTTTTAAAAACTGACGTTTTCCGGGAGCAGTCATTTTAATGATGCATAAAGTGGAAAAAAAAAGTCAAATATTCCTTTAAATATTGTACCTGGGGGGTGTCTAAAGTATGCCTGTGAAGTGCCACGTGTTTCCCGTGTTTAGAACTGTCCCTGCACAAAATAACATTTCTAAAGGAAAAAAAGCCATTTAAAACTGCTTGCGGCTTTAATGCAATGTCTGGTCCCGGTAATATGGATGAAAATCTTTAGGAAAAATGGCATAGCTACCCCATCAACCCCCCCCCCCTACCCCAGCCCATTACCAGCCCCTTTGGGTCTTGTATGGATATTAAGGGGAACCCCGCACACAAAATAAAAAAGGACCTATATACTCTGAACAGCCGTATACAGGCGGTGCATACAAGACAGGGACTGTAGGTTTGTTCTTATGTAGAATCTGTTTGTAATTTTGAACAGCTGCATTGTTTAAGTGGAGCTCCATGCCAAATTCCTTTTTTTTAGCTTTTTGTAAAACATAGGGAACGGTTATCACCCCTGTCACATTTTTTTTGCTGTCTGTGCCCCTGTTCAAAACATTTCACCTCACTTTGCGTCCCAATGACAACTGTTTTTGAAATGTGGTGTTTTTATTGAAACAAGGATTGGTGATAAAGCATCAGTAGAGAGGAGACTCCTTTCTCCCATATTAATTCTTACAGGAGAGAATTTTCCTTCCAAGGGGTAGATTTCCTCTCACTTCCTGTTGTCTTCTTCCGTTTGCAAGTAGTAGTAGTTTGTAAGTTGGATGTTTGAAAGTAGGGACCTGCCGTATATACTCTGCAGAAATTGGCCCCTTAGGTGTTGGTGTTGGCACAACACTGAAAGCACTCACAGTTATTCTTGGTGGGTGCTGGAACGCCCTGCTGTCAACTATTATATCAGGAATTGTAATAACATATAATTGTTGATCAGTGGTAGTAAAAATTGGGCCTTTGATGGTGGTGCTGGTGCCACAACACTGTAAGGCCTGACAGTTACTCTTGGTGGGCGCAGCAATGGGCCCTGCTGTGAATTATTAGATCAATAATTATAATTGCATGCCCCTGTTGAACAGGGGCTGAAAAATTGGGCCTTTGGTGGTGGTGGTGGTGGTGATGGTGGTGCTGGTGCCACAACACTGTAAGGCCTGACAGTTACTCTTGGTGGGCGCAGCAATGCTCCCTGCTGTGAATTATTAGATCAATAATTATAATTGCATGCCCCTGTTGAACAGGGGCTGAAAAATTGGGCCTTTGGTGGTGGTGGTGGTGGTGATGGTGGTGCTGGTGCCACAACACTGTAAGGCCTGACAGTTACTCTTGGTGGGCGCAGCAATGGGCCCTGCTGTGAATTATTAGATCAATAATTATAATTGCATGCCCCTGTTGAACAGGGGCAGAAAAATTGGGCCTTAGGCACTGGTGGCACAACACTGCAACCCCTTACAGATACTGTACTTGGAGCACAGCAATGAGGCCTGTTGCAAAGTATTGCATCAAAAATTTTAATTACACGCCCCTGTTAAACAGGGGCTGAAAAATTGGGCCTTAACCACTGGTGGCGTCACCCATAAACCAAAATGATCTTCCAAGCTATCATCGTTAATCGTATCATTGAGGAGGAGGAGGAGGATAGCCAGTCAACATAACAGCACAGGCACTCAGCATCAGCATCAGTCTTGAAGGGATGTGACATTTTAAAATCAATTAGTCTGTTATATCAGCATCTGGTGTGTGGTAGCTGGTGGTGATCCAAGACTGGTTCATCTTGATGAAAGTCAGTCGATCAACCGAGTCGGTGGACAGGCGCACCCTGTGATCCGTGACAAATCCTCCAGCAGCACTGAATGTGCGTTCTGAAAGAACGCTGGATGCAGGACAGGCCAGTAGCTCAATTGCATACTGTGCAAGCTCTGGCCAGTGATCCATCCTCAAGACCCAGTAAGCCAGAGGATTTTCGGTGGGGAAGGTGTCCAAGTCTGACCTTGCCCCTAGGTATTCCTGGACCATGTATATCAGACGCTGGCGATGGTTGCTGGAACCGATCATACTTTGGGGCTGCGGACTAAAGAATTGTCTGAACGCATCAGTCAGACGGCCACCTTCCCCACCGCTCCTTCTTTGACTGCCCGAAGCCTCAGCAACTCGTTGTCCAGGACCAGGAGTTTGTAACCTCCCAGTCTCTGGGAACGTGTTGCACAGACCTTTCTGCAAGGCCTCCCGGAGTTGTCTCATCCTCTGCTCCCTCTGCGACGGTACGATAAGGTCCGCAACCTTACCCTTGTACCGTGGATCAAGGAGAGTGGCCAGCCAGTAATGGTCCCTCTCCTTGATCCAAAGAATACGAGGATCCTTCCGCAGACTTTGCAGGATCAGGGAGGCCATGCAGCGTAGGTTAGCTGAGGCATTCAGTCTGGAGTCCTCTGGGTCACTAAGGACGTCATGATCCGCAGCCACCTCCTCCCAGCCACGTACAAGTCCAGTGGTTTCTTGGGACTGTAAATCATCCCTAAAAGACTGCTGCTGATGATGCTGAGTGCCAGCCTCCACCTCCATGCTGACACAATCCTCCTCCCCCTCCTCCTCCTCCTCCTCTTCCTGTGCGATGGGTGGGACAGAAGGAACACTGTCTGGGTAAAGGGGGCCTTGAGAGGCAAGGAAGTCCTCCTCTTCCTGCCTCTGTTCTGCCTCAAGTGCCCTGTCCATTATTCCACGCAGCGTGTGCTCCAACAGGTGGACAAGAGGTACAGTGTCACTGATGCATGCACTGTCACTGCTCACCATCCTCGTGGCCTCCTCAAATGGTGCCAGGACAGTGCATGCATCCCTGATCATGCCCCACTGGCGTGGTGAAAAAAACCCGAGCTCCCCTGACCCTGTCCTGGTGCCGTAGTCGCACAGGTACTCATTGATGGCCCTCTGCTGCGTGTGCAGCCGCTGCAGCATGGCCAACGTTGAGTTCCACCTGGTGGGCATGTCACATATAAGGCGGTTCTTGGGCAGGTTCAACTCCTTTTGAAGCTCAGCCAGGCGAGCACTGGCATTATAAGATCTGCGGAAATGCACACAGACTTTCCTGGCCTGCCTCAGGACATCCTGTAAGCCCGGGTACCTGCCCAAGAACCGCTGCACCACCAGGTTAAGGACGTGAGCCATACAGGGCACATGGGTCAGTTGTCCCTGTCGGAGGGCGGAGAGGAGGTTGGTGCCATTGTCGCAAACCACCATTCCTGGCTTAAGCTGGCGTGGCGTCAACCACCTCTCGGCCTGCCCCTGCAGAGCAGACAGGACCTCTGCCCCAGTGTGGCTCCTGTCCCCCAAACACACCAGCGCAAGCACGGCATGGCATCTTTTTGCCTGCGTACTTGCGTAGCCCCTTGAACGCCTACGGAGCACCGCTGGTTCTGAGGACAAACCACAGGAAGAGGCCATGGAGGAAGAAGAAGAGGAGGGGGTGGAGGAGAGAGGTGTGTCACAACCAGTAGTAGCATTTTGGAGGCGTGGCGGTGGAACAACCTCCAACACTACTGCACCTTGTCCTGCATCCTTCTCAGCTGCCAAAAGAGTGACCCAATGGGCCGTGAAAGAAAGGTAACGTCCCTGTCCATGCCTGCTGGACCATGAGTCAGCGGTAATATGCACCTTACCGCTGACTGCCCTGTCCAGCGAGGCCAAGACATTGCCTTCCACATGCCTGTAGAGAGCCGGAATCGCCTTCCGTGCGAAAAAGTGGCGTTTGGGAACCTGCCACTGAGGAACCGCACATTGCACAAACTCACGGAAGGGGGCCGAGTCTACCAACTGAAAAGGCAGCAGTTGAAGTGCTAGCAATTTAGCCAAGCTAGCATTCAACCGCTGGGCATGTGGATGGCTGGGAGTGAACTTCTTTCGACGGTCCAGCAGCTGGGGCAGGGAAATTTGCCTGCTAGAATCGGACGTTGGTGTACTGCTAACAGAGTGCCCGCAAGTACTTGCCTGTGACACACCTAATTCTACACCTTCATTCCTCTCAGAGCAGGTTTCAGAGAGGAGTGAAGGTATAGTGGGGTTGGAGATCCCAGCTGATGCGGTGCAAGAAGAGGTCAGCTTTGTTCTTTGGTGTGGGTCTTTAAGGTAGGCTTGCCAATGAGCTGCATGGCAGGTCAACATATGTCTGATCAAGCATGTGGTGCCCAAGCGGCTGATGTTTTGGCCACGCGATATACGCTTCAGACATATGTTGCAAACAGCAGCTGTGCGATCTGATGCACTCGCCTCAAAAAAGGCCCACACCAAAGAACTTTTTGAATGACGGGCAGAGGCAGCGCCCTGCACAGGCGGAGCTCTGCGGTGTGATTCCGTCGGTGTGCTGCCCATACGCTGGCCACTCAAGGGCATCCTGCCTCGTTGGAGATGTGCCTCCTCCTCATCCTCCTCCTCCTCTCTCCTATTAGGCACCCACATGGAGTCAGTGACCTCATCATCCCCTCCCTCCTCATCACTGGAGCCAATCTGGCAGTATGCTGCAGCTGCTGGAGCATGACTGCCAGATTGGTGTCCTTCTTGAGCATCCCCTCTCTCTGCTCTCACGCTGCTGCCTTCCTCTAGCTGGGTATCATCATCAGATCCTTCCAAACGCTGGGCATCCTCCTGGAGCATGTACCCAACACTGTGCTCAAACAGTTCGGGGGACTCCTCAGGAGGAGGACATGGTGGGTCTAGGGAAGGATTGACTAATGAAGATAATGATACCAGAGAAGAGGACGCTTTGGCAGCTGCTTTGCCAGTACCCTGAGCCTGGGTGAGAGAGGATGAGGAGGATGAGGTGGGCTTGGTCATCCACTCTACCAAGTCTTCGGCATGATGTGGCTCAACATGTCCAGCTGCCGAAAAGAAGGACAAGCGTGTCCCATGGCCATGTGCTGATGACAATGCACCGCGTCCACGACCAGCACTGTTGCCCCCAGACACAGAGCCTGCTTGCCCTCTTTTTTTGCCTCCTGACTGTCTGCCTCTCCTTGTTTGCCTTCCAGACATTTTAATGGATGGCCTGCATGGAGATGGGAAAAAGAGCAATAAGGGCTACCTTCAGGTGTATACTGTGCAGGAGGCTTAGCAACAATGACACTGACACTGTCCCCTGCCTATCCTTCTCTGTCCCTAAACACAAGGATTGAAAATATGGAACAGCAAAATTGGTTTAGAACAGAATAGCACACTGTCAGTTTCACTCACTGTACCTCTCTGTCCCTCAACTCAAGGATTGAAAATATGGTTCAGCAAAATAGTTTTAGAACAGAATAGCACACTGACACTTTCCCTCACTGTCCTACTCTGTCCCTCCCTACAAACAAGATTTAGCACAGAATAGCACACTGATAATTTCTACGAGTGTCCTTCTCTGTCCCTAAACTCAAGGATTGAAAATATGGAACAGCAAAATTGGTTTAGAACAGAATAGCACACTGTCAGTTTCACTCACTGTACCTCTCTGTCCCTCAACTCAAGGATTGAAAATATGGTTCAGCAAAATAGTTTTAGAACAGAATAGCACACTGACACTTTCCCTCACTGTACCTCTCTGTCCCTAAACTCAAGGATTGAAAATATGGTTCAGCAAGATTGGTTTAGAACAGAATAGCACACTGACACTTTCCCTCACTGTACCTCTCTGTCCCTACAAACAAGGATTAGCACAGAATAGCACACTGTCACTGACACTCTCCCTACCTATCCTTATTTGTCCCTAAACACAAGGAATCCAGGATTAGTAAAGGAAAAATAATGACACTGTCCCTGCCTATGCTTCTCTTTCCCTGCTCCGGAACACACTACACAAGGCCGCCGCGCTGGCGGCCTTTTATAGTGTGGGGCGTGTACTAAACCCCCTCAGCAATAATTGGCCACAGGCATCCTGCCTGTGGCCAATCATTGCTCTCCTCGCTGCCGGCGCTGTGATTGGCCAAGCATGCGGGGTCACAGTGCATGCTTGGCCAATCACAGCGCCTGGATGACACTGCGATGGCGTAGTGCATTGTGGGCCGTTCGCGTCACTCGAATTTGGCGCGAACGGCCCAAATCGTTCGATCTTCGTCGAACGATCGAACAGCCGATGTTCGAGTCGAACGTATGTTCGACTCGAACACGAAGCTCATTCCTGCCCTGCGTACGTTATCAGCTGCTTGGCGAAAAGGAATAAAACCAACTTGGTCTTTATTTATTAATGAACCAATAATATTGTTCAAACGAGTTGCTAGAATTTTCGCTAGTAGTTTGATATCAAGATTAAGCAGGGATATGGGCCTGTAATTAGCACAAGATGAATCATCTGAATGAGGTTTGGGGATCATTGTGATTATTGCTGTTATGGTTTCAGGACGAAAGGATTGGTTGTCCAGAAGTGAATTGAAAGCATCTGTCAGCAATGGCACAAGAAGATGAGTAAATTTTTTATAATATAGAGCAGAGAAGCCGTCAGGACACGGGCGTTTATTTGGTTTAAGGGATTTAATGGCTAATTCAACCTCTGCAGATGTAATGGGACTTTCAAGATGTTCATGTTGAGTTAAAGCAATCGTTGGAAGTTTGGTTTGTGAGAAAAATAATTCTGCAGCGGATTGGTCAAAAGATCCCTGATTGTTGTATAAAGATGTAAGGTGTTTGTGGAAGGTTTGTAGAATTTTTTCTGGATTACTGGTGTAAGTATTATGAGGTAATTTTAATAAAATCGGTTTGTATGAGTTGTTTCATTTTTTAAGTGCTCGAGCGAGAAACGTGCCAGGCTTGTTAGCTTTAAAATAAAATTTATGCTTGGATTTGCGTATGGTTTTATCTGCGGATTCAGATAGGAAAAGATCAAGATTTAGGCTAGCTTCATCTAGTTGATTTTTTGTCACAGGGGTAGGATTCGCTTTAAAATTTGCATGGCAAGTGTTACATTTTGTTTCTAATATTAGTTGTAGCTTCTTTTTTTCTTTTTTAAGATATGATGCTTGGCGTAAGCAGATTCCTCGAAGGACGGGTTTGTGTGCCTCCCATAAGGTTAATGTAGAAATATCAGGGGTTTTATTATTTTTCAGATAGTCTTTTATGGCTATTTTTAAGTCAGTAAAGTGTGATGGATGGGATAGGGTTGAATCATTTATGTGCCATGTGGGGTCTTGATGTTTGGGTATCAGGGAAGTGAAAGTAGAAAGTATTGCACAATGATCAGTCCATGTAAATGCTATTACAGATGATGTGAGCAATTCTGGGGACATACTAATAGAGATTAGTATATAGTCGATACAGGAAAAAGACTTATGTGGATGGGAATATAAGGAATATTGACGTTTCGTGGGATTGATTTCTCGCCAGGAATCTAGCAAGGAATGTTGTTGTAGAAGTCTTTGGAACCTACGATATTGAGAATTGGAAGTGATAGGAATTGGGGACTTATCTAAATAAGGGTATAGAACTTGGTTCGAATCTCCACAGATCAAAAGTGTGCCCATTTTATGAGTCTCTATTACCTGGAACAAATGGGAGAGGAATGCTGTCGGATTTTTATTGGGAGCATAATAGGATACTACTGTGATTAGCGTATTACATAGATGCCCTGTAAGAATGAGATAGCGACCTTCTGGGTGTTTGGTTTCTGTCAGAAGAGAGAAGGGTGTAGCTCTATGAAATGCAATTAGCATTCCCCTTTGTTTAGTTTTAGCTGAAGCAGTAAAAACTTGAGGATAAACTGTACCAAAATATTTAGGTGTCGAGGTTTCAGTGAAATGGGTTTCTTGGAGGCAAATTATATGCGCCTTTGAAGAAGATAATGATCTAAAAACTTTGGTTCATTTTTGTGGAACATTTAGACCTTGGACATTTAAGGTAAGGATATTTAAAGGAGCCATCATGATATTTTATAGAAAATATTATAAGACATATCTAAAAACAATTGAAAATCCATACTTACCCCGGGGAGGAGCAAAGAGAAAAGGGAGAGTGGAGACAGAATGTTGAGAAAGAAAGAGAAAATGAGAGTCATTATTAAACAAATAATTAACAAAAAACGTTTAGAATGTAAGAAGGTAAAACGTTGGCGTTCTGAGCATGCAAAAGTGCAAGCTCGGAGGCACAGAGTCTGACCAGGGAGGCTCCTCACACAAAAGGGTGTGGGGAGAGTCCAAAGGCAGAAAAATGGAGGGAGCAGTGACAGTTTCTCGAGTCCCTCACGACCAAAAATATATCTAGAGAAGAAAAAATATATTATGACACCCATGCTGGGTGGAAGTAAGCAAAAATGAATCAAATATAAGAAAATATTATAATATGTTCAACATTAGTACATGTAAAATTTTAATCTAACAATTGTGTTATATGGTTTCACGGGGAGAGTGTTAGATTATACATTTTGTTTAATTATACAGGTTACCTTTGGGTTGCCAGTTGTAGGAGAGGCAGTAATGTCATTAATAATTAGGATGAAAATAAATAAAATATCAATTATTAATAATATATTAGTAATATTTACTTCTATTCAGTAAACAATTTTGTACAAAAATAATATAGAACCCTTGTTGTGGGTAGGAAAGCATTAGGGGAAAGGGGCGGGGAGGAGGGGGTAATATGAGGGAAGTAGAAGGGAGGGATAGAGGGGGGGGGGGGTGAGGTGAGGAAGGATAGGATGAGGAGGGAAGGGTGCTATGGTAATATAATTTTTTTTGTGGATAATTTAAAACTTCAATTATCCTAGACCAAAAAGGGGATAAAAATTGGGAAGGAAAAAAAAAAAAGTATAAAAAAAATAATAATAATAATAATAATAATAATAAAAAAAATAAAAATAATAAATAAATATAAAATTAGACCATAACCTGCTTAGGGGAAGTAAATTCAGGATGGTTAAATGACATTTAGTGTTTAGCATCCAAAAAGTGGATGAAAGATCAAAAATATTGAGTGAATTTCAATTTGATATGCAAAATGCATTCAGTCCATTGAGTCTGGAGTATCTTGGTTTGGAGAGTTGAATCGACTCTTCTTCGATGAATTTTGTCTGGTTCTGTCATTTTTGACTTTGGAGAAATCTTGTTCGTCGGCGAGCACCAGCTGAAGGACTTTTGCAGAGATTAAGTTTTTGTAGGGTGTTCTGTAGTTCACCATGAGTGCTTGGTGCCTTGATATGTGAAGCGAAGTGAAAAAGGGAACCCCCATTGGTATGGGATCTGATGTTGTTGTAGGTTTTGTAATAAGGGTTTCATTGAGCGCCGTTTAGCGTCTGTTATGGGGGAAAGGTCAGCAAAGATCTGATATGGGTGGCCTTGGAAGATAAGGGATTCTTTGTTCCTTGCAGCAACCATGAGCTGCTCTTTGGTGCGAAAGAAATGGAATTTCGCAATTATGTCGCAGGGGGGACATTCAGATTTGCGTGGTGCCAATGCTCTATGTATTCTGTCTATTTCCATTCTCTCAATTGGAATTGACGGCGATAACTCTTGAAATAGGGCAGTAATTGTTGATTGTAGATCAATAATAGACTCCGGTATACCTCGTATGTGGAGGTTTGAACGACTTGCACAATTTTCAAAATCTTCTAAATGAGTTTGCAGCGAGAAATTTTCATCTTTAAGTGTGTTCAATTCAGTTTCATGAGTCATTACATTAGTTTCTATGTCATCCACTCTGTTTTCTAATTCAGCCGTGCGCTGACCTTTGTCACGGATTTCTTTTGTTAATTTCTCAGTAATATGGTCGGAGGTCTGCTTTAATGCCCTCTGTAGCATTTTTCCTATTTGAATTAAAACATTTGGGTGTAAAGAGCCTGTCTGTTGTGGCTGGCAGATAGCGCTATCCTCACAGTCTGTATCATATAGTTCATGAGGTAACTGCTGCTGCTGCCTGGCAGCGTGAGGTGAGACTGTGTGAGGAGAATTAGGCTGCTTCATTTTACTGAGGCCTCTAGATGAATTATCCCTGAGAGGTTTCACCTTATTTTTTCCCCGGACAGCTCCATAAACCATCTTAAAAGGTTCCCAGGGCACTGAGGAAGACCAGGGTAAGCTTTTGAAATAATTACCCTTCCATTCAGGTGTGTATGCTGGCCGTGAAGTCCAGAGAAAAGGGGAGCCTCAGCAGGACATGTCTGTCACCGTGAGCTCCACGCATGCCCCTCCCCGCTCTGTATTTTTTATTTCCTGGTGACTATCCATGGCAGCACACAATACATGCATATGCTACCATGAAGGCACCAGGGTAGACAAATCACACCTGTTTTGTTTTGACATGCCAATAAGCATAGTTAAGCTACAGCTGTCACATTTGTTGCATAGAAAACAAAACAAAAAACATCAAACTTTGCATCAAATTTTATTGGTCAACAAAACAGGACTTGGAAAACACAAAGGGAAGCAAAAAAATAAAAAAATAAAAAAGACATGAAGGTAAATTTGAAACATTAGTCACATCTTGAGAAAGATTTAGCAAAATAATGCAGCACAGACAATTAAATCAAAGTGAACAAACGACACACATTAACAACATCAAAAATATTTCAGGGGAACATATCCCCCACACAAAAAAAAAACAATCAACAAATGTAAGACAAACATCTGTTTTGCAAAGACATAACAAATAAAATGCATGTGTTACAAACTCGATAAGGACACCAAAAATGTACATTTTGCCAGCCGGCGCCACACACACAATCTTGCCTCTTTTCAGGGCAAGGAAGAGAATGCTATCTGCAAGCTTTATATAACATAGGTTTGTGTGCTATTGAGGCAATTGAAAACATATGCACAGTCCATGAAACACCCAAAATGCAAGTTCACCCAATGTAGAGACTGAACTTCAAAGTGGGTACACCTGTTAAGGATGTCCTTCAATTACTAACCCAAAAAACACACTCTCTGAGCATGCCCAGAAATATCCAGGTGCTGTTCACACACAAAAAGCACCAAAAAAAAACCTAAGTCCCTGGGCATGCTCAGACCAACACAAATGCAGCTAGCATAAAATACCCCCCCCCCCCCCCCTGTCCAAAATTAAGCACATCATCCAGCATGCTACAAAATTAGAGACGGGACAAACACACCCTGGTCCGGGGGGCAAACAAAGAGCCTAGCATGGGCAAAAGTTATACAACAAATACCATTGCAGTCTATGGGAACTGACTTGTTAATTTTGCTAGTCCCCACTTGGCTGGCTTTTCTTCTAGTTCTTGGCCTTAAAATGGGGGCCAAGGTCCCACCCTAAGGGACATATATCAATGCCACCAATTTGGACAACAACAAAAACAAAACAAGGAGAAGTGCCTTTAAATATGCCAAATTGCTTAAGGGCCATTTCACACCACATGCAGTGCATTGCGTTTTTTATGCATCAAAAATGCATGGAAAGTTGGTTACATGGTTCTAAATGATAGTGTTTGTTCCAGTAGAACATGCTGCATTTTACCTGCACTGGACTGTACTGGAACGCTGAAAAACGCATGAAAAATGCACTGGAACGCACCGGAACACACCTAAATTCACCAAAAACGCACTGGAACACACTTGTGCTTATCTATGGTTAATAAAAAGGAGGGGTAAAAAAAAGCACTGGACTGTATCAAAAACGTAACAAAAATGCGCTGGAATGCATCAAAAATGCGCATGCAAAAAAGCACCTGAATACGCGTTTTTGACACGTTCCAGTGCATTTTTGATGAATTTTTGGTGTGTTTTTGATGCAGTCCAGTGCTTTTTTCCCCCTCTTTTCACTTAGGACAGATGTGTTGCAGTGCGTCTTTGGTGCATTTAGGTGCGTTCCGGTGCGTTCCAGTGCGTTTTTGGTACGTTCCGTAGCGTTTTTGATGTGTTTTACTGCGGTCCAGTACAGTTCTGTACATAAAAAATGCAGCATGACCATTTTTTTTTTCCTTTCTGAAACGCACTGGAACGGACTGCAGTGGTGTGAACTATGCCATTGGCATTAATGTGATCAACTTTCGTTGTGTTTTTCATGCATCAAAAAAACGCACTGCATCCGGTGTGAACTGGCTCTAAATATCATACCTGGGGGATGTCTATAGTATGCCTGTAAAGTAGCGCATGTTTTCCATGTTTATAACAGTTTGAGAGCAAAATTACATTTCTAAAGTAAAATAATAGTCATTTAAAAGTATTCACGGCTGTAATGAATTGCTGGTTCCCGTCAATACAGATAAAAGTCATTGAAAGTCTTTGAAAAAAAAAATGCGTGGGGTTTCCCCCAAATTCCATTTCCAGGCCCTCCAGGTCGGGCCTCATCCCCACAACCCTTGCCCGGTGGTTGTGGGGGTCTGCGGGCAGGGGGCTTATCGGAATCTGGAAGTCACCTTTAACAAAGGGGACCCCCAGATCCCGGCCCCCCCTGTGTGAAATGGTAATGGGGTATAAATGTACCCCTACCATTTCACGAAGAAAGTGTCAAAAATTTTAAAAATGACAATAGCCGGTTTTTGACAATTCCTTTATTAATGTCTTCTCCTTTCTTCCATCTTCTTCCTTCTTCTTCTTCCACCTTCTTCTTCCATCCTCTTCTTTTCTCCATTCGGGTTTCTTCCTCCATCTTGTTTTTCATCTTCATCTTCATCTTCCTTCTTCCTTCGGTGTTCTCGTCCACATCTTGCTCAGGCTTCTTGTTCCCCTTTTTTTTCTCCGGCCGCTCCGCTTGAATTCGAAGTTCCCACCGTGTGACACTTCAGTTCATCAGTTCTCCTCTGGGTCCGCTGCCACCCGGTGACCCCGCCTCCCTCTGACGCACATGGATTTCACGGGGACTTTCCCTGTGGTGTCAGAGGGGGGCGGGGGCACCGGGTGGCAGCGGACTCAGAGGAGAATTGATGAACTGAACCAGGAACCTCGAATTCAAGGGGGAAAAAAAGCACTGGACTGCATCAAAAACGCACCAAAAACACATCAAAAATGCACTGGAACGCGTCTAAGCGCGCATGCAGAAAAGCACCTGGAACAAGATGGAGGAAGAAACCCGAATGGAGAAAAGAAGAGGATGGAAGAAGAAGGTGGAAGAAGAAGAAGGAAGAAGATGGAAGAAAGGAGAAGACATTAATAAAGGAATTGTCAAAAACCGGCTATTGTAATTTTTAACATTTTTGACACTTTCTTTGTGAAATGGTAGGGGTACATTTGTACCCCATTACCATTTCACACAGGGGGGGGCGGGATCTGTGGGTCCCCTTTGTTAAAGGGGACTTCCAGATTCTGATAAGCCCCCTGCCCGCAGACCCCCACAACCACCGGCAAGGGTTGTGGGGATGAGGCCCTTGTCCCCATCAACATGGAGACATGGTGCTTTGGGTGGGGACCCCAAAGCAACCTCCCCATGTTGAGGGCATGTGGCCTGGTACGGTTCAGGAGGGAGGGGGGCCGCTCTCTCGTCCCCCCTCTTTTCCTGCGGCCTGCCAGGTTGTGTGCTCGGATAAGGGTCTGGTGTGGATTTTTAGGGGGACTCCACGCCATTTTTTTCAATTTTGGCGCAGAGTTCCGCTTAATATCCATACCAGACCTGAAGGGCCTAGTAATGGATTTTAGGGGGACCCCACACATTTTTTTTTTTCAAAGACTTTTAATGACTTTTCTCTATATTGACGGGAGCCGACAATTCAATTATAGCCGTGAGTGCTTTTAAATGCCTTTTTTTTCCTTTAGAAATTTCATTTTGCTGTCAGACTGTTATATAATGGCAAGTTTAGGAGGTGCGCCTGTTCAACTTATGCAAATTGATTTACGTGACTTGACATTTACTAAGATTTTGCCGGCGCAGTGAACCGGCGCATTTGAACGAGTGAAATTGCCGCGCAGAGCACAAAAAAATCTCTCGCAGTTATAATCGTAACTGCCGGCGCAGCAGGTTGGTTCAGAAAAAGTTACTTTCTCATTCTATTTTGGGCATGTTTGTAACTTGGGCAGTTATCACTAAACTTCCTCACATCACCGCACATCCCACCATTATATTGGCACTTCCAGCTTCTTTATATTTTTATTTGAAGATGCCGTGCACCAGGTCCATAGTGGCGCACTGAGCGCATCCTCCCGTGCGCCGAGAACACTATAGTAAATAGGGAATAGCGCTGCGTTACCGGTGCAAATGTTTCGCAAATACCAAAACTGCCGTTGCGCACACAGATGTGCCGATACTCATGGCGCAAACGTTTCGTAAATCAGCCCCATAGTGTTCCTAAGCATAATGCCCGCTGAGAAGTGAATCCATGAAAATGGATGTCTCCCAACTAGGGATGAGCCTGATTTTCGAGTCGAACGTAAGTTCGACTCGAACATCGGGTGTTCGCCGAATAGCAAACAATTTGGGGTGTTCGCGGGAAATTCGAAAGCCGCGGAACACCCTTTAAAAGTCTATAGGAGAAATCAAAAGTGATAATTTTAAAGGTTAATATGCAAGTTATTCTCATAAAAAAGTGTTTGGGGACCTGGGTCCTGCCCCAGGGGACATGTATCAATGCAAACAAAGTTTTAAAACAGAAGTTTTTTTCGGAGCAGTGATTTTATGCATAAAGTGAAATATTTCTTTAAATTTCGTACTTAAGGGGTGTCTATAGTATGCCTGTAAATTGGTGCATTTGTCCCGTGTTTAGAACAGTCCCTGCACAAAATGACATTTCTAAAGGAAAAAAAGTCATCTAAAACTACTCGCGGCTTTTAAATGTATAGACCCGCCCCTTCTAAAGTTCCCCATCAGGTCCGCTCCCTCGGTATGTCGGACCCGCCTACGTCATTGGCTTGAGTGGGGAACTTCCTTCACTGTGTAATTTAAATTTACATAGTGAAGGAAGTTCCCCGCTCAAGCCAATGACGTAGGCGGGTCCGACATACCGAGGGGGCGGACCTGATGGGGAACTGCTCTCACTTTGGCAATACATGTATAGACCCGCCCCTTCTCATGTTCCGCATCTGGTCCGCTGAGCGGACCTGATGGGGAACTTTAGAAGGGGCGGGTCTATACACTTAAAATACTGAGAGGGAGTTCCCCATCAGGTCCGCTCAGGCACAACCAATAAAGGACAGCGCTGGACATCGGGATCGCCGCGGGACACTGGATTTCACCGCTGGAATGTTTTGTTTTTTTTTTTAAATAAAGGACTTTTTCAAGGTGTTTGTGTGTTTTTTTAAACATTTTTTTATGCTTTCTTCGTGAAATGGTAGGGGTACAATGTACCCCTTACCAATTCACATAGGGGGGGCGGGATCTGGGGGTCCCCTTTGTTAAAGGGGTCTTCCAGATTCCGATAAGCCCCCCGCCCGCAGACCCCCACAACCACCGGGCAAGGGTTGTGGGGATGAGGCCCTTGTCCCCATCAACATGGGGACATCCTCCCCATGTTGAGGTCATGTGGCTTGGTACGGTTCAGGAGGGAGGGGGGGCCGCTGTCTCGTCCCCCCCTTTTCCCCTGCGGCCGGCCAGGTTGCGTGCTCGGATAAGGGGTCTGGTATGGATTTTTAGGGGGACTCCACGCCATTTTTTTAAAATTTGGGGTGGAGTTCCCCTTAAAATCCATGCCAGATCTGAAGGGCCTGGAATGGATATTTGGGGTAACCCCACGTCAATTTTTTTTTTAATTTGCGGCGGGGTTCCCCTTAATATCCATTCCAGACCTGAAGGGCCTGGTAATTGAATTCTGGGGAACCCCCACGCTTTTTTTTTTTTTTTATGAATGACTTTTGTATGTATTGCCGGGAGCCGACAATTCATTAATAGCCGCGAGTCAGTTTTAAAAGACTTTTTTTCTTTGCAGGGACAGTTCTGAGCACGGGAAACATGCGCCACTTCACATGCATATCATACACACCCCCCAGGTACGAAATTTAAGTTTACACGAACATTTTGTCTGTTCGCAGGTTCTGGTGCGAACCGAACAGGGGGGTGTTCGGCTCATCCGTGGTCGTAGGTAGTCGCCAAGGACCTGGTTAACTCTCTCCACCTGTCCATTGGACTGCGGGTGATAAGCGGAAGAAAAATTCAACTTAATTTTTAGTTGAGTACAGAGAGCTCTCCAAAATTTTGAGATGAATTGAACACCTCTATCCGAGACGATATGTGAGGGCAGCCCATGGAGTCGGAAAATTTGAAGAAAAAAATGCTTCGCCAACTGAGGTGCAGTAGGCAGACCAGGGAGCGGGACAAAATGAGCCATTTTAGAAAAGCGGTCAACGACCACCCAGATGACAGTGTTACTACGAGACAAAGGGAGGTCCGTGATGAAATCCATGGCGATGTGGGACCATGGTTGTTCAGGCACAGGTAGGGGAAGGAGAAGACCTGCAGGCTTCTGGCGAGGCGTCTTGTCACGTGCACAGATATTGCAGGCCCGTACAAAGTCAGTCACATCTTCCTCCTGGGTAGGCCACCAATAATGTCTGGCAATCAATTGTATGGATTTTTTGATCCCAGCGTGACCGGCTAGATGGGAGGAATGGCCCCACTTGAGTATCTTAAGCCGAAGGCGTGGAGAAACGAAAGTCTTTCCTGGAGGAATTGGCACGAGAGAAGCGGGAGCAGAGGAAATCAGACACTCAGGGGGTATGATGTGTTGAGGAGGAGTCTCGGTTTCTGAGGTATCGGAGAGACGGGACAAAGCATCAGCCCTGACATTTTTGTCTGCGGGCCAAAAATGGATCTGGAAGTTGAAGCGGGCAAAGAACAATGACCACCTGGCCTGGCGAGGATTTAGGCGCTGAGCGGACTGAAGGTAGGACAAATTTTTATGGTCAGTGTAGATGGAGATAGGGTGAAGGGATCCTTCCAGGAGATGTCTCCACTCTTCTAATGCCAACTTGATGGCCAACAGTTCACGGTCACCTATGGAATAGTTTTTTTCCGGAGGGGAGAAAGTTTTAGAGAAAAAACCACAAGTGACATTTTTCCCTTTAGCGTTTTTTTGAAGAAGCACAGCTCCGGCTCCTACCGAGGAGGCCTCGACTTCAAGGAAGAACGGCTTTAGAGGATCTGGCCGAGACAGGACAGGTGCAGAGGAGAAGGCGGTCTTAAGACGAGTAAAAGCTTCCTCCGCTTGAGGCGGCCAGGACCTTGGATTTGCGTCTTTTTTGGTCAGTGCCCCTATAGGAGCAACGATGGTGGAGAAGTGGGGTATGAACTGACGATAGTAGTTGGCGAAACCAAGGAAGCGTTGGATAGCACGAAGTCCAGAGGGGCGTGGCCAACCCAAGACTGCGGAGAGTTTGTCAGGGTCCATTTGAAGACCTTGTCCAGAGACCAGATATCCTAGGAAAGGAAGACTGCTGCGCTCAAAAAGGCATTTTTCAAATTTAGCGTAAAGATGATTTACGCGGAGGCGCTGAAGCACTTGACGGACATGGAGCCGATGTTCCTTAAGGTTGGCAGAGAAGATTAGGATGTCGTCAAGATAGACAACCACACAGGTATACAGTAGGTCCCGGAAGATTTCGTTGACAAAATCTTGAAAGACTGCAGGGGCGTTGCAAAGTCCGAACGGCATGACGAGATATTCGAAGTGACCGTCTCTGGTGTTAAATGCGGTTTTCCATTCATCTCCCTTACGGATTCTGATGAGGTTATAAGCTCCCCTGAGGTCCAATTTAGAAAAAACTTTTGCTCCGCGCAGACGGTCAAAGAGCTCCGAGATGAGAGGCAGAGGGTAGCGGTTTTTAATAGTGATTTTATTGAGACCACGATAGTCTATGCAAGGGCGTAGAGATCCGTCCTTCTTGGCCACGAAGAAGAAGCCCGCTCCGGCTGGAGAAGATGATTTCCTAATAAAACCTCTCTTGAGGTTCTCCTGAATGTATTCAGTCATAGCCTTGGTTTCAGGAGAGGAGAGAGGGTAAATTCTGCCACGGGGTGGTGTAGTACCTGGGAGCATGTCAATGGGGCAGTCGTAGGGTCTATGTGGTGGTAAGACCTCCGCCTGTTTTTTGCAAAAGACATCAGAAAAGTCCTGATAGGCCTTTGGAAGGCCAGGCAAAGGAGTAGTGATGGGGACTTGACAGGTCAGTACAGACTTAAGGCAATGCTTGTGACAGGAGTCACCCCAGGATTTAATGTCCCCAGTGGTCCAGTCGAGGGTAGGAGTGTGACGCTGGAGCCAGGGTAGGCCAAGAAGGATGTCAGAAGTACAGTTCGGCAAAACAAAGAATTCAATCTTTTCTTGGTGAAGAACACCAACGGACATGAGCAGGGGTTCGGTGCGGTAACGCACGGTACAATCCAAATTCTCTCCATTTACAGAGGAAATGAAGAAGGGTTTGATGAGACGGGTAACAGGAATGTTGAACCTGTTGATGAAAGAGGCTTCAATAAAGTTTCCTGCAGAACCAGAGTCCAGGAAGGCCACCGCAGGGAAGAGGGAGCCAGCAGAAGGAGAAATCCGCACAGGAATAGTCAGACGTGGAGAGGAAGAATTCACACCCAGTAACGCCTCTCCCACGTTCACTAGGTGCGGGCGTTTCCCTGACGCGGAGGACGAATAGGGCAGTCTTTTAGGAAGTGATCAGAGCTCGCACAATAAAGGCATAAGTTCTCGTTCCTACGGCGACACCTCTCTTGTAGGGTTAGGCGAGACCGGTCCACTTGCATGGCCTCCTCGGCGGGAGGCACGGTAACAGGATGCATGGGATTCAGAAAGAGAGGAGCCAGGCGCGGATAACGCCTGGTGCGAACAAGATCTTTCTCCTGGCGAAGCTCTTGGCGTCTTTCGACGTAACGCATATCGATGCGGGTAGCTAAATGGATGAGTTCCGTCAAGGAAGAGGGTATCTCTCGTGCAGCCAGACAATCCTTGATGTGGCCGGATAAACCCTTCTTGAAGGTCGCGCAGAGAGCCTCATTATTCCAAGCTAACTCTGAGGCCAGTGTGCGGAACTGTATGGCATATTCGCCCACAGAAGAGTTTCCTTGGACAAGGTTAAGCAGGGCGGTTTCAGCGGATGAGGCTCGGGCTGGTTCCTCAAAAACGCTGCGAACCTTAGCAAAGAAGGACTGAACGGTGGCTGTAGCAGAGTCGTTGCGGTCCCAGAGTGGCGTGGCCCAGGCCAAGGCCTTTCCAGACAACAGAGAGACCACGAATGTCACTTTAGACCGTTCTGTGGAAAACTGGTCAGACATCATCTCAAGATGCAGGGAACATTGGGACAAGAATCCCCGGCACATCCTAGAATCCCCGTCAAATTTCTCTGGAAGAGACAGGCGAATTCTCGACGTAGTAGCGGCAGCTCGGAGAGGGGAAGATGCTGGAGGCTGCGGCGGCAGAAGCTGCTGGACCATGGCGGTCAACTGCGACAGCTGCTGTCCTTGTTGTGCGATCTGTTGCGACTGCTGGGCAACCACGGTAGTGAGGTCAGCGAGATTTGGCAGCGGTACCTCAACGGGATCCATGGCCGGATCTACTGTCAGGGCCCGGACTGGCGGCTAGTGAGGACACAGGAGGTGGATCCTCTGTGCCAGAGAGGCGAAGGCACGGGTCGCACTGGAGGACCGGTTCTAAGTAGCTACCGGTTTTCACCAGAGCCCGCCGCAAGGCGGGATGGACTTGCTGCGGCGGTAGCAACCAGGTCGTGTCCCCCAGTAGCGGCTCGACTTCTCTGGCAGCTGAGATAGGCACGGTACACTGGGACTAGGCAGAGGCAAGGTCAGACGTAGCGGAAGGTCAGGGCAGGCGGCAATGGTACGTAGTCGGGGGCAACGGCAGAAGGTCAGATACACTGGAAAGGCAAGTACAAAATGCTTTCTCAGGGCACTAAGGCAACAAGATCCGGCAAGGACAGGAAGGGGGAGTGGGTTTTTAAGTGTTTTGGAGTGTGACACAGTAATTGGACCAGGCACCAATCAATGGTGCACTGGCCCTTTAAATTTAAGAAGACCGGCACGCGCGCGCCCTAGAGAGCAGCGGGACCGCGCGCGCCGGGACGGAGCAGGAGGAGGAGGCCGGTGAGCAGAATGGGATGCGATCCGCGGGCGGACAGGTGCCACCGCAAGGATCGCATCCCCGCCAGCATCAGAGCAGCGCTCACGGTCAGAGGAGCCGACCGGAGCGCTGCAGGGAGACAGACGCTGCGGGCGCTCCGGGATGGATGGGACACCCGGAGCGCTCGGCGTTACAAGCCTGCTCACCTCCAATGATCAGACTTGTCCTGACACCCCTGCACAGCCTTTCACTGGGATGCTCAGTGTACTGCTGCTTCTCCCCCGCCCCAGCTTTTATGCAGCTGAGAACAGAGGGTATGTGCTCACTTAAAAATGGATTGTTTTACAAGGTGATCATTCACAATCGCAAAAAACAAGAGAATAAATCAATAAACACTATGTAAATTACCACATAAAAAATGTATATATAACTCAATCCAAATTATTGTGAAGTGCAATCACTAATAATCCAAATAACTAAAAATAGTAAATGTTTGTGAAGTGCAAACACTAATATAGTCCAGATAACTGAATAATGGAAAAACAGTGCAGTGCAACCAAAATAAACGTGTCCTAAATGGATAGAAATTTTGTTCAAAAATAGATAATCTCTGGAGTTCAACTCAAATATAGGACAATCGATGGAAATATTCAGAAGCCTTGATTACTGTGCAGCCAAGATAAATGATATTACTGCCGCTTACCGGATAGTTGGGATCTCAAGTTATAGAGATCACAGAAGCGTATGCATCAGCCTGCCGGCTCCAACAACGATCACTTGTTCCTAGATGGAGGAAGGGATCTTCACATCCGAATCCTGGAGAAGATAGCCCATCTCAGCTGTTCATTACCCCGTGTCAGGCAAGGAAGAACACAGGTGAGAAATCACTCCAACTTTCCAGATACGTTCCTTAGGAACGGTGGCTCGGCAGGAAAAGATGAAAAAGAAGGCTTCATAGTGTAGTATATCCAAAAAAAAACAAGATATTTATTTGTAAAAACACAGCAATGTTTACATCAAAATTTTAAAATTTTAAAAATGACAGCAAGTGTCCACAGCAAATGATAAAGGCAAGAAAAGGCAAAAAAACTAATCAACGGTAAAAAATGTTTTAAACCAGCCGAGGAACAAACCACCAGCTAGGTGAACGTGATAACGTTAGTATTCAATGCTCCACCCGACATGTTTCCCCAAAAATGGCTTCTACTGCAAGAGGATCATTCTTGTTGCAAACATATTTTTTGGTGATTGCGCACTTTTTTCTTTTTATTGCACATAAGTTGGTTGGTCTTAAGTATTTAGGCCTTTTTTTGAAGTTGCTGCATGTTGTTAAAACAAAACACCAGAGTGTTATAAGGTTAAGCGCAGAATTAGTTTTATTATTTTTTGATCATTCACAATCAGTTTAAGATGTGTTTTTATCATCCCCCACCCCAACCGCACACCCTTTAGCTGCAGTGGCCAGGGGTGTACACATGTCACAGCTGCAACAGGAGTTATATGCCCTTTGATGGTTGGTGGGTATAGCATCTGCCAAGCATGACCCATTCAAGTAAATTATGCCACTCTGCAAGTGCTCTGCAACCTAGTGCACTACAGCAAACAAGGGGTTAAAACAGGCAGTGTTGTGTTTCTTTCTCACACCTAGTTTTAACCACTTGGACCGCAGAAACATGCCATTGCTGGGCACTTGCAGAGTGGCCCCATTTACTTGAATGATTCGCGATTGGCAGCACTCACTTAAAGCAACAAGGGGCTTTATTCCTGCTGTGGCAGCTACTTTTGGCAGCTACCTCAGCAGCTAAAAGGGGTAGGGATTGAGGGTGGTAAAACCGTGACCCAACTGCAGGGTGTTGCCACCTCCAACTTTAGGTGTGAACGAGCCCGAAGGGTGTCACTGCCAAATTCAACTAAGGACTCATTCACAAGTGCAGCAGTCATTGCTGCTCCTCTGAAAAGAAATCCGATTGTGTTTGACAGGCAATATTTTCCCTCCTCACCACCTGATTTAAACCCATGATTGCCGTGCAATGCACGTGATTGGGACATAATAGTACGGCAATTAAAGGTTTAACTCAGGTGTGAGGAGGCGACACTATGCCCGGTGATCTTTGACTTCTCCCATGTTGTTAAGGTAGATCTCCATCTCTTTATGGTTGAAAAATAAAGAGGATTAACTCAAGCGCTGATATGAATAAATAGACTGGATATATTAAAAGACTAATAAATCAATTCAGCTGCAACTATTCAGATGTGTTCTGACACCACAGTAAAGTAATAAAATGAATTAATAGTGCGCTAAAAACGGCCTAATAATAACGCACAGTGCTAGATACACACACTTGTTAATAATGCTACAAGTACATACATATGTCATTGGTAGCAAAAACTAAAAATTACTGAAAAAAAAACCTTGCTCCGTGAAGATAAAAATACATGAAAAAATTGCAGTGCAAACAGAAATTCACCACCACCTAAATGTGAATTGCCTGCTCACCTTCCAAGCAAACAATATATATATAATGTTAGGTGTCTGAAAGTGACATTACATATAATTTGTTTGCTTGGAAGGTGAGCAGGCAATTCACATTTAGGTGGTGGTGAATTTCTGTTTGCACTGCACTTTTATCCATTTTCACAAGCACTGCAATGTATTTATCACGGACCAAGGTTTTTTCAGTAATTTTTAGTTTTTGCTACCAATGACATATGTATGTACGTAGCATTATCAACAAGTGTATGTATCTAGCACTGTGCATTATTATTAGGTTGTTTTTAGTGTACAAATAATTTATTTTATTACCTCTTTAAGGTTGCCTACCCCTGCTCTACACTGTCTACAAATGTGTTCTAGATGAATATACAGTGTATGCTGAAGCTCCCATTGTACCTCAACATAGAACTAAAGGCAAAACCTTTTTATTCTCATTTTCAACTTTTTATTTTTATTTTTTAGATAAAGAAAGGGGGGAGGGTTCAAATTGCTGTCAGTTTTATTTTTTCCCTCTGTATCTTATTGGGGAGACTTCCCTTCGCATCTTGTCCAATAGCCAAATCAGGAAGTGAGAGTAAATCCCTTCAAAGTGAGGGAATTCCTGTTTGTCACTAGGGTCACCATAACTAGTGTCCTTGTTGGAAGATGTCCCCTCTATTACTGTTCTGAGGACAGCCCAGGGTATTTTTTTAAATGTATAATTAAAATATGCTATTTTGACATTTTAGATACAGGTTTCTTTAATCTTAAATCGCCATCCTTTTTCATTTGTTGAAATTGATAATTTAACCTTCACGTTTTGTTAAATGTTATAAAATGAACAGAATAGATGCTTCCTGGTTTTGTACAATATTTCTCTATGTTAGAGAATATGTATTATAACTGGGTTATTTCAGGGCTGAAAAGCATTTCCTGTTTTATTTTCCATGCTTACAACTGCCTATTTTCAACTCATTTTTGTATACTGTCAGCAAACAGTGCATCTTTGTAAATTATGCCTATTAAATACAGGGCATATCTGAAGCACTCATGCATGCTCAGCTTCACTGCTCTTATCCCCATGCAAAATGTACTTTCCAAGCTCTCAAGTGGTACAGTGCTGATAAGGGCTGGAGTACTGCCTGTTTAAATATCAAATGTATTTAATATCTTTTTTTTTGGCCTATCTGTACATATTATTTAGCCTGCTCATAATATTGTGAGTACATTTTGAATTAATGCTATTTTCAGAATTACAATTTTCAGCTTTCTATGCTATTTAGTGAATGACATTATGTTTATTTTAAAACATGTAACTGTATTATGTATTTTTCCCTTAATAGATTCATTTTTGACAATTGACACCTATGCACATATTATATTTTTGTATGTTATTTTTTTCTTTCTTACCAGCCTTTGTAAAGGGATTTTTACATACCTAAAATTGCTCTAATAAATATTAACCAAAGGGCATGTAATTCTCATACTTCATAACCGCAAACATATACTATCTTAAGAAATGATAATGTTAGCATGCATTACTACTTTGATTATTATTATTTTATTTTATTTATTTTTTTACTATTTTTAGTAGGGCTGTTACTGATTAAAATTTTCGTGTTCGATTAATCAATTTTTTTTTAATCGATTAATCGACTAATTTCGATTAATTTTAACGCACATAGATCCAACTGCTTTTAGCTGATCTCCTTGCTGGCCGATTCCCAGTGCAGCTACCAACCACTGGAAAAATCAATAGCGGGATACAAAAAACACACAAAAGGCAGCGCTCGATGGGAATAGCATTAAAACTTTTATAGTCTTCAAGTAGGTAACAAAATAAATATTGCCCTGGAGATAAAATCAATGTAGCTACATAAACTGTAATACCAAACGGTAGCAAAAGCAGTCATAAAAACATGTAGCTAAGTATGATACTGGTATAAAAATGTGTACAACGATACCACTGCTGAATCCAGATGAGAAGGGGCTAACATCAGTCCGTCGGCATGTAGATGTCCCGTGAAGGGAACTATCATAACTCCCAGTGGATGGCTGTAGAATCCCAGGTTAGTAGAGGAAAGTGATAGAGGGAAGTGTAACAGCCCTTGCGTGTGGCAGATAGTAAAGTCCCGCCGGCATGCAGATATGAAGGCACAGCAAAGGAGCCCTTTAGATGGACACGGCAAGCCCTGCCGGTGTCCGTGATGTCACCGGATCTCCCTGAAGACCCGGAAGCCGGCGGAGAGGTGAGTACCGATCAAAAGAATTTTGATCGATCAAGAGAATTTTAATCGATCAAAACAATTAATCGATTAATCGATGAATTAATAGTTCATTTCCACAGCCCTAATTTTTAGTAATAGTAATAGTATTATTCTTGTTGTTATTTTATTTTTATTTTTTTTACAAATGATGTGTCAGGCAATTTGTTAGAGGATTGAGTCCCTGCAACAAAAAAGCTTACTCTGATTATTGTGGTGATTACCGTATTTATCGGCGTATAACACGCACCCCAAGTTTAGGAGGGAATTTTAGGGAAAAAAACTTTTAGGAGGGAAGTTTAAGGAAAAATAACTTACATTTAAATGCAGCCTTATCAGTGTCCATTGCAGCCTTGTCACAGTGCAGCCTTGCTCCAATGTCCATTGCAGCCTTGTCACAGTGCAGCCTTGTCAGTGTCCATTGCAGCCTTGCCCCAGAGTCCATTTTAGCCTTGCCCCAGAGTCCATTTCAGCCTTGTCACAGTTTAGCCGTGCAGACTTGCCCCAGTGTCGCCTTGCCGGATTTTAAAATTGGCGCCGAGACTGAGCGCAGCGGGGCGAACCCCGCCGAGAATGCAGGGACTGGGCGGAGCTGAGATACACATAGCCGAGTGTACTCGGCTATACTCGGCTTTTCTCGGCTCCGCTCACAGTCACGCCGAGTCCCGCCCTATGATGGACATAACACAGGTCCAATGGTGGGACTGGGCGTGACTGTGAGCGGAGCCGAGAAAAGCCGAGTATAGCCGAGTACACTCGGCTATGTGTATCTCACTCCGTTCCGCTCACAGTCAGCGGAGACCGCCCGGGGATGTGGGTATCGGCGTATAACACGCACCCACGATTTTCCCCTGATCTTCAGGGGAAAAAAGTGCGTGTTATACACCGATAAATACGGTATACATATCATGCTTATAAATTACTCTTGTTGTACGATAGGTAATCAATATCTGAAACTTTATTTAGGAAATAAAGTTGCATAAAGTTGAAAAAAAATATTTTAAATATTACAATTCTCTATCTTTTAAATAGGTCCAATGTTTGTGAATAAAACCATATTGATTTTAGTTATATTGAAATGAATATCTAATTTGCTCACTTTTAATTTGTTTTAACACGTTTCTGATTATTGTCAATTATTCTTGTTAGTAAATCATTAATAGTATATCCAGCATGAAAAAAGAAATGTGAATCAGAACTTCTAAATCAAAATATTTTTTTTAAGATCTATGAAAATGTGCTAGTAGAACCCATACAATAGTAAATTAATGTTTCATCTACATTATTTATGTTTATTTTCCTAAAACAGATGCTTTTGAGTTTAATTGCCGCAGTGACCCAAATCTAATTTTTTATAATTTTTTTATTTCCAAAAATGCTTTGCACTATTTTTAAAATTACTTTTCTGTCAACACTTGCTTTGCTTCCTCGCAGCATGGGAAAAACAGATCATTAAAATAATTACAAAATAATGAAAACAAATCTTCAACTATAATAATCACATCATTATTATGCCATTATTTAAAATGAGAACTTTCAGTTATTTTATTATTTTTAGTAAATTAAAAAAAGTTCCTATAAAGACCTGACTGCTTATTGTCTATGGGGCTACCTAGGAGTTTCTAGATCAGTTAGTCTCTGTGTGTACCTTGGGGACTGTACCCAGACCCCACTGCTTGGGGCCAGGATGTAAAGTTTGGTTTGGGTATCAGATTCTGCAGCAGGAACTCACCTTGGCATGTACTGCAATGTGTGTGATTAGCTGTGCTATGCTATACGGGTTCAGGACCATGGTCCACTGTTCCCAGACCTTAAAGACCCTTTCAGGGGTATGCCCATTATGATGAGCAAAGCCTGTGCCCTTAGTAGGCTCAGTGTCATGGATAAGGTAAGACAGGGATTCCCTGTATATTGACACTGGTTCCCTGCTTTTTATGACACAATCTACAAGTGTGTAGCACACTGTGCAGTTTTATAGGTGGAGGATTTGGGAGTTATTCATTCTATTGTGGTAGCCCCAGCCATTTTGTCTCCAACATTTCTCAACAAGAGCAATCAAATGTGTCAGTTTCTATCTTTCTATCTAGACTTCCTCTCAGGAGGGTGAGGTAGCTGTGTCGCACCTCTCAGTTGATGCATTCTTGCTGGCCTTTTTCTGCTAAAAATGCACACAGCATGTGGCTGCACTCCTGCTGCCATCTTCTACATAGACACAGCAACCCCATCAGCACCTGGGTTTTAGCAGCTCTTGTATGCAGACACACGAAACCCCATTTATTCTTCATACTTCAATGTATCCCACTGAGGACTGTGCAATGGTGGATCACAGGCAAAAGGGAGCTAGGACAAAAGGACCAAAACATTCAGCTGACTCTAGCTCCCTCTCAGACAGGCACCATGCAGCAAAATCAGATTTCTTTGACACTACGTCTAAATTCTTTGGAAAGCTCTCGGCACTTCTAGAACCTTAATTTTCCAGAGGCAGGTACTGCTACTCCCCCTGAGTCTGACCCTGTTCAGGAATCAGAAGCAGATCCTCCTTTAATTGAGGCTATTGTGGAGGGAAGTATTGAGGGTCCTGATTTTGCAGCAGAAACCACAGAGTATTTGCCTTTCCCTGCATTTATTGAGCTACAGGCTATGGCTTCAAGCCAAATGCTCTCTACTGAGGTCACACTAATTGATGTGGTGTGCACCTGACAATCCACAGCCTAAACAGGCCCTATCAGCATTAAATAACTGGCCAAGTCAAGAAAGACTTTTGCAATACATGCACAAATTAATTTTGTACTTTACGAGGACTGGCTCAATCCTGAAAGGATATTCACTCTGCCCAAGTTTTCTGTTGAAATGTATCCTATGGATTTTTTTAAAAAACTGGCTGTTCCTGTAATGGATCCTGCCATTGCAGCTCTCAAACACCTTACAGTTTGTAATTATGTGGTATTGGGACGCCGCACACCACCAGCTCAGCATGAAGTGGTGTATGGTAACAGTCTCACCCTCAGCTCCCCCCTGACTATGCCCTCTGATGCATTTAATCCAGCTCCTAGGGCTTAAATTGTGGAATGGCACTATAAGAGGTTTGAACGAGTCACTATGAGTACCTTACAGTTTGTATTGAGAATGTTCCCTCTTTTAAAGAATCAGTTTATAGGCTTCTGGAAGTCGTCTTAAAGGCCCTCTTTGCTCTTTTAGGCCCTGTCCTACAGCCAGGTATTGCTGACATGTCTATTTGGCAGACTATTTCTAATGAGATAGGATAAATGAGCAGAGACCAGGAATCTGTCTTTGGAGACAGTGCTCTTTTAGAACAATTGCTGCTGATAAATGTAAAAGAAAAAGATGAGAATGGTGCGCTTGCATTCAATAATGTGCCATAAAAGTAATATACTAAGAGAATGAATATGATGAGTATCCAAACATACAAATAAATAAATGTGAATAAAGGTCCAACTAAAGCCCAATGGTAGGAGTCAGTTCATATAAAGGTAAAAATCGCATAGGGATAACTTGATAGAAGAAAAAACTGATAAAACATCAATCCAAACATCGACTGTTAAATTTAAAAATTGGCCGCTCACCTCCAACAATGACCCAAGGGTCAAACAAGGCTCATCAGATAGTCAGATAAGGAATCTTGCTGATGGCTCTGTAAAGGCATCCGGGTCCTAGGCAAAGACAAAGAACTACATCCAAAATTTGGCATCAAAACATCTTGGGTAATTTCATATATAGAGGAAACAGCTCGCTCCAAGAAATGACACTTCTTGTATAAATGACGCTCAAAAGGAAACAAAGAACAGCTAAAGTGAAATATTGCCAAATGAAAAGTAAATTTATTTAGTAAAAAAATCTGCTAACATCAAGTAAGGGTAAAAAGCAATGGGAGTAGTGACACACTCGCCTCCTCACCGTACTTCCGTAAAACACCACCGGAACTGACGTCACAAGGCCTTTTCACTGTTTGTGGGGACTTCCTCAGGCTCCTCCAGCTCTCCTGCCATACCTGAGAAAGGAAGACCCGGGGAACCCAGAGAGGAGTCTCCTGAACCCACATTGTTGGTGCTGGCCGAAAATTCTGGCTCTGCCACCGAGTCAGTTACTGTGACCGAGTCGGGATGATTCCACAGTTCCCAAAACTTAGGGAAGTCCCTACCAATGATGACCTCGTGTACCAAGTGGGGCACAAGTCTGACCGGATGGGTCACCGTACCTAAGTCAGTTTTAAAGTTAACAGTGGCTCCAGGATACCCCCGAGTATCCCCATGTACACAGATCACAGCAACATTTTTAGCATGAAAATTCACATTTTCAACCAACTCAGCTTTAACCAAAGTCACTAGACTTCCAGAGTCCAACAAGGCCATGATAGGCTTAATATTAACAGTCATTTGGCGAACGTGTTTTCCTATATTTGCCGCTGCAGCGCATGAAACAGCAGAAAACATAGACTGCCTTCTAATAGATACATCACACTGCATGGGTTCATCTGTCAATGGACAGTTTGCTGCAACATGTCCCAGTTCTTGGCAACGGAAACACCTGATGTTGCCCCAGTTTGGTTTGCTGACAGGCAGTGGCTTCCCTTGTTTGGGACGCCAAACTTCAGTCCTGGCACCATAAATTTTCGCCCTATTTCCTTGCCATGCTTACCACCCACTTCCCCTGGAACAGTCTTACCGGTTGCCTGGGGAGACCATGGCTTTAGGGGGAAAGTCCGTGTGGCTGTAAAGGTGGTGATCAGGCTCTCTGCAGCAAAGAAACCTTTCAACGAGTTCCACCAGGTTGTCCGCCGACTTGGGGTCTCCTTGACTCACCCACTTCTGCAGGGGAATTGGTAGTGACCTCAGTTATCGGTCCATGTCCACACGCTCCGCTATTTTTGGCCCAGACAGGGGCTCCGACTGTAGCCATTTTTGCACCAAATGAATTAGGTTAAACATCTGTGATCTTGGGGGCCTATCGTCTTGGGAAAACCAACTGTGGACCCGCTGTGCTTGAACTGCCAAGGTGACACGAGTCGCGCCAGGATTTCCTGCTTGGCCTTTTCATAGTCTCCCACTTCTGCTGACTCCAAATCATAGTAGGCCTTTTGCGATTCTCCAGAAAGCAAGGGTAATGAATAAGCGCAGCATCGCTGTGTGAAACGCGTCTACCTGTATCTGTTTGCCTGTCCTGTGGTGTTAATCCAGTTACAGATTTTACAATAAAGAGATTCATCACTACCTTGGTGTGCAGCCATCCATTTTTTTTATTCAAATTGCACGGCTAGCGAGCCGAGGCTAGCACCCCTGGGAGGAGTCCATTCCCCAGCTTACCTGGTTCCATCACTCAGCTAGAGCCGCATTTTCTTTTTCTATTGCTTGTAATCCCTTATCTAAGCATGCATCCTGGCTGGCCAGGAAAGGGTGGGGTGGGGTCAGCCTAATCCAAGCATGCAGCCTGGATGGTCAGGAAAGGGGGTCATTAAGCATGCACTGCCTCCCCAAACCATGAAAGGCCACATGCCCTCAACATGGGGAGGGTACCTTGCCAGAATGTGGAATACTGCTCCCCCTTAATGTAAATGGGTAAGGGGTACTTAGTCTTTTGTTAAATGGAAAAAAATAAGAAAAGTCCCACAACATAAATACATCATCAATATAGCAATGTAGATTAAAGTTAATAATGATGAATGATGATTCCTATGACCCACTGAAAAAATAAAAACACTTATCCAACAATTCTCAACTGGCAATGACAGCTTTCTGTGAATGACAGCTCCTGCACCCACAGCTGAATGTATACTTTCTCATGGCATGAGTGTGTTTATTTACATTTTTACTTTTTATTTGCATGAGGAACCAAAGGGCTATTATGAAAAATGTTCTCATTCACTTAGGGGCTAGTATCTGGGGGACCTTATGCACTTCCATGTTACTGCTCTGTGGGTGCACTTTGGAAAAAAGGGTCTTGGACTTTTTGAACGCATTTCCCACAGGTACAGCAGCCCATTTAAATTAACAGGCTGATGAACCCACGCAAACATGGCTTGCAACAACCGCATCAGTGTGAACGTAGGCTAAGTAAGGACAGCAACACATGCATTTTAGAAGCATGTACACTTTAATAAACAGTGAAAAATGCACATATGCTGGATGCATGATAAGCAGAAAAACCCAAAATACAGGTAATTGTAACTGTTCTCAAAGTGATTCATCACTACTCTTATGCATTTTGTGTAGTAAATAAGGCCCGCCATGGCAAAGACCTGGAATAAGTATGTAGACAAGGACTTCCACATGTTTTCTAATCTGGGTCAGTGACACAGGAAGTATAAAAGGCAATTAGTAAGCATGAAAGCCAGTCAACTAAAAGAGAGAGAAGTATAACAGAAATGCCAGCCTGACAAGTTCACTTTAAATTATAAGTCCATCCACAACTTTGTGTTTTTTTGTGCTTGAAAAGAGTGGGAGGATTAGAATTCCTAACTGCCTAATTTTCTACTGCTATTTGCAGCTCTGTTAATTGGGAGTTCCCCTCACTTAATGTCCCTGTAACAAAGGTTTAATGACATGGGAAGTTAAGAAAAATCTCCAACAGCAACACATACAACTATATTTGTATTTGTGTCCTTCTCTTTCAATAAGTACCTTGTGCATAGTCCTACAGCAGAGATTTTCAGACTAACCAGTATCTACGCTGTTATTCTCAGTTGGTCATATTATATTTGGTGTTAGGTAAGTAGTTGCTAATTAGGCATATAGTAGCATAAACATTTTAACTTGTATACTACACACACTTCTTTATTGTTGATTATAGTACTATAAACGGCAGGATAATTAATGGTATAATACCTTAAAAGTGGCAGACAGCACATCATCCAGAAAATACCATTAGTTGGTGTCATGGGTATTTACAATTTTTTTTCATTCCTGTATACTATACAACACAGGTCAGTAAAATAAAAGTTTGAGATATTAGACATATGTAGTATAAAATTAAATGTTACAATTTCAGGCTTAAGAAATATGGCTCAGTTAATTCACCACAAGCCTGCACACTTCTGAAAGTTATCCGTCCATGAAATTAAAGTATGCATTTAGAAAGTACTCAATCTAAAACTGACAGATATTAATTGAAGAAATAATTGTCCATTTGTTAAAAGCCTAAATTCCTTTCTATGAAACAAAACTAAATTACCTCTTTTTATCATGTTGTATTTTTAATACTATGCCTTTGTACTTTTTAAATGGATTCAAATTACTAAATATATGTTTTTTTCTGTAGGTTCTAAATAATGTATAGTTTGCAGGTAGATAGACAACCTTAACCCACACTGAAAACTTTGGAGTATGGGATAAATGGGCATGCTCCCTCTCTCTCCTTTCATACAATGCTGTACCATTCTATCTATCTATCTATCTAGCTATCTATCTATCTGTTACATTTAAAATGCAATACAATCCAATCACTCATATCTCTATGGAAATAATATACAGTATGTTCTTTTCTTGACACTTTTTTCTTTCTTTTCAGTAGAATTTTTAATGTGATCAAGAATTGCAGCAATATAAGTGTTTTATTAGTATAATATTTCAAGCTCTAAAACAATGTATTGCAAATAATGTATCCACTACTGGACATTACTTCAATAGAACTTAGATTTATATGGCTTATATTATGTATGTACTATTCAAAAGTCACTTGCAACTTCAGTCATTAATCTAAACAGTATTAATGACACAATGGAAGCTGTGTACTTTTTTCCTATACTTTTACTGATGTAGAAATATAACAAAAGAAAACTTTATTTTTCTTCCTTTACTGCTTTCTCAAATTAATCAAAACAAATATATAATATTGCAGTATATATACTCTTGTATATGTTTCCAGAATATCAAGAAGATTAGACCATTTTAACCTGTGTCTGCAATGTACAGTGTGTTCACTGATTTTCAGGACCAACAGAATGACTGATGATGTCATATTGACATGTATAGTGTAGTCTGTGTAGAAATTGAAGTCAATATTAGTTTGTTTGATTTTTTACCATTTTAATAATAGATTTTCTTCTTATCGTAAATCTTTAATGAAGAAACCAAAACTTAACCAGTGAGATTGGTTAATTCAACTCTACCAAGGATAAGCATGAATCAAGAATTGAATTTAAAATTTGCCTTTTAATGCTGATGTTGGCACCTTTCCATTTAACCGAAGAAAAAGTACACAACAGCTGGTGTTTTAACATTCTAAACATCACATACACCATAAACAGGTCTACATTATAGGATAAATAAGATAAGGCAGTAACTTAATACAGGACAATGTCATTTGTTGGCCCAGGAGGACCAGACTTCCCATATTGAGTCAAAAGAGGACAAGCGACCAGACCACAATGCAAGAGTGCGTTCGAAAGAGTGGTGGAGTTTGACCAGAGCACTGGGGGTTTTCCAGTGTTTGGCTATCGTGAGCCTGGTGGCGACCAGGTTATGCATAACAATTTGGCAGAATGAAATAGGAAAGATATAATTTCCAAGGTTCAAAATAGCCAAAGCTGGGCTAGGGGAAGTTATTACACACGTCACTTCTGAGATTATTGTGAAAATTTTATTCCAAAAACGTATAACATTTCTACAGAACCAGAAGATGTGGAGAAGATTGCCATTATGTCCGCATCTTCGCTCAATAGATCTGAGCCAGACGGCAGGGGGTAAAGTACCAGCGGACCGAGATCTTCTGAGTGAACTTCCAGTGCTGGATACAACGCGAGGCTGAGTGAACAGCCGTAAAGGCCTTAATACATTGGGAGGTAGTGAATAAGACTTGTGGGTCCTCTTCCTATAGCAAAAATGGCTTATATTTGAGGAATACTAGTTTTATGTGTAAAACATTATAAAATTAGTGAAATTCCCTTACTCCTGACAGATGTAGACAAGTAGAAGTGCAGTATTTTTTTTGAAAGACACACCACAGGAGGCGGAGACGCCATTAGAAGATGCTGTACTCTCATGTGAAGTGGTATACATCAGCGAGTAGGAGGGTACAAAGGTCAGAGGGCAGGGGACAGAGAATGCTCAAGTACTACCGAGGGCATGGGGTTCAATGGCGAAAACCAGTGCTTGAGTTGATATCTATAAGACCCATCCCTCCCACACTTCTGTATTTGATAAGAAGGGAATGAGGGCATCTAAACCCTTTGCCCTGCCATATTAATTGTTTAGCAAAGTGTTTGAAAGGTGTTTAGAAGGCAAGGGTATAGTTGGAGTCTTAAAGAGGTAGAGGATTTTGGGCAGGATTAACATTTTAAAGGATGCTAGGTGGCCCGACCAGGACAGCTCATACTTTTTAAGTTGAGCGAGTTCATTGCTCACTTTCTTAGATAGGGACTTAAAGTTGGCTGTAGCCAGGTGGACTGTACTGGGTGTAGGAGTGATTCCAAGTGTATGGGAGTGTACTTTGCAACAATTTCTTAATTGGGTCGGGAGTACCCAAGTCCAAAATAATGACTTGGAGAAATTCACCTTGTAGTACGAAATCTGACTGAAGGGATAGGAGTTGATGAGCTTGGGGCAGTGAACTGGAGGGGTTAGTAAGAAATAATATGACATCGTCCACAAACAAATAAATTAATGGAGGTGACAGTGGGTCCGATATAAAAACCTGTGATCTGGGGGTGGGATTGTATGGCCTTAGCAAGGTGTTCAATTAATAGGTTAAATATTGAGCTAATAGAAGGCATCCCTGGCGCATGCTGTTGGTGATTTGAAATGGTTTCAATAGAAATGGCTAGAAGTGTATACCTGGGGTGTGGCTTGGACGGGACCTGAGAAGGCCGCTTGAGACTAGAACTCCTGCACACTGAGGACTTAAAACGCCATTCTTAGGGATTTGCAGATACCTCCAATCATGTGTAAATCCAATAGAAGCACCTCAGCACCCCACACTTCAAAAGATACCGGAACCCAGCTCAGTAAGAATATACCTGAGCTGTTCCGAAATCAACAATCAGGAAAGCACGAGTCATCGCAGGCCTCACAGGCCTCACAGGCCTCAACCCCAGGCTCCCTCAGTAGTAGATCTGACTCACAAATGGACTGAGACGGGCCCCCGGATCAACCTCTGAGCCTGCTGGATTTGCAAAAAGACCTGCAAAAAGTTGCTCTGGACATCAAAAATACTCTCACAGGAGCTATATCCGACCTGAAATCGGACATACAAACTATGGCCCACCGACTCACGGATGTGGAGCAGACCTCTCAAATCCACGCGGAGGCAATCAGGCAAGTCCAAATAACATACGGTTCCCCGAACTACCACATATTTTTGATCTCCATCGCCAGGTGGAAGATCTAGATAACAGGGGACGCAGACATAACATAAGGTTGCGGGGGGTCCCTGAGGGGATCGAAGCAGCAGCACTACCGCAGGCAGTCTGATCTATCTTTAATAACCTGCTGGATTGTCCGGCAGACTCCCCCATTGCAATAGAACAATTACACCGCGCTCTGAGATCCCCTCCTCGGGACCCTGAACAGCCAAGGGATGTTGTATGCTGTATTGTTAAAGGGGAGTTTCAGCCTTTTTTATGTTTATTAAAAGTCAGCAGCTACAAAAAGTGTAGCTGCTGGCTTTTAATAAACAGACACTTACCTGCTCCACTGTCCAGCGATGCGGCCGCCCGGAGCGTTGTTCCTCTCCCCCCCTCTCCGCCGGCGCCTCCATTCAAACTGTGGGCACCTGACCGTGACAGCTTTCGGCTTCACGGCCGGGCACTCACTGCGCATGCGCGAGTCGCGCTGCTCCCTAGGAGTGGACAGGCGATCGCCAGGGACTTGTCATGTGTCCCAGGTGATCGCCTACAAGGAGGGGCAGCCTTAGGCGATATGACGAGTCGCCTAAGCGGTCGCTGGGCGGAAGGAGGAAGTGGGACAGGAAGTCCCAATCCTACCAAAGCCCCCACTCCCCCCCAAAAAAATAAAATGCCAAATGTGGCATGTAAGGGGGCGAGGAGTGGTTAAAGCGGAAGTTCTATTTTTGGGTGGAACTCCGCTTTAACTTCCCTCTTAAGGAAGAAATACTTTGCAAAGCTAGAGAGAGAGGCCGCATTTTATTTAAAGGCACAGACATTAAACTGTTCCAAGATTTCTCTCAAATAACACTGCAGAACAGATGCACATTGCGCTCCCTGCTGGAGGCTCTGCTCTCTCGCAACATTCAATACAGATGGAAGTTCCCATTGTGTCTCTCTGCCTCCGTTAGGGGCCACACTGCACTCCTCTGAACACCGGAAGACCTCCCTGCTTTATGCGAGCAACTCCATATACCTTAGACTGATCTTCCTGAATGGTATGCCTTCTACTTTCCGACAGAGCCGTGGAAATCGGTTTCCCACAACCCTTCACCGAAGGCCCAAAGGCAACAATACAGATGACGCAGCATGGACCCTACATCTCCCGGGGACTGACTTTCACGCCGAGACCTACCCCTACGCAGCCCGGGGCTGGTCGCGACCCAAGACGGGAGCGACATGATGCCTAACCCTACTTGAGTGAATTTAAAGCAGCTTGCTTGTAAGTGCTACTAAAGTTTGTTGCTATTACTGACTTCCGTCTGTTTGCTCTTATAATTCTGTTAAAGCGCCTGAACTCATCAGATTCCTTTTGCATTGTGAAGATCTCAACCACACATGGCACCGAACGGGACTGTTGAACTGTACCCCATACATCTTACCTACAGCTGACCCACACTTAATCACCAAACTCCAAAAGGCCATCACCTGTAATTGAGACATTAGCCATCTATGACACCTTCCCACCACACGGTAACAAGAAGTCGTCCTCAAGACTATTCAATCGTCCTCCATCCACCTCAAAATGCTGAGAGTAGTGGACAAACAATCTGAGTTGGGGATCCGACTACACACAACGTGGGACCCCTTCTACCCCCTTTTTTTTATATCTCTTTTACCTTACCCAACTAGGCAAACTTTTTTTGTTCTTACTGTACCCATGTACATTGGAATGCCTGTGGGAACGGATGGAGAGGGGCTTGAACCTTAGCCGGATAAAAGACCAATCTGTACAACCAATTAATTACCTATATATACTTGCCACCAGATGTATCCCAAAATCACCATTGCATTAAACCAAATTCCCTCTAACAATATGATGGGTGCCAAGGTCTTCACGGCGTGGGTTGGTGCTGCTCCTGCACCCGTGTTTCTTGTTTCTTTATCCTAGACTAATGAGTTTTAAAACTCTTCTAAAATTGTCAGAAACCATGAATCAGACTGAGACAGAAGTACAGTTAAATCACACTTGTTTAAAAATAAAAGTAAATAGAAAAAACTTAGTCAAAACATAGCCAAAGTTCAGTAACCGTAATGGATAGTCAGACAAGCCAGAAAGTCAGGAAGCCATGGATCAGCATAGTGGAACAATAAACAGGATCTGGAGCCAGAAGGAATGTCATCCAAGCAAAGCCTTTAACAGGAACGCAGGAGATAGTCTCTGTGATGTTGACCAAGGCGAAGGCAGAGATTATCTGGGCTGGACGGCTTAAATAGGCAGGTCTGACGAACAGGAAATCATCAACAGGTTAGTCACTGTGGAGAGATAGGAGCTGGCAATTAGCCGACAGCTAAGCGGCCAGCTCAGAGAAGGAAGGGCTGAGCCCAGCCCTGACAAAAATATAGCAAACATGTTGTATAAACCTGACAAACAGACAGCTAATGGCCAATTTAGAAAAAGCAAAATGGACATCACACGTTATTCCACTCCCCGCTGACTTTACCAAGTCGACCTTACTTCACTTAGTGGTGATGATAATTTCCCCACTACTTATCTGATTCTATACCTCCAATTCCCCACGGCGAACATGTGTCTCCTATCTCTTTCTCTTTGATCCTTACCTCTAAACCAGGATCAGCGAGCAATGGCAAGATGCGAGCTACACTCTGTATATCAGGCCCGGACTGGCCATAGGGCATACCGGGCAAATGCCCGGCAGGCCACCGGACAGCATGTCACGTCTTCCCCATCATCTCCAATGTCTCCGGAGGCAGCCGGAGTTGGTGGGCAGAGCTGGGGGTGTGGCTGCCCCCCCACTCCTCCCACAGACTCCTTCACTCTGACTGATCCCACAGCTGAAGGAGAAAGAAACGAGGACACAGAAGCCAGAGTGTATTCATCTCCAGGCATGCTGTAAGTTACTGCACTGCTGCACATGTCACTACATAGAGTCCTAACCTGGCAAAATACCACCCCAGCCTGCCCTATGCCACCGCACCCTGCCCTATGCGTGCCACCCCAGCCTGCCTTATGCCACCGCACCCTGCCCTATGCCACCGCACCCTGCCCTATGCCACGGCAACCTGCCCTATGCCATGGCAACCTGCCTTATGCCACCGCAACCTGCCTTATGCCACCGCAACCTGCCTTATGCCACCGCAACCTGCCCTATGCCACCACAACCTACCCTATCCCACCGCAACCTGCCCTATGCCACCGCAACCTGCCCTATGCCACCGCAACCTGCTCTATACCACCCCAACCTGCCCTATGCCACCACAACCTGCCCTATACCACCACAAACTGCCCTATACCACCCCAGCCTGCCCTATGCCACCGTAACCTGCCCTATGCCACCGCAAACTGCTCTATACCACCGCAAACTGCTCTATACCACCCCAACCTGCCCTATGCCACCGCAACCTGCTCTATGCCACCGCAACCTGCTCTATGCCACCACACCCTGCCCTATATCACCCCAACCTGCCCTATGTCACCCAGCCTGCCATATACCACCGCAAACTGCCATATACCACCCAAACCTGCTCTTTACCACCCCAGCCTGCCCTATACAACCCCAACCTGACCTATGCCACCCCAGCCTGCCCTATATCACCACAACCTGCCCTATATCGCCCCAGCCGGCCCAATACCACCCTATACTTTAATTTACAGGGGTCATTTGGGGGTGCGCCTCATGACCATGCACTGCCTGCAGGGCACTGGGCAGGATAGACAGGATGGGGGTGACACCATGTTTTGCAGCACCAGGTGACACCAACCCTAGTGACGCCACTGCCCCAGTGCACTCTCAGCTGCAAGTCGGAGCCACACTCGAGTGACAATGACACCCGTCGGCACATCAGGGGGCCGGGACCTGCAACGATCCCCTTCTCTCTGGCAATGTGGCCGCGGCACTGATGATCTGATCAGTCTCGGCTCGGCTGTCTCTCACAGCCGAGCAGAGTGAAGCCACCTCCCCCTCCTCCTTTATGTCCACACAGGGGGAGGGGACCCAACATGCAGTCCCACGCTGATCTGAGGTACATTATGGGTCTGAAGGGGGGGTCTATATTGTAGGGGGGGTTTCTGTATTGTAGGGGTGGTCTGAAATGTAGGGGGGTTCTGTATTGTAGGGGGGGTCTGTAATGTAGGGGGTTCTCTGTTGTAGGGGGGTCTGAAATGTAGGGGGCTCTGTATTGTGGGGGGGTTCTGTATTGTAGGGGGTTCTGTATTGTACGGGGGTCTGTAATGTAGGGGGGTCTGTATTGTAGGGGAGGGGTCTGAAATGTAGGGGGGTTCTGTATTGTAGGGGGGTCTGAAATGTAGGGGGGGTTCTGTATTGTAGGGGGGTCTGTATTGTAGGGGTTCTGTATTGTAGGGGGGGTCTGAAATGTAGGGGGGTTCTGTATTGTAGGGGGGTCTGAAATGTAAGTGGGTTCTGTATTGTAGGGGGGTCTGTAATGCAGGGGGTTCTGTATTGTAGGGGGGTCTGTAATGTAGGGGGGGTCTGTATTGTAGGGGGTCTGTAATGTAGGGGGTCTGTATTGTAGGGGGTCTGAAATGTAGGGGGTTTTGTATTGTAGGGGGTCTGAAATGTAGGGGGGTTCTGTATTGTAGGGGGGGTCTGAAATGTAGGGGGGTTCTGTATTGTAGGGGGGTCTGTAATGTAGGGGGGTTCTGTAATGTAGGGGGGTTCTGTATTGTAGGGGGGGTCTGAAATGTAGGGGGGTATGTATTTTAGGGGGTCTGTATTGTAGGGGGTCTCTAATGTAGGGGGTCTGTATTGTAGAGGGGGGTCTGTAATGTAGGGGGGTCTGTAATGTAGGGGGGTCTGTACTGTAGGGAGGGGGTCTCTACTGTAGGGATGGGGACTGTAATGTAGGGGGGGTCTGTAATGTAGGGGGGTCTGTATTGTAGAGGGGGCTGTAATGTAGGGGGGTCTGTATTTTAGAGGGGGTCTGTACTGTAGGGAGGGGGTCTGTACTGTAGGGAGGGGGTCTGCACTATAGGGAGGGGGTCTGTACTGTAGGGAGGGGGTCTGTACTGTAGGGAGGTCTGTGTAACATGCAGGGGGTCCAGAACTGTTAGGGGGTGTCTGTGTAACAAACTGTGGGGGGCTGTGTAATGTAAAGGGGTCCAGAGGTGCAGTGCTATGTAATGTAAAGGGGTCCAGAGGTGCAGGGTGCTGTGTAATGTAAAGAGGTCCAGAGGTGCAGGGTGCTGTGTAATCTAAAGGGGTCCAGAGGTGCAGGGTGCTATGTAATGTAAAGGGGTCCAGAGGTACAAGGTGCTGGAACCCCACATCCCATCATTAACCGCCGCCTCGAAGCGCCGCCGATGCGCCTCCCCCCCGGGCTGCTCAGTCTAAAATGCCCGGGCCTATTTTTTGTCCCATTTAGGGCCTGCTGTAAATGCCAGACACCGTTTTAAGGGCCACCACCTACCACAAGGGCTACTTACCAGATGCATACCGGCCCATGTGGTTAATGACATGAGCTCAATGCACCATGGCAACCCTCTTAATATATCAATAAGCCAGTCAGATTACACAATGGAATGTACCTAAGTGTCTCTGTCTCATTCATGAGGTTATTCAGAATTATGGGGCTAGTTCTATTCTTGTTTTTTGTTACTCTGTTTTTATACTGTTTATCCCGATGGAACACTTGCTGAGCAACTGCTTTAAGAAATTGACTGATCAACCTCTCTGCACCCATGCCATTAACTAACTTTAATGCCCCATACACACGATCGTTTTTCATGCCGTTAAAAATGCCATTTTTAAAAATGGGCATTAAAATCGATTGTGTGTATGCTCCAGAGCATTTTTAACGACGTGAAAAACGGGCATTAAAAATTTCGAACATGCTCTATTTTTTCACGTCGTTTTTCATGTCGTTTTTTTTAACGACGTGAAAAACGATAGTGTGTATGCTTTAATGACGTGAAAAAAAACGTGCATGCTCAGAATCAAGTATGAGACGGGAGCGCTCGTTCTGGTAAAACTAGCGTTCGTAATGGAGATAGCACATTCATCACACAGTAACGTACTGAAAAGCACGAGGCTGAAAAGCGCGAATCGTCGCTCAACAAACTTTACTAACATGAAGGGTGGCACCATTCGAACGGAACTTCCCCTTTATAGTGCCGTCGTACGTGCTGTACGTCACTGCGCTTTGCTCGAGCGTTTTTTTTTAATGATCGTGTGTACGCAAGACAGGCTTGAGTGGAAACATGAAAAAAAAACGACAAGAAAAACGTTGGTTTAAAAAATGGCATGAAAAATGATCGTGTGTATGGGGCATAAGTGAAACCCAGAAACCTGGAAACCTCTCTTAAATCCCATGCCTTATCTGTGTATCTCTCTTATCCTCTTTAGTGCAATGGCACTTGATTCCCTCACATACCACTGTCCCCTCACAGCATTCCTTTAGGACATTAGCTGGCACTCCAGATACTCCCCACTAGGTGGAATAGGGTGCCTACATCCACCTCTGGTATCCTCCTTTACACACAGTTTGTGTGCCCCAACACCTTGCTACATTCCTGCCCTGTCTCTGTAACCACTTCTGAATCTATTACTTTAAAGGGGGTTGTATGGGTTCGTTTTTTTAAAATAACAAACATGTTATACTTACCTCCACTGTGCAGTTCGTTTTGCACAGAGTGGCCCGATCCTCGTCTTCTGGGGTTCCTCGGCGGCTGTCTCGGCTCCTCCCCGCAAGAGCTTACCCCCCTCTGGGAAGCGCTCTCCCATGGGGTTAGCTTGCGGGTGCACTCCCGTGTGATACAGTTGGCGGCCAAAGCCGCCGATTGTATCACTCGGCCCCACCCCCCGGCACGCCGTTTCATTGATTTGATTGACAGCAGCAGGAGCCAATGGCTGCCAATGGCTGCGCTGCTATCAATCATCTAATGAAGAGCCGACTAGAGGTCAGTGAAAGCAACGCGGAATCGCGCCCAAGGATCGCGCTCAAGGAGATTGGGGGGGGGGGCCGGTGACTGCAAGGTGTTTTTTCACCTTAATGCATAGGAAGCATTAAGGTGAAAAACCACAAAGCTTTACAACCCCTTGATGTTTCACTCCCTCTTACGCCTTCCCCTACCCCTCCCCCCCTTCCCCCTTTCTCTTTTCCTTTGCACCCCTGAAGCATCACCTCTCTACTCCCTGGGACCGCTCTCCCTTTCAACCATTTGCTTGATACATACAAGACACTCCCAAATGCTGCAAAGGCATTATTGAAACCACTATCACATATTGAAACCACTATCTCCAGATACAACTACAGTGACACACTCAGCACGAAACACTATGCAGAAAAAGACGATAATCAAAAAACCGTTGTCCTTGAAATGTGTCTCACTCAATGTAAAAGGCTTAAACCTACCAGAAAAAAAAGTTACAGGTCCTATCCACACTGACTAAACACAAAGCCCACTTCCTCCTCCTTCAAGAAACACATTTCCGATCGGATGCCGTACCCAAACTAACCAATCATGTCTACCGAACAGCATTACATGCCACAAACTCAGGTTCTAATACCAAAAGGGTATCCATTCTTATCTCCAATCATGCTGACTTCCACCTATAAGACTCTCGCGTGGACCCAGATGGTAGATACATCTTTATCAAAGGTATATTTGCATCCAAACCAATCACACTTGTAAACGTGTACTGCCCTAATGAACACCAAGTCTCCTTTTTTAGGAAAACTTGTAATCTTTTGTCCTCATTCCATGAAGGTGTGGTCTTGTTAGGAGGGGACTTCAACGTGCCACTAAACCCTGCCATTGATACCTTCTCAGGTACAACCACACTCTTATATCGAGAACTCCGCCAAATCAAATTACAACTACAAGGCCTATCACTGCATAACACCTAGTGTACCATGTTCCCGACTGACAGACTACACTTTCTACTCACCCCCACACCAAAAAAACTCTAGAATAGATTATTTTTTCTCACCCAAACAGATCTATCGCTCCTCACACAAGCCTTAATAGAGGCAATGTTCTTATCCGACCACCACCCCATCATGGTAACCCTTACATTTCCTGAATTGACACACAACCAAATCTTGGCGGTTAAATCCTTCCTTACTAAAAGACCCAGAAACAATAGCGCAGATACACTCCCGAATGAAACTATACTTCACGGAGGACTCTACCCAAGATATTACACCCGTCATGCTATGGGAAGCTCACAAGTGTGTCATTAGGGGGGAACTTATATCCCTAGCAACAAAAGCAAAAAAGAGGCAGCAGGAATGGATCAAATCATTGATCGACAAAATTAAACGCTTAGAAATCTCCCATAAACAATTGTCCTCACAAGCTACACTACATGATTTAATACACACACGCTCCATACTGCTAGATGAAGTCAGGAAACACACTAGGAGACACTATTTTCTCAAACAAAGAGTGTTCTACGAACAAAGCAACAAGAGCGGGAGGCTACTGGCGTGCACGGTACAGACAGCTAAATCTTCGTCCAAGATCCATCATATACGAGACAACCAAGGCACGCTTTTCTCCAAAAATTAAGATATAGCCAAACAATTTGAAACTTTCTACTCCAAGCTTTATAACCTAATGTCTGGTAACCCAGACCCAAATACCTTAGAATCCTGTACTGCCCAAATCAAGGACTTCCTAGCCCAATATTGCCCCAAAACAATCACCACTTTGGAAAGCGGAGGAATTGTGCACTGCCATAAAACAAATGAAAGTAGGTAAAAGTCCCGGACCCGATGGCCTCCCACTTCAATATTACAAATTCTTCCTGGATGTTTTATCATCCAAGATGCTATTGATATTTAATGCTCTTGCTAACCCCCTAACTTCCCCGGGAAGAATGCTAGAAGCCCATATAGCTGTCATTCCCAAAAGATGATACGGACCCGACACAAGTTTTCAACTACAGACCCATTTCACTGCTCAATGTGGACATAAAACTATACGCCAAGATGTTAGCCAACAGATTACTCCCTCTCATACCCAATCTTATCTCCTCTAATCAAGTAGGCTTCATCCCGGGCAGAGAGGCAAGAGACAACACCATATGCGCATTAAACCTACATCACTGGCTCACTTCATCTGAAACTCAGGGTTTCTTCTTCTCCCTTGATGCGGAGAAGGCGTTTGACAGAGTGGCCTGGGATTACATGCAAGAGGTACTGAAAGGAATTGGACTTCTACCTCGCATGTGTGCACATATTAAAGCATTATATTCCACTCCCTCAGCGAGGGTTAGGCTGAATTCACACCTATGCATTTTTAGTGCTTTTTGCATTTTGCAGATTTGCACTACAGAACAATGTTAAATGGACTGTAGTGCAAACCTGCAAAATGCAAAAAGCACTAAAAATGTGCATGGCCACCTGTCAAACGCCTTTACCAGAAGCAATGGGACATGGCAAGGATGCCCATTATCTCCCCTGATTTTTGTTTTGTCATTAGAACCCCTCTTAATTAAACAGACTGAGAGCTAACTCAGTTATTAATAGAATCACCATAGTGAACAGAATCTTCAAAGTCGCTGCTTTTGCTGATGATATTCTCCTCTCTCTACTAGATTATCCTTACCCAACTTACTGAAAGACATTTCTGAGATCTGTCAAATCTCAAAATCAACTACACAAATCACATGCCCTGAACGTTTCAATTCCCCTACAAGAAGTAACTCACTGCCAGGAATCCTTCTCAGTTTTATGGAAGAAGGATGCCATTACCTACCTCGGCATCCAAATCACAAGAAAGCTATCTGACCTTTACAGCCATAATTTCCTACCAGCACTTTCCAGGATCCAATCAGATCTGAAGGATTGGGCCAGCCTCAACGTATCCTGGTTTGAACGCTCAGCCCTAATAAAAATTATTATACTCCCCGCCTACTCTACCTAATGCAGACGGTTCCAATCCACCTTCCCCCTTCCTTCTTTGCAATATACAAGAAAACAAGCCTTCATTTGGAAAAACACTGGCCCACGCATCAAATACACTCGCCTTACACGTACAAAAACTAAAGATGAGATCGGACTACCAGACCTCTACAAATATTATCTGGCCTGGAAAGTCCAGAAACTTAGGAAGGTATGGGTCACCTTAGAAAATTCTTACACACACACTCCAACACACATATTCCCTTGGCTGACACCCTCCCACTGGCCTAGGACCCTAAGGACACCCCCCCTAATTTATCCCTCATTAGTAGCCTTCAAAAAGACAATGAGCTCTTTAAAACTTTCCTCAAATCCAGGTCCGTTGATTTCACTAAGGGGAAATCCTGATTTCCCCGCTGGGGAATCAAACACATTTCTACAGCAGGAATGGCCGCACGAGGAAGTACACGCACACCAATTCTTCTCTAAAGGACGCATACGTCCATACGAAGATTTAGTGTCTTCGTCATGTACCAACTCATTCCCCTTTTGGACATACAGACAACTGAGACACTTTCTAACAACCCAGGAACCCAGCTACTACATAGAAAAGACAACTCACATCATTCAAATCCCTTTGCTCAAGTAAATCACCACAAAGACATCTAATATCATATATTTACACCTTATTCCAAGAAGACCCCTCCCCACAAAAAGGAAGCATCATGTATGTCCTGGGAAAGAGACCTACAACTAACTCTCACTGATGAAAATTGGGACAACATCTACGAATATGCACACAAGGATCATTGAATGTAGCGATTTAGGAAAACTGCTATAAAATTGCAGGAATAGGATCAATGTTTAAAGTATGATATTGCCACAATAGATGATTTGGAAAATAGAACTAGACGAAATAACATCAGGGTCAGAGGTCTGGAAAAGAAAGGAGCCCTGGATTGCCGCACTTTGTATAAACAATTTATTTCCAAAATTTCAAAATAAAATCCAAAATTAATCCATAAATTCAAAAAATCCAAAAACAGGCAAAACAGAAAACTGACATGCAGGGATGGGTGGCTGACGCGTTTCACATCAAAGTAGATGCTTACTCATAGCTGAGGTTCAGAGGTCTACCAGAGGCTTTGGGACCAGAGGAACAAATGCCAACATTACATGGCATATTTAATACCCCGTTAAAGTGCCCAGTAATGGCTGAACCTATGCTAGACCGCGCACATAGATCATTAGGCCCTAAAAACTCTGACCCTATGAAACCAAGGGATGTAATCTGCAGAGTACATTGTTTTCACAATAAAGAAAAGATCATGGAGGCGGCACATCAGCAAAGGACTATAGACTTTGATGGGGCGCAGATATTCCTGTTACAAGATTTATCCAGATACACTTTGGCCTTAAGAAAAGCAGCAAAACCTCTAGATATTTTTTACAAATGGGGATTTCCTTTTCAGTTTCTAGTGCATCATAAGGGACAAAAGAGCTATATTTCAGAAATTTCGTATTTCCTGAATAGTCTTCATCTGCTTAAAATCAATCTGCCTGGCCTCAAACTTTACTGGATTTTTCTGTGACACCCTATAGAAAAAGATAAATATTGACCCCTATATAAAAAATATATTTTTTTTTTTGGGGGGGGGGGTCCTGATTTTTTTCTAGTTCGGAACCTTTTTTCTTCCTTCTCTCCCCATATTAGAGAGTGGGGATGCGCCTGGGGGGGGGGGTATTGGGAGAGGGTTGATGTTGTTCACGGGGTGGAGGGAACGAAGAGAAAGAGAGGGGAATTATTTTTTTTGGGGACATAACATAGGTTTGCAATTTACTTGAATCGCTATGCATGGACTATGGGGATAATGTTGTATAGAATGTAAATATAAATAGGGTAATTAATCATTTGTATACTTGGAAAAGGGTTACTTCTTGAATGTCATTGAATACACCTGGGGAGATTGGGGAAATTAGGGTGATTTTAGAAACCTAGCGTTACTTATAATAATGTTGAATATGTACAACAAGGGTTTTTTTCTCTAGTTCTGTCTTTGTAAAAAAAATGTCCTCACATACGGTGTCTCTGGTGGAGATCCGATCCCCATTGATAGGGGGCGGGACTTCCCTATGGGTAACAAAGGGGGAAGTATGTACATATTGTACACATAAGGATATAAAGAAATACACAACAAATGTTCACTTTTAGTATTTAAACTCGCCATGGGGTAGTTATGGGGAAGATGATTAACTCTAACTGCTCCTCCTGTTCACTCTCTTCACTTTTTTTTTGCGGTTCCCTCTCCCTATGGATAGCCCTTCCCCCCATTGGGTGAATGGGATTTATCCTCAGGTGATAGCGAGGGAACTGTCAAGAAGGGCTTTCCAGCAACCAGAGTGACAGAAGAATACCTGTGCACAGGTTCCCTGTTAGAAGAGCCGTCCAGCGCACGTGCATGCACAATGGCGCACAGGGACGTGTGCGCGCACCTCGTGACAGCGCTTGGCGTCAGATGCACTATTTAAAGGAGACTGACACCTTGCTGCCTTGCTGTCTGATCTACAGTGTTTCCTGAGACCCCTGCTACTTGTTTATTCTGCACATCTGATTCCTGTTGACTCGGCTTGTTCCTGATTACTCCCGCTTGCTGCCCGCCTCTGATCCCGGCTTGTCCTGACTCCACTTCTGCTTCTCATTTTGCCTGTTTTCTGCCCGCCTGATACCGACCCGGCTAGTACCATCGACTCCTCTTCGGCATCTGTTCCTGTACCTGATCTGCCCGCCAGTGTATGGCCCGGCCTGCCTGCCCCTGCCTGTGTCCTGAACTACAGAACACCTCCCTACTGTCTGCTGTATCCAGCTTCCAGTCTTATCCCACCTTCTGCCTGACTACTGTTCCAGCCTGCTATCTGCTGCAAGTCTCCTCTCAGAAGTCCGGACCAGCCCCTGCATCAGCTATCCTGTCAGGCACTTGTGCCCCTTTGCTCTCCCGAGCCCCTGTCTGCTCTACCAGGGGTTCTCGAGCCTGAGGTATACGAGAGGCCCCTCCCTGCATACTGGGCTCAACCACCAGGTACGTGACAGTACCAGACAGCCATGTCTGAGCCCATGCAGGGAGCCTCTCCAATGGACGAACTCTGCCGCCATCTTGCTGGACTCACCCAGGCCGTTAAAGACATTGCTAGAGAGTTAAAACCAACTGGAAGGACGTGTCCAGGTCCTGTCCTCTTCTGCTTCCACCTCATTGGGGATGTCCGCTGCACCCTCAGCGGTAATGATGCCGCCAGAACCCAAGGTTCCAACACCTGAAAGATTCTCTGGGGAACGCAGTAAATTCAGGGCCTTCCGCAACGCCTGTGAATTTTTTTTGCCCTACAGACGAGAACTTTCTCCCTTGAGACCACCAAGGTGGGCTTCGTCATCTCTCTGTTGTTAGGTGAACCTCAGTCATGGGCCCACCATCTTCTGGAACAGAAGGATGTCTCTCTCAACAACTTGAGCACCTTCTTTCAAGCCATGTCTCTACTTTATGAGGATCCGCAACAGACTGATACCGCGGAAGCGGCTCTGCATACCCTCCAGCAGGGCCACAGAGTGGCAGAGGACTATGTATCAGAGTTCAGGCGTTGGAGTTCCAACACAAACTGGAATGATGTCGCCCTGCGTTACCAGTTTTGCATGGGCCTTTCTGAATCATTGAAGGATGAGCTGGCCTGAGTGGGCATCCCAGAGACCCTAGACTCTCTAATCAACCTATCTATTCAAATATATAGACGTCTCAGGGAACAAAGGTCAGAGCGAACATCTGGTCCCTCTCGTCCAGTGTGGATGCTGCCACGCGTGCCTAGTTTTCCTCACTTTGCTTCCTCAGCCTGAGTGACCACCACCTCCGATACCTCTAAATCGATGCAGTTGGGCATGCTTCGCCCCTCACTCACACCTGAGGAACGTCAACGCCGGCGGGCCAACAATCTCTGCCTCTATTGTGGGGAACCTGGACATTATGTGAGGACTTGCCCCGCAAAACTCCGTAAGTGCTTTTCCATCTCTTCTGCTCTTACACCTGCCTTGCTAAACAATACCTCTCACCTGGCTGTCTCCATTCTCCTACAGCTTCCAGGAGGGAATACTCAGGTCACCGCTATAGTTGATTCCGGAGCCTGCAGTTGTTTTATGGACCTATCTTTTGCCACCAGATACCAAGTTCCCCTGTGGCCTAGGGCAAAGGGACTTTCTGTACATTTGGCCGATGGATCAGCTATTAAGTCTGGACCTGTCACACAAGAAACTGTTCCTCTACACACCACCATTAACAGCAACCATCAGGAACTGCTGTGCTTAGACGTCGTCATTGAATCCCCACTGTTCCCCATCATACTAGGCATGCCTTGGCTGAGGGCTCATAACCCACAAATTGATTAGATCTCAGGGAGAATCAGTTTCCTTTCTCCCTACTGTCACCAACACTGCCTACAGTAAGCTGCTGATGTCCCACGTTCTTTGCTATGCTTGTAATCAGATGTAGAAACCCGCCAATCTGTCCCAGAGGTATACCACAGCTTCTTGGAAGTTTTCAGCAAGAAACACAATGGGAAACATTAAAATGTGTATTACGCGGTCTTTTGATAAAACACAGGGCCAGATTAAAGAAAGATAGAGCCGGTTGAATATCTTCCATTTTAAAACAAATTTCGAAAGAATTAGAAACAGTGCATAAACAAAACTCAACTTCAGAAAATGTAATAATATTACCAGATAAACAGATATAATTACAAAATCTATTAAATGAACAGACCTTAAGGCTTAGAGATAAGAATCGTGCATTATTCTACCAGTATGGGAATAAACCAAGTCAGCTCTTAGCAAGGGCACTATGCCAATGAGCGCCCACGACTTCTATAGTAAAAATTCAAAAATCATTGTGAGAAAATATACCCAGATAGATTTACCCCGTGTTTTTATAAGACATTTAAGGAACTTTTGACTCATATTATGAATAGGACCTTTAACTCAGTCTCTGCCTCTTGACTCTTTGTCCCACAAGGAATGGAAGCATATATCTCGGTCATTCCTAAGCCAGAGAAGGATCATACGTTATGTGGAAATTATCGCCCGATCTCCCTAACAAACATATTTGTTATATTTGTTATAACACTATACTCTAAAATGATTGCAAATAGACTTACACAAATCTTACCAACATATATCCATTTGTCAAAATCTTGGAACAGTAAAAGTCCATATGATAAAACAGCGCTAAGATGGATAAATGTCCAATTACATATAAAACATTTGGGTGATGGCGTGACAGTAATAAGTCCTAAAATCTTGTGAGTGCTTCTAAGGTATGGTTTAGTAGTGCACCCTACACCTGCTCCCAATCTTCACCACACGTGAGGCACTCTCCCCCGTCGGGGTGCAAACTCACCACAAAGATGAAAAAAATGAGCCTTGAAAGTTAGTAATGGTGAATTTTCTCACTTGGACTTCCGTCATCAACAGGCAGGGGACAGCATGGGTTAAATCCATATGGGTTCACATAAAAACACAAAGAACACTAGCATAGTGTAATTCTGTTTTAATTAATAAAAGTCACCCCCCTGCAGTAATTCCCTGCTACAAATGCACGTACAATCATTCAAAGGTAAATGCACATATAGTGATAGTGTAGTCACCGCTATCGCTATAGGCATATAATTAAAATTAAACTCTGACTCTGTAGGGTATGTTAAAATTTAAAAAGGAGAAATTCGAAGGACATATTTCTCAAAGAAAAACACAAGGAAACACATATAAAAAAAAAAAAAATATATATATATATATATATATATATATATATATATATATATATATATAAAAGGAGATATATATAGATATAGAATAGAGGTAAAGGCGCAAAGCAAGAGGAGCATATAGAGGGGGGGGCAACCCCCAAAGTGGTAATTGAATCACAAATGGTGTGTTAGAGATATTAAAATATCCAAAAATATCCCAAAATATTAAAAATATTCAAAAATACTAATATTAAAATATTGGAAACGTAGATAAAAATCAATAATCACTAATAAAACAATTTGATGTCCAGATCGACATTTAACCCCCTAGGAACCAGAGTATCAACGGAGTATATCCATTAAGTTTCAAGTTTGGATATCTCTCTTACAAGATTGGACCCTCTCCATGGTGGTTTAAGGTGGTCCACCCCCCAAAACTCCAGTCCAGCAGGGGTTTGATCATGAAATAATTTGAAATGCAAAGAAACATTGTGGTCTTTAAAGCCGATTTTTATGTTTGCCACATGTTCTGCAATTCGTACTTTGAGCACCCTTTTTGTACGCCCAATGTACTGTAATTTACAAGGACATTCTAGAATATAGACCACATGTGAGGTATTGCAGTTAATAAAACTCTTTATTGGGAACTCCACCTTGTTGGATGTAGATATAAAACTTTCCAATGCTCTCAATTGTGTGCTCACTTCCCTACATGGGCGACATTTCCTACAAGCATAAAATCCGTCCTTGTCCCAGAACAAAGGTGGTCTGCTTGGTGGATCCAGAATTTTCTTCACCACTCTTTCTCCATAGCTTGGGACCTTCCTGCAAATGAAAGTGGGTTTGGCTGGAATAGCGGTTTTAAGAAAGAAGACATGCCATTGGGAGAAAAATATTTTTTCTACCTCTTTAAACTGGGAGTGATACCCAGAGATAAAACTCCATTCATGATTGATCTTATTGCGGAAAGGGGCTACTCCGTCAAGATATTCTGTTCTTGGTACTACTAATAATTCATCAATAATTTTATCCAGTTGATTCTCATGGTAGCCTTTCTCAATAAATGTATTTTTCAAGATGTGCGCCTGGGATATATAATCAACATCAGCAGAGCAGTTACGTCTTAACCTCATAAACTGTCCTTTGGGTATGTTCCTCAGCCACATTGGGTGGTGCCCACTTTGTGTGGGAAGGTAACTGTTAGCATCCGTCGGCTTAAAGTAAACTTTTGTTCCTAGTTTGTCACCATTCCTAAATATGTTGAGGTCCAAGAAGTGAATGCTTTCCTGATTATATTCAGAAGTGAGGCTAATATTGTGCGTATTGGTGCTTAGCTCCACTAAGAAGTTTTCTAGTGACGTTGTTGATCCTGCCCAGATGAAGAAGAGATTGTCAATATATCTACGATAAAGGATCAATTCATCTCTTTTTTTGTTAAAAATTGTCTTATCCTCCCATTCAGCCATAAAGAGGTTTGCTATGCTTGGAGCAAACTTGGTTCCCATGGCCACGCCCTTTTTCTGCAAGTAAAAAGAACCATCGTACCAAAAATAGTTATGTCCTAAACAAAAAAGTCTAAAGAATTCCGAAGAAAAACTTTCTGGGCATATGTAATGTCATCCCTCTGGCTTAAAGCCCAATTTAGGGCTAGTAGGGCATCATCATGTTGAATTACTGTATACAGTGATGACACGTCCGCCGTCACAAGAAATACTTCTTCCTTCCCTGATAAGTCAACATCTTGTAGTAGTGCGAGTAGATCTTTTGTATCCTTTAGGTATGCGTGTGTTAATGTGACGCTTTTTTGAAGGTAATGATCTAGGTATTGGCCCATCCTAGATGTCACTGAGCCAATACCATTCACTATGGGCCTTGCTGGAGGAAGATTGAGATCTTTGTGGATTTTAGGCAAAGTATAAATAGTGGGTGAACAATAATAGATTATCAACGTGCTGTATAAGCGCTAAAATATAAATGAACAAATCCAATGAAAGTGCTAAATAGCGTCAATACACAATGATAATGACTGTAAATAAACGTGCATATTGTGCAAAAAAAAATAGTTTACAGAAAATACAAAAAAACATCCAAGTGTTGATGTGTCCCAAAGGAATAACATATATATGTGTAAAAAGTTCACACATAAAGTGCTAATCTTCCCCAAAAAATTTGAAAATATCAGCAGCCAAGAGCAGGAAAAAAGGAAAAGAACAGGCGTGGGAGTCCAACTCATCACATAAAAAAGGGAATCAGTAGGAAATCGATATGCATGTACAATCCTCCCCCATTGACACCAGCCTCTCACCTTATTGATGGACCCCAAGGGGTCAGATAAAGCCTTAATAGATCTCCACTGCTCCGGATGATGAACTCCAGTTCTTGTATGCAAACAGGGATTACTGCAACCTTTTCACCACTTCCAACCTTGGTTTCTCCAACCTCCCAATCTTCACCACACGTGAGGCACTCTCCCCCGTCGGGGTGCAAACTCACCACAAAGATGAAAAAAATCAGCCTTGAAAGTTAGTAATGGTGAACTTTCTCACTTGGACTTCCGTCATCAACAGGCAGGGGGAAGCATGGGTTAAAAACATATGGGTTCACATAAAAACACAAAGAACACTAGCATAGTGTAATCCTGTTTTAATGAATAAAAGTCACCCCCCTGCAGTAATCCCCTGCTACAAATGCACGTACAATCATTCAAAGTTAAATGCACATATAATGACAGTGTAAGCACCGCTATCCACGCGACACAAGGAACGTCTGTACTGCTCAGAAAAACGCTGAGGGAATCCTTCCTTAATGGGCCGGTTAACAGGGGAACACATCCATCAGTTCCTGGTAACAGTAACTCCGTTTGTACCCACGCCCTGACCGTTTGAGGTTTTAAACAGCTGTTTTTTTGTCTTTCATCACTCAGTTTTATTGTGGTATTAGTTCTCTTATCCTGTTTAATCTTTTTCCTGTATACTATATATTTTACTATATATTTATTTTCTTCCTTTTTAATCTTCGGATATTTAGAGGAAGCTCAGAATTCGTTTTTGCTACATTGTGGCGCCGGGAAGTGCATTATAGGCCTTTTTATGCACCTTGATGTATATCCATTTGTACCAAGCGGGTTTCACGATGGGTCGAGAGGCTAGAGACAATACAATGAATGCTCTTACATTAGTGGAATTTGCTCAGAGACAATCCATCCCATCCTGTCTTCTTGCAATAGATGCCAGAAAGGCATTTGACAGGGTGGGATGGTGCTTCTTTGAAGAGAACCTAAAGTAGTGGGGAATAGGCCCTCAACTTTTGGAGAAAATTATGGTCCTTTATCATAACCCAAAAGCTAGAATAGAATCTCGGATCCTGTGACGATCTTGAACGGAACTAGACTGGGATGTCCTTTATCCCCTCTGTTATACATACTGGTAATGAAACATTTGACTACAGCTATTCGTAATAACCTAGATATTCAAGGGATTAAGGTTGAGGGAATAGAATATAAAATGTCAGTATATGCAGATAACTTATTGCTGTGTATTACTAATCCAGTAGTGACTATACCAAATCTAATCCAGGAATTCCACCGTTTTAGAGCAGTGAGCAACTTTAAAGTTAATTACGATAAATCAAAAGCTTTAAATATTACACTATCAAATAAGGATCTTCTTCAAATAAATTTTTCCTTTAAGTGGCCAATAATCCCCATTAAATACTTAGGAATATACATCCCTAGAGATCTAACTAAACTTTAAGAATTAAACTATCTTCCGATAATTCAAAATATAATGAAACTGCTCCAAAAATATGATAGAACATTTTTTGCCTGGTTGGGAAGGATTAATATAGTAAAAATGGATATATTACCAAAACTTATATATATATTTCAGACAATTCCAATATTTTTTCCAACAATCTTACTAGGTCAATTACGTAGAGCGGTAGGGAAATTTATATGGGCACATAGATCACCTAGAATTAGAAGAGATATATTGATTAGGGCAAAGATAAATGGGGACTTGGCCCTTCTGGACTTTTCAATATATCTCTGTTTTGCATTTGTGACCAGGATAGTAGACTGGTTCCATAACGTGAAATGTAAACAATGAGTAAAATTGGAGGAAGATGTCACTGCCATGAAATTAAATTCATTGCCATGGGTTGCTATGGGCTCCCAAATTCCGATGAGGGAGATGCCATTTTTGGCTTCTTCAACGCGAAAAGTGTGGGATGTATTGTTGAAGAAAGAGTCTTGGTCTACTCAGATTGGGCCTATGACACCTTTGTTTTGCAATCCCGGATTTCCACCAGCAGTGGAAACCTCAGTCTTATTAAAATGGTGTAGAAATGAAGATGTAAGAATTGTCCGGACTTTGGTAGATGAGAAACTCCCTCCACTGAATTCTTTGGGCTTAGAGTTTAAGACTAAATGGATGCAATATCAACAACTCCAAACATACATTCAATCTCTGACACAAAACTCTCCAATAGATAGACCATTAACAGAATTTGAACAGCTATTACTACAAGAACAAACACCAGCTCATGTTCTATCTACCATTTATATGGCAGAATAATTAACATACTTAACTAGATGGGAGGAAGAATTAGAGACGACAATTCCCAGTTCAGACCGGGTAAGGTCGTTTCCTTTAACACATAATATAAACTATCTTTATGAACTAGATATCAAGAAAGAAACTATAAAATCATGGCAAGATGGAATAGATGCCCAGTAGATATGCACAAAATTAATAGTGAAAATCAAGAAACATGTTGGAGATGTCTTAATGCAAGAGGTACAATGTCACACATATGGTACTACTGTCCAACAGTTCTGTTATTTCGGTCAAAGATTTTTAATATATATCGGAAAATTACAGGATCAATTATGCAACCAGATTTGTTATGCCTCGTACACACGACCGGTTTTCCCGGCAGGAAAACTTCCATGAGAGCTTTTGGTCGGGAAAACCGGCCGTGTGTATGCTCCATAGCAGTTTTCCTCACAGGAAAACTGCTGGAAATCCTGGGGGGGGAAAATGAGAACATGTTCTCTATTTTCCTGCCAGGATTCCCGGCGGTTTTTAAGCCGGCACTTCTCTTATGGGGAAACACTGCGGTGGAGCATACACACGGCCGGGTTTCCTGACAAAAGCTCTCATGGCAGTTTTCCTGCCGGGAAACCCGGCCGTGTGTAGGGGGAAAAAGCTACCGAGCAGGTTCTCGGTTTTCCCCTCGGTTTTCCCGGCGGACTTTTCGCGCCGGGAAAACCGTACGTGTGTACTAAGCATAAGTCTCTGTGTTATCAATTATTCCTGGTCCAATAACACCTATAAAAAAATAAATTTTACAACATATGCTCACTGCAGCACATATGGTTATAGCCGGAAACTGGTGGAAAATGGCAGGTCCTTCAGTGGGGGAATGGTTGTGTGAGATAAAGGAGATGCAATCCCTGGAGTTGATAATAAAGACAATAGCAGGTTTAATATAACAAACTTTAAGCATATGGCAACAATGGGAGGAATTCAGAACCTCTGCAACATTATTCAAATATATATAGAACAAATTGACATGGCCCCCCCCTTCCCCCCCATAATTCTTTTTTTCTCTCCCCTCACCGGGAGAGGTTATGGTCTATGTGGGGTTAGTTTGTTTGTTTTGTAAGTGTAAATTAGTAAGTCTTGGTTTATATGTGTATATAAAGGAAAGTGAAATTAATTTCAGGATGTGGATAATATTTTACACTGTTATACTATTTGGCATGTGGATACATGCATAGATTTATAATGGGATAGAAAGATTCTAGTTTTGATCAGAAGAGAAATATACGTTTTGAGATATAGAAGTATATTCACTCGTAGAATGGAAATTGTTGTATCTATAAGATATCCATAATTTTTTTTCTCTTGTCAAATTTCTTTTATACATATTGTCTAAAATGAAAGTTTATAAAATAAAGATAATAATATATATATATATTGTGACAGCAGGAAGGTAAAGTCACCTGGTTGCATCCAGGGGGGTAGATATATTTCGCCCAGATTCAGGCTTTACGCCGACTTATACAACTAGGTGGAGAGTTGTATAAGGCTAGTGGGCTCATGGATGACTCATACCTCTAGGGAGAGGGCTGGGCGTCGTGCAGACAGGGAGTTGATGAGACCAGCTGAAGCTTGTCAGCTCATTTAGGCCTCTATAAGAACTCCCAGCTTCATTAGATGTTAGCTCATGCCTGGAACCAGACCTGTGTGGACTGTCTAGGGAGAGTGAACCCCTGTGCGGTGAGACAAAGCCTGTGTGGCTATTTGCTTGGACATTTAAAACCAGGGACTTAGGGACTAGGACAGCACTAGGCTGATCCCAGTTGTTAGTTAGGAAACCTGTATGTTTAGTCAGAGGTCAACTTGACCAGGATTTATTTTGGTTATGTTTCTTTTGCTTTGCTGTGTTTTGTCACTGTAAATAGAAAATAAACCGCACCTTTTTGATTTTGAAAACCACAACCTCCGTTTGCTGGGTCTGTTTTGTGTGGGGAGCCCATCCCGGGGGTCTCACACACCCGCTGCCGAGCTAACCCCCTCACAGTTGGTGGAGAACCAGTGGCAGTTTTTTTTTAAGCCAGCATGGAGGAGATACTGAAGCAGCTGGCTCTAGCAAATGCCAATCAACAGCAGACAAATGCAGGTTTGCAAAAGAGCCTTGCAGCTCATCAACAGAGCCTTGCAGCTCAACAACAGAACTTCGCAGCCCAGCAGCAAGCTCATCAACAGAGCCTTGCAGCCCAGCAGCAGACAAACGCAACTTTGCAACAGAGTCTGGAGGCTCAGCAACGAGCCCAGCAGCAATCTGAGGCCCGCTTCATAGACCTGTTGCAGAAGCAAGAGCAGAGACTACAACAACAGATGGAAGCAGTAATGCAGCAACGTCCGCAGACCAGTGAGGAAAGCCGTCCCACTAATACCGCGTCCTTTGGGGTGAGTCGTTTATTGACAAAAATGACTGGAGAGGATGATCCAGAGGTATTTTTGACCACATTTGAAAGGACCGCTGAAAGAGAAAAGTGGCCTGAGGAGCAGTGGGCTGGACTGGTGGCTCCTCTGTTAACTGGTGAATCGCAGAAAGCTTACTATGACCTAGAGCCTAACCAAGCAAAAGACTATGTGATGCTAAAAGCTGAAATATTGGCAAGGCTGGGTGTCACCCAGGCTGTCCGGGCTCAGCGTGTGCATAACTGGACTTTCCAGCTTGGAAAACCCCCCAGGTCTCAAATGTATGATCTCATTCACCTGAGCAGAAAGTGGCTACAGCCAGAGACTTTGTCCGCACCAAAGATTGTGGAACGTGTTGTAATGGATCGGTTTTTGAGAGCTCTTCCTACTGCCATCCAAAAGTGGGTAAGCCATGGAGACCCAGAGACGGCCGATGGTCTTGTGGATCGTGTGGAGAAATACTTGGCTACAGAGAACCTGACGGCCTCTTCCAGAGACACTCGGACTTTCCACCCTAAGACCAGACCATCCCCAGGGGCGGATAAGAGGATTCCAAGGGGTGAGGGTGGAGAGAGTGAGAGGGTGGGAGCTCTACCCCAAGTTTGGCGAGAACAGCCTGGGAAATCAGCGGCTCAAGAGGCGGCAAGAAGGATCGTTTGCTACCGCTGCCGGCAAGCGGGACATATTGCAGCCAATTGCCCGGTTGTGGAGGAACCCATGCAGTGTGACTTTCTGACGGGCAGACGTCAGTCGCTGTGTGCGACAGTCGCATGCACTGCCATTCGAGGAACTGAGAAACATTTATGCAAAATGTGTGTTAATGGTAGAAATGTTGTGGTATTGCTGGATTCAGGTAGCCTTGTGACCCTGATAAAGGCTGAGTTAGTTAAAACAGAGGTCTCTGGGAATAGCAAGGTAGCTGTTATTTGTGTGCATGGGGACACCCGAGAGTATCCAGTGACTACAGTGTGTTTCGAGACCCCCAAAGGTACCCTCTCTCATCCAGTGGGCTTAGTATCTCAGTTACCGCATGACGCCATTGTGGGAAGGGATTTTCCGAAGTTCTGGGAACTGTGGGATGATCCTGAGCCCCTCACTGGTGCCCCTATGTACCAGGAATGTGATAGCCAGAACTCCCCTGAGAGTGGTGAGGACTCTCCGGAATTTCCCTTATCAGTATTGGCAGGGGAGACTCAAGAAACTGGAGAGGAGCCCACCTCCTCAGACGAAAACCTACCGTCTGTGGAGTTTTCTGATCTTGAGGTTCACAGGGAAAACTTTGCCACAGAACAGTTGAAAGACCCCGCCCTAATAAAGGCACGGGAAAACGTAGTGAAAATAGATGGCGAGTTAGTGAACCCAGATAATACCTGCACTTACCCATACTTCAGCGTAGAGAAGGACCTACTGTATCGGGTGGCAAAAAGGGCAGAAGAAACCGTTGAGCAGCTTGTGGTGCCCAAACCTTACAGGAAGTTGGTGTTGGAGTTGGCCCATGGGCACATTCTTGGAGGTCATCTGGGGACAGAGAAAACCCGAGAGAGGGTATTACAGAGATTCTATTGGCCGGGGGTGATGAAGGACGTAGAAAATTATTGTTCCTCCTGCCCTGTGTGTCAGAGGTTGGCCCCGATGCCACATTTCCGTAGCCCGCTGGTCCCTCTACCCATCATTGAGGTCCCGTTTGAGAGGATCGCCATGGATTTGGTAGGTCCTATAATCAAGTCCGCTAGGGGCACCAGTACATATTAGTTATAATGGACTATGCCACCCGTTATCCAGAAGCGATCCCTCTCCGAAATACCTCGGCCAAAACCATAGCCAAAGAGCTATCTCTTGTTTTTAGCCGGGTGGGTATTTGTAAAGAACTGCTTACGGACCAAGGTACACCCTTTATGTCCCGGGTTATGAAAGAGCTGTGTAAATTGTTCAAAGTGACGCAATTGCGTACGTCTGTGTATCACCCCCAAACCGATGGGCTGGTTGAAAGATTCAACAAAACCCTAAAACAAATGTTGAAGAAAGTGGTGGATAGAGATGGAAAGGATTGGGACTGTTTACTTCCTTATTTGATGTTTGCTATTAGGGAGGTGCCCCAATCCTCTACGGGATTCTCCCCCTTTGAGTTACTGTATGGGAGACACCCAAGAGGGCTGTTGGATATTGCCAAGGAAACTTGGGAAAGTGAGAGTTCTCCCCACAGGAGTGTGATTGAGCATGTCGCCCTGATGCAAGATCGAATTGCACAGGTAATGCCCATCGTGAAGGAACATTTGGCCCAAGCGCAGTTGGCACAGCAGAGAGTGTACAACCGTGGAGCCAAGACCCGTACCTTTTCCCCGGGGGATAGGATATTGGTACTTGTCCCTACGGTTGAAAGTAAATTCCTTGCCAAATGGCAAGGCCCCTACGAGATAATGGAAAAAGTGAGCGAAGTGAATTACAAGGTCAGACAACCAGGAAGGCGAAAGCCCGAACAGATCTATCACGTTAATCTGTTGAAAGCCTGGAGGGATAGAGAGTCCCTAGTCGCAGACACTTGGTCACCAGCTCAAACTGGTTGCGTGATTCCTGAGGTTGGAATAGCAGCCACCTTGTCACAACCCCAACAACAGGAGGTTAAGGAGTTTGTGCTTCGCAACAAGGAGGTATTCTCTGAGCTGCCGGGACAAACATCTGGGGTAGAGCATGACATCATTACCCCGCCCGGTGAAAGGGTGAAGTTAAAACCCTATCGGATCCCAGAGGCTCGACGGGAGGCAATAAGGGAGGAAGTACAGAAAATGCTGAACTTAGGGGTGATAGAGGAGTCCCAAAGTGATTGGTCTAGTCCCATCGTGTTGGTGCCTAAACCGGGTGGGAGCTGGCGATTTTGTAATGATTTTTGTCAGTTGAACAAAGTTACAAAATTTGACACCTACCCCATGCCACGTATAGATGAGTTGATCGACCGGCTGGGAACAGCCCGATACATGACGACTCTTGACCTCACAAAAGGGTATTGGCAAATCCCCCTGGCCAAGTCGGCCAAAGAGAAAACCGCATTTGTAACCCCAGGCGGGGCGTTCCAATATAAAAGAATGCCGTTCGGGTTACAGAATGCGCCGGCCACATTCCAGCGGAAAATGGACCAGATGCTGAGGCCCCATCGGAAGTATGCTGCGGCTTACCTGGATGACGTAATTGTCCATAGCACAGATTGGGCCTCACATCTGCCAAAAGTGCAAGCAGTCCTGGACTCTGTTCGGGAAGCGGGGTTTACGGCTAACCCCAAGAAGTGTACCATTGGGCAGGAGGAGGCCAAATATCTTGGGTACACCATTGGGAGGGGAGTAATAAAACCCCAACTCAACAAAGTCGAGGCCATCCAGAGTTGGCCACGTCCCAACAGCAAGAAGCAGGTACGAGCCTTTCTGGGAATCGCTGGGTATTATCGGCGATTCATTCCCCACTTTGCTTCTAAGGCTGTGCCCCTAACCAACCTGACGAAGGGGAAAGGGTCGGTCATGATTAAATGGACCCCCGAGGCTGAGGCAGCATTCCAATTCTTGAAACAAGCCTTATGTAGCCAGCCAGTGTTGTACTCACCCGACTTCTCTAAAGACTTTGTCGTACAAAGTGATGCGTCAGATGTGGGGTTAGGAGCAGTATTGTCCCAGGTCTGGAACGGGGAAGAGCACCCAGTCATTTACCTCAGCAGGAAGTTGAAGTCCCATGAGGTAAATTACGCCACCGTTGAAAAGGAGTGTTTAGCGGTGAAGTGGGCTCTAGATTCCCTTCGGTACTACCTGCTAGGTAGGCACTTTGACATGGTTACGGATCACGCTCCGTTAAAGTGGATGGCTCAAAACAAGGAAACAAATAGAAGAGTGAATAGGTGGTTCCTGGCCCTCCAGGAATTCAACTTCACAGTAAAGCATCGCCCTGGCGTTCAAATGGGGAATGTGGATGCTTTGTCTCGAGTACATGAATGCCTGATTGCTGGTGTTCCAACCCCGAGGTTAAAACAAGAGGGGGGGGTATGTGACAGCAGGAAGGTAAAGTCACCTGGTTGCATCCAGGGGGGTAGATATATTTCGCCCAGATTCAGGCTTTACGCCGACTTATACAACTAGGTGGAGAGTTGTATAAGGCTAGTGGGCTCATGGATGACTCATACCTCTAGGGAGAGGGCTGGGCGTCGTGCAGACAGGGAGTTGATGAGACCAGCTGAAGCTTGTCAGCTCATTTAGGCCTCTATAAGAACTCCCAGCTTCATTAGATGTTAGCTCATGCCTGGAACCAGACCTGTGTGGACTGTCTAGGGAGAGTGAACCCCTGTGCGGTGAGACAAAGCCTGTGTGGCTATTTGCTTGGACATTTAAAACCAGGGACTTAGGGACTAGGACAGCACTAGGCTGATCCCAGTTGTTAGTTAGGAAACCTGTATGTTTAGTCAGAGGTCAACTTGACCAGGATTTATTTTGGTTATGTTTTTTTGCTTTGCTGTGTTTTGTCACTGTAAATAGAAAATAAACCGCACCTTTTTGATTTTGAAAACCACAACCTCCGTTTGCTGGGCCTGTTTTGTGTGGGGAGCCCATCCCGGGGGTCACACACACCCGCTGCCGAGCTAACCCCCTCACAATATATATATATATATATATATATATATATATAAAAGATGAGGTTGCACTGAGTAAATAGATACACAATGTGTCAAGCCTTAAATTTGCGTGATGAAATGGCGACAAACTTTAGTGCCCTATAATTTTCATAGGTGATGATTTAAAAGCTCCTACAGGTCATCAGTTTAAAGTTAACCATAAATAACAGGCCTAGAATTACTGGTCTCACTGTGGTGCACATGGTGATATGTAAGATGTGTAGTGCAATCAACGTTTTTGTGTGTAGGTGCCACTGCCATGTGTATTTAACATTCATATGTGCATGTAGGTGGGGGTGGCTCAAAATTTTTTGGGGGTGGAATTTAAGTGCTTACTGCATACTGGCTGGAGAAAGTGAAACCAGAACCTGTAAGTGACATTTTATATGTTGCTACTGGGTCATTCACAGGATGGGGAGATCAACAAATGGATGTTTGCTGATCTCCCTTCCTTCTACCTGGTGGCACCTGTAATGCCGGTCTTGGGTCTGCCGATGGGTGTGTGGGGCCTGAGAAAACCTAGTGGGGGGTAGGATTTACTCATACTTCTGGTGGTTGCATTGTGTTAAAATCCTCAAAGCCACCAGTAGAATGGTTACCGGTTCCACAAAATAAGTCACAAGTTAGAAATGTTCAATAAATGTTATTAAATGCTTACTCAAATATACCAATGTTTCTTTCTACAATGTTATTATTATTATTATTTCCTCAAATGGCTGTTGACAATAATTGCTGATATGTGCAGCACTATGGCAACTACAGATGTATATGGGAGTTAAGATGGCACCATGTTTGGCTGTAAAAGCAAAGAAGAGATTAGTTTTATTTGTTTTACTTCACACTGAAAATGTATCTTTGTTGTGAACAGTTATATTCTTCATATTTTTAATTATTCTTTTTATTTATTTTCTTTACATTTAGTCTTAATTTTGCTTATTTTTTTAAAGGATGAGTTAATTTTTCAAGCATATTACATGTTTCACCCATATTAGGCCTCATGCACACTGCAGTTCAAAAAAGCTGCTTCTACCCTTTAACGTTTTTTTTTTGATCTGCCTGTAAACTCCCCTGCCACTAAACTCCTGAAAACTCATATAGTGTGCATGGACACAAAGGGGTTGATTTACTAAAGCTGTGCGCCATCAGTAGAGGCGCACGGCGAGGCACAACGCACATTTCCATATTTACGACATTTACTACAGCAATCTCGGCTCACAGGAGAAAGCAATCTGTGCGCCACTATGGACATGGCGCACAGCATCTCCAATTCAATATTAACAGAAGATGGAGGTGCCAATATGGGGTGATGTGAGGAAGTTTAGCAAAAACTGCCCAAGTAACAAATATGCCCAAGATAGAATGAGAAAGTAACCTTTTCAGAGATAGCCTGCTGCGACTGCAAGTACCTTTTGAACGGCGCAAGATCAATATAAGCAGTGCGCATGTGCAAGCAGCTCTTGCGCTCGTTCACATGAGTTTTTTCATTGCGCTGGCAAAATCTTTGTAAATGTTAAGCAACATACATGCAATTGCATGGGTTGAACAGGCACACCTCTATTCTTGACAAAAAAATTTAAGCTGGTTCACCCTTATGTTTTTTTTTTTTTTTTTTAAGGGGATTTGCACACAGGTCAGCATGTTACATTGCAAACATGTGATATGTACCTTGTTAAAATTATGTAAAAAGACTCTCGCTCCTCTAGCTCATTTTTTAAAGCCTAAAAGGCATGGCCTCTCACCTCTAATGCATATGATTTCCTTGAGCTAGCTTTTGCTTTTAAAGCGGAACTCCACACTCCACTCCATTCTCCAATGCTCTTGTCTCCCCCCCTCTAATCCCTTGGATTTCCATGGGCTAACTTTTTCTTTTAAAGGGGAACTCCACACTCCATTCTCCAATGCTCTTGTCTCCCCCCTCTAATCTTTTTGATTTCCATGGGCTAACTTTTGCTTTTAAGGGGAACTCCATTGTCACGTACCTGGTAGGAGTCTGGAATGAGGAGGTTGGCCTCCCTTGTATCTCCAGCCCAAGCCCCATGTGTCACCTATGAAGATCACAGGGATTATCCATTGATTCACTGTGCTGTTTTTCCATCTTTGACATATGGACATTTAAAGCGCTGCACTATCTATTTTTATGTTCAAGCCCCATTAGAGGTGGAACAGATGGTGGCTAGGGTCAGGAGGAACACGAGTGCCTGTAGGTGGTGCGTGCAGAACTTGTAAGTGGAGTTTCAGGCTTGGAGTTGCAGGCAGAGCATCCGGTAAGGAGCTGGACCCAGGGAAGCTGAGAGGATGGATAGCCAGCATTGGCACTCGGAGACAGCGTTGAGCCAAGCAGGAGACAGGAGCAGGGTCACAAGGATAGCCGGGTTCGGTAACAGGCGGGCAGCGAGGTAACAAGGCATAGGCAGAAGCAAGGTCAGATGGGAAGCCAGGATCAGGAATCAGTAATTCAGAGTAATCAGAGTCCAAAAGCAGGGTCGAGGAAAGCCACGGTTCAGCAACAGGAATCAAGCCAGGTTTAACAGAGTTCAGATTATCATGACACAGCTGAAGACCAGTCAGCACTTGTCAGAATTCAGGACATCCTTTAAATAGGACGTTTGGGGCTAATTTTGGCCAAGGGCGCGCTCCTGCGCGTGTGCGCACGCATGCGCATTGGTGCATGTGACAACAGATGGGGAAGCAGGAGTGTCTGGCCTTGAAGCCACAGAGAGGGTTCCTTTAGATCTTTCTCATAATCGCCGATCGATCTGAATAGTTAAGTTAATCAGATCTTCCAGGGATGCTGGTACTCCCACTCTGGCAAGTTAGTCTTTTAAGGTGTCAGAAAGTCCTAGTTGAAACTGGTGACAAAGTGCAGAGTGATTCCATTTGGTATCTGCGCTCCAAACACGAAAGTCAGTTACGTAATCCTTAACAGGCCTTGGACCTTGCTGTAATTTGCCAAGCATGGATTCGGCAGTTTGCTGGTAGAAGGGATCGGCATATAACTGAGCCATAGCTGAGAAGAATGAATCCGTAGCTGTCAGAACAGGGTCATGTTGTTCCAGAAGATGATGAGCCCAGGAAAGTGGTTCGTTCAGTAGTAGCGTGATAATAAACCCCACCTTGATGTCCTCTGATGCAAAGGTTTGAGGTAACAGGGAAAAGTATAGTTCACAAGAATTCTGGAAAGTACGAAGCTTCTTGAGTTCTCCGGAAAATTGATCGGGGATAGGCACCTTGGTTTCCGGAGGGGGAGTGGCCTCACGGAACAGGCCGGACTCTGTTTGAGTAGAAGAATTTAAGACTGTGAGAGGAGCAGAGGCTGATGCTACATTCACCTCATAGGAAGTCGCTCTTCCGTGCGACTAAGATTCTCTTGTAACTTCTGCACAATATTTTATAGTGCAGAAATAGATCTGTAAATGACTTCTGGTGGAGAGGCCTCCCTTTCAGACTCCATCCGTGGATGACTGGTACTGTCACGTATCTGGTAGGAGTCAGGAATGACGAGGTCGGCCTCCCTTGTATCTCCAGCCCAAGCCCCACTGGAGGTGGAACAGATAGTGGCTAGGGTCAGGAGGAACACGAGTGCCTGTAGGTGATGCGTGTAGAACTTGTAAGTGGAGTTGCAGGCTTGGAGGTGCAGGCAAAGCACCTGGTAAGGAGATGGACCCAGGGAAGCTGAGAGGATGGATAGCCAACACTGGCACTCGGAAACAGCGTTGAGCCAAGCAGGAGACAGGAGCAAGGTCACAAGGATAGCCGGGTTCGGTAACAGGCGGGCAGCGCGGTAACAAGGCATAGGGAGAAGCAAGGTCAGATGGGAAGCCAGGATCAGGAACCAGTAATTCAGAGTAATCAGAGTCCAAAAGCAGGGTTGAGGAAAGCCAAGGTTTAGCAACAGGAATCAAGCCAGGTTTAACAGAGTTAAGATTATCAGGACACAGCTGAAGACCAGTCAGCACTTGTCAGAAGTCAGGACATCCTTTAAATAGGTCGTCTGGCGCCAATTGTGGCTAGGGGCGCGCTCCTAATCTGAATCTGCCATTACCCGCGCGTGTGCGCATGCACACGTGTGTGCGCCGGGTGCATTCTAACAGTACTCTTACATCCATACTCCATTCTCCAATGCTCTTGTCTCCCCCCTCTAATCCTTTGGATTTCCTTGGGCTAACTTTTTCTTTTAAAGGGAACTCCACACTCCACTCCATTCTTAAAAGGCTGTGAGCTGCCTTCACCAATCCAAACCACATCCTTTTTCAGAGCAAACAATAGGGCCAGCTAGGAAAGGGATGAGAAGAGCGAGCACTAGGGATGAGCTCGGTGTTCGAGTCGAACATACGTTCGACTCGAACATCGGCTCTTTGATCGTTCGGCGAACATCGAACGATTTGGGCCGTTCGCGCCAAATTCGAGTGCCGCGAACTGCCCACAATATACTGCGCCATCGCAGTGCAATCCTGGCGCTGTGATTGGCCAAGCATGCACTGTGACCCCGCATGCTTGGCCAATCACAGCGCCGGCAGCTAGGAGAGCCATAATTGGCCACAGGCAGGTTGCCTGTGGCCAATTATAGCTCAGGGGGTTTAGCACACGCCCCACACTATAAAAGGCCGCCAGCCCTGTTCCGGCGCAGGGAAAGAGAAGGATAGGCAGGGACAGTGTGATATTCTTTGTGCTATTCTTGTGTGCAGGGAGAGAGAAGGATAGGCAGGGAGAGTGTCAGTGTCATATTCTTTGATAAACCTTGTGTGCAGGGAGAGAGAAGGATAGGCAGGGGACAGTGTCAGTGTCATATTCTTTGATAAACCTTGTGTGCAGGGAGAGAGAAGGATAGGCAGGGGACAGTGTCAGTGTTATTGTTGCTAAGCCTCCTGCACAGTATACACCTGAAGCTAGCCCTTATTGCTGTGTATTCCTGGTGTGTTACACTAACAGGCATTTGAAGCACTTACAGCGGGCGGAGTGTGCCTCCTGCACATTATACACCTGAAGCTAGCCCGTATTGCTGTGTTTTCCTGGTGTGTTACACCAACAGGCATTTGCAGCACTTACAGCAGGCGTAGTGTGCTTCCTGCAAATTATACTCCTGAAGCTAGGCCTTATTGCTGTGTTTTCCTAGTGTGTTACACCAACAGGCATTTGCAGCACTTACAGCAGGCGTAGTGTGATTACTGCAAAATATACACCTGAAGCTAGCCCGTATTACTGTGTTTTCCTGGTGTGTTACACCAACAGGCATTTTCAGCACTTACAGCAGGCGTAGTGTGATTCCTGCAAAATATACTCCTGAAGCTAGCCCGTATTGCTGTGTTTTCCTAGTGTGTTACACCAACAGGCATTTGCAGCACTTACAGCAGGCGTAGTGTGATTCCTACAAAATATACTCCTGAAGCTACGCCTTATTGCTCTGTTTTCCTAGTGTGTTACACCAACAGGCATTTGCAGCACTTACAGCAGGCGTAGTGTGATTCCTGCAAAATATCCGCCTGAAGCTACGCCTTATTGCTCTGTTTTCCTAGTGTGTTACACCAACAGGCATTTGCAGCACTTACAGCAGGCGTAGTGTGATTACTGCAAAATATACACCTGAAGCTAGCCCGTATTACTGTGTTTTCCTGGTGTGTTACACCAACAGGCATTTGCAGCACTTACAGCAGGCGTAGTGTGATTCCTGCAAAATATACTCCTGAAGCTAGCCCGTATTGCTGTGTTTTCCTGGTGTGTTACACCAACAGGCATTTGCAGCACTTACAGCAGGCGTAGTGTGATTCCTGCAAAATATACTCCTGAAGCTAGCCTGTATTGCTGTGTTTTCCTAGTGTGTTACACCAACAGGCATTTGCAGCACTTACAGCAGGCGTAGTGTGATTCCTGCAAAATATACTCCTGAAGCTACGCCTTATTGCTCTGTTTTCCTAGTGTGTTACACCAACAGGCATTTGCAGCACTTACAGCAGGCGTAGTGTGATTCCTGCAAAATATACTCCTGAAGCTAGCCCGTATTGCTGTGTTTTCCTGGTGTGTTACACCAACAGGCATTTGCAGCACTTACAGCGGGCGTAGTGTGCTTCCTGCAAAATATACTCCTGAAGCTAGGCCTTATTGCTGGTTTTCCCATCTCCCTGCAGGCCATTAGAATGTCTGGAAGGCAAACAAGGAGAGGCAGACAGTCAGGAGCCAATAAAAGAGGGCAAGCAGGCTCGGTGTCTAGAGACAACAGTGCTGGTCGTGGACGCGGTGCATCGCCATCAGCACGTGGCCATGGGACACGCTTGTCCTTCTTTTCGGCAGCTGGACGTGTTGAGCCGCATCATGCCGAAGACTTGGTAGAGTGGATGACCAAGCCCTCCTCATCCTCCTCATCCTCTCTCACCCAGGCTCAGGGTACTGGCAAAGCAGCTGCCAAAGCGTCCTCTTCCCTGGTATCAATGTCATCATCAGTCACTCCTTCCCTAGACCCACCATGTCCTCCTGAGGAGTCCCCCGAACTGTTTGAGCACAGTGTTGGGTACATGCTCCAGGAGGATGCCCAGTGTTTCGAAGGGTCTGATGATGATACCCAGCTAGAGGAAGGCAGTAGCGTGAGAGCAGAGAGAGGGGATGCTCAAGAAGGACACCAATCTGGCAGTCATGTTCCAGCAGCTGCAGCATACTGCCAGATTGGCTCCAGTGATGAGGAGGGAGGGGATGATGAGGTCACTGACTCCACGTGGGTGCCTAATGGGAGAGAGGAGGAGGAGGAGGATGAGGAGGAGGCACATCTCCAACGAGGCAGGATGCCCTCAGGGGGCCAGCGTAAGGGCAGCACACAGACGGAATCACACCGCAGAGCTCCACCTGTGCAGGGCGCTGCCTCTGCCCATTATTCAAAAAGTTCTTTGGTGTGGGCCTTTTTTGAGTCGAGTGCATCAGATCGCACAGCTGCTGTTTGCAACATATGTCTCAAGCGTATATCGCGTGGCCAAAACATCAGCCGCTTGGGCACCACATGCTTGACCAGACATATGTTGACCTGCCATGCAGCTCGTTGGCAAGCCTACCTTAAAGACCCACACCAAAGAACAAAGCGGACCTCTCCTTGCACCGCATCAGCTGGGATCTCCAACCCCACTATACCTTCAGTCCTCTCTGAAACCTGCACTGAGAGGAATGAAGGTGTAGAATTAGGTGTGTCACAGCCAAGTACTTGCGGGCACTCTGCTAGCAGTACACCGACGTCCAATTCTAGCAGGCAAATTTCCCTGCCCCAGCTGCTGGACCGTCGAAAGAAGTTCACTCCCAGCCATCCACATGCCCAGCGGTTGAATGCTAGCTTGGCTAATTTGCTAGCGCTTCAACTGCTGCCTTTTCAGCTGGTAGACTTGGCCCCCTTCCGTGAGTTTGTGCAATGTGCGGTTCCTCAGTGGTAGGTTCCCAAACGCCACTTTTTCTCACGGAAGGCGATTCCGGCTCTCTACCGGCATGTGGAAGGCAATGTCTTGGCCTCGCTGGACAGGGCGGTCAGTGGTAAGGTGCATATTACCGCTGACTCATGGTCCAGCAGGCATGGACAGGGACGTTACCTTTCTTTCACGGCCCATTGGGTCACTCTTTTGGCAGCTGGAAAGGATGCAGGACAAGGTGCAGTAGTGTTGGAGGTTGTTCCGCCGCCACGCCTCCAAAATGCTACTACTGGTTGTGACACACCTCTCTCCTCCACCCCCTCCTCTTCTTCTTCCTCCATGGCCTCTTCCTGTGCTTTGTCCTCTGAACCAGCTGTGCTCCGTAGGCGTTCAAGGGGCTACGCAAGTACGCAGGCAAAAAGATGCCATGCCGTGCTTGCGCTGGTGTGTTTGGGGGTCAGGAGCCACACTGGGGCAGAGGTTCTGTCTGCTATGCAGGGGCAGGCCGAGAGGTGGTTGATGCCACGCCAGCTTAAGCCAGGAATGGTGGTTTGCGACAATGGCACCAACCTCCTCTCCGCCCTCCAACAGGGACAACTGACCCATGTGCCCTGTGTGGCTCACGTCCTTAACCTGGTGGTGCAGCGGTTCTTGGGCAGGTACCCGGGCTTACAGGATGTCCTGAGGCAGGCCAGGAAAGTCTGTGTGCATTTCCGCAGATCTTATAATGGCAGTGCTCGTCTGGCTGAGCTGCAAAAGGAGTTGAACCTGCCCAAGAACCGCCTTATATGTGACATGCCCACCAGGTGGAACTCAACGTTGGCCATGCTGCAGCGGCTGCACATGCAGCAGAGGGCCATCAATGAGTACCTGTGCGACTACGGCACCAGGACAGGGTCAGGGGAGCTCTGGTTTTTTCCCCACGCCAGTGGGGCATGATCAGGGATGCATGCACTGTCCTGGCACCATTTGAGGAGGCCACGAGGATGGTGAGCAGTGACAGTGCATGCATCAGTGACACTGTACCTCTTGTCCACCTGTTGGAACATACGCTGCATGGAATAATGGACAGGGCACTTGAGGCAGAACAGAGGCAGGAAGAGGAGGACTTCCTTGCCTCTCAAGGCCCCCTTCACCCAGACAGTGTTCCTTCTGTCCCACCCATCGCACAGGAAGAGGAGGAGGAGGAGGAAGAGGATTGTGTCAGCATGGAGGTGGAGCCTGGCACTCAGCATCATCAGCAGCAGTCTTTTAGGGATGATTTACAGTCCCAAGAAACCCGTGGACTTGTACGTGGCTGGGAGGAGGTGGCTGCGGATCATGTTGTCCTTAGTGACCCAGAGGACTCCGGACCGAATGCCTCAGCTAACCTACGCTGCATGGCCTCCCTGATCCTGCAAAGTCTGCGGAAGGATCCTCGTATTCTTCGGATCAAGGAGAGGGACCATTACTGGCTGGCCACTCTCCTTGATCCACGGTACAAGGGTAAGGTTGCGGACCTTATCTTACCGTCGCAGAGGGAGCAGAGGATGAGACAACTCCGGGAGGCCTTGCAGAAAGGTCTGTGCAACGCGTTCCCAGAGACTGGGGGGCTACAAACTCCTGGTCCTGGACAACGAGTTGCTGAGGCTTCGGTCAGTCAAAGAAGGAGCGGTGGGGAAGGTGGCCGTCTGACCGATGCGTTCAGACAATTCTTTAGTCCTCAGCCCCAAGGTATGATCGGTTCGAGCAACCATTGCCAGCGTCTGATATACATGGTGCAGGAATACCTAGGGGCAAGGTCAGATTTGGACACCTTCCCCACCGAAAATCCTCAAGCTTACTGGGTCTTGAGGATGGATCACTGGCCAGCATCCAGCGTTCTTTCAGAACGCACATTCAGTGCTGCTGGAGGATTTGTCACGGATCACAGGGTGCGCCTGTCCAACGTCTCGGTTGATCGACTGACTTTCATAAAGATGAACCAGTCTTGGATCACCACCAGCTACCAAACACCTGAAGCTGATATAACAGACTAATTGATTTTCAAATGTCACATCCCTTCAAGACTGATGCTGATGCTGAGTGACTGTCCTGTTATGTTGACTGACTATCCTCCTCCTCCTCAATGATCCGATTGATGGTGATAGCTTGGAAGAACATTTTTGTTTCTGGGTGCCGCCACCAGTGCCTAAGGCCCAATTTTTCAGCCCCTGTTTAACAGGGGCATGTAATTACAATTTTTTATGCAATGCTTTGCAGCAGGGCTCATTCCTGCACTCCAACCAGAGTATCTGGGAGAGGTTGCAGTGTCGTGGCACCAGCACCAGTGCCTAAGGCCCAATTTTTCAGCCCCTGTTTAACAGGGGCATGTAAATACAATTTTTTATGCAATGCTTTGCAGCAGGGCTCATTCCTGCACTCCAACTAGAGTATCTGGGAGAGGTTGCAGTGTCGTGGCACCAGCACCAGTGCCTAAGGCCCAATTTTTCAGCCCCTGTTTAACAGGGGCGTGTAATTACAATTTTTGATGCAATACTTTGCAACAGGGCTCATTGCTGTGCTCCACGTACAATATCTGTGAGGGGTTGCAGTGTTGTGGCACCAGTGCCTAAGGCCCAATTTTTCTGCCCCTGTTTAACAGGGGCATGTAATTACAATTCTTGATCTAATAATTCATAGCAGGGCCCATTCCTGCGCCCACCAAGAGTAACTGTGAGGCCTTACAGTGTTGTGTCAACACCACCACCACTACCACCAAAGGCCCAATTTTTCAGCCCCTGTTCAACAGGGGCATGCAATTACAATTCTTGATCTAATAATTCACAGCAGGGCCCATTCATGCGCCCACCAAGAGTAACTGTGAGGGCTTACAATGTTGTGTCATCAACACCACCACCACCACCAAAGGCCCAATTTTTCAGCCCCTGTTCAACAGGGGCATGCAATTACAATTCTTGATCTAATAATTCACAGCAGGGCCCATTTATGCGCCCACCAAGAGTAACTGTGAGGGCTTACAGTGTTGTGGCAACACCAACATGTAAGGGGCAAATTTCAGCAGAGTATATAGGGCAGGCCCCTACTTTCAAACATCCAACTTACAAACAACTCCTACTTGCAAACAGAAGGAGACAACAGGAAGTGAGAGGAAATCTACCCCTAGGAAGGGAAATTCTCTCCTGTAAGAGTTAATATGGGAAAAAGGTGTCTCCTCTCTACTGATGCTTTATCACCAATCCTTGTTTCAATAAAAACCCACACTTTTCAAAAACATTTGTCATTGGGACGGAAAGTGAGGTGAAATGTTCTGAACAGGGGCACAGACAGCAAAACAAAATTTACAGGGGTGATAACCCTTCCCTATGTTTTCCAAAAAGCTTAAAAATAGATTTTTTGGCTGGAGCTACACTTAAACAATGTACCTGTTCAAAATTACAAACAGATTCTACATAAGAACAAAGCTACAGTCCCTGTCTTGTATGCACCGCCTGTATACGGCTGTTCAGAGTATATAGGGCCTTTTTTATTTTGTGTGCGGGGTTCCCCTTAATATCCATACAAGACCCAAAGGGGCTGGTAATGGGCTGGGGTGGGGGGGGGGGGGGGTGGTGATGGGGTAGCTATGCCATTTTTCTTAAAGATTTTCATCCATATTACTGGGACTAGACATTACATTAAAGCCGCAAGCAGTTTTAAATGGCTTTTTTTTCTTTAGAAATGTAATTTTGTGCAGGGACAGTTCTAAACACGGGAAATACGTGCCACTTCACAGGCATATTTTAGACACCCCCCAGGTAGGATATTTAAAGGAATATTTAACTTTTTTTTTTTCACTTTATGCATCATTAAAATGACTGCTCCTGAAAAACGGACGTTTTTAAAACTTTTTTTTGTCTTGATACACGTCCCCTGGTGCAGAACCCGGGTTCCCAAACCCTTTTTAGGACAATAACATGCATAATAGTCGTTATAATTAGCACTTTAGATTCCGAACGTTAGCATCCATTTTATTTAATAGGGTTCTAACGTTCGTGCAAACTTTCGGTCCGTTTGCGGGTTCTGGTGCGAACCGAACCCGGGGGTGTTCGGCTCATCCCTAGCGAGCACTCAACCCCCTCCTGAACCATACAAGGCCACATGCACTCAACATAGCTGGCTGCCTTTGGGCATGTTTGGCTCAGCCCAATACCAACCACAAAGCACCTTGTACCCACTAGTTAAAAGGAGCTTTCCACATTCCATAAAGCCCCCTGTCTGCAGCCCCCCACAACCCCAGCCTAGGGTTGTGTGGAAGAGGCCCTTGTCCCCCTGAATAGGGGAACAAGTGGTTGACTTTTGGAGTGCCCGAGCCCCCCATGCCCCAAGCATCCACCCCCTTTTATGGGCTGGCTTGCTGTGTGTTTGGCTAGGGTTGTGTTAGTGTGTGGCATGGGCACAATCTTTTTTTTTAGTTTGGGGTGGTATTTTTCATGTGGGGGTTCTCATTTTAAGCCTTAACAGACCCAAATGGCCTTGTATGTATTGGGGGGGGGCAGGCCTAATTTTTGGGGATTCAAATCTTGCAGCTACAATTAAGCAATTCTGCATTTTTAAAGGCACTTTCTTTGTTTTGTTTTTGGGGTTGACATTGATATATGTCCCTGAGGGTGGGACCTGGGCCCCAATACACATTTTAAGGCCAATAACTAGAATATAAGCCAGCCAAGTGGGGACTAGCAAAATTAACAGGTCAGTTCCCATAGACTTCAATCGTATTTGTTGTATAACTTTTGCCCATGTTAGGCTGTTTGTTTTCTCCCCAGACCGGGGGATGTTTGTCCCATCTGTAATTTTGTAGCATGCTGGATGATGTGCTTAATTTTGGTCAGGGGGTGACTTATTTTGTGCGAGCTGCATTTGGACTGGGCATGCTCAGGGACTTTGTTTTTTTTGGTGTGTGAAATGCATTTGGGTTGGTCTGGGCATGCTCAGGGACTTTGTTTTTTTTGGTGTGTGAAATGCATTTGGGTTGGTCTGGGCATGCTCAGGGACTTTGTTTTTTTTGTTCTTTTTGTGTGTGAACAGCACTTGGATTTTTCTGAGCATGGTCAGAGAGTGTGTTTTTTAGGTTAGCAATTTAGGGACATCCTTAACAGGTGTACCCACTTTGAAATAATGTCTCAAGTGTGTGTGATCCCGCCCCTTATGACGTCACCACCTGGGGCATGATGGGGCGGCAACATCATAAGGGGGTGCGGTCACCGGATGACATCACCCGGTGACCCCGCCCCATGCCAATATAAGTCTTTGCTCACCGTGCACACGGCATTACATTGGGAGAGCGCGTCAAGTCAACATCGGAAGAGTAGAGGGAAGGAGACAACGTAGAAGACCGGGCAAGAGCTAGCAAAAGAGAGGGCAAAAGAGCAGAAGAACCCGGCAGAAGACACGGGACAGCGGGAGAAGAACCGGAGAGCGCGGAGAAGAGGCCAGAGAGAGAGGAGAAGTCGGAAGATAACCCCGGAGCTGCCTAATAAAATTACTTTAAAAACATGTGTAGTGTGTTTTATTTTTGACACTTTTTTCCAGGTGAATGGGTAGGGGTACAATGTACCCCATATTCATTCACATAGGGTGGGAGGCCAGGATCTGGGGGTCCCCTTGTTAAAGGGGGCTCCCAGATTCTGATAAGCCCCCCGCCCGCAGGCCCCGACAACCAACGGCCAGGGTTGTTGGGAAGAGGCCCTTGTCCTCATTAACATGGGGACAGGGTGCTTTGGGGTGGGGGGCCACAGGGTGCCCCCCGGCCCCAAAGCACCCACCCCCCCATATGTTGAGGGCATGCGGCCTGGTACGGTTCAGGAGGGGGGGCGCTCGCTCGTCCCCACCCCCTTTTCTGAACGGCCAGGCTGCGTGCTCGGTTAAGGGTCTGGTATGGAATTTGGGGGGACCCCCACACAGTTTCTTCAGCGTAGGGGGTTCCCCTTAAAATCCATACCAGACCGAAGGGCCTGAGGGGGAACCCATGCTGTTTTTTTATTTTAAAATTTGGCGTGCAGTTCCTCCTCAAGATCATCAGAGCACAAGTCGCATGTCAAAGTCGGATCATGCAAGATGGCGATCCGACTTTGATCCGACTTCAGCGATATTCAATGGGCTGAAGTAGGATCAAAGTCAAACCAAAGTAGTACAGGGAGCATTTTTAAAGTTGGACCGTCTTGTGTCGGACCAGTTAAGACGGCTCCCATAGGGAAACATTGATTTTCACACGTCATGTGATATGAGCTCCCAATGTCGGAGCCTTTGTCGTACCAGTGTGAACCCGGCCTTAGAGACTGTCCGTTTGTGGGCGCAGTCCTTTTAACTCCTGTTAATTTCCTATGCAAAATGGTCAGACCTCAAAATCATATTCTGTTAGTGTCTCAAATTAACATACATGTGTTTTTTGCCAAGTCCTGTTTTATTGACCAATACAATTTTAAGCCAGTTGTTATTTTTTATGCGTTTTGTTAATTATTTGTTTTGCAGATGTACAGTATGCTCAATCTAAGTAATGCATTTTTCACTCACTCCTAAACAATTTTCATGGAACAGATTTCCCAGCTGCAGCTTAACTAGGCTGATTAGCATGGCAAAACAAAAAAAGGTGTGATTTGTCTAAAAGCTACTTTCCTGGTGTCTTCATGGCAGCACACACATGGATTGTGCATATGCTGCCATGGATAGGCACCAGGAAAGGAATATTATGGAAAGGTAAGTATTCAATTTTCCATTTTAGAGCAGTGCTCAGTCCTCAAGTACCCCCAACAGGCCATGTTTTGGGAATTTATCTTAGCTAAAATAGCTGTCCAAAATACCAAGCCATTGACTCTGCTTTAAAGCACCTGTGCGAGATGAAGGAAAACTTGCAAACATGGCCTGTTAGGGGTACTTGAAGACAGGGTTGAGAACCACTGATTTAGAGCACTGTGCTAAAATATAGCTCAAGAATAGTGATGAGCCGAACACCCCCGGGTTCGGTTCGCACCAGAACCTGCGAACGGACCGAAAGTTCGCACGAACTTTAGAACCCTATTAAATACAATGGATGCGAACGTTCAAAATCTAAAGTGCTAATTATAACGACTATTATGCATGTTATTGTCCTAAAAAGGGTTTGGGAACCCGGGTTCTGCACCAGGGGACATGTATCAATGCAAAAAGAAGTTTTAAAAACGGCCGTTTTTCTGGAGCAGTCATTTTATTGATGCATAAAGTGAAAAAAAAAAAGTCAAATAATCCTTTAAATATCGTACCTGGGGGGTGTCTAAAGTATGCCTGTGAAGTGGCACGTGTTTCCCGTGTTTAGAACTGTCCCTGCACAAAATTACATTTCTAAAGGAAAAAAAGCCATTTAAAACTGCTTGCGGCTTTAATGTAATGTCTGGTCCCGGTAATATGGATGAAAATCTTTAAGAAAAATGACATAGCTACCCCATCACACCCCCCCCCCCCCCTTACCCCAGCCCATTACCAGCCCCTTTGGGTCTTGTATGGATATTAAGGGGAACCCCGCACACAAAATAAAAAAGGCCCTATATACTCTGAACAGCCGTATACAGGCGGTGCATACAAGACAGGGACTGTAGCTTTGTTCTTATGTAGAATCTGTTTGTAATTTTGAACAGGTACATTGTTTAAGTGTAGCTCCAGCCAAAAAATATATTTTTAAGCTTTTTGGAAAACATAGGGAAGGGTTATCACCCCTGTAACATTTGTTTTGCTGTCTGTGCAGTGTGCACCTGTTCAGAACAGTTCACCTCACTTTCCGTCCTAATGACAAATGTTTTTTGAAAATTTGGGGTTTTTATTGAAACAAGAATTGGTGATAAAGAATCAGTGGAGAGGAGACACTTTTTTCCCATATTAACTCTTACAGGAGAGAATTTGCCTTCCTAGGGGTAGATTTCCTCTCACTTCCTGTTGTATCCTTCCGTTTGCAAGGAGGAGTCGTTTGTAAGTTGGATGTTTGAAAGTAGGGGCCTGCCGTATATACTCAGCTGAAATTTTCCCCTTACATGTTGGTGTTGCCACAACACTGTGAGCCCTCACAGTTACTCTTGGTGGGCGCATGAATGGGCCCTGCTGTGAATTATTAGATCAAGAATTGTAATTGCATGCCCCTGTTGAACAGAGGCTGAAAAATTGGGCCTTAGGCACTGGTGCCACAACACTGCAACCCCTCACAGATACTGTACTTGGAGCACAGCAATGAGCCCTGTTGCAAAGTATTGCATCAAAAATTTTAATTACACGCCCCTGTTAAACAGGGGCTGAAAAATTGGGCCTTAGCCACTGGTGCTGGTGCCACGACACTGCAACCACTCCCAGATACTCTAGTTGGAGTGCAGGAATAAGCCCTGCTGCAAAGCATTGCATAAAAAATTGTAATAACACACCCCTGTTAAACAGGGGCTGAAAAATTGGGCCTTAGCCACTGGTGGCGGCACCCAGAAACAAAAATGTTCTTCCAAGCTATCATCGTCAATCGGATCATTGAGGAGGAGGAGGATAGTCAGTCAACATAACAGGACAAACTCTCAGCATCAGCATCAGTCTTGAAGGGATGTGACATTTGAAAATAAATTAGTCTGTTATATCAGCTTCAGGTGTTTGGTAGCTGGTGGTGATCCAAGACTGGTTCATCTTTATGAAGGTCAGTCGATCAACAGAGTCGGTGGACAGGCGCACCCTGTGATCCATGACAAATCCTCCAGCAGCACTGAATGTGTGTTCTGAAAGAATGCTGGATGCAGGACAGGCCAGTAGCTCAATTGCATACTGTGCAAGCTCTGGCCAGTGATCCATCCTCAAGACCCAGTAAGCCAGAGGATTTTCGGTGGGGAAGGTGTCCAAGTCTGACCTTGCCCCTAGGTATTCCTGCACCATGTATATCAGACGCTGGCGATGGTTGCTGGAACCGATCATACCTTGGGGCTGCGGACTAAAGAATTGTCTGAACGCTTCGGTCAGACGACCACCTTCCCCACCGCTTCTTCTTTGACTGACCGAAGCCTCAGCAACTCGTTGTCCCAGACCAGGAGTTTGTAACCTCCCAGTCTCTGGGAACGCGTTGCACAGACCTTTCTGCAAGGCCTCCCGGAGTTGTCTCATCCTCTGCTCCCTCTGCGACGGTAAGATAAGGTCCGCAACCTTACCCTTGTACCGTGGATCAAGGAGAGTGGCCAGCCAGTAATGGTCCCTCTCCTTGATCCGAAGAATACAAGGATCCTTCCGCAGACTTTGCAGGATCAGGGAGGCCATGCAGCGTAGGTTAGCTGAGGCATTCAGTCCGGAGTCCTCTGGGTCACTAAGGACGACATGATCCGCAGCCACCTCCTCCCAGCCACGTACAAGTCCACTGGTTTCTTGGGACTGTAAATCATCCCTAAAAGACTGCTGCTGATGATGCTGAGTGCCAGGCTCCACCTCCATGCTGACACAATCCTCCTCCTCCTCCTCTTCTTCCTGTGCGATGGGTGGGACAGAAGGAACACTGTCTGGGTAAAGGGGCCTTGAGAGGCAAGGAAGTCCTCCTCTTCCTGCCTCTGTTCTGCCTCAAGTGCCCTGTCCATTATTCCACGCAGCGTATGTTCCAACAGGTGGACAAGAGGTACAGTGTCACTGATGCATGCACTGTCACTGCTCACCATCCTCGTGGCCTCCTCAAATGGTGCCAGGACAGTGCATGCATCCCTGATCATGCCCCACTGGCGTGGTGAAAAAAACCCGAGCTCCCCTGACCCTGTCCTGGTGCCGTAGTCGCACAGGTACTCATTGATGGCCCTCTGCTGTGTGTGCAGCCGCTGCAGCATGGCCAACGTTGAGTTCCACCTGGTGGGCATGTCACATATAAGGCGGTTCTTGGGCAGGTTCAACTCCTTTTGCAGCTCAGCCAGGCGAGCACTGGCATTATAAGATCTGCGGAAATGCACACAGACTTTCCTGGCCTGCCTTAGGACATCCTGTAAGCCCGGGTACCTGCCCAAGAACCGCTGCACCACCAGGATAAGGACATGAGCCACACAGGGCACATGGGTCAGTTGTCCCTGTCGGAGAGCGGAGAGGAGGTTGGTGCCATTGTCGCAAACTACCATTCCTGGCTTAAGCTGGCGTGGCGTCAACCACCTCTCGGCCTGCCCCTGCAGAGCAGACAGAACCTCTGCCCCAGTGTGGCTCCTGTCCCCCAAACACACCAGCGCAAGCACGGCATGGCATCTTTTTGCCTGCGTACTTGCGTAGCCCCTTGAACGCCTACGGAGCACCGCTGGTTCCGAGGACAAAGCACAGGAAGAGGCCACGGAGGAAGAAGAAGAGGAGGGGGTGGTGGACAGAGGTGTGTCACAACCAGTAGTAGCATTTTGGAGGCGTGGCGGTGGAACAACCTCCAACACTACTGCACCTTGTCCTGCATCCTTCCCAGCTGCCAAAAGAGTGACCCAATGGGCCATGAAAGAAAGGTAACGTCCCTGTCCATGCCTGCTGGACCATGAGTCAGCGGTAATATGCACCTTACCGCTGACCGCCCTGTCCAGCGAGGCCAAGACATTGCCTTCCACATGCCGGTAGAGAGCCGGAATCGCCTTCCGTGAGAAAAAGTGGCGTTTGGGAACCTGCCACTGAGGAACCGCACATTGCACAAACTCACGGAAGGGGGCCGAGTCTACCAACTGAAAAGGCAGCAGTTGAAGCGCTAGCAATTTAGCCAAGCTAGCATTCAACCGCTGGGCATGTGGATGGCTGGGAGTGAACTTCTTTCGACGGTCCAGCAGCTGGGGCAGGGAAATTTGCCTGCTAGAATCAGACGTCGGTGTACTGCTAGCAGAGTGGCCGCAAGTACTTGGCTGTGACACACCTAATTCTACACCTTCATTCCTCTCAGTGCAGGTTTCAGAGAGGACTGAAGGTATAGTGGGGTTGGAGATCCCAGCTGATGCGGTGCAAGGAGAGGTCCGCTTTGTTCTTTGGTGTGGGTCTTTAAGGTAGGCTTGCCAACGAGCTGCATGGCAGGTCAACATATGTCTGGTCAAGCATGTGGTGCCCAAGCGGCTGATGTTTTGGCCACGCGATATACGCTTGAGACATATGTTGCAAACAGCAGCTGTGCGATCTGATGCACTCGCCTCAAAAAAGGCCCACACCAAAGAACTTTTTGAATAACGGGCAGAGGCAGCGCCCTGCACAGGCGGAGCTCTGCGGTGTGATTCCGTCGGTGTGCTGCCCTTACGCTGGCCACCCAAGGGCATCCTGCCTCGTTGGAGATGTGCCTCCTCCTCATCCTCCTCCTCCTCCTCTCTCCTATTAGGCACCCACGTGGAGTCAGTGACCTCATCATCCCCTCCCTCCTCATCACTGGAGCCAATCTGGCAGTATGCTGCAGCTGCTGGAACATGACTGCCAGATTGGTGTCCTTCTTGAGCATCCCCTCTCTCTGCTCTCACGCTACTGCCTTCCTCTAGCTGGGTATCATCATCAGACCCTTCGAAACGCTGGGCATTCTCCTGGAGCATGTACCCAACACTGTGCTCAAACAGTTCGGGGGACTCCCCAGGAGGAGGACATGGTGGGTCTAGGGAAGGAGTGACTGATGACATTGATACCAGGGAAGAGGACGCTTTGGCAGCTGCTTTGCCAGTACCCTGAGCCTGGGTGAGAGAGGGTGAGGAGGATGAGGAGGGCTTGGTCATCCACTCTACCAAGTCTTCGGCATGATGTGGCTCAACATGTCCAGCTGCCGAAAAGGACAAGCGTGTCCCATGGCCACGTGCTGATGGCGATGCACCGCGTCCACGACCAGCACTGTTGTCTCTAGACACAGAGCCTGCTTGCCCTCTTTTATTGGCTCCTGACTGTCTGCCTCTCCTTGTTTGCCTTCCAGACATTCTAATGGCCTGCAGGGAGATGGGAAAACCAGCAATAAGGGGTAGCTTCAGGTGTTTATTTTGCAGGAAGCACACTCCGCCCTCTGTAAGTGCTGCAAATGCCTGTCAGTGTAACACCAGGAAAAAACAGCAATAAGGGCTAGCTTCGGGTGTATACTGTGCAGGAGGCTTAGCAACAATGACACTGACACTGTCCCCTGCCTATCCTTCTCTCTCCCTGCACACAAGGTTTAGCAAAGAATAGGACACTGACACTCTGGACTGCATATCCTTGTCTGTCCCTACACACAAGGTTTAGCAATATGGTTCAGCGCACTAGGTTTAGCAAAGATTATGACACTGACACTCTCGAATGCCTATCCTTGTCTGTCCCTACACCCAAGGTTTAGCAATATGGTTCAGCACACTAGGTTTAGCAAAGATTATGACACTGACACTCTCGACTGCCTATCCTTGTCTGTCCCTACACACAAGGTTTAGAATATAGTTCAGCACACTAGGTTTAGCAAAGATTATGACACTGACACTCTCGACTGCCTATCTTTGTCTGTCCCTACACACAAGGTTTAGCAATATGGTTCAGCACACTAGGTTTAGCAAAGATTATGACACTGACACTCTCGACTGCCTATCCTTGTCTGTCCCTACACACAAGGTTTAGCAATATGGTTCAGCACACTAGGTTTAGGAAAGATTATGACACTGACACTCTCGACTGCCTATCCTTGTCTGTCCCTACACACAAGGTTTAGCAATATGGTTCAGCGCACTAGGTTTAGCAAAGATTATGACACTGACACTCTCGACTGCCTATCCTTGTCTGTTCCTACACACAAGGTTTAGCAATATGGTTCAGCACACTAGGTTTAGCAAAGATTATGACACTGACACTCTCGACTGCCTATCCTTGTCTGTCCCTACACACAAGGTTTAGCAATATGGTTCAGCACACTAGGTTTAGCAAAGATTATGACACTGACACTCTCGACTGCCTATCCTTGTCTGTCCCTACACACAAGGTTTAGCAATATGGTTCAGCACACTAGGTTTAGCAAAGATTATGACACTGACACTCTCGACTGCCTATCCTTGTCTGTCCCTACACACAAGGTTTAGCAATATGGTTCAGCGCACTAGGTTTAGCAAAGATTATGACACTGACACTCTCGACTGCCTATCCTTGTCTGTCCCTACACACAAGGTTTAGCAATATGGTTCAGCACACTAGGTTTAGCAAAGATTATGACACTGACACTCTCGACTGCCTATCCTTGTCTGTCCCTACACACAAGGTTTAGCAATATGATTCAGCGCACTAGGTTTAGCAAAGATTATGACACTGACACTCTCCCTGCCTATCCTTGTCTGTCCCTACAAACAAGGTTTAGCAAAGAATATGACACTGACACTCTCCCTACCTATCCTTGTCTGTCCCTACACACAAGGTTTAGCAATATAGTTCAGCACACAAGGTTTAGCAAAGAATATGACACTGACACTCTCCCTGCTTATCCTTCTCTGTCCCTACAAACAAGGTTTAGCAAAGAATATGACACTGACACTCTCCCTACCTATCCTTGTCTGTCCCTACACACAAGGTTTAGCAATATGGTTCAGCACACAAGGTTTAGCAAAGAATATGACACTGACACTCTCCCTGCCTATCCTTGTCTGTCCCTACACACAAGGTTTAGCAATATGGTTCAGCACACAAGGTTTAGCAAAGAATATGACACTGACACTCTCCCTGCCTATCCTTGTCTGTCCCTACACACAAGGTTTAGCAATATGGTTCAGCACACAAGGTTTAGCAAAGAATATGAAACTGACACTCTCCCTGCCTATCCTTCTCTGTCCCTACAAACAAGGTTTAGCAAAGAATATGACACTGACACTCTCCCTACCTATCCTTCTCTGTCCCTACACACAAGGTTTAGCAATATGGTTCAGCACACAAGGTTTAGCAAAGAATATGACACTGACACTCTCCCTGCCTATCCTTGTCTGTCCCTACACACAAGGTTTAGCAATATGGTTCAGCACACAAGGTTTAGCAAAGAATATGACACTGACACTCTCCCTGCCTATCCTTGTCTGTCCCTACACACAAGGTTTAGCAATATGGTTCAGCACACAAGGTTTAGCAAAGAATATGAAACTGACACTCTCCCTGCCTATCCTTCTCTGTCCCTACAAACAAGGTTTAGCAAAGAATATGACACTGACACTCTCCCTACCTATCCTTCTCTGTCCCTACACACAAGGTTTAGCAAAGAAAAAATATGACACTGTCCCTGCCTATCCTTCTCTTTCCCTGCGCCGGAACACACTACACGAGGCCGCCGCGCTGGCGGCCTTTTATAGTGTGGGGCGTGTACTAAACCCCCTCAGCAATAATTGGCCACAGGCATCCTGCCTGTGGCCAATCATTGCTCTCCTCGCTGCTGGCGCTGTGATTGGCCAAGCATGCGGGGTCACAGTGCATGCTTGGCCAATCACAGCGCCAGGATTGCACTGCGATGGCGCAGTGTATTGTGGGCCGTTCGCGTCACTCGAATTTGGCGCGAACGGCCCAAATCGTTCGTTGTTCGCCGAACGCGCGAACAGCCGATGTTCGAGTCAAACCTATGTTCGACTCGAACACCGAGCTCATCCCTACTCAAGAAGACCATCCTATTCTAATTGTGGGCATTTGAGGGAAACCAAGTGAGTGTTAGAACCCCTGCTTGTCTTTTTAGGTTGGGCTTTGTGTCCCTTTTCTGAAAATTGGCTTCACTTCCTGTCACATAGCCAAACAGGAAGTGAGGGTAAAACCCTACCAATGTCTTTCCTTGGGGACACACAGGTCAATCTAACTAGTGTCCCCATTAGGCAAATTGCACTCTAGCACTTTGCTGTGTACATCCCAAATTATTTATTTTGGGCTTTATTTACTAAAAGCAAATCCACTCTGCACTACAAGTGCACTTGGAAGTGCAGTCACTGTAAATCTGAGAGGAAGCACTGCTGATTTAATCATGTGGAAGCAAAAATTCTGTTTTTAATTGTCCTTGCATGTCCCCCTCGGATCTCCAGTGCACTTGTAGTGCAACGTGGATTTGCCTTTAGTAAAAAAAAAACAAAGATACCTAATAATTAGGGGTGTACACAGCAAAGTGCTAGAGTGCAAATTTCCTACTGGGGCACTAGTTAGATTGACCTGTGTGTCCCCAAAGAAAGACATTGGTAGGGTTTTACCCTCACTTCCTGTTTGGCTATGTGACAGGAAGTGAATAAATTTGAAGGAGAAACGGGCAAAATTTGGGAGGTGTCTGCACCCTATAAGGGGTGCAAACATTCCCAAAAACTGACAAGACTTCAAATCCATTTGCACTCTATCCCCAAGCAAAAATAAGAAAGAATTTAATTTAGTTTAACTTTGCAAAGACACATTCCTAAGTTTAACTGTGATGCATGTCAATGGCCCATTTAGACTTTGTTTAATAATAAACACCAGTTGCCTTTCACTAGAAACATGTGTTAGTCCAGTCCTGGAAATCTGCATCTGCATCTGCTTTCCTATTGTTCACCAATAAAGTTATGGGCCTGCACCTAGATGCATGTCCCCGTGGCACATATCTGCTTCCCGGAGTGGTGACCAGCACACAGGAATGACATCACGCCCCTCCAGGAAGTTGCTTGTACTGCTGCTAATTTCTTCCCACCATCATGCCCTGCTCACTGTTCTCCAAGGAAGAGATGATCCTTATTTGCAAATCACTGTATATACTCAAGCATAAGCCGAGTTTTTCAGCAAATTTTTTTGTGCTGAAAATGACCCCCCCCCCCCCGGCTTATACTCGAGTCACCTTTTTGCGCCTGACCTCCTCGACTTTGGGGACCCGGTATAGGCCGGCCGTAGGTCCCCTGGCCCCCAAACTTGGTACACATATAGCCCCACTCTTCCTCTATACGTGTGCAAAGTTTGTTGTCCGGGGGACCTACGGCCAGGGAGCACCAATTTTTCAAAGCCGGGCACCCCTTCCATAGACTCCCATATTAAACGGTCATTTCTCTGGTGATTTTGGGGACCTTGGCACACATGTAGCCCCATTTCTCCTCTACAAGTGTGCAAAGTTTGTTGTCAGGGGGACCTACGGCCGGGGAGCACCGATTTTTCAAAACCGGGCACCCCTTCCATAGACTCCCATGTTAAACGTCAGTCTAGTCATGGACACAGTGAGGCATGGGCACAGTGAGGCATGCACATGGACACAGTGAGGCAAAGTGAGGCACAGTGAAACATGCAGATGGACACCCTAGGCTTATACTCGAGTCAATAAGTTTTCCCAGTTTTTTGTGGTAAAATTAGGTGCCTCGGCTTATATTCGGGTCGGCTTATACTCGAGTATATACGTAAGATAATTTTTTTACTTCTTCTTTACATGGGGTGGTGTTTGTGTGGGTCGTGTGTGTGTCTAAATGATTTGCCCTTAAAACACACACCTACTTCCTGTGTACAGATTTACTTCCAGGCCAATGTATATTTCTTCCTGCTTCACTGTGTGTGTGTATATATATATATATATATATATATATATATATATATATTGTGACAGCAGGAAGGTAAAGTCACCTGGTTGCATCCAGGGGGGTAGATATATTTCGCCCAGATTCAGGCTTTACGCCGACTTATACAACTAGGTGGAGAGTTGTATAAGGCTAGTGGGCTCATGGATGACTCATACCTCTAGGGAGAGTGTGGGGCGTCGTACAGACAGGGAGTTGATGAGACCAGCTGAAGCTTGTCAGCTCATTTAGGCCTCTATAAGAACTCCCAGCTTCATTAGATGTTAGCTCATGCCTGGAACCAGACCTGTGTGGACAGTCTAGGGAGAGTGAACCCCTGTGCGGTGAGACAAAGCCTGTGTGGCTATTTGCTTGGACATTTAAAACCAGGGACTTAGGGACTAGGACAGCACTAGGCTGATCCCAGTTGTTAGTTAGGAAACCTGTATGTTTAGTCAGAGGTCAAGTTGACCAGGATTTATTTTGTTTATGTTTCTTTTGCTTTGCTGTGTTTTGTCACTGTAAATAGAAAATAAACCGCACCTTTTTGATTTTGAAAACCACAACCTCCGTTTGCTGGGCCTGTTTTTGTGTGGGGAGCCCATCTCGGGGGTCACACACACCCGCTGCCGAGCTAACCCCCTCACAGTTGGTGGAGAATGCGGGCAGTTTTTTTTTAAGCCAGCATGGAGGAGATACTGAAGCAGCTGGCTCTAGCAAATGCCAATCAACAGCAGACAAATGCAGGTTTGCAAAAGAGCCTTGCAGCTCAACAACAGAACTTCGCAGCCCAGCAGCAAGCTCATCAACAGAGCCTTGCAGCCCAGCAGCAAGCTCATCAACAGAGCCTTGCAGCCCAGCAGCAGACAAACGCAACTTTGCAACAGAGTCTGGAGGCTCAGCAACAAGCCCAGCAGCAATCTGAGGCCCGCTTCATAGACCTGTTGCAGAAGCAAGAGCAGAGACTACAACAACAGATGGAAGCAGCAATGCAGCAACGTCCGCAGACCAGTGAGGAAAGCCGTCCCACTAATACCGCGTCCTTTGGGGTGAGTCGTTTATTGACAAAAATGACTGGAGAGGATGATCCAGAGGTATTTTTGACCACATTTGAAAGGACCGCTGAAAGAGAAAAGTGGCCTGAGGAGCAGTGGGCTGGACTGGTGGCTCCTCTGTTAACTGGTGAATCGCAGAAAGCTTACTATGACCTAGAGCCTAACCAAGCAAAAGACTATGCGATGCTAAAAGCTGAAATATTGGCAAGGCTGGGTGTCACCCAGGCTGTCCGGGCTCAGCGTGTGCATAACTGGACTTTCCAGCTTGGAAAACCCCCCAGGTCTCAAATGTATGATCTCATTCACCTGAGCAGAAAGTGGCTACAGCCAGAGACTTTGTCCGCACCAAAGATTGTGGAACGTGTTGTAATGGATCGGTTTTTGAGAGCTCTTCCTACTGCCATCCAAAAGTGGGTAAGCCATGGAGACCCAGAGACGGCCGATGGTCTTGTGGATCGTGTGGAGAAATACTTGGCTACAGAGAACCTGACGGCCTCTTCCAGAGACACTCGGACTTTCCACCCTAAGACCAGACCATCCCCAGGGGCAGATAAGAGGATTCCAAGGGGTGAGGGTGGAGAGAGTGAGAGGGTGGGAGCTCTACCCCAAGTTTGGCGAGAACAGCCTGGGAAATCAGCGGCTCAAGAGGCCGCAAGAAGGATCGTTTGCTACCGCTGCCGGCAAGCGGGACATATTGCAGCCAATTGCCCGGTTGTGGAGGAACCCATGCAGTGTGACTTTCTGACGGGCAGACGTCAGTCGCTGTGTGCGACAGTCGCATGCACTGCCATTCGAGGAACTGGGAAACATTTATGCAAAATGTGTGTTAATGGTAGAAATGTTGTGGTATTGCTGGATTCAGGTAGCCTTGTGACCCTGATAAAGGCTGAGTTAGTTAAAACAGAGGTCTCTGGGAATAGCAAGGTAGCTGTTATTTGTGTGCATGGGGACACCCGAGAGTATCCAGTGACTACAGTGTGTTTTGAGACCCCCAAAGGTACCCTCTCTCATCCAGTGGGCTTAGTATCTCAGTTACCGCATGACGCCATTGTGGGAAGGGATTTTCCGAAGTTCTGGGAACTGTGGGATGATCCTGAGCCCCCCACTGGTGCCCCTATGTACCAGGAATGTGATAGCCAGAACTCCCCTGAGAGTGGTGAGGACTCTCCGGAATTTCCCTTATCAGTATTGGCAGGGGAGACTCAAGAAACTGGAGAGGAGCCCACCTCTTCAGACGAAAACCTACCGTCTGTGGAGTTTTCTGATCTTGAGGTTCACAGGGAAAACTTTGCCACAGAACAGTTGAAAGACCCCGCCCTAATAAAGGCACGGGAAAACATAGTGAAAATAGATGGCGAGTTAGTGAACCCAGATAATACCTGCACTTACCCATACTTCAGCGTAGAGAAGGACCTACTGTATCGGGTGGCAAAAAGGGCAGAAGAAACCGTTGAGCAGCTTGTGGTGCCCAAACCTTACAGGAAGTTGGTGTTGGAGTTGGCCCATGGGCACATCCTTGGAGGTCATCTGGGGACAGAGAAAACCCGAGAGAGGGTATTACAGAGATTCTATTGGCCGGGGGTGATGAAGGACATAGAAAATTATTGTTCCTCCTGCCCTGTGTGTCAGAGGTCGGCCCCGATGCCACATTTCCGTAGCCCGCTGGTCCCTCTACCCATCATTGAGGTCCCGTTTGAGAGGATCGCCATGGATTTGGTAGGTCCTATAATCAAGTCCGCTAGGGGGCACCAGTACATATTAGTTATAATGGACTATGCCACCCGTTATCCAGAAGCGATCCCTCTCCGAAATACCTCGGCCAAAACCATAGCCAAAGAGCTATCTCTTGTGTTTAGCCGGGTGGGTATTTGTAAAGAACTGCTTACGGACCAAGGTACACCCTTTATGTCCCGGGTTATGAAGGAGCTGTGTAAATTGTTCAAAGTGACGCAATTACGTACATCTGTGTATCACCCCCAAACCGATGGGCTGGTTGAAAGGTTCAACAAAACCCTAAAACAAATGTTGAAGAAAGTGGTGGATAGAGATGGAAAGGATTGGGACTGTCTACTTCCTTATCTGATGTTTGCTATTAGGGAGGTGCCCCAATCCTCTACGGGATTCTCCCCCTTTGAGTTACTGTATGGGAGACACCCAAGAGGGCTGTTGGATATTGCCAAGGAAACTTGGGAAAGTGAGAGTTCTCCCCACAGGAGTGTGATTGAGCATGTCGCCCTGATGCAAGACCGAATTGCACAGGTAATGCCCATCGTGAAGGAACATTTGGCCCAAGCGCAGTTAGCACAGCAGAGAGTGTACAACCGTGCAGCCAAGACCCGTACCTTTTCCCCGGGGGATAGGATACTGGTACTTGTCCCTACGGTTGAAAGTAAATTCCTTGCCAAATGGCAAGGCCCCTACGAGATAATGGAAAAAGTGAGCGAAGTGAATTACAAGGTCAGACAACCAGGAAGGCGAAAGCCCGAACAGATCTATCACGTTAATCTGTTGAAAGCCTGGAGGGATAGAGAGTCCCTAGTCGCAGACACTTGGTCACCAGCTCAAACTGGTTGCGTGATTCCGGAGGTTGGAATAGCAGCCACCTTGTCACAACCCCAACAACAGGAGGTTAAGGAGTTTGTGCTTCGCAACAAGGAGGTATTCTCTGAGCTGCCGGGACAAACATCTGGGGTAGAGCATGACATCATTACCCCGCCCGGTGAAAGGGTGAAGTTAAAACCCTATCGGATCCCAGAGGCCCGACGGGAGGCAATACGGGAGGAAGTACAGAAAATGCTGAACTTAGGGGTGATAGAGGAGTCCCAAAGTGATTGGTCTAGTCCCATTGTGTTGGTGCCTAAACCGGATGGGAGCTGGCGATTTTGTAACGATTTTCGACAGTTGAACAAAGTTACAAAATTTGACACCTACCCCATGCCACGTATAGATGAGTTGATCGACCGGCTGGGAACAGCCCGATACATGACGACTCTTGACCTCACAAAAGGGTATTGGCAAATCCCCCTGGCCAAGTCGGCCAAAGAGAAAACCGCATTTGTAACCCCAGACGGGGCGTTCCAATATAAAAGAATGCCGTTCGGGTTACAGAATGCGCCGGCCACATTCCAGCGGAAAATGGACCAGATGCTGAGGCCCCATCGGAAGTATGCTGCGGCTTACCTGGATGACATAATTGTCCATAGCACAGATTGGGCCTCACATCTGCCAAAAGTGCAAGCAGTCCTGGACTCTGTTCGGGAAGCGGGGTTTACGGCTAACCCCAAGAAGTGTACCATTGGGCAGGAGGAGGCCAAATATCTTGGGTACACCATTGGGAGGGGAGTAATAAAACCCCAACTCAACAAAGTCGAGGCCATCCAGAGTTGGCCACGTCCCAACAGCAAGAAGCAGGTACGAGCCTTTCTGGGAATCGCTGGGTATTATCGGCGATTCATTCCCCACTTTGCTTCTAAGGCTGTGCCCCTAACCAACCTGACGAAGGGGAAAGGGTCGGTCATGATTAAATGGACCCCCGAGGCTGAGGCAGCATTCCAATTCTTGAAACAAGCCTTATGTAGCCAGCCAGTGTTGTACTCACCCGACTTCTCTAAAGACTTTGTCGTACAAAGTGATGCGTCAGATGTGGGGTTAGGAGCAGTATTGTCCCAGGTCTGGAACGGGGAAGAGCACCCAGTCATTTACCTCAGCAGGAAGTTGAAGTCCCATGAGGTAAATTACGCCACCGTTGAAAAGGAGTGTTTAGCGGTGAAGTGGGCTCTAGATTCCCTTCGGTACTACCTGCTAGGTAGGCACTTTGACATGGTTACGGATCACGCTCCGTTAAAGTGGATGGCTCAAAACAAGGAAACAAATAGAAGAGTGAATAGGTGGTTCCTGGCCCTCCAGGAATTCAACTTCACAGTAAAGCATCGCCCTGGCATTCAAATGGGGAATGTGGATGCTTTGTCTCGAGTACATGAATGCCTGATTGCTGGTGTTCCAACCCCGAGGTTAAAACAAGAGGGGGGGGTATGTGACAGCAGGAAGGTAAAGTCACCTGGTTGCATCCAGGGGGGTAGATATATTTCGCCCAGATTCAGGCTTTACGCCGACTTATACAACTAGGTGGAGAGTTGTATAAGGCTAGTGGGCTCATGGATGACTCATACCTCTAGGGAGAGTGTGGGGCGTCGCACAGACAGGGAGTTGATGAGACCAGCTGAAGCTTGTCAGCTCATTTAGGCCTCTATAAGAACTCCCAGCTTCATTAGATGTTAGCTCATGCCTGGAACCAGACCTGTGTGGACTGTCTAGGGAGAGTGAACCCCTGTGCGGTGAGACAAAGCCTGTGTGGCTATTTGCTTGGACATTTAAAACCAGGGACTTAGGGACTAGGACAGCACTAGGCTGATCCCAGTTGTTAGTTAGGAAACCTGTATGTTTAGTCAGAGGTCAAGTTGACCAGGATTTATTTTGTTTATGTTTCTTTTGCTTTGCTGTGTTTTGTCACTGTAAATAGAAAATAAACCGCACCTTTTTGATTTTGAAAACCACAACCTCCGTTTGCTGGGCCTGTTTTTGTGTGGGGAGCCCATCTCGGGGGTCACACACACCCGCTGCCGAGCTAACCCCCTCACAATATATATACTGTGAGGGGGTTAGCTCGGCAGCGGGTGTGTGTGACCCCCGGGATGGGCTCCCCACACAAAAACAGGCCCAGCAGACGGAGGTTGTGGTTTTAAAAATCAAAAAGGTGCGGTTTATTTTCTATTTACAGTGACAAAAACACAGCAAAGCAAAAGAAACATAAACAAAATAAATCCTGGTCAATTTGACCTCTGACTAAACATACAGGTTTCCTAACTAACAACTGGGATCAGCCTAGTGCTGTCCTAGTCCCTAAGTCCCTGGTTTTAAATGTCCAAGCAAATAGCCACACAGGCTTTGTCTCACCGCACAGGGGTTCACTCTCCCTAGACAGTCCACACAGGTCTGGTTCCAGGCATGAGCAAACATCTAATGAAGCTGGGAGTTCTTATAGAGGCCTAAATGAGCTGACAAGCTTCAGCTGGTCTCATCAACTCCCTGTCTGCACGACGCCCCACACTCTCCCTAGAGGTATGAGTCATCCATGAGCCCACTATCCTCAGCTGGGCTTATACAACTCTCCACCTAGTTGTATAAGTCGGCGTAAAGCCTGAATCTGGGTGAAATATATCTACCCCCCTGGATGCAACCAGGTGACTTTACCTTCCTGCTGTCACATACCCCCCCTCTTGTTTTAACCTTGGGGTTGGAACACCAGCAATCAGGCATTCATGTACTCGAGACAAAGCATCCACATTCCCCATTTGAACGCCAGGGCGATGCTTTACTGTGAAGTTGAATTCCTGGAGGGCCAGGAACCACCTATTCACTCTTCTATTTGTTTCCTTGTTTTGAGCCATCCACTTTAACGGAGCGTGATCCGTAACCATGTCAAAGTGCCTACCTAGCAGGTAGTACCGAAGGGAATCTAGAGCCCACTTCACCGCTAAACACTCCTTTTCAACGGTGGCGTAATTTACCTCATGGGACTTCAACTTCCTGCTGAGGTAAATGACTGGGTGCTCTTCCCCGTTCCAGACCTGGGACAATACTGCTCCTAACCCCACATCTGACGCATCACTTTGTACGACAAAGTCTTTAGAGAAGTCGGGTGAGTACAACACTGGCTGGCTACATAAGGCTTGTTTCAAGAATTGGAATGCTGCCTCAGCCTCGGGGGTCCATTTAATCATGACCGACCCTTTCCCCTTCGTCAGGTTGGTTAGGGGCACAGCCTTAGAAGCAAAGTGGGGAATGAATCGCCGATAATACCCAGCGATTCCCAGAAAGGCTCGTACCTGCTTCTTGCTGTTGGGACGTGGCCAACTCTGGATGGCCTCGACTTTGTTGAGTTGGGGTTTTATTACTCCCCTCCCAATGGTGTACCCAAGATATTTGGCCTCCTCCTGCCCAATGGTACACTTCTTGGGGTTAGCCGTAAACCCCGCTTCCCGAACAGAGTCCAGGACTGCTTGCACTTTTGGCAGATGTGAGGCCCAATCTGTGCTATGGACAATTACGTCATCCAGGTAAGCCGCAGCATACTTCCGATGGGGCCTCAGCATCTGGTCCATTTTCCGCTGGAATGTGGCCGGCGCATTCTGTAACCCGAACGGCATTCTTTTATATTGGAACGCCCCGTCTGGGGTTACAAATGCGGTTTTCTCTTTGGCCGACTTGGCCAGGGGGATTTGCCAATACCCTTTTGTGAGGTCAAGAGTCGTCATGTATCGGGCTGTTCCCAGCCGGTCGATCAACTCATCTATACGTGGCATGGGGTAGGTGTCAAATTTTGTAACTTTGTTCAACTGACGAAAATCGTTACAAAATCGCCAGCTCCCATCCGGTTTAGGCACCAACACAATGGGACTAGACCAATCACTTTGGGACTCCTCTATCACCCCTAAGTTCAGCATTTTCTGTACTTCCTCCCGTATTGCCTCCCGTCGGGTCTCTGGGATCCGATAGGGTTTTAACTTCACCCTTTCACCGGGCGGGGTAATAATGTCATGCTCTACCCCAGATGTTTGTCCCGGCAGCTCAGAGAATACCTCCTTGTTGCGAAGCACAAACTCCTTAACCTCCTGTTGTTGGGGTTGTGACAAGGTGGCTGCGATTCCAACCTCAGGAATCACGCAACCAGTTTGAGCTGGTGACCAAGTGTCTGCGACTAGGGACTCTCTATCCCTCCAGGCTTTCAACAGATTAACGTGATAGATCTGTTCGGGCTTTCGCCTTCCTGGTTGTCTGACCTTGTAATTCACTTCGCTCACTTTTTCCATTATCTCGTAGGGGCCTTGCCATTTGGCAAGGAATTTACTTTCAACCGTAGGGACCAGTACCAGTATCCTATCCCCCGGGGAAAAGGTACGGGTCTTGGCTCCACGGTTGTACACTCTCTGCTGTGCTAACTGCGCTTGGGCCAAATGTTCCTTCACGATGGGCATTACCTGTGCAATTCGGTCTTGCATCAGGGCGACATGCTCAATCACACTCCTGTGGGGAGAACTCTCACTTTCCCAAGTTTCCTTGGCAATATCCAACAGCCCTCTTGGGTGTCTCCCATACAGTAACTCAAAGGGGGAGAATCCCGTAGAGGATTGGGGCACCTCCCTAATAGCAAACATCAGATAAGGAAGTAGACAGTCCCAATCCTTTCCATCTCTATCCACCACTTTCTTCAACATTTGTTTTAGGGTTTTGTTGAATCTTTCAACCAGCCCATCGGTTTGGGGGTGATACACAGATGTACATAATTGCGTCACTTTGAACAATTTACATAGCTCCTTCATAACCCGGGACATAAAGTGTGTACCTCGGTCCGTAAGCAGTTCTTTACAAATACCCACCCGGATAAACACAAGAGATAGCTCTTTGGCTATGGTTTTGGCCGAGGTATTTCGGAGAGGGATCGCTTCTGGATAACGGGTGGCATAGTCCATTATAACTAATATGTACTGGTGCCCCCTAGCGGACTTGATTATAGGACCTACCAAATCCATGGCGATCCTCTCAAACGGGACCTCAATGATGGGTAGAGGGACCAGCGGGCTACGGAAATGTGGCATCGGGGCCGACCTCTGACACACAGGGCAGGAGGAACAATAATTTTCTATGTCCTTCATCACCCCCGGCCAATAGAATCTCTGTAATACCCTCTCTCGGGTTTTCTCTGTCCCCAGATGACCTCCAAGAATGTGCCCATGGGCCAACTCCAACACCAACTTCCTGTACGGTTTGGGCACCACAAGCTGCTCAACGGTTTCTTCTGCCCTTTTTGCCACCCGATACAGTAGGTCCTTCTCTACGCTGAAGTATGGGTAAGTGCAGGTATTATCTGGGTTCACTAACTCGCCATCTATTTTCACTACGTTTTCCCGTGCCTTTATTAGGGCGGGGTCTTTCAACTGTTCTGTGGCAAAGTTTTCCCTGTGAACCTCAAGATCAGAAAACTCCACAGACGGTAGGTTTTCGTCTGAGGAGGTGGGCTCCTCTCCAGTTTCTTGAGTCTCCCCTGCCAATACTGACAAGGGAAATTCCGGAGAGTCCTCACCACTCTCAGGGGAGTTCTGGCTATCACATTCCTGGTACATAGGGGCACCAGTGGGGGGCTCAGGATCATCCCACAGTTCCCAGAACTTCGGAAAATCCCTTCCCACAATGGCGTCATGCGGTAACTGAGAAACTAAGGCCACTGGATGAGAGAGGGTACCTTTGGGGGTCTCGAAACACACTGTAGTCACTGGATACTCTCGGGTGTCCCCATGCACACAAATAACAGCTACCTTGCTATTCCCAGAGACCTCTGTTTTAACTAACTCAGCCTTTATCAGGGTCACAAGGCTACCTGAATCCAGCAATACCACAACATTTCTACCATTAACACACATTTTGCATAAATGTTTCTCAGTTCCTCGAATGGCAGTGCATGCGACTGTCGCACACAGCGACTGACGTCTGCCCGTCAGAAAGTCACACTGCATGGGTTCCTCCACAACCGGGCAATTTGCTGCAATATGTCCCGCTTGCCGGCAGCGGTAGCAAACGATCCTTCTTGCCGCCTCTTGAGCCGCTGATTTCCCAGGCTGTTCTCGCCAAACTTGGGGTAGAGCTCCCACCCTCTCACTCTCTCCACCCTTACCCCTTGGAATCATCTTATCCGCCCCTGGGGATGGTCTGGTCTTAGGGTGGAAAGTCCGAGTGTCTCTGGAAGAGACCGTCAGGTTCTCTGTAGCCAAGTATTTCTCCACACGATCCACAAGACCATCGGCCGTCTCTGGGTCTCCATGGCTTACCCACTTTTGGATGGCAGTAGGAAGAGCTCTCAAAAACCGATCTATTACAACACGTTCCACAATCTTTGGTGCGGACAAAGTCTCTGGCTGTAGCCACTTTCTGCTCAGGTGAATGAGATCATACATTTGAGACCTGGGGGGTTTTCCAAGCTGGAAAGTCCAGTTATGCACACGCTGAGCCCGGACAGCCAGGGTGACACCCAGCCTTGCCAATATTTCAGCTTTTAGCATCACATAGTCTTTTGCTTGGTTAGGCTCTAGGTCATTGTAAGCTTTCTGCGATTCACCAGTTAACAGAGGAGCCACCAGTCCAGCCCACTGCTCCTCAGGCCACTTTTCTCTTTCAGCGGTCCTTTCAAATGTGGTCAAAAATACCTCTGGATCATCCTCTCCAGTCATTTTTGTCAATAAACGACTCACCCCAAAGGACGCGGTATTAGTGGGACGGCTTTCCTTACTGGTCTGCGGACGTTGCTGCATTACTGCTTCCATCTGTTGTTGTAGTCTCTGCTCTTGCTTCTGCAACAGGTCTATGAAGCGGGCCTCAGATTGCTGCTGGGCTTGTTGCTGAGCCTCCAGACTCTGTTGCAAAGTTGCGTTTGTCTGCTGCTGGGCTGCAAGGCTCTGTTGATGAGCTTGCTGCTGGGCTGCGAGAGGTAGCGGGGTCGATGCCCGCATTCTCCACCAACTGTGAGGGGGTTAGCTCGGCAGCGGGTGTGTGTGACCCCCGGGATGGGCTCCCCACACAAAAACAGGCCCAGCAGACGGAGGTTGTGGTTTTAAAAATCAAAAAGGTGCGGTTTATTTTCTATTTACAGTGACAAAAACACAGCAAAGCAAAAGAAACATAAACAAAATAAATCCTGGTCAATTTGACCTCTGACTAAACATACAGGTTTCCTAACTAACAACTGGGATCAGCCTAGTGCTGTCCTAATCCCTAAGTCCCTGGTTTTAAATGTCCAAGCAAATAGCCACACAGGCTTTGTCTCACCGCACAGGGGTTCACTCTCCCTAGACAGTCCACACAGGTCTGGTTCCAGGCATGAGCAAACATCTAATGAAGCTGGGAGTTCTTATAGAGGCCTAAATGAGCTGACAAGCTTCAGCTGGTCTCATCAACTCCCTGTCTGCACGACGCCCCACACTCTCCCTAGAGGTATGAGTCATCCATGAGCCCACTATCCTCAGCTGGGCTTATACAACTCTCCACCTAGTTGTATAAGTCGGCGTAAAGCCTGAATCTGGGCGAAATATATCTACCCCCCTGGATGCAACCAGGTGACTTTACCTTCCTGCTGTCACAATATATATAGATATATCTATAGATGTAGGATGTAGGTTCTTTTGTCCACCAGCAGAGAGAAGTTGGGTAGATGCCACACTCCCAATTCTGGAGGCATAATAATGGTCTAGCACAGGGGTCTTCAAACTATGGCTCTCCAGTTTATTAAGAACTACAATTCCCATCATGCCTAGTCATGTCTGTGAATGTCAGAGTTTTACAATGCTTCATGGGATGTGTAGTTCCGCAACAGCTGGAGAGCCGTAGTTTGAAGATTCCTGATCACTCTAGCATGTCTTGAAAAAAGGTGTGTTCTCATTAGGGATGAGCCCAATGTTCGAGACGAACGTAAGTTTGACTCGAACATCGGGTGTTCACCCGTTCGCCAAACAGCGAACATTATGGGGCGTTCGTGGCAAATTCGAGTGTCGCAGTTAAGTTAAAGTCTATGGGACATAACATGAAAAACCAATGCTAATTTTAAAGGCTTATATGCATGTTATTGCCATAAAAAAGTGTTTGGGGGCCCCAGGTCCTGCCCCAGGTGACATGTATCAATGCAAAATAAAGGTTTAAAAACTGCAGTTTTTTTCAGGAGCAGTGATTTTAACAATGCTTAAAGTGAAACAATAAAAATGAAATATTCCGGAGGCATTGTGGGCGGAGCTCTGAAGATGGCTGCTTGAGCCAGTAGCTCCTCACCAACCCAGCACAGCGGCGCCCATAACTCCGGTTCTACTGAACGAAATTTGGAACCACTGGTATCCACAGAACCCCAGACTCCCGGGCACCCCCCATCTATAAATAATAATTTTTACGGCTCAATGGAAGCCGCAACGGCCGATCGAAATTCCGCCCGAAAATCCAAGATGGCCGCCGAGTCACAGATTGTTTGTGACAGTGCTGAGGTAAATTCAAAGGGAATTAATATGGCAGATCTGATAGCCCAACAATGTTCCTTACACGCATCTGGCTTTATTATACAGACTATCTCTCCATCTCATCCCCCTCATGAATCCCTGAGGGAACATTTTCAGGAGAACTCAGCATTAACCCCTTTGGCTAATCCTATTATGGATCAGGACAGCTCTTGTCCTGTCAGCTCTCTGGCCAATACATCTACATTTTCTATGGCCAACTTGTACCAGACCCTGGCTGAATTACTTGATAGGGGCCTCTCTCAAACTGCGGCTAAAATCACGGGAGAATTAAAGGCTGATTTTCAGAATTTAGGAGCCAGAATTGAGAACATAGAGTGTAAGTTGGATCAAACAGTGTCCGCCACAAATCAAAATGCAGAACAAGTCCATTTTATTCAAGAACAATTAGATACAGCTTTGTCTAGGATCGACGATTTGGAAAATAGGTCCAGGAGATATAATATCCGTATTAGAGGACTTCCAGAAACCATAACTGACATCCCGGCAGCGATTCAAAATATGATTCAATCCCTAATCCCAGAAATTCCACAAGACCGCCTGGAGCTAGATAGAGCACATAGGGCCTTAGGTCCTCTAAGGAAAGATGGTCTACCGAGAGACATAATAATTAAACCCCATTTCTATGCGATAAAGGAGGAAATTATGAGCAAGGCGCGAAATATGTCTACGATTCTATGCCTGGGTCATAAAATCCAATTATATGCAGACCTCTCTCCCTCTACAATGCAACGCAGACGTGCAATGAAGCCTCTACTTCTAGCCCTCATACAAAAAGACATTAAATACAAGTGGGCATTCCCATTTGCAGTAAAATTCTCTTACAAAGGGAAGAATCATTCCTTTTCTACTTTTCCTGACGGCGAAAAACTGTTATTGAATCTCAAGATCATCACTCAAGAAAATGACATGGACACTTCTCGAAGTGGCCCACAATCTTCCAAGAGACCGAACCCTACCAGCCCTCGATCTCCCTTGTGGACCAGGGCAAGAACCAAGAAAGCCAAAGACAATGGTCCCGCTTGAAGAGACCCAAGCTCACAATTTATACTTTGTACTCCTCGATTCCCATGAGTTCCAGGAAAGATTTATTCTAAGAGTCTGGAACGAATGTTTTTTTTTTTGTTCTAATTGTTTACATTTTTCCAAAATGTTTTGCAAGGGGTTTTTATCCCCCTCTCAATTTTTCTGAGTTCGATCTACTACTTGTAGAGTTCTTTGTCCAATTTGGGGGGGTGAGACTCTCGCTCCTCTATCCACTTCAGGGGGGAGAAGTGGGGGTCCCTCCGGACAGACCTGAATATGGTAGATCTAGTAAGTCTTTAGTTTTTTTTTAAGGGGCGCCCTGGCTGGGGTGGGTCCCATGTGCTTCCACCTTTCCCCTGAGTCTCCTAGAGACTTTGTGGAAGGAATAGCCTTTTCCTTAGGGAACGGGCTTTTCATTTTCTACCTTGGTAGAAGTTTTGGGGAGGAATTTATCCTCCTCGAGATCGTTTTCATCCTTTTTTCGGTTTTTTAAAATTTGAATTAAATTTTTTTATTACTGTTTTTCTATGACAATTTTTTACTCTTCTTATTTTTTCCACTTTTTCATTCCTTTTTTCTCCTTTCCTATCTCTAATCCTATTATCACATGCCTGGCAGTTCTGGTTTTTGCAGATTCAATTGAAGGTACCCGCAACATGATCCTTTGGCTTTTGATTACCCGTCTAGAACACTTACAGATCCTGAGGATGGTGTATTGCGGTAAAGTAGATATAGTGGATGACGATGGCAGCTCCCTCCCTGAGTCCCATGGCTGATTCCGTACTAGGTTCACTCAAAATAGCTACACATAATGTTCAAGGCATGAATTCCCCTGTTAAGAGACGCAAACTCTTTGACTCTTATATATCCCTGGGTATTGACATACTCATGATTCAGGAAACCCATTTCCCTAGGCAATTCAATCCCAGCTTTATACACTCCCGATTCCCACAATTTTTTTTAGCTAATGCTGAAAAGAAAACCAAGGGTGTGGCTATTTGTATTTCAAAATCATGCCAGTTTAGTTTCATATCTGATTTCAAAGATCCTGAGGGCAGGTTTATACTGGTTAAGGGCACAATAGAGGGATGAATATATTCTCTGATTTCATATTATTCCCCCAATTCAGGGCAAGATACATTTTTTCGATTCATCCTGGACACCCTATCTCCTCAATTAGAGGGCACAATCATTTGGGGGGGGAGATTCCAATGCAGCATTTGATCAGGGGTTGGACAAATCCAAACCCCCCTCGACCCAATTAACCAGACCCACTAAGATAAGCCTGAAAATAGCTAGACTTTTGCATGATAAAGGCCTAGCTGATGTATGGCGAGAATCTAATCCTTCTATAAGAGATTATACTCATTACTCTCACCCACACAACACCTACTCTAGGATTGACCATATCCTGGTTCCTTCCTATATTCTCCCGGATGTTATTAAATCAATCCTTTCTGATCACTCCATGGTTGTCATGTTCCTACGCATTAAAACTGGTAGATCAAAGGGGGGTAATTGGAGACTAAATGAGTCTTTACTTTCCGATCCAGCCATACAAATGGAAATAGATAAAGCTCTTCAAGAATACTTCAGCTTTAATGATATAGAAAATGTTTTCGCTGAAGTCCTTTGGGCTGCTCATAAGGCCTTTATTAGGGGCAAGCTTATCCAAATTTCGACAAGAATCAAAAAGGAAAGGGAAGCGGACATTGATAGATTGGAGAGATCATACAGGACCCTGAGAACACAGCATAAAAGGAAACCTTCTCCATCCTTATTGTCTAAGATTGAAAGGAGTAGACTAGAACTCAATTTAGCATTCACTACAAAAGCGGAGAAATCTCTCCGTTGGACAAGTAATAAATTTTATACTCAAACAGGTAAAATAGGTAGAATGTTGGCATCCAAATTGTCTCCTAAAACGAGAGTTTATTCCATACCTAAGATCCGCATTGCTGGACAGGACCCCATGGCTAACCCTGAAAAGATACTAAAGGCTTTTCAGACATTTTATTCCAAACTCTATAGCGACCCTTCAAATATACCCATGAACTCGGTATCCTCATACCTAGATGGCCTCCCTATTCCATCCTTGAATATGGAACATAGAGATATCCTAGAAGCTCCCTTCTCTGTTGAAGAGGTTACAGCAGTAATTCAAGATCTCAGGGTGGGATCAGCCCCGGGACCTGATGGATTATCAGCTCCCTACTACAAAGCCTTCAAGGACACCCTTACCCCATATTTAACAAAATGTTTTAATTTTACTACATAAAGGGGATTTCCCTTTTTAAACCTTTCTGCACCATGAAGTTTTTTGTTCTTATCCCCAACATGTTATATTACGAATCATAAGCGGTGCCTTTGATTGGTTTTCTATATTGAGAGGATCTTTTTGAACACGGTGCAGCAGCGGAGCATGGGATATAGAGGAGTATCTGACTTCCTACATCAGATGTCCGGAGTACGTGTCTATTAAGCCCCTTTGATCCCTGTAATGAGGATCCACCTGATTTGGTAAGCAGACATCTTTATTACCTGATTATGAGTCATCATTACCTGCTTTGAAAGAAGAAAGTGAGGAGAATTGGCACCTTCGCTTCCAGTCTCGTTTGGACATTTTTTATGTGTCATTTTCAGTCTTTCATGGACACTTATGTGTTATACACTTTTTTGGTTTTTATACTATCTTTGATCATATGTGTTTGAAATTTATACATATTAGATATTTAACACCTTTTTTTTTTGAGCACACATTATTGCCTCTTTGGAAGCAATTTATAGAAGCAATTATTGTTGTTGTTTTTTTCACTTTATGTTTTTGGGTTGCGCAATTTTTTACATTACACATATTTGCAGTTTATTGTTCTAAAATTTTATTATTGCAGCACCACCATTCACTTTTGGATTTCAATATCCTCCTTTTATGTGTATCTTCACGTTGCACATTTTTTATATTTGATTTGGTTGAATATTGGCATTTTTGCAAAAAAAAAATTTCTGCCGAATAGGGATAGCGCGGATTGTCATTCCTATATAAATATATTACAGCCGCGAGCAGTTTTAGATTACATTTTTTTCCTTAAGAAATGTCATTTTGCTGTGGTACTGTTCTAAAAACGGGAAAGATGTGCTACTTTACGGGCATACTAAAGACACCCCCAGGCATGATATTTAAAAGAATATTTCTTTTTTATTATTGAACAATTAATTCAAACAGGCTCTTTGTCATGTACCTGGGTGTATTCAAACCGGTATGTTCCTGGTTCCACAGCTGCAGTCTTACTTGTTGTGCCACAGAGGAGCTCTGGAGTTATGGCTATGTTCTCTCAGTTTGCTGCATTACCTTGGACTCACTAGCCCCACCTGCTGCCAGCTGTGGACAATCTACAATCAAAGCAGCCCATAAATAAAAGCACTTCCTATCTCTCAGTGCCCGTTTGTGTGGACTAGCGCCCTGCATGTTGTGACTACTTTGTGACTCGGAATACCGTATATGAACTTCTGCCTGAATTCCTGACTACTCTCTAGCCTGCTAATTTTGTACTTAACCGCCAGCTCGTGTATGACCTGTGCCTGCCTCACCACTCTCTGGATTTCGATCGTGTACTGCTTTGCCTGATCTGTTGCCAACCTGATCTACCTGACTAAGTTTTCACCTGAATCCTCAGCACACAAGCTCCACTTTGGACACTACCTATCACAGCTACCTTACACTCTTGCACTAAATCTAATTTATTTAAGATCTGATTGCAGTGTATGGTCACCTTTTAAAGATCAAGATCTGAAAATACTAATTTATTGGGTTTAGAAACACTTCTCTGTTCTTTGTCATGTATTGAATGTTTTGGGTAAAAAAAAGAAAAAAACACATTTCAAAGATATATTAGAAGTAATAGGAATGAGATTAGCATCAAAAGGGTTAATTAACTGAGAACACCTACTAATTGCCTAACAAGACACACAACCAATTAGATGAAATTAACCAATTGTATTTACCATGCACTATTATCAATGAGAAGACCGCAGTTACCCTAGCGTCAGCAGTGTACATACACTGGTATTTATTATTGCCATTTGTGCTTCAACGTGCGCCAGTTCGCACGTTAGATTAACAATGTTTTCGGCGCACCAATTAATGTATGAACTGGTGCAGCGCCTTCTTCTTAGTGAATGACCCTCAGAGTCTAACATAGCGGGGAGTTAACAGGCAGAGAAAAGTAAAAGCTCAAAACAGCTCAAATGCCTGTAGGAGCAGCTTCTTTGAGCTGCAGTGTGCATGAGACCTTAAGGGTGGAACATGTAACATGGTAGCACAGCCCCCTTTGTTATGTCACCGACCAGATTCCAATAAGCCCCCTGCCCGCAGATCTTCACAACCACCGCCCAGGGTTGTCAGTAAAAGGCCCTTGTCCCCATCAACAAGGTGCTTTGGAGTGGGAGGGGGGCAGAGCCCTCTGCGCCAAAGCACCTCACCCCATGTTGAGGGCATGTGGCCTGGTATGGTTCAGTGGGACGCCTGCTCGGCCCCCCTTTCCTGATCTGCTGGGCTGCATGCTCGGATAAGGGTCTGGTATGGATTTTGGGGGGGACCCCCCCAGGCTGTTTTTTTCATTTATTTATTTTTGCTGGCTGTCAATTCTACCCCAACGCAGGTGGTCAGACACTATAGCTTGCTTCTGTGTGCTTCACCTATAGCAGCCCCCTTTCCCATAAGGCAAGCAGGCCTACCGGTACTCAGTTGCCCCCAGGACTTATAGACAATGCTATAGTGCCTGGCCAGGGCAGATGCGAATTGAGCAAAGCAAATAGATACTTGTGGTTAGCAGACAGATAACGTGGTTCTATGACAGTCCAGGTAAAATGCAGGCTGAGTTCAAGGAATAGTCCAATAATCCGGTCCAAAGTCATACACAGGGAAATACAAACTAGCAAAGCAGGGCAGACAATCAGGGAACTTGATAAGGAACAACGCACGCATCACTCTCTATCACACACATCATTCTCTATCACAAGCACCAAAATGTGCACCCAAAGACTGATCATATTAATCAGCCTGCAGGTGGGCACACTAACAAGGAGAATGCCATAGCCAAAACCCTGGATGCTGGAATGTGGAACAGGAGCACTAAGTGATCCTGACATTGGCAATGTTTTTTCTTCATTCAGCTGTCAGCGGGGAAGCCAAGCCTAACTATCTGTCTCTTTGTCGTGCCATAGAAAATCCGAATGGTACACTTCCCTTGCTGTGGGGCTGCAGCATATCAAGGAGGCTTGATCCTATTGTCTTGTCTATTGAAACTCAGTGCAACTTCCTGCTACCCAGCCTGCTTTCCCCCATTGATTCCTATGTATTGACTTCTGATTTTGTTTCTTGGCTTTCTGGGTCCTCTTCCTTCCCGACCCTTGGCTTACTTCCTGTTTATCTGAGTTTGCTGTTGGATGTGACCTCTGACCTGTACCTTCCATACCATATCCGCAATCAACCTGGTCTCATGGGCCGTTACTGCAATGCACCTTTTTGCACCTAACCTGCTTCATGGTACCTTCCTGTTTGCCAGTTCCTGGTCTTGAGTAAGGTGAACCCAGGGGTCATGACCTGGTGTCAGCGTGCAACTAAAACAAATATCCAGGCGCATAGAAAAAATCCCAAGTAGATAGGGAAAATAGAGCTGTGGACACTGTTTTCTTGAACTCATAGACCAATGAGATGGAAGCAAACAAAAAAATGGGGGAAAGAACATAAAAATAACCCTCAGGTACAGAACAGTAACACTTTAATCCATTGGAAGTGAAGATAAACACCAAAGCATACAGCAGTCTGAGAACGGTCATACAGAGACCTGGAATGGGGAGCTGACAGTACTTGGAGCCTCATGGGTATCACAGGGGCTCAGGAGGGAAACAGAGCCGTGAAGCAGGAGATGACAGAAGCACCACTGTCAGGGGGGCCCGACCAGGACCATAGAACAAGGGGTCCACTGATGAGGAAGCCGCGACTGTAGCCACGGAAGCTATGGGAACCAGGAACCAACGGCCACCCAGGCTGTGTCTGTCATGAAGGGCAATCTTACCTGCAAGCTGGCGACGCTTCGGCGTGTGCGCAGTAATGACACTTCGGCACGCGCGTGTGCGCGCCTGTGCAATAGCGGTGCTTCGGCGTTCGCGCGCGCATGCGCGGCAACGGCGCGCGGGTGTGCGCGCGGGAGCGCTCAGTGACACTTCTTGGCGCCAATCTGGGGCTATTTAAAGGGGCTGATGCCTGGGCTCCTTGCTGTCTGGTCTACAGCGTTCCCGAGACCCATCTGCTATCTGATAAGTTACCCTACCGATCTGTTCCTGTGACCCGGCTTGTTCCTGACGCTTCCTGCCTTCTGCCTGCCCTCTGACTCCCGGCTTGTTGACCTTGCTTCCGCCTGCTCCTTCTGCCACCTGCTGCCTGCCCGTTGCCGACCCGGACTGAATAACGACTCTGCCTCTGCCTTTTGGACTGCACCTGATCTGCCAGCCAGTGGATGACCCGGCCTGTTTGGACTTGCCTGTGCCCTGTACTACAGGACACCTCCCCGCTGTCTGCTGCCTCTCTCCTCAGTTCCTGTGTGTCTAGCCTGCCTGCCATTCCAGCTTCCCTGTTGTCGCTGACACCTGCACAAGAGCTTCCTGAAGTCCAGCTCCATCTCTGCACCAGTGTTCCTGACAGGCACTTGTGCGACTCTGCACTCCTGAGCTCCCTGTTCCCACCATCAGGGGTTCCGGAGTAAGAGGTGCAAAAGAGGCCGCTCCCTGCATCCCAGGCTCTTCACCAGGTACGTGACAGTGTCCGATGCCCAGAGGTGACATCACAGCCTGGAAGAAGTCATACAAGAGTATCCAGAAACTCTGGGCAAAGCCCTGCTGCTGAGACCGATCCAAAGTTGCTGATGCCAGAAGGGCAAGGGGATCATACACTGCCGACAGGAGGAACTACATGTTTCGGGGTCTCGCCCCTTCTTTAGTTTAAAAGTTTGGCAAGAGGTGAAGGATTAAATAGAAAAAAACAGGAAGTGAGGGAGAAGGCAGGAGAGGGGCTGAGCACCCTTGTCATCAATGATCCCCCACCCTCACATATAGACAATAAAATCACCTAGTACTCCAAATATATATATATATATATATATATATATATATATATATATACAAAAAAAGGACACACAACACCAAGTCAAGTTCTAACATATAAAACACCAGATTAAAACTACTACTATTAAATAGGGATGAGCTTTGAGTCAAACTCATGTTCGACTCGAACATTGCCTGTTCGCATGTTCGCCGAACAGCGAACAATTTGGGGTGTTCGCGGCAAATGCGAAAAGCCGCGGAACACCCTGTAAAAGTCTATGGGAGAAATCTAAAGTGCTAATTTTAAAGGCTTATATGCAAGTTATTGTCATAAAAAGTTTTTGGGGACCCGGGTCCTGCCCCAGGGGACATGTATCAATGAAAAAAAAGTTTTAAAAACGGAAGTTTTTTCGGGAGCAGTGATTTTAATAATGCTTAAAGTGAAACAATAAAAGTGAAATATTCCTTTAAATTTCGTACCTGGGGGGGGGGGGGGGTGTATAGTATGCCTGTAAAGCAGCGCTTGTTTCCCTTGCTTAGAACTGTCCCTGCAGAAAGTGTTATTTCTAAAGGAAAAAAAAGTCATTTAAAAGCACTCGCGGCTATAATGAATTGTCAGCTCCCGGCAATACAGTGAAAAGTCATTGATAAAAAAAATAAAAAAAATGCGTGGGGGTCCCCCCAGATTCAATTACCAGGCCCTTCAGGTCTGGTATGGATATTAATGGGAACCCTGCGTTAAATTTAAAAAAAAAATGGACGTGGGGTTCCCCCCAAATATCCATACTAGACTCTTCAGGTCTGGTATGGATTTTAAGGGGAACTCCACCCAAAATTTTTAAAAAAATGGTGTGGAGTTCCCCCAAAAATCCATACCAGACCCTTTATCTGAGCACGCAACCTGGCAGGCCGCAGGAAAAGAGGGGGGACGAGAGAGTGCCCCCCCTCCTGAACCGTACCAGGCCACATGCCCTCAACATGGGGAGGATGTCCCCATGTTGATCGGGACAAGGGCCTCATCCCCACAACCCTTTCCCGGTGGTTGTGGGGGTCTGCGGGCAGGGGGCTTATCGGAATTTGGAAAACCCCTTTTACAAAGGGGACCCCCAGATCCCGCCCCCCCATGTGAATTAGTAAGGGGTACATTGTACCCCTACCATTTCACAAAGAAAGTGTAAAAAAAAATGTAAAAAAAAACAGACACCTTGGAAAAGTCCTTTATTAAAAATAAAAAATAAAAAACACATTCCAGCGATGTAATCCAGTGTCCTGCGGCGATCTGATGTCCAGCGCTGCAGTCTCCACTCCACACGAAACGTCATTGGCTGAGCGGACCTACACTGCGGAGGAAGTTCCCCATCAGGTCCGCTCAGCCAATGACGTAGGCGGGGTCTGAGGTACGAGGGGGCGGGGGTGCCCTCGTATCTTAGACCCCGCCTACGTCATTGGCTGAGCTGACCTGACAGGGAACTTCCTCCGCAGTGTAAAAAAATGAATAGACCCTTCTCACGTTCCCCTTACACCTACGTCATTGGCTGAGCGGACCTGATGGGGAACGTGAGAAGGGGCGGGTCTATTCGTTTTTTACACTGCAGAGGAAATTCCCCATCAGGTCCGCTCAGCCAATGACGTAGGCGGCGGTCTGAGATACGAGGGCGCCCCCACCCCCTCGTACCTCAAACCCCGCCTACGTCATTGGCTGAGCGGACCTGATGGGGAACTTCCTCCGCAGTGTAGGTCCGCTCAGCCAATGACGTTTTGTGTGTTGTGGAGACTGCAGCGCTGGACATCGGATCGCCGCAGGACACTGGATTACATCGCTGGAATGTTTTTTATTTTTTTATTTTTAATAAAGGACTTTTCCAAGGTGTCTGTGTGTTTTTTTTACACTTTTTTCGTGAAATGGTAGGAGTACATCCTCCCCATGTTGAGGGCATGTGGCCTGGTACGGTTCAGGAGGGGGGGCGCTCTCTTGTCCCCCCTCTTTTCCTGCGGCCTGCCAGGTTGCGTGCTCGGATAAAGGGTCTGGTATGGATTTTTGGGGGAACTCCACGCCATTTTTTTTTAAATTTGGGGTGGAGTTACCCTTAAAATCCATACCAGACCTGAAGGGCCTGGTAATTGAATTTGGGGGACCCCCACACATTTTTTTTTTATCAATGACTTTTCTCTAGAGCCGACAATTCATTATAGCCGCTAGTGCTTTTAAATTACTTTTTTTCCTTCAGAAATTACATTTTGTGCAGGGACAGTTCTAAGAAAGGGAAACAAGCGCTGCTTTACAGGCATACTATACCCCCCAGGTACTAAATTTAAAGGAATATTTCACTTTTATTGTGTCACTTTAAGCATTATTAAAATCACTGCTCCCGGAAAAACTGACGTTTTTTAAAAGGTTTTTGCATTGATACATGTCCCCTGGGGCAGGACCCAGGTCCCCAAACTTTTTAGGACAATAACTTGCATATTAGCCTTTATAATTAGCACTTTTGATTTCGAACATTCGAGTCCATTGTATTTAATTGGCTTCTAAAGTTCACGCAAACTTTAGGTCTGTTCGCAGGTTCTGATGCAAACCGAACAGGGGGGTTTTCCGCTCATCCCTACTATTAAATACCTATATGGACTTCAAGTTCCTCATTCAAACCATTAGGTGAAAGAGTATTAAGCTTATATATCCATAAGGCTCCTCTCTTGACCAATAAAAGCCTCAAAACTAGCCTTTCCATGAGAATGTAACCTAGCAGAGTCTGGAAAGGCATTACATAAACTCTTCTTAAAGGTGTCCTCAAGATATTTTATCCTCTGCTCCCTCTGTGAGTTCTGAGACTTTCCCCTTGTAACAATGGTCAAGATGGGTTTCCAACCAATAGTGATCCTTCTCCTTGATTCCATAAATTCTGGGGTCCTTTCACAGGCTTTGAAGAATGAGGGAGCCCATGCACTGCAAGTTTGCGCAGGCATGAGAAGCAGACGCCACCCTGAAGACGTAATCAACACGAAACGTACGTCGGTCGGCGCAGCCTGGTCACGTGGTATACACACGCAGCGCTCCATTCTGGGTCCCTGACTGCAGCGAACGGTGGCTTCGGTGCACGCCGCTTCTAGGAGTCCATGAGCCGTGAGCTCCCTATTGTTTGCCTGCAGCCCCAGTGCCAGGATGGGCACTTTTTAATGTAAGAGGCCACCTAGGCCACATACGTTTTTTACATTATTTTTATTGCCTTTTTATAAATAAATACGGGTTACACTATGGAGTTTTTTTGCTTGTATTTCACATGTTCCGCCTAATTAACCGAGGGAGGAGTTTCCAACATTTCTCTACCAGCATTGTCCATATGTGTGCAGGCACAATCCTGCTCAAGCTGTTAAAGACCTTCTTTTTAACTAAAGAGGTCCACATCCTTTGGGAGGAGTTTCCAACATTTCTCTACCAGCATTGTCCATATGTGTGCAGGCACAATCCTGCTCAAGCTGTTAAAGACCTTCTTTTTAACTAAAGAGGTCCACATCCTTTGGTAAGCGCAATCTACTATTTGTGCACTTCGGGTGTTAGCTTCATATGAAGATTTGGTGAAGGATTAACTCTTTGCACTACTTTGAAGAAAACAATCACAATATATCATGAACATTATTTGTTGAAGATTTGTTCTAGCTTCACATGAAGATTTGGTGAAGGATTAACTCTTTGCACTATTCTGAAGAAATTAACCTCAATATATTATGAACATTATTTGTTGAAATAATTTTTCACTTTTTGGATTTGTTACACATTTGATTTTTCATTAACTTAATCTATGAGACTTTTCTATAATTGAGTGTTATAGATTTCTTTGATTGTTGTGGGCTTGACAGCACGCTATTATTACGATTGGGACTAATCGATTTATATATGGTGACTTTCAATTCACCTTTTTGTATATAGGCATCACAGGATTGTGTTGGTGTTTATATTTAAGAATTATTCACACAATAATTTATTAGATAAGTTATCACTTATTAATTAGGTTTAAGAGTATTTGAGCGCCCCCTTTTTCATATATATACACTCATTCAGATAGGAGCTTAAGACTCCATCCGCAGGGGAGCAGCCGTTATATATAATTTGTATATTTATTTATATATAACTTTTTTTCACATAATTTTGTATATATTAATTGGCGCTGAATCACAGCAATAGAAACATGAGAAGCAGAGTCACAGGGGGCACTGAGAATTACAGTATCTGGAACTGCCTCCTCCCAGCCACGTACTACTTCCAAGGGTTCTGCAGATGGAAAACCATCTCTTAAGGTTTAACGTATGTGTTCCTTTGCTTCAATGCCTCCAAGACTGCAATCACCCCCCCTCCTCTTGTGTGTTCTGTGGAGTCCCAGTTGGCCTTGACTTGTCATGGCTCATGTGCAGCCGCTGCAGCATTGCCAAAATTGATTTCCACCTGGTAAGCATGTCACAAATCAGACGGTTTACAGGCAGGTGGAATTTCTGCCTGCAGATCTTCCAACCCTGGGTACCTGCTTAAAAAATGCTGCACCACCAAATTGAGGACATGTGCCAGGCATGGCACATGTGTCAACTTTCCCTGTCTAAGGGCGGACAGGAAGTTGGTGCCATTATCGCACACCACCATTCCTGGCTCCAGATGGCATGGCGTGAACCACCTCTGGACCTGACCCTACTGAGCTGAAAGAAGCTTTGCTCTGTTGTGGCTTCTGTCCCCTAGACAGACCAACTGAAGCACTGCATGGCATCTTTTAGCCTGACTCATTTAATAGCCCCTTGAATGCTTAGGGGGTACTGGTGGTTCATAGGACAATTCAGCAGAGGAGGACATGGAGGAGGAGGGAGTGGAGCTGACAAAACTTGCATCATTATAAACAAAACAAGCTGTGGCACTAAGTCCTGTACTGCATCAATCCGAGTTGCAAGCAGAGTTACCCAGTGTGCTGTGAACTAAATATAGCATCACTGGCCATGCTTGCTGGACCACAAGTCAGCAGAAAGGTGGACCTTGTGACTGACTGCCTTGCCCAACGATGCCACAACATTGCCTTCCACGTGATAGTACAGACCTCGAATGGCCTTACTTGGAAAGAAATAAGGATCCTGCCATTGTGGTACAGCACAGAAAGGCAGGAATTGTAAAGCCAGCATCTTTGACAAGCTTAAATTTAGACTCTATGTGGGTGTCTGTATATATATTTTTTCGCTGCAACAGCTGGGGCAGAGAAATTTGCCTGCTATAGTCTACAGCTGGTGGTGTGCTGCTGGCAGACATGCTGCATGGACCTGTGACACACTTCGCTATACCATCATCCCTGTCAGTGAAGGCTGCTGAGAGGTCATGTGATATATAGCGAAGTAGACCTGAAAGGTGAAGAATGAGGAGGATAAGAAATTTGTCAGTTTTGTCTGGCTTTCAGGTGCTTCTGCCAACGGCTGAGTGGTGGGAGCATGTGGTACCAAAATTGCTGGTGTTGTTGCCACACTTGATAAGCTTGAGGCAAAGTTTGCAATCTGCTGCGCATGTACTAAAAAAGGCTCAGACAGCTGAGCTGTGGGAAGTGGGCCAAGAGATAACAGCTCCACAATGTGATAGATCAGGGTGGCTGCTCTCTACTCTTCAATGATGGCTGCCTCATTGGGGTCTTGACTCACCCTCACTTTCCTCCTCTGCTTTATCCGGTACCCAAGTTGTGTCAGTAACATCATCATCCCCATCAACATCATCACTGGAGCCAACTTGGCAATACGCTGTGGCTGGACGAACATGACTGCCAATTTGTTGTTTAGCAGTGTTCTCCCCTCTCCGTAGGCTCATGTTCCTACCTTCCTCAACCTGAGAACCCACATTAGAATCAAGTAATGCCTGTGCATCATCAAGGAGCAAGTGACTGACGCTGTGTTCAAGTAACTCAGCTGACTCCTACATACTGTACATGATGTTGGGGCTATGGCAGGAGTAGCTGTGGACAAGGAGGCAGAATAAGCAGCTCTGGCAGCTGTAGTAGACTGCGCACTAGTCTCTGCTTGTGTGACATAGGATGAGGAGGATGAGGAGGATTTAATAAGCCAGTCCACCACCTCCTCTGAATGCTATGGCTGGATAGAGCTGGCAACATAACTAAACAGAGGAAAGGGTGCCCTGCTTGAGGACAGACCAAGTCCACTTTTGCCTGTGGACACAGACGCTGCTGACCCCCTCAGTGCCATGGGAATGTCTGTCTCTCCTTGTTGGCCTCCCAGACATGATGGGGGTCCTATTACTGAAATGTAATTGAGAAGGGTAACTGTGTACTTGGATGCTCTTTAATCAATGGAAAGTGGTGTTTGGTGTACTTTAACCACTTCGCATCCGGGCCAATTCTGACACTTCGCTCCTACATGTAAAAATCCTAATTTTTTTGCTAGAAAATTACATATAACCCCCAAACACTATATATATATATTTTTTATCAAAGACCCTAGAGAATACAATGGCGGTCTTTGCAACTTTTTATCTCGCACGGTATTTGCGCAATAGTTTTTCAAATGCATTTTTTTGGGAAAAAAACGGTTTCATGAATTAAAAAATATTAAAACATTAAAGTTAGCCCAATTTTTTTGCATAATGTGAAAGATGAAGTTACGCCGAGTAAATAGATACCTAACATGTCACCCTTCAAAATTGCACACACTCGTGGAATGGCACCAAACTTCGGTACTTAAACATCCTCATGGGCGACGCTTTAAATTTTTTTACTGGAAACATGTTTTAACAGAGGACTAGAGCTAGAATTATTGCTCTCGCTCTAACGTTCGCTGCGATACCTCACATGTGTGTTCTGAACACCGTTTTCATATGTGGGCGGGACTTGCGTATGCGTTCGCTTCTGCGTACGAGCTACCGGGGACAGGGGCACTTTACATTTTTTTTTTTATTTATTGTTCATTTTACTTTAAAGTTTTTACTTTGACACTTTAAAAAAATAAAATAAAAAATTGATCACTTTTATTACTATTACAAGGAATGTAAACATCCCTTGTAATAGGAATAAGCATGACAGGTCCTCTTTACAGTGAGATATGGGGCCAATAAGACCCCACATCTCACCTCTAGGATGGGAAGCTTGAAATAAAAAAAAAAAAAAAAAAAAAAATGATCACCGCTTCCTAGCCGAAGCGGCGCCGTTTTTTTTAATGCAGAGGCCGGGCGTGACGTCATAACATCGCGCCCGGCCTCCGAACGATCATAGATACTCCGGCGACCATCTGGTCCGCCGGAAATCTCTATGGTAAGAAGCCGGGGCCGGCGGATCCTGTCACTGACTCACCGATCGCACAGGTGAGTTGGTAGAAGCGCCGGAGGGCGGCGGGAGGGGGGGCGTCCCCTCTCGCCGCCTGTAAGAATGATCAAGCGGTGGAGCAGCCGCTATGATCGTTCCTTCAGCACACAGAATTGCTGGCTCTAAAAAATGATATCTGAATGATGCCTGTAGCTGCAGGCATCATTCAGATATCCCGGCTTAAAGTCCAGGACGTCCATGGACGTCCTTGGGCGCGAAGTGGTTAACCACTTGCCGACCAGCCGCCGCAGTTTTACTGGGGCAGGTTGGCTCGGCTGGGCAAATCGACGTTACCTTACGTCACTTTTTCTTGTGGCCACTAGGGGCGCGCGCAGCGTGTGCCCGGAGCTGATGCGAGTGCCCGGCAGGCGCTATGACCGCTGGGCAACCACGATCGCTCGTGACAGAGCGAGAACCGGGATCTTAGATTGTGTGTTCATACTGATTATAAACACTGATCTGTCATCTCCCCTAGTCAATCCCAACCCCCCCTTCAGTTATAACACACCTGGGAAACACATTTAACCCCTTGATCACCCCCCTAGTGTTAACCCCTTCCCTGCCAGTGACATTTATACAGTAATCAGTGCATTTTTATAGCACTGATCGCTCTATAAATGTCAATGGTCCCAAAAATGTGTCAAAAGTGTCCGATGTGCCCGCCGCAATATTGCAGTCCCGATAAAAATCGCAGATCGCCGCCATTACTAGTAAAAATAATAATAATTAAAATGCCATGAATCTATCCCCTATTTTGTAGACGCCATAACTTTTACGCAAACCAATCAATAAACGCTTATTGCGTTTTTTTTGGGTTTTTTTATACAACAAATATGTAGAAGAATATATATCGGCCTAACTGAGGATTTTTTTTTTTTTAAAGTGGGATATTTATTATAGCAAAAAGTAAAAGATAGTGTTTTTTTTTTTTTTTTTTAAACTGTCGCTCTTCTTTTGTTTATAGCGCAAACAATAAAAACCGCAGAGGTGATCAAATACCACCAAAAGAAAGCTCTATTTGTGGGAAAAAAAGGACGTCAATTTTGTTTGGATACAGCATCGCACGACCACGCAATTGGCAGTTAAAGCGACACAGTGCCGTATCGCAAAAAATGGCCTTGTCATTGAGCAGCCAAATCTTCCGGGGCTGAAGTGGTTAACTTGAGTACTCACTACACAGACACACTCCACTGACACACTTCAATATACTGCAGTAAAACTGCACTGACACAATTCAATATACAGTAAACCTGCCCTGAAACACTAGACTGACACTAAAGTAAAAATGAATGGTCACACTACACTCACGCTGCACTATCACTATATTCACACTAAACTGACACTACACTCACAATAAAATGACAATAGCACACTATAGCAGTCTAACTTTCTAGTAGCAATGAACAGAGCCCTGTTTTATCTATCTCCACTCCAATATCACACTGCAAATGGCTGCTGTGGGAAAGATCCTTTTATAGAGGGGGGTGGGTCTATGAGTAATGAGCCATAATTGGGCACAGTCTTCATTATTTTCTTCAATCATGGCTGACAGTGTTCTGCACCCTGATTGGGCAAATCCTTCATTACTTCAGCCAATCAGGGCTTCCAATGAACTGTGCGGCATGCAGTGCATTGTGGGGCACTCGGCGGGTCGAACAAATGGACGAACCCCCCGACAACTCGGGTGTTCTTTGAACGGGATAACAGCCAACGTTCGGGCCAAATTCATGCTCAAGCCTAACCGTTTGCCCCAACACTTTTTGTAAGTGGGGTTATCCTTTCCTGGCCAACAGCTCTTTTCCTCAGTCATCTTCCAGGACGGCTTACAGAGAGATAGGCTCCTCCCACCTAGCACAGGAAACACATGATCCACATCATAAAAAGCACTGCACGTGCATAAGCTCCTCAGTATTTTTGTTTCCTCAGGCCAGACAGGAACTAAAACCAAACGGATGTTTGTTATTTTCCCAGGCCTTCATGCTAGATGGCAGGGGCCTCCCGACGTCCATACCCAGTGCAACAGGGGTAGTTCTCCTGGGGGTATGAGTCAGTTTGGGCCACCCAGAGACCTGAAGGAAGTGGTCTGGGGTGAAAATAAGGGACCCCCTCTCCCGATTTATGGCTGTATCCTCAGTGAGGTTACCTTTGAGGAGTGGAAGAGGTGATCCAGTGGGTCCATCCGTAATGGCACAGCAGGGTGGTTTCCTAGTGGAGCCATAGGCCGACGCATGGTCAGGATGCCTTTTTTTCTGCAGTTTCGAGAGATCCCCATGTTACAGGGCTTCTCTATCCCCAGCATGTGGCTGTGCTGGTGGTGCAGAGTGAAAAGGTAGCTGCTGGCTCCAGAAAGGACGGCGGCCATCTTGGATACCCAGACGCCAGGAACTGAAGCCCTAGCTAGGGTATCCGAGGATAAACAGGCGCGCTGTGCCATAGGGTGGCGTCGGATCCACAGCGCCACCCTGGATTCTCCACACCTCCCGAAATAGGGGCTTGAATAACAGGCTTCCAAGCAACATGGAGATACCAATCCATGGAAGCAGCGCCATCTGTTGATGCAGGACCTAAGGTAAGAAAATAGGGGGCAGACTGCTCTCTCCCTTTTCTTATCCTCCTGTGGTGGGGGCACAGGAGGCGTTATGTTTTTTCCAGAGCCGGTTTATTGTGTATGCTTAGGGTGGACAGGTGTCACACATACTAGCATAGGCTCTGGTAGTGGTTACTTTTAAAAAAATTCCTAGATTAGAATTTTGTTATCCACAGAGTGTTTTTCTGTTAATGGGTATTTACTTCAGTGGGAGTAATGGGCTGGCACGTGTCTTTTGATTCATTACTGAACAAAGCCCACAAGTCCAAACATAACAAAACAGAGACACCCAGAAAAAGGTGCCGGTGTGCACCAAGAAAATGCCTCATGGGTGGAAGAAAGGTGCATGTTAGAACTATATAGTTTGGTAGCAGACACTGACCAGGTGGTCAGGGCTACAAGCTCCATGCACTGTTCCACACAGAGAAGATGGTGGAAAACATTTTTTCCTGCGCTGGTAAGTCACCAGGAAGGATATGCAAGCAGGAAAGCAGGTCTGGGACACCTGCAGACTCTGGCCCTAGGGTAAGAAAGAGGCAAATGGGGGTTCCTCTTTTCTTGCTCCCTGGTGAAGGGGTCACCGAGGCTTTTGAGATTATTCTCTGTACTATCCACAGACTGACAGGGCTGGTCTGGGGAGTCTGGCTGTGTGTGTATCCCCAATTTTTTCTCTACTAGTTGTGGGGCTCCATTTGGGTCTCCCTAGGTGGATGGGTGCTGGTCAGAGGGTGATCAGCTGCACCTTGTCTCTCTTGGTAAAATGCTCATTCAGCCTTTTGTCTTCTCCCTCTAGGACAGAGGATGGGAGCAAAAGGGGAGCCACCTAAGGGACAGATGCACAGCCTGCAAGTACAAGTTATCCACTACCTGGATACCAGCTCCAGTGCTGCAATACTTTTCGATAAGGGATTCCTAAAGAGCATTGGGGGAAAAATATATGACAAACCTTTTTTTTTCCTGATTTTTTCACAAGGGCTTCTTCTCCGCCGGAGAAGCAGCTATCCTCATGAGTGCTGAGGCTCAAGGGGAGCCCTCCCTTACTCACGTTTGGTAGAACACCATATTCGCTGTTACTGGCTGAAATCCTGTACCTCCTACAGACACAGGGTGAATGTGCTTTGTGTTCCTGTCCACTATTAATGTGGTCATTTGGAGGCAGAGGCCCTAAACGGTTAAGTGTAAAGCTCTCCTGGGTGTAACCTCCATGCAAGGCTTGCATGGACAAACCCGTGTTTAACGATTGATTGTTAATACCTGCAGGTGTTTGCCTTCTGATTGCTCCTATTGCACACTTCAGGGCTTACCCAAAAGTATCAGAAACTTGCATTTATCACTGTCTCCAACCTAAGTGTGGGCTATATAAAGCAAAGATAAGTGTACAGCGATCTCTGTTAACATACATTGTTTAAATATGTCGTTTAAGGAGACTCACTTTTTACTTCTGTTCCAGACAAAATATTTGGTTATGTCTAATTGCTGAAGCTGCACCTATTATGGGGTAACAGTATCTGCTATGCACTCCAGTTGGTGTGCCCAGACTTCTATCACCTGGAGCAACCTGGGTTCCTACACTGAATAGATGTATAATAGATTGGTAGCCAGAGGTTAGGCTATATCTATGACGCATGTTTATACGAACGGTTTGTATTATTTGCGCAGGAATTGTGTGTGTGTGTGTGTGGTATTAGACTAATACTCTCGGTCTTGGACCTCACACTTTTGCAAGTATGTTATACATCTATGTATTTAAATACACAGACATTGGAGCTTATGTTTGTGTTATTTGAGTTGTATTCTTTTGGTACCATTTGTAGTTCATGTCTCAGATGTGATCCAATGTTTGGACACTCTGAGGCTGCGTTTCCGCTGTGGCGACTTTGGAGTGCAGCTTTGATCCAACTTTACAGCCTCTGGATTGGGGTTGCATCAGAGGTCACATCAGGGTTGTGCTGGGACCTTTTTCTAGGTTGTTGCAACTCTAAGTCGCATAGATTAGAACAGGTGCCATTGAAATCAATGGACCGTGACTCGTCATGCGACTTTGTGTCCAGGGTCGCACGGCATGTCGCACTAGTGGAAACTGAACCTAATAGTTCTAATGACCTGCTTAAAGTCTTGCCCTTATTTGTATATGTGGCTGTAGGAATCGGGAGGCTTTTACCTGACCTTTACCGTGTACAAGACAATCTTCAATAGATTGTCTTAGATGTTCGTAGGCAGGTGTGCAAATGTCTTCGAGAAAATCTCGGGCCGCTAAAATCGTACCAGGATATTTTGTCTTTTGCATATATACAGCGAAGACTCGTGTTCTAGTTTTTTTTTGCTGCTGAGCCTTCATTCGGAGAGGATCAAATCCCTTTCATTCAGCGAATCAGCATGCAATATTTTCTGCTGATTATTATGAGGTGTAGCAGCCATAGCCTACAGGTTAACAACTCTCAGGTTAAGTACTCTGAAGGTCAGTGCAGCCATGGGAAACTTCCTGAAAGACGTTGGATGTTATCCTAGCGTCGGCTTATGACCTTGGCCAAATCACTTTAAAAGATGGAGCATGGCTGCTAGCTTCCCCAAATCTTTTGAAGGGAGTATTGCATGGCTGGAGCAGAGGCATCCAGCGTCCCTGACTACCTCCCAGATGGGGGGAGGGGTACATGTCTGCCGAGACAGGTAAACTAGGTTGGTAACCAGGACAGTATGCAGCCTGCTATGCTGCAGACCCAACTGAATGGACAGCTATAGGGTCATTTTGTGAAGTATTCTCTGGTGCCATCATCAACTGACACCAGGGAGGGAGCAGGTTCAGGGAAGCAGTTCACTGACCTCAAACTTCCCAGGAGTATTACAGCAGACTTCTTCTGATTTACAAAGCTACACCATGTACTCTGGTTCCACCATGACACCTGCTTTAATTTTGGTAGATGGCCACAAGGTGGTTACCCTTAGGAGGATATCCTCTTCGGGTACTGGTTGCTGTGGGTGTTTGCAACAGCACTAAGGGACAGGAATATGGCCTGTAGATGTGGGTTCACATCTTGCTATATCTCTGATTCCTATACCTGACTGGGTATGGCTTAGGTTCAGTACTTTGTATATGTTAAAAACATCATTGCATCTTTCTTTTTCTGCCTTTGTTTCAGAACAGCTGTAGCAGGTCAAAGTAAATGGTCTGTTACTACTAACAGGCTCAATCTTCTGGAGTAGTGATCTGCATAACTAACCCCCTTTCTGATGATCATGTGCTGGTCGGAGCGGAGAGAATATTTCTTCAGCTTCGGGTGCATGCCCATTCAGCTCCGCTCGCATGTTTTTTCTGCCTTGGCTCAAGTACCGGCCAACCGCCTGCCAGATTATCTCCTTGCCTTCCCTGGCAGAGTGATCTTCATTCGTTCCCCACCCAGTAGTAGCCGGGGCCCGGAGATTAAGACTTGACAAGTTCTGGGGCCGGCGGCGGTGACGGGCAGAGAGTCGCCTATTGCCGCCATTCCTAGTAAAATTATGTCCCCGGATTTCTTTTAAAATATCTGGTCACCTTACTATTATCTAAATGTCCATGGGTAGACATCTCATTGAATGAAAATTGTGTAAGATGAGATCCATAGTTTGGAGATCAACCTCTAGCCTTGCTTGTTCTGTAGCCCAGATAAAGGCAAGAAGAGGTAAAATTATTGACGTCAAATTATTACTATCACAGGGTGATTGAAAAATGCAATGATGGAAGCCTACCAGGCATCATTGCTGTTTCCCCTGGAAAACATCGAAGCTCATTCACACAGAGCAGGGGCCATTTCCTGAGCTGGAAAGGTGAGCGTTTCTCTTTCCAAGTTCTTTAAGACCGCATCCGGGTCCAGTTTCCAAAACTTCATAGACATTACCTACCGGGCCTCTTCTCTAACCAGAAACAGGCTGTTGGGAAGTAGGTGCTTAAAGCTGGGATCCCGCCCTGATCAAATAGTCCTATTTTGTCCTCTCTGTAAGCCGTTCCAGGCAGTGTTGCCAACCGTCAGTATTTTTACTGGCAGCCAGTAAAAAACAAGCCTTTTTCCCCTGCCAGTAAATGCCAGTAAAAGTAAAAGGTTGTCAGTAAAAAATATGGCTGTGGCGCACAGCTTGGTCCGGAGCTGGCTGGAACCATCTGAGTGCCTGCTACAGTGTGATCGGGTGGCTCTGGTGGAGGCGGTGCCTTAGCATGTCGTGTGATGTTATGGTGCAATGGAGCCAAGCCGTAGCGGCCAGACCCTCGTGTGCAGGTCTTCGGCATGAAAGCAAGGCAGGCTGGGATCGGGACCGTCAGTGCTGTTTAGACTGGAGTGGACTGGAGGGACCACTTGGCTTGGAGAGAGACTGTCACTGTGACGTGTCGTGTCAGGGAGGTCTCATCATCATCATCTGTGCTGCTGCACACTGCTGTCGGTGTCACCGTGAGTCTAATTTGTGTGTGTGTGTGTGTGCGCCCATTCTAATTTCTTGCCCTCCTGTCCCTGAGCTACTTACTATATCGAAAATAAGAAATCTAGTTTTTGCCCTATTATCTACCTTACTGTTAAATCATATTGCTAATTGCATATTGTATTTGTGTGTAGCCTAAATACTCGAATTTGCACTTAAAACTGTAATTGTTTAACTTTTGTAAATGGCAGTAAAAACTTGGCTGTGCCAGTAAAATTTGGATGTTATGTCAGTAAATTTTAATCTGGTAGGTTGGCAACACTGCTTCCACGACGGCGTCAGTTCCCTCCCTTATCTGTTGGTGAGTGGCAATGTAGAACATAGAGTAAGAATAAAGCTACGCTAATGAGGGTTTAATGATACTTATTCTGAAGCCTTCGGTTATTTGTTAAATACTGAGGAGCTGATGCATGTACAGTGCTTTTTATGATGTGGATCATGTGTTTTCTGTGCTAGGTGGGAGGAGCCTATCTCTCTGTAAGCCGTCCTGGAAGATTCCTGGAAAAAGTAGTTATCAGGTAATAACACTGTTTTTGTTGTCAGTGTCCACTTTTCATGTAGGCAACAGAATAAGCCAATAGTGCAAGAATTCTAAGAACTCCTATGTCTATAAATAGACTTACCGTAAGTAAAAGGATTTCAAGATGAGTACCCAAAACTTATTTTTGCAGTGTACTGCTGCTGGTGCAAAGGTAAAATAACTAACATGAGAACAGTTGCTGAACCAAACAAACACTACAAAACTCTGTTGCGCTATATTGCTTCAACTGGAGGTCAAAAGAATGCATTATATACCATGTCAGGCAGAAAATATGTTCTGACAACAAATAAGTCTTGTGAGGTTGACATTATGACTATAGAGAATTGCATACTTTACTATTATGTTGTATGGGTAACTTGTTGTGTTATGCATGAATTACCACTTTCCCAAAGTACACTAAAAGAACATTTTTACAAAATGATTCAAAACAACGACAGCTCAGGTGAAGTCAACTAGAGGAAATAAACTACTTATATTTAATCAAGCTTTCAGATAAAGTTGCACAACTGAATTGAAACTGCTTCTTTATGAATTCTTGAGAGCATTGAGGATCTATGAATCATGTATTTATTTATAAAAAATATGTTAATAGAGTATCATTATATCACAATGTATGACAGTATTTGTTTTAATTTTCATTTTCTATAGTTTATTTTCCCTGACTGTACTATAATACAATGTCCGATAACACATAAATTAACCTTAAAATATTATTAGTTGTGGAGAACCTGTACCCTGAAATTATTGTAAAGTTTTCCAGATCTGTTGACATTAGGGATGAGCCGAACACCCCCCAGTACGGTTCGCATCCAGAACATGTGAACGGACCAAAAGTTTGCGCAAACTTTCGAGCACTGTTAAAGTCTATGGGACTCGAACGGGAGAAATCAAAAGTGCGAATTTTAAAGGCTAATATGCAAGTTATTGTACTAAAAAGGGTTTGGGGACCGGGGTCCTGCCCAAGGGGACATGTATCAATGCAAAAAAAAGTTTTAACAACGGCCGTTTTTTCGGGAGCAGTGATATTAAAGATGCTTAACCACTTGCTTACTGGGCACTTAAACCCCCCTCCTGCCCAGACCAATTTTCAGCTTTCAGCGCTGATGCACTTTGAATGACAATTGCGCGGTCATACAATGCTGTACCCAAATGAAATGTTTATCATTTTTTCCCCACTAATGGAGCTTTCTTTTGGTGGTATTTGATCACCTCTGCGGCTTTTATTTTTTGTAAAAAAAAAAGACTGATTTAGAAAAAAAATATATATATTTTTTTATATTTTGTTCTAAAATTTTGTAAACAGGTAATTTTTCTCCTTCATTGATGTATGCTGATAAGGCTGCACTGATGGGCACTGATGGGCTGCACCGATAGGCTGCTCTGGTGGGCACCGATGGGCGGCACTGGTGGGCACCGATAGGGCGGCACTGGTGGGCACCGATAAGGCGGCACTAGTGGGCACTGATAGGCGGCACTGGTGGGCACTGATAGGCGGCACTAAGAAGGGGGCACTGATGGGTGGCACTGAAGAGCATTGATAGGTGGCACTGGTGGGCACTGAGAAGTGGCACTAATAGATGGCATTGTTAGGTGGCACTGTGGGCATTGCTAGGTGGCACTGTGGGCACTGGCAGGGAGCAATTATGGTCACAATGGCTGGCACTGGTATCTGGCACTGATGAGGCTCCTTCTGCCTCCTTCCTCTTCGGGACCGATGTCCCTTGTGAAAGAGCCGATTACCGATTCTTTGTTTACATCACATGATCAGCTGTCATTGGCCGGGATCGGGATCGGCCCCTTACTCGGATCGGTGATCGTCCGAGTCTCAGTGACTCGGGTGATCACAGCGCGCGCGGGGAGTGCGCAAAGGGGAGGCTGTCTATTGACGGCCTTCCGGATTTTCAGGTCCGCGCTGAAGCCGTCATTTGGCTATAGCGCGAACCTCAAGCAGTTAAAGTGAAAAAAATAAAAGTGAAAAATTTCTTTAAATATGGTACCTGGGGGGTGTCTATAGTATGCCTGTAAAGTGGCACGTGTTTCCCGTGTTTAGAACTGTCCCTGCACAAAATGAAATTTCTAAAGGAATAAAAGTCATTTAAAACTGCTTGCGGCTTTAATGTAATGTCTCGTCCCGGCAATATGGATGAAAATCATTGAGAAAAACTGCATGGGTACCCCCCCCCCAGCCCATTACCAGGCCCTTTGGGTCTTGTATGGATATTAAGGGGAATCCCGCACCCAAATTAAAAAAAAGAAAAGGCGTGGGGCCCCCAGGCCCTATATACTCTGAACAGCAGTATACAGGCGGTGCAAACAAGACAGGGACTGTAGGTTTGTTCTTAAGTAGAATCTGTTTATAATTTGGAACAGGTACATTTTTGTAGTTCCAGCCAAAAAATCTATTTTTAAGCTTTTTGGAAAACATAGTTAATGGTTATCACCCCTGTAACATTTGTTTTGCTGTCTGCCCCTGTTCAGAAGATTTCATCTCACTTTATGTCCCAATGACAAGTGGAGAGGAGACGCCTTTTTGCTATATTAACTCTTACAGGAGAGAATTTCCCTTCCTAGGGGTAGATTTCCTCTCACTTCCTGTTGTCTCCCTCCGTTTTTAAGTAGGAGTCATTTGTAAGTTGGATGTTTGAAAGTAGGGGCCTGCCCTATATACTCTACAGAAATTTGGGCCTTAGGTGTTGGTGTTGCCACAACACTGTAAGCCCTCACAGTTACTCTTATTGGGCGCAGGAATGGGCCCTGCTGTGAAATATTAGATCAAGAATTGTAATTACATGCCCCTGTTGAACAGGGTCAGAAAAATTGGGCCTTTGGTGGTGTGGTGGTGTTGCCACAACACTGTAAGCCCTCACATTTACTCTTGGTGGGCGCAGGAACGGGCCCTGCTGTGAAATATTAGATCAAGAATTGTAATTACATGTCCCTGTTGAACAGGGTCAGAAAAATTGGGCCTTTGGTGGTGTGGTGGTGTTGCCACAACACTGTAAGCCCTCACAGATACTGTAGTTGGAGTGCAGGAACTAGCCCTGCTAGTTAATATCAGATCAAAAATTGTAATTACACGCCCCTGTTAAACAGGGGCAGAAAAATTGGGCCTTAGGCACTGGTGCTGGTGCCCAGAACCAAAAATGTTCTTACAAGCTATCAACATGAACATTGAGGAGGAAGAGGATAGTCACTCAGCGTAACAGGATAGTCACTCAGCATCAGCATAGGCAGTCTTAAAGGGATCTCACATTCATAAAAAAAAATTTGGTTACATCAGCATCAGGTGCTTTGTAGCTGGTGATCCAAGACTGATTCATTTTTATGAAGGTGAGCCGATCGACCGAGTCGGTGGACAGGCGCACCCTGTGATCGGTTACAAAGCCTCCAGCAGCACTGAATGTGCGTTCCGAAAGAATGCTGGATGCAGGACAGGCCAGTAGCTCAATTGCATACTGTGCAAGCTCTGGCCAGTGATCCATCCTCAAGACCCAGTAACCCAGAGGATTGTCGGTTGGAAAGGTCTCCAAGTCTGATCTTGCCCCTAGGTATTCCTGCACCATGTAAATCAGATGCTGGCGATGGTTGCTGGAACTGATCAGACTTTGGGGCTGCGGACTAAAAAATTGTCTGAACGCATCTGTCAGACGGCCACCTTCTCCACCGCTCCTTCTGTGACTGACCGAAGCCTCAGCAACACGTTGTCCAGGACCAAGAATTTGTAACCTCCTAGGCTCTGGAAACTAGGCTTGTGCACAACGGAAAAATGTGTTTATTTTCGGTTCGTTTCTTTTCGGTCCTGTTGATTCGTAATCGTTCGTAATTTTGCTAGCCGGGATTTTTCGTGTTCGGCCTAATTCGTATTTTCGAAAGCGAAATTTTTCGTTCAATCGGAATGCTTCGTATTACTGAAAGCCTTATATTTAGTTGATTTATAATTCGTACTTTCGGTAGAGTACATTGTTTTTCGTTGATTCTGGACACAACTTTCGTAACTTTTTTTGGGTTTGTTGATTCGTAATTTTCCGTGTCTCTCTCACAACGACGCTGCCCTATTATGCCTAATGTGCTTCGAATGGATTTGTACTTTTCATACATACATAGCGGTTATTTGTAACGATTCGTAATCTCGTATTTTACTTTAGTTTTTGTACATGCGCCTATAGCCTCCGCCCCTGTACACCAATTCGTACTTTCGGTAGAGTACATTGTTTTTCGTTGATTCTGGAAACAACTCCTACTTTCCTAACTTTTTTTGGGTTCGTTGATTCGTAATTTTCTGTGTCTCTCTCACAACGACGCTGCCCTATTATGCCAAATGTGCTTCGATTGGATTTGTACTTTTCTAAATACATAGCGGTTATTTGTAACGATTCAAAATCTCGTATTTTACTTTCGTTTTTGACATGCGGCTATAGCATTAGCCTCCGCCCCCCCTGTACACCATTTTGAGAGGGAGTTCAGCATGGTGAGGGAGAAGCAGAGAGCAGAGCAGAGTGTTATTGTGCTTCGAATGGATTCGTACATTCATAACTTTTTTTGGTCGTTGATTCGAAAATTTACATGTCTGACAGTGGCGCTGCGTGCTTCGAATGGATTCGTACTTTTCTAATACATCGCAGTTATTCGTAACTATTCTAAATCTCAATTTTTTACTTTCGTTTTTGACATGTGCCTAATGCCTATAGTCTCCGCCCCTGTATGTCATTTTGAGAGGTTGTATAGTGGTGAAGTGAGGGAGGAGCAGAGAGCAGAGCAGAGAGTGTTATTGTGTTAGATGTGTGATTGTTTTTGTTTGTTTTGGTGAATTAGAATGTCTGGGAGTGAGAATGGACGTGTGAGTCTTGTGAGTGAGAATGTTGGTGTTGGTATGAGAGTTGTTGGTGAGAGTGGAGGGGAGCAGAGAAGTGGAGGGGAGCAGAGTAGTGGAGGGGAGCAGAGAAGTGGAGGAGGGGACTCAGGGGAGAGGAGGAGTGTAGTTGAGGAGAGGCATGGAGGGGAGAGGAGAAGTGTAGGGGAGGGGAGGTGTGGAGGGGACTCAGGGAAGAGGAGGAGTGTAGTGGAGGAGAGGCACGGAGGGGAGAGGAGTGTAGTGGAGGAGAGGCATGGAGGGGAGAGGAGGAGTGGAGGGGAGGAGGGGCGTGGAGGGAAGGGGAGGAGTGGAGGGGACTCAGGGAAGAGGAGGAGTGTAGTGGAGGAGAGGCATGGAGGGGAGAGGAGTGTAGTGGAGGGGAGAGGAGGAGTGTAGGGGAGGAGGGGCATGGAGGGAAGGGGAGGGAAGGGGAGGAGTGGAGGGGACTCAGGGAAGAGGAGGAGTGTAGTGGAGGAGAGGCATGCAGGGGAGAGGAGTGTAGTGGAGGAGAGGCATGGAGGGGAGAGGAGGAGTGGAGGGGAGGAGGGGTGTGGAGGGGAGCGGAGGCGTGGAGGTGAGAGGAGGATCAGTGGGGGGTTGAGGAGAGAAGAGGAGGCATGGAGGGGAGAGGAGGGAAGAGGAGGTGTAGAGGGGAGAGTAGAGAAGAGTAAGCGTGGAGGGAAGAGGAGGCGTGGAGGAGAGGAGAGGCGTGAAGGGGAGAGGAAGAGTGGAGGTGAACGGAGGCGTGGAGTGGAGCCAAGGCATGGAAGAGAGCATGCCCATGGAGGTGGAGTGGAGCGGGTGCATGGCAAAAAAAAGAGGCAAGTGTCCACCCCTACATCAGAAGAGAATTCTGACACCGACCTGCAGCAGCACCAGCGAACCAAGAGACAGAAAACATCAAGGGGGCCCGTATTTACCCCAGAGGAGAATTCTGCATTGGTTGCTGCAGTGAACATAGAAAAAGTGAGACTCTTCAGCCTAAATGTCTCAACCTCTGCGAAGAGAGCAGCCTGGGAACGAGTCCGGGACTCAGTGAATGCAGTCTCCAAGGTTCGCAGGGCCACCGATGGTGTCAGGCACAGGTAAGTATTCAAATATTATATCACTCTTAGAACACACCACATATATGTGAAAAATACACAGTATAGTAGTTAGTCAATAGTCAATAAACTGATTTGAACGTAACACAAATATTTATTTGGCACAGAAAAGTAACATGTAAAATAAAAATAATATTGTTGTAACGTGTATCTGTAATCATTTGCAGGTTTTATGATTGCCGGGCGTCAGTTCATAAAAAGATAGAGAAGCATCTTCTGGCCCAGTCTACTGGAGGAAAGGCTGTGGTCTTCAGACAGTGGGAGGCAGAGCTGAGAGATGGCCTGCATGCAGATGAGGAGGATGTCCCTGGAGTCAGCAGAAAGGGTCCAGCCGAGCATCAGAGAGCTGGTGAGTAAAATAAAATATATAATTATATATTGCAGTTATATGGTTGTTTCCAGCTCACTATTTTTTTTTTATGACTACGCATGTGAGACTTACGTTTCGCTTTACATTCATGTTTTCCAGATCGAGCAACGTCATCTGTGGAGGGAACAGCTCCAAGTTCGTGCCCTCAAGATTCTGGCAGTGGTGGTGGTGGTGAGTAGTACCTACCTAACATAAACACAAAGCAAACATAATAATAAACATAGTAACAAACATCTATTTAACATTTAAAGCAGGCATCACTAAATGGCGGACTGTGGGCTAAATGCATACGAGACACTGTGCCATTCAGACCGCCACAGTCCAGCCATTTATGTGCCGTTCTGCACACAGAGCCGGAGACACATCAGATCTGAATATTGGGCAAGAACGGAGCTTCTGAAGATAACTTTCCAAGTTAACCAGCAGGTGATTGGTTGCTAGGCAGCCCTAGCAACCAATCACCTGCTGGTTAACTTCAGCACCTCCCGCTCCTGCCCACTATTCAGTGCTGCTGTGTCTCCCATTGTGTCTCCAGCTCTGTGAGCCCAAATAATGCAAGGGGCAGAGCTGTGGAGGCTGTATTCTGATGGGGGCAGAGCTGGGAGGTTAAGATGGGAAACTGGCAGAGATGCAGGGTGCTGTGTAATGTGAAGGGGCCCAGAGATGCAGGGTGCTGTGTAATGTGAAGGGGGCCAGAGATGCAGGGTGCTGTGTAATGTGAAGGGGGCCAGAGTTGCAGGGGGCTGTGATGTGAAGGAGGGCAGTGGACAAACCTGTGGGGCGGTGCTGTGAAGGTGGCAGAGAAGATTAAGATACCATTGTGAACGGAGGTTCAGAACACTACTGTAAACTGTGATGTGAAGGGGGATTGTGATATGCCAGGGGACTGAGGAAACTGATGTAAGAATGGGATGGAGAAATAAGAGAGGAGGGGCTGTCAAAGCACAAACCATTTAGCAATGATTTGTCCTCTTACCTTGCTAGGATCCTTTTTTGTTATGAAGTCAGATTTACGACATCTGGCTTCTGCTGTGCTGCCGAAGCCGGGTGACAATCCTCTGCCGTCCATTCTCTGGCTGAGAGATTAGCTGATTGTACTCGGCCAATAAATGGCACACTGTGCAAGGAAATAAAAAAAAATGAAAGCTCAAATAGGTCCTGTAGCATTCCATATCCCGCAAAATAATGTATCTGTCCAGTTCTTTGAGGAAGTGGTTGTACCGGGGTGATAAGCAGCTGCAGCCGTCACCCCGGTACCGCTTTTTAGATCTGGTGGTCGGCTTTGTTATGATAACAACTGATGCGGCTCAGAAGCTGCTCAGCTGTCATCATAAGGAGTGGGAGAGGACACGACAAGCCCCCCGCCCGCCGCCTTACACCGCTTCGCCCGAGTCTCCAGTCCGGAGCGACCAGAGTTGCAAACAAAGCCGGAATCGGCTTCAATCGAGTATCCAATGTAGTAACTCAGAAGTTACGTACTCATTTACTTGGCTGCCAATGGCGCCGATATGAAAAAATCCACAGTATTCAAATATGCAGATTTTTGCTTTTTGAATACTTGTACATGCAAAGGAGGGATTTGGGGATTGGAATTTTTGTTAAAGTAAAACTTGAAAAAATAAACAAAAAATAACAAAAAAAAATATTTGAAAAGTGCCCCGCATGCTCGCTTACCAAAGAAAACACATATGTGGCGCCCGCAAATGTAAATGGTGTTCAAATCACACGTGAGGTATCGCCGCAATCCTCACATCGAGAGAAATAATTATAGCAAAAGATCTCCTCTGTAACTCTAAACTTGTAATCGTAAAACAAAAATTACATGCTCATCTATAGTGATTTTTAAGTACCGTACTTTCTCGCCATTCCAACAGCGTTTGCAATTTTAAACCATAACATGTTCGATATCTATTTACTTGGAGTAACATCGTCTATCGCAATATCCCCAAAAATTGGGATAAATAAATTTAATGTAAATTAATTTTTTTCATTCAGTAAATTTTTCCCCAAAAATTGCTTTTGAAAGGCCGCTGTGCAAATACATATATATATATATACATATATATATATATATATATATATATATATATATATATATATATATATATATAATGTTTGTGGTTCTCAGTAATTTTCTAGCAAAAAATAATGATTTTAAATTGGCAAGAATAACTGTCAGAAATAGGCTTTGTCCAGAAGTGGTTACCTTAACTCTTTTATTCTATCTTTAACAGAAAGCCTGAGCCATATCCCGGACCCTCCAGCGTCAGCTTCTGTCAGGAAGCAGCGGCCCATTTCTCCTCAACGTAAGTAGAATACGCAAGCTGCCAATATAAAGAAACAGGACACAAGGCACCATCATCATCCACACTTTACAAACAGGCATTATAAAACACAAAAAAAGCTATTTAACAACCATCCATTTTTAAGTTCATACACACACACACACCTCAAACTAGGGGTCGACCGATTATTGGTGGCCACTTTTTTGTGATAATCGTTATCATTGACAAACTTACCAATTGAATATAGTGCTTCGAGGTGTTGTACTGGGGTGATGCTTGCAGCGGCAGACATCACCTGGTACCGTTTTTTAACAACCGATGTGGCGAAGCAGCCGCTTGTCTGTTATTACAAACAGCCGGAGGGGATGTCCTCCCCAGAAGTGCAGTCGCTGTAAATCTGAGGAGAAACTCTGAAATGAGGGTAAGCTCTGCTGATTTTATCATCCAATCATGTACAAGCAAACATTCAGTTTTTTTATTTTCCGTGCATGTCCCCCTCAGATCTACAGTGACTGCACTTCCAAGTGCACTTGTAGTGGAAAGTGTATTTTCCTTTAGTAAATAGACCCCACTGTTTGTATTGTAACCTATGATTGTTTATTCTATTACATTCTTTTTTTCTATTACAAGGGATATTTACATTCCTTGTAATAGGAATATATGTGACACAAAATGTATTTATTTTTTAAAGGACAGTGTCCTATAAAAAATAAAAAGTTAAATAAATATTTTTATTCTAATCTCTAGAAATCTATTTCTTTGAATGCTATCATCAACATTGGCTATCTCGTTTATTTCAGATCAACAAGACCAGTCAGAGGGGAGAGCGCAGTGCAGCTCGCCTCGCTCACCTGTCCTTATTTGCGAGGGCATTGAGCTCCAGAATGAGCCAGAGCTGACCCCTGTGATTACCGATACTCCGGACTTCTCCCCATGGCCAGAGGAGGAGGTCACGGGCCATGTTTCCCGCATCCTGCCACCATCTGATGCTGCCCCTGGTGTGCCTCTACAGGAGCAGCCACAGCTGTTGCCCCCTCCTACCCAGATGGCACTGGCACCTACTGCTGTACCGCCTGGACCAGCAACTGTCCATGATGCAGAGCATCAGAGGGTCGTCACAGGACTTCAGAGGCAGGCAAGTGACAATAGAAGATTGTCATGGCGGGACATCAGGAGATTAACCCGGATCATTGAACTTGTAGCCAGGCAACAGACTGACAGTATGTTGGCCCGGGTAAACCAACAGCATAACCAGGCAATGGAGCATTTAAGACTGTCTTTGATGGAAGCAATTTCCAGGCACAATGCTCCATTGCCTGGGAGCTCGTCTGGTAGTAGTACTCAGAGCAGCAGAGAACCCTCTCCTTAGGAAATCTGAGGGCTAGTTCTTCCTCTGCTTCAGGACCCAAGGCAGCTCAGCTCACCTTTTTGTTATTAATAGTTGTATATATGTATACGTGTTAACATACATGTTTTTTTTCTACGTTTGTTTGTGCAAATAAATAAATGCAAATAATTTTTGCCTAATAAAAGCATACTTTAGTGCTTATATATTGATGATTATTATGTGACATTGTACACTTTATTACATATCTGGTTGCTTAATATAAAAAATCACATGCTATCACACATGGTAATCAACTTAAACAGTTAAAAGAACATCCTTGCCAGTTGTCACCAACAACTTCATTTAGGTTTAGCTAGGTATTATACTGCCTCGCTGACCTTAGTATTCTCTTTCTTTTTTCGCATCATTATATGTTGTAGTTCAAAGTTGCAGTAACAGAAATGCAAATAGTATTAGTCGAGTCGTGATGATGATGGCTAATACTATTTCCAGTTCTGTTACTGCAACTTTGAACTACAACATATAATGATCTGGAAAAGTGTATGTGTTCTATACAGCTGTCCTGATTTTATGTTTGAAAGGAACATGCATCATTTGAGATTCCCTCTACGTATGGATACGTCTGATACCGGTATTGAATGGATACGAGTAATCTTTTATCTGTACTCGTCAATACCAAATACCATTACCTGCGTCCAGGTGCCGCGAGGGAGCTTGGCGCCAGCTTCCCTGCCAACCAAGAGCCCGGGAGGCCTGGCTTCCTGATAAGCTGTGAAGCCGGCATCACTCTCTCTAACAGCACCTGGATGCACCTGAAAGGTCTTTGGTATTGACGACAAGTACAGATAAAAAATTACTCGTATCCAATACTGCTATCGTGCATCCCTACATACAAGTTTGCCGTTATTCATACATCCTAAAAGATGTGTATGGTTAATACATACCTGTGAAATCTTCGACTTGTATGTGTCTGTCATGAAGAAGCCTCATCCACTCATTCCAGTGGTACTTTCACTAAATTGGCAAATAAAACAAGAGTTACATAAATGAATGGAAATCAATGATGGATATGGGAGTAAGTGGCCAGGAGAGCAGGTACTCACCTTCTGACTCACGGCAACGCAATTACAGTCTTTCCTTCCTTGTCGTGGGTGATGACTTTCCATAGTTCCAACTTACATGTGCCATGTTGCCAACACTGTGGCCTGGAGATTACATGAATATCTTGGTGGACTGGATATATTAGCATTAGCAGCAAAATCTCCTTGCCACGATGTAGGTGCCATCAGAGGGTGGAAAGAAAAAACATTTTGGTGGTGGGAGTATAGGAGAATCGTAGTACCATTGTAGGCCTTCATTTTCCTGTGTCTGTATGTATATTAGCAGCAGACTCAGTATCACCACTATTTCCACCACCAGTACTACAAGTATAAGCAAGCAAGCAGCCTGGTTGGCAAGCTGCATAACTAAAGGAAAACAACAACAGATTTAACTTATAAAATACAAATAATGGTTTAACTAAGTAACTACTAACTAGGAGAAAATCCAATGGTATTATATTATGTTTAAAGTGCACTGTTTAAATTGTGAAAATGACTGGAATAATTTTATAACATTAATTCTTATAAGTACATAAATACAGCGGCTTGAGACAGTTTTGACACCTGTCCAGGTAGTGAAACCCTGACAGGAGGCAATCCTCCAAGGTGCTGTTTGCACTCATGCGTGGTCTGTGCTTTCCTGATATATTGCATGACCATGTGCGCAGTCGCACTGACAAACGGTTTGCCTTTCACCTTCATGGCGCTGCATGCTTATACCGAACTTAAAGGGACTGTGTTTGTATTCCAGTGTCCTAGGTATTCGAGATTTGAGAAGGCAGGTGGAATGGAAATAGCAGAACTATTGCAGCAGGAACGTTTCACAAACTGAATGGTTTAAAGTTTTAATTGAAATGTACAAATGATACAGCTGTCCCGTTTATTTATTATGCTAGTACTAAATGACACAGTTGTCTCAAAAGGACAACAATATAAGTTATAATACCAGATCAGTAGCTAAAACCTTGGGCAGTAAAATAGCAGGGCAGGAGGTATGAGGTGGGACTTAGTAGAGGAACATTCCATGCCAAATCATCACAAACCAAATGGAACTTTGTTTTCAACCTGACCATCTCAGATGTTCATTAAATTTGATAGGATGGTATAGGGTCAGACATGGAGTAACTACCATATCTGACATTTAAGCCCTCACGGAAATGGTCAGGATGGGACATGTGATGATTTCTGGCATGGAATGAGGGCCTTAGGGGAGACGTGGAACTGGGTCAGGTGGAGATTTGGAGATTATGTTATCATCATGGATGAGTATTATTTTTTTATGCAGCATCAAAGTCAAGAGCAGGGTAACCAAGCTTTGGCATGTTGATTTTTAAAAAAGCCATTTGCTCTAAGAGCTGGGGGAGCAATTGTGAGCGCTGAGGGCATAATATATTTCCTGTTACAGAAAACACCCGCTCACTCTGGACCATGGTTGAGGGACAGGAAAGAAGCTCCTGGGCTACCGAGGACAAAGCAGGCCACACATCCTTCTTCTCATCCCAAAAACTCAAGGGATCTGTACTGGGGGGCAAAGGAGGTTCTGCTAGGTAAGCCCTAACTATGTCACCAGCATTTTTTGCTTTTCTAGGGGGCTGTTCAGTGGGTCCCACCAAACTGTGAAGTGCCTCAGCCCAAAAAGCTGATGCTCTGGTGGAGTGAGCACCGGCAGCAGTGCTGCTAGTACCAGCTAACAGAGTATCATCACGCTCCTCTTCTTCTCCCTCCTCTAAATGTACTCCCATTTGCCTTTCCCTCTCACGTACCCTCGCTATTAATCTATCCCTCCAGGTGGTGAGAGTATTTTTGCGGAGTGCTATCCTGCCTTTGAATCTGGGGTCACAAATTGTGGCTAACATGAACTCGGTGCGAGAGTCGATGAGCTCTTTTATGCGCAAACTGAGTTGCTCCTTCAGCCTCCTCAGAAGGGCATCAACTTCAGCAAGTATATTGCCACCAGGCAATCGTTCCCTATTGGAAAGGAACAAATCTATTTTATTTGTAAGGTGTGCAAAGAGGGGAACCACTTGTGCCAGGCTAGCACTCTCTTGGCTTAAATTGTCAGTGACATCCTCAAAAGGCCTGAGCACTGTGACAACTTGGTCAATCATGACCCAGTCCTCCCTGCCTAGTGGTCTGGCAATACCAATAAAATGTTCACATGCCATTGCGTGAATTGCCCTCTGTTGCTCAAGGATACGCTCTAGCATATGTAAAGTTGAGTTCCACCTTGTTCCCACATCCTGTTGAAGGCAGTGCTCCACGAGGCCTGCCTTTCTCTGTTCCTGCCTGAGAAGGTGGCTATCCTTCACACTACGGTGGAAGTGACCAGCAATTTTGCGGCACGACTCTAAAAGTGCTGCTAACCTTCCACTGTTAGTGTTATCATCGAGAGCAGACCTAACAACTAGATGAAGGATGTGTGCACAGCAGCGCACACCAACAAATCTTCCATCACGGATAGCCTTTGTCATGTTCGCTCCACCATCACTGACAACAAATCCCATTTTGACATTAGTGCCTGCCTGTTCCCCTAGCCACCTCCCTATCATTTTCTGAAGTGCATTTAAAATATTCTGTGATGTGTGCTGCTGATCCATCACCTCAGCATGGAGGAGGAAGGAGTGCAATCCTGTCTTGTGCACTGTGGCAGCGGCCACAGCACTTGAGGTTTTTCTTGACCGTGCAATTGTTTGTGGTGGTGGTTGTATATCTTGCGACTCATTGGGCTGCCACCAATGGGCAGCCAAGGACAGGAAGGCATGCTGGCCACTAGTAGCACTCCATAAATCAGTTGTAAAGTGAACTGATTGGCCAGCAGCCTTCCCCAGCAAATCCTTCAAAACCCCAACACATGACCGGTACAGCGAGGGCACTACAGTTCTACTGAATGTGGTGCGTGAAGGGACCTGGTATTGTGGTGCCACAGCCTGCATCAGCTGCTTGAAGGGCTCCCCTTCCACAAAACTGAAAGAAGCCCCCCCAACAGCTATAAGTTGTCCAATGAGGCGCGTAAGTTTGCGGGACTGCTGTTTTGACATACCCCGGTAATGTACCCCTCCAAAATGTTCAATAGTGGGCTGTATGGATTTATTTAGCATTTTACGACCTGCAGCTCCAGAAGTGGCTGTGACTTTGACACTGCTGCTGGTAATAGTGGTGGTAGATGGGGGAGCCACACCCATTTCTTCCCTCAGCACCACTGGCCTATGGTGGCTAAGCATGTGTTGCTTCATCCCAGCGTTCGTGAGATGACCCAACATTCTCCCACGGCTGACTTCTCTGCTGCATATTTTACATGTAGCTGTGCGGCCATCACCAACTGTCACGAAATGTTGCCAAATTTTAGAACGACGGGTGCTGCCACTGTGTGGTGAAGATTTTTTAGAGAGAGTTTCCTCTTCAGCCGCAGATGCTAGAGCAAGTTGCTTAATTTTGGTTGTAGCCTGGCCTATGCACTCTGCTATGCTGCAGTGTTTTTGTGATAAAATGGGAGGTGGCCTCATGTCAGGGATAGTGAAGGAGGTTACTTGATTAACAGTTGTGCTGGCGGCTCTAATGTTTATGGGAGACTCAACCGGAACAGGAGAGGCAGGTGCCACTGGTGCCATTCTTTCAGGGGTATACAACAGTGGGGAATCAAATTTAATATTGGAAGGAGAATATTCTGTCTCATAAACATTTGGTTCCTGATCGAGATTAAAAGGTAAGGTATAATCTGAATCTTCCATGTTTGCGAAGGAGGATTTAGCACCATCAGATGTTGGGGGGTCCTGCTGAATTACCTTTTCTCGCGGATGGCTAAAGGGAAATGTGACTAAAAAATCTCCGTCATTACTTCTATGACCTGCAGATGTAATTTTTTCAGTGGTGATGGTGGTGCCAATGGGAGTAGCAATAGTGGTGGTGGTGGAACTATGAGCGCACAAAATGTCTTGCTCATATTCTAATATTTCACTTTTAGGCTGCTTAAATGGATGCACAGAATCAAAAGCCTGTGTAGGTGGTAGTGTCAGGCCTTTCCTGTAAAAAATACTTGGTGTCACCACATTTCTCAAAGTGCCCATAGCAGAGGTGGTGGTGACACAACTGGCACTAGTAGTTATTGTGCAGGTTGTTCTTGGGGGAAGATCCTGAAAAAGGCGACGACATGCAATAGATGCCGACTGCTTCCTGGTCTCAGAGCAGGACCTCTCAGCCCTGCTAGTAGGGGATTTTGAACGAACAGTTTCCCTCTCTGACCTTTTCTGTTTGGAAGGTGGCCTTAGCATAGCACTACTACTGATAGTCAAAGTATCAGAGCTAGGCCTTTTGCAGCTAGATCTGCCTGAACTCTTTGGCTGAGGCACTGAAACAGGACAGGCAAGCTGCTTCTGCTGCTTCATTTGCCTCCCCTTTGAAAAGTCACTCCTTTTAGACTTAACACGACTACTGGAACGTGTAGTACTGGTGGTGGAAGTATGACTGTCTGGGCCTGGCAATACAGATGCTGACATACATGACACAGACAATGGTGGTACAAACTCACAGGTGCTGGTAGTGGTTGTTGTTGCTGTGTCACTGCTGCTGCTGGTACCAGGAGGAGGAACCTCATGTTGAGAGCTTGAATCCATCTTGACAAAAAAATTTACTAGGCTGGACTCTCTTCTGCTACTTCTCAAATATTGTCTCCCCTCCTCTGCTCAAACTCCCTTTCTCACTCAGTTACCACTGGTGGAATGCACAATGCAGTGACCTTTTGCCCTTAATCCAACCTCCAGCACAAAATAAATCAACTGATTGGCCTGTAAATTACTCCATGCCAGTAATCCAGCCCCCAAGGGATCAACTGATTGGCTAAAAAAAATGTAATTCTCTAATATCCGGAATAACGAATGCATTTGCATTGAAATTCGTCTGAATTTTGCAACTTTCGGACATTCGGATGCATTTGAATTTCGGTTCAAAGCAATTACGAATAACACCGAATCCGACAAAAATTATCTCAAATAACGAATGGCTTTGGTGTAATTTGTTGATGCTTTAACACGGCCTAATGCAACACCAATTCGACTCGTGGTTTTGCATGACGAATGATTTAATTTCACTATTCGTTAAATTTAGCGGACAATCATTCTGATGAATCAATTTCTTTCCAATTGTTAGTAGCTCACTAGGGAGTAAAACGAATCGATTCGAATATAATTAAATTATTTGTTATGCGATTACGATCACAAGTCGACTTGCATTAGGCCACGTTAACGCATTAACGAATTATGCCGAAAGCATTCGCTATTTATGATAATTTTAGTTCGGATTCGGTTTTATTCGTAATTACTTTGTTCGGAAATTCGAATGCTTCCGAATGTCAGAAAGTTGCTAAATTCGGACGAATTTCGATTCGTTACGAAACGAATTGCACAAGCCTACTGGAAACTAGTTGCACAAACCTTTCTGCAAGGCCTCCTGAAGATGTTTCATCCTCTGCTCCTCTGGGTCACTAAGGACGACATGATCCGCAGCCACCTCCTCCCAGCCACGTACAAGTCCATGGGTTTCTGGGGACTGTAAACGATCCCTTGAAGACTGCTGCTGATGCTGAGTGCTAGGCTCCACCTCCATGCTGACACAATCCTCCTCCTCTTCCTGTGTGATCGGCGGGCCCGCAGGAACACTGTCTGGATAAAGGGGGCCTTGAGAGGTAAGGAAGTCCTCCTCTTCCTCCCTCTGTTCTGCCTCAAGTGCCCTGTCCATTATTCCATGCAGCGTGTGCTCCAACAGGTAGACAAGAGGGACAGTATCACTGATGCATGCACTGTCACTGCTCACCATCCTCATGGCCTCCTCAAATGGTGACAGGACAGTGCATGCATCCCTGATCATGAGCCACTGGCGTGGCGAAAAAAAAGCCAAGCTCCCCTGACCCTGTCCTGGTGCCATAGTCGCACAGGTACTCATTGATGGCCCTCTGCTGCATGTGCAGCTGCTGCAGCATGGCCAACGTTGAGTTCCACCTGGTGGGCATGTCACAGATTAGGCGGTTCTTGGACAGGTTGTATTCCTTTTGGAGGTCAGCCAGCCGAGCACTGGCATTATATGACCTGCGGAAATGCACACAGACTTTCCTGGCCTGCCTCAGGAGATCCTGTAAGCCGGGGTACCTGCAAAAGAACTGCTGCACCACCAAGTTAAGGACGTGAGCCAAACAGGGCACATGGGTCAGGTGTCCCTGTCGGAGGGCGAAGAGGAGGTTGGTGCCATTGTCGCAAACCACCATTCCTGGCTGAAGCTGGCGTGGCGTCAACCACCTATGAGCCTGCCCCTGCAGAGCTGACAGAATCTCTTCCCCAGTGTGGCTCCTGTCCCCTAAGCACACCAGCTCAAGCACCACATGGCATCTCTTTGCCTGAGTGCTTTCATAGCCTCTTGAACGCCTACAGAGCACCGCTGGTTCCGAGGACAAATCAGCAGAGAAAGAGGCCATGGAGTAAGAAGAAGAGGAGGGGGTGGAGGAGAGAGGTATGGCAGAATCACCACTAGTAGCATTTTGGAGGCATGATGGCGGAACAAGCTCCAACAAGTCTGCACCCTGTCCTGCATCCTTCCCAGCTGCCTGCAGAGTCACCCAGTGCACCGTGAAAGATAGGTAACGTCCCTGTCCATGCCTGCTGGACCATGAGTCAGCGGTAATATGCACCTTACCGCTGACCACCCTGTCCAGCGAGGCCAAGACATTGCCTTCCACATGCCGGTAGAGAGCCGGAATCGCCTTCCGTGAAAAAAAGTGGCGTTTGGGAACCTGCCGCTGAGGTACCGCACATTCCACAAACTCACAAAAGGGGGCAGAGTCTACCAGCTGAAAAGGCAGCAATTGGAGTGCTAGCAATTTAGCCAAGCTAGCATTCAACTGCTGGGCATGTGGATGGCTGGGAGCGAATTTCTTTTGCAGATTTAGCAACTGGGGTAGGGAAATTTGCCTGCTACAATCGGATGTTGGTGTAGCGATAGCAGATTGCCCGCAAGTACTTGCCACACCTAATTCTACACCTTCATTCCTCTCAGTGCAGGTTTCTGAGAGAAATTAAGGCATAGTGGGGTTGGAGATCCCAGCTGATGAGGAGCAAGGATAGGTCCGCCTTTTTCTTTGGTGTGGGTTTTTAAGTACACTTGCCAACGGACTTCATGAGAGTTCGACATATGTCTGGTCAAGCATGTGGTGCCCAAGCGACTGGTGTTTTGGCCACGCTTGATATGCTTCAGACATATGTTGCAAATAGCAACGGAACGATCTGCTGCACACGTCTCAAAAGTCCCACACCAAAGAACTTTTGTAAAAAATGCACGGAGTCAGCAGCGCCCTGCACATGCGCAGCTCTGCGGTGTGATGCAGTCGGTTGGCTGCCCTTAAGCTTGCCCCTGGAGGGCATCCTGCCTCATTGGAGATGTGCCTCCTCCTCCTCCTCCTCTTCCTCTCTCCTATCAGGCACCCACGTAGAGTCAGTGACCTCATCATCCCCTCCCTCCTCGTCACTGGAGCAAACCTGGCAGTATGCTGCAGCTGGGGGAACATGACTGCCAGTTTGTCCTTCTTGGGCACCCCCTCTCCCTGGGCTCACGTTACTGCCTTCATCCTCAACCTGGGTACCATCATCAGAGCCTTCAAAACGCTGAGCATTCTCCTGCAGCATGTACCCTAAACTGTGGTCGAACAGTTCGAGGGACTCCTCAGGGCATGATGGTGGGGCTAGGGAAGGAGTAACTGATGACCTCGAGCCGATGGAATAGGTCTCTTTAGCACCTGCATTGGCAGGAACTCTGAGCCTGGGTGACAGAGGATGAGGAGGATGAGGACGGCTTGGTCATCCACTCTACCAACTCTTCTGCATGTTGTGGCTCAACACGGCCAGCTGCCAGAAAAAAGGAAAAGCGTGCCCCACGGCCACGTGCTGAGGATGTTCCGTGTCCACGACCAGCAGCCTGCTTGCCCTGTTTTAGTGGCCTGTGAGCGTCTGCCTCTCCCTATTGGCCTTCCAGACATACTGTATTTGATGTATTTGAATAAGTACACCAGGAATGGCCTGCAGTGAGATGTAGCTGCACAACGCTGGGATGTGTGTGTGTGTGTATATATATATATATATATATATACAGGTATATATATATATATATATATATATATATATATATATATATATATATATACTGAATATACTGCAGCTAACTGAATCAACTGCCTGCCTGTAGTATATTAGGAAGAGAACAGGAATGCTCTGCAATGATCTAGCTGCACAGGATACAGTATACTGACTGAATATACTGCAGCTACCTGAATCAACTGCCTGCCTGTAGTATATTAGGAAGAGAACAACAGGAGCGCTCTGCAGTGAGATCTAGCTAAACTGTATAGTGTATGTGTGTGTGTGTATGTGTGCGTGTGTATGTATATATATATATATATATATATATATATATATACATACAGGGATATCATCATTAGAGCCCAACACAAGGGCATTATAGACACTAACACCTTCAAATATCTGGACATGGAAAGTTTCACCACTGCAACATTTTACGCGCTTCCGAAAGTGCATAAATGTTTGACAGAACCGCCCGGTAGACCAATCATTTCGGGTTGTGGATCTTTAACTGAGCGAGCCAGCCAGTTAATTGACGAATATCTGTATCCACATGTAAAGGGCTTATTCTCCCATGTGAGGGATACTATTGAGTTGTTAAAAATTACTGACGGTTTACAAATACCGCCTGGAGCTTGGCTTGTAGCCATCGAAATCGAGGCTTTGTACAACTCGATACCCCATTCCAGGGGTGTCGAAGTTGTACGGGAATTCCTCGGTGAGCGAGACTTGGACTCCTGGAAGTACAATGACTTTGTCATATAATTGTTGAGTTTCGTTTTGACACATAATATTTTTGTTTACCACCACCGCCACCACCAAAGGCCCAATTTTTCCTACCACTGTTCAACAGGGGCATGTAATTACAATTCTTGATCTAATATTTCACAGCAGGGCCCATTCCTGCGCCCAATAAGAGTAACTGTGAGGGCTTACAGTGTTGTGGCAACACCAACACCTAAGGCCCAAATTTCTGTAGAGTATATAGGGCAGGCCCCTACTTTCGAACACTGTTTATTGACCACATCATGTGGTGTTATCTCCATATTGATGGTCATCCTTATATGTCATTTGGATTCTGGTGGATTGCTGTTCTCAATTGTTTATCTTGAATGAGGATTTCACCTCTCATCCACCCCAAGGCCTCACGTTTTGGACAAGGAGTCCATATTTACTTCAGAGGTGGATTCAGCCCAAATTGTTTGACCTTTTATCTGGTGAGAAGTTGTTACTTAAATATTACTAATTAGTTTTCCTTTTTCATTGTTATCCTGTATTCAGGTTTAACTAGGAGTATATCACTAACAATTTTTTATTAACATTATTTTTTATCTAGACGGGTCTAAATGCAAATCTGTCCTAATACAAACTAATTGATCCCATCCTGGCTTTAGATGAGCTCCCAAGTTGATTGGATAGGTGTATAATAGGAGATAGGTGAGTGTGGTCTGTATAGAAGATGCCTGTTGTTGGACCGACACACTTATTCTTTCTCCTTCCACTGTTTCGTCATTATTAATTTTAATTTATATATTAATTACAGGCACACCTAGAAATATTTCCTTCAATATACAAATTTTCATCCTCCCTTACGGGAGTTGTGGCTGTCTTGGACGAGGTTGTCTGCATGGGTACCTGGAGGGTTTGGCTCCATCTGTTCAGGTGTTTTGTGCTTCAAGGAGGTACGGAACACATAGTGGGACTTCTTTGCCTGAATGATTGTGTCTTGATTGATCCTTATTGGGGGATGCACATGAGCACCGTGTCAGAATGTGCTTTATATTTATATGTCAAAATGTTATGTTTAATTTGTATAGTAATTTGTTTACTCTTTCGTCCATGGACCGACACAGCCTCTCTATTGACAAAGTGGGTATTATCCGTTAATTAGGAGTGACTAGGCAGAAAACTTGTAAAAAGTGCTGCATCACACCTTCTACAGTACCGCCCAGGGGGCGGACCCTCTGGGTATAACCTCCCAGTCTGCATCTCGCAGATCAGTTTTTTTCTGTCTAGCAAGGAGTAGGACAAGGCTCCCTTCGGGCCCATTGGTCCGGGGGAAAAATATATTTTTTTGCTACATTTTTTGTTTCCTGCAATCTTCGATCAACTGCCGACTGGGTGACAGGCTGGATCCTCGATCCTTGTAGTCTCCCCAGTTTCGGCCATCGAGCGTGTGCCGACCCTAGCTACGCGCTGAGTTTTCCACGACATGCCCGTCACTCCATGGGTGGCTGGTGAGCCTACGCTCCAGGGCCTGCATCGGACCGCTCAGCTTCGGCTGACCTTACGGCAGAGTCGCAGCAGCCTGGCCGGTGAGCTTACGCTCCAAGGCTTGCATCGGACCGCTCAGCTTCGGCTGACCTTACGGCCGAGTCGCAGCAGCCTGTCTGGTGAGCGTCACGCTCCAGGGCATACATATGATCGTCCCCTTGGGTCCAATCACAGCATGCCAACAGTCACCTTCCGTGCGCGGACGATGATCTGTTTGGAATGTCTTCCAGCATAATACATGCAGGATAGGTAAGTAAATTCCCCTGCCTCGGCTGGGTGATTTAGCTGGACATTCCTGGAGAGATCAAGTAAGTGGTTGTGGCCCCTTTCTTCCCTCTCTCCCTGCCTTTCCCTCCTCCCTGGGCTTCTAGCTAAAGGTTGCTGGGTGCTGGGGGTCACCTAAGGGGTTCCACTGGAGCGGGGCTGGCTGTAACTAACATTTAAAAGAACCTGTGTGTGTGCTTCCTCCTCCATGCTGTCGACGGCCATTTTGGGGTGGTCCATGCCGGGTTCGGCCTCTAGTGACTGCCCGGCGGCCATCTTCCTGTGGTTTCGGCGCCATTTTCTTGTAGTCCACACCCACTGGCCCCTATTAACTGATCGGCGGCCATGTTTGTCCACCCTGTATGTATATATTGACGTTCGGCTGCCATCTTTTTGTGGGCTACGGCTGCTTGACCTCTATCTTCGGCTCGGCGGCCATTTTCTTAGAGCCCACATTTTCTTCCATACAGACGTTTTTGGCGGCCATTTTGCGAGAGCTCCGGCCTCTAGGGTGCATTACACTGGCGCAAAAATTCACACAGGAAGCACTGAGAAAAGAAGCAGACTGACACAGCAGCAGTGGGACAGCATCACAGGAGCAGCACACGGCAGCATAGCAGTACCGGTCCAGGGTGGTGAGTCCTCTGGGTAACCCAGTATCTCTGCAGCGCAGGAGGGTGGCCTATTGATATCTTGCCTGGAGCCCTGTGGGTGTCAGCGTGTGGTCAGCATGGCATCTGAGCCAGATGTCTTCTCCCCTGAAACACCAGATTTAGCAGCTGGTGCCCCTGAGGTGTCTATGAACGCTATGTCGGCAATCCTAGAGGCGTTTGCTGCCAGGGTGGAAGCAGCACACGGGAATACAGGGGGTAGTAAACGCCCCCGTCCCCTGCAAGCTTCTGGGGATAATTCTGATGCAGAACCAGGTTCAGCTACGGCTCAGGGCCAAGATTCTGACGCATCAGAGACTGCAGACCGTGACCGGACAGTGAGGATGACTCCAGGTCCAGGTCAGTACGCGAGACGGCTTGGTATCTGACCTTATTACTGCAGTGCGGGATACGCTAAAGTTGGAAAATACTGCAGAAGCAGCAGAGACTCCGGTCCACTTGGGTTTCATAAACCCACCCGCACTGCTAAGGTGTTCCCTTGTGTGTCTTATTTTGATAAACTCTTATACAAGGAATGGGAGAACCCACTGAGGGCCTTTACAGCCCCAAAGAGGTTTGCGGTACGGTACCCCTTTGAGGAGAGTTTTCTGAAGAGACGGACCTCTCCCCCTATAGTGGACCCTCCGGTGTCCAGACTTAATAGAGCCACCACAATTCCAGTAGAAGGGGCTCCTTTTTAAAGAACCCCGTGGATAAGAAGGCTGAAGCACTCGCTTGCTACCTATACTCAGTGGTAGGCTCGGCAGTACGCCCGGCATTGGCAGGGGCCCTAGTGTCTCAGACACTTACTGAATGGGCAAGATTGCTACTCCAGGGGTTAAGGAGCGAGATGCTCCTCCTGAGGTGATAACATTGGCCGACCAGTTGGTCCAGGGCCTTAGGTTTGTCTGCGAGTCAGACATGGATACTATTCCCCTGCTGTCTAAAGCTTTGGTTTATGCAGTAGCAATACGCCGCCTGATCTGGCTAAAGGGCTGGTCTGCGGACCAGACCTCCAAGAAAGCCCTGTTGGATCTGCCTTTTAAGGGCGACAGACTTTTTGGGGCCTCTATGGATGACATCATCAAGGATGCCACAGGAGGTAAAAGCACTTTGCTTCCCCAAACTAGCAAGGGTAGGGGGCCACGCCAAGGGCAAGGGCCCTCCTTTACTGCACGCAGGCGTTTTTTTCGTCCCCCTAGGGCGACAGGGAAAAGACCCCAGGCCGACAAGGCGCCTGCCCAAGGACAAAAGCGTCCTTGGTCCCGCAAACCCAACAAGCCTGCGGACTAATCTGCGTCCGCATGAAGGTCCGCCCCCACCCAGCTCTCAGGTGGGGGGACGTCTTCGCAAATTCGCGACTCAGTGGACAGCTCTAGTCTCCGACAGGTGGGTTTGCGAAGTAATCTCCTCAGGCTACAAGATAGAATTTCTCTCTTGTCCACCGGACAGATTCATTTCCTCCAATCTCCAGCTACTACCGACCCGTCGGGAGGCCCTGTATGGGGCGGTCCAGGGTCTACTGGAACGCGAGGTAGTTATTCCAGTTCCAGAACAGGAACGGGGTCAGGGTTTTTACTCAAATCTGTTCAATGTGCCGAAGAAGGATGGGGTTCATCCAATCTTGGATCTCAGAGCCCTCAATTGCTTTGTGAAGGTACAAAGATTTCGGAGGGAGTTGGTTCGGTCTGTAGTCACGGCTCTCCATCTGGGGGACGTTCTGGCCTCCTTGGACATCAAGGACGCATACCTGCATGTCCCCATATACTCCAGACACCAGAAGTCTCTGTGATTTGCTGTTGGGAAGAACCACTACCAGTTTGTGGCCCTCCCGTTTGGCCTTGCCTCAGCACCCAGGACGTTCACCAAGGTGCTCGCTCCGATTCTGGCACTTCTAAGACAGCGGGGTATCGCTATCATGGGCTACTTGGATGACCTTCTACTGAAGGCGCCTTCAAGCTCAGAATTTAGAGGTAAGCGTGTCCATTACCTGTCAGACTCTTCGAGACTGTGGTTGGATACTAAACACGCAAAGGTCAGTATGGTGCCCACTCAACGCCTAGTGTACCTGGGGTTGATTCTGGATTCCTCAGAGGCAAAGGTATTCCTCCCTGTGGAGAAGTTGCAGACCCTTCGGGGCTGCAGTACGGCAGCTGACTTCCAGGAATTGGTCGTCACTCCGTTTTGGCATGCAAGTGTTGGGCCTCATGGTAGCCTCCTTCGAGGCGGTCCCATATGCTCAATACCACACTCAAGTGTTACAGAAGGAAGTTCTGTCCAGATGGAACAGATGCCCTTCACCTCTGGATTATCAAATCCGAGTGAAACACCTAGTCAGGAGATCCCTGGTATGGTGGCTGACAGCACCGGCTCTAATGGCCGGGAAGTCATTTCTTCCGGTTTACTGGATAGTGATCACGACGGACGCCAGCCTTACAGGTTGGGGGGGAGTCTGGGGTGTTCAGTCGGCGCAAGGTCACTGGACCCCAGAGGAAGCCCTCCTGCCGATCAATGTCCTGGAAATCCAGGCGATCAGGCTGTGCCTCTTCAAATGGTCTCAGAGGCTGCAAGGGCGTCCAGTCAGGATCCGGTCAGACAACGCCACAGCAGTGGCATATGTCAATCATCAAGGAGGAACAAGAAGCTCAGCTGCAGCATCGGAGGTCGCTTGCATCCTGAAGTGGGCAGAGAGGAGCGTACCGGCACTGTCGGCCGGGTACATTCCGGGTGTGGAAAACTGGCAGGCGGACTACCTGAGCCGCCAGATGCTGGACCAGGGAGATTGGTCCTTACACCCAGAGGTGTTCCAACTCCTGTGCCAAAGATGGGTCACACCAGACGTAGATCTTCTGGCTTCCCGACTCAATCGGAAGGTATTGAGGTTTGTGGCCCGGTCAAGAGACCCATGGGCAGACGCAACGGACGCGTTGGTGGCATCGTGGGGTCAGTATCGGCTTCTTCCTCTTCTGCTCCGCAGAGTGGAGGCAGAGAGAATTCCAATGATCCTAATCGCTCTAGATTGGCCTCAGCATCCTTGGTACGCCGATCTAGTACGTCTGGTAGCAGACGTCCCCTGGCGTCCCCTGGCGCCTACCACTACGGAAGGACCTGCTATCGCAAGGTCCCATACTCCATCCTGCTTTACAGTCACTGGCTTTAACGGCATGGCTGTTGAGAACCAGGTACTGAGAGACCGGGGCCTATCAGATTCAGTAATCTCTGCTATGAGAAGTGCTCAGAAACTGTCCTCTAGGAAGGTTTATCACAGCACTTGGAAGGCCTACATCTCCAGGTGTGAGGAAATGAAATGGCATCCGCGTACTTATTTGGTTTTCAGAATCCTGCTGTTTTTACAGCATGGGGTGGACCAAAGGCTTGCCTTAAGTACGATTAAGGGACAGATATCTGCCCTGGCTGTCTTTTTTCAGCGACCCCTGGCGACTCACTCTCTCGTGAGTACGTTTGTGCAGGGGGTTTGACATGTGGCCCCTTCGGTCCGTCCCCCGCTACCTCCGTGGGACTTGAACCTGGTCCTCTCGGTGCTTCAGAAGGCACCGTTTGAGAATATTAGAGATATTCCTCTGTTGACACTTTCTCAGAAGGTGGTCCTTCTGGTGGCTGTTACGTCAGTTAGACGAGTCTCTGAGCTGGCAGCCTTGTCCTGCAAGGCTCCCTATTTGATTTTCAACAAGGATAAGGTGGTGCTGCGGCGGCAGCCTTCCTTTCTTCATACCTATCTGCTACTTCCCTGTTCCCGAAGTCAGACTCACTGTTTGTTTCGGTGGCTGGTCTCAAGAAGGGCCAAGCAGTCTCGTCGGCCACCATCTCTAGGTGGATCCGACAGATAGTAATCCAGGCTTACGCCTTAAAGGGTCTAGCGCCCCCCTTTCCGGTCACGGCGCATTTGACCAGGGCAATAGGTGCCTCTTGGGCTTTCCGACATCAAGCGTCTGTTTCCCAATTATGTAAAGCGGCGACTTGGTCGTCCGCTCACACTTTCACAAAATTCTACAAAGTTGATGTAGGTGCATCTTCGGATGCCTCTTTCGGCCGCAAGGTTTTGCAAGCGGCTGTTTAGAATTGCAGCTCCTCCTTTGAAGGAGTGCTGTTTTGTGTTTTGGGGTGAAGTTTATTTTTATGCTGTTACCACCCCTCGTTTTTTCTCTGACACTGCTTTGGGACGTCGCACTTTGTCAATAGAGAGGCTGTGTCGGTCCATGGACGAAAGAGTAAATAGGATTTTTTACTCACTGTAAAATCCTTTTCTCTGAGTCCATGGACCGACACAGCACCCACCCCTCCTTTTAAGTTTGTACTGCTTTTTGACGAACTGATCTGCGAGATGCAGACTGGGAGGTTATACCCAGAGGGTCCGCCCCCTGGGCGGTACTGTAGAAGGTGTGATGCAGCACTTTTTACAAGTTTTCTGCCTAGTCACTCCTAATTAACGGATAATACCCACTTTGTCAATAGAGAGGCTGTGTCGGTCCATGGACTCAGAGAAAAGGATTTTAGGGTGAGTAAAAAATCCTATTTTTCTCTCTGTTTTTACACTTTAAAGCTGTAACTTATCCTTGAAATTTACTAAAGTGTTCGTTGCGTCTATTCCTGACGAAGCCTCAATGGCGAAACTGTAGAAATACAATAGACGTTTCTTCTTACTGAATACATCCTGCGTCTGTCTATTGTTAGGTAGTAGGTGTTAACCTGCGATGGTCAAAGTGTGTGTATGTTTCAGTTTTTACTATGTATGTAATTAATAAATATTTTTCTATTTTTCTATACATCACTTGGTTTGTGATCTTTATAATTTGTAATTCAGCACCTTTATAGTCCTATATCCTGTTCAGCTAGTTTTCACAATTTTACAGGGATGATGGTGCCATTAGACTATTGTGCATATATATGCTGATCTCTGTCCACTTTCATTTACTATTTATAGGTAAAGTTGATCCAGGGTAAATCCGATTGCCTCTCGGGGGATCAGGAAGGAATTTTTTCCCCTGCTGTAGCAAATTGGATCATGCTCTGCTGTTTTTTTTTGCCTTCCTCTGGATCAACTGTGGGTATAGAATTGGGTATATGGGATTGTACGATATTTTTTTTTTTTTTTATGGTTGAACTGGATGGACTTTGTGTCTTTTTTTCAACCTGACTAACTATGTAACTATGTAACTATGTGACTACTCCTGTTTGCTGCCTGTCTCTGATCCCGACTTGTGCTGACTTCGCTTCTGTTTCTCCTTCAAACCTGATTGCTGCCCGCCTGATAAACTGACCCGGCCTGAACTTTGACCATTCTCTGGATTTTGCTTCTGTACCTGATCTGCCCGCCTGTGTTTGACCTGGCCTGTCTTCACCTGCCAATCTCCTGATCCACGGTTACCTTGCTACTGTCTGCAGTTCTCAGCCTACTGCCTGCATCCTGCTTGGACTACAGTACACCTCCCTGCTGCTGCATCAAGCCCTCTACATCAGCTTACCTGCCAGGCACTTGTGCCCCTTTGCACTCTTGAGCTCCTGTCTGCTCTACCAAGGGTTCTTGAGCCAGAGGTATACGAGAGGCCGCTCCCTGCACGTTGAGCTCTACTACCAGGTACGTGACAGCAAGGCTGACATCCTCCTGTCCCAATGCCGGACCTTTTTCTGGGGTTGGGTCAGTGGATATCAAAGTCCCATCCACTACCACAGGAATTCTATCTACTGTTAGTTGGGGGCAGAGGCTAGCAGCACTTTGCTCTGTTGCTAGCCCTTCTGTTGGGTTGCTAGCGTCAATCTGGGGAGCCATCTGCTGCTGGGAAGGGAAGCCGGGTGCTTCACCTCCCTTACCCTAATCTGGTTGCTGGGATGACATGACTCTGGTACTGTCTCCCAGGTGCACGGATTCTTGCTGGGGAGGAAAGACCACCACCTTCTCACCCTGGGCCTCTGGAACTGCTGCAAGTGTAAGGCAGAGGTCTTGGGCCCTCTGTACAGTTGTCAGCGCTTCAGCTGGAGAAGTTTCTGGTAACTCCACAAATGCTGCTGTTGGTGCTGGGCAGAGCTCAGTGATGTTTGGCCCGGATGCCAGCTCTTCTGCTGGAGGCTCACCAGGTTATCCTTCCTCAGCAGAGAAGTTTATTAAATTCCCAGTCTCTGGAACTGGTGTCTGGGGATAGAGGTTTACCATCTCCTGTCCGTAGAACCCAGAAAATGTTATCGGTGCTGGGCAGAGGTTAGCAGCGCTCTGCCCTGCTGTCAGCACTTCAGCTTTGGGGACAGCAATCTCCAGAGTTTCCACTGCCAATTCTCTGGCATGCTGCTAAACGTGTTTTAGCAGTTTCCTGTATGCTCTTTCCAGATGCTGTTCCTTTCTTAGCAAATATTCCAGGTCCAGTTTAAGCTCTGAGACCCATGCAAGACCTGTGCATAGCCCCTCTATTAACTCGCAGGTCCTCAGGGGTAGGTTCTCTCTAGGGATGAGCCCGATGTTCAAGTCAAACGTAAGTCTCGTGTCATTCGGCGGGGGACTCCCATGGAGGCGGAATCGATCATGGCAAAAAAATTTGTTCGGGGTTCCCCTTAATATTCATACCAGATCAAAGGGCCTGGTAATGGACTGGGGGGGAACCCATGCCATTTTTTTCAATGACTTTTATCTGTATTGCCGGGACCCGACAATTCATTATAGCCACGAGTAGTTTTAAATGACTTTTTTTCCTTTTAGAAATTTAATTTTGTGCAGGGACCGTTCTAAACACGGGAAAAATGCGCCACTTTACAGGCATACTATAGACACCCCCAAACACATAACCATCTGTAAGGCTCTCCCACAGCACTCCAGGGCCGCCAAAGCTATATCCCTCTGGAGAGCATTCTGTTGTCTCCCCTAAATATTCCTGCTCTGCGTTAGGGATGAGCCTGATGTTCGAGTCGAACGCAAGTTCAACTCGAACATCGGTTGTTCGGCCTTTCGCCAAATTTTTTTTTTTTTTATATTTCTTTATTAGTCTTTTTCACATAATCTTACATACTTTTCAATACAAAAACATTAAAATTGCATGCATACACATGAAACATTCTCAACCTTCCCCCTGCCTTAGAGAAAAATAGAATAGAAAAGGGAAAGAACCATTAGTAGTATATTTGGTCTGTATCCTATAGGTTTACCCTTCCACGTAAGATGTTATAGTTATATAAACCCTGTAATCTTAATCTGCTGGTTTGGGAGGTCTGGTATAAGAAAAATAAACGTATGGTAAAGAGAGATGAGGAGGAGGTAGAGTAAAGGAAAAAGGGAAAAGAAAAGAGGAGAGGAGGGGGCGATATGGGAGAGGGGGGAAAAAATAAATAAATAAATAAATAAATAAAACAATTTTTTAGTGTTAGTGCCTGAGATGTCTTTATTTAAAAACACTTATCTAATAGTGATGTATTCTCTTTTATTAAAAAAATAAAAAAATAAATAAAAGGAAAAAACTTGTGGAACAATCAGGAAGGCTAGCCCTACTAGCTTAAATAGTGGATCAAAAAAAAAAGGGGGAAAACCAGGAAACTAATGCTGGCCATACACTCTATGAAAAATCATCCGAACGAACTTTCGGAAAACGAACGTTCGGCCGTGAGCGCAAACGATATTGCCATCATGTAATGACCGATAAATCGTTCAGTGGACATAAATAAAAAAACATTTTTTTTATTTTTATATATACCTAGTGCAGAAAGTTCGGACGGGAAATGCATTAACCTTCTGATTTATCGTTCGTTCGGCAGAAAATTTCAAAACTTGTCCTTCGTTTTTCGGCTCAAAAACGTCCCAACGATTATCGACTTTGTGCCCATTAACTGTTCGAAAAACAAAAGAACTGTCTGAACGACCGATTTTCGCCCGATTTTTCGTATAGTGTATGGCCGGCATAAGTGTGGAAGAGGGTATCTACTCCCCGGAATTTGTATTAGTGTTGGTGTCTGATATGTGGTTATTATATAACAATTATCTATATATCTATCTTAGAAAAAAAAAAAAATATATATATATATATATATATATATATATACACACAATTTAAAAAAAAAGGTGGGGGGGTCATCTCTCCACATAGCCAGCTCCTTCCCCATATACCCCTAATTCCCTGAACTCTCTCCATCCCTTCCAGATCATATTACATTTTTTCCTCGACTCGGTATGGTTAGACATCAGCTCCTCCATCAATCTAATTCTGTCTATTTCTTTCATCCATTCACCTATTGATGGGGCTTCTTTTTCCTTCCATTTCCTTGGTATCAGCACCTTAGCCCCATTCAAAAGGTATGGCACCAGTGGCGGTGCGTCCATAGAGGGAGCCGGAGCGCCGCCCCCTCTCGCTCCCGCACCGCCACTGAAAGACAATACACAGATTCATGCATTGCATGAATCTGTGTATTGTCACCGCTGCCGCGCTGCCCACTATTCATATGGCCGGCCTCCTGGTGAGCGCCGGCCATATGAATTAGAGCGGTGGCCGGCGGTGGGTGTGTTCTGGAAGTGTCTATCAGAGCCAGCGGCTCTGATAGGCTTTCCGAATACAGCTCTCACGCTGTATTCGGCTTCCAAAAACTCCTCCCAGGTACGCACAGGGGTGCGTTCCTTGGAGAAGACTGTGGAGGTTTCAGCCAAACAGGTTCACCGGATCTGGTTACCGGTAACCTGATTGGCTGAAGCGACATCGAGGGCGGGAGAACACATCAAGGACGGCGCGGACCGAGGAAGGTAAGTGCAGGGCTGGGGGGGGGAACAGGCTGCATTTGGGGGGAACTGGCTGTATATGGGGGACAAACTGGCTGCATTTAAGGGGAACTGGCTGTATATGGGGGACAAACTGGCTGCATTTGGGGGGAACTGGCTGTATATGGGGGACAAACTGGCTGAATATGGGGGCACACTGGCTGTATATGGAGGACAAACTGGCTGGGGGCACACTGGCTGTATATGGGGGACAAACTGGCTGCATTTGGGGGACAAACTGGCTGCATTTGGGGGGAACTGGCTGTATATGGGGGCACACTGGCTATATATATGGGGGCACACTGGCTGTATATGGGGGCACACTGGCTATATATATGGGGACAAACTGGCTATATATATATGGGGGCACACTGGCTGTATATATGGGGGCACACTGGCAATATATATGGGGGCACACTGGCTATATATATATGGGGCACACTGGCTATATATATATGGGGACAAACTGGCTGTATATGGGGGCACACTGGCTGTATATGGGGGCACACTGGCTGTATATGGGGGCACACTGGCTGTATATATGGGGGCACACTGGTTATATATATATGGGGGCACACTGGCTGTATATGGGGACAAACTGGCTGTATATGGAAACAAACTGGCTGTATTTGAGGGGTCAAACTGGTGGCGTTTGGGCACAGTGGCTGCGTTTAATGGGCACAGTGGCGGCAATTGTTTTTTTTTTTTCAGTTTGTTTGCGCCCCCCCAAAAATTTTGAGCACCAACCGCCACTGTATGGCACTAAAGTCCTTCTGTACTTATTCCTTGTTATCCCCTTGTTGTGAAACAGACAGTACCATGGATCATATTTTACCTCCAGGCCACTTATCCTCTTAATCATTCTTAATATCTCCCTCCAATATTCTTGTATCAGAGGGCAGTACCACCAGATATGGGCGTGAGTTCCCTCCATCCCACACTCCCTCCAGTATAAAGGGGACATCTCCCTATTTATTTTATGTAATTTCATTGGTACAAAATACCATTTAGTTAGAAGTTTGTAATTCATCCCTTTTATTTTTACTTCTACTGATGTGGAGTGGACATATTGTCGGGTTCTTTTTTGGTTTGTTGTTGCTTACTAATAATGTTTTAATTTTTCGGTTTCTCCCAATGTTGGCCATGAATGCTTTTCTTAAATCTGCTTTCAATGTTTCTGTCTCAAAGTATTAATTTTTGTTTTATTTCATTCCACAGTTCCCTTCTACGCCACATGAATGGCAGAATGTGGCATCGGAGTTTGTCCAACGATGGAACTTTCCAAACTGTGGAGGGGCCATCGAAGGCAAACATGTTCGGGTCGTCCCACCACCCCATTCGGGATCCTTTTATTACAATTATAAGGGGTTCCACAGCATCGTCATGATGGCAGTGGTGTCGGCCACCTACGAATTCCTCTATGTGGACGTTGGCAAGAATGGCAGGATGTCTGATGGAGGAGTCTTTGCACAGACGGAGTTTGGGGAACGGCTCCTTTTGGATCAGCTGGCCTTGCCACCAGCGGAGCAGAATGTGGAGGGACTCCCATTTGTGTTTGTGGCGGATGAGGCGTTTGGCCTGGGTCCCCATTTGATGAGGCCATTCCCGCAACGCACCCTCACCCCTGAGAGGAGGGTGTACAACTATCGGCTGGCCAGAGCAAGAAGGGTGGTTGAAAATGCCTTTGGCATCATGGCCAGCCGCTTCCGCCTGTTCCTCACCTCCATCCACCTTGCCCCTTACAAATGGAACCATGTTGTAATGGCTTGCTGTGTGCTACATAATTATCTCCGGGTGCATTCCACAAATTATCTGACTTTGACTGGGCCTGAGGCCTCATTAATGGAAGCAGAACATCTTGTGGCCCTGGAAGCTGGCCGTCCAGGCTTGGCCCCCCAAACCGGACGTGAGGTCCGTGACAAATATGTGGATTATTTTGTGGGTAGGGGGGCCATTGAAATGCCTGATGACTTTTAACCTTTTAATTTAGAAAAATAAAACTTTATTTTTCTCAAAGATTGGTTTGGTGTTTTAATTTAATAATGGTTTATGTTTCTCGTAGGTTTACCTAGTGCACTTGTATTGCCATGTGTATTGTGCATTCTTAATTAGCCTTCATTGTTAGTGTTAACACAAAACATTGATTAGTTCACTTTGCACAACATTTACATAATGAAGCCACAACTTCTTGATAACAAAATACCATTTTTTATTTTGTTTTGGACAATTCCTTTTAAATGTAGATGTCCCAAACATTTTTTGCTTGTTAAAACGCATGAACAGCCATGCATACAAAAAAGATCTTTAAAAATATAGTGAAAAAATAAACATGTACTAGTCCTAAAAGGTTCAATGAAAAACATACCTGCCAAAACACAGCAAGTTCAACGTTATTTTTTTTTAAAACATTAGACACGCCCAAGCACAGCCATGATCTTTTGTAGCCTTTCCTCCACCCGCTTGGTATTTTCCCTGATCTCTATCAAGTCTCCCTTTAATTTTTAAGGTCACGACAGCAGACCATCAGGTATTGGATCAGGATCTGGGCACTGTGATGTGTAAAATTTTTGGGGTCTTCGGCCAGAACTGCACCTACATTAAAAAAAAAAACATGTAGTATAGAACATGTAGGCCTACATCTTTTAACCTGCATCTGTCTGGTTTGACACTGACCTGTTGAGGTGCCACTTTCCACTTCCACAACCTCACGTTCCTCTCCATCATGTGGGTCTGGGGGTATTGTTGAAGGTGTTGGATTTAGAGGCTCATCTGACGTAGCTTTTTGAAGCCCTATGGAGATTGCAAGAAAAGGTATAGTTTCATTAGTAACAAAGATTTTTTGGAGAAAACTAAACCATGAACAAATAATTTGGAAACATTATTTTGAAGTGTGGTCCATTTTTCAATGTACCCCCAGTGACAACCGGAACACATGATTGGATACATAGCCAAAAACATAGCATATACTTTTTTAACCAAAGTTTGACACATTGTAACACCCCAAAGTATATACACAGGATCACCTGTGTGTGACACCCTTTTGGCCCACACTTGTACTACTGCGTTCAGATGTTTCATCAGCTGCTGAGCATTTTCTCCCTTAACATTACCATGCATATCCTTTTTTTAATAAAAATTGTCCTTTGGATTTGATCCCCAAAAATAATTGTTTACCAAATTTGCTACCCCAAATAAAATTAAATAAATGGGTGTTCACACTGGATGATCCAAAAACATCGTTTGATGAACTGTACGGAGAAAGAGGTTTAATACGTCCGTTTACTTTGTGGACGAACTAGAAAGATGGTATCTTTCACTGTACTATATCAAAGACAAAAATACACGACAATACAAGTAATAATCTCTAGCAGGGAAAATAGCAAAAAAAAACATATTTTTTCGTATAACTTTCTTGATTCGTTTGTATTGGTCAGGCTCCCTTAACTTCAGATCAGACCATCGTTTTCTGAGCTGTTCCTTCGTTCTGCACACCCCGAATTTTTGGTGAAGACTTTTGACCATAATTTTTGTCTTAACCAGATTAGGCCTTTTATACGGCCCATGCTTGGCATCATAATCCTCCCTCTTCAAAATGGCGACCATCTCCACCATTTCCTCGAATGACATGTTGGATGCCTTATATCTCCTGGATCGGGATTTGGGCTCCTCAGGAATTTCATCCTCTGTAGAGGTAATCTCAGCCACCTGTGTCTCCGCCATGTTGCTAAGCACTACGACGAGCGAGAAGGGGCGGGGAAAGTACAATATCGAACGTCAGGGGCGGGGAAAGCGTGCAGAGTTTCACGCATGCGCAGTGTATATCAAGTGCAGATCCATGTGTCAAAAATACGTTCATTTGGCGGGAGAGGGAGTTCGCAACGAACGTGTTGACCAAGGTACATAACTTTTTAAGGATTTGGGTTTCCGCAGAGGAGGAGATTTGGGGCATTTAGATCTGTCCAAAATGCTGATTTGATGAATGTTGCCTGAAACATATGTATTTTCTTGGTTCTTGATTTTACAGAGAATTAATTCATTCAAAAACCCTGAGTTCATGGGGGAGTTCATTGAAAAATGGAAGGAACTCCCTATACTGTGGCAGACCAAAAGTGGGTCCAATAAAAACAAAACGGCCAGGACAGCAGCACTGGAGAGCCTGCTTGCATTTGTCCAAACCCGGCTACCCACAACAACTCTCCAAGATGTGAAAACCAAAATTGCTACCATCAGGGGGACATACAGGACCCAGAGCAATATGATCCTGAAGTCCCAGAGGTCAGGTGCTGCAGCAGATAAGGTTTATAAACCCAGTCTGTGGTACTACAGCAAGCTATCATTTCTGGATGACCAGCTGGAAGTGCGGGAATCTCTCTCCACCCTTCCCCCCAGAGGTCAATCCAGCCTTCCTTGTAGCCAAACCTCCAGCCTTCCTTGCAGCCAGCCCTCCAGCCTTCCTGGCAACCCTGCTCTGGCTTCCTCTGAGGATCAAGATCAGGCCCTTGAGGAGGCAGATTTGGATATTTGGAGCCAGGTAAAGTATTGATATCTCCATTTATATGTTACAAAAGTGATGAATTTAAATTGATGTTAGTATTGTTAGGTACTTAATGTTCGAAAAAAAAAGGATTTAAAGACCAAGATACAGTAGTGGTCAATTTTGATGTGGACAAGGCAACAATATCAGGAGGCGGAATCTGTGAGACTTTTCGAAATTTTCAGAATCAATTCAAAAATGTCTGGAGGTGAACAATGTGTGTGATTGATGGTGGCAAAAAATAATAAAGTCCCTTTCTTTTTTTACAGCCAGAGCAGAGCCAGGAAGAGGGTGATGCTGGGGACCAGGAGGAGGCAGGGCCAAGTGGCACCCAGGAGGAGGCTGGGCCCAGCACAAGAGCCCAGATGCCTCCTCTGATAATAAAACCACGAGGGCCAAGGAGAGGTAGGCAGGTGGAGGAGGAAACAAGAGCCTTCATCAAAGAGGCTACTGCGGCCCTCAGAGAGGCACCCTCTGCTGAGGAGGGCTTTGCCGCAGTCCTGGCCCATAAGCTAGGCCAAATGGACCTACGGCAAAAGCTCTATAGTGAGACCCTTCTCCTGAAGGTAATTAACAAGGGATTGCTCGGTGAACTCGCCAAGTTCACCGACATCACGGAGGTTGTCCCTACTCCTCCACCTCCTCCTCCTCCTCCCACTACTCCTCCTGCCACACTCTCTCCTCCTGATCCCCAGCCACCGAGGAAGAAACCAACCAAGGCTGCAGAGAAGGCTGGAGAGAAGGCTACAAGGAAGAGGAAAAAATAATGCCTGCTGTAGTACCACAGACTGGGGACATATATGACTTATCTGCTGTGGTTGACCTCTGGGAGTTCAAGCCAAGATTGGGCTCCTTTTTGATTTCTTTCCATCACTAGTTTGGTTTTCACATCTTGGATGGTTGTTGTGGGGTTCAATGGATGCACAAATGCAAGCAGGCTCTCCAGTGCTGCCATCCCCTTTAATTTGTTATGTTCCTAAATAAAGGATACTTTTTTGGGGCTTAAAATACTTGACTATGTGATTTGTAGCTCAAAAGAGAGTTTGCTAGGGAGCAGGCAGGGACATTTCAAATAATATTATTGTTATTAACAAGGGACACAAACCTCCTTGAGGCAAAATGAGACAAATTTTGAAGGTTGGTGTGGGAACTTTACACAAAAATAATTTAAGGACAAAAAAAAAAGGCCCAAAAAAATTAAGAAGCTAACTTAATTACTAAAATAAACTGCAAAGAGAACAAACAAAAAAAAAAGATCTTTACATTTATTCATGAATTTATGAGGGAGATGTGGCTTGAAAATAATATTTTTCTATCATTAAAACAATTAGGAATTACTTTAGAAACAAGTTTGGCATAACTCTCAATGTCATTATCAAAAGAAGGTAATTGTTGAAGCATTCTCAAAAGAAGAACGGAATGCGCAGCATTAAAACAATGCTATTAATTCAACCGTGACGAATGTGCCATATCTATTTCCAACGCTAGCTTTACCAAAACGAGCGCTCTCGTCTCATACTTGATTCTGAGCATGCGCGTTTTTTTTCACGTCGTTAAAGCATACACACTATCGTTTTTCACGTCGTTAAAAAAAACAACATGAAAAACGACGTGAAAAAAGAGAGCATGTTCGAAATTTTTAATGGCCATTTTTCACATTGTTAAAAATGCTCTGGAGCATACACACGATCATTTTTAATGGCCATTTTTTAAAATGGCATTTTTAACGGCATGAAAAACGATCGTGTGTATGGGGCATAAGACTTGTCTCTTCTTTTCTATTGTTATGGTTTGATTTAATTCTAATTCCCAACTTTCCAATACTTTAAATACATCAAGTCCCCTTGTAGGTGTCAATATCCTATATATATTTGATATTCCCTGTCTGCCTGTTCCTCCTCGCTCTGTAAATTTTTCCCATGCATTTAACTCACTCATCGATCGCAGGGGTCTTGGTATATTATTTACAAAATCTTGAACTTGTCTGTGCCTCCAGCTATCTCCGCTCCCTAATCCATATTTCTCTTGTAGTTCTGCGATTGAACATAGAGTATTACCCTTCAATACATCTTTCAATACTAATGTGTCCCCTGTTGCCCATCGTAGGAACGCACCACCCTCTTTCCCCGGGGGGAAGTAGTCCGTACCCGTGAGGGGCAACAGTGGGCTATTATATTGCCACTTCTTTACTTTACACACTCTGTCCCAAATTCTGAAGGTTTATTTTGTTATTAATGGTGTTTCTTGAGTGAGGCCTCTGTACTCTTTTGGTATCCATATCAATCTTCCCAATTTTTTACCACTCAAGCTCTCCTCAACTTCTACCCATTTTTTCCCTTTTTGTTTAGCCCCCTGTAACCAATCTAGTATCCTCTTTGGTATGGCTGCCTCGTAGTATCTTTTCAGATCCGGCACGTTTAGTCCTCCATCTTTGTCTAGAACTAGACATGGTCTCAGCTGAAATACGAGGCTTCTCTTCTTTCCAAATAAACTTCCTTATTATCTTCTCTAGTATTTTAAAATATGTATCAGGGATTTTTATCGGGAGAGTTTGGAAAATATACAAAGCTTTAGGCAAAATCATCATCTTAACTGTATTTATTCTGCCCCACCACAAGTTTTTCTATTGGATACCTCTTTAATTCTAATTTTATTTTATTTAATAATGGGATATAATTATCTTCATATAGTTCTCCCTCCATATTGGACAGGACTATACCCAGATATTTCATCCCTCTCTGTTTCCAGGTAAATGGGTAGAGAACCCCAAGATCTCTCCGCTCTGACGAATTTAGAGATACGCTCAGTATCTCAGTCTTCTCTTTGTTAATTTTCAAATTTGAGATCTCCCCATACTTTTCATATTCTTCTATGATCTTAGGTAGTGTCTGTCTTGGATTTGTCACATATAGCATCATATCGTCAGCAAACGCAGAGATCTTGTGCTCCCTCCCATTGACCTTAACCCCTTCTATCTCCTGATTAATTGGTATGGTTGCTAACAGTGGTTCTAATGAGAGGATGAAAGTGAAAGTGGGCACCCCTGTCGGGTCCCATTAGAATGTGGGGACCTCTCCGAAAGAGCTCCATTTACCCGTACTTGAGATGAGGGTGTAGAGTACAGTGCGCCTATCCAGCTAAGCATTTTAGGCCCTAATCCTATATGTCTTAAAGTTGCTAACATAAAATCCCAGTTAAGTCTATCGAAAGCCTTTTCGGCATCTACTGACAAACACTGCTGGGATCTTGTTTTTTTTGGCTTTTTGTATCAGGAGGACAGTTCTAAGGACACCGTCCCTAGTTTCTCTCCCAGGTACAAACCCCGCCTGATCATTCTCTATTAGCCCAGACATAAGAGGTTTTAGTCTTTCTGCCAGTATCTTCGCATAGATCTTTATATCAACATTGATCAAGGTTATGGGTCTGTAACTAGCACACATTGAGAGGTCTTTCCCTTCCTTTCCTATAAGAGTTATGTGGGCCCCCAACGCTTCCTCGCGCATTATCCTTCCTCCACCTATGGAGTTTATATACTTCTGGAAGTACGGTATTAGGGTGTCCACAAACCTCTTATAGTATAACGAGGTGTACCCATCTGGGCCGGGACTCTTACCCATTTTAATATTTTTAATTGTTTGTATTTCCTCCCTCGATATTTCCTTATCCAACTTGTTAATTACTTCTTCTGCTATTTCCGGGAATTTAACCTTTTTTAAGTATTCTTTAATTTTCCTACTCCTGTTCTGATATTCTAATAGGCCCTGCTCTTTATTTAAGTTGTAAAGATTTTGGTAGTATTCTTGGAAATTTTTTATTATCTCCTTCGTTGAGTGCCTCACTTCACCTTTGTTATCTTTCATCTTTGATATGAAATTCTGTGTGTTTCTGGGTTTAATTATCCTTGCTAATAATTTACCTGATTTATTCCCCATGGCGTAGAAGTTCTTACTCATGTTGTTAAATACCCATTTAGTTTCTTGCTCTAATAGCTTCATTAATTCCTCTCTTTTCCCGGTCAATAATATTTGAACTTGTTCATCCTGTCTTTCTTTATGCTTTTGTTCAAGATCCTGGATTTCCTTTAATAGGGTTTGTCTCTGGGCCTGTCTTATTTTTTTCCTCTTAGCTTTTTATACTATGATCCTGCCTCTCATAAACTTTTTGTGTTTCCCATAGAGTCGATGGGACAACATTTTCTGTGTCATTCTCTTTAAAGAAGAGAACCATATCCCTCTCTAGGTCATCAGAAATCTTATTGTTATTTAACAGGGATTCATCCAATCTCCACAATCTCTGACTGGCCGGGATCTCCCTCAAAGCAAGGGTCAGCTCAACCGGCGCGTGGTCAGAGTGTTGTTGTCTTTATTTCTACTCTTCGTAAACCTTCCAATAACTGATGATCTATTAGGATATGGTCAATTCTTGAGTATGACCTGTGTACAGATGAGTAATATGTAAAATCATTTTCTCTTGGGTGTAAAATTCTCCAAGCCTCCACCAGGTGCATTTGATATAATTTATGTTTTACGGCTCTCAAATATTTACCTTCAGACCTTAATGATATAGGTTGGGTGTCTGAGACTGGGTCAAAGACAAAATTGAAGTCGCCCGCTAATATCACCTTTCCCTCTTTAAAGACCTCCAATCTATTCAAGATTTTCTTCAAGTACTTTGAGGGCCGTATATTCGGACAATATACATTTGCTAGAGTAAATTTCACATTAAATAAGGAGCCCTTAATAAAAATATATCTTCCCTCATAGTCTGATTCCATAGCTTCTAATATAAAGCATGTATTCCTGTCAAACCCAATAGCAGTTCCCTTTGATCTTTTATTAGGGGAATAACTGTGTATCCAAGTGAGGTAATCTTTTGAGTTTAGTCTAGTCTTCGAAGTCCATTTTAAGTGCGTTTCTTGTAGAAACACTATGTTTGCCGACAGTCCCCTCATCTCCTGCAGTATCTGATATGACTTATTAGGGCTGTTCAAGCCCCACACGTTATACGTGACTATTTTCAGGGCTGCCATATTATATAATTAAATTCCTTTATAGTGTCCAAATAGCGGTAAATCAGACAAATGCGTGATATGAGGATCATCGAAAACTCTAATTCCATCCTGGACATTTCATCCGAGCATAACTTCGTGAGGCTTATCCTCCTAGGATTTGGGTCCAGACTTGCTGTCTGTGCGATCTCCTCTCTGATATACTTCAACATCAGTAATAGGCAAAGTTGAGACCACATATACCTCCCTCCCCCATTCACATTGCAAATCAATGTTGTGGGTCCTTTGGCTTAGGCCACCCCCGGCCCTCTGCCGGGCGGGCTCAGCCTCAAGATACCTCATCTGTCCACCTATTCCCCGGGGGCCCATCCCCAAAGTAGGGTTGGCCCCCAGAGCGCAGGCGGGCACTGCTACACCAAACCTCCCTCCCTCTCCAGACATAATCAACTTAACATTTAATAATTTCCTTTTATTCTCTTTCTTCTATTTCTATTATTTTTTAGCTTCCCCCTTTCTTTCCTAAATAACTTGCATCTATTCCGATCCTGATCCTTCCACCTTCTCCAAGCTGGAGGTCTCTTTTCCCAGTTCTCTACTTGTATACAATGTATATTCAGTCTTTTACAGAATTCTTTTATGTCTTCTGGGAATCGAACGTATGCTGATACCCCCTCATTTTTCACCGCCAGACATGCTGGGAACCCCCACCTATAAGAAATGTTATTTGCCTGCAGATGGCTTGTTAAAGGCTTCAATGCTCTTTTCCGTGCTAAGGTCTCTGGTGCTAAATCTGAGAAAAGACAATTTATTTCCTTTATATTCCATCGGAATAGAGTTCCTTGTGCTTTGAGAGACTAGATCTTTTTGTCCGTACTCGTGAAATCTTATTATAATATCTCTTGGTGAGTCTCTTTGAGCGCTATATGACCTTTGTATTCTGTGCACCCTTTCAAATTGCATTGACGCCGTTTCTCGCATTTTAGAGCCGTGTTGAATATCTCTCGCAGCACATCTCCCAATTCTATATCTTTAACCTCTTCCGGGAGACCTCTAACCCAAAGGTTTTTCCTCCTACTGCGGTTCTCTTGGTCCTCAAGTTTATAATGGGCATTCCTTATCTCTATCCAATCCATATCAGCTCTATCTCTAAGTTCTTTTATAGCACTTTTATGTTCCTCTAACTGATCTTCTATTCCCTCCACTCTTTGTAATACGCTCTGTATGTCTTTTCTCGTTGCCCCCATTTCGCCTTTAATTGTTCGCTTTAAGCGTGATATCATTTCTATCATGTCTGTCATATCTTGCTTTGTTGTGGGGTCCTGTAGGCCTTTCCAAGATGTTTCTTGTTGTTGTTTCTCCAGGGTTTTCTTGCCTTTTTGTTTCTGGGGATTGGGCCTTATTGGTTATATTTTTTCCAGGAGTCCCCTCACTCATCTGGGCCGTCTCTGGATGCCCTTTATTTTTTACAGGGGTTCCTGGGACTGACTCTGTTTTCTTCCTGGGACTCTCAGCCGTTTGGTCTGACCCGTCTACGATCAGGTAGGACTTTATTGTGCTATGGCTGGTCCCCTCCCCCTGATTCACTTTGGGACCCTTTTTTCCCATCTTCTCCTTCCCAGAGGCCCTTAGCTCCAGCTCAAGGCCAGAAACAAGCTCCTTTTGTTTTTCAATGTATTTCAAGCAGCCGTATATATATGGATTTAAGTGATAAAAGACCTCTTTCTCTATAGTCCACTCTGTACCAAAACAAATTTATGGGCTACCTGCCCTTGTTTCATACTTATATACCAGTTTCCTGTTATTTATTTCAGATTGGCGGCAGATAATTCAAGTGAACCCAGTATCACTTTCTTCCACACCACAAAGTCATACATATAGCAGGGTACACCCTGTCCCACCCAAAATGATTGAGTTTTAATACACAGTTCGGTCCAGGCCAAAAAATAAAGTCAATTGGTATATGTGGATATAGAGAATTTCATACCACTAAAGGAACAAGGACCCAGTGTTGCACTCTTACAGTTCTTACAGTTCTTATAAATCTGGACTCTGCCTTACTTAAGTGTAGATCTTATAGATCTTATAGATTCATATGAGTCCTTGTGGATCCTTCCTTAATATCCCTGTATTCATATAAAATCGTGCTCTGCGGCTGGAGGGTCAGTGAGGGCCAGAGAGGGCTAGGAGAACCAAAGATCAAAAGTTCTAATTTGATTTGTTTGACTTACCCCTCGCTGGTCCAACTCGTCTCCACCTTTAATGTGCCTCTCAGGTTCCTTTACCTCCACCGGCTATGGTTGCGTTGGGTTCGTTGGTTACGGGCCCCCATCCACTCTCCGCTCACGTCTACTCCGGGCAGCTCCCATCTGGACCGTCGATCCGACACTGCCGAGGCGCGGATTCCAACGTGGTGTCACGTGGGGGCTGCGCAATCTCCTCCTGTGTCCTCTGAACTCAAGCGTAGCCAGCCTCAGCTCCCGACTCCACTCCCGACTCCACTCCCGTCTCCGTGCCCGGTGCGCCAGCAGCTCGGTCCCCGGACTTGACACTGGCGACTCGTATCTCTCGCCGCCCCACACTCTCTCTATCTCTGGAGGGTCAGGTAGAGAAGTCCCCCGTGACAGGGTAAGTACGATCCGGCAGGGGAACAGCTTCAGTGCTTCTGCATTCAGTTGCTTGGGGGATCTATACATCCTTCATCAAATGTCTTATTGGTCTGGTTTCAAGAGGAAAACTTGGAGCGTGCCTGCGGTGCACTGTACTACGGCGCCATGTTGTTGCTCCGCCTCCTCCCTGGGCCCATTCGCCGAATTTAGAACATAATGGGGCGTTCATGGCAAATTTAAGTGCTGTGGAACGCCCCATAATTCACTGAGAGATCGCAGTGCATTGGCATCCTATGATTGCCCTGCATGCTTTGGCCAATCACAGCACGCTATATGTGCTATGCTGAGAGAGCCATAATTGACCAAAGGCAGAGTGCCTTTGGCCAATCATGGCTCAGGGGTCTAAGTCCACCCCCCACACTATGTAAGGCTGCTTACATAGCGGCCGTGCATAGTGTAATGAATGAGAGCAGCAAAATCTAAGAGGAAAAAATTGTAATTTAAAACTGCTTGTGGCTGTAATGTATTGTCGGATCCCGGCAATATACATAAAAATAATTGAAAAATATGGCATGGGTTCTCCCCCCCCCAGTCCATTACCAGGCCCTTCAGATCTGGTATGGATATTAAGGGGAACCCCGCACCAAAATAAAAAAAATGGCATGGGGGTCCCTATTAAAATCCATACCAGGCCCTTCAAGTCTGGTATAGATTTTAAGGGGAACCCCATGCCAAAATGAAAAAAATGGGGTGGGGGTCTCCCAAAATCCATACCAGACCCTTATCCAAGCAGGCAACCTGGCAGGCCACAGGAAAAGTAGGGGACGAGGGAGAGCCCCCCCTCCTAAACCATACCAGGTCACATGCCCTCAACATGGGGAGGGTGCTTTGGGGTCCCCCCAAAACACTTTGTACCCATGTTGATGGGTACAAGGGCCTCATCCCCACAACCCTTGCTCAATGGTTGTGGGGGTCTGCGGGTGGGGGGCTTATCAGAATCTGGAAGCCCCCTTTAACAAGGGGGCCCCCAGATCCTGCCCCTTTATGTGAATGGGTATCGGGTACATTGTACCTCTAAGTTAAAAAAAAATGTGAAAATGATAGACAGTTTTGGACAATTCCGTTATTAAAAAAAAAGTGTCCTGCGATGTAAATCCATCTTCAATCATGGCGTCCGACGGTCTCGATAACAAAAAAAGGAAAAATCCGCCTCGATGGGAGGCATCCCTGTAACTGCCATGTTTTTGCTTTGACAGCTGTTATATAGGCAAGGGCGGGGCCACTCAGTGATGTAAATGGGTGACCTTGTCCCCCTCTTACATCCCCCTTCTCCTGTGGCCTTCCAGGTTGTGTGCTCGGATAAGGATTTGGGGGGCCCCACGCCATTTTTTTTTTGGCATGGTTTTCCCCTTATTCATACCAGACCTCAAGGGCCTGGTGTGGATTTTAAGGGGGACACGATGCAATTTTTTTTCATTTTGGCGCAGGGTTCCCTTAAAGCGGAGTTCCACCCAAAAGTGGAACATCTGCTTTAAGCACTCCTCGCCCCCTTACATGCCCCATTTGGCATGTAATTTTTTTTGGGGGGGAGTGGGGGCTCAGTTAGGAGTGGGACTTCCTGTCCCACTTCCTCCTTCCACCGACGGGCCACCTAGGCAACTCCTCCTCTCCACCTAGGCGGCCCCTCCCTCTAGGCGATCTCCTGGGACACATGACAGGTCCCAGAAGATCGCCTGTCCACTCCGAGAGCGCAGCGCGACTTGCGCATGCGCAGTGAGTGCCCGGCCGTGAAGCCTGAAAGCTGTCACGGCCGGGTCCCCAGAGTGACAATGGAGGTGCCGGCGGAGAGGAGGGGGAGAGGAGCGACGCTCCGGGAAGCCGCATTGCTGATCCATGGAACAGGTAAGTGTCTGTTTATTAAAAGTCAGCAGCTACACTTTTTGTAGCTGCTGACTTTTAATAAACATAAAAAGCCTGGAACTCCGCTTTAATATCCATACCAGACCTGAAGAGCCTGGTAATGGACTGGGGGGGGGGGGGGGAACTCACGCTGTTTTTTTTCAATGATTTTTATGTATATTGCCGGGATCCGACAATACATTACAGCCATGAGCAATTTTAAATAAAATTTAAACTAAATTTGATTTTGCTGTGGTACTGTTATGAACATGGGAAAGATGCACTACTTTACATGCAGACTAAGGAGACCCCCCCCCCCCCCAGCACATTATTTAAGGGAATATTTCATTTTTATTGTTTCACTTTATGCATTACTAAAATCACTGTTCCTGGAAAAACAGCTGTTTTTAAAAAAAATATTTTATTGATGAAATTGAGCAAAATAACATGTAACATTGTACAGATTGGTTTAACTTAAATGGTACATTAACAGTGGATAATAGTATACGTACAAACAGTCATAGTCCGGCTCAATTTACCCAGCATAAACCTTTGTGTGTTGATTCCGGTCTCATGTCTTAACCTAGAGAAGCCTTTCTCAACCAGTGTGTGCCGCCAGAGGTCCTCAGGTGTGCCGCAGGATCAGGGGAGAGAAGGGCTGTCAGATAAGCCCGATCTCCCAATCCCCTGCTGAGCTGTACATCGGCACTGTGAGAAGCTCCGTCAGCTTCAAAAGTGAAAGTAAAGTGCAGGGAAGTGTGCGGTGCTCTCTGCTTCCCCTACAGTGCAGTACATGGCTGAATGAGTAAACTGGAAAGGTACTGTGCTAGAAGCTAGATTTGTTTTAAAAGGGATTTATACATGTGTCTGCAAGTGTGTGTTTGTACGTTTCTGTGTCTGCATGAGTGTGTGTGCCTGTATGTGTGCGCATGTGCCTGTATGTGTGTGTGCGCATGTGCCTGTATGTGTGTGTGCGCATGTGCCTGTATCTGTGTGTGTGCATGTGTATGTGTGTGTGCATGTGTCTGTGTGCGTGTGCGTGTGTGTGTGTGTGTATGTGTCTGTGTGTGTGTGCGTGTGCATATGTGTGTGCGTGAGTCTGTATGTATGTATGTGTGTGTGTGTGTGCATGTTTCTGTATGTGTGTGTGTGTGTGTGTTATCTTTTAATCCTGACCCCCCCCCCCCCTGTACCATCAGAAATGCTTTTGTAGGGCTTGTTTGTGATAACAGCAAGGACTGCTGCTCCGCTGAAAAGCAATCCATACACAGATCGCTTATCCTTACCCACAAAAATGCAGGGAAAGAAGTCCCTGACTTTTTTTTTTTTAAATTGCACTGCACCTAAAGCACCCTATGTTTTCCAATGTGTGGGGGTACCATTAAAAATTAATGGCACCCCTAAAGTTTAGAGCATTTGTCTCTGTGTCAGAAAAGAGCTCAATTTCGCGCTTGTTCCGCGACATACAGTAACATGAACCAAGCCTTGGACTGGTGTGCCTCGAGACTGAAAATACTTTTTAAGGGCGCCCGACTGGCAAAAGGTTGAGAAACACTGACCTAGAGTGAGCAGTGTTCGGGTTAAGAGACAATATTCGGTTCAGAATTCTTTAGTGTTTTAGTTGTGACAATGTGCACGGGCTTGGGGAGAGATATTCTGGAAGCCTACGGGGAGTACCAGTGTTTTGGTGTGTGATTGGATATGGTGTCTCCCTCGACTGGATAGTAGGTTTCAACTTTATGGTCTGTGTGATGTGTTGTGAGGGGTTCCAATATGGGGTATGCAAGGTGTTTCGTCTTCGGTTGCTTGTAGATATTGAGAGATATCAACCCGTGGGCCGTGAGAAAGGGAAAATGACTGGGGGGGGGGCGGAATGTAAAGGGGAGATGGGTAGGTGATGAAGCATCTGGGTAGGGAGGAAGGGGAAGGGGGGGAAGGGAGAGAGATGGTGATGGGGGCTTATGGGAATGATAGGAGTGACTGTCTCCTGCTTCCCTCCCCAGGGAGCGGGTTTAATTTGGAGTGTGTACACAATCTGGTTTGTTGTAGGGAGGGGGACGGTCTTTAAGGTAGTGGGGATCCAGTATTCCGATATGAGATTGTGTGAGGAGTATATGTCTCCTCTGAACTTTTACTTCTATATCTAAATTTTTTGCTTTTAAGTTGTTAAAGTGCTTAGTCGGGTGAATTCTGTCGTAGTTAAAACAGCTGTTTTTAAAACTTTTTTTTTGCATTGATACATGTCCCCTGGGGCAGTACCCGAGTCCCCAAGCACTTTTTATGGCAATAGCTTAAATATAAGCCTTTTAAAATGATCACTTTTGGTTTTTCATGTTTGTGTCCTATAGATTTTAACGGTGTTCGCACAAATCATTGCTCCTGGGGCGGCTCTCCCAGGAATGCCACCCGTAACGCCCGCTGGTCACTGGCCCGGTGATCTAGGGTTGGAAAGCACTTGCCCTGTTGCATACCAGCGACCTGGAGGGCTCCAATCCTACCCGAATCTGCTGCCTGAGCTCCAGGTATTCATCCTCAGACATAGTCCTGGAGGATGCTGAAAGGACGATCAGCAGCATCCCCGTGAACTCTGATACCAGGTCCATATCTCCGCTGGGGGGACCAAATTCTGCTATCCTGATCTTGGATCCCGTGGAGGTTTGGATGTCCCGGACTTCAGGAAGCGTCCCACTGCTTGCCACCAATGTAACGGAACGTCCCACACTCAGCGAGAGTGCTTTAGTCATATACTGCTTCCTCCAGTCTGAATATAGATATTAGATATTCCAAACCGCTTACAACCAAGAACTAGACAGTACTCATTTTGGCTGCTGAACATGAATTGTTTATTTGAACACAGGCACACAGAGATATTCAAACTTCTCATCCGTAGACTGTCCAATCAGCAGGGAGAGCTGAATTCCCCACTCCCTCCTCACAGAAAATACGCATGCACATCCCAGACACAATAGAAAAATGGGAGGGGGCGTGGTTTGGTGCAGAACCTGAATGGCTGCCTGACTCCCGAGCTCCCGTCCACAGGAGATTCCACAGTAAGCTCTGCCGAGCCATTTGCAGCCAAGAATGGGAAAAACCTCGGGGGGACCTCTCCCCAACTAGGTCCCGATCCCCCAGAGGATCCGGAACGCGAATCGGCCGCCACATACCGGACATCTTCCGGACCCAGGTGCGCGAGGCCCCGGCTTCTAATCGGGCCTACTCGAGCGCCGCACGATCCTCCAGCCTCAGCCCCTCAGGCAGGAGTCACACGCAACCCCAGCCCACAGCAGCTGTAACATGTTCCCCACAGCCCCTGTGCATGCAGGACCTCCGCTCTGTGGCTGAAGACATTAAAGCCACACTTTCCTCAGCCATCACAGATCTCAGGAGAGACGTCCAGGCAATGGCAGCGCGGTTAGATGATGTGGAGGAAACAACAACCCTCCATGACACTGCCATCCAGCAACTGCAGGTCTCTTCCCACTCCCAAAATACACAGCTCAGGGATATCCAAAGACATATGGAAGATTTAGATAACCGCGGACGTCGCCACAATATCCGCGTTAGAGGCATCCCTGAATCTGTTGAAAACTCGCAAATTACGAAAAATAGGATTTTTATAACAGCTTACCTGTAAAATCCTTTTCTTGGAGTACATCACGGGAAACAGAGCGACATAGTCATTACTAATGGGCTATATAGTTACCGTCAGGTGCTGGCACTGGCAACTTCCAAAACCGGAAGTACCCTCCCCTATATAAGCCCCTCCCATCCGGGAGCACCTCAGTTTTGTAGCAAAGCAATAAGTGTCCCCAAAGAGGGGCGGGAGCTCTGTGTCCCGTGATGTACTCCAAGAAAAGGATTTTACAGGTAAGCTGTTATAAAAATCCTATTTTCTTTCTCGTACATCACGGGACACAGAGCGACATAGTCATTACTAATGGGATGTCCTAAAGCAATGCCAAATGAGGGGGGGGATACACCATATATAAGCTGAGCGCTATCAGACATGAGGATCTTTTGCGGCCTGCAACACACTGCGCCCAAAGGCGACATCCTCCTGACTTCTAACGTCCACCTGGTAGAACCTAGTAAACGTGTGTACTGAAGACCATGTTGCGGCCTTACAGATTTGAGCCAGGGAGGCCTGGTGATGCACTGCCCATGAAGTTCCAACTGCTCTCGTGGAGTGCGCCCTAACTTTGAACGGAGGCGGTCTACTTCTCAAGCTATAGGCTTGTATTATGACCTGTCGAATCCACTTGGCTAAAGTAGATTTTGACGCTGCCTGACCCTTTCTGGGGCCTTCCGGCAGAATAAACAAAGTATCCGTTCTGCGAATCTGAGCAGTGGCTTTTAGATAAGCTTTAACTGCTCTTACTACATCCAAAGAATGCAATAACTTTTCCTCTACCGAAGTAGGCTTGGGGAAAAAAGAAGGAAGAACCACATCTTGGTTCAAATGAAAACTCGATACCACCTTAGGAAGAAAGGCTGGATGAGGACGTAACACTACTCTGTCCTTATGGATAACCAGATATGGCTCCTTACAGGACATAGCTGCTAATTCCGATACTCTTTTAGCCGAACAAATGGCTACTAGAAAAATCAATTTCCTGGTGAGAAGCACCAAGGAAATATGCTGTAATGGTTCAAATGGTTGTTTCTGTAGAACCGACAGAACCAAGTTTAGATCCCATGGACATATGGGAATATTAACCGGAGGACTAATACGCATCACTCCTTGTATAAAGGCCTTGACTAGTGAATGCGAAGCCAAGGGCCTTTGAAAAAATATTGACAAGGCCGAAATCTGACCCTTGATAGTACTCAAGGCAAGCTTCCTATCTACAGCCCACTGTAGGAAGTCCAGAAACCTACCTATTACGTACTTATGTGGATGCCATTTCTTGGCCTCACACCACGCGATGTACGCCTTCCAGATTCTATAGTAGATCTGCCTGGATACCGGCTTCCTGGCATTGATCATGGTAGATACCACAGCATTAGAGAGCCCTCTCTTTTTTAGAATGTGGGCTTCAATAGCCAGGCCGTCAAACCTAGGGCTGGTAAGGAAGGGTGGTATATCGGTCCTTGCGAAAGCCGGACGACGTGGGAGAGTCCAAGGACTCCCCACTGAAATTTTACAATCTCCGCGTACCACGCTCTTCGGGGCCACGCTGGAGCCACCGGAATCACTGGTTTCTTTTCTACCCTGATTCTGCGGAGTAATCGAGGTAACCATTGTGGCGGTGTGAATGCATATATCAGCTTGAACTGATCCCCAGGGAACACTAGGGCATCCGAGCCGCAAGCTAGGGGATCCCTTGTCCGAGAGACAAACCTATCCCCCTTTGCGTTGAATCTGGATGCTAGAAGATCTACATCCGATGTTCCCCACCGCTGACATATTGTCCAGAAAACCTCGGGGTGAAGGGACCCTTCCTCTGGGCCTAATTGCTGGCGACTTAGAAAGTCCGCCTTCCAATTCTCCACTCCTGGAATGAATACCGCAGATATGGCTGGGACATATTTTTCCTGCCCATTTCAGGATGTAATTTACTTCCCTCTGGGCTGCACGACTCCTGGTGCCCCCCTGATGATTGAATTCTGACAGGGGACCCTTGGAGTTTGGATGTCCATGCTACTAGGGCATACCGGGCTGCTCGTATCTCTAAGAGATTGATGGGCAGGGCCTTTTCTGCATCCGACCATCTGCCCTGGAGAGACTATTGCTCCAGTACTGCTCCCCAGCCTATAAGGCTGGCATCTGTAGTGACCACCTTCCAAGAAATCGGACTGAAGGATTTCCTTTTTTCCAGATTCTGGGGAACCCACCACCAACGGAGGCTCTTGCGAACGGAAGGGGACAAGGACATTGTAAGTCTAGGGCCTGAACTTTTTTGTTCCAGGCTGACAGTATGGCCCCTTGCAAATTCCTTGAATGGAATTGACCGTAGGGTACTGCTTCGAATGATGCCACCATTTTTCCCAGCAGCCTCATATACAGGCGTATGGACGGCTGTCTTTTTTGTACCCACTAAGTGGATCAAATCTTTCAAAGACAACACCTTTCCTCGAGGCAAGAATATTTTTCTCTGGCCTGAATCCAACCTTAGCCCCAAGTATTCCAGACTTTTGACTGGTTTTTAGGGCTGACTTGTCTCGGTTGATAATCCAACCGTGAGATTCCAGATACTTGATCGTCTTGTGAACGACCACGTCTAGTTTTTTCACTGAGTGGTCTATCAGCAACAAGTCATCCAGATATGCCATTATCATTACACCTTGTGTTCTTAGATTGGCCAATAAAGGGCCAGAATTTTTGTAAACACTCGTGGTGCTGTGGCCAAACCGAAGGGTAAGGCTCTGAACTGAAAATGGCGCCCTTCTACTGCAAAGCGTAGAAATTTTTGGTGGACTGGAAAGATGGGAATGTGCAAATAAGCATCTTTGATGTCGATCGTGGCTAACCAATCCTCCCCTTGTAGGGCAGTGGCCACCGATCGGATCGACTCCATCGGAAAGTCCTGATATACAGGAATTTGTATAGCCCTTTTTGAATTAATATGGGCCTCCCGTCCGCGTTTGCTTCGGGACTGTAAAGAGGTTTGAGTAAAACCCGAACCCTCATTCTTCCAGGGGAACTTCCATAATTACTCCTTGGAGCAATAGTTGTTCTAGTGCCAACAGGAGGGACTCTCTCTTCCGGGGATCCCTTGGCACGTTTGACCTTAAAAATGGGAAGGAGGAGAGTCTTTTAACTCCAAACTGTATCCCAAACCTACTGCGGAGAGCACCTATCTGTCTTGATCGTGTCCCGCCAGGTCTCCTTGCGAACAACTGGAGTCCTCCCCCCACCCGACTGAGTGGGGGCTTCAATGAATTTAACTTTGGGGGAGGTTTTGTACCTCCCCTGACCCAGGGTTTCTCATTACCCTGCTACTGTCCCTGTTTTTTACCCCCGGGATTTGACCGAGGAGGCCGTCGGAACTGTTACACAGCCGATGCCCCAGGGACTGGAGAAGCAGGCCCCTTAAAGAGGGACCTCTAACTCTGCTTTTAACCGGCAAGAGCGTATTTTTACCGCTGGAAATTTTCTGGATATATTTGTCCAGGTTTTCCCTGAATAAGCGTTCACCATGAAATGGGACGCTAACCAGCCATTCTTTACAGGGAGCTTCAGCAGACCAGTTTCTGAGCCATAGGAGCCTACGCATATGTCTATAGACAGCGTAAGGCGGGAGGCCTGATGGACTGAATCCTCTATGGCGTCAACCGCAAAGCCTAAGGCTCTAGGTAGATCAGCTAGGGCAAAGCCTGCTGATCTGTCAAGTCCCTCAAGACCTGTTTCAACTGATCCTTCACTGCTTAGCAGACCCCAATAGCTGCTACTGCTGGTTGTATCACCAAGCAGATTTTCATAAGGACTCCAATCTTTTATCTATTGGGTTCTTGAACATTTGGACATTATCCACTGGACATGTCAGTGATTTATACATACAAGAGATGGCTGCGTCCACTGTAGGGACCTTCCATTTTTTTTTTTTTTTTTTTGATGAACTTATCCTCCATGGGATAGACCACCGGAAATCTCTTGGGGGAATAAATATTTTCTCAGGACGTTCCCAATCCTGGTAAATGAGCCCTTTCAGTAAAGGGTGAAGTGGAAAAGAACAAACAGTCTGGGGGCTTCTAGCGACCCCAACGAGGATACAGTAGTGGTTGATGGTTCCGCAAGGTGCATTTTTAAATGCTGATCGGACCATGTTAGTCAGAGACTGAACCCATAATCTTTCAGCTTGAGATGCTGAGAAAAGGTTCCCCCACTGTTGATTCCTCTATAACAGAATCAACCTTATCCTGATCCCCTTCAGGCAGGTCGATCCCTGTATGGGACTGTTGCTCTGCTAACAGGCACTCTGAAGGAGGAGACGGAGATCGGGCGTGCTTTCCCTGACAGGGAGGCAGCGATAAATTTCTCTCTAATCCTCCCAGAGCTGAGGAAAAAACCTCCTCTGTTACATACACAGGAGCAGGTGAACTGAGGACAGCCACAGTACCAAGTACCCCTGCGGGGTCTCTACGGTCACTTACCTCTGAACTTCAGGGGAGACTGGTGCAGCAAGAGTATGCCCAAGATCCTCAGAGCCCGATGAGACCCCCTTCGCTTCCTGGAAGATTCAGTTCCGGAGCTACTGGACGGCATATTCCTAAGCCTAAAGCTGAGGTATTCCAGCCGTAATACACCTCTTTTACTGAGAATAGTCTAGCACAATTGCTGCTATATCACAGTTGGTGTCTACTAATGTGCCTTTCTAGGGGATGCCTGTATCAACCGCTTGCTGTATGCCTTTAAATGTTGCCAGCTCTGTCTCTGTACTTCATAGCCAGCTTACTGCAATAATGTGGCTTTTTTAAAAACCTGCTGGGACGCCCGCACATGCGCAGAAGCGCTGCGGCGCGCACAGAGCGTCATCCCTCAGGCCCCGCCCCTTTTTCCGGCCACCTCTATATATAGAGGCGCGTGCACGCGCACGCGCGTGGCCACGTGCGCCTCGGCGCTAATTTTCAAACATGGAAACCAGGGACAGGAGCCAGGGCCCCCTTTGCCGCAGGCCGGGGGATAGACGAACACTGCAACATGGCAGAGGAAACAGTTTCCTGTAGGAGAACTCACCAGCTGCCTGGACTTTGCTCTCTGAGAAGAAACTAGTCCATATGACAAGAAAAACATTCCACAGCGGCCTCTAGTGGACAAACACAGGTACCGCAGTTTAATATACCAAACATATATAAAAAAACATTCTTTTTTTTTTTTTTTTTTTCTTGACCACCATTAAAAATTATTACATTTTTTTAGTAGTTACAGGCATGCACAGATATTAGCGGGAATACCGTTAGGTAACAGACAGAAAGACAAATTAGGCTTGGGGGTCCCCCAATAGAACCAAGTTCCTGGGGGCCCCCACTTACCTGTTCCCCGCCGCAGGACTTTGTTTGGTCCACAAAAGCCCAAACTTCACCTATCACGGCAGGCATTGTAATCAAACCTTCAGGGACCGGGTTCCCAAGGATTCCACTCCCCTGGACCTGTATAGCACCCTGCACAGAAAACATCTTGGTCGTGGGTATGACCAGAGCTCTGGATCCCAGGGTCCAGCTCTCCTAAGAGAAGCATTACAGGCAGAACCTTGCTCTTCTCTGCAAGGCCCGGGTACCGACCGTTTAGCTATGAAGCTTTTTTGGTCGGATCCGGAATAGCTTACTGAGGCCCAAAAGAACCTGTACGCAAGCTCAGTGAAAAACACATGTTTCTTCTTGGCCAACACCTTAGACACTGGCAAAAAACTGAGGTGCTCCCGGATGGGAGGGGCTTATATAGGGGAGGGTACTTCCGGTTTTGGAAGTTGCCAGTGCCAGCACCTGACGGTAACTATATAGCCCATTAGTAATGACTATGTCGCTCTGTGTCCCGTGATGTACGAGAAAGAAACCACTATCGCCATCTTTAATGATCTTCTGGGCAGACCCCCTGAAACGCCCATTGAATTTGAGCGCTTGCACAGGGCCTTGAAACCTAGAAGCAGAGATACTGATCCCCCCAGGGATGTTATTTGTTGTCTTGTCAACTTTAAACTAAAGGAGGAAATTCTCCATAGGGCTAGAGACCGTCGCTCCCTACTCTATCAAGGAGCAGACATAAAGTTATTCCAAGACCTCTCGCCTATTACCCTTCAAAATAGAAGAGACTTGCGCCCTCTCCTTGACCTCCTGCGCACCAGAGGGATCCAGTACCGGTGGAAATTTCCCTTTTGCCTCTCTGCCTCCTTTCAAGGCCGCACAGCAAACTTACGCCTGCCGGAAGATCTACCCGCTTTCTGTGAAACACTGAATCTTCCCCGCATTGACGTCCCAGATTGGTACAACACCCTTCACCCGCCACGCATGAGAAGATCAACTTCCACTGACGCTATTCCAGTCCGTGATGATTTTCACATAAGACGCCGCAGACCCACCCCACCAAGAGAATCCAACATGTCAGACCCCCAGAATGCTGTGCTCAACAGCCCAACGGCTTCCCCGGCTCACAGGAGAGCCCGCCATGCAGCATCCGACTGAACAGTCTCATCCCTACCCTCCCAAAGATCTTAAACGCTGACTGTGCCACATCAAGACAGGAACCTTTCAACAATGCCCGTTTGTAGCACTCAAGACGACAAGCTGTACCGCAAACGGTCACATCAAAGATAACTTTTCTTTTCTTTCCCCAGTTAATGCCAACCCCAGATGTTCCTGACTGTTCTTAACATCATTCCCTAGAAGTCTGATTCAAAACAAGTGGACACAACACCACCTGTACTGTAAGGCCTCGTACACACGACCGATTTTCTCGTCGTAAAAAACACGTCGTTTTTTTCGACGAGATTCTTGTTAAGCTTGTCGATTTTCTCGTCAAGCTTTCTATGCGTACACACTGTCATTTTCCAATTTCCTCGTGGTTCTCTGCGCTCACGTCCAGCACGTACGACGGCACTATAAAGGGGAAGATCTTTTTTCTTGGCGCCACCCCTTGGGCTGCTTTTGCTGATCTCGTGTTACCGCGTGTGAAGTAAAAGTTTGGGAAGAGACGATTCGCGCTTTTCAGTCTTCGTGCTTTCAGTTCGTTTTAGCCTGACGAATGTGCTATTTCCATTACGAAGGCTTGTTTTACCAGAAGATGCGCTCCCGTCTCATACTTGATTCTGAGCATGCGCGCTTTTTGAAGAGTCGTAAAAGCATACACACGAACCATTTTCTCGTCACAAAACAGGCCGACGAGAAACACGACGAGGAAATCTGGAATCCTGACGAGAAAATAGAGAGCAGGTTCTCTATTTTCTCGTCGAGATTCTCGTCAAGTTTCTCGTCGTAAAACCATACACACGAACGTTTTTCTAGACAAAAAAACTCTCGCGGCACTTTTCTTGACTGTTTTGGACGAGAAAATCGGTCGTGTGTACGAGGCCTGAGTCTTTTATTTCCCTTGGGAGACCCCCGGGTTTTGACTGACCCTCCTAGAAGAGCTAGCGGTCTCAAAGGTAAAAGACATTCTATTAGGGGTAATCACATGCCCTCCATTAAAACCGCCTAGGACTGAACCGAGATATTGAGTATCTCATATAGATAGGTATACCTCCTCAGGGGAAATGTTCTCGCTCCAAATACCTTCCTGCATCCCTCCCTAATCCCCTTCTCAACCCTCTTCCTTACCCTCCCCCTTCCCAATCCTCCAACCCTTTCCCTCCCCATCCTAACCTCCCTCCAATCCGATTTACCCCCAAAGGTATTCCACACATAAACCTCCTTGATAATTGTTCACAGAACTACCCTGAACAGAGGGTCAATGGGTGTAACTACTGTTATCTTGGGTGCTCCTTGGGAGGTTGCCTTTGGGGGGTGATGTTGCACAGAGGCCAACTCTCTTCCTACAAAGGGTTATGAGCCTAAATGAACTGCTTCGCCACCACCTTACCTAAACTAAGGAGAATCTGTTGCTATAGAAAAACGCTCTTTAAGCGTTTCAGACTTTTCACATAGCTCCCCTGATATGGCGTCTGTGCAGCCTCGCCCCCCTTCCAAATGCCTCACTTAAAAAAGATGTTATAAGAGTGTTTAAAAGTTAGACTATATTAGATGGCTCCTTCTCACTTATCTTGTTGTGTACTCAAAACTCGGTTAAACGATCAGTTTGAAAGCTCCCAAATCGATCACACTCAACCAATGGGTTGATTACATGTGCCTAATGAACTCCACTACAGGGAATTATGGGTCTATCTCACCTTGTGACTTTGGAGATACTAACTACATTAGGGCCTGTGACGATCCCGTTCCAACCCAATTTGGACTGGAATATGCCACAGGACCGATCATAAATTGGACGCTGCCCGACCACACACACACACACAAGAAAGGTTGCTTTCTGATATAGACTCAATTAAAGTTATATTATAATTATTCACGTTGAATGTTATAAACATTGTTGAATTGCCTCAATGTTGGAAGTCTCCCCCCTCTCCATTTAATTGGAGAAGTGACGTAAGATACATATGTGTAAAGAGGACCCTGTATCACTGGTCTGGTTTCTATAATAATATAATATGTTATGTTTATACTCTAGATTCTAGGACTGTTATTGTTTGTTTAATGCACTTGCTAAATGACCTTAGGAAATTGCAGCATGTTTGACTCCCCTGAGTTTAGACCTACAGCTATTCTGTCTAGCACGAATAAATACTGGCTCCCCCACACGTTCAGCAGCATGAATCTCCTGTGGACGAGAGATACAGAATCTTGACCGTTCCATACCGACACCCTTCACCTCTCCACAAGACGGGAACGTACGTGTTCCTGTCAAACGTTACTGGATACATTTGTTTATCTTAGGGAAGGTTACGTATAATCTCCCTAACTCCGGGTTAACGCCTACCCCGCTTTCTCCTAATGCCCAGTTCAATTGCCCATCCTCCTCCTCCCCTTCTTTCCACCTGATCCCTATCCCCCCCTTTTTTTTTTCCCTTTCTCTTTTTCTCTTCCCTCTTCTTTTCACTTCTCTTTCACCTTCTCCCCCTTCTCGCACCCCCCCTCTCTTTCCTTCCCTTTCCCTTCCTCCTATACCTCACGGTCCCCGCCGCCACCACACCTATACTAGAACAAAACTACCCCAGAACCTGCCTTTTTCAGATCCCCCCCGTTCACACGTAAAAAGATACCTGCCTAACACCTCACGGTCTCCCCAAAATCCTAGGACCGAACATGAACACAATGTCACACACACGCCCTACAAAAAAAACCTCCACACTTAAAGTAGTCTCACTGAACACAAAGGGTCTCAACATCCCAGAGAAACATAGCCAAGTCCTTGATATGATGTCTAAACTGAAGGCAAACGTAGTATTCCTACAAGAAACGCACTTTCGCACAGACAAAATTCCCAAGCTTATGAACCATCTGTTCCCAACAGTATACCATGCCACCAACTCACTTGCAAAGTCAAAAGGGGTCTCAATTCTACTTTCCAAAAACCTTGACTGGCAGCTCATAGATTCACTTATAGACACAGAAGGCAGATACATCTTTCTAAAGGGCCGACTCCAGGGGCGACCTGTGACCCTGGCCAACATATACAGCCCTAATACTGCACAAGTAAGCTTCTTTAGATCCATCTCACGACTGCTCTCAGACTTTCACTCCAGATTGACCATCCTAGGAGGTGATTTCAATGTAGCCCTTTTCCCAATTTTGGATACCTCCACTGGTACAGCTTCCTTACCGTACAAAGCCATCCGACAAATCAAGATACAGATCCAAGATCTTCTTCTACATGACACTTGGCGTTCACTTCACCCCGGCGAAAAAGACTTTACTTTTTTTAATGCCCCACATAATAAATATTCTAGAATCGATTACCTATTCCTATACCAGAAAGATATCCCCTTTCTATCCACCGCCACCATTGAACCAATGCTGCTGTCAGACCACCACCCAATTACAATGACCCTGACACTCCCAGACACACATATTCCCAAAAACATTTGGCGCCTAGACTCGGCACTGCTTACTTCGGAAGAGGTCATCAGTGACATCCGCAAATGCATACACACATTTTTCATAGAGAACGACACACCTGACACAGCCCCGCTTACCGAATGGGAGGCCCATAAATGTGTTGTTAGAGGGAAACTCATCGCCCTTAAGTCATCCCGCCGAAAGGCCCAACAACAAACAATTGCAGACCTACTCGACAAGATTAAAAACCTTGAACTTGCCCACAAACAATCACAAGCTCAGCAAATTTATCACGAGCTTACCCAAAACAGGAAACTTTTACGTGAAGAATTAAACCGCAAAACGCGACGCAAATTTGTCCTACACCAAAAGCTCTTCTATGAATTTGGCAACAAATGCGGAAAATATCTAGCCAAAGCCCTCCAGACCAGGAAAGCACACACAAATATTCATACCATCAAAGATCCTCACAGAAAGTCCCATATCACCCCGACAGACATAGCAGCCCAGTTTGAGACTTATTACTCTAACCTGTATAATCTCCCCAAACATACAACAAATCAAATTAGATCTGAAACTAGACAGACCTCAATCAAGTCTTTCCTCGACAAATACTGCCTCAAACCCATAAACAAAGAAGATGCCCTTCAGTTAGAAAACCCTATTTCGGAAGAGGAACTCAAATCGGCAATCAAACAGCTTAAAAATGGTAAAAGCCCCGGCCCCGATGGGCTTACAGCTGCCTACTACAAGGCCTTTCCAGACACTTTAGCCCCACATATTATTAAGACATTTAACTCCTTAACATCGTCCACTCTCCCTTTCAATAGACTACTGGAAGCCCACATCACAGTAATCCCAAAAGAGGAGAAAGACCCTGCATCAGTTATTAATTACAGGCCGATATCCTTATTGAATGTAGATATAAAGCTGTATTCCAAGATTTTAGCTTCCCGTCTGGTGCCTTTCCTGCCATCTTTGATAGGTAAAGACCAAGTGGGCTTTATCCCTGGAAGAGAAGCCAGGGATAACACAATAAAAGCCCTGAATATAAACCATTGGATTACAACACACAAACAGGAGGGATTCTTTCTATCACTGGACGCAGAGAAGGCGTTCGACAGGCTGGCATGGGACTACCTGGGAGCAGTCCTGAGACAAATTGGTCTCCGGGACCGGATGTTTAATGCCATTATGTCCCTTTATACGGCCCCAACCGCCAGGGTTCATGTGAACGGCCACCTGTCGAACGCCTTCTCCATTAGTAATGGAACAAGACAGGGATGTCCACTTTCCCCAATTTTATTCGTCCTAACCCTTGAACCCTTCCTCCAATGTCTCAGATCCAACGACAATATCAAAGGCTTTCTCATCGCCAATCGCACTTATAAGATAGCTGCCTTCGTTGATGACATTTTACTATTCCTGAAGGAACCACACATATCAATCCCAAATCTTCTAAAAGAATTTAATCTCTTGTATAATATTTCCAATTTCAAGATTAATTTTACGAAATCCCAGGCCCTGAACATTTCCCTCCCACAGGAAATAGTAACACAATGTGAAAACAACTTCCCCTTTCAATGGAAACGTGATCAGATTAAATATCTTGGGATACACCTAACGGCAAATCTTTTAGACATATTCTCCAAAAATTATCAACCCATCCTCAAAGCCATCACAAACGACCTAAGTAAATGGAACAAACCCCATTTTTCCTGGTTTGGAGGGGCAGCAATTCTAAAGATGTATATACTTCCACGCATTCTATATATCTTACAAACCTTACCTACTAAGCTCCCGCCAACCTTCTTTCAATCATATAAACGACTGTGTAGCAGGTTTCTATGGAATCAGAAAAGACCTAGGATAGCTTACGAACAACTGACGAAACCGAAAACAATGGGGGGCATTGGTCTCCCAGACCTCAAGAAATATTATTGGGCTTGCCACCTCTCTAGAATTGTGGACTGGTCAGTACATAGCCACTGTAAAGACTGGGTCGCTCTTGAACACTCATTTTCCCCCCTACCACTACGATCTCTGCCTTGGACCTTACCCAAGCACACACCGAGGAATCTGAATGATCATCCTCTCATTTCCCCGACACTCCGCAGTTTCAAGGAAACCTGCCGAAAGCTACGCATCTCCTCTAACCCTGGACCTCTTACTTCGATAAAACTCAATCCAGCATTCCCACCTGGTATGTCTACAAATTTTTTGGCTGACACCTGGCAACACACAGAGGTTCTAGCCCACCACTTCTTCCGATTAGGTATATTTCTGGAACGTTCTTCCCTACCAGCTAACACAGACAACATTGCATTTCCTCTCTGGACATATTTCCAGATCAGACATTTCCTAAAAGACACTGACCATACACCCTCTGTCTCTCGTATGCTCACACCATTTGAACAGCTATGCACTCACTCTGCACCCCAGCAGCATGTGATCTCTAAGATTTACAACATTCTCTCCTCAGATAGCTCAATGAAAACTAACAAAGCTTGTTTAAGCTGGGAAAGAGACCTACAAATAGAGATGACAGAGGCACAATGGGAACGCATATCTACGATAACGCACAAGGGTTCCCTCAATGTCTCGATCCAGGAAAACAACTATAAAATCCTAATGCGCTGGTACAGAACCCCAGTACTCCTCAACAAATATAATCCTGCCCTTTCTGATAAATGCTGGCGATGTTCCAGAGATACAGGTACTTTAGAACATATATGGTGGTCCTGCCCCCTAATCCAGCCGTTCTGGACCCAAATCCGGGAACTGACATCACAGATCTCTACATACACTCTAGAACACACCCCAACGCAGTTCCTCCTTCACCATTCGGACCTGCCGACTCACCAATACTGCAGAACACTAATACTGCCCCTAATAAATGCGGCTAAACTATGTATCCCTCTTCATTGGGGAACGTCCCATGTTCCGACCATCCCTGAATGGCTCAAACGAGTGGAAAAAATTGCGGAAATGGAAGAACTAATCTCCATAGCCAAAGACTGTCCAACCAAATTCTCACACACATGGGCCTGTTGGACCCACTTCCGTACCACAGCCAAGTACAAACTATTAACGAGCCAAACTATTACGAACCACCCACCCCAAGACGACTGCAACCCTTAATGACTCTACTCCTACATTTCATAAACTATCCTCATCAAAACATGAGACAATTGGCCTCCCTCCCCTAAACAAGGGAAGATTGAGGGAGGAGCCTTTTCAATATATCTAAACCAACACCCAAATAACCTCAGACCAAGCTTCTTTACCCACCTTACTCCAATCCTTCGGAATTGGTGGCGGAGACTGTGGGGTATCCCGGACCCAACCCACCCCTCCCCCCTCTTTCCCTTTTTTTTTTTTTTCTCTCTCCCTTTTCTCTTCTTCCCCCCTCCCATTCTTCCCCTTCCCCTCCTCTCTTTTCCTTCCCTTTTTTTTTTTTGGTTTACACCCTGAGCCAATCCTTTTATCCAGCAGAGCTCTATTTCACCAAAAAACGATAGTTAACCAACTTCAGATGCTTGGTTGTAGGAAGAAATTAATTACTCAAAGTTGGTTGTTACCTCATGAACTAGCAAATCCCCAGCTTTATCCGCAAAACACACCCAAACATGATTTGACACAAGACAGAAGTAATATTACTGTGGTAAGCATGGTTATTTAGCAGACTAATCATAACCGTACGTCATGTTTCAAGCAATGTTCGCTCTGTCGACTTAAGCTGAAAATTCTCTGCAAATGTTATTGCATGCTAGTTCTGACCATCGCTGCTGTAGAACCTTTTGTATTGCTTCAGACTCCTTGTTTAAATGCATTGTAAACCTTATTTTATTAACCAATAAAATATTTTGGAAAAAAAAAAAAGAAAAATGGAATACAGCCACACCCCAAATGACCCAACAGAGAGCACACCATAGTATGAGACAATATACTATATATATATATATATATATATATATATATATGTAGCGCCCTCCACTCTCTCTCTTGCTTATCGGTTATTTTTGGCTGCGGTCTAGGGGTACCTTGAAGGAGAGAGTGCGGGGTCACCACGCCAAGCTTTCACCGCAGATGTGTGTGTGTGTGGTGTGAGCAAAGTCTCTTTACCTTCGGGTCGGTGTTCTGCATTCAGAGTCTCCGCTTCTTCTGTGGAACAGTGTCTGCCAGTAAATGAGCCCCACACCAATAAAAGTCCAACACTCCTTTATTTTTCCAATGTCAGGATGAAACACAATCAGTTGGACTCCCTCAACAGACAGACAGGGGGTGTGGATACGAGTAGGCCCAGGCACAATGAACTCTCCTATTCCTTTTAGCGTGCGAATAGGCTTGGCGCACAGTCTCTGCCACCGACCGTGAATTGATAGCTGCCACCTACCGGATGAACTGTTACAGCCTCTGCCACAGGCCTGAAAGTAATGGTCTTTAGATGCGACCTTTGCGAAATGTCTCTGCACAGACCTCAGCACATGAACCACCTTCCGTGTGAATAAGCCCCTATTTGGTGAAGGCATCTCTCCAGACGGTCTCCGGAGGCCCTGTCCCGGCACTGGCAATCTGCTGCACCAGATCTACGGGAAGGTCACCTGCGCGGTCCATTGCGTCTTAGATTCAGGTACCCAGTCCATCGGGCACCTTAGGACGATCCCTCCCGGGCGGAACCCAGTGGAAGTAGCTGGGCCCCAGGCCTGGAACAAAGTACCTCACCCCAGACTAAAGGTGTCTGGGGTGGCTCCCGAACTCCTGGTGTCCAGGCCTAGGCCGCCTGGACACCGACCACGGACAGCAGCCCTCAGGCTAAAGGTGCCTGGGACTCGACCTTGTGACAAAGATGTCTGCCCCCTTCATACCCTCCCCCAGCAAGCACAGCGGGTTCCCCTCCCCGCCGTACAGGTGCAGCGAGAGGCCACAAAGGGTACTGCACTGCAGTGATGGTTCAACCCCAGCCCACAGGGACAGCGCCACCTGCTGGGCCGCAGGGAACTATACATCACTGGTGTCTCTGCCAGTTTTAAACATGATAGAAAAGCATATACCCGCTACATATATATATATATATATATATATATATATATATATATATATACACACACCACAATCCAGTGTGGTTGTACAGTGAGTACGATTAGTACAGATCAGATTGGGGTTCTCGGTCACCCTGTGCCCCTAATAGACTTTAGGGATGAGCCGAACACCCCCGGGTTCGGTTCGCACCAGAACCTTCGAACGGACCGAAAGTTCGCGCGAATTTTCGAACCCTATTCGTTATAATGGACGCGAACGTTCGAAATCAAAATTGCTAATTACAACGGCCAATATGCATGTTAATGTTATAAAACAGGTTTGGGGACCCGGGTCCTGCCCCAGGGGACATATATCAATGCAAAAAGAAATTTTAAAAACTAAAGTTTTTTCGGGAGCAGTCATTTTAATGATGCATAAAGTGAAAAAAAAAAAAGTGAAATTTTCCTTTAAATACGGTACCTGGGGGGTGTCTAAAGTATGCCTGTGAAGTGGCATGTGTTTCCCGTGTTTAGAACTGTCCTTGCACAAAATGACATTTGTAAAGGAAAAAAAGAAGCCATTTAAAACCACTTGCGGCTTTAATGTCATGTCTTGTCCTGGCCGCCATATGGCTGAAAATCCTTGAGAAAAATGGCATGGCTACCCCATCACCCCCCCCCCCCACCCCAGCCCCTTTGGGTCTTGTATGGATACTAAGGGGGACCCCGCACCCAAAATAAAACCCTATACCTACAACCCTATATACTCTGAACAGCAGTATATAGGTGGTGCAAACAAGACATGGACTGTAGGTTTGTTCTTAAGTAGAATCTGAACAGGTACATTATGAAGTGTAGCTACATCCCAAAAAAATCAATTTTTAAGCTTTTTGGAGAACATAGGGAGGGGTTATCACCCCTGTAACATTTGCTGTCTTTGCACATCTGTTCAGAACATGTCACCTCACTTTCCGTCCCAATGACAAATGTTTTTGGAAAAGTGGGGTTTTAATTGAAACAAGGATTGGTGATAAAGCATCAGTAGAGAGGAGATACCTTTTTCCCAAATTAAATCTAACAGGATAGAATTTTCCTTCCTAGGGGTAGATTTCCTCTCACTTCCTGTTTTCTCTTGCCGTTTGCAAGTAGGAGTCGTTTGTAAGTTGGATGTTTGAAAGTAGGGGCCTGCCGTATATACTCTGCAGAAATTTGCCCTATTAGATATTGGTGTAGCCACAAGACTGGTGGGCACAGGAATGGGCCCTGCTGTGAGTTAATAGATCAAGATTTGTACTTGCATGCACCTGTTGAACCGGGCAGAAAAATTGGGCCTTTGGTGGTGGTGGTGGTGGTGGTGGACGGTGTTGCCACAAGACTGTAAGCCCTCACAGTTACTCTTGGTGGGTGCAGGAATGGGCCCTGCTGTGAGTTATTAGATCAAGATTTGTAATTGCATGCACCTGTTGAACAGGGCAGAAAAATTGGGCCTTTGGTGGTGGTGGTGGTGGTGGACGGTGTTGCCACAAGACTGTAGGCCCTCATAGTTACTCTTGGTGGGCGCAGGAATGGGCCCTGCTGTGAACTATTAGATCAAGATTTGTAATTACACGCCCCTGTTAAACAGGGGCTGAAAAATTGTGCCTTAGGCATTGGTGCTGGTGCCACAACACTGCAACCCCTCACAGATACTGTACTTGGAGCACAGCAGTCACACCTGTTGCGAAGCATCTTTTTAAAAAATTGTAATTACACGCCCCTGTTATACAGGGGCTGAAAAATTGTGCCTTAGGCACTGGTGCTGGTGCCACAACACTGCAACCCCTCACAGATACTGTACTCTGAGCACAGCAGTCACACCTGTTGCAAAGCATCTTTTTAAAAAATTGTAATTACACGCCCCTGTTATACAGGGGCTGAAAAATTGTGCCTTAGGCACTGGTGCTGGTGCCACAACACTGCAACCCCTCACAGATACTGTACTCTGAGCACAGCAATGAGACCTGTTGCAAAGCATTGCCTAAAAATTGTAATTACACGCCCCAACAGGGGCTGAAAAATTGTGCCTTAGGCACTGGTGCTGGTGCCACAACACTGCAACCCCTCACAGATACTGTACTCTGAGCACAGCAGTCACACCTGTTGCGAAGCATCTTTTTAAAAAATTGTAATTACACGCCCCTGTTATACAGGGGCTGAAAAATTGTGCCTTAGGCACTGGTGTGGTGGCATGGATCATTGAGGAGGAGGAAGAGGATAGTCAGTGAACATAACAGGACAGTCACTCAGCATCAGCATAGGCAGTCTTGAAGGGATGTGACATTATAAATTATTCCGTTATATCCGCTTCAGGTGTCTGGTAGCTGGTGGTGATCCAAGACTGATTCATTTTTATGAAGGTCAGTCGATCAACCGAGTCGGTGGACAGGCGCACCCTATGATCGGTGACAAATCCTCCAGCAGCACTGAATGTGCGTTCGGAAAGAACGCTGGATGCAGGACAGGCCAGTAGCTCAATTGCATACTGTGCAAGCTCTGGCCAGTGATCCATCCTCAGGACCCAGTAAGCCAGAGGATTTTCGGTGGGAAAGGTGTCCAAGTCTGACCTTGCCCCTAGGTATTCCTGCACCATGTATATCAGACGCTGGCGATGGTTGCTGGAACCGATCATACCTTGGGGCTGCGGACTAAAAAATTGTCTGAACGCATCGGTCAGACGTCCACCTTCCCCACCGCTCCTTCTGCTACTGACCGAAGCCTCAGCAACTCGTCGTCCAGGACCAGGAGTTTGTAACCTCCCAGTTTCTGGGAACGCGTTGCACAGACCTTTCTGCAAGGCCTCCCTGAGATGTCTCATCCTCTGCTCCCTCTGCGACGGCAAGATAAGGTCCGCAACCTTACCCTTGTACCGTAGATCAAGGAGAGTGGCCAGCCAGTAATGGTCACTCTCCTTGATCCGAAGAACACGAGGATCCTTCCGCAGGCTTTGCAGGATCAGGGAGGCCATGCAGCGTAGGTTAGCTGAGGCATTCGGTCCGGAGTCTTCTGGGTCACTGAGGATGACATGATCGCCAGCCACCTCCTCCCAGCCACGTACAAGTCCACTGGTTTGTTGGGACTGTACATCATCCCTAAAAGACTGCTGCTGCTGATGCTGAGTGCCAGGCTCCACCTCCATGCTCACACAATCCTCCTCCTCCTCCTCCTCCTCTTCCTGTGTGATGGGTGGGACAGAAGGAACATTGTCTGGATAAAGGGGGCCTTGAGAGACAAGGAAGTCCTCCTCTTCCTGCCTCTGTTCTGCCTCAAGTGCCCTGTCCATTATCCCACGCAGCGTATGCTCCAACAGGTGGACAAGAGGTACAGTGTCACTGATGCATGCACTGTCACTGCTCACCATCCTCGTGGCCTCCTCAAATGGTGAGAGGACAGTGCATGCATCCCTGATCATGCTCCACTGGCGTGGGGAAAAAAAGCCAAGCTCCCCTGACCCTGTCCTGGTGCCGTAGTCGCAAAGGTACTCATTGATGGCCCTCTGCTGCGTGTGCAGTCGCTGCAGCATGGCCAACATTGAGTTCCACCTGGTGGGCATGTCACATATTAGGCGGTTCTTGGGCAGGTTCAGCTCCTTTTGCAGCTCAGTCAGCCGAGCACTGGCATTATAAGATCGGCGGAAATGCACGCAGACTTTCCTGGCCTGCCTCAGGACATCCTGTAAGCCTGGGAACCTGCCCAAGAACCGCTGCACCACCAGGTTGAGGACGTGAGCCATACAGGGCACATGGGTGAGCTGCCCCTGTCGCAGGGCGGAGAGGAGGTTGGTGCCATTATCAGAAACGACCATTCCTGGCTTAAGCTGGCGTGGCGTCAACCACCTCTCGGCCTGCCCCTGCAGTGCTGCCAGAACCTCTGGCCCAGTGTGGCTCCTGTCCCCCAAACACACCAGCGCAAGCACGGCATGGCATCTTTTTGCCTGCGTACTCGCGTAGCCCCTTGTACGCCTACGGAGCACCGCTGGTTCCGAGGACAGAGCACTCGAAGAGGACATGGAGGAAGAAGAAGAGGAGGGGGTGGAGGAGAGAGGTGTGTCACAACCAGTAGTAGCATTTTGGAGGCGTGGTGGCGGAACAACCTCCAACACTACTGCACCTTGTCCTGCATCCCTCCCAGCTGCCAATAGAGTGACCCAATGGGCCGTGAAAGAAAGATAACGTCCCTGTCCATGCCTGCTGGACCATGAGTCAGCGGTAATATGCACCTTACCGCTGACCGCCCTGTCCAGCGAGGCATGGACATTGCCTTCCACATGCCAGTAGAGAGACGGAATTGCCTTCCGTGAGAAAAAGTGGCGTTTGGGAACCTGCCACTGAGGAACTCACGGAAGGGGGCCGAGTCTATCAACTGAAAAGGCAGCAGTTGAAGTGCTAGCAATTTAGCCAAGCTAGCATTCAACCGCTGGGCATGTGGATGGCTGGGAGTATACTTCTTTCGACGGTCCAGCAGCTGGGGCAGGGAAATTTGCCTGCTACAATCGGACGTCGGTGTACTGCAAGTACTTGGTTGTGACACACCTAATTCTACACCTTCAGTCCTCTCAGAGCAGCTTTCAGAGAGGACTGAAGATATAGTGGGGATGGAGATCCCAGCTGATGAGGAGCAAGGAGAGGTCCGCTTTGTTCTTTGGTGTGGGTCTTTTATGTGTGCTTGCCAACGAGCTGCATGGCAGGTCGACATATGTCTGCTCATGCTTGTGGTGCCCAAGCGGCTGATGTTTTGGCCACGCGAGATACGCTTGAGACAAATATTGCAAATAGCAGTGGTGCGATCTGATGCACTCGTCTCAAAAAAGGCCCACACCAAAGAACTTTTGTGATAACGTGCAGAGGCAGCGCCCTGCACAGGCGGAGCTCTGCGGTGTGGTACAGTTGCTGTGCTGGCCTCTAGCTGGCCTCCAGGGGGCATCCTGCCTCGTTGGACATGTGACGCTGCATCCTCCTCCTCCTCCTCCTCTCTCCCTTCAGGCACCCACGTGGAGTCAGTGACCTCATCATCCCCTCCCTCTTCACCACTAGAGCAAACCTGGCAGTAAGCTGCAGCTGGTGGAACACTACTGCCAGATTGCTGTCCTTCAGCATCCCCTTTCTCTGCGCGCACACTACTGACTTCCTCAAGCTGGGTATCATCATCCGAGCCTTCGAATCGTTGGGCATCCTCCTGGAGCATGTACCCAACACTGTGCTCAAACAGTTCGGGGGACTCCTCAGGAGGACATGGTGGGTCTAGGGAAGGGGTGGCTGATGATGCCATTGAGTACGCGTTGGCAGCTGCTCTGCCAGTACCCTGAGCCTGGGTGAGAGAGGATGAGGAGGATGAGGAGGGCTTGGTCATCCATTCTACCAAGCCTTCGGCATGATGCGGCTCCACATGTCCAGCTGCCAAAAACAAAGACAAGCGTGTCCCATGGCCACGTGCTGATGACGATGCACGACCACGTCCACGGCCAGCACTGTTGTCTCTAGAAACAGAGCCTGCCTGCCCTGTGTTCTTGCCTCGGCACGCTCTGCCTCTCCTTGGCGGTCTTCCAGCCATTGTAGTCGGTAGTGTATATAGTATAAAAAATAGAACTCCTATGTGTGCTCACAACACACTGTAGGTCCTATGGGTGCTGACACTAACACACTATAGGTACTATGTGTGCTGCTGACAAGAAAATATAGGAGCTCTGTTTGCTGCCACTAACACACTAGAAGTCCTATGGGTGCTGCTGAGAAGAAAATATAGGAGCTCTGTTTGCTGCCACTAACACACTAGAAGTCCTATGGGTGCTGCTGAGAAGAAAATATAGGAGCTCTGTGTGATGCCACTAACACACTAGAATTCCTATGGGTGCTGCTGAGAAGAAAATATAGGAGCTCTGTTTGCTGCCACTAACACACTAGAAGTCCTATGGGTGCTGCTGAGAAGAAAATATAGGAGCTCTGTTTGCTGCCACTAACACACTAGAAGTCCTATGGGTGCTGCTGAGAAGAAAATATAGGAGCTCTGTTTGCTGCCACTAACACACTAGAAGTCCTATGGGTGCTGCTGAGAAGAAAATATAGGAGCTCTGTTTGCTGCCACTAACACACTAGAAGTCCTATGGGTGCTGCTGAGAAGAAAATATAGGAGCTCTGTTTGCTGCCACTAACACACTAGAAGTCCTATGGGTGCTGCTGAGAAGAAAATATAGGAGCTCTGTGTGATGCCACTAACACACTAGAAGTCCTATGGGTGCTGCTGAGAAGAAAATATAGGAGCTCTGTTTGCTGCCACTAACACACTAGAAGTCCTATGGGTGCTGCTGAGAAGAAAATATAGGAGCTCTGTTTGCTGCCACTAACACACTAGAAGTCCTATGGGTGCTGCTGAGAAGAAAATATAGGAGCTCTGTGTGATGCCACTAACACACTAGAATTCCTATGGGTGCTGCTGAGAAGAAAATATAGGAGCTCTGTTTGCTGCCACTAACACACTAGAAGTCCTATGGGTGCTGCTGAGAAGAAAATATAGGAGCTCTGTTTGCTGCCACTAACACACTAGAAGTCCTATGGGTGCTGCTGAGAAGAAAATATAGGAGCTCTGTTTGCTGCCACTAACACACTAGAAGTCCTATGGGTGCTGCTGAGAAGAAAATATAGGAGCTCTGTTTGCTGCCACTAACACACTAGAAGTCCTATGGGTGCTGCTGAGAAGAAAATATAGGAGCTCTGTGTGATGCCACTAACACACTAGAATTCCTATGGGTGCTGCTGAGAAGAAAATATAGGAGCTCTGTTTGCTGCCACTAACACACTAGAAGTCCTATGGGTGCTGCTGAGAAGAAAATATAGGAGCTCTGTTTGCTGCCACTAACACACTAGAAGTCCTATGGGTGCTGCTGAGAAGAAAATATAGGAGCTCTGTTTGCTGCCACTAACACACTAGAAGTCCTATGGGTGCTGCTGAGAAGAAAATATAGGAGCTCTGTTTGCTGCCACTAACACACTAGAAGTCCTATGGGTGCTGCTGAGAAGAAAATATAGGAGCTCTGTTTGCTGCCACTAACACACTAGAAGTCCTATGGGTGCTGCTGAGAAGAAAATATAGGAGCTCTGTTTGCTGCCACTAACACACTAGAAGTCCTATGGGTGCTGCTGAGAAGAAAATATAGGAGCTCTGTTTGCTGCCACTAACACACTAGAAGTCCTATGGGTGCTGCTGAGAAGAAAATATAGGAGCTCTGTTTGCTGCCACTAACACACTAGAAGTCCTATGGGTGCTGCTGAGAAGAAAATATAGGAGCTCTGTTTGCTGCCACTAACACACTAGAAGTCCTATGGGTGCTGCTGAGAAGAAAATATAGGAGCTCTGTGTGATGCCACTAACACACTAGAAGTCCTATGGGTGCTGCTGAGAAGAAAATATAGGAGCTCTGTTTGCTGCCACTAACACACTAGAAGTCCTATGGGTGCTGCTGAGAAGAAAATATAGGAGCTCTGTTTGCTGCCACTAACACACTAGAAGTCCTATGGGTGCTGCTGAGAAGAAAATATAGGAGCTCTGTTTGCTGCCACTAACACACTAGAAGTCCTATGGGTGCTGTTGGGGTGCAATGCTGTGCTAACAGCACTGCGGTTGGTACTACTGCAATACTGTACTAACAGTAAGCACGCACCAGACTAATCCCCAGCAGCAGCTAATAACACACTAACTGTGCAATCAGCAGCAATGAACGATCAATGACTTAGGTAGCAATGGTTTAGCAAAGAAATAGCCAATGGTTTAGCAAAGAAGAGCAAATCTTTCAGTATCAAGCAAACACTGAATCAGCAGACTAATCTCTCCTAAAGCCGGAACTCATGTGACCGGGGCCGATGGCGTGGCGGCCTTTTAAATGGTGGGGCGTGTACTAAAGCCCCTGAGCTGTAATTGGCTACAGGCGTCCTGCCTGTAGCCAATTATTGCTCTCCGAGTTTCGGGCGCTGTGATTGGCCAAGCATGCGGGGTCACAGTGCATGCTTGGCCAATCATCAGCCAGCAATGCACTGCGCCGGCCGCGCCGGCCGCAATGCATTGCGGGGCCGCTCGCATCACACGAATGTGATGCGAACGGCCCAAATAGTTCTGGGCTCGACGAGCGAGCGAACGCCCGATGCTCGATTCGAACATGGGTTCGAATCGAGCACCGGGCCCATCCCTAATAGACTTAGGAGATGCATAGGGAGCTGAAATAAGGGTTTCCCAACCTCTCCAATAGATCCTGGGTTCCACGGGCCCCCTGGCCAAAGTGACTCCTGTCACATTATAGTTGTCCTTTTTAAGAGCTAATGATTTGAATCTGTCTTCCTTTTTAGAACAAATAATATTAATATTTCTTAATAATTTATGGCGAAACATTATTCTTTGTCTCATATTAATAACATTTTAGCCAGAGTTTCCTTCTTCCTTAGATTGCATTCTCAACTGCATTAAGTTTTATATTTTTTTCACTTAAACAGGCTGGGAAGGTTTTTTAAAAAGGCTAGCTTCTCCCTAGACAACAGAGCCCCCATTACTCCTGAGACTTTATCATAATTGTGTGTCATCACGCAAGCAGTTTGTTTCTCTGCTTATGAGTCTATGTTTAGACTGGTATTTCTTTACTATTGTTTGCAGCATTTCGATTATCCGAGGTGGTGGCTGCTTCAAAGAATGATAGGGATAGAATACAGCTTAGGAAAATAGTAATTAGGGACAGACCACTTAGAAACTTCCTTCCTAAAAGTAAGACTGTCTGTTTTGGCAGAGGACAATGGATTTCTTTAACCTCTTGCCCCAATTCCAATATATATCCTGTTTTTCTTTCACAACAATACTTACTCATTAGACCACCTTCTCAAGAACTATTCTTTATACATGCGGACGGGTCAACTCTGACTATATTTCAGTTTAAACTGTCCTCACATTCTTGTTGAATAGGCGTGGCAACAGAAAAGGCTAAACTTGGATTTAAGGAAGATAAGAGGTTAGGTAGATGGAGATCAAATTTATATAAGTTGTATATTTTGTCCTAACCAATTTGTTTAATATTTGCAGGTTGCCCGTACATAGGATGGATTCTCTGCCAAAAGTTATTCATCTAACTTGAGTCTGGATCCTGCATTGTTTCAGGTTTTTTGGAGTAGCCGGAGAGGGATGAGTTGGGGTGACTTGCAGTTCAAATTGGGAAAATTGTTTAAGTGTTGGCCTCAGCCTGATGTTCTCATTATTCATTTAGGAGGCAATGATATTGGTCAAGTTAAAACATTGGATCTGAACTTTAGTATTCAGCATACTATTCAACTATAACACCTAATATCTCCTAAATCAATGATTGTATTTCAAGAGATTATCCAAAGGCTTTACTGGCTAGATTCATTCCTTTTGAGACCTTTCGAAAAAAATTGAAAACAAATTAATCAGAATATTCACCAATTATTAGTCCCTCCAGTAGGGCTTTCATTTAGGCACGTTGATTTGGAGGGCGGGTTGCCAGGGCTTTACCGTAATGTCAGGATTCACTTGTCTGATATAGATATCCTCCGACACTTGTCACTTGTCTGACATAGATATCCTCAATCTTAATTTTCAGTCTTGCATTGAACAGGCTGCAAACTGGGGGTTTGGTACCAGGCGGAATGTTCATCATCCATTTGTTGAAAGTAATGAATTATTAGGCCTGAGCCGTAATGACTGGTCCGTGTTTGAAATATTCTGTACTTTGATATCAGATTAATAAAAGCTTTTTATTGGTTATGTTCAAAATGGCACACTCGTAATTTGCAAAAAAACAATAATAAAGCCACGGTCATTATTCATCCAATTCAGCGGTCTGGTTTAAATTTGTAATAATTGTTCGAGTTGCCTACCGCTTACAATCCCATAGGAATGTCCATGGCTCCATGGGCATGCACATTTGTGTTATTTTAAAAATATTATCGACTATGCTTTTCCATAAAATTTGAATTTTAGGACAACTCCACAATATATGTGTGAATGTTCCATGGAAACGATATCCCCTCCAACAGAGCGGACCCTCTGTCAGATTATAATTTGTGATGATATGCCCTGTACTGCTATCCTACCTGCTAAATACATCTAAAATGCAAGATTGCATTAGGGGAACTCTCCAGGAGTGTCTCTGCCACTAAAGAAAAACTTATTATAGAGGCTGCGGTTGTTGATCTCTCAACAAAATTCAACAGCATACAAAATTAAGACTTTTCCCTAACTTTACAGATCTTTATACTTGTACTGCTCTGGTGGCTCAGAATGTATGTATTAAAAAAGGTCTATCATAACAGTCATCCATCTAAAATTTTCAGAAGCAAAGGCAAGCTCTTATTTTTTTGATAACAGATTGTTGTTGGTTGGTGAGTTGATCATTCCAAAACAGTAGTGTACCTAGTGTAATCCCTTGCCTGGATTATGTTTTAACACCCTCTTCTCTATACATCAAGATTATTTTCATTATTAATAATGAAGTTAAATTAATACTTATAATAGTCAGAAAAAAATGAAGACTGTGGGAGTTTTTGTTTGTCTGAATGCTGTTTATACTGTCTATTATAGCATCAGAAAAAAGTGAATAAGCAGTGAATCGTGATATTATGTGGGTAAATAAAAAGGGTATGATAACACGAGAACTACAACTTGGAGTCCAGTCAGTGGAAATTAAATAATATGATCAATGGGAATTCTGTTTCTTTAAGTTTTTTGTCACTGGGAAAAAAAACCTCCTTGCATAAGTGGTCAGCAGGAGGAAGGATTCTGCATCCACTGGCCTAAGTACAATGACTTGAAATATATCTGTTGGGAAGGTATAATTGGCAGAAAGAAAATAACCTATCATAGTACCTCTTACAATGATGTCTCCTATTTTACCTAAACAAGTTGTTTGATACAATTTGCCACTACCTCAATAATACTTAACCACTTGCCCTCCAGAAGATTTACGCCCCTTAATGACCAAGCCATTTTTTGAGATACGGTACTATGGCTAATTTAACTGACAATTGTGAAGTCGTGCGACACTGTACATAAACAAAATGTATGTCTTTTTTTTTCCCCCACAAATAGAGCTTTCTTATGGTGGTATTTGATCGCCATTGGGGTTTTTATTTTTTGCGATATAAATAAAGAAAGGACGATCATTTTGATTTCTGATATAAAACATATCCAATAAAAAAAAAATGAAAAAATCTAATTTCTTCAACAATTTAGGCCAATATTGCTACATATTTTTGGTAAAAAAAATCTCAATTACCATATATTGATTAGTTTGCGCATAAGTTATAGCGCCTACAGCTATGGAATATTTTTATTTATTTTATTTACTAGTAATGGCGGTGATCAGCGACTTATAGAGGGCCTGCAATATTGAAAGTGTTACGCTTGGCACTAGATGTTTGCAGACATTATTGCCGATTGCATCAACTGTTTCCTAAAATTATTGTTTCATGTCACAAGATATGAAAATGAATGTGGAATGCAGATTTGGAACTGCTGTATACCTGAATTTTCATGCAAGCCATAGGTGTGCGCAGCCTATGGCATTAGGGTGTGCACCCCAAAGCTCAAGCACACACTACCAATCACTCATGGTGTTCATACAGAAAGGGAAAGGGGCCAGTAAATAAAATTTTTACTGGCCCCTTCCCCCACTTATCATAAAACATCCCACAGGAGGGAAGCTGGCAGTGCTTTGGGGGGGGAGGAGGGGGAGCCAGATCAGTAGGTGGAATCTGTTCTGCATAGGGTGATTAGGGTGTGTCTGGGCACACCTGGCACACCCTGTGCGCACGCCTAAGATGCAAGCACTGACTGAATACATGTCTGCATCTATTGCATATGTATATGTACAGTATTTGAATACATGGCTTTGTAGCTTTCAGTTGTAGATACACTGTAATGCAAATTATTCACACTTATTGATATAATCAGGTGTGAAAATATGCATGCTATCATTTTCTAGTACACTACAATCAGACAGAAAGTAAAATATAATTAAGGGTTAACAAACAGGTGTCTACCTAATTGGGTAAAAAATGAAAAAAATAATCATTCTGACCAACACTCAATATTTCTTTTTTTTTTTTCTCAAACAAGTTCTTTATTGAGCAGTTGTAAAAACAAAAGACAGAATACATCCTCGCACAGTTCCAGATAACAAACAGTATGACAAATCAGTGTGACTCAGCACACCCAAATACACTTTATTCAACCTTCCCCACCTGCCCTCCCCCAGATCGCAGTCATCTCCTGTATACTGGTCCTGAACCAGGTCAGAACAATCGATCATATATCAGATCCAAAGGTGCCAGACCTGGAACACTCAGCCATGGGTCCCATAGTTTGTCATATTTTGTACAAGTCCCTCTGCGTTGGTAGACAAGTTTTTCCATCCTAAGCGTAACCCCCATCTGTGTGATCCACTCCTGTACCGTGGGCGCCGCAGTATCTTTCCAATGTCTCAAAATCATCAGACGGGCCTGGAATAAGGCCCTACTAATAGCCTGCCTGGGGATACCCCCCAACTGGAGGTGATCTAGTATCCCCAGCAGGCAGACCCGAGGGTCCAGTGGTATCTGAGAGTGGAAAGCGCCATTGATAGTGCCAACGACCCGTGTCCAGTACAAGTGAAGCTTCGGGCATCTCCACAGCAAGTGAATGAGATCCCCGTGATCCCTGCAGCACCTGGTGCAGGACGGATCGGGGGTCATCCCCATGCGGGCCAATCTAGCCGGTGTGTAGTGAACCCTCAGAAGAATATAGAGCTGAGACAACCTATGAGCCACGTTCAGGGAGCACGAGGGGACCGCTTGTAAAGCCTCCTCCCACTGCTCTTCCTCGAACGCGCCCACGTCCTGTTCCCACAGGGACACTGCCCTCAAAGGGGCGCCCTGTAGAAAGAGGTTAAGCAACCTGGCATAGCAGCAAGAGATGAACCCCTTATATGTCGTCACCTCAAACAAGTAGTTGAAGACCGACGCCGAGTCCAAGGACCAAACGTCCGTCTCCCTCTGCGCTTCAACTGCGTGCCTAAGCTGGAGATAGTAAAACTGCATGGAGACCGGCAGTCGGAACTCCATCCTTAGCTCCTGAAAAGTCTTTAACCTGCCATCTCTAAATATATGAGTCATATGTGACACCCCATACTGCGCCCACCTCTGTCCATACGGCAATTTGGCAATTTCCCTATAGTATTGGTTTTCCCATATAGGACTGTAGACGGTAAAGCCAGTCACTCCCTGAAGCATCCGGACCTTATTCCAAGTTTTTTGCATGAGTGCATACGTGGGGAAGAGCTTGTTATATTCACTGTACCTCAGGGCCTCCAGACCATCTGCCACTCCTCCCCTCCCCCCGTCGTGTAACTAAGCAGTTGGACCGAGGGGTCCATCAAATTCAGTGCCAGGTCCTGGCGAGGGGATATAACTCGTGCAATATGCTGCATTTGTGAAGCTAAATAGTACAGCCAGGGATTGGGCAATGCCAATCCCCCGTTGTCTTTGGAGCGCTGCAATTGTTCAAGCTTGACCCTAGGGGGTTTGGAGAGCCATATAAGTGATCGAAAGATCGAATTAATAATTCTAAACTTTTTCAGAGGGATAACCATGGGGGAATTGTGTAGTACGTACAGCAGCTGCGGCATAAGGATCATTTTTATCAGGTTCACCCTCCCCACCAGTGACAGCCTCAACTTGCTCCACACCTTTACCCGATCGCGACAGCGGTTGATCAGAGGGGTGAGATTAAGGTTAACATATTCGAGCAAGCAAGCTGTGACCTGGATGCCCAAATATTTAAAGGACTTAGCAACAGGGATGTCCTGCAAGGTCGGAGAGGATGCCGAAGGATCCCGATCCAACAACAGGAGGGAGGACTTAGTCCAATTAATAACTAACCCGGAGTATGTACCGAATTGCCGCACTATAGCCATGGCCACAGTCAGTGAAGTGGAGGTATCCCCAAGGAGAAGCATAGTGTCATCTGCATATAACAGGATCTTCTCCTGAAGATCCCCATATCGAAATCCCTGCACTGAGGGACAGTCCCTAATCAAGGCAGCTAACGGCTCAATGGCCAGGGCAAACAGGAGTGGGGAGAGGGGGCAGCCCTGTCGTGTGCCTCTATGTAATTTAAACGTATGCGAAATCCTTCCCCCCTCCCGTATAGCCGCTAACGGTGAAGAGTACAGCAACTGCACCCACTGAATGAACTCAGTCCCAAACCCAAACTTCCTCATTACCGCCCACAGATAGTCCCATTCGACGCTATCAAACGCCTTATGGGCATCTAGGGATAGCAATGCCCGGTCACCTACATTGTCCGCCCGCGATTGAATGTTCAGATAAAGTCTACGCAGATTTATCGCTGTCGATTTTTGGGGCATAAACCCTGACTGATCCGAGTGAATTATAGTAGATATAACCTTATTCAGTCTCACTGCCAGTGCCTTGGCCAGGATCTTAACATCGTTTTGTAAGAGCGAAATGGGCCTGTACGATCCCGGGTCTAAGGGGTCCTTGCCTGGTTTCAGAATTAAAACAATGTTAGCTCTAGTCATGGACTGGGGGAGGGTACCGGTCACCTTTGCTGCATTAAAGACTCTCAGCAGGTGCGGTAGCACCTGCTCTCCATACTGTTTGTACACTTCGGCAGGAAGCCCATCATCTCCCGGTGCCTTCGAGTTGGGAAACATGTTAGTCGCCATCTGCAGCTCACCCAGGGTCAAAGGGGCATCAAGCTCCTCTCTAGCGGAGTCCGTCAAGGTAGGTAGAGGGACATGGTCCAAGTAGTCATCTAAAGACTCTAACGAATACGCACACTTGGATTCATAAAGGGAAGAGTAAAAATTACCAAGCTCTGTCAAGATTTGGTCTGGGGAGCTAGTCACCACTCCCGAGGGAGCACGTAGTGCTCCAATTGAAGGGGACAGCTAACACTCAATATTTCTCATGAAAATACTAAACCAAAGAACTAAATACATTTCAATAGAATGTGATCTTTTTTAGTGAAATCAATAAATACCTGCAATAAATACCTAATAAAGAGCTTGTATATATAGCACACAGACCCTATTTTCCTGCTTACCTTCACTTGCAGGTTAAAGGCACACCATACCACATGCCCGTATCCTCCTGGTATAAGAGGTTGAGCGGTGTTCTTGTAATTTTTGGGTCCTGTGGCGAGTTCCCCCCTTCCACTGGTTCTCGTCCCTAGATTGTAGGGAAAAGTCTATCTTTCCTGTTTTAGAAAGGCCAATGTCCAGACAGTGTCAACTCCAACAAAGAGTTTATTTTTTCCTTTTGCTTAATAACAACAGGGGAAGTTGGAGAGAAAGAAGTTGGATAGGGAGGTAGATTCAGGCACACAACACCTATCGTTACACTTTGCCACTCAAGCCTGAGTGGGCTTTGCTCACCCGGATAGTCCCCTCTCACGATCCTAGCAACCGTAACGAAGCACGAACAGTCACTTTAATTTCGTCCCCTTCACGGTCAAGTTCAAGAGATCCTCTGCCACAGAATCCTTTAATAATCTACAGGGGTTTCAAAGTTCTAATTCAGGAATTAGAGACCATAGGTGCCAATGGGGCACACTACAGGAGCTATCTTGCAACTCACGAATCCTTCCCTCTGATAGGCAACCAGGCCTTACCGAGACTGTGACTTCCTTCCTTCCATCGGACAGGTCCTCCCCCGGTTTCCTTTTTTCAGAGTGGGCCACCCTCACCTGGGCTCCCTGGGACTCCAGTGGTTGGTTGTAGACCCAGTTGAAGGTACTGGGCCTTCCTGGAACTCTGTAGCCTCGGGCTAAAGGTGCCCGAGACTCCTCGACCAGTTCACGCACCCCCGGCCAGCAGGGCCAAAGGGCGTGACTTCGCCACCAGGGGTCCTCCTTGGAATCCCCCCGGCACACCACACCAGATCATGGCGTCTGCCCTTTATGTACCCTCTCCCGGCATGCACAGAAGGCAAACCTGCCCACCGCATGGTAGCCGAGAGAGGACACCCAATCACACCACAATGCCACCTGTGGTTCAACCCGAGACCTGAGCGACAGCGCCACCCACAGGTCAAGGGGAACCATACTCCAGGCAACAGCACAGCAGAGCAGAGTCCAAACTATGAAATTTGATAACCTGAGCCAAACTATTGCTCAGGCTGCCCCTAAATTTAAGGCATAGCGACCCCATTTTTGGGGGGTCTGCTACATATATATGAATAAATATACATATGTGGACTCAAATATGGCAATTTTATAGATTTTTGTATAGTAAATAATGTATTTTTAATATTCAAGTCCCCCTTTTGTTTCCTGCTAAGTAGGGATGAGGTTTGTACTCAGCCCAATTAAAGGGTTTGACCAGAATTTTGGAAGTTCGACATTCATAGACCGGCCAAACATTTTGGCCAGTTTGCCAACCCGAACATTGTGCTGCAGAAGCAGCAGGAAGTAACTCATGTTTTGGTGGTATTATTACTGCTTTACCTTTTACAGTTCTTTTTTTAATGAGTAATCAGGGATACTTTATTTAGGAAGAGGCCCTCGTCCCAAACAATATGGGAATTAAGTGCTTTGCCAGAAGGGCTTCCTGGCAAGGTATCTTCCCCAAGTTGAAGTCATGTGGCCTGGTATGGTTCAGGAGGGGAATACATGTGGTTGCTGCCCACCCTGGTTACATAGTTGGGTAAGAGCAGGGCTTTTTTTCTGCCGGAACGTGCCGTGTCCAAATGCAGCGCTGCCGCCTGTAAATAGACACTGGCGGTTGTGGAGGGATCAAACGCGGAGGCACCTCCGCCAGAGCACTCCCGCCACTGGGACACCTCCCGCAGAGCACTCCCCGCCAATGGGACACCTCCCACAGAGCGCTCCCCGCCAATCGGACATCTCCCACAGAGCGATCTCCGCCAATGGGACACCTCCCGCAGAGCACTCCCCGCCAATGGGACACATCCCGCAGAGCACTCACCGCCAATGGGACACCTCCCGCAGAGCACTCCCCGCTGATAAACTACCTCCGCTGGGGCACCTTCACCAGAGCACCGGCGGCCGCTGGGGATCAAATGGCTGCAGCCTATGAGAGCAGAAGTCGGAATTATCTGCACTCCACTCCGCCTCTCAATACAGACTGACCGAAAGATTGTTTAGTGTTTGAGAGCGTTGTTCGGGGTGGCCAGGGACTGCTATCCGCCCTCCTCTCCACTTACAGCACTGACAGCGGGCTGGAGGACAGGCGGATCAGGCTCCCCGAGGACCGGTGGGAGGCGCATGCAGTCCGGGACTCCGCTGGAAGGAACAGAGCACCTCACCCAGAAGGAAAATGGCCCGCTGCTGGTCAGCATTAATGTCCTATGGAAGGTACTAGGTAACTCTCTCACACCCCTCTCTGACCCCTCTTTTACCCCCCTCTCTCTCACCTCCCTCTCTGACCCCCCTCTCTCTCACCTCCCTCTTTCACCTCCCTCTCTAAACTCCTCTATTACCCCCCCTCTCTCTCTCTCTCTCACCTCCCTCTCTGACCCCTCTTTTACCCCCTCTCTCACCTCCCTCTCTGACCCCCTCCTTTACCCCCCTCTCTCTCACCTCCCTCTCTGACCCCTTGTTTACCCCCCATCTCTCTCACCTCCCTCTCTGACCCCTTGTTTACCCCCATCTCTCTCACCTCCCTCTCTGACCCCTTGTTTACCCCCATCTCTCTCACCTCCCTCTCTGACCCCTTGTTTACCCCATCTCTCTCACCTCCCTCTCTGACCCCTCCTTTACCCCATCTCTCACCTCCCTCTCTGACCCCTCCTTTACCCGCCCTCTCTCTCACCTCCCTCTCTGACCCCTCCTTTACCCCCCTCTCTGACCCCTCTTTTAGCCCTCTCTCTCACCTCCCTCTCTGACCTCTCTTTTACCCCCCTCTCTCTCACCTCCCTCTCTGACCTCTCCTTTACCCCCCTCTCTCTCACCTCCCTCTCTGACCCCTCCTTTACCCCCCTCTCTCTCACCTCCCTCTCTGACCCCTCTTTTACCCCCTCTCTCTCACCTCCCTCTCTGATCCCTCTTTTACCCCCATCTATCACCTCCCTCTCTGACCCCCCTCTCTCACCCCACCTGACCCCTCTCTATCTCTCCCCCTCTCTCTCTCACCTCCCTCTCTGACCCCCCTCTCTCACCCCACCTGACCCCTCTCTATCTCTCCCCTCTCTCTCTTCCCCTCTCTGATCTCTCTCTCTCGCTCTCTCTTACGTGCAGGCAGGGGGAACTGAGTGGACAAGTGAGAGGAACTGATCTGCACCCAGCACTGCCACCTGATCACATCCACCCCAAGCACTGCAACTGATATTTTCCCTCCCAAGCACTGCCACTGATCCCCCCCCAAGCACTGCCACTGATCCTATCTCTTCACTAGCCCTGCCACTCATCCTATCCGCGCCAGCACTGTCTCCACTCATCCCAGCCCATCACTGCCATTGATTCCATTAACCCCCCCAGCACTGCCAATGATCACACCTCCCTCCCTCAGCCCTGCCATTAATACCATTACACCCCCCCCCCCCACTGCCACTGATCATACTGCCCCTAGCACCAGAAACCAATGGGTGTGTGGTGATGATGTACAGGAACCTCTAGCAACCAATCAGAAAGCAGAAATGATATGCTGTATCCTCTAGCAAATCAGCGAGTTCTAATGTTATGCTCTAACCTCTAGCAACCAATCACAATTGCTGCCTGATCTGCTACAGTAAACTGAGTTTAGGTGATATTTATTAAAAGTTTACAGCAGGTGGAGAGCAAAATTGCATGCAGGGGGGCCCAAAGAAATTTTTTACCCAGGGTACAATCAATATTAAAGATGGCCCTGGATGGCTGGTGTTGGTAGGTAGCCTATCCTCCTAGTCTCCTGTTAACAGTTGCTGGACTGGACTGAGCTGTCTCTTGCTGGACTGGACTGTCTCTTGCTGGACTGGGCATTTTTTTTGGGGGGGGGGCGGTTCTAGGGGGCGTGACCTAGGAGAGGGGGGGTGAGTTCCTGCACCTTTTTTCTGAGAAAAAAAGCCCTGGGTAAGAGTCAGATACGGGTCTTGGGGGGACCTCATGTTTTTATTTCCCTTTTTCTGCCTAGGGCTTCTCTTTGAAATACATATCAGCCAAAAAGGTCTGGTATGGAATTTGGGGGAAACCCCACACCAGACCTTTATCAAGGATAAGAAGGATAAGGGTCTGACATGTAGTCTTTTGGGAAATCCCACATCTTTTTTTTTTTTTACATGTGATCTTTCTTAACATCTATATCAGACCCTCACCTAGCATAAGATGAAAGAAATTCCCAGCACTTTATATTACAAACAGAACAATGTGATTTATTGGAAATTTATGATATATGAATTTTATTTTCTTTGTAAGGCTACTTTCACACTGAGGCACTTGATGCGCTGGCGGTATAGCGCCACTATACCGTTTTTTTTTTGCCGCGATTTGCGGGCGCTAGCGGGGGTATTTTAACCCCCACTAGAGGCCGAAAAAGGGTTAAAAACTCTTTGTGGCGTTTTGCGGGCGTATTGAAGGCGCTACCCCATCGATTTCAATGGGCAGGGGCGCTATAGGAGCAGTATTTTTACCGCTCCTATCGCGCCTCAAAGATGCGGCTTGCAGGAGTTTTTTGACCCTCCTGCAAGCGCAACGCTCCAGTGTGAAAGCCCTCGGGCTTTCACATTGGATACAATTGAGCGGTTTTTTTGGAGCGCATTGCAGGCGCTATTTTTAGCGCAATAGCGCCTGCAAAGCGCCTCAGTGTGAAAGGGGCCTTAATGTCAGTTTTGCTGTAGTACATTGTCAGATTCGGCAATTCAGGGTTTGACCTGAACTTTGGATGTTCATAGACTGGGGCAACAATTTGGCTTAGTCAACAGCCCAAACATCTTGCTGCAAAAGCAGCAGGAAATCTCTTTTTTTGGCTGCATTATTAACTTTATCTGTATTAACTTTACAGTTTTTTGTGAATGAGTAATCACAGATGCTTTCTTCGGAGAAGAAGCCCTTGTCCTAATCAATATGGGGACAAAGTGCTTTTCCAGGAGGGCAAACAAAAAAATAGCTATATTATCCACAAGGGAGGCCAGTTAGCTGCTTTACAATTAAATAAAAGGAAAATAATTCCAAAATATGACACAGGATCATATATATAGCGAGTTTTCCAATTTACATTATTTGTATTGAGTAGGTTAGGAACTTCTAGAAGTGAAGCAGGTAGCTTCCAAAACCATAAACTTTAACCACATAGCGACCGCCGTACGCAGATATACGTCTGCACAATGGCACGGGCAGGCAAATGGGAGTACCTGTTCGTCCCTTTAAATTTGATGCCCAGCGGGCGCGCGCGCGCCCCTTGCCTCGTGAGTGTGCTCGCGGGTCCCGGGAATTTGATGTTCCCGGGCGGCCCGCAATTGCGGTCGGCAAAGGCAGAACATGGGGATGCCTTTGTAAACAAGGCATTCCCCTGTTCTGCCTAGTTACATGTCACTGATCTACTGTTCCCCGTGATCGGGAACAGTGATCAGTGATGTGTCCCTGGTAGCTCCTCCCCCTAACAGTTAGAATCACTCCCTAGGACACACTTAACCCCTTCAGCGCCATCTAGTGGTTAACCCCTTCACTGCCAGTGTCATTTTCACAGTAATCAGTGAATTTTTATAGCACTGTTTGCTGTCAAAATTACAATGGTGCCAAAAATGTGTCAAAAGTGTCCAATGTGTCCGCCATATAGTCGCAGTCATGATAAAAATCGCAGATCGCCGCCATTACTAGTAAATGAAAATGCCATAAACCTATCCTCTATTATAAACTGAGAAAAAAATTAGCTTTTTTAAAAAAACAAATGGGGATATTTACTATAGCAAAAAGAACAAAATATTGCTTTTTTAAAAAAAATTCCGCAGAGGTGATCAAATACCACCAAAAGAAAGCTCTATTTGTGGGGAAAAAAAGGACGTCAATTTTGTTTGGGTGCCACGTCGTACGACCGCACAGTTAAAGCGACGCAGTGCCGAATCGCAAAAAGGGGCCTGGTCTTTGGCCAGCCAAATGATCCAGGGCTTAAGTGGTTAAAGTATAAGTATAGCCAAAGCTTTTTTGGCTGTACTTCTCCTAAGTATTACAGGAGTGCAGTTCATTTTGCACTCCTGTGACCAATTTCCAGCCGACATCTGTCCAGAAGCCTGGACTGGCAGCTGGCTCAGCCTCTCAGCGAGCTGCTGGGAGACTGAGACAGCAGCTCCTTCCCCTTTCGCAGCTCAGCTCTCCAGTGAATGCTGGAGGGGCAGAGTAGAGAGTCGGGACTGACAGTCAACACTCTCTACTCAGAGCGGGGGGGAGAACTGAGCAATCAGTGGTGTTCAATCACTCAGTTCTCAGTGCAGAGGCGGTAGGGGACAAATGCAGCATTGGATCAATGCTACATCCACCTAGGTGAGTATAATGGTTTTTTTTCTTGCATAGCCCATACTTCACTTTTAATATCCCCAAAGGCTGAAATGACTTCCCTATATAACATGTTCAAAACATCCATGTAACTTGATTTCAAATCACCTTAAACAATAAAGTGATATACAAAAAAAAATATTTCCACTGTTCTTGACTAGCCACTTGTACCCAAATAGTTAAGGACCTCCAAATATAATGCAGGAGAGTCTCAAATCATCAGTATGACACAGTTCCAAAACACTGAATAGAATAACATGTAACTATGGAGACACGATGCGGCGTCACATGACGCCGATAGGGACGTCTGAATCTCATGACATCAACCAGGAAGTGTCCCCGTGAGCCGGATATCCACACAAAGGCTCCAAAGGCAACCAAAACAAACGATAAAAACTATTAAAATAAAAAATATAAATATATATATCTAAAATTCAACCAGTAACCAGCCCAGTTGATTAATAGGAAATATATGTATATTAATGCAGCGATCAACTCCTACAGTTACTACCGATAAGGAGAAAAAAGCTGCTTATACATTGGATAAAAAATAAATAAACAAATCTGGATTGCAGACCTGAATATAGACATGACATCAACCACAGCCCACAACAATCTCACCAAACCAAAATACACATATTATAACAATAATACATTAATAAATCACATATAATAAAAAACATCTATGATCTAATTAGCGGTCAGTTATAAAACAATTTATGTCAAATTCAACATTTAACCCGTCAGGGCAAAGAACTCGTGTTTCATGAATCCAATAGGATTCTCTTTTGCTCAGCTGACGGATAAAATTGCCACCTCGCCAATGTCTCGTGACTTTCTCTATGCCCCAGAATCTCAGGCCCTTGGGATTTTGTTGGTGGAACTGTTTAAAATGCCTAGAGACATTATGAGTTTTGACCCCCTTTCTAATATTATTAACATGTTCTGCCACTCGAACATGTAGAGGTCTCGAGGTTCGGCCTATATATTGGAGTCCACAATCGCACTCCAGCATATAGACGACCCCCACCGTGGCGCACGTAATCAATTGTTTAATACTATATTCTTTGTTAGTGGCAGATGCCAAAAAAGACTTCCTTTTCTTAAGATTAACTTTAGAAGTCCTGCATGGGACACAACGGCCACATGCGTAAAATCCACCAAGGAATCTAAACATGCTGTTATCGGACGGTACGGGGGGGGATTTAGGACACTAGGTGCCAAACGGTCTCGCAAAGACGGGGCTTTCTTGTAAATAAATTGGGGTTTCTCCGGTAAAACGGGACTAAGAATCTTGTCTTGTTTTAAGATGGACCAATTTTTTGCAATAATTTTCTCGAACTTTTTATGCTGGACATTGTAGTCCAATATCATTTGAAAATTATGAGAATCCCCATCAGAAGTTTTACTTTGATCAGTCAATAATGTCTGTCTATCAATCATCTTAACTTGTTCTACCTCTCTGAGTAGAACCTGTTCATCATAACCCTTTTGCACAAATCTAGTGGTCAACACTCGTGATTGGTTTACGAAGTCAGATACTTGTGTGCAATTCCGACGCAATCTAATATACTGTCCCCTGGGGATGTTGCACAACCAAGAGCGGTGGTGACAACTCCCCAGGGGAATGTACGCATTGCGATCGGTGGGTTTAAAGTGATTGGTCAACTTAAAATGATCACTTCCCTTGGTGATGGTAAGATCCAAATAGTCAACCTTCTCATTATCTATGGTCCATGTGAGGAAAATATTTTTATTATTATCAATAAGATGACTAATGAAAAAATCCAAAGCGGATCTATCACCCTCCCACACCAGGATCAAATCGTCAATATAACGACAATAACACACTAATTCAGAGGGACGACATGCGAACACTGCCTGTTCCTCCCAGTGGGCCATAAAAATATTGGCCACACTGGGAGCAAAACGGGCCCCCATCGCAACTCCCCTAGTTTGTAAGAAAAAATCCCCATCGTACCAGAAATAGTTCCGGGATAAACAAAAATCCAAACAACTCAAAAGGAACTCCTGATGTCTACCAGACAGCGTAGAAGTGGACAGAGCCCATTCCACAGCAGTCAGTGCATCCTGGTGTCCTATAATGGTGTATAGGGACCCAACGTCTGCTGTCACCAATATACTTTTTTCAGAACACCCCAGAGATTGAAGGATCTGGATAATATGTTTAGTGTCTTTAAGGAATGCTGGCGTTTTAACCACCAGGGGTTGTAGAAATGAGTCAATGTATTGCCCTAATCGGGCTGACACTGAGTCAATCCCATTTACTATGGGCCTCCCTGGAGGGTTCACACTGTCTTTATGTAATTTCGGTAGAAAATAAATGATCGGAGTTCTACAAAACAATGGGTTCAGGTAAAGAGCCTCTTTTTTGGTCAATATTCCCTGATCCTTACCATCCTCAATGATGTGGTGTAACTCATCCTTAAAGGACAACATAGGGTCTGTATGGAGAACTCTATATGTATCCTCATCTGACAATAGGTTACTCATTTCCTTTTTATAGTATTCTTTACTCAGGATAACTAACCCGCCTCCTTTGTCCGCTGGACGAATTACAATCTCTTTTCTTTTTTCCAAAGATCCCATACCCCGTTTAATATATTGTGGGTCTAATACCTTTTTAATTTTCAATGACTCCAAATCCTTTACTACCATATTCTTAAAGACCTCCATATATTTACTGTCGACATTAATGGGGTTGAATATAGATTTATTTCGTAAAGAAGAATGGTCACCCCTAACAAGTGGTGTAGCCCTACTGGTGTTAGATAAAAAATATTTTTTCATGTTCAAACTTCTAATATATTTTTGCAAACTTACATAAGTTTGGAATTTGTTCAAGTTTTTGGTTGGGGCAAATTTAAGCCCTCTATCAAGGACTTTGATTTCATCATCATTTAATGTTACCCCACTTAGATTGTAAATTCCTGCTCCTGTTACGGTTTCAACCTTTTGTAGTCGCCTACCCCCTCTCCTTCCTCTCTGTCTTTTCTTTTTCTTGGGGTACCTACATTGGGCGGTGGATACTGTGGCAATTGTCTCCACCATTCCCCTAGGTTGGGTCTGTGTACATGGGGTCCAGTTTGGTATCCCCCACGTGACCCTAAAAAATCCCCCCTATCGTGGTCGGAGTGGTTGGCTAACGGTGCGAACCTATTTTGCGTAGGAAACCCCCTATCTTGGGGGTAATGGGGCCTCCCTCTATTGGATGGGTCAGCCCCCTCTCCAAAATTACGAGAATCTCTCCATGGTTGGGATGCATTCTGATAATAAGATGATGTTGGATAATCATTTTCATAATGGGGGGTTGGTTGATAATTACCTTGACCTCTGCCTCTTTTGTTCTTACCCCTTTTGGGGGGACCCCTATTAGGGTAATCGTGAGGGGAAGGAAACCTCTCATGAGGGGGAGGTACATCATATTGATACACTGGTTGGTTTCTAGGTGTTGCCATTTTAGTGGCATTAAGAGTTTCGACTGGGGGATTGGCAGTTACATTGCCACCACCTATGGGGGGAGCATTCTGCCATTTGAAAATGCTACCTCCAGTGAAATCATCCCAATCGCGTATGAACTTCTTCTTTTTCTTTGTTTGAATCTCAGCATCCCATTTCATAAGTTTATTTTTTAGCTCCCCTGAAAGTTTCAGAAATTCTTCACTTTCTTTATGGGGTTCTAAAAATGAGATGATCTCCCCAATCTGGGAGTCGAGGAGCTTTAATTTTCTTTGTTTCCGAGCCAGAAGAAATTCTATTAGCTCAAAACCTTTTTTGATGAAAAAGCCACTCCACTCGGACATAGAATCATCGTCAAGTAGACCATCATTAGGGGGCACATCCCACCTTAACCTTCTAGGAATAAGCTTGGCAGATAAATACTGTTCAAACGATGTGATATCCCACCAAGTTTTAGTCTTTTTTTCAAAAATATGCCCCATTTTGCGAAATGCCTGGGAGATATCATTAATAGGTTCATTAGAAGAATTCCTAGAGAAAACTTCATTAATTTTAACTTCCCGTTTTTCTAAATATTGAAAAACATCCATTATTGCAGCGTGATTTTTGATAACTTGAGAAATCAGAATATGTAAAAAGAAACAAATCCGCGCAATAAACTATAATGTACTACTAAGCAGCTGAACACTAAGGGTCAAATAATCAAAATCCCTGAGAAAAACATAAAAATAAATAGTGCAGCGCTTTATATGTCCATATATCAAAGATAGAAAAACAGCACAGTGAATCAGTATATAATCCCCGTGATCTTCATAGATGACACATGGACTCTTGATTGCATGCAGGTGGTAACAAACACACACACAGTGAGAGACCTCCACCAACAGATAAATTGGCCGCTCACCTTCAAACATGGACCCTTTAATTACAGAGGGTCACTGAAAACCTTCCCTTACGGGTTAATCCAAAGCAGATGAAGATGTAAACTTCCCCAAAAAGGTTTAGGGTCATCAATTCCATATGAAATCAGGATCATTCAAAAACTTCCAGGTATTAAGTTCATAAGGCAGTGTTTACATGTGGAAAAATATAGAAGCAGACCATAGTGTTTCTCCGTAGTAGAAAACAATTTAATGGAAAACAAAAGTAGTGCACTTACATTTAAAAGGCACTAAACCAGTGCCGAGGTACAACAGCGCGTCTGGTGAGACTGTGAATGAACTGCGGGTGACGTCACAAACTTCCCATCCGTACGCACGTTATGTCCCAGTAGGCGGGACTTCATCAGCGGATATGGGAAGAACGCCAGACACCCGCTCTTATAACAACAAGGCGCCTGTAACTATGGAGACACGATGCGGCGTCACATGACGCCGATAGGGACGTCTGAATCTCATGACATCAACCAGGAAGTGTCCCCGTGAGCCGGATATCTACACAAAGGCTCCAAAGGCAACCAAAACAAACGATAAAAACTATTAAAATTAAAAATATAAATATATATATCTAAAATTCAACCAGTAACCAGCCCAGTTGATTAATAAGAAATATATGTATATTAATGCAGCGATCAACTCCTACAGTTACTACCGATAAGGAGAAAAAAGCTGCTTATACATTGGATAAAAAATAAATAAACAAATCTGGATTGCAGACCTAAATATAGACATGACATCAACCACAGCCCACAACAATCTCACCAAACCAAAATACACATATTATAACAATAATACATTAATAAATCACATATAATAAAAAACATCTATGATCTAATTAGTGGTCAGTTATAAAACAATTTATGTCAAATTCAACATTTAACCCGTCAGGGCAAAGAACTCGTGTTTCATGAATCCAATAGGATTCTCTTTTGCTCGGCTGACGGATAAAATTGCCACCTCGCCAATGTCTCGTGACTTTCTCTATGCCCCAGAATCTCAGGCCCTTGGGATTTTGTTGGTGGAACTGTTTAAAATGCCTAGAGACATTATGAGTTTTGACCCCCTTTCTAATATTATTAACATGTTCTGCCACTCGAACATGTAGAGGTCTCGAGGTTCGGCCTATATATTGGAGTCCGCAATCGCACTCCAGCATATAGACGACCCCCAACGTGGCGCACGTAATCAATTGTTTAATATTATATTCTTTGTTGGTGGCAGATGCCAAAAAAGACTTCCTTTTCTTAAGATTAACTTTAGAAGTCCTGCATGGGACACAACGGCCACATGCGTAAAATCCACCAAGGAATCTAAACATGCTGTTATCTGACGGTACGGGGGGATTTAGGACACTAGGTGCCAAACGGTCTCGCGAAGACGGGGCTTTCTTGTAAATAAATTGGGGTTTCTCCGGTAAAACGGGACCACGAATCTTGTCTTGTTTTAAGATGGACCAATTTTTTGCAATAATTTTCTCGAACTTTTTATGCTGGACATTGTAGTCCAATATATTTCGAAAATTATGAGAATCCCCATCAGAAGTTTTACTTCGATCAGTCAATAATGTCCGTCTATCAATCATCTTAACTTGTTCTACCTCTCTGAGTAGAACCTGTTCATCATAACCCTTTTGCACAAATCTAGTGGTCAACACTCGTGATTGGTTTACGAAGTCAGATACTTGTGTGCAATTCCGACGCAATCTAATATACTGTCCCCTGGGGATGTTGCACAACCAAGAGCGGTGGTGACAACTCCCCAGGGGAATGTACGCATTGCGATCGGTGGGTTTAAAGTGATTGGTCAACTTAAAATGATCACTTCCCTTGGTGATGGTAAGATCCAAATAGTCAACCTTCTCATTATCTATGGTCCATGTGAGGATAATATTTTTATTATTATCATTAAGATGACTAATGAAAAAATCCAAAGCGGATCTATCACCCTCCCACACCAGGATCAAATCGTCAATATAACGACAATAACAAACTAATTCAGAGGGACGACATGCGAACACTGCCTGTTCCTCCCAGTGGGCTATAAAAATATTGGCCACACTGGGAGCAAAACGGGCCCCCATCGCAACTCCCCTAGTTTGTAAGAAAAAATCCCCATCGTACCAGAAATAGTTCCGGGATAAACAAAAATCCAAACAACTCAAAAGGAACTCCTGATGTCTACCAGACAGCGTAGAAGTGGACAGAGCCCATTCCACAGCAGTCAGTGCATCCTGGTGTCCTATAATGGTGTATAGGGACCCAACGTCTGCTGTCACCAATATACTTTTTTCAGAACACCCCAGAGATTGAAGGATCTGGATAATATGTTTAGTGTCTTTAAGGAATGCTGGCGTTTTAACCACCAGGGGTTGTAGAAATGAGTCAATGTATTGCCCTAATCGGGCTGACACTGAGTCAATCCCATTTACTATGGGCCTCCCTGGAGGGTTCACACTGTCTTTATGTAATTTCGGTAGAAAATAAATGATCAGAGTTCTACAAAACAATGGGTCCAGGTAAAGAGCCTCTTTTTTGGTCAATATTCCCTGATCCTTACCATCCTCAATGATGTGGTGTAACTCATCCTTAAAGGACAACATAGGATCTGTATGGAGAACTCTATATGTATCCTCATCTGACAATAGGTTACTCATTTCCTTTTTATAGTATTCTTTACTCAGGATAACTAACCCGCCTCCTTTGTTCGCTGGACGAATTACAATCTCTTTTCTTTTTTCCAAAGATCCCATACCCCGTTTAATATATTGTGGGTCTAATACCTTTTTAATTTTCAATGACTCCAAATCCTTTACTACCATATTCTTAAAGACCTCCATATATTTACTGTCGACATTAATGGGGTTGAATATAGATTTATTTCGTAAAGAAGAATGGTCACCCCTAACAAGTGGTGTAGCCCTACTGGTGTTAGATAAAAAATATTTTTTCATGTTCAAACTTTTAATATATTTTTGCAAACTTACATAAGTTTGGAATTTGTTCAAGTTTTTGGTTGGGGCAAATTTAAGCCCTCTATCAAGGACTTTGATTTTATCATCATTTAATGTTACCCCACTTAGATTGTAAATTCCTGCTCCTGTTACGGTTTCGACCTTTTGTAGTCGCCTACCCACTCTCCTTCCTCTCTGTCTTTTCTTTTTCTTGGGGTACCTACATTGGGCGGTGGATACTGTGGCAATTGTCTCCACCATTCCCCTAGGTTGGGTCTGTGTACATGGGGTCCAGTTTGGTATCCCCCACGTGACCCTAAAAAATCCCCCCTATCGTGGTCGGAGTGGTTGGCTAACGGTGCGAACCAATTTTGCGTAGGAAACCCCCTATCTTGGGGGTAATGGGGCCTCCCTCTATTGGATGGGTCAGCCCCCTCTCCAAAATTACGAGAATCTCTCCATGGTTGGGATGCATTCTGATAATAAGATGATGTTGGATAATCATTTTCATAATGGGGGGTTGGTTGATAATTACCTTTACCTCTGCCTCTTTTGTTCTTACCCCTTTTGGGGGGACCCCTATTAGCGTAATCGTGAGGGGAAGGAAACCTCTCATGAGGGGGAGGTACATCATATTGATACACTGGTTGGTTTCTAGGTGTTGCCATTTTAGTGGCATTAAGAGTTTCGACTGGGGGATTGGCAGTTACATTGCCACCACCTATGGGGGGAGCATTCTGCCATTTGAAAATGCTACCTCCAGTGAAATCATCCCAATCGCGTATAAACTTCTTCTTTTTCTTTGTTTGAATCTCAGCATCCCATTTCATAAGTTTATTTTTTAGCTCCCCTGAAAGTTTCAGAAATTCTTCACTTTCTTTATGGGGTTCTAAAAATGAGATGATCTCCCCAATCTGGGAGTCGAGGAGCTTTAATTTTCTTTGTTTCCGAGCCAGAAGAAATTCTATTAGCTCAAAACCTTTTTTGATGAAAAAGCCACTCCACTCGGACATAGAATCACCGTCAAGTAGACCATCATTAGGGGGCACATCCCACCTTAACCTTCTAGGAATAAGCTTGGCAGATAAATACTGTTCAAACTATGTGATATCCCACCAAGTTTTAGTCTTTTTTTCAAAAATATGCCCCAATTTGCGAAATGCCTGGGAGATATCATTAATAGGTTCATTAGAAGAATTCCTAGAGAAAACTTCATTAATTTTAACTTCCCGTTTTTCTAAATATTGAAAAACATCCATTATTGCAGCGTGATTTTTGATAACTTGAGAAATCAGAATAAGTAAAAAGAAACAAATCCGCGCAATAAACTAAAATGTACTACTAAGCAGCTGAACACTAAGGGTCAAATAATCAAAATCCCTGAGAAAATGTAAGTGCACTACTTTTGTTTTCCATTAAATTGTTTTCTATATTTTTCCACATGTAAACACTGCCTTATGAACTTAATACCTGGAAGTTTTTGAATGATCCTGATTTGATATGGAATTGATGACCCTAAACCTTTTTGGGGAAGTTTACATCTTCATCTGCTTTGGATTAACCCGTAAGGGAAGGTTTTCAGTGACCCTCTATGATTAAAGGGTCCATGTTTGAAGGTGAGCGGCCAATTTATCTGTTGGTGGAGGTCTCTCACTGTGTGTGTGTTTGTTACCACCTGCATGCAATCAAGAGTCCATGTGTCATCTATGAAGATCATGGGGATTATATACTGATTCACTGTGCTGTTTTTCTATCTTTGATATATGGACATATAAAGCGCTGCACTATTTATATTTATTTTTATGTTTTTCTCAGGGATTTTGATTATTTGACCCTTAGTGTTCAGCTGCTTAGTAGTACATTATAGTTTATTGCGCGGATTTGTTTCTTTTTACATATTCTGATTTCTCAAGTTATCAAAAATCACGCTGCAATAATGGATGTTTTTCAATATTTAGAAAAACGGGAAGTTAAAATTAATGAAGTTTTCTCTAGGAATTCTTCTAATGAACCTATTAATGATATCTCCCAGGCATTTCGCAAATTGGGGCATATTTTTGAAAAAAAGACTAAAACTTGGTGGGATATCACATCGTTTGAACAGTATTTATCTGCCAAGCTTATTCCTAGAAGGTTAAGGTGGGATGTGCCCCCTAATGATGGTCTACTTGACGATGATTCTATGTCCGAGTGGAGTGGCTTTTTCATCAAAAAAGGTTTTGAGCTAATAGAATTTCTTCTGGCTCGGAAACAAAGAAAATTAAAGCTCCTCGACTCCCAGATTGGGGAGATCATCTCATTTTTAGAACCCCATAAAGAAAGTGAAGAATTTCTGAAACTTTCAGGGGAGCTAAAAAATAAACTTATGAAATGGGATGCTGAGATTCAAACAAAGAAAAAGAAGAAGTTTATACGCGATTGGGATGATTTCACTGGAGGTAGCATTTTCAAATGGCAGAATGCTCCCGTCCATAGGTGGTGGCAATGTAACTGCCAATCCCCCAGTCAAAACTCTTAATGCCACTAAAATGGCAACACCTAGAAACCAACCAGTGTATCAATATGATGTACCTCCCCCTCATGAGAGGTTTCCTTCCCCTCACGATTACCCTAATAGGGGTCCCCCCAAAAGGGGTAAGAACAAAAGAGGCAGAGGTAAAGGTAATTATCAACCAACCCCCCATTATGAAAATGATTATCCAACATCATCTTATTATCAGAATGCATCCCAACCATGGAGAGATTCTCGTAATTTTGGAGAGGGGGCTGACCCATCCAATAGAGGGAGGCCCCATTACCCCCAAGATAGGGGGTTTCCTACGCAAAATAGGTTCGCACCGTTAGCCAACCACTCCGACCACGATAGGGGGGATTTTTTAGGGTCACGTGGGGGATACCAAACTGGACCCCATGTACACAGACCCAACCTAAGGGAATGGTGGAGACAATTGCCACAGTATCCACCGCCCAATGTAGGTACCCCAAGAAAAAGAAAAGACAGAGAGGAAGGAGAGGGGGTAGGCGACTACAAAAGGTCGAAACCGTAACAGGAGCAGGAATTTACAATCTAAGTGGGGTAACATTAAATGATGATGAAATCAAAGTCCTTGATAGAGGGCTTAAATTTGCCCCAACCAAAAACTTGAACAAATTCCAAACTTATGTAAGTTTGCAAAAATATATTAGAAGTTTGAACATGAAAAAATATTTTTTATCTAACACCAGTAGGGCTACACCACTTGTTAGGGGTGACCATTCTTCTTTACGAAATAAATCTATATTCAACCCCATTAATGTCGACAGTAAATATATGGAGGTCTTTAAGAATATGGTAGTAAAGGATTTGGAGTCATTGGAAATTAAAAAGGTATTAGACCCACAATATATTAAACGGGGTATGGGATCTTTGGAAAAAAGAAAAGAGATTGTAATTCGTCCAGCGGACAAAGGAGGCGGGTTAGTTATCCTGAGTAAAGAATACTAAAAAAAGGAAATGAGTAACCTATTGTCAGATGAGGATACATATAGAGTTCTCCATACAGACCCTATGTTGTCCTTTAAGGATGAGTTACACCACATCATTGAGGATGGTAAGGATCAGGGAATATTGACCAAAAAAGAGGCTCTTTACCTGGACCCATTGTTTTGTAGAACTCCGATCATTTATTTTCTACCGAAATTACATAAAGACAGTGTGAACCCTCCAGGGAGGCCCATAGTAAATGGGATTGACTCAGTGTCAGCCCGATTAGGGCAATACATTGACTCATTTCTACAACCCCTGGTGGTTAAAACGCCAGCATTCCTTAAAGACACTAAACATATTATCCAGATCCTTCAATCTCTGGGGTGTTCTGAAAAAAGTATATTGGTGACAGCAGACGTTGGGTCCCTATACACCATTATAGGACACCAGGATGCACTGACTGCTGTGGAATGGGCTCTGTCCACTTCTACGCTGTCTGGTAGACATCAGGAGTTCCTTTTGAGTTGTTTGGATTTTTGTTTATCCCGGAACTATTTCTGGTACGATGGGGATTTTTTCTTACAAACTAGGGGAGTTGCGATGGGGGCCCGTTTTGCTCCCAGTGTGGCCAATATTTTTATGGCCCACTGGGAGGAACAGGCAGTGTTCGCATGTCGTCCCTCTGAATTAGTTTGTTATTGTCGTTATATTGACGATTTGATCCTGGTGTGGGAGGGTGATAGATCCGCTTTGGATTTTTTCATTAGTCATCTTAATGATAATAATAAAAATATTATCCTCACATGGACCATAGATAATGAGAAGGTTGACTATTTGGATCTTACCATCACCAAGGGAAGTGATCATTTTAAGTTGACCAATCACTTTAAACCCACCGATCGCAATGCGTACATTCCCCTGGGGAGTTGTCACCACCGCTCTTGGTTGTGCAACATCCCCAGGGGACAGTATATTAGATTGCGTCGGAATTGCACTCAAGTATCTGACTTCGTAAACCAATCACGAGTGTTGACCACTAGATTTGTGCAAAAGGGTTATGATGAACAGGTTCTATTCAGAGAGGTAGAACAAGTTAAGATGATTGATAGACAGACATTATTGACTGATCGAAATAAAACTTCTGATGGGGATTCTCATAATTTTCGAATGATATTGGACTACAATGTCCAGCATAAAAAGTTCGAGAAAATTATTGCAAAAAATTGGTCCATCTTAAAACAAGACAAGATTCTTGGTCCCGTTTTACCGGAGAAACCCCAATTTATTTACAAGAAAGCCCCGTCTTTGCGAGACCGTTTGGCACCTAGTGTCCTAAATCCCCCCGTACCGTCAGATAACAGCATGTTTAGATTCCTTGGTGGATTTTACGCATGTGGCCGTTGTGTCCCGTGCAGGACTTCTAAAGTTAATCTTAAGAAAAGGAAGTCTTTTTTGGCATCTGCCACCAACAAAGAATATAATATTAAACAATTGATTACGTGCGCCACGGTGGGGGTCGTCTATATGCTGGAGTGCGATTGCGGACTCCAATATATAGGCCGAACCTCGAGACCTCTACATGTTCGAGTGGCAGAACATGTTAATAATATTAGAAAGGGGGTCAAAACTCATAATGTCTCTAGGCATTTTAAACAGTTCCACCAACAAAATCCCAAGGGCCTGAGATTCTGGGGCATAGAGAAAGTCACGAGACATTGGCGAGGTGGCAATTTTATCCGTCAGCTGAGCAAAAGAGAATCCTATTGGATTCATGAAACACGAGTTCTTTGCCCTGACGGGTTAAATGTTGAATTTGACATAAATTGTTTTATAACTGACCGCTAATTAGATCATAGTTTTTTTTTTTATTATATGTGATTTATTAATGTATTATTGTTATAATATGTGTATTTTGGTTTGGTGAGATTGTTGTGGGCTGTGGTTGATGTCATGTCTATATTTAGGTCTGCAATCCAGATTTGTTTATTTATTTTTTATCCAATGTATAAGCAGCTTTTTTCTCCTTATCGGTAGTAACTGTAGGAGTTGATCGCTGCATTAATATACATATATTTCTTATTAATCAACTGGGCTGGTTACTGGTTGAATTTTAGATATATATATTTATATTTTTTATTTTAATAGTTTTTATCGTTTGTTTTGGTTGCCTTTGGAGCCTTTGTGTGGATATCCGGCTCACGGGGACACTTCCTGGTTGATGTCATGAGATTCAGACGTCCCTATCGGCGTCATGTGACGCCGCATCATGTCTCCATAGTTACAGGCGCCTTGTTGTTATAAGAGCGGGTGTCTGGCGTTCTTCCCATATCCGCTAATGAAGTCCCGCCTACTGGGACGTAACGTGCGTACGGATGGGAAGTTCGTGACGTCACCCGCAGTTCATTCACAGTCTCACCAGACGCGCTGTTGTACCTCGGCACTGGTTTAGTGCCTTTTAAATGTAAGTGCACTACTTTTGTTTTCCATTAAATTGTTTTCTACTACGGAGAAACACTATGGTCTGCTTCTATATTTTTCCACATGTAAACACTGCCTTATGAACTTAATACCTGTAAGTTTTTGAATGATCCTGATTTCATATGGAATTGATGACCCTAAACCTTTTTGGGGAAGTTTACATCTTCATCTGCTTTGGATTAACCTGTAAGGGAAGGTTTTCAGTGACCCTCTATAATTAAAGGGTCCATGTTTAAAGGTGAGCGGCCAATTTATCTGTTGGTGGAGGTCTCTCACTGTGTGTGTGTTTGTTACCACCTGCATGCAATCAAGAGTCCATGTGTCATCTATGATGATCACGGGGATTATATACTGATTCACTGTGCTGTTTTTCTATCTTTGATATATGGACATATAAAGCGCTGCACTATTTATTTTTATGTTTTTCTCAGGGATTTTGATTATTTGACCCTTAGTGTTCAGCTGCTTAGTAGTACATTATAGTTTATTGCGCGGATTTGTTTCTTTTTACAAATGTTGATAAAATGATCTTATATTCCGTGTAGCCAAAAAGATCACTTGATGCATAGAATGAAAAGTTTCGAAGGCGCATGCGCGGGGGCTCCTGTGATGGAGGCTTAGGACCGGAGCTCCGCTCAGCGCCAGCTAAACAGCGCTAATAGCGGCGGAAAAAGAAGCTATACTTCAGTTAAAACCACAGGGAAAGTCAGCGGATAGTGCCAGGCACCTACCTATGCCAAGTAAGGCATAAAAAAAGCGCTGAAACAGAAATACAAGCGCTCTGAAAAACGGGATAATTCCAAGATGGCTGCCGCACCTCAGAATAAGATACAGACTGCTAATGATGTCTCCTCAACTAGCAGGCAAGTTATTCAGCCTGCTACTCTCCCATATAACGCACAGTCATTGAGCTTAGACTCCTCTGCTACCTTACAACCTTCTGAACTTAAATTAAACCTAAAGGAGAACTATATGGGAACTGAGGGTCCTCCACCTCATGAAGTGAATTTACCTCACATAGGCTCTCCCAATACACATCCTGAACAGGCTCCTGATATGTCTTTTAATATGACTGAACTTTTTACCAGGATTTCTGATATGCTGGACAAAAGGTTAGCTTTAAATGCAGACAGGATCACAGGAGAAATTAAAGCAGACTTTCAGAACCTGGGAAGCAGGATAGAAAATATTGAGCATAAGCTAGATTTTACTATAACTAAGACAAACCAGAATTCTGATCATTTGCAGTTCCTGCAGGATCAGCTTGATACAGCTCAAGCAAGAATAGATGACCTCGAGAATCGTTCAAGAAGGGAAAACTTTCGCATCAGAGGACTGCCTGAATCCATTACTGATGTTCATACAACTGTGAAAGATTTTATTAAAAATTTGCTCCCTTCGATTCCAGCTAATAAACTGGAACTGGATAGAGCGCATAGATCCTTAGGACCCCTCAGGAAGGACGGATCTCCACGGGACATTATAGTAAAACCCCACTTTTTTTCTGTCAAGGAAGAAGTGATAAAAATATCCCGACCAACAAGATCAGATACAGTTCCAAGGTACTTCTATTCAAATCTTTTCTGACATATCTCCATACACCATCCAAAAGAGGAGATCTTTGAAACCCCTCCTTGCAGCCCTGACCAAAAAAGATATTAAATACCGGTGGGCCTTCCCTTTTGCCCTGAAATTTACGTATAATGGGAAGCAACATGTTTTTCACAATTTCCCAGAAGGAAAACGTCTGTTACTTGACTTGAAACTCATTACGCTGGATTCAAACATGGATACCTCTCCCTCTGCGCAGTGGTCATCTAAACGCCAATCGCCTCCGAGCCCGACTGCGCCACTTTGGGAGATGTCCAAATTTAAGAGAGTAAAGGATAACATCCCCCCATGAAGAGGATTTACATGACTCTACTGCATTTCATCTTTTTTTTCCCCCTGTAGGTTCCTTAGGAGGAAACACATTTCATTACACTGACTTTTGGATTTCCTGTGCAACTCTTTTTTGACACATGGTCCTGTTGCTAAATTGTTAATAGATAGTGGGGTTGTTTTTCTTTTTTTTTCTTGTTTAAAAATTCTAATAGTTAAACTGATCTTAGTTGCTATTGTATTGGAAATCCAGGAATATCTGGTTCCGTTCATTTAATATTACATTGTTTGAGTGCTGTCACTGGCTGGTGCTGTGGCATTGTGCCTCCAACTATCGTTCAGTTTGGTTGTAAACCATGCTGGGAGGTAGGTATATAGCCCTACATATGGGCTATACTACTTATTTTGTTCTGAATGAGGGGAGGGAGCCTTACTCCTCCTCCCATTCTGGGCCTCATTTAGGCCTTTCGTTACACTGCGTTTTACAATTGATATTATTTTTATTTGATTTTTTTTTTCTTCTTCTTCTTTCATTCTAACTTTTTTTTCTTTTTCAGCCTGCATGTCATTGAGATTTACCTGTGAAGTGAATCTATGTATATTGTCCCCTAACATAGTGAATTATCTTTCCTTATATGCCCTTGGTTCCTCCTGGAGAAAGGTAGATGGCTGTGGGTTATCTCGGGCTCTCCCCCTTTTGCTCCATGGCCGGCACTAACACTAACTCTTTACCCCTCCGTGTTGTGTCTCACAACACCCAGGGATTAAATTCCCCAGTCAAAAGAAGGAAAGCCCTCCAGGTATATCGATCCCGTCATATTGATGTAGTGCTCTTACAAGAGACCCATTTCCCTCAGCGGTACACCCCATTGTTTCTTCATGCTCACTTTCCAGTTTTTTACTTGTCTAATGCTGAAGATAAGACCAAGGGAGTGGCAATATTATTTTGTAAGAATTGCAAATTCAATCTTAAGTTGGAACTCAGAGACCAGGAGGGAAGGTTCCTATTGGTCAAGGGAACTATCGATAATAAGCTATATACCTTCATATCTTACTACGCTCCTAACAGAGGACAAAAACAGTTTTTTAAACAATTGTTTCAGTCTCTTGGACCGTCTATGGAGGGGATCATAGTTATGGGTGGGGATTCTAACACAGCTTTTGATTCTAGTCTGGACAAATCCAAACCCTTAAGAGCACAAGTTGTTAGGCCCAATAAAACAAGTGTTCAAATTGCTTGATTAATCTTTCAATCCAGATTGACGGATATATGGAGGGAACTCCATCCAAAAAAACTAGATTTTACACACTACTCTAATCCGCACCAGTCCTATTCCCGTATTGATCACATTTGGATCTCCACGCACCATATTCCACTAGCTCTTTCTTCCTCTATAGTGGAAGCTGCTTGGTCAGACCATTCTTTTGGCTATTAGAAGGGATTTCCCCGGTACACAGGCTTCACACTGGACTCTCAACCAGTCTTTATTGAAGGACCCCGTAGTAGTGGCGGAAATTCAGGAAGCATTGAATGATTATATCCACTTTAATGATGGAGGGGATGTCTCTCCAGAAACTTTATGGGCAGCTCATAAGGTAACTATTAGAGGCAAGTTAATTCAAATAGCGGCCAGGAAGAAGAGAGAGAGGGTGGTTGAGATTGAGAGATTGGAGAAAGAATTCGCTGAGTTGTGCAAGAAACATAAGAAAAGTTCTTCTAGTGTTCCTATATCCACATTGGATGCAGCACGAGTAGCTCTTAACTTGGCTCTTACGGCGAAAGCTGAAAAATCTATTAAATGGTCTGGGGCGAAATTTTACCAGATGAGAGACAAGTTGGGTCCTATGTTGGCACGTAAACTTCCACCTAGATTCCGTTCACAAGCTCTCCCAAAGATTAAACAGGCAGATGGCTCTTTTACTTTGAATTCACAACATATTATTAAGGCATTCCAGGATTTTTATTCTAAGTTATATATGGCTGAAAATCTCTCTTTCTCTACTGAGTTAGAGGAATTCTTAGATAAATTACATATTCCGAAATTAACAGATACTCATAGAGAAGAATTGGATGCTTCTATTTCAAATGAAGAGGTTTCAGATGTCATAAAAGCTTTAAAGAGGGGAACAGCTCCTGGACCTGATGGTTATTCCACACCATATTACAAAACATTTTCAGATATCCTAACTCCTTACTTAACTAGACTTTTTAATTTTATGACTAAAGGTTCCCCAATAGATAATCAACTAAATATGGCTTATATTTCTGTGATCCCAAAACCGGATAAAGATACTAGTCAAATTGAAAACTACAGACCAATCTCCTTAATCAATAATGATCTGAAAATATTGACCAAGATATTAGCGAACAGACTGGCTTCTTTTATAGGATCTTATATTCACAAAGATCAGGTCGGTTTTATACCCGGTAGGCAAGGTCCTGATCAGGTTGCGAAGAGCGGTTGACCTAGTATCAATCCTACAATCTAATTGGGAGGGAGGTCATAAACAGGAAGGTATGTTACTGTCACTGGACCTCCAGAAGGCATTCGATTTGGTGTCATGGACATATCTATTCGCTGTACTTAAACGCTGGGGATTTGGACAGAATATGTTAGGAATTTTAGAAGCCCTTTATTCCAATCCTAAGGCTAGAATCAGAATGCAAGGAATTTTTTCCGACCCAATTCAGATTGGAAGAGGTACACGTCAAGGTTGCCCCCTATCCCCCTTGATATTCGCTATTATGATCGAATCTTTAATCCGAATATCGGGGGGTACAATGTGGTCAAGATACCCATAAATGTGCTTTATTCACAGACGACCTTTTACTGTTTGTCACTTCTCCACGGTCCTCTTTACCGGAGATTTGCTCATTGCTTAATAAGTTTTCAACTCTTTCAGGTCTCAGAGTTAATATGTCTAAATCTCAAGCTCTTAACGTGTCTCTCCCAGATTCTATAGTGTCTGATTTACAGATGGCATACCAATTCAAGTGGAGCAGCTCTTCCATTAAATACTTAGGAATCAATCTTACCTCTAAATTTGAAAATCTATATCAAGCTAATTACCCTCCTATGTACAAGAAACTTGAACTCGATCTCAGAGACTGGGAGTCGCACAGTATTTCTTGGGTTGGCAGGATTAACTCAGTCAAGATGACCCTTTTGCCCAGGCTTTTATATTTATTTTGTTCACTTCCTATTCCAATCAAAAGAGATCATTTGAAATCTTTTCAAAGTAAGCTCACTAAATTCATTTGGAACAATAAAGGTCCACGACTCTCAAACCGATGCCTATTTAACCTTCCCAAACAGGGTGGGTTAGGCCTACCGAATCTCTTATGGTAGTTCCAAGCAGCACGACTGGCACAACTTTCTGTCTTATATTTTAACACAGAACTTCCTGATTGGATATCAATTGAAAATCAAGCTGTTCCATCCTCATCACTAATACACTTGTTATGGTGCCCTCCCAAAAATAGACCTCCCATCTTATCACCATCTCTCTCACAATCCTTCTCTTTATGGGATTCACTTCGGAAACTTTCCTCGCTGGTCTCTAAAGCTCAACCTTTGACCCCGTTGTTCCAAAACCCCTTTTTTAATCAAGGTTTGGACCTTCAAAACTTTAAATGGTCGTATGACAAGGGGTTGTACCGCATTGGTCAGTTTTTTTCCTCTACAGGCCCTTTACCTATTGAATATTTTATGAACAAATTAGATCTCCCTTTATCCGAAAAACCGAGATTTCTTCAAATCGCTAATTTAATTCATTCTAAGTGTAAATCTGGATATTCATCCCGAGACTTTACTGATTATGAAACTTGGTGTGGGCGGGCCGTGGAGCAAAGGTGGGGGATCTCTGTGATCTAAAAGTCACTGGCATCCAATTTGGTGAAACTACCATACATGTTAGCTTGGGAGAAGGAACTCCTAATTGATATAAATATTGTGGATTGGCATGCTAGCTACTCTCGCTCGACTTCAGGCTTCTACAACACCTCGCTCATAGAGGCTAATATAAAACTTTTTACAAGATGGTATCTAGTTCCCACGAGATTGGCAGTTATGTACCCCTCTGTTTCACCTCTTTGTTTTAGGAGGTGTCAGGGACTGGGTTCTATAATCCACATATGGTGGGAATGCCCAAGAATTTGAGGATTTTGGAATAAGGTATTTCACATTTTACGCAATGTCACAGGTTGCCCGATACATCAATCGCCCACAATTGCTTTGCTTAATGGGCATTTACCTCATATTCCTAAAGTCACTCGTAAACTAATTTTGTTTATTTTAACAGGAGCAAAACGAACTAACTATTGCAAAGGCATGGAAGAAACCTTCGGTATCTATATTATCCATGAAACGAAAAGTTTCTTGGGTTATGGAACAAGAAAAACTGGTTAGCTTCTTGTTAGACGAGACCTCTAATTTTGAACCTATATGGGAACCTTGGACGCGATTTATGAGAATCTCTTTGTCACATAACTCGGTTGTCAACACCAATCACTGATCTTTGGAATGTATATTTGGATTGTAGGCATTCTATAATCTTTTCATTTCATATCTTGTTTTTTTTTTTTTTTTTTTATTATTATCTCTCTCCTCCTTTTCTTTCTCTTCTTTTTTTTATCCTATACTTTTCTCTTTCGGTATGGACTTTTATTATTTATAATATGTTTATTGTTTTATTTCATCGGATAAAATATAACAGTTTCAGGTTCAGATTCTTTCTTTTTGTTAGAGGCTTAAACTGTTAAACTTAGCTCTAACAGTCTAAGAACAATTCTTAGTTTTCATACTAAGGTCGAGTATTGGTTTTTGCATGTACAAATGACAAATTTCTATTATATCTCTTTACTCGTCTCCACCGACGATTGTTGGTGGAGATACAAAGGCCGGGCGGGGGGCGCCCTCTCCTTCCTAGTCACAGTGTGTTCCCGTTAGGGGTGGCTGGGGAGGGGAGTAGGAGTCCCTCATATTTTCGGTTTATTTTTGTGGGAACTAGATTTTCTTAATGTAAGTTATTATTAGTTTATAAGATTACTTGATTATATACACGACCAAGATGAGGCTAGACATTAATACTTTTTGTTTAAATACTGTCAGTAATGGTTTTTAAGGTGATAATTTGTCCAAGTTTCTATGGTAATAATACCTGAGATTTATGTGAAGTCAATTGTAATCATCTTTAATATTTATGATTCTGTAATGACTTTTTGCTGATGAAAATAAAAAACTTAAGTGAAAAAAAAAGAATGAAAAGTTTCAGAGTGAAACAACTCAGGATGCAAGCCCTGTCCACGAAAAGACTTCAAAGCCCATATACAAATCCATATACAAATGAGTGCCAGTCCCTTTGATGTCAATAAGCATATAAATGTGCAGCTGTCTCTTATACAAATATGCAGTTACATGTATTATTGAATGCCTGTTGTACAGGCAAAGTTTTTTGTATGATACTCAAGAAACATACTTGCCCAAGGTCTGAGCCGTGCAATTTCCGTATATTTTATTTCCTGTATGAAATAATAAAAAAAAAAATTCTTTAGATAATGTAGAATGTAGAAAGGAGAAGGTAATAATCTGAGAATATTACATACAAAACATTTGAAAACCTTGCTCAAATATGTTCCTTGAGTACCATACACAACATTTAATAATCCAGGTAACTGCATAATCCTTAACAATAGCAGAGAAGAAGCCATTCAGTTTACTTTGACCTCCAATTCCCAAACCATTCACAGGGTTAATTAATAAAAAAGAGTGGAAAAATAGGTAAGTATCAAATGTTTATTGAAGACACCTTTTAAACATTATAACCTACAGGCAGAATGTTCAAAATTAGTGATATTTTTTACACTGTATGAATTTTTCATAAATACTGAATGATGCTAAAATAAAATCCAATGTCAAAATATATATATATATATATATATATATATATATATACTCATTAAATAACCACATGTTGCATGTACAAGGCTAACTGAACAAAAATGAATTATTAAACAGATGTATTGAAGAGATTTTCTGACTGTCCAAACACTGAAAAGTGTTTGGACTTTCAGAAGCTGGCTAAATAGATACAATAATATATTTTTATAGTCCATCAGTGTATATTTTAATGTTATGTAGCTCTGTTCTTGGGTGAGGTTATGTGAGATGTGTCTGTATCCCTAAACAGATCTTAAAGACTCAGAAAAATTGAGCGTTTGCAAAGTGAAAGCATAGGATTTCCTGCAAAAATGGGGAACTCTCTTTCTAAGAACCCACATATGAATATTATACTATTTAAAGGAGATTCAGATATGGGTATGCAAACACTGTGTATATTAGTGATATATGCAGTATAAGTTTATTAACATAAAAGATGAACACATATACAACAGCATATACAAATTTGCTAACTTGCGTAGAAGTAATGCAACAGTCCTAAATGTGGATTTTGCTTTACATTCAGGTGTGTGTATGAAGATACTTTGTCCTTACCAACACAGTGATGCAGGCACCCTTGATAAAGTAGCAGTCAAAAATTAGTCTCTGATTTAAAAAAGTAGTAACGAATCCCTTTCTCGGGCATATGATCCTTCTCCTGGTCTGGCTTGTTCCTCTGGATACCAAATCTTCAAGGATTCTTTGTCCAAATAATCAATGATACCAGAGCAAAGCACTACACTGACTTACACCGCATTTCACCATTTACTATCTACTGATCAGGGGATAGACACTCAATTTGATATGAATCTGTACCAGGAAATCAGAATAAGCATCTCTAAAGTATGTTTGCTAGCTAGAAAAGACAAAATACAAACTGGAATTAATAGCATCCTGAATTTTCAAATGGACTGGAAGAGCAATGTACTATTAATCTTACTATACGAGAGTTCATCAAGACAGCTTGCTTTACAGATGCAGTTTGGGCAATAACAATAAAAGTACAACAATCTTGTTCAAGAACAGCAGAATGAATTATAATAATCAGAACTACACACTAGAGTAAATATTCATAGCATAACTGGCTGTGTAAATCCCCTATTGGTCAGTGGATAAACAGCAGATCCAATATAGAAACCTTCCACTGTACACACACCTTGTAGTTTCTCTTCCTGGACAATGTTGCTGTCTCTCAAGAAGTCCTGAGATTCTCTAACCACATGTTTTTTCAATGTCTGCAGAGGCAAAAACAGCTCAGCAACTCATATCCTAGTGCTGTTCCATAATAAATACAGTACACATTTACAGGCGCAGACAGATATTCCCATCTCCCCTAAAGTTACAATTTAGTATTAAAGGGTAAATTATTTTATAAGTAAAAGGATCTATTCTTTACCCCATGCTCTTGATAAAATTTCTAAATGCATAGCAGGGCCTTAGTTTAAGTCCTGGTATCCTCTCCTCTTGGTAGGATGTAAAAAACATTTGTTTTTCACGCCTGAGATGTTGGAAGTGAGTGCCCAATGGTGTTATCATAGAAACATAGAAAAGTGAAAGCAGAAAAAAAAACAAGTAGTCCAACGAGTCTGCCCATTTGTTTTTTTGTTTTTTTTCCGTTTACCCTTTTGTCTGACTATCGATCTATGTTTGTCTCAAGCATGTTTGAAGACATTTAGGCCTCATGCCCACGGACGTTTTTACAGCCGTGTTTTTGAGCGTTTTTTAGTCTATAGCTTCTTGCCCACCTAGGCGTTTTTGAGCTGCAAATAGCATAGGCGTTTTTAAGCTGTAAAAAAAAACAGGACCAGTGCGTTCCGCGGCGTCGGCGTTAGGCATAAAAAATTTTTGTTTGTTTTTTCGAAAAAAAATTTGGTCGAAAAATGTATACAATAACATGGACAGGCTTTTTTAAGCTGTAAAAAACGCTCAAAAACGCGGCTGTAAAAACGTCCGTGGGCATGAGGCCTTACTGTTGACTGTCTCTCTACCTCTGCTGGTAGTTTATTCCATTCTAGCATCTTAGCAACAAGGCAGGATGTGAATAACGCTAACTGGGAGTATTTCAGCCAGGCTTTCATGGGGGTCCACGTGTACTAGAGGTATGGTAATAAAATAAATTAACATTTGACAAAGCTGCAAAGTTTTTTTTTTACTATTCATTGGGGACCCTTGACTGCATAGGGTATTTCCTTGAAAAGATGAATTTAGTCTTTAATTGCACAAGTTCCAGGCCTGGGTACAGAAAATAACAAAGGTAAAATAGGCCACTGTTTGATGAAAATACTGCCTGATTATAGCCAGGCTGGGCAATAAAAAAATTAAAGGGAACGCAGGCTGGATAGATACAGACATTCCTATCTTGTGACAACCTATTTATTATCAGGCAGAATTTCTTTTTTCTGGTGGCCCTTTTGTGCCCCGCTCCTGGTTAAAAGATTTGTCTGAACAGATGAAAAATCATGAAAACTGAAAACTGAGATTGGAAGACTACGATAAACTAAGATAAATTACTTTTGTCCAGACTAGATTTGCTGTTGCAACAATTATATACCAGGTGCTTAAATCTGGACTTATGTTCTAAAGTTGTATTTATGTTTGACACTAAACTACAAAAAAGTTAACCTTGTGTAGGGCATGGATACATTAAACAATCAAGTGGCAAATATTGCAGAGAAGTCCGGAGCTGATACGAGGTATAGGCAGAGGGCTGGCATGACTAAGTAGGAGGGAACCGGAAAGGGTTAAGAGAGAGGGGAGTGGAGAAAGTGTTTGGAGTGGGGGTGGCCAGAGCAATATGTTTTCCCGGGGTAGGAGGGGCCTGGGGAAGGTCTCAGGTCATTCGCGGGGCAGCGCTGAGAGAGGAAGCTTGTGTGCATCGCTTCTCTCTTTCCCCCACAGCATGGCGGACATGGCCGACTTCCTCGCGCAATTGCGCTCAGCGGCGGCATCCCGAGGGGCGGATTGAATCCAGCAACAGATTGCGGCCATCGCCCGGGAGCCAGAACAGGATCCGGAGGAAGGTACTTCTGGGAGCCGGCGTGCTAGGAGGTCAAGGCCTCCTGAGCACTTCTCTTCCCCCCGAGCTCAGCGCAAATATGGGAGCCCGCCCCTCCAGGCACCCCCGTCTCGGCACCCATCCCGGCGGCGAGGGGTGGCACTGGGAGGAATCCCCGTCGCAGGCGGAGCTCGTCTGGCGGAGACCAAGGCGCAGCCACCCCCCCGGTCCCACCAGCGCGTCGCAGGAGATTGGATCGTGCGGCTGCCTCTCCTGGCAATGTTCCTGTCAGGGAGGCAGCCCGGCATGTAAGAGGTCATCCGCAGGCGCTGGCCTCGGGTCTTGTGCGGCCGGCGCCCCCCCCACAACTCTGCTTCCTTGGATGGTCGTGCGCTCCGGTCTGGGGGCAGAGCCAGACAGGGCCCCCCTCTTGGGGGCCTGTGATGGAGGACAACAGGATACCTGACCATCGAGACGCAGGTGCTGCTGGAGCAGGAGCGAGGCGAGGCCCGGGGGCTGGGAACGGCGCTTCCAGACCTGGAACCGGCGCCTCTTTGTTGGTGGTCCCGTCGGTGGCAAGTTGGCTTGATGCAGCTGTCCTCCGGTCGGAAGGGGAACTTTCCAGCTCCGAGGACGAGCGGTGGGATCAAGACGCAATGTTGGATGCGGGACGTGCGGCTGTGGAACCTTCTCCTGTGCAGCCGGGTAAGTCGCATGCTAACACTCTCTCTTCTTTGCAGGCTGTATTGGGGGGTTTGCTGGGTTTTGGGGCGGGGGTGGCGGGGGGCAGGGTGCTTCCCCCCCTCGCCGGTATTGGTTAGTGCTCCTGCACCTCGCGCTGCAGCCGAAGTGGCTGCTGCGTCGGGAGCAGGGGGGAATTACAAGGTCTTTTGTCGGGTTTGCGCTCTCTGGTACAGCAATTTGAGGCAGGGCCGGTCAACTTTTCTCCAGTGTCCGGGTGGGTCCCCGGGCAGTCCACGCCAGTGGTAGTAGCGGGGTCAGAGGATGTGGCAGGTCAGGCGCCGGTTGGGGGGCGGGGGGTCCCATGGGTTCCCCGGTGACGGACAAGCCAGCTGGTGTAAAGGATTCTGGTAAAACAACGGACATCGTGCGTTTGGCGGATGCTGCCAAATGCGAGGTGTATGTGTGTTTTGAGGGCCCGCTGGGGTCACATCTCAAGTCAGAGGTGAGGGAAAAAATCTGGAAAGGTGAGTATGTGGAGATTTTTTCCTTATTGCCCCTCGAGAAGTTTAACCTGGATAGGGTTAAACCTGACGAGTCGAAAAAGGAGGAGGAAGAAAAGCGCTGTTATCGCCTTATTCCTCGCTCCTTTGTTAACTGGCTTCAGGCGTTCGCCATATTAGCTAGTGCTGCTCGGTGCTTTTTTGCTATCAGGATGCCATTGGGGAGGCTCACCGGGTTTATGGGGGCCAGGCGTGGCTTCTGTACGACGAACAATTTTGTCAGCGTAAGGCCGTTCGCCCGTCCATCCGCTGGGACCATAAGGACATCAGTTTATGGATGAAGCTTATGTCCTCGGCACGTGCCCCTACACCGTTTTTTCAGGGGAAGGTCGTGCTTCAGATACCCCAGGGCAGTCGACCGCAAAGAAAAAGGGGGTATGTTGGCAGTTCAACGAAGGAGCCTGCAGGTTTGGAAACGGTTGCCGTTTCAAGCACGAATACTCCAGCTGCAGGGTTAGCCATTCCTTGTCACAATGTTTTAGACAGGGTAAGGGGCGTGCAGGGGACACTTCAGGAAAAAGGGAGGACTCCGGTGATGGTGGCAAGGATGATTCCTTTTCTAAATAGATACCCGGACCGGGCGGCTGCCCGGCTCCTGGAAATGGGTTTTTGGGATGGGTTTCGCATTCCGTGTTCATTGCAGCACATCCCCCCAGTGTCCCGGAATTTGCATTCGGCATTGCTGCATCCGGGGGTGGTTTCGGACAAATTGGCCAAGGAAGTATCCCTGGGCCGCATGTCCGGCCCATACCCTGCCCCTCCATTGGCAAACTTAGTTGTGTCTCCTCTGGGGGTGGTGTCCAAAAAGGATCCAGTAAAATTCAGATTAATTCACCATTTGTCGTTTCCGAAGGGGGGGTCGGTTAACGATGCCATTGACCCAGAGGCTTTCTCGGTGTCATATACTTATGTTGATGCGGCTGTGTGCTGGGTCAGGAGGTATGGCAAGGGGGCGCTTATGGCAAAGACGGATGTGGAGGCGGCTTTTCGGCTCCTGCCTGTTCACCCTGACAGTTTTTACCTGTTAGGATGCATGTGGCAGGAATCTTTCTACGTTGACCAATGTTTGCCGATGGGCTGTTCGGTCTCATGCTCGCTGTTTGAGACTTTCAGTTCATTCTTGGAATGGGTGGTTCGGTGTCGGGCATCAGTTCTATCATTCATTATTTGGATGATTTTTTTGTGCGTGGGACCGCCGTCGTCGGGGGTGTGCGGGGTCTTGCTTGCGACGTTGCAGCATATTGCCAATCGTTTTGGGATCCCTTTGGCGCCGGATAAGACTGTGGGTCCTGTGTCCAAGATTCGTTTTTTGGGCATTGTGATCGATTCTCGGGCCATGGAGTGTCGCTTGCTGGAGGACAAGTTGCATGACCTGCAGGCTGCGGTTCGTTCAGTGGCTGGAACACGTAAAATTCAGTTGCGTCAGCTTCACTCCCTGTTGGGAAAGCTGAATTTTGCGTGTCGAATCATTCAGATGAGTTGGGTGTTTTGCTGCCGCCTATCGTCGGCTACGGCGGGAGTGTTTTCTCCCAAGCATTACATCACGCTCAAGCGGAAGCATGGGGAAGACCTGCGTGTTTGGCAGGTTTTCTTGGATTCGTACAATGGCCGGTCGCTGTGGATAGGGGGCCCCGTGAGCAATTTTGACCTGGACTTTTATACTGATGCGGCTGGGTCGTCTGGTTTTGGGGAGTACGTGGCTGGGCGGTGGTGCGCGGAAAAGTGGCCGGAGGATTGGCGGGGGCGGGGTTCCTGCGCAACTTGGACAGAAAACAAAAAGAAAGGAAAAACAAATCCCTAAAGTGCATTTCCTCCAGTTCTAATTTAAATAATGTAAGTCTAAATACCATTGGTCTGTAGTGACACCATTGTTATAGCAAAAGAGGCTAGGCAAAAAAAGAGGGGGAACATCCCAAGATGATCAAAAGGGGTGTAAAAGTTGCTACTTAATACAATCGTAGGTATAGACTGAGACTGGGGGAAATGATTAAATAATTTATTATTATCAAAAAAGAATGCTCAGAAAATTTCAAATTGCATTAAAAATTACACGGATAACTGCTACCACAGACTACTGACGATCACCGATTGGTGATCTCAGTAGGGGGGGGGGGTGATCAAACAGGACAGGACAGGACTAACAAACATGACAAATAACAAAATAAGGGAACACACAACACAGAAGGTCCGGACATCGGCATGAAATTCGGAGTGCAGCTGAATGACGCTAATAATTACCTGAAATGTCAAATCTAATAATTGGGAAACCCCAAATTAAACTAATAAAGCGTATCCAGCTCCATTGCGAATTACCCCAGGGTGATGCCATCAAACAAATGCCAATCCTAACATCTAGACAATAGTCCCAAAGTAATATTCAATATTCAAAAAAATATATTGGCCAAAATTGCCAAAAACAAGGGGCCTCAATAAGCAGAAATGTCAGGGTTCATCCACAAAGGACTGCGGAACAATTATCAAGATAATCTGTAGATAGTAGTGGTTATCCTATTCTTCCTTTTCCCACTATTTGGAGACCAGCGGGTGGCTGTAGATTTTTGGTATCTAATTTATAGCTGATTGAGCCGCCAGCTGCTGTATCTCAAAGTGGTACAGAATCAGTGTTCATTCAGGGGAATAGAGCCACATTCATAGGTATCTGAGTATCAGCAAACTGTTCCTTAAGCATAAGTCTGTGGTAATCAAATTAGTTGAGCCCTGCAACTATATAGTGATGGCCAGTGGAGCCTGTTTCATACGTTACCATCCCGGGAGCGTTCATATATTGTAGTGGGCACCTGTGATGTTGCAGCTCTTTCCGGTACTAGTGAATGAGTAGTTTGGATTTACTCGGTCCGTTATCATCTGCTGCTATTTCAGGAGCCTTCTCCGCTCACCTGGGTAGATCACGTACTTGTGCTGACAGCGTCTACGGAGATATCCATCTCTATGCTAAAGACGCCACTCTCGGCTTCACGGCTATGCTGGGCGGGGATTGCGTTGCCGACGTCACGTGACCGCTGTGACGTCAACGCGTTTCGCTATCTGGATAGCGTAGCTTCATCTGGACTGGGTGGTGGGGCGGCTCCTGACGGTTCTATTTATGGACATTGTCCTTCCGACAGGCCGCCCTCTTGTGAGAAAAAAGGAGTAGGCATGTAGTTCTCCCGTCCTTAGTAGATGACCACAACAGATAAATACTAACATACGAGGGAAGAAAATTCGGCCAATGTAGCCACGGCTTTTGTTCGCATTTACTATAATTAGGAGGAATAATATAGCTACGGTATTTGGTTCATACTACTGCAACTAATCATGGAATTTTTATATATATATATTTTAATCAGCATAAATCATATACCAATAATTAGTATTCATTTCACATGTAGTTGCTTAAATCCATCATTCCCGTTAGGGAATGGAGATGACTCAATGGTAAATCCATGTCAAAAGCTTTAGAGTCTATCTGTAACTCAGTTTCGATGTGTTGGGATGCGTTGGGGTATATGCCGGGTGGCTTAAGCTTGGTAAGTCACATAGCCAAGACATCATGATTTATTTCATATATTGATCTTCGCATGCTCCCAGGTGTGGCCCAGCGTCCACTCAGCCAATTTCCCTAGTGATACCAAGGTCTACATAAATATAGCCAGCATCTCACCTTTAATATGTGGATATACCTATAAAGGATTAGAGATATGGACAACGAGTCACACCCGGGAAGCAATGCAGATATTAACACCCCAGGGCAGCCCACACATCAAACAAGATCAGAGTCCATGATTAAGCCATGATTAAGCATGCCTGGTCAATACTGGAGATAGATTTACCAGAGGAGATCAAGCAATAGGAGGTGATTAAATCAATATCACCTATTTTAGTTTTTTTTGTTTTTTAGGAACACAAAAGATAAGGTTGTGGGATAAAGGGGATGATGTTGGGAGGGGGAAAGGGGGAAAGAGGTTTTTTGGTCAAGTGTCTAAAAAGACCTGAAGATTGAGTTCAGTGTTTAACCCCATAGGGGCCAAAGAGCCTAGGCGGAAAATCCACCATTTTTCCTTCTGAAGGAGAATGTGGTTAAAATCACCCCTTCTTTTAGGCAATTTAAGTACATAAATGCATTTGATTTTTATACCATCTATCTTGCCATCATGGCACAGGGCAAAATGTTTAGCCAGTGGTTTTTCCTGACTTTTTTCAGGGTCCCTCTCTCTTTCCTTTTTAATGTCGCGAAGATGCTCCCCTATCCTAACTTTTAGGGGCCTTTTGGTCTTACCTATATACATCTTCGGACATGGGCACATAATCATATATATCACCCTGCTTGTAGAGCAGTTGATAAGATCACGTATTTCAAAGGTTTCCCGACCAAGTGCATCCATAAAAGATGCAGTTCGGTCCACTAAGGGGCATACTTGGCATTTGTTACAAGGGAACATGCCTTTACTTCTGGGGTACTCTGAAAGCCAGCTGGTACTAGGTTCCTTGGTAAATTCGGAATGAATTAACATATCCCCAAGATTCTTGGCCCTCCTTGCTACCAATGTGGGTGCATTTCCTACAATGTCCTGCATCCCAGGGCAATTGAGGAGGATGCCCCAATGTTTTTCCAGCACTCGTCTAACTTGGTCCCACTGGGCTCCATACGGGGTAATCACCCTCACCGGCTCTGAGTTTTGATTTTTTGTTTTAGGATTTGCATTAAAATCACCAGAGAGGAGACGTTTTCTATCTTGGCAAGCTGCACGCTGTTTGGCCTTCCTAATCTGCCGATGCGAGTACCCCCTTTCCCAAAATATTTTGTAGAGCTCAGCATTTTCCCTCCTAAGATCTTCCCTCTTTGTACAGTTTCTTTTAATCCTTAGAAACTGTCCAATAGGGATTCCATCCTTGAGGGACTGAGGATGGTGACTATCAGCTCTAAGGAGGGTATTGGCTGCTGTCTCTTTCCTGTAAGTACGGGTACATAATTTGCCCTCCTCTACATATATCCAAAGGGAACACACAACACCTTCTGTGTTGTGTGTTCCCTTATTTTGTTATTTGTCATGTTTGTTAGTCCTGTCCTGTTTGATCACCCCCCCCCCTACTGAGATCACCAATCGGTGATCGTCAGTAGTCTGTGGTAGCAGTTATCCGTGTAATTTTTAATGCAATTTGAAATTTTCTGAGCATTCTTTTTTGATAATAATAAATTATTTAATCATTTCCCCCAGTCTCAGTCTATACCTACGATTGTATTAAGTAGCAACTTTTACACCCCTCCTGTGCAACTTGGTCTTGCTTGAATTTTTTCCGGTCGTTGTGGCGTTGGAAATTTGGGGTGATATCTTTCGGGATCGGAAGATTCGCCTTCACTGTGACAATTTGGGGGTGGTGCAGGTTATTAACAACGTTAATGCTTCCTCGTTGCCAGTGGTGCGCTTGTTGCATTACCTGGAATTGCGCTGCTTGCAATTGAATGTTTTTCTTTATGCGGTACACATTCCAGGGACTACTAATGCAGTGGCTGATGCTTTGTCTCGGTTTCAATGGGACAGGTTTCGGGAGTTGGCACCGGGAGCGGAGCAACACGGGTTTCCTTGTCCCCAGCATCTCTGGCACCTGGCGTTGGAACCCTCGCAGGTTTGATATGGAATTCTGTGAGCAGTGGTACGTGGTCTGCGTATTCAAAGGTCTAGCGGGAGTGGAGTGATCTGCCAGGTAGGGTGGGGCATGTGTCAGGGGAGGGGGTGGTTCCCTTATTGTAATATTTCATTGGTTTGGGTTTTGAGAGGGGGGTGTCGGCCTCGGCTATGGATAGGAAGATGGCTGGATTGGCTTTTTGGTTTAAGCTGACGGGGTGGGGACCCCACAAAGTCTTTCGGGGTTCGGCAGTCTTTGAGGGGCTACAGGAAAGGCAGGAGGTCCCGTGATAGCAGGCGCCCGGTTAAGTTTCCTATGTTACACCAGTTGCTGATTCAGGTGAGTAGGGTTTGTTCTTCCAGCTATGAAGCCAGCCTGTTTAGGGCGGCATTCGCGTAAGCCTTTTATGGAGCTTTCAGGTTGAGTGAACTGGTCAGCCCTTCTAGGAGGGCTGGGGGTGGTATTCTGGCGAGTGATGTTCTTTGTGAGGTTGCGGCAGTGGCGATTTACCTACGTAGGTCCAAGACGGACCAAGGTAAGTATGTTCACGTGTACGAGGTCCCATCGGCTTTAGTTTGTCCGGTGGCAGCAGTCTGGGAATTTTTGGCTGTACGCCCGCCCGTGGGGGGATCGTTTTTGGTTCACCGGGATGGGTTGTCATTATCGGTGTTCCAGTTTCGTTCTGTATTCCGGAGCTGTTTGGTAGAGGGGAGGTATGACCCTTCGTCTTATTCGTCCCACTCCTTCCGCATCGGGCTGCCACTGAAGCAGCCAGGTAGGGTTTGGACAAGTCTGTCATCCAACGGATAGGGCGATGGGAATCGGAACGTTTTAAGCTGTATGTTCGCCCTCATTTGGTGTAGTTTGATTAAGATGGTGGGGTGGGGTTGGGACTGTTATATGGTGGTGGTGGTTCCATGTGCTCAAAATTTTTCTTTCAGAACATCCCGTTGGCCTCGTGTGGATCATGGGCCACTCATTTGTTTATTGGGGAGCCCAAAGGGCAGACGTTCGGCCGAACGGCTGCCAGTTGGGAGTTCCAAGGGAGCTGGCGAAGGTGCTCTGGATCGGAATTCCGGGCATGCTGTGGAGCAAGGTGTTACCGGAGGTTCATAAATATTTCCGCCTGGATCGTGCCCCTGATGTCTTAGTATTGCATGTCGGGGGTAATGATTTGGGGGTTAGGTCCATGCGGCACTTGGTCAGGGACATTAAATTTGACGTGCTGCGTATTCGCACTGACTTTCCCTACACCCTGGTAGTGTGGTCTGATATTATAGGCCGCACGTCTTGGAGGTGGGCTCGGTCAGTGGACAGGATTAATAGGGCTCGCATCAAGGTGAACAAGGAGGTGGGCAGATTTGTTGTACGAAACGGGGGGCTAGTGGTCCGGCATAGGGACTTAGAAGTTGACACTGTGCGGTACCTTAGGGGGGATGGTGTACATCTCACTGCTGTGGGGATTGATTTCTGGTGTTTGGCGTTGCAGAATGGCATTCAAAGGGCCCTGCGTTGTGTGGGTCGTCCACAGGTGTAAGGTTTCACACCTGTGTGCGGTGGCGGTTGGGGATTCTTGGAGGCAGTAGACAGTTTGACCAATTTGGCATAAGTGGGGAACCATCAAGGTATGGGATCCTCGGTGATGCCAGCTAACCGTGATTTAGCTGGCATCGGTTGATGGGTACCAGCGTGGGGAAGGTTCGGAGTGTATGGTCCTTGAGTCGGTGCACTGCGACTGGGATCTTTGAGGGCCACGCTGGTACGAGAAAAATTAGGTCAATGCCTTTAATTATCTCCAACAGGGTGCAACTGTATCTGTAAATGAGTGTTTTAGTGAATTAAAGATGTTGGTGTATTTGTTATGGTTTAATTTGTTAATAAAATGGCCAAGCGGACAATTTTACTCCAAAATGGTTGTCGCCTGGTCATTTGTAAGTTAAGGTACAATTTAAGGGTAATAAGGTAATAGAGGTTTATCTGACTTACTATAGTCAAGAGAAGCCCGGAGCTGATACGAGGTATAGGCAGAGGGCTGGCATGACTATGTAGGAGGGAACTGGAAAGGGTTAAGAGAGAGGGAAGTGGAAAAAGTGTTTGGAGTGGGGGTGGCCAGGGCAATATGTTTTCCCGGGGTAGGAGGGGCCTGGGGAAGGTCTCAGGTCATTCGCGGGGCAGCGCTGAGAGAGGAAGCTCCAACCCTCCCGCCCTGTTAGGATGTGATTGTAGATATAGGGGTGGTAGGCGGTTGGGGATTCTTGGAGGCAGTAGACAGTTTGACCAATTTGGCATAAGTGGGGAACCATCAAGGTATGGGATTCTCGGGTGATGCCAGCTAACCGTGGTTTAGCTGGCATCGGTTGATGGGTACCAGCGTGGGGAAGGTTCAGAGTGTATGGTCCTTGAGTCGGCGCACTGCGACTGGGATCTTTGAGGGCCTCGCTGGTACGAGAAAAATTAGGTCAATGCCTTCAATTATCTCCAACAGGGTGCAACTGTATCTGTAAAGGATTGTTTTAGTGAATTAAAGATGTTGGTGTATTTGTTATGGTTTAATTTGTTAATAAAATGGCCAAGCGGCCAATTTTACTCCAAAATGGTTGTCGCCTGGTTATTTGTAAGTTAAGGTACAAATTTGGGGTAATAAGGTAATAGAGGATTATCTGACTTACTATAGTCATGCAGTTTACTATGACACACAAGCTGTTTCTGTAAAATCTTGAGATTTGGTGGCTTGGCAGTCAATTGAAAATTAATAAATTGCCTTTCCGCAATGTCAGTTAGCACATGAAATACTGCCCGCTAAAATGTACATCAAAGCAGAGGAAAATGTGAAGAGACCCTTACTATAATTACTTAAAACTATTTTAAAATATAACCACTTGTTCTGTACAGGGTATACTGCATATACTGTAATTATTTTCCAAACCTGCAGCATCCTAAATCGTATAGATGCTGCAGTGACAACAAATGTGCAATGCTTCCAATACTGCATCCAACATGAATACTTTCAGAATAATAACATCATGTTTTTTTCTTTATTTGAGCACTTTATTTATATTGGTGTTTTGATGGAATCCTCTGGAAATTAAGAATGAGTAATTGGCTATTATATGGAAATGAAGTAAATTCTCTGCTTAATTTAATTGTCTAGCTGTGGTATATAATTTACAGTGCTTAATTTGTCAGGAGCTATTATTCTGGTGGGATAAATTAAAATGTTGCTTTGATTAGTGTAAAGTTCATTAATCCTGGGTCCCCAGAACATTTAAATACAGAAATATGGGTAATATGCATTGAGCCTTTACATTTTTTTTTTTTTACATCAGTGGGCATTTAAAAAAAAATTAATAGATTAAGAGAGTGAAAACTCAAAATTTGCACCATTAACTGTTTTTGAGATACGTAGAGGAAATTCACTATGTTGAAAATGTATCTGGATTGGCTATCCAAGCCGATTCACATAAATCTACACCATCTAAAATCTGACACTGAATGCAAATGTTGACAAAAATTATGTTTGTTTAATACATGGGAGCTCAACCTTTGGCCCTCATGCTATTGCAGAACTACAAGTCCCATGAGGCATTGCAAGCTGCTGACAGTTACAAGCATGGCTCCCCGTTAAGCCTCTGCTGCTGTGGATTTGTAGTTCCACAACAGCTGGAGGGACACAGGTTGAGCACCCATGTTTTAATGGGTTCCCAAAAGAGGGAGAAAACGCAGCAAAAAACTCAGTTAGAGGATATGCACAGAGGTTAGAGGTTTTTGTCAGCATTAATGTTAGGCAAGCTATAGTAGCAGTAAGTAGGTGTATGACACTGATAGCTATTACCGTATATACTATTGAATTATTGCAGTGTTCAGTAGGCCACAGCAAGTACAGTAGTAAGGTACTTGACATTCATGGACAAAGCCACGTGGAGAGCACAGCCTCAGTTAACCTACCATTTGTAACTGGAAAATGTCCTACTTTTTTAAATCAAGGAGTATGGCAATCCCTCTAATCACAGGTATTTTGTGCTTAATTTTTCAAACTCAGGGTTGCTTGCCTTTAAGATGAACCTCTGCCAAAGGATTCTTTTTTCACATGAAAATTTGTGTTTTGCTGTGGTAATCTTCCTAAAAAAAGGTTTGGCTAGTAATAAATTATAAGCACACGCTGGCAAACAATATTACAGAAATTTATATTCTTGCAGTAAAAATTACCATTTTAAAAGGTGTGTAACCAGTGCAAGTAGAGTTCCACTAACAAAAACTGCCAGAAAATAGGAACAAAGGGAGGAATATTATTTAAACTGAAGTCTAAAGGATAAAAAATATGCATTTATACATGTACAAGACAACAATGAGTTAAAGCATGGAATCATGAAGCATGGTAATAGTACAAAAGCATTATCAAAATAACAGTATGTCAAATATAGCCCTTGCGGGGTGTAGCTGGCAGCCAAGGAGATGGCAATGAGGTGAACTAGCTTCTGGAGGGATTTCTGAAGCTGGGCATTCCACAGCTAATTTAAATAGCATTAGACACAACACAACCCCCAGGATATAGACATTCAAGATCGGCTAATGAAAATGATGCGGTGGTTGGGGAAAACTGACTGATTTCTTTAACACAGTGGACACATCTTGCAACCTAGATGACACTAGTCTAAGACAATCATTATCTTAATCTACAAGTACTTTTCAATGCTTCAGAGGAACACACACCAAAGAAAGCACCCTTAGAGAGGGCACCATCAATCATCAGCTTGCTCTGTTTGTAGTCTGTTCAAATCAAAGCAGATAATCACTTTGTAGCACCACAAGTAGGTGGGCTAAACGCTGACCTGAGACAAAACCAGGCCATTTTGGAAACTGATAGATAATTACCCTACCATCAATCCTCAGCTTGGGTAATTATCTATCAGTTTCAAAAATGGCCTGGTTTTGTCTCAGGTCAGCGTTTAGCCCACCTACTTGTGGTGCTACAAAGTGATTATCTGCTTTGATTTGAACAGACTACAAACAGAACAAGCTGATGATTGATGGTGGGGTAATTATCTATCAGTTTCAAAAAATGGCCTGGTAGTGTCAAGGATGGGTAACCCATCCTTGACACTACCCGGAAGGATATGCTAAAAGAACTGAGGGGCTACCTTCATAGAGACAAATCGATCTTAAATAGACCACTTGAAAGACAAAACAGGATAATTTGCTTCAGCCCACAATAAACTAGTGAATGCACACAATGAGGTGAATGAGGAGGTTCAAAAAATGAAACTTAAATTAGCAGATCATGTAGAAACAATATCAATATCAAGTTTAGAGGCATTACAGAGACTGTTTCTCCAGCCAACTTACATACCGCATATACTCGAGTATAAGCCGATCCGATTATAAGCCAAGGCACCTAATTTTACCACAAAAAACTGGGAAAACGTATTGACTCGAGTATAAGCCTAGGGTGTCCATCTGCATGCCTCACTGTGCCTCACTTTGCCTCACTGTGTCCATGTGCATGCCTCACTGTGTCCATGCTTCACTGTGCCCAATCTCCCTTCCTGATCTCCTGCGCTGTGTGACTAGACCGACGTTTAACATGTGAGTCTATGGAAGGGATGCCTGGTTTGAAAAATCTGTGCTCCCTGGCCGTAGGTCCCCTGGACAACAAACTTTGCACACTTATAGATGAAGAGTGGGGCTACATGTGTGTCACGTTTGGGGTCCAGGGGACCTAGGGCCGGCCAGTACCGGGTCCCCAAAATCACTGGTAAAATGGGCGTTTAACATGGGAGTCTATGGAAGGGGTGCCCGGGTTTGAATAATCAGTGCTCCCCAGCCGTAGGTCCACCAGACAACAAACACTTGCACTCTTGTATAGAAAGAGTGGAGCTATATGTGTGGCAAGTTTGGGGTCCAAGGGACCTACGGCTGGCCGGAATCAGGCGCACAAATTTGAAGATGGACACAGACTTGAGTATAAGCCGAGGGGAGCATTTTCAGCACAAAAAAAGTGCTGAAAAACTCGGCTTATACTCGAGTGTATACGGTAATCACATTCAGCAAATGATCTCTATTTTACTGGCTTCAACATCTCTCCAGGTGATAGTGGTAGATGATCGCATATCAAGAGATGTAATTGATAATTCACTTTTTCATGTTAGGTGCAACTGATGCGGCTGGTACACACTATATCACTCCTTCTGGATACTTACTCTGGTATTACGGTCCTTAATGATCTATTATAAAGTTTTCAAAAATCTCATAGCACCTCATAGCTCTTTGTAGTTTACAAAAAAGCTCCTCATCACCAAAGATGCTACCATGCACAGCATTGTGTCTGTCGAGGAAGGATTGTGCCATACAAAGAAATGGGGCCTTATCCCTGCAATGTAGGCGTTACACTCTTCTAAACCTTCTCCCAGTAGAGTATCCCCACATGGGACAGCCAAAGCAGGGTGAACACTTGGTGAACCAGTAAGGATACATTACAACTTAAAGTTCCTTCTAGGCCTCCTGCGTATGGGACAATGTTTTAGTTTGCAAAAAGATGCTTTAGGGATGTAATCAAATTCTAGCAGTTAACTTGCCAGGCTGGATTGACTTTGTGAACACAGTCCCCTACTTTAGAGTTGCAGCAAAAACTAACCAGTGAGGAAACTCACTTGTTTCTTATTCCTTATTGGTGCTGTGTTATGTTCTGTGTTTTACTTACTCTTTTAAAGTTCTACACCAGAACTCTGTTTACCTACCAACAATGAGTTAAATCAACAAATGCCGACACATCACTGAATCACTGACAACGTGAAACTTCCTGTGGCAGGTACCTTTATTTACCTATGGCTTCATGAGCCTTTTCAAGTTGATCCATGTGCATATCTTCCTGATTGGTCTAATGATAAGGTATCCCTTGCCCAAGGTCTCAACAGTTCCTACAAATAAAAAGCAATGTGGGAAGAGGCCAAATGCCAAAAAACACAGATTTTTTAATTCTCTAAAACAGTCCAAATGCTCTAATAGGCTGTACCCACATACATTGTTAGGTCAAATATCTTTTTATTCAGACAAATTTCAGGGTACAAACAAACATGAGGACATACAACATTTCAAAATATATTGCATATTCAATGAGATACTATGTATGAAAAAGATATCATAACTCTGCTATAGATAGACAATGTATACATCACCCGATAACACAATACATCCAATATACAAGAACAGGGAATAGGATAATAAAACCCACTTATATGTTACTGTAGTGGAAGGTCAGGATAGGTAGAGGAAAATTAAGGGGAATGTAAGAGTTTCAAAAATTGCTTGAACGGGACCAAAAAAGTTTGGACAATACAAGCTCACACAAAACCGTAAAGATAGTGGGCACACTATCCCACAACTAGAGTTCAAAAAGTGGGGGAATCACTATAAGCCTGTCAACGCGTCCACATAGTATGTACCGTCTCAGGGTGTTAACTATATTCTGTTACTAATGTTTCATTCACCATAATATTATTAAGAATCTGGCCCCATTCCAATAGGTGTGGGGGTAAAGTAGATTTCCAATGACAGGATTTTGGAGATTAACCCAAGGATCATTGACAGTAGGGCTGTTTCAGGAGATGCCCGAAAATCACAAATACACATAGAATTGTAAGATGTATATATATTCTCTGCCAAAGTAGTAAGAGCAGCATCCAGGCGCACCATATATGAAGGTAGGAGACCTCGCTTCCTGGCACTGCCAACAGATGCTAGGTGTGTGTGTGGCACATATGGTGTAGGTCAGCTGGCGTCTGGTACCTAAGGGATACAATCTTGTAGCTCTTCTTTTGAAAGTAAGAAGTAACACATGAAACATTTTCTCCAATTGGGAACAAAAGAAAACAAAACTGAATAAATAGCAATGCTAAACAGTCTTCAAACTCCACTGATGACATGAGATACAGGGGTAAACAATGGTAAAAACCCCAAACCCCCCCCCAAAAAAAGGGTGTGGTAGCTTGCTAGCATAGCATGGACAGCAAAGTCAGGCAGTAATATAGGAAAGCCCAGAGTAAGCTCAGTCAGTCCACGGACTAAGCAATTCAAATAGGGCTTTTTTGCTGCTTTAAGGCTTTCTTTAAGACTTGGCTCTGGGATGAACCACGGTGTCACCTGGAGGCTAGAAAGTCCACAATTCATGAGGAGAAGCCAGGTAGAGATGGCTTCCAAGGCCAATCTAGAAGAGCTATGTGAGGCAGTTGAAAGGTGCCCAGGAAGTTAGGGAGGTCTCCCAAGTGATGGAAGACAGCAGTGTGTCTATTTTTCAAAGGTGAAAGGGGTATCCCCAATGGTATACAGTATAATGTCCTAAGTGCTCAGTTGTTCACGCATACAGTTTTAACAAGACAAAATACTTACATGAAACCATAACAGACTATACTGATAGATATATCATCTTAATTTGTGAACTAAATATTGTAATTCACCTTATACTTTAGTAAATTTGTACAATTCTGATTTAAGACAACTATCTTTTCTCCACAAATTACTAAAACATATTAGTAAAATACAAAATGGGGGGAATGCTACTTTTTGGAGACCTCAATCTGACTGATGAGTGCACACTTCCACAATCCATGCAACCATGTCTGCACCAATTGGATTTATATGATCCCTGGAAATGTTTCTCTTGTCTAATGTCTAATCAGCACCAACATGCAAAATTAGCTATACAGCTTGTATTGTTTTCTCACAAAGCATATAGTAGGGGGCTGTTGATAGAACTAGCAGCAAGGGGAAAAATGGAGGATGCAACATATAACATCTGGAAAGGGAAGAGGATCAGGGCCCTGTATTCTGTATTACTAATGGAGCAAGGTCTCCGGCCTTCTTTGGTCTGATGAGAACCTCCAGGGCCAGAGATAGCTGACATCCTTCTGTATTTGGTGGGTTGTGAGGCATAGTGGGTGAAAGATGGATAAAGTTATTGGGGGCCAGACACTTCTTGGATGCAAAAGAGGTCTTATTTCTCTTAACAGTCCTTTTTGTATTTTTGGGGGGAGAGAGGGTTAGGGCCAGGACACCCTTGGATAAATTCAAGTTCAATTAGCAGACTCTGAGACTTCAATAGGAGGACAGCCGTTCAGGGAAAGGCCTCCAGTGAGAAGTCACATGTCAGGAAAGGTTCCATCCGCTGGTAATATTTATTATTTGGCTTGCAGTACTGTGGTCCACCAGCAGGTGTCTCCTGGCAGTTTGGAACTGTCAGGAGAACTTCTCCCTGCTGGTGTTATATCATTTTTGGGACGCAGTACTGGTCTCCACCAGCGGATTGATCCTGGCAGTGTGGAGCGGACTGCTCTTCCTGTGGACAGGTGTCACCTAGCCTAATCACTGATCAATGATTTTATACATGTTGATCATGTTATTATTCATTTATTTATTCCTTAATTTATTTATTACCATGCCTGTATGTCATTAATTATGTTCCCTAACTAATCATGTGTTATTAAATTAATGATGATTATGAATTGCTCCTTTGTGATTACATTTCTGTATCATAAATGTACTGTGGTTACTGGTTTATACCGTATCATGCCAATTTAGAGGGAACTATGACATCCAAGTTATTAGATTTATTTAATTTATTATACCCCTATACCTCATTTTAAAGTCCCAACTCCACTAATTATCTGTTTTTGCTCCAGTATTTGCTTCAGTTACTCACTGTGGTCCCTGGTAATAAGGTGGTTGGTCCCTTAGTGGCGACAGCTTCCTTTCTACCTCCGACCACTGACAGGTGCTCTGGCCGGCAGAACCGTCACTTCTGGTTGGACTGCAAGCCGCAGTCCCAACCCTGCGTTGCTCTCTTGCTTCTGGATAGGCCCTCAGACAGCCTAGAAGCCAGATTCCCCCAGAATAGGCCCAATCTCTGGCCTAGCAGCCCGGGGCACACGACACACGTCAACCCAGATAGCCGTCCAGGTGGCACAGAACCATGATCACCTGACTCCACCCGAATATATAGGCCAAGGGATTCAAGAAAACCCCTGCCCATTGGCTGAGATACCCTATATACCCATAACATGACCTTGGGTTGCCCTTCTCATATCTAGTACCACCAAGTACCCGGCCACCTAGTGGTAGAAGAGAAAAGTGCAACAAGGCCAAACTTAGGGAGAAATCAATGGATCTCTAACAATCAACTAGGATAACTACTCCTGGCAAGTAAATTTGTGGGGAGCATCCCTGCCTAAACTCCAGGATGCTACACTAAGATATAGATTGTTAGGAGGTGTGGGCCTTCCGGGTATCAAAGGCTATTTTAAACCAGCCCTCTTGGATCAATTGGAGGTGTGGTTCCCATATAAATTGTGTTTTTTCATAGAAAGTCAGTAATACCAAACTAAGATCTCAAATTCATGCTACTAGCAAAAGCATTAAATATAAATGCCCCCACCCCTTTCTTCCCTTCTATTCAAACTTCTATAACAATGTATGCAAAAGAAGATTGCACTTAAGATAAATAACTAACAAAATTGATTTAAATGATTTGTGACAAGAAACAGCGGCACTCACAAATATGTACACACCATATCCAACAAATTATATATATCAACGTGTTGCACTGTCATGTGTAAGTGATTAGTGATTAGGCAAACAAAAGTCCATCTTTAAAATAGATGTGTAAACTCATATGGGAGTCCAAAGACCAATTGTAGTCCAAAAGGTGAAAATAAAAAAAGTGTCCTTCCAATTTTAATCGGTGCAAACACCCAGTGCTCCCCACAGGATAGCTAGAGCAAATACATCTTCTTACCAGATATTAAGACCTTCCTAGGTCTATATGCGCATCAGTGAGCAATCACCTCTCACTTTGGGTATAAACCGCCCCAGCTGTTCAGCCTACTGAATGGACTCCAATGATGGAACTCCCCACAGCAATTATCCTTTAGGGAACTCCAAAACCCGACCACACGGTATAACATATGGAAGAGGAGAACAAACTCATTGCGCAGCGTTCATTAAAAACACACAAGAGTTTATTTCAAAGTTCTACTTGCAGCAAAGATGTTACATTAGGCTAATTGGAAACAAACGTTCGTTCAACACCCTCCACGAGTGCCAAGACATCACTTCTGCTTCGTGCCTAGCCTGACGTACGTTTCGTCCAATGGGACTTCTTCTGTGAGTCAGTAAGGGTCAGCGGTGCTCACATCACTTCCTTATATATTAAATTGGTGCTCAACACTAGAGGGCAGCGTAACCTATTGTATTCAAAACCATCATGATCCACATCGCCATATTGTTGTAGTCCAAACTTTATCCCGTGGTGCCCATCTTCATGAGGATCCAATGCGCTCTATTGCAGCAACTATACCAATGATAGAATGTATTGCTATTTGCACTGCACATACGATCGATCTGCATATTATAAGTTTGTCAGGATTGTTATTTTAGCTTCCATTCTTTAATACTGCAGTATATACCTATAAAAATTCATTCAAAAATGAATTCACAACAATTAAATGATTATATCATCTACTAAATGCATTATACATTGGCAACAAATATCTATCCAATCATTGAAACAGTATATATACTAGAATTAATTATTAAACATATAAAATATCTATAAATATGTAAAAATAAAATATATAAAAGATGATATGAATAAAGAAGTCCCAATAAATTGGCAGACATTTAGCTGTTATTTATAAAACTGTTTATATCCCAATCAACATATAACCCCTGTGGTTGATGTGATCTTAATTCATATATCCAGCTAGTCTCTCACCTGGATATATGTCAGACTATATTACTACCCCTCCAATGGGGTATACCAAATTCAATACCTACCACTAGGGATGAGCCGAACACCCCCCCGTTCGGTTCGCACCAGAACCTTCGAACGGACCGAAAGTTCGCGCGAACGTTAGAACCCTATTAAATACAATGGACGCGAACGTTCAAAATCTAAAGTGCTAATTATAACGACTAATATGCATGTTATTGTCCTAAAAAGGGTTTGGGGACCCTTTGGGTCTTGTATGGATATTAAGGGGAACCCCGCACACAAAATAAAAAAGGCCCTATATACTCTGAACAGCAGTATACAGGCGGTGCAAACAAGACAGGGACTGTAGGTTTGTTCTTAAGTAGAATCTGTTTTTTTAATTTTGAACAGGTACATTGTTTAAGTGTAGCTCCAGCCAAAAAAATATATTTTTAAGCTTTTTGGAAAACATAGGGAAGGGTTATCACCCCTGTAACATTTGTTTTGCTGTCTGTGCCCCTGTTCAGAACATTTCACCTCACTTTCCATCCCAATGACAACAGTTTTTGAAAAGTGGGGTTTTTATTGAAACAAGGATTGGTGATAAAGCATCAGTAGAGAGGAGACACCTTTTTCCAATATTAACTCTTACAGAAGAGAATTTCCCTTCCTAGGGGTAGATTTCCTCTCACTTCCTGTTGTCTCCTTCGGTTTGCAAGTAGGAGTCGTTTGTAAGTTGGATGTTTGAAAGTAGGGGCCTGCCGTATATACTCTGCTGAAATTTTCCCCTTACATGTTGGTGTTGCCACAACACTGTGAGCCCTCACAGTTACTCTTGGTGGGCGCTGGAACGCCCTGCTGTGAACTATTATATCAGGAATTGTATTTACATGCCATTGTTGAACAGTGGTAGGAAAAATTGGGCCTTTGGTGGTGGTGCTGGTGCCACAACACTGTAAGCCCTCACAGTTACTCTTGGTGGGCGCATGAATGGGCCCTGCTGTGAATTATTAGATCAATAATTGTAATTATATGCCCCTGTAGTAGGGATGAGCTTCGTGTTCGAGTCGAACATACGTTCGACTCAAACATCGGCTGTTCGATCGTTCGACGAAGATCGAACAATTTGGGCCGTTCGCGCCAAATTCGAGTGACGCGAGCGGCCCACAATGCACTACGCCATCGCAGTGTCATCCAGGCGCTGTGATTGGCCAAGCATGCACTGTGACCCCGCATGCTTGGCCAATCACAGCGCCGGCAGCGAGGAGAGCAATGATTGGCCACAAGCAGGATGCCTGTGGCCAATTATTGCTGAGGGTGTTTAGTACACGCCCCACACTATAAAAGGCCGCCAGCACGGCGGCCTAGTGTAGTGTGTTCCGGAGCAGGGAAAGAGAAGCATAGGCAGGGACAGTGACATTTATTTTTTCTTGCTTAACCTGGATTCCTTTAGTTTAGGGAAAGAGAAGGATAGGTAGGGAGAGTGTCAGTGTGTTTTACTGTGCGAATCCTTGTTTCTAGGGACAGGGAAGGACAGTGAGGGAATTCTCCTTGTGCTATAGTGTGCTTTAAAAAAACATTTTTTCTAGGGACAGAAAACTATAGGTAGGGAGAGTGTCAGTGTGTTTTACTGTGCGAATCCGTGTTTCTAGGGACAGGGAAGGACAGTGAGGGAAATTCTCCTTGTGCTATAGTGTGCTTTAAAAAAACATTTTTTCTAGGGACAGAAAACTATAGGTAGGGAGAGTGTCAGCGTGTTTTACTGTGCGAATCCTTGTTTCTAGGGACAGGGAAGGACAGTGAGGGAAATTCTCCTTGTGCTATAGTGTGCTTTAAAAAAACATTTTTTCTAGGGACAGAAAACTATAGGTAGGGAGAGTGTCAGTGTGTTTTACTGTGCGAATCCTTGTTTCTAGGGACAGGGAAGGACAGTGAGGGAAATTCTCCTTGTGCTATAGTGTGCTTTAAAAAAACATTTTTTCTAGGGACAGAAAACTATAGGTAGGGAGAGTGTCAGTGTGTTTTACTGTGTGAATTCTTGTTTCTAGGGACAGGGAAGGACAGTGAGGGAAATTCTCCTTGTGCTATAGTGTGCTTTAAAAAAACATTTTTTCTAGGGACAGAAAACTATAGGTAGGGAGAGTGTCAGTGTGTTTTACTGTGCGAATCCTTGTTTCTAGGGACAGGGAAGGACAGTGAGGGAAATTCTCCTTGTGCTATAGTGTGCTTTAAAAAAACATTTTTTCTAGGGACAGAAAACTATAGGTAGGGAGAGTGTCAGTGTGTTTTACTGTGCGAATCCTTGTTTCTAGGGACAGGGAAGGACAGTGAGGGAAATTCTCCTTGTGCTATAGTGTGCTTTAAAAAAACATTTTTTCTAGGGACAGAAAACTATAGGTAGGAAGAGTGTCAGTTTCTTTCACTGTGATAATCCTTGTTTCTAGGGACAGGGAAGGACAGTGAGGGAAATTCTCCTTGTGCTATAGTGTGCTTTAAAAAAACATTTTTTCTAGGGACAGAAAACTATAGGTAGGAAGAGTGTCAGTTTCTTTCACTGTGATAATCCTTGTTTCTAGGGACAGGGAAGGACAGTGAGGGAAATTCTCCTTGTGCTATAGTGTGCTTTAAAAAAACATTTTTTCTAGGGACAGAAAACTATAGGTAGGAAGAGTGTCAGTTTCTTTCACTGTGATAATCCTTGTTTCTAGGGACAGGGAAGGACAGTGAGGGAAATTCTCCTTGTGCTATAGTGTGCTTTAAAAAAACATTTTTTCTAGGGACAGAAAACTATAGGTAGGAAGAGTGTCAGTTTCTTTCACTGTGATAATCCTTGTTTCTAGGGACAGGGAAGGACAGTGAGGGAAATTCTCCTTGTGCTATAGTGTGCTTTAAAAAAACATTTTTTCTAGGGACAGAAAACTATAGGTAGGAAGAGTGTCAGTTTCTTTCACTGTGATAATCCTTGTTTCTAGGGACAGGGAAGGACAGTGAGGGAAATTCTCCTTGTGCTATAGTGTGCTTTAAAAAAACATTTTTTCTAGGGACAGAAAACTATAGGTAGGAAGAGTGTCAGTTTCTTTCACTGTGATAATCCTTGTTTCTAGGGACAGGGAAGGACAGTGAGGGAAATTCTCCTTGTGCTATAGTGTGCTTTAAAAAACATTTTTTCTAGGGACAGAAAACTATAGGTAGGAAGAGTGTCAGTTTCTTTCACTGTGATAATCCTTGTTTCTAGGGACAGGGAAGGACAGTGAGGGAAATTCTCCTTGTGCTATAGTGTGCTTTAAAAAAACATTTTTTCTAGGGACAGAAAACTATAGGTAGGAAGAGTGTCAGTTTCTTTCACTGTGATAATCCTTGTTTCTAGGGACAGGGAAGGACAGTGAGGGAAATTCTCCTTGTGCTATAGTGTGCTTTAAAAAAACATTTTTTCTAGGGACAGAAAACTATAGGTAGGAAGAGTGTCAGTTTCTTTCACTGTGATAATCCTTGTTTCTAGGGACAGGGAAGGACAGTGAGGGAAATTCTCCTTGTGCTATAGTGTGCTTTAAAAAAACATTTTTTCTAGGGACAGAAAACTATAGGTAGGAAGAGTGTCAGTTTCTTTCACTGTGATAATCCTTGTTTCTAGGGACAGGGAAGGACAGTGAGGGAAATTCTCCTTGTGCTATAGTGTGCTTTAAAAAAACATTTTTTCTAGGGACAGAAAACTATAGGTAGGAAGAGTGTCAGTTTCTTTCACTGTGATAATCCTTGTTTCTAGGGACAGGGAAGGACAGTGAGGGAAATTCTCCTTGTGCTATAGTGTGCTTTAAAAAAACATTTTTTTTAGGGACAGAAAACTATAGGTAGGGAGAGTGTCAGTGTGATTTACTGTGCGAATCCTTGTTTCTAGGAACAGGGAAGGACAGTGAGGGAAATTCTCCTTGTGCTATAGTGTGCTTTAAAAAAACATTTTTTCTAGGGACAGAAAACTATAGGTAGGGAGAGTGTCAGTGTGTTTTACTGTGCGAATCCTTGTTTCTAGGGACAGGGAAGGACAGTGAGGGAAATTCTCCTTGTGCTATAGTGTGCTTTAAAAAAAAAAATTTCTAGGGACAGAAAACTATAGGTAGGGAGAGTGTCAGTGTGTTTTACTGTGCGAATCCTTGTTTCTAGGGACAGGGAAGGACAGTGAGGGAAATTCTCCTTGTGCTATAGTGTGCTTTAAAAAAACATTTTTTCTAGGGACAGAAAACTATAGGTAGGGAGAGTGTCAGTGTGTTTTACTGTGCGAATCCTTGTTTCTAGGGACAGGGAAGGACAGTGAGGGAAATTCTCCTTGTGCTATAGTGTGCTTTAAAAAAACATTTTTTCTAGGGACAGAAAACTATAGGTAGGGAGAGTGTCAGTGTGTTTTACTGTGCGAATCCTTGTTTCTAGGGACAGGGAAGGACAGTGAGGGAAATTCTCCTTGTGCTATAGTGTGCTTTAAAAAAACATTTTTTCTATTGACAGAAAACTATAGGTAGGAAGAGTGTCAGTTTCTTTCACTGTGATAATCCTTGTTTCTAGGGACAGGGAAGGACAGTGAGGGAAATTCTCCTTGTGCTATAGTGTGCTTTAAAAAAACATTTTTTCTAGGGACAGAAAACTATAGGTAGGAAGAGTGTCAGTTTCTTTCACTGTGATAATCCTTGTTTCTAGGGACAGGGAAGGACAGTGAGGGAAATTCTCCTTGTGCTATAGTGTGCTTTAAAAAACATTTTTTCTAGGGACAGAAAACTATAGGTAGGAAGAGTGTCAGTTTCTTTCACTGTGATAATCCTTGTTTCTAGGGACAGGGAAGGACAGTGAGGGAAATTCTCCTTGTGCTATAGTGTGCTTTAAAAAAACATTTTTTCTAGGGGCAGAAAACTATAGGTAGGAAGAGTGTCAGTTTCTTTCACTGTGATAATCCTTGTTTCTAGGGACAGGGAAGGACAGTGAGGGAAATTCTCCTTGTGCTATAGTGTGCTTTAAAAAAACATTTTTTCTAGGGACAGAAAACTATAGGTAGGAAGAGTGTCAGTTTCTTTCACTGTGATAATCCTTGTTTCTAGGGACAGGGAAGGACAGTGAGGGAAATTCTCCTTGTGCTATAGTGTGCTTTAAAAAAACATTTTTTCTAGGGACAGAAAACTATAGGTAGGAAGAGTGTCAGTTTCTTTCACTGTGATAATCCTTGTTTCTAGGGACAGGGAAGGACAGTGAGGGAAATTCTCCTTGTGCTATAGTGTGCTTTAAAAAAACATTTTTTCTAGGGACAGAAAACTATAGGTAGGAAGAGTGTCAGTTTCTTTCACTGTGATAATCCTTGTTTCTAGGGACAGGGAAGGACAGTGAGGGAAATTCTCCTTGTGCTATAGTGTGCTTTAAAAAAACATTTTTTCTAGGGACAGAAAACTATAGGTAGGAAGAGTGTCAGTTTCTTTCACTGTGATAATCCTTGTTTCTAGGAACAGGGAAGGACAGTGAGGGAAATTCTCCTTGTGCTATAGTGTGCTTTAAAAAAACATTTTTTCTAGGGACAGAAAACTATAGGTAGGGAGAGTGTCAGTGTGTTTTACTGTGCGAATCCTTGTTTCTAGGGACAGGGAAGGACAGTGAGGGAAATTCTCCTTGTGCTATAGTGTGCTTTAAAAAAACATTTTTTCTAGGGACAGAAAACTATAGGTAGGGAGAGTGTCAGTGTGTTTTTGTCATGGATATGCATTAATGTCTGTCTGCCATCTTACCTTCCTCCTCATGTGTTCATCTAGAGACCAGACCTCCTTCACCTGGCTTCCTTTATAATCTCCTCCCAGCCTGACTCCACCCCAGGCCCTATCACTGAACACTATATTAACCTGTGCACTGCAAGCCTGCTTTGCTGATCAACGTGTTTGTTAGGCATTGTGTGTTTGGGTTCCTGCCTGCCGTGTGCTACGTCTGTCTCTCTGTTACGTTATTGGCTTGTCCCCGACCATCCCTGTCTGCTCGTGACCCTTGACCTTCGGCTCGTTCTTCGTTATCCTTGTCTGCTTGTGGCCCCTGACCTTGTTATTCGGTTCTCTCTATCGTGTGCTGCTGCTTCCCCTTATCCTACGGGGCGTGAGCTAGGAAACTCCAGGGGCCGCGACCTGGTCCCAGCCTGCAGCGTAACATCCTCACCACTAGAGGCCCTGGAGAAGACCAGCTGGGTCTTAGACTCCGCGCCCTGGGGAATCTTGGCTCTCGCTTCCGTTGGGATCCCGGTTGTGCTCCTCTGGTCCCGCTTTCCACAACCACCCAGTTTCCTATCCACAGAAGCCAGCCATAGGGTTCACTACCTCGCGGTGCACTCCTGTCCCCCTACGGTGTGCATCTGTCACCTGGCCACAGGTGACCCTGACAGTTTGATCAGCCATGAACCCGGCTGACATCCCGCTTCCCGCGGATGATCCATTGCAGGGCATAGTTCGCAGACTTGAGACCCAGGAATCAAATCAGACCCAGGTGATGCGATTCCTCCAGGATCTGGCTTCTCGATTCGAGCAGCTTCAGGTCTCCTTGGGAACCCCGAATCCGCAACCCCAAGTACAACCAGCGGCTGTACCTATCGCACCAGTCGCAGCCTCACACTCACTAAGATTGCCAGCTCCGTTCCGTTTCTCTGGGGACTCCAAGGCCTGCAGGGGGTTTCTCAGCCAATGCACTATTCATTTTGAGCTTCAGCCTCAAAGCTTCCTATCTGACCGGGCTAAGGTAGCCTATATCATTTCCCTCCTCTCCGGTGAAGCTTTGGCCTGGGCTGCCCCCCTATGGGAGAGGAACGATCCGGTGGTTTCCAGTCTGTCCGAATTCTTGAAGCTCTTTCGTAATATCTTCGAAGAGCCGGCTCGGGCTTCTTCAGCGGCTAGTGCTGTCTTACGTCTTCGCCAAGAATCTAGTTCAGTGGGGCAATATGCTCTTCAGTTCCGTATCCACACAGCTGAATTGAGCTGGAATAATGAGGCCCTGGTCGCTACCTTTTTACATGGCCTCTCTGACCGAGTGAAAGACGAATTAGCGGGAAGAGCCATTCCCGTCGGTCTGGACGATGTAATTTCATTATGCAACCAGATCGACATTCGTTTTCAAGAGAGGTCCTTAGAAAAAAGACGCCAGCACTCTCTGGGTCCTAGCCAGTCTGAGCTCCCCTCCCTTCATTCCGTGGAGCATCCTCTACCTGCTGAAGAACCTATGCAGCTGGGCCGGACCAGACTAACCCCCGAAGAACGTGCTAGGCGCAGAACTCTGGGCTTGTGCCTCTATTGTGGGGGCAAGGGTCATTTTCGTGACTCCTGCTCGCTTCGTCCGGGAAACGCTCGGGTCTAATACATTTGGAAGGTGGAGTATTGGACCCAGAAACATCACCTTCTCGCCTGCTCTTGCCGGTGTCCCTTCATGTAGGCACTTCTCCTCAGTCAACCCTTGCATACCTGGATTCCGGGGCTGCCGGCAATTTCATGGATTGGAGAACTGCTTCTTCTATGAAGCTTACCCTTTCACCTCTCACTACCCCATTGGTAGTCTCGGCAATTGATGGCACTGTTCTCCCAGGGGGCCCTATTCGCTTCCAGACGCTACCCATTAGGATGTCGGTAGGGATTCTCCACCAGGAGTGGATATCCTTTCTTATTCTACCCAAGGCCTCTACCCCAGTTGTATTGGGCCTCCCTTGGCTACAGCTCCACTCTCCACATGTGGACTGGGTCTCTGGGCAGATCCTGGCCTGGGGTTCCTCATGTTTCTCGTCATGTCTTCTCAAGGTGACCCCCAAGGAGAGTCTTCCGGTTGCTGCCACTTCTGTTTCTTCTGATCTTCCCGCCGCATACAGCGATTACCGGGATGTGTTCTGTAAAAAATCAGCTGAGGTGCTTCCTCCCCACAGGTCTTTTGACTGTGCTATTGATCTTGTCCCCGGAGCAACTCTACCCAGGGGTCGTACCTACCCTCTGTCCATCCCAGAGACCCAGGCCATGTCGGAGTATGTAGCAGAGAATCTGGAGAGAGGGTTCATCCGGAAATCCTCATCGCCTGCAGGGGCAGGGTTCTTTTTTGTTGCCAAAAAGGATGGTACCTTAAGACCCTGCATCGATTATCGGGGTTTAAATGCGGTTACTATTAAAAATCGATACCCCTTACCCTTAATATCTGAGCTATTCGATAGGTTGAAGGGTGCCTCCATTTTCACCAAGTTGGATCTCAGAGGCGCGTACAATCTCATTCGAATACGGGAGGGTGACGAATGGAAGACTGCATTTAACACTAGAGACGGGCATTACGAATATCTGGTGATGCCTTTTGGTCTGTGTAATGCTCCAGCCGTGTTTCAAAACTTTGTCAATGAAATCTTCAGAGATCTGCTGTACCAGTTTGTTGTCATCTATCTGGATGACATTCTGATCTTTTCTGAAAATCTGCTCGTCCACAGAAACCATGTCCGCACTGTACTTCAACGTCTTAGAGAGAACAATCTCTATGCCAAGCTGGAGAAATGTTCCTTTGAATGTTCTGAGGTCCTGTTTTTGGGGTGCTTTGTCTCATGTTCGGGGCTTCGTATGGACCCTGGGAAGGTCTTGGCTATCACCAACTGGCCTCTTCCTGCTAGCCTCAAGGCCACACAGCGCTTTCTTGGCTTCACTAATTATTATAGGCAGTTCATAAGGAATTACTCTTCCATTGCCGCGCCTATTATCGCTTTGACCAAGAAGGGTGTGAATGCCAGAGACTGGCCTCCCGAAGCTGTCTCTGCATTTCACAACCTGAAACAGGCCTTTGTTTCTGGCCCCCTCTTGAGGAGACCAAATCCTGGGAATGCATTTTTTATTGAAGTGGACGCTTCCTCAATGGGGGTGGGAGCTGTGCTTCTTCAAATCTTTGAGAAGAGACGCCAACCATGTGCGTTCTTCTCCAAAAAATTTTCTCAGGCAGAGAGGAATTATGCCATCGGTGATCGGGAACTTCTCGCAATTAAATTGGCGTTAGAGGAGTGGCGTCATCTCTTGGAGGGTTCCCCTCACTCCATAACGATCTTTACCGATCACAAGAATTTACAGTATCTACAGAATGCTAAACGTCTGAATCCTAGACAGGCCAGGTGGAGTCTCTTCTTTGCCCGTTTTAATTTCACGATTACCTACAAACCTGGTTCCTGCAACGGTCGGGCTGATGCGCTCTCTAGGTCATTTGACACTTTGGACGAGGAGTCCGCCCCTGAACCTGAGCCGATCATTCCCACCTCATGCATTGTTGCCCACTCTACCACCCTGAAGTCTAAAATTCCGCCTGGTAAGACCTTTGTCCCCACTGAGCTAAGAGCTAAGATCCTTCGTTGGGGACATGATTCCAAGGTGGCAGGGCATTCTGGATTCCTCCGATCCTTCCTACTCATCAGTCGTCACTACTGGTGGCCTAATCTCCGCTCAGACGTCAAAGACTACGTTAAAGCTTGTCATGTCTGTGCTCAGTCCAAATCCTCCACACAAGCTCCTGCTGGTCTCCTCATGCCCTTGCCTATTCCTAAGGAACCCTGGGCCCATATTGCCATGGATTTTATCACCGATCTCCCACTGTCTGAGAATAATACAGTCATTTGGGTGGTAATCGATCGATTCTCCAAGATGGCTCATTTTGTTCCTCTTCCTGGTCTTCCTTCTGCCCCTGCCTTGGTTCCCATTTTCATTCGAGAAATTCTCCGCCTACATGGGGTCCCTTCTCATATTGTTTCCGACAGGGGAGTCCAATTCACGTCTCGTTTTTGGAGAGCCTTTTGCAAATCCCTCAATATTGTCTTGGATTTTTCTTCTTCTTACCATCCCCAATCCAATGGACAGACTGAGAGGGTTAATCAGGAGTTAGAGGTCTTTCTTCGCACCTTTGTGTCTTCTCACCATGACGATTGGTCCTCTCTACTCCCGTGGGCAGAATTCTCCCATAACAATCATGTGAATACCAGTTCGCAGAAGACGCCCTTTTTCACAGTTTATGGAAAACACCCTCAACTTCCTCTTCCTATGATCTGTTCTCCAGACATTCCAGCTTTGGCTTCGGTTCAGGAGTCTCTCAATTCCGTTTGGGGTCACGTTCATGATTCCCTCCGGGCAGCTGCTGAAAAATTCAAAGGCTTTGCCGACCGCCGCAGGCGTAAACCGCCTTCTCTTCAGCCAGGGGACAAAGTCTGGCTCTCTACCAGGAACATCAAGCTCCGAGTTCCTTCTCTGAAGTTTGCTCCACGATTCATCGGTCCATACACGGTAACTGCTAAACTGAATCCGGTTTGTTTCAAACTCCAGATTCCTAAGAGCCTTAAAATCACTAACTCCTTTCATGTTGCTCTTCTAAAGCCTTTAGTCCTCAATAAATTCTCTCGTCCTCTTCCTACCGTGGCGCCTGTCTCTGAGGATAATCAGGAGTACGAGATCAGTCAAATTCTGGACTCCCGACTCTGTAAAGGCGTTCTTCAGTACCTCGTTCATTGGAAAGGGTTTGGTCCTGAGGAGAGGTCTTGGATCACTGCATCTGAGGTCTTTGCACCTCGTCTGTTAAAGGAGTTTCATCTGAAGTTTCCCTCTAAACCTGGGCCCAGGCGGGGAAGGGGGAGGCCTCGTAAGAGGGAGGGTACTGTCATGGATATGCATTAATGTCTGTCTGCCATCTTACCTTCCTCCTCATGTGTTCATCTAGAGACCAGACCTCCTTCACCTGGCTTCCTTTATAATCTCCTCCCAGCCTGACTCCACCCCAGGCCCTATCACTGAACACTATATTAACCTGTGCACTGCAAGCCTGCTTTGCTGATCAACGTGTTTGTTAGGCATTGTGTGTTTGGGTTCCTGCCTGCCGTGTGCTACGTCTGTCTCTCTGTTACGTTATTGGCTTGTCCCCGACCATCCCTGTCTGCTCGTGACCCTTGACCTTCGGCTCGTTCTTCGTTATCCTTGTCTGCTTGTGGCCCCTGACCTTCGGCTTGTTATTCGGTTCTCTCTATCGTGTGCTGCTGCTTCCCCTTATCCTACGGGGCGTGAGCTAGGAAACTCCAGGGGCCGCGACCTGGTCCCAGCCTGCAGCGTAACATCCTCACCACTAGAGGCCCTGGAGAAGACCAGCTGGGTCTTAGACTCCGCGCCCTGGGGAATCTTGGCTCTCGCTTCCGTTGGGATCCCGGTTGTGCTCCTCTGGTCCCGCTTTCCACAACCACCCAGTTTCCTATCCACAGAAGCCAGCCATAGGGTTCACTACCTCGCGGTGCACTCCTGTCCCCCTACGGTGTGCATCTGTCACCTGGCCACAGGTGACCCTGACAGTTTTACTGTGCGAATCCTTGTTTCTAGGGACAGGGAAGGACAGTGAGGGAAATTCTCCTTGTGCTATAGTGTGCTTTAAAAAAACATTTTTTCTAGGGACAGAAAACTATAGGTAGGGAGAGTGTCAGTGTGTTTTACTGTGCGAATCCTTGTTTCTAGGGACAGGGAAGGACAGTGAGGGAAATTCTCCTTGTGCTATAGTGTGCTTTAAAAAAACATTTTTTCTAGGGACAGAAAACTATAGGTAGGGAGAGTGTCAGTGTGTTTTACTGTGCGAATCCTTGTTTCTAGGGACAGGGAAGGACAGTGAGGGAAATTCTCCTTGTGCTATAGTGTGCTTTAAAAAAAACATTTTTTCTAGGGACAGAAAACTATAGGTAGGAAGAGTGTCAGTTTCTTTCACTGTGATAATCCTTGTTTCTAGGGACAGGGAAGGACAGTGAGGGAAATTCTCCTTGTGCTATAGTGTGCTTTAAAAAAACATTTTTTCTAGGGACAGAAAACTATAGGTAGGAAGAGTGTCAGTTTCTTTCACTGTGATAATCCTTGTTTCTAGGGACAGGGAAGGACAGTGAGGGAAATTCTCCTTGTGCTATAGTGTGCTTTAAAAAAACATTTTTTCTAGGGACAGAAAACTATAGGTAGGAAGAGTGTCAGTTTCTTTCACTGTGATAATCCTTGTTTCTAGGGACAGGGAAGGACAGTGAGGGAAATTCTCCTTGTGCTATAGTGTGCTAAAGCATTCCTCATCAACCGTCTTTGAAATCCTTGTTTTTTGGACAGTCAGGGAAATTGTCGTTGTGCTATTCTGTGCAAAAGCAATCATCCTCAACCATATTTAGAAATCCTTAAGTAAAGGGACAGAGAAGGACACCTGAAGGTAGCCCTTATTGCTTTTTTCCCATCTCCCTGCAGGCCATCTATTAGAATGTCTGGAAGGCAAACAAGGAGAGGCAGACAGTCAGGAGGCAATAAAAGAGGGCAAGCAGGCTCTGTGTCTGGGGGCAACAGTGCTGGTCGTGGACGCGGTGCATTGTCATCAGCACATGGCCATGGGACACGCTTGTCCTTCTTTTCGGCAGCTGGACATGTTGAGCCACATCATGCCGAAGACTTGGTAGAGTGGATGACCAAGCCCTCCTCCTCCTCCTCATCCTCTCTCACCCAGGCTCAGGGTACTGGCAAAGCAGCTGCCAAAGCGTCCTCTTCCCTGGTATCAATGTCAGACTCATCATCAGTCACTCCTTCCCTAGACCCACCATGTCCTCCTCCTGAGGAGTCCCCCGAACTGTTTGAGCACAGTGTTGGGTACATGCTCCAGGAGGATGCCCAGCGTTTCGAAGGGTCTGATGATGAAACCCAGCTACAGGAAGGCAGTAGCGTGAGAGCAGACAGAGGGGATGCTCAAGAAGGACACCAATCTGGCAGTCATGTTCCAGCAGCTGCAGCATACTGCCAGATTAGCTCCAGTGATGAGGAGGGAGGGGATGATGAGGTCACTGACTCCACGTGGGTGCCTAATAGGAGAGAGGAGGAGGAGGAGGATGAGGAGGAGGCACATCTCCAACGAGGCAGGATGCCCTTTGGTGGCCAGCGTAAGGGCAGTACACTGACGGAATCACACCGCAGAGCTCCGCCTGTGCAGGGCACTGCCTCGGCCCGTCATTCAAACAGTTCTTTGGTGTGGGCCTTTTTTGAGGCTAGTGCATCAGATCGCACAGCTGCTGTTTGCAACATATGTCTCAAGCGTATATCGCGTGGCCAAAACATCAGCCGCTTGGGTACCACATGCCTGACCAGACATATGTTGACCTGCCATGCAGCTCGTTGGCAAGCCTACCTCAAAGACCCACACCAAAGAACAAAGCGGACCTCTCCTTGCACCGCATCAGCTGGGATCTCCAACCCCACTATAACTTCAGTCCTCTCTGAAACATGCACTGAGAGGAATGAAGGTGTAGAATTAGGTGTGTCACAGCCAAGTACTTGCGGCCACTCTGCTAGCAGTACACCGACGTCCGATTCTAGCAGGCAAATTTCCCTGCCCCAGCTGCTGGACCGTCGAAAGAAGTTCACTCCCAGCCATCCACATGCCCAGCGGTTGAATGCTAGCTTGGCTAAATTGCTAGCGCTTCAACTGCTGCCTTTTCAGTTGGTAGACTCGGCCCCCTTCCGTGAGTTTGTGCAATGTGCGGTTCCTCAGTGGCAGGTTCCCAAACGCCACTTTTTCTCACGGAAGGCTATTCCGGCTCTCTACCGGCATGTGGAAGGCAATGTCTTGGCCTCGCTGGACAGGGCGGTCAGCGGTAAGGTGCATATTACCGCTGACTCATGGTCCAGCAGGCATGGACAGGGACGTTACCTTTCTTTCTCGGCCCATTGGGTCACTCTTTTGGCAGCTGGGAAGGATGCAGGACAAGGTGCAGTAGTGTTGGAGGTTGTTCCACCGCCACGCCTCCAAAATGCTACTACTGGTTGTGACACACCTCTCTCCTCCACCCCCTCCTCTTCTTCTTCCTCCATGGCCTCTTCCTGTGGTTTGTCCTCGGAACCAGCGGTGCTCCGTAGGCGTTCAAGGGGCTACGCAAGTACGCAGGCAAAAAGATGCCATGCCGTGCTTGCGCTGGTGTGTTTGGGGGACAGGAGCCACACTGGGGCAGAGGTCCTGTCTGCTCTGCAGGGGCAGGCCGAGAGGTGGTTGACGCCACGCCAGCTTAAGCCAGGAATGGTGGTTTGCGACAATGGCACCAACCTCCTCTCCGCCCTCCGACAGGGACAACTGACCCATGTGCCCTGTGTGGCTCACGTCCTTAACCTGGTGGTGCAGCGGTTCTTGGGCAGGTACCCGGGCTTACAGGATGTCCTGAGGCAGGCCAGGAAAGTCTGTGTGCATTTCCGCAGATCTTATAATGCCAGTGCTCGCCTGGCTGAGCTGCAAAAGGAGTTGAACCTGCCCAAGAACCGCCTTATATGTGACATGCCCACCAGGTGGAACTCAACGTTGGCCATGCTGCAGCGGCTGCACACGCAGCAGAGGGCCATTAATGAGTACCTGTGCGACTACGGCACCAGGACAGGGTCAGGGGAGCTTGGTTTTTTTTCTCCACGCCAGTGGGGCATGATCAGGGATGCATGCACTGTCCTGGCACCATTTGAGGAGGCCACGAGGATGGTGAGCAGTGACAGTGCATGCATCAGGGACACTGTACCTCTTGTCCACCTGTTGGAGCACACGCTGCGTGGAATAATGGACAGGGCACTTGAGGCAGAACAGAGGCAGGAAGAGGAGGACTTCCTTGCCTCTCAAGGCCCCCTTTACCCAGACAGTGTTCCTTCTGTCCCACCCATCGCACAGGAAGAGGACGAGGAGGAGGAGGAGGAGGAGGAGGAGGAGGATTGTGTCAGCATGGAGGTGGAGGCTGGCACTCAGCTTCATCAGCAGCAGTCTTTTAGGGATGATTTACAGTCCCAAGAAACCAGTGGACTTGTACGTGGCTGGGAGGAGGTGGCTGCGGATCATGTCGTCCTTAGTGACCCAGAGGACTCCGGAGCGAATGCCTCAGCAAACCTACGCTGCATGGCCTCCCTGATCCTGCAAAGTCTGCGGAAGGATCCTCGTATTCTTCGGATCAAGGAGAGGGACCATTACTGGCTGGCCACTCTCCTTGATCCACGGTACAAGGGTAAGGTTGCGGACCTTATGTTACCGTCGCAGAGGGAGCAGAGGATGAGACAACTCCGGGAGGCCTTGCAGAAAGGTCTGTGCAACGCGTTCCCAGAGACTGGGAGGTTACAAACTCCTGGTCCTGGACAACGAGTTGCTGAGGCTTCGGCCAGTCAAAGAAGGAGCGGTGGGGAAGGTGGCCGTCTGACCGATGCGTTCAGACAATTCTTTAGTCCGCAGCCCCAAAGTATGATCGGTTCCAGCAACCATCGCCAGCGTCTGATAAACATGGTGCAGGAATATCTAGGGGCAAGGTCAGACTTGGACACCTTCCCCACCGAAAATCCTCTGGCTTACTGGGTCTTGAGGATGGATCACTGGCCAGAGCTTGCACAGTATGCAATTGAGCTACTGGCCTGTCCTGCATCCAGCGTTCTTTCGGAACGCACATTCAGTGCTGCTGGAGGATTTGTCATGGATCACAGAGTGCGCCTGTCCACCGACTCGGTTGATCGACTGACTTTCATCAAGATGAACCAGTCTTGGATCACCACCAGCTACCACACACCTGATGCTGATATAACAGACTAATTGATTTTAACATGTCACATCCCTTCAAGACTGATGCTGATGCTGAGTGCCTGTGCTGTTATGTTGACTGGCTATCCTCCTCCTCCGAGTCCTCAATGATACGATTGATGATGATAGCTTGGAAGATCATTTTTGTTTATGGGTGCCGCCACCAGTGCCTAACGCCCAATTTTTCAGCCCCTGTTTTACAGGGGCGTGTAATTACAATTTTTTTAGCAATAATTTGCCATAGGGCTCATTGCTGTGCTCCAAGTACAGTATCTGTGAGGGGTTGGAGTGTTGTGGCACCAGTGCCTAAGGCCCAATTTTTCAAGCCCCTGTTTAACAGGGGCGTGTCATTACAATTTTTGAAGCAATACTTTGCAACAGGGCTCATTGCTGTGCTCCAAGTTCAGTATCTGTGAGGGGTTGTAGTGTTGTGCCACCAGTGCCTAAGGCCCAATTTTTCAGCCCCTGTTCAACAGGGGCATGTAATTACAATTCTTGATCTAATAATTCACAGCAGGGACCATTGCTGCACCCACCAAGAGTAACTCTGAGGGCTTACAGTGTTGTGGCAACGCCACCACCACCACCACCACGAAAGGCCCAATTTTTCAGCCCCTGTTCAAAAGGGGCATGTAATTACATTTCTTGATCTAATAATTCACAGCAGGGCCCATTCCTGCACCCACCAAGAGTAACTCTGAAGGGCTTACAGTGTTGTGGCAACACCACCACCACCACCACCACCACGAAAGGCACAATTTTTCAGCCCCTGTTCAACAGGGGCATGTAATTACAATTCTTGATCTAATAATTCACAGCAGGGCCCATTCCTGCACCCACCAAGAGTAACTCTGAGGGCTTACAGTGTTGTGGCAACGCCACCACCACCACCACCACGAAAGGCCCAATTTTTCAGCCCCTGTTCAAAAGGGGCATGTAATTACAATTCTTGATCTAATAATTCACAGCAGGGCCCATTCCTGCACCCACCAAGAGTAACTCTGAGGGCTTACAGTGTTGTGGCAACACCACCACCACCACCACGAAAGGCCCAATTTTTCAGCCCCTGTTCAACAGGGGCATGTAATTACAATTCTTGATCTAATAATTCACAGCAGGGCCCATTCCTGCACCCACCAAGAGTAACTCTGAGGGCTTACAGTGTTGTGGCAACGCCACCACCACCACCACCACGAAAGGCCCAATTTTTCAGCCCCTGTTCAAAAGGGGCATGTAATTACAATTCTTGATCTAATAATTCACAGCAGGGCCCATTCCTGCACCCACCAAGAGTAACTCTGAGGGCTTACAGTGTTGTGGCAACACCACCACCACCACCACCACGAAAGGCCCAATTTTTCAGCCCCTGTTCAACAGGGGCATGCAATTACAATTCTTGATCTAATAATTCACAGCAGGGCCCATTGCTGCACCCACCAAGAGTAACTGTCAGGGCTTACAGTGTTGTGGCACCAGCACCACCATCAAAGGCCCAATTTTTACTACCACTGTTCAACAATTATATGTAATTAAAATTCCTGATATAATAGTTGACAGCAGGGCGTTCCAGCATCAACCAAGAGTAACTGTGAGTGCTTACAGTGTTGTGCCAACACCAACAACTAAGGGGCCTATTTCTGCAGAGTATATACGGCAGGTCCCTACTTTCAAACATCCAACTTACAAACGACTCCTACTTGCAAACGCAAGAAGACAACAGGAAGTGAGAGGAAATCTACCCCTTGGAAGGAAAATTCTCTCCTGTAAGAATTAATATGGGAGAAAGGTGTCTCCTCTGTACTGATGCTTTATCACCAATCCTTGTTTCAAGAAAAACACCACATTTCAAAAACAGTTGTCATTGGGACGGAAAGTGAGGTGAAATGTTCTGAACAGGGGCACAGACAGCAAAACAAATGTTACAGGGGTGATAACCCTTACCTATGTTTTCCAAAAAGTTTAAAAATAGATTTTTGGGCTGGAGCTACACTTAAACAATGTACCTGTTCAAAATTACAAACAGATTCTACATAAGAACAAACCTACAGTCCCTGTCTTGTATGCACCGCCTGTATACGGCTGTTCAGAGTATATAGGGCCTTTTTTATTTTATGTGCGGGGTTCCCCTTAATATCCATACAAGACCCAAAGGGGCTGGTAATGGGCTGGGGTAGGGGGGGGGTCATGGGGTAGCTATGCCATTTTTCTTAAAGATTTTCATCCATATTACCGGGACCAGACATTACATTAAAGCCGCAAGCAGTTTTAAATGGCTTTTTTTTCCTTTAGAAGTGTAATTTTGTGCAGGGACAGTTCTAAACACGGGAAACACGTGGCACTTCACAGGCATACTTTAGACACCCCCCAGGTACGATATTTAAAGGAATATTTGACTTTTTTTTTTTCACTTTATGCATCATTAAAATGACTGCTCCCGAAAAACGACCGTTTTTAAAACTTCTTTTTGCATTGATACATGTCCCCTGGTGCACAACCCGGGTTCCCAAACCCTTTTTAGGACAATAACATGCATAATAGTTGTTATAATTAGCACTTTAGAATTCGAACGTTCGCATCTATTGTATTTAATAGGGTTCTAATGTTCGTACGAACTTTCGGTCCGTTCGCGGGTTCTGGTGCGAACCGAACCCGGGGGTGTTCGGCTCATCACTACCCTGTAGAACAGGGGCTGAAAAATTGGGCCTTAGCCACTGGTGCCACAACACTGCGACCCCTCACAGATGCTGTACTTGGAGCACAGCAATGAGCCCTGTTGCAAAGTATTGCATCAAAAATTGTAATTACACGCCCCTGTTAAACAGGGGCTGAAAAATTGGGCCTTAGGCACTGGTGCTGGTGCCACGACACTGCAACCTCTCCCAGATACTCTAATTGGGGTGCAGGAATGAGCCCTGCTGCAAAGCATTGCATCAAAAATTGTAATTACATGCCCCTGTTAAACAGGGGCTGAAAAATTGGGCCTTAGCCACTGGTGGCGGCACCCAGAAACAAAAATGTTCTTCCAAGCTATCATCATGAATCGGATCATTGAGGAGGAGGAGGATAGTCAGTCAACATAACAGGACAGTCACTCAGCATCAGCATCAGTCTTGAAGGGATGTGACATTTGAAAATAAATTATTCTGTTATATCAGCTTCAGGTGCTTGGTAGCTGGTGGTGATCCAAGACTGGTTCATCTTTATGAAGGTCAGTCGATCAACCGAGTCGGTGGACAGGCGCACCCTGTGATCCATGACAAAGCCTCCAGCAGCACTGAATGTGCGTTCCGAAAGAACGCTGGATGCAGGACAGGCCAGTAGCTCATTTGCATACTGTGCAAGCACTGGCCAGTGATCCATCCTCAACACCCAGTAAGCCAGAGGATTTTCGGTGGGAAAGGTGTCCAAGTCTGACCTTGCCCCTAGGTATTCCTGCACCATGTATATCAGACGCTGGCAATGGTTGCTGGAACCTTGGGGCTGCGGACTAAAAAATTGTCTGAACGCATCGGTCAGACGGCCACCTTCTCCACTGCTCCTTCTGCTACTGACCGAAGCCTCAGCAACTCGTTGTCCAGGACCAGTAGTTTGTAACCTCCCAGTCTCTGGGAACGCGTTGCACAGACCTTTCTTCAAGGCCTCCCGGAGATGTCTTATCCTCTGCTCCCTCTGCAATGGCAAGATAAGGTCCGCAACCTTACCCTTGTACCGTGGATCAAGGAGAGTGGCCAGCCAGTAATGGTCCCTCTCCTTGATCCGAAGAATACGAGGATCCTTCCGCAGACTTTTCAGGATCAGGGAGGCCATGCAGCATAGGTTAGCTGAGGCATTCGGTCCGGAGTCCTCTGGGTCACTAAGGACGACATGATCCGCAGCCACCTCCTCCCAGCCACGTACAAGTCCACGGGTTTGTTGGGACTGTAAATCATCCCTAAAAGACTGCTGCTGTTGATGCTGAGTGCCATGCTCCACCTCCATGCTCACACAATCATCCTCCTCCTCCTCCTCATCATCCTCTTCCTGTGTGATGGGTGGGACAGAAGGAACACTGTCTGGGTAAAGGGGGCCTTGAGAGGCAAGGAAGTCCTCCTCTTCCTGCCTCTGTTCTGCCTCAAGTGCCCTGTCCATTATTCCAAGCAGCGTATGCTCCAACTGGTGGACAAGAGGTACGGTGTAACTGATGCATGCACTGTCACTGCTCACCATCCTCGTGGCCTCCTCAAATGGTGCCAGGACAGTGCATGCATACCTGATCATGCCCCACTGGCGTGGTGAAAAAAACCTGAGCTCCCCTGACCCTGTCCTGGTGCCGTAGTCGCACAGGTACTCATTGATGGCCCTCTGCTGCATGTGCAGCCGCTGCAGCATGGCCAACGTTGAGTTCCACCTGGTGGGCATGTCACATATAAGGCAGTTCTTGGGCAGGTTCAACTCCTTTTGCAGCTCAGCCAGCCGAGCACTGGCATTATATGATCTGCGGAAATGCACACAGACTTTCCTGGCCTGCCTCAGGACATCCTGTAAGCCCGGGTACCTGCCCAAGAACCGCTGCACTACCAGGTTAAGGACGTGAGCCACACAGGGCACATGGGTCAGTTGTCCCTGTCGGAGGGCGGAGAGGAGGTTGGTGCCATTGTCGCAAACCACCATTCCTGGCATAAGCTGGCATGGCATCAGCCACCTCTCGGCCTGCCCCTGCAGAGCTGACAGAACCTCTGCCCCAGTGTGGCTCCTGTCCCCCAAACACACCAGCGAAAGCACGGCATGGCATCTTTTTGCCTGCATACTTGCGTAGCCCCTTGAACGCCTACGGATCACCGCTGGTTCCGAGGACAAACCACAGGAAGAGGCCACTGAGGATGAAGAAGAGGAGGGGGTGGAGGAGAGAGGTGTGTCACAACCAGTAGTATAATTTTGGAGGCGTGGCGGTGGAACAACCTCCAACACTACTGCACCTTGTCCTGCATCCTTCCCAGCTGCCAAAAGAGTGACCCAATGGGCCGTGAAAGAAAGGTAACGTCCCTGTCCATGCCTGCTGGACCATGAGTCAGCAGTAATATGCACCTTACCGCTGACCGCCCTGTCCAGCGAGGCATGGACATTGCCTTCCACATGGCGGTAGAGAGCCGGAATCGCCTTCAGTAAGAAAAAGTGGCGTTTTGGAACCTGCCACTGAGGAACCGCACATTGCACAAACTCACGGAAGGGGGCCGAGTCTACCAACTGAAAAGGCAGCAGTTGAAGTGCTAGCAATTTAGCCAAGCTAGCATTCAACCGCTGAGCATGTGGATGGCTGGGAGTGAACTTCTTTTGACGATCCAGCAGCTGGGGCAGGGAAATTTGCCTGCTAGAATCGGACTTCGGTGTACTGCTAGCAGACTGCCCGCAAGTACTTGGCTGTGACACACCTAATTCTACACCTTCATTCCTCTCAGTGCAGGTTTCAGAGAGGACTGAAGGTATAGTGGGGTTGGAGATCCCAGCTGATGCGGAGCAAGGAGAGGTCTGCTTTGTTCTTTGGTGTGAGTCTTTAAGGTAGGCTTGCCAACGAGCTGCATGGCAGGTCAACATATGTCTGGTCAAGCATGTGGTGCCCAAGCGGCTGATGTTTTGGCCACGCGAGATACGCTTGAGACATATGTTGCAAACAGCAGGGGTGCAATCTGATGCACTCAACTCAAAAAAGGCCCACACCAAAGAACTTTTGGAATAACGGGCAGAGGCAGCGCCCTGCACAGGCGGAGCTCTGCGGTGTGATTCAGTCGGTGTGCTGCCCTTACACTGGCCCCCAGAGGGCATCCTGCCTCGTTGGAGATGTGCCTCCTCCTCATCCTCCTCCTCCTCTCTCCTATCAGGCACCCACGTGGAGTCAGTGACCGCATCATCCCCTCCCTCATCACTGGAACCAATCTGGCAGTATGCTGCAGCTGCTGTAACATGACTGCCAGATTGGTGTCCTTCTTGAGCATCCCCTCTCTCTGCTCTCACGCTACTGCCTTCCTCTAGCTGGGTGTCATCTTCAGACCCTTCGAAACGCTGGGCATCCTCCTGGAGCATGTACCCAACACTGTGCTCAAACAGTTCGGGGGACTCCGCAGGAGGACACGGTGGGTCTAGGGAAGGAGTGACTGATGATGACATTGAGGACGCTTTGGCAGCTGCATTTCCAGTACCCTGAGCCTGGGTGAGAGAGGATGAGGAGGATGAGGAGGGCTTGGTCATCCACTCTACAAAGTCTTCGGCATGATGCGGCTCAACACGTCCAGCTGCCGAAAATAAGGACAAGCGTGTCCCATGGCCACATGCTGATGACGATGCACCGCGTCCACAACCAGCACTGTTGTCTCTAGACACAGAGCCTGCTTGCCCTCTTTTATTGGCTCCTGACTGTCTGCCTCTCCTTGCTTGCTTTCCAGACATTCTAAAGGCCTTCAGGGAGATGGGAAAACCAGCAATAAGGGGTAGCTTCAGGTGTATATATTGCAAGAAGCACACTACGCCTGCTGTAAGTGCTGCAGATGCCTGCCTGTGTTACACAACAGGAAAACACAGCAATAAGGGCTAGCTTCTGGTGTATATTTTGCAAGAAGCACACTACGCCCGCTGTAAGTGCTGCAGATGCCTGTTAGTGTAACACAAAAGAAAAAAACTATGAGCAATAAGGGGTAGCTTCAGGTGTATAATGTGCAGGAGGCACACTACGCCCACTGTAAGTGCTGCAGATGCCTGCCTGTGTTACACAACAGGAAAACACAGCAATAAGGCCTAGCTTCAGGTGTATATTTTGCAGGAGGAACACTACGCCTGTTGTAAGTGCTGCAGATGCCTGCCTGTGTTACACAACAGGAAAACACAGCAATAAGGCCTAGCTTCAGGTGTATATTTTGCAGGAGGCACACTACGCCTGCTGTAAGTGCTGCAGATGCCTGCCTGTGTTACACAACAGGAAAAAACAGCAATACGGGCTAGCTTCAGGTGTATATTTTGCAGGAAGCACACTACGCCTGCTATAACTGCTGCAGGTGCCTGCCTGTGTTACACAACAGGAAAACACAGCAATAAGGCCTAGCTTCAGGTGTATATTTTGCAGGAAGCACACTAGGCCTGCTGTAAGTGCTGCAGATGCCTGCCTGTGTTACACTACAGGAAAACACAGCAATAAGGCCTAGCTTCAGGTGTATATTTTGCAGGAGGCACACTACGCCTGCTGTAAGTGCTGCAGATGCCTGCCTGTGTTACACAACAGGAAAACACAGCAATAAGGCCTAGCTTCAGGTGTATATTTTACAAGAAGCACACTACGCCCGCTGTAAGTGCTGCAGATGCCTGTTAGTGTAACACAAAAGAAAAAAAACTACGAGCAATAAGGGGTAGCTTCAGGTGTATAATGTGCAGGAGGCACACTACGCCCGCTGTAAGTGCTGCAGATGCCTGCCTCTGTTACACAACAGGAAAACACAGCAATAAGGCCTAGCTTCAGGTGTATATTTTGCAGGAAGCACACTACGCCTGCTGTAAGTGCTGCAGATGCCTGCCTGTGTTACACAACAGGAAAACACAGCAATAAGGCCTAGCTTCAGGTGTATATTTTGCAAGAAGCACACTACGCCCGCTGTAAGTGCTGCAGATGCCTGTTAGTGTAACACAAAAGAAAAAAAACTACGAACAATAAGGGGTAGCTTCAGGTTTATAATGTGCAGGAGGCACACTACGCCCACTGTAAGTGCTGCAGATGCCTGCCTGTGTTACACAACAGGAAGACACAGCAATAAGGCCTAGCTTCAGGTGTATATTTTGCAGGAAGCACACTACGCCTGCTATAACTGCTGCAGATGCCTGCCTGTGTTACACAACAGGAAGACACAGCAATAAGGCCTAGCTTCAGGTGTATATTTTGCAGGAAGCACACTACGCCTGCTATAACTGCTGCAGATGCCTGCCTGTGTTACACAACAGGAAAACACAGCAATAAGGCCTAGCTTCAGGTGTATATTTTGCAGGAAGCACACTAGGCCTGCTGTAAGTGCTGCAGATGCCTGCCTGTGTTACACTACAGGAAAACACAGCAATAAGGCCTAGCTTCAGGTGTATATTTTGCAGGAGGCACACTACGCCTGCTGTAAGTGCTGCAGATGCCTGCCTGTGTTACACAACAGGAAAACACAGCAATAAGGGCTAGCTTCTGGTGTATATTTTGCAAGAAGCACACTACGCCCGCTGTAAGTGCTGCAGATGCCTGTTAGTGTAACACAAAAGAAAAAAAACTACGAGCAATAAGGGGTAGCTTCAGGTGTATAATGTTCAGGAGGCACACTACGCCCGCTGTAAGTGCTGCAGATGCCTGCCTGTGTTACACAACAGGAAAACACAGCAATAAGGCCTAGCTTCAGGTGTATATTTTGCAGGAAGCACACCATGCCTGCTATAACTGCTGCAGATGCCTGCCTGTGTTACACAACAGGAAAACACAGCAATAAGGCCTAGCTTCAGGTGTAAATTTTGCAGGAAGCACACTACGCCTGCTGTAAGTGCTGCAGATGCCTGCCTGTGTTACACAACAGGAAAAAACAGCAATAAGGGCTAGCTTCAGGTGTATATTTTGCAGGAAGCACACTACGCCTGCTATAACTGCTGCAGATGCCTGCCTGTGTTACACAACAGGAAAACACAGCAATAAGGGCTAGCTTCTGGTGTATATTTTGCAAGAAGCACACTATGCCCGCTGTAAGTGCTGCAGATGCCTGTTAGTGTAACACAAAAGAAAAAAAACTATGAGCAATAAGGGGTAGCTTCAGGTGTATAATGTGCAGGAGGCACACTACGCCCGCTGTAAGTGCTGCAGATACCTGCCTGTGTTACACAACAGGAAAACACAGCAATAAGGCCTAGCTTCAGGTGTATATTTTTCAGGAAGCACACCATGCCTGCTATAACTGCTGCAGATGCCTGCCTGTGTTACACAACAGGAAAACACAGCAATAAGGCCTAGCTTCAGGTGTATATTTTGCAGGAAGCACACTACGCCTGCTGTAAGTGCTGCAGATGCCTGCCTGTGTTACACAACAGGAAAACACAGCAATAAGGGCTAGCTTCAGGTGTATATTTTGCAGGAAGCACACTACGCCTGCTATAACTGCTGTAGATGCCTGCCTGTGTTACACAACAAGAAAACACAGCAATAAGGGCTAGCTTCAGGTGTATACTGTGCAGGAGGCTTAGCAAAAATATCACTGACACTGTCCCCTGCCTATCCTTCTCTCTCCCTGCACACAAGGTTTAGCAGAATATCACTGACACTGTCCCTGCCTATCCTTCTCTCTCCCTGCACACAAGGTTTAGCAGAATATCACTGACACTGTCCCTGCCTATCCTTCTCTCTCCCTACACACAAGGTAAATGAACAAATATCACTAACACTGTCCCTGCCTATCCTTCTCTCTCCCTGAACCGGAACACACTACACAAGGCTGCCGCGCTGACGGCCTTTTATAGTGTGGGGCGTGTACTAAACCCCCTGAGCTATAATTGCCCACACATCCTGCCTGTGGCCAATTATGTCTCTCCTCGCTGCAGGCGCTGTGATTGGCCAAGCATGTGGGGTCACAGTGCATGCTTGGCCAATCACAGCGCCGGAATTGCAGTGCGATGGCGCAGTGTAATGTGGGCCGTTCGCGTCACTCGAATTTGGCGCAAACGGCCCAAAACGTTCGATCTTCGTCGAACGATCGAACAGCCGATGTTCGAGTCGAACATATGTTCAACACGAACACCGAGCTCATCCCTACCTACCACCTTCACTTGAGATGGATCTTTTCCATATTTTAAACCAAAATGTCTGGATAGGTTGTGCTTAGGAAAACCCTTTTTAATATTTGCCAAGTGTTCACCCACTCTAATGTGCTCTCTTGGTCCTCACCACATATTGTTAACCGCAACTGCATTGTAATAGATATACTACGTTCTTAGTATTACATGACAGTCCTAATAAAGTTGAGCCCACGCATCTACATACAGGACACTTTCGACAGGGGAAAAAACCTTTTGAAATGTTCAAAAAATGTGGGCCTAATTGGTGGTTCCACCACATTTGGAGCTATGAGGTGTCTGAGTCCAGGTTCTCTCCTAAAGATAACTATTGACTGTTCAGGAAGAGCAGGACCCAACATCTCATCATTCTTCAACACTCTCCAGTGTTTCCCAAGTATTTTATTGACAAATTTATGCTGACTGAAATAAGTAGTGTGGCAGGACCATTCAAATCCGCCCTCATTACCAGATTTATCCCTAGGAGCCAAGATATTCTCCCTATCCAATGAAGCAGCCGGCTGAATGATGGCATCCAAGATGCCCTCTGGATACCCCTTTTCTACAAATCCTTGCCTAATCACCTCAGATTGCCTTAAAAAGTCATTAACATCAGAACCGTTTCTCCTGATCCTCAAAACTTGGCTCTTCGGGATACCAGAGAGCCAATTAGGATGGTGGCAACTTGATAGTAAAATAAAACTATTCCTATCTGTTTTTTTAAAGATTCTTAGTACTAAACCCATTACCTTGTCTCATAACTAAATCCCAAAAATTTACTTCAGTGTGACTCAACTCATAATTCCATTTAATACCTAAAAGGTTTAGTTCTTCCATAAACGCAAACAATGTGTCCTCTGTACTCTTTAATTAATTCCCTCCATGGTGTACCAAAAATAATCTCTTCCTCCCAGTGGGCCATAAACAAATTGGCCACACTGGGAGCAAATTCTGCCCCCATTACCACACCGGCTTGTTGCAAGAAAAATTGGTTGTCATAGCAGAAATAATTATGCCCCATGCAAAAACTAACGAAAGCCGAAATTAATTTCTTTTGGGATCTTGGTATATCATGGTTATCATTTAGGAAAAATTTGACAGCGTCAAGAGCCTCATTGTGGGGAATTAAGGTATAGAGCGAAGATACGTCTGCAGTCATAAGTATGCAATCTTCTTGGAATTCATCCTGTCCTCACAGAGCAGAGGATAAAATATCTTGAGGACACCGTAAAGAGCATTTGATTTAACGGTTTCCAGACTGGAAGTTTACAGTCTCATGAAAAAGCTAGTTTTGAGGCTTCTGTTGTTCAAAGGAGGAGTGAGGGAGAAGGGGGCTGCCTCAATGATGCATTTCAAATAATTTTCGTCCTCAATGCCCAGGACTGTCAGCTTTAACATCCCATCGCATCCCAATGGTGGAATATTATCTAGGGCGAAAACAGACATGGAGAGCTTTCCAGTAGACAATAAACTGGGTTTCTGGGTCATGAGAATAGACCATTCACTAGAACTTGCCCAGTATGCAGATGAGCTGCTGGGCTTCCCTGCATCCAGCGTGCTTTCTGAACAGGCATTCAGTGCTGCCGGAGTTTTTGTGACAGAAAAAAAGAGCACGTCTGTCCACAGACTCTGTTGACTGGCTGACATTTGTAAAAATGAATCTGTCCTGGATTACCAGCAGCTATCAAGCCCCTGATCCCGATGTTGCTGATTAAGTGTTATTGGGATTTGGAATCTATAGACTTTCTAGGCTGCCTAGCTTTGTGGGTGTTGTTTTTATCTGGAAGTAATTTTTTGGCATAGGTTTCATGGGTACAATTAACACTCAAGGACCAATTTTTTCTCTTGTTTGACAGTTGCATCAAATTACAGTTTTTTACAGCAAGGCCATTACTTACTTTTATCAGGAGTACCTCTAGAAGGTTATGGGGTGAAGGCACCACCTTTACCCGAAGACCAATTTTTCCGCAACTCTTTGACAGGGGCGTCAAATTAAAATTTTTGCAGCAGAGTCAATTCTTGCTTTCATCAAGAGTATCTATAGAAGGTTATGGGGTGAAGACATCAACAACAGCCAAAGACCAATTTTTCCTCACCTGTTTGACAGGGGCTTCAAATTTCATTTTTTTTTACAGCGAGGCCAATTCTTGCTTTCATCAAGAGTACCTCAAGTAGGTTATGGGGCGAGGGCACCAACAACACCCAAAGAAAAAAATTTCCACAACTGTGTGACAGTGGCATCGATTTAATTTTTTTTACAGCAAGACCAATTCTTGCCTTCATCAAGAGTACTTCTAGAAGGTTAAGGGGTGAAGGCACCAACAACACCCAAAGAACATTTTTTTTTGCAACTGTGTGACAGGGACATCAAATTTACATTTTTTACAGAAAGTCCAATTCTTATTTTCATCAAGAGTGCCTCTAGAAGGATCGGGGTGAAAGGCACCAACAACACCCTAAGACAAATTTTTCCACAACTGTGTGACAGGGGTGTCAAATTTCTAATTTTAACAGCAAGGCAAATGCTTGCTTTCGTCAAGTGTACCTCTAGAAGGTTATGGGGGGAAGGCACCATAAACTACCCAAAGACCAATTTTTCCGCACCTGTTTGACAGAGGCTTCAAATTTTAAGTTTTTTACAGCAAGGCAATTCTTGCTTTCATCAAGAGTACCTCTAGAAGGTTGCAAGGTGAAGGCACCAACAACACCCAAAGACCAATTTTTCTAACTGCTTCACAGGAGTGTCAAATCTAAATTTTAAACAGCAAAGCCAGTTAATGATTTCATCAAGAGTACTTCTAGAAGGTTACGGGGTAAAAACACCAACAACACCTAAAGACCAATTTTTCTGCGCCTGTTTGTCAGGGCTTCAAATTTAATATTTTTACAGCAAGGCCAATTCTTGCTTTCATCAAGAGTACCTCTAGAAGGTTACGGGGTGAAGGCACCAACAACACCAAAAGACCATTTTTCCGCACCTGTTTGGCAGGGGCTTCAAATTACATTTTTTACAGCAAGTCCAATTCTTACTTTCATCAAGAATACCTTTAGAAGGTTACAGGCTTAAGGAACCAACAATGCCCAAAGACCAATTTTTCCACAACTGTTTGACAGGGGTGTTAAATCTCAATTTTTAACAGCAAGGCCAGTTATTGCTTTCATCAAGAGTACTTCTAGAAGGTTACTGGGTGAAGGCACCAACAACAACCAAAGACCAATTTTTCCACAACAGTTTGACAGGGGCACCAAATAAAAAATTTTTTCACAGCTAGGCCAATTCTTGATTTAATCAAGAGTACCTCTAGAAGGTTACTGGGTGAAGGTACCAACAACAACCAAAGACCAATTTTTTCACAACTGTTTGACAGGGGCACCAAATTATTTTTTTTACAGCAAGGCCAATTCTTGTTTTCATCAAGAGTACCTCTAGAAGGTAAAGTAGTGAAGGCACCAACAACACCCAAAGACCAATTTTTCCACAACTGTTTGACAGGGGCATCAAAATTATTATTTTTTTACAGCAAGGCCATTTCTTGCTTTCATCAAGAGTACCTCTAGAAGGTTATGGGGTGAAGGCACCAACAACATCCAAAGACCAATTTTTCTGCAACTGTTTGACGGGCTTCAAATTTGGATTTTTTACAGCAAGGCCAATTCTTGCTTTCATCAAGAGTACTTCTAGAAGGTTTTGGGGTTAACGTACCAACAACACCCAACAACCAATTTTTCTGCAACTGTTTGACAGGGACAACATATACATTTTTTTTACAGCAAGGCCAATTCTTGCTCTGATCAAGAGTACCTCTAGAAGGTTACGGGGTTAAGGTACCAACAACACCCAAAGACCAATTTTTCCGCACCTGTTTGGCAGGGGCTTCAAATTCGATGTCTATGGCTAAGTGCAGGTAACCTGCAGGTGCACTGCACTACACCTGCGGATCAGTTTGAAAGCAGCCCAGTAACCACTGCAGAACAGATATATCCATATATACTGTGATTTTAGTGATAAACTTGCTGTCCCAGGCAGAGTGCATTTGGTATCACTCCACCTATGACAGGAGCCGGTGCTATACAGGAAGCATTGGTTTATGCGGCTCTGCTCCGCAGCTGCTTGCTTCACCTTCTAGAGGTTCACTTGATAATAGCAAGAATTGGCCTTGCTGTAAAAAATTTAAATTTGACGTTCCTGTCAAACAATTGCAGAAAAATTGGTCTTCGGTGTTGTTGGTGCCTTCACCCTATAACCTTCTACAGGTATTCTTGAGGAAATCAAGAATTGGCTTTGCTGTAAAAAAAATTACATTTGGTGCCCCTGTCAAACAGTTGTGAAAATATTGGTCTTTGGTTGTTGTTGGTGCCTTCACCCAGTAACCCTCTAGAAGTACTCTTGATGAAAGCAATAACTAGCCTTGCTGTTAAAAATTTAGATTTGACACCCCTGTCAAGCAGTTGTGGAAAAATTGATCTTTGGATGTTGTTGGTGCCTTCACCCAGTAACCTTCTGGTATTCTTGATGAAAGTAAGTATTGGATTTGCTGTAAAAAAATCGAATTTGAAGCCCCTGCCAAACATGTGAGGAAAAATTGGTCTTTGGGTGTTGGTGGTGCCTTCACACCGTAACCTTCTAGAGGTACTCTTGATGAAAGCAAGAATTGGCCTTGCTGTAAAAAATCCAAATTTGAAGCCCCTGTCAAACAGTTGTGGAAAAATTTGTCTTTGCGTGTTGTTGGTGCCTTCACCATTTTACCTTCTATAGGTACTCTTAATGAAATCAAGAATTGGCCTTGCTGTAAAAAAATAATAATTTGATGCCCCTGTCAAACAGTTGTGGAAAAATTGGTCTTTGGTTGTTGTTGGTGCCTTCACCCCATAACCTTCTAGAGGTACTCTTGATTAAAGCAAGAATCGGCCTTGCTGTAAAAAAAAAAAAATTGATGTCCCTGTCAAACAGTTGTGGAAAAATTTGACTTTGGGTGTTGTTGGTGCCTTCACCACTTTACCTCCTCGAGGTACTCTTGATGAAAGCAAGAATTGGCCAAGCTGTAAATAATTTAAATTTGATGTCCCTGTCAAACAGTTGCAGAAAAATTGGGCTTTGGGTGTTGTTGGTGCCTTTACTGCATAACCTTCTACTCTTTCATCAAGGTACTCTTGATGAAAGCAAGAATTGTCCTTGCTGTAAAAAAAAAAAATGTGATGTCCCTGTCAAACAGCTGCAGAATAATTTCTCATGAGGGGGGGGGGACTGGGAGCTACAATGTAGGTATTGTTGGAGTACAAACGGACACCACTCCTTAAATCACAATGCACTTCCTTCGGTGGGAGGTTTGGATTGTGTATATCTGTCTGGGCAAGTGTTGTATTATTGTTTATATTTTACACTTTTTCTTTTTTTTTTTACTTTTGTGTGTTTATGTTACTGCTACACACCAGAATTTACTGTCACCGGTGACTGTTGCCCGCAACTGCGGCTGAAGTTGTATGTATATTATACAGTCAGGTCCATAAATATCGGGACATCGACACAATTCTAATCTTTTTGGCTCTATACACCACCACAATGGATTTGAAATGAAACGAACAAGATGTGCTTTAACTGCAGACTTTCAGTTTTAATTTGAGGGTATTCATCCAAATAAGGTGAATGGTGTAGGAATTACAACAGTTTGTATATGTGCCTCCCACTTTTTAAGGGACCAAAAGAAATGGGACAGATTAACAATCATAAATCAAACTTTCACTTTTTAATACTTGGTTGCAAATCCTTTGCAGTCAATTACAGCCTGAAGTCTGGAATGCATAGACATCACCAGACGCTGGGTTTCATCCCTGGTGATGCTCTGCCAGGCCTCTACTGCAATTGTTTTCAGTTCCTGCTTGTTCTTGGGGCATTTTTCCTTCAGTTTTGTCTTCAGCAAGTGAAATGCATGCTCAATCGAATTCAGGTCAGGTGATTGACTTGGCCATTGCATAACATTCTACTTCTTTCCCTTAAAAAACTCTTTGGTTGCTTTCGCAGTATGCTTCGGGTCATTGTCCATCTGCACTGTGAAGCGCCGTCCAATGAGTTCTTAAGCATTTGGCTGAATATGAGCAGATAATATTGCCCCAAACACTTCAGAATTCATCCTGCTGCTTTTGTCAGCAGTCACATCATCAATAAATACAAGAGAACCAGTTCCATTGGCAGCCATACATGCCCACACCATGACACTACCACCACCATGCTTCACTGATGAGGTGGTATGCTTTGGATCATGAGCAGTTCCTTTCCTTCTCCATACTCTTCTCTTCCCATCACTCTGGTACAAGTTGATCTTGGTCTCATCTGTCCATGGGATGTTGTTCCAGAACTGAGAAGGCTTTTTTAGATGTTGTTTGGCAAACTCTAATCTGGTCTTCCTGTTTTTGAGGCTCACCAATGGTTTACATCTTGTGGTGAACCCTCTGTATTCACTCTGGTGAAGTCTTCTCCTGATTGTTGACTTCGACACACATACACCTACCTCCTGGAGAGTGGTCTTGATCTGGCCAACTGTTGTGAAGGGTGTTTTCTTCATCAGGGAAAGAATTCTTCGGTCATCCACTACAGTTGTTTTCCGTGGTCTTCCGGGTCTTTTGGTGTTGCTGAGCTCACCGGTGCGTTATTTCTTTTTAAGGATGATTTTTAAGGATGAAACAGTTGATTTGGCCACACCTAATGTTTTTGCTATCTCTCTGAGGTGTTTGTTTTGTTTTTTCAGCCTAATGATGGCTTGCTTCACTGATAGTGACAGCTCTTTGGATCTCATATTGAGAGTTGACAGCAACAGATTCCAAATGCAAACAGCACGCTTGAAATTAACTCTGGACCTTTTATCTGCTCCTTGTAAATGGGATAATGAGGGAATAACACACACCTGGCCATGGAACAGCTGAGCAGCCAATTGTCCCATTACTTTTGGTCCCTTAAAAAGTGGGAGGCACATATACAAACTGTTGTAATTTCTACACCGTTCACCTGATTTGGATGTAAATACCCTCAAATTAAAGCTAAAAAGTCTGCAGTTAAAGCACATCTTGTTCGTTTCATTTCAAATCCACTGTGGTTGTGTTGTAACGTACCTTAGGTGTGAGCCTGATGTGCGGAAAGGGACCTCCCGTACAACCCCGGCTTGGAGACCACTGGAGTGGGGACAGTGGTGGTAAGAGCACGGTGAGGTGAGGGTGCCTGTCTGATCCTCACTGCTTGGAGTGGTGGAGCCGAGTGGAGACTGGAACGGCTGGTTCCGGAAGCAGCGGATGCAGGTCAGCAGGTGCAGGTTGCAGAGCAGAGAATGCAGGTTAGCGGGTGCAGCTTGCAGAGCAGAGGATGCAGGTCAGCAGGTGCCGGTTTGCAGAGCAGGGATGCAGGTCAGCAGGTGCAGGTTTGCATTGCAAAGGATGCAGGTCAGCGTGTGCAGCTCGCAGAGCAGAGGATGCAGGTCAACTGGTGCAGGTTTGCAGAGTCAGACAAGCCGGGTCATACACATCAAGGTAAACATCATAAGTGGCAGGCAGAGAGTAGTCAAAGTCCAGGCCGAATCTTGGCAACAGGCAGACTGGCAGATAACTGAGCAGGGTCAAACGAGCCGAGGTCAGGACCGGAGACAGAAGCGTGGTCAGGAAGCCGGGTCAAACACAGGAACAAGATACAGGCACAGAATCTGGAACTTAGGGAACAGAAGCAGATCAAACCGCAAGGGACAACATCTCTGGAACGCCTTTTATAGGAAGTTCATGGGAGGAGCAAGGGGTTCAGGGTTCAACAGTAATCAGGACACCAAGCAGAGTAGTCTAATGGGTCAGATAGGAGTATAAAAACAAGGAAACCCTCGCGCTAACTGAGTGGTGGAGCTGGTGTAGGGTGGTAAAAGGAAGTGGGGAAGGGATGAAATACTGCAGCAATCACAGAGGGGTCTAGTCCAAAATCAACAGTGAAACAATAAATATCGTGATGGTGACTGCGCTGTGGTGACTCAAATTAAATGAATAGGAGAAGGAGTTATCAAGGAAATGGGAGTGTGACGGGGAGGGGAAGGAAAAATGTGAATAGGAAGCTAAAATATAGCTAGGTAGCAATAGTGAGCTGAATGCACAGTGACACAAATAAACGTGCAAGTGTAATATGTGGAAAACTGATATAAAAATATAAGCAAATTCTAAACACTCCAGTGATATACAAACGTGATAGAAATATAAAAAATATTATAATCACTATGACATATAGGTAATCAACAACCAATATCCATGAATCGAAATACTGAGTGCATCAGTGAACTTTGACCAGTGGAAAACAAAATAAATAAAATATAAAATAAATAAAAATAAAAATATCAAAAAACTCCCAAATTGGTATAATGAATATGCATAAAGTCATATGTACAAAATATATAGTCCCATCACCAAAGGTGCTTGGAGGTTTTCCTATAATGTCCACCCAGTGATCAGTAAGTCACAAACAGCTTACCTCCCTATTGAGAGGGGGCGGTATAAGACAGATCTTTATGATGGGAAATGGTAAAACGTCCTTATAGCACAGTCTTTGTGGCACAGTTTCTTTGTGACTCATTGGAATGCGTATGAAAAGACATAAAGTAGAGAGACATCAATAACGCAACTTTGTGAGTGCGGCAAAGTGAATCGCTGATGTAAATATTCACACACTCACTTTGAATATAGTGAGCGTGGGCCTCAATCCAAACGAGCACCGCGCTCGTACCAATGGGACAGTGGATTAGCGTCTCAGTGCAATCAATGCAATGCGATCCTCAGGTGTCCGCAGCGGCAATCACAAAGTTGTGGTGATAAAAAAAAAGAGGAAATAGTGTAGGTCTGAAAACCACTATGGGTATTTATTGATACACAAGTAAAAAACTCACATTTAAAAGATGAGTAACGGGTCTTGTACCCCGTAAGGATAGATCAAGAATTGTAATTACATGCCCCTGTTAAACAGGGGCAGAAAAATTGGGCCTTAGGCACTGGTGCCACAACACTGCAACCCCTCACAGATACTGTACTTGGAGTGCAGCAATGAGCCCTGTTGCAAAGTATTTAATCAAAAATTGTAATTACACGCTCCTGTTAAACAGGGGCTGAAAAATTGGGCCTTAGGCACTGGTGCTGGTGCCACAACACTGCAACATCTCACAGATACTGTACTTGGAGCGCAGCAATGAGCCCTGCTGCAAAGCATTGCATCAAAAATTGTAAATACACGCCCCTGAAAAATTGGGCCTTAGCCACTGGTGGCGGTGCCCAGAACCAAAAATGTTCTTTCAAGCTATCAGCATGATTATTGAGGAGGAAGAGGATAGTCACTCAGCATAACAGGATAGTCACTCTGCATCAGCATAGGCAGTCTTGAAGGGATCTGACATTTCAAAGAAAATTATTCTGTTACATCAGCATTAGGTGCTTGGTAGCTGGTGGTGATCCAAGACTGATTCATTTTTATGAAGGTCAGTCGATCAACCGAGTCGGTTGACAGGTGCACCCTGTGATCGGTTACAAAGCCTCCAGCAGCACTGAATGTGCGTTCCGAAAGAACGCTGGATGCAGGACAGGCCAGTATCTCAATTGCATACTGTGCAAGCTCTGGCCAGTGATCCATCCTCAAGACCCAGTAACCCAGAGGATTTTCGGTGGGAAAGGTGTCCAAGTTTGATCTTGCCCTTAGGTATTCCTGCACCATGTAAACCAGACGCTGGCGATGGTTGCTGGAACCGATCATACCTTGGGGCTGCGGACTAAAAAATTGTCTGAACGCATCGGTCAGACGGCCACCTTCTCCACCGCTCCTTCTTTGACTGATCGAAGCCTCAGCAACACGTTGTCCAGGACCAGGAATTTTTAACCTCCCAGTCTCTGGGAACGTGTTGCACAGACCTGTCTGCAAGGCCTCCCGAAGATGCCTCATCCTCTGCTCCCTCTGCAACGGCAAGATAAGGTCCGCAACCTTACCCTTGTAACGTGGATCAAGGAGGGTTGCCAGCCAGTAATGATCCCTCTCCTTGATCGCACGAATACAAGGATCCTTATGCAGGCTTTGCAGGATCAGGGAGGCCATGCAGCTTAGGTTTGCTGAGGCATTCGGTGCGGAGTCCCCTGGGTCACTGAGGACGACATGATCCGCAGCCACCTCCTCCCAGCCACGTACAAGTCCATGGGTCTCTTGGGACTGTAATTGATCCCTTGAAGACTGCTGCTGATGCTGAGTGCTAGTCTCCACCTCCATGCTGACACAATCCTCCTCCTCTTCCTCCTCGTCCTCTTCCTGTGTGATAGCCGGGCCAGCAGGAACACTGTCTGGATAAAGGGGGCCTTGAGAGGTAAGGAAGTCCTCCTCTTCCTGCCTCTGTTCTGACTCAAGTGCCCTGTCCATTATTCCACGCAGCGTGTGCTCCAACAGGTGGAAAAGAGGGACAGTGTCACTGATGCATGCACTGTCACTGCTCACCATCCTCGTGGCCTCCTCAAATGGTGCCAGGACAGTGCATGCATCCCTGATCATGAAAAAAATCCAAGCTCCCCTGACCCTGTCCTGGAGCCATATTGCAACAGATACTCATTGATGGCCCTCTGCTACGTGTGCAGCCACTGCAGCATGGCCAACGTAGAGTTCCACCTGGTGGGCATGTCACAGATTAGGCGGTTATTGGGCAGGTTGTAATCCTTTTGCAGCTCAGCCAGCTGAGCACTGGCATTATATGACCGGCAGAAATGCCCACAGAGTTTCCTGGCCTGCTTCAGTACCTCCTGTAAGCCCGGGTACCTGCCCAAGAACCGCTGCACCACCAAGTTAAGGACATGAGCCAGACAGGGCACATGGGTCAGTTGTCCCTGTCGGAGGGCGGAGAGGAGGTTGGTGCCATTGTCCGAAACCACCTTTCCTGGCTTAAGCTGGCGTGGCGTCAACCACCTCTGAGCCTGCCCCTGCAGAGCTGACAGAATCTCTGCCCCAGTGTGGCTCCTGTCCCCCAAGCACACCAGCTCAAGCACTGCATGGCATCTTTTTGCCTGCGTACTGACGTAGCCCCTTGAACGCCTATGGAGCACCGCTGGTTCCGAGGACAAATCAGCACAGGAAGAGGCCATGGAGGAAGAAGAAGAGGAGGGGGTGGAGGAGAGAGCTGTGTCAGAATCACCAGTAGTAACATTTTGGAGGCGTGGTGGCGGAACAACCTCCAACACTACTGCACCTTGTCCTGCATCCTTCCCAGCTGCCAGCAGAGTCACCCAATGCGCCGTGAAAGATAGGTAACGTCCCTGTCCATGCCTTCTGGACCATGAGTCAGCGGTAATATGCACCTTACCGCTGACCGCTGTGTCCAGCGAGGCCAAGACATTGCCTTCCACATGCCGGTAGAGAGCTGGAATCGCCTTCCGTGAGAAAAAGTGGTGTTTGGGGACCTGCCACTGAGGAACCACACATTCCACAAACTCACGGAAGGGGGCAGAGTCTACCAACTAAAAGGCAGCAGTTGAAGTGCTAGCAATTTAGCCAAGCTAGCATTCAACCGCTGGGCATGTGGATGGCTGGGAGCAAACTTATTTTGGCGGTGCAGCAGCTGGGGCAGGGAAATTTGCCTGGTACAATCGGACGTCAGTGTACCGATAGCAGATTGCCCGCAAGTACTTGGCTGTGACACGCCTAATTCTACACCTTCATTCCTCTCAGTGCAGGTTTCAGAGAGGACTGAAGGTATAGTGGGGTTGGAGATGCCAGCTGATGAGGAGCAAGGAGAGGTCCGCCTTGTTCTTTGGTGTGGGTCTTTTAGGTGTGCTTGCCAACGGACTGCATGGCAGGTCGACATATGTCTGGTCAAGCACGTGGTGCCCAAGTGGCTGATGTTTTGGCCACGCGAGATACACTTTACACATATGTTGCAAATGGCAATTGTGCGATCTGCTGCACACGTCTGAAAAAAGGCCCACACCAAAGAACTTTTGGAATAACGCACAGAGACAGCAACGCCCTGCACATGCGGAGCTCTGCGGTGTGATGCAGTCGGTGTGCTGCCCTTAAGCTGGCCGCTGGAGTGCATCCTGCCTCGTTGGAGATGTGCCTCCTCCTCCTCCTCCTCTCTCTTATCAGGCACCCACGTGGAGTCAGTGACCTCATCATCCCCTCCCTCCTCATCACTGGAACAAATCTGGCAGTATGCTGCAGCTGGGGGAACATGACTGCCAGATAGCTGACCTTGTTGGGCACCCCCTCTCTCTGGGCTCACGTTACTACCCCCTCTCTCTGAGCTCACGTTACTGCCTTCCTCCAGCTGGGTTCCATCATCGGAGCCTTCAAAAAGCTGGGCATCCTCCTGGAGCATGTACCCAACACTGTGGTCAAACAGTTCGGGGGACTTCTCAGGAGGACATGGTGGGGCTAGGGAAGGAGTGACTGATGCCATTGAGCCGAGGGAAGAGGCCGCTTTGGCAGCTGCTTTGCCAGACAAAGTACCCTGAGCCTGGGTGAGAGAGGATGAGGAGGAGGAGGACGGCTTGGTCATCCACTCTACCAAGTCTTGGGCATGTTGCAGCTCAACATGGCCAGCTGCCGAAAAAAAGGACAAGCGTTTCCCAGGGCCACGTGCTGATGAGGATGCACCGTGTGCACGACCAGCAGCACTGTAGCACTGTTGCCTCTAGACACAGAGCCTGCTTGCCCTCTTTTATTGCCTGGTGACTGTCTGCCTCTCATTGTTTGCCTTCCAGACATACTAATGGCCTGCTGTGGTGTTAGTATGGGAAAAGCAGCAATTGTTTTCAGTTAGATTTAGGTGAAAACTGTGCAGAGGACACAGTACACTGAAAATACTTGCAGCTCTCTGCTTGTGGTTTTATTATGAGAACACCACTATAATAGTCACTAACTGTATTCAGGTGAGCTTTAGGTGAATGCTATGCAAAGCACACAGTAGTACACTTAAGTGAAACACTGACTGTCTGCAGCTAACACAATCACCGGCCTGCCTGTCACAGTATATAGACTAACTGTATTCAGGTTATGCTTTAGGTGAATGCTATGCAAAGCACACAGTACATTAAGTGAAACACTGACTGTCTGCAGCTAGCACAATCACCTGCCTGCCTGTCACAGTATAGAGACTAACAGGAACGGATCTAGCTAAACTCAATACAGTGTATAAATATATATACAACACCTAGGATGCATATATATCCTCTACAAACTGTAACTACAGCTAACTGACTTGCCTGCCTGCTCTATCTAACTCAATATAAATGACACTGTCTGTCTCTGTAAACTCTCGTTTCACAACTCCAACACACTATACAAGGCCGATGAGCCAACGGCTTTATATAGTGTGGGGCGTGTCCTAAACCCCCTAAGCCATAATTGGCCAAAGCCACCCTGGCTTTGGCCAATTATGGCTCTCCGTTTTTTCTGCGCTGTGATTGGCCAAGCATGCGGGTCATAGTGCATGCTTGGCCAATCATCAGCCAGCAATGCACTGCAATGTCGCAGTGAATTATGGGCCGTGACGCGCCACTCGAATTTGGCACGAACGGCTCATAATGTTCGATCTTCGTCGAACGATCGAACATCCGTTGTTCGAGTCGAACATGGGTTCGACTCGAACATGAAGCTCATCCCTAATGGTGTATAGTGTGCTCTCTTTGTGTGCCAGTAATGTCCGAAAAATAATATTTCAAATTTCTGTGGGTAGATTTATATATATATGGGGCATATAAGTGGCTCATTTAATAGAATTATTATAATAGCAGGACAGTGTTTCTTAAAACAGTCAAAATGTATAAATGGGAAATGGATATCAGGCATATACAATATACTTGTCTGAAGAGGGACAAAAAGCAATTAGCCACTTTTTATAAATCTTTCTTCAAGTGGTAAATTGGCTTTATATCCTTTGAAGCTGTAGGAGTCTTTCTTCACTAATGGCTAACAAACAGCTACAGTAGGTTAAGGATTACAAACAAGTGGAAACAAACAGAGGGTTAATGTACAGTGCAAATATAAAAGAATTTGAGCATATTAAAAACATCCTTATGTTAAATTTTACCTACAGTGGGACACCTGGCTGACCCATCCTGAAACTGTAATAGTGGCCTGATAGCCCCCCAATGCTTTGTGTAATTCTATGTATAAGGCTCTTTAACTGCTTAAGGACTACCTCCTGTATATATACGTTGGCAGAATGGCACGAACAGGCACAAGCACATACAGGTACTTCCTATTTAAGATATCCGCCGTGTGGTCGCGCGCGTGCCGCCGGCGCCGCCCTCGAGACCCTGTCGCTTTTTCCGTGAGCCCGACTGTGGGTCCCACGGACTCGATCGCCGCGGGGACACCCGCGATCGTCTCACGGAGAGATAGAGCTACAAGCATCTCCCCGCTCTGCCTAGTGACAATGACAGTGACAGTGATCACCGCTTCCTGTAATCAGAAGCGGTGATCACTGTCTTGTCACACACAGGCCATCCCCCCTACAGTTAAACGCACTCATCAGGGCACACTTAACCCCTACAACGCCACCTAGTGGTTAACCCCTTCACTGCCAGTGTCATTTTCACACTAATCAGTGCATTTTTATAGCACTGATCGCTGTGTCAGAACATTTGGGGTTAAAAGAATTACATATAGGCATGCATATTACGTATTTTTCATGTGGTTCATATTCATGTATGTTGTGAATGAGAGGACAGCCATTTTGTCTCTAAAGTTAAGCTCATAGCTCATGATGTGCTGTGAACAATTCTACAGCCACTTTGGTTTCTACTTTCTCTTTAAGAGGTTAAACCCAAATTCACTATCTTTAAAAGTTTAAATTAGATTCATAGGCATGAATAGGCCTTTTTCTTATGTCTCCCTAAGGGGTCTGGCTGTTCCAATCTCCCCAGGTGGTAATTCAAAGGTTTGACACTTAGAGATAAGGGGAGTGTTGGTACGGGCTAACACAAACTGTGTAGTATTGTTTCTGTATAACAAGATCATAGGGCTTATTCACAAATAAGCTGTTGTACTGTATATCTTAAATTTGTTTTTTCAAATATCTTAACAATGTATCTATACTAGTAATACATGTATTAACCCAAGTATGCATATATATGGATTAGTATTAGGGAGTTGTATACATGAGATTATACTAGAGGGATAGCATTAGAAACTGCTTAAACTTACATTCCAGTGATTAGTTTCAAGGAATTTCCCAAAACATTAACAAATGGTCTGGGGTAGTGTTGATCCTAAACATTCACACCTGTAAATCTGAAGTGGAGCCGAGATGGCTGGGATACTTGACATGTGTTTGACACCCTTAGACAATTAAGTGTGTTTTTCTAAGCCTTGGTCAAAGGGGGTCATAAATTTTATTTGGCATCGGTGACCCTAACATTAGGAATTATTCCTTGTACAAGACTACCCCTACAGGTTAAAAATGACATTGTTCAAGATGGTCGCATACTTGGTTGCTAAGACAACCTTCCAAAAACATTGTCACTTGACGTCATAAATTACCTAGTAATAAGATACACACCCACTTTTTGGAGTAAGATAAAAGTAGGAAGAGTTTAGTGAGGAGGGGGGTCGAGATCTCGCTGGAAGGAAGACTCTACACAGGGATGATCTCTGAAGGCACTCACTCTCTGAAAAGATCTCTCTTGGGGGTCTACATCTGAAGGAAGCTGGAGGGGGAGAACTAAAACGCTAACATGTAGCAATGTTGGAAGGAGTCCTGTGGGACTCATAATGGATAACTCAAACAGACAGAACTTTAACCTGGTAACGTATTTATTTTGTTTATTTACCTGTTTTGGTAATGGAATTGTTTTTTCATGCACACAACTAAAGCCATTTAAATATATATGGCCTAGTGTTGAGAATATGGTTATATTTTAACTGCAGTATAAAGTAACTATATTTCAACTATTAAGACACATGCCCTAATTTGGTTGTCTTTATAAAGCTAGAGCTAAGTAGTACAACGGTTTTGGTGTGAAGTATGTGTAAAAATAGATTCTTTCTAAATTGGGAATCTCCCAAAATTAAGATTTTCCTATTTCCATAAGTACAATAATATTTTTATATTTCAGTATAAACATTTTGACATATTTGTAGGCACTATGCTGAGATGCCTCAATGTTTCTGACATATATGGAGGCACCGCTCGAGATCTGTCAACGTTTGAAACAAGTGATATATTTGCGCAAAGTTATATATATTTTATTGTCATTTTTTGGGGGAAAAAATAAAAAATACATTTTTAAAAATGAATATCTTTTGTTTGTTTTGCTATTGCCATTGTTAGTTGCAATATTGAAAAATGACAGATACTAAAGTTATTTTAGTGCAGCCGGTCCTGCTGATGCAGAGAATGAAATTGGTATGCATCACAGAAAAAGAATTTGCAAAATATCAGGGGATGTCTTCTATCAGAGAAATGAAGACAGAACTTGGTCCCTGTAAGTCAGTTATTATTGCAAGAAGGACCATGTGTACTTTGGATTGTAAACCCAATCAAAGTACCAGAGAACTTTTTAAAGTTTTCAAGAAAGCCCATTACTTGGCTAAGAAAAACCCAGATTTTGAAAGCCATGTATTTTTCCAACTGTTTGATAAGGCTTTGCCAAATAAAATTGAAATTATTTTGGCCTGGGATTACTATCCCAAAAATGGATTGGATTGGCTGATAGAGCACCATCCTTTTTGCTGTTCTACAGATCAGTAAAGAAGCTTCAAGAATAAATTTAAATAGCCCACTCAAATAATAGCTTAAAAAGGGAGCAGGGACAAATTGAGGCTTCAAATATAATAAGGCTGGAATTGTTAAAAATTCCAATTCCCCAAATAAAAGTTACGCCCAGTTTTAAAAACTAAAAAGTGAAATCTAGCTGAGGTGTTCAAATATTTAAATGTCTGTAATTGACCAAAAGCAAGAAACATGAGCAGAGTAACATGATTAAAGACATTTTTTTCCTTTACTCTAAAAAGAGTTTCAGCCCCTCCTTTACAAAAAGGGAGGGGGGAGTTGAAAAGAGTAGAATGATTTTATCTTTGCAGCCAAAACCTTGTTTAGAGCTGACAGGTTTCAGGAATGCATGTCTGCCTGTGTGATGCAACGTGCTCCTTGCTTATACAAACACACACAGCTGACAAAGTGAAACCAAAACTGTTACATGTCATTCATTCCAAGTATATTGTTGTTTTATATTGTTTTCCTTACAGGTATTTTATAAAAACAGGATACCATAAGAAGTTATTAGATAATTATCTAAGCAATTATTTTGTTTCAGAAACATTTATAATAAATCCAAGAATTTATTTTCTGAAAAATAACATCAGCTAAAATTATGTTTAAAGCTGACTTTGTAAATATTTTAGTCACTGCCCTGAAATCATACAAAGAAAAAGCCCAGTTGAATTTCAACTTAAAAGGGAATGAAGTAATTTACATTCCCGCATTTACAGTTAATATGCTCAACGATCGATTGCGTATTGGTATCAATCTATTAAAAAAATGTTTTTTAAATCCTATTGTGATTTTATTTTAAATGTTATATGGTCTCAAGTGACAAGGCCATACATATGAACCTTCTCAGTTCTCTTACAATCAGTGAGTATAGTTGAGATCCATCTCAGGAATAATTAAATTCTAGATGGCACCTTTGTACAGGTATCCCCAATTTCCCCTAAAATAAGGGTCATACAGGAGGTTCATACCATATGTGTGTCGCCTGGAATATAGTTGAGAGGAATGCTTGGAAGGTGATATTCTCAATGCTCACATCCATACAGTATATACTGACTCCATTGAGCTTAGTAATTATACGCAAATCCTACTGGGATTGTATGGTGTTTTCTGTTCCCTAACAGGTTAGTGACCTGGGGAATGTTAATAAGGTTCATATTTATGCCAGGAATATAATCACATTGGTAGAAAATAATTAAAATAGTTGACCAACCCTAAAGTAAATATTTAGGTATTCAAACCCCTCAGGATAAATAAAAAATCAGTCAATCATTTATTCCTTATAATCAATGACCCAAAATATCATGTGTACATTGGCAACGATTTATTAAATCGCTTTGTTATACACATGGATCTGGTAAATACCACTGTTGTCCAGATTAAAAAAAAAGCCAAATAGTTTCATAAATGAACATGAAGCCCTTAAGTAATCTTGGTTACTGCCATATGCAGTAAACATATTAGTACCACATGAGGTCATTATTCAGATAGGTACTAATATTTTTTTTTTATTATTTAACATTTTTATTATTATCCGGCCATGTATAAATAGGCCAGAATTTTAAGAACCCTGCTGCATTAAAATGTTTCGCAGACAGGATGTATATAGAAAAGATTTCAGTAAATCACACTCATGAAAAATAAAAGTTTTCATGGAGTTCAAAAATATGTTTGTGAAAGGATTCCTGTGATGTGGTATACTAGACATACACATTGCCAGGATTCAATCTGATCTAAGTGAAAACGCACCTTATGTTTTAAATCAAACATTGATGTCTTTCCCTAGCTTGCTATGTTTCGCTAGTGGAGACCATTAAGAGTTTCAAGGAGAGGGGTGTTGTGGGATCAGTGCACCGGATCTTATGATAATCCTATACTTCATATTCTTAAACCAAATGGTCATTGTGTTTATATTCTGATCTAAGACAGCTAAATAAACGAGTATATATGTATGGCTAAGCTGTGCTATATATTGACCAATGCTTGATGTAAAAATACAAAGTGCTAAGTACTTCACTACACTAAATGATGCTCGATGATGGTGGAACATTCAGGTAAGTCCTGAAGACCCATACAAGCTGGCATTTAAAGGTGGTAAGAAATAGTAAAACTGGATCAGAATGTTATTTGGTTATATAAACTTAAGTTTTGAATTTGATGTTGTTTCTGTTTGTTATTTTACATAAGGCCATTACCTGATGTACCTTCAAGAAAAAGTTTAACATATGTGGATGATATTTTTGTTGAATAGCATAATGTTTGAAAAGCATATACCAGAGTTCAGAAATGTTCTTAACCAGTTGAGGGAGGCGGGTGTTTACAATTTTATTACAGAAAGACCAATGGTGTCACTCCAAGGTTCATCTCCTGAGGCCTAAGGTTTGCAGCCTGAGTCTCACCACAAGAAGAAAATGGAGACTGTGATGAGGTCAAAAATATCTGCCAATATCAGTGAATTGAGGACATGTTTGGGTATGGTATAAAATATTCAATTGTATGCTTGTCATCCTAGGGTCCAATTGAGAAGGCTGGAAGGTAATGTATAAGAAGAGACTTATAAGGATCAAGAGAATGTAAATGTAATAATATGACATTGTGATATTTCTCTCCTAACTTACAGATTTTCCAATCTTATACTTCAGCATTAATGTTGATCCTGCCAATCATGGCAGAATACTATCATCATTAGATCATTGATGATTTTTAGTTAATTAAAATATAGTTAATTAAATCGCTATATCATATATATATAGCATAGTTAGAAAATGTAAATATTAATTAATAAGAATATGTATTCATACTGTCTATTTACTCAAATAGGAAATGATTGACACTCCAGACCAGATCGTTGATTGGTAAAGGCGAAGTATTGAAGGAGCTGTGTGGGGGGAACATTTTCAGGGTTCCCCTCAGTTTGAGGTTATTCCTTCTTGATCTGTCCTCGAGGTCCGCCATCTTATCCTTGAGCCAAACTATTTCCTCCCCCTGTGCCTTGATGGCATCCACCATCATGTTAAATGCAGAAGTGTGCTCTTCCACTTTGTCTTCCACAACATGGACCCTCTGTCCTATGGCCTGTACTTCTTTTTGGCATGCAGTGATCCCACTGTATATATCTGACTGCAGGGATGTTCTCAGTGAAAGGAGCATGTCCTTCAGCACGGTGTCGGATACTGGTCTATCTGCCGTGGGGAATTCTGATATGGGGTCCCCCCTCTGTTGCCGCTGGCTAGTGCTGGTGGATTGCGGCCCGCTTACCTCCATGTTGAGATCCGGCTGCGGCCTAGCTGGGGAGTCCCTCCTCGGCCTCGATTTGGCTGGGCTCCGCGTTGAGGGGCTGGATGTCCCAGAGGAGGAAGCGCTGTGTGCTGTAGCCGAGCGGATGGCGACGGACGGCGGGCCGTTGCCTGTGGTAAGTGCTCCTGGCTGCGAGGCGTGCTGTGGGACTCGCGCTCCGTCACCGCCGCCATTTTGCTGCATTCCCCTCGCTGCTGCTCCGAAGAAGCTGTCTAGTTTCTGGGGCTGCAGCGGTGATTTACGATTCCTGGGCATCACCGGGTTGTTCCTCGGCAGGTCAGTGATCGGATGACCGATCGCAGGGCTCGCAGGATCGCCGGTGGGCTGTGGAGGCTGATGTTATCTCAGGCTGACAAGCGGAGCTCCTGGGCTAAGCGTCCATCTTGGAGTCCGGTCGCCACGCCCCCTCTGGTAAAGGCGAAGTGAACTGCCAACAGACACCGCGATCGTTTGGATGATGTTAATCCTTGGCGTCCAGTTCCAAAGGGAACCTGTCACCAAACCACACTCCAGACCATATCGTTGATTGGTAAAGACAAAGTTGACAACCAAAAGACACAGCGATCGTTTGGATGATGTTAATCCATGATGCCCAGTTCCGGATGGAACCTATCACCACACCGAATCCTTCATTAGGAGTCATGAAGCAAGACGCTCTAGGATTCGTATTGCCGGAAAGAAAGATTTGTTGCAGAAGTCCCTTGTTTGCTTGAATCCCAGAATATCCATTGAAAGGAGGGATATTGAATCCCATTTTCAGCTTGTAACACTACAAGAGCGGATTCAATGAAGAGTTTCTTCAATTGCTGGTTTACCAGCTTTGTTTTTATCACATTTGAAATGGGGGGGGGTGACACCACCACTGCAACAGTTTATTTTTGTTTTCATAAAGACTTGAACTCATCAACAAAGATCCAAGTCATACAATAACATTCTTTATCATATGGATGAAGAGAGGAACGTTCTTCAAGTATAAAGAAAAATAATAATATGGCCATATCTTTTAAACAACTGTGATATTTCTTCGAACCCGTTTCTTAGTATGTCCGTGACTATTCGTCAGAATACAAGAAACGTGGGGGGGGGGCATTTGTCAGAACATTTGGGGTTAAAAGAATTACATATAGGTCTTTATATTATGCATATTACGTATTTTTCGTGTGGTTCATATATCATGTATGTTGTGAACGAGAGGACACCCATTTTGTCTCTAAAGTTAAGCTCATAGCTCATGATGTGCTGTAAACAATACTACAGCCACTTTGGTTTCTACTTTCTCTTTAAGAGGTTAAACCCAAATTCACTATCTTTAAAAGTTTAAATTAGATTCATAGGCATGAATAGGCCTTGTTCTTATGTCTCCCTAAGGGGTCTGGCTGTTCCAATCTCCCCAGGTGGTAATTCAAAGGTTTGACACTTAGAGATAAGGGGAGTGTTGGTACGGGCTAACACAAACTGTGTAGTATTGTTTCTGTATAACAAGATCATAGGGCTTATTCACAAATAAGCTGTTGTACTGTATATCTTCAATTGGTTCTTTCAAATATCTTAACAATGTATCTATACTAGTAATACATGTATAAACCCATGTATGCATATATATAGATTAGTATTAGGGAGTTGTATACATGAGATTATACTAGAGGGATAGCATTAGAAACTGCTTAAACTTACATTCCAGTGATTAGTTTCAAGGAATTTCCCAAAACATTAACAAATGGTCTGGGGTAGTGTTGATCCTAAACATTCACACCTGTAAATCTGAAGTGGAGCCGAGATGGCTGGGATACTTGACATGTGTTTGACACCCTTAGACAATTAAGTGTGTTTTTCTAAGCCTTGGTCAAAGGGGGTCATAAATTTTATTTGGCCTTGGTGACCCTAACATTAGGAATTATTCCTTGTGCAAGACTACCCCTACAGGTTAAAAATGACATTGTTCAAGATGGTCGCATACTTGGTTGCTAAGACAACCTTCCAAAAACATTGTCACTTGATGTCATAAATTACCTAGTAATAAGATACACACCCACTTTTTGGAGTAAGATAAAAGTAGGAAGAGTTTAGTGAGGAGGGGGGTCGAGATCTCGCTGGAAGGAAGACTCTACACAGGGATGATCTCTGAAGGCACTCACTCTCTGAAAAGATCTCTCTTGGGGGTCTACATCTGAAGGAAGCTGGAGGGGGAGAACTAAAACGCTAACATGTAGCAATGTTGGAAGGAGTCCTGTGGGACTCATAATGGAAGCTTCTCAAACAGACAGAACTTTAACCTGGTAACGTATTTATTTTGTTTATTTACCTGTTTTGGTAATGGAATTGTTTTTTCATGCACATAACTAAAGCCATTTAAATATATATGGCCTAGTGTTGAGAATATGGTTATATTTTAACTGCAGTATAAAGTAACTATATTTCAACTATTAAGACACATGCCCTAATTTGGTTGTCTTTATAAAGCTAGAGCTAAGTAGTACAACGGTTTTGGTGTGAAGTATGTGTAAAAATAGATTCTTTCTAAATTGGGAATCTCCCAAAATTAAGATTTTCCTATTTCCATAAGTACAATAATATTTTTATATTTCAGTATAAACATTTTGACATATTTGTAGGCACTATGCTGAGATGCCTCAATGTTTGTGACATATATAGAGGCACCGCTCGAGATCTGTCAACGTTTGAAACAAGTGATATATTTGCGCAAAGTTATATATATTTTATTGTCATTTTTTTGGGGAAAAAATAAAAAATACATTTTTAAAAATGAATATCTTTTGTTTGTTTTGCTATTGCCATTGTTAGTTGCAATATTGAAAAATGACAGATACTAAAGTTATTTTAGTGCAGCCGGTCCTGCTGATGCAGAGAATGAAATTGGTATGCATCACAGAAAAAGAGTTTGCAAAATATCAGGGGATGTCTTCTATCAGAGAAATGAAGACAGAACTTGGTCCCTGTAAGTCAGTTATTATTGCAAGAAGGACCATGTGTACTTTGGATTGTAAACCCAATCAAAGTACCAGAGAACTTTTTAAAGTTTTCAAGAAAGCCCATTACTTGGCTAAGAAAAACCCAGATTTTGAAAGCCATGTATTTTTCCAACTGTTTGATAAGGCTTTGCCAAATAAAAATGAAATTATTGTGGCCTGGGATTACTATCCCAAAAATGGATTGGATTGGCTGATAGAGCACCATCCTTTTTGCTGTTCTACAGAACAGTAAAGAAGCTTCAAGAATAAATTTAAATAGCCCGCTCAAATAATAGCTTAAAAAGGGAGCAGGGACAAATTGAGGCTTCAAATATAATAAGGCTGGAATTGTTAAAAATTCCAATTCCCCAAATAAAAGTTACGCCCAGTTTTAAAAACTAAAAAGTGAAATATAGCTGAGGTGTTCAAATATTTAAATGTCTGTAATTGACCAAAAGAAAGAAACATGAGCAGAGTAACATGTTTAAAGACATTTTTTTCCTTTACTCTAAAAAGAGTTTCAGCCCCTCCTTTACAAAAAGGGAGGGGGGAGTTGAAAAGAGTAGAATGATTTTATCTTTGCAGCCAAAACCTTGTTTAGAGCTGACAGGTTTCAGGAATGCATGTCTGCCTGTGTGATGCAACGTGCTCCTTGCTTATACAAACACACACAGCTGACAAAGTGAAACCAAAACTGTTACATGTCATTCATTCCAAGTATATTGTTGTTTTATATTGTTTTTCTTACAGGTATTTTATAAAAACAGGATACCATAAGAAGTTATTAGATAATTATCTAAGCAATTATTTTGTTTCAGAAACATTTATAATAAATCCAAGAATTTATTTTCTGAAAAATAACATCAGCTAAAATTATGTTTAAAGCTGACTTTGTAAATATTTTAGTCACTGCCCTGAAATCATACAAAGAAAAAGCCCAGTTGAATTTCAACTTAAAAGGGAATGAAGTAATTTACATTCCCGCATTTACAGTTAATATGCTCAACGATCGATTGCGTATTGGTATCAATCTATTAAAAAAATGTTTTTTAAATCCTATTGTGATTTTATTTTAAATGTTATATGGTCTCAAGTGACAAGGCCATACATATGAACCTTCTCAGTTCTCTTACAATCAGTGAGTATAGTTGAGATCCATCTCAGGAATAATTAAATTCTAGATGGCACCTTTGTACAGGTATCCCCAATTTCCCCTAAAATAAGGGTCAGACAGGAGGTTCATACCATATGTGTGTCGCCTGGAATATAGTTGGGAGGAATGCTTGGAAGGTGATATTCTCAATGCTCACATCCATACAGTATATACTGACTACATTGAGCTTAGTAATTATACGCAAATCCTACTGGGATTGTATGGTGTTTTCTGTTCCCTAACAGGTTAGTGACCTGGGGAATGTTAATAAGGTTCATATTTATGCCAGGAATATAATCACATTGGTAGAAAATAATTAAAATAGTTGACCAACCCTAAAGTAAATATTTAGGTATTCAAACCCCTCAGGATAAATAAAAAATCAGTCAATCATTTATTCCTTATAATCAATGACCAAAAATATCATGTGTACATTGGCAACGATTTATTAAATCGCTTTGTTATACACATGGATCTGGTAAATACCACTGTTGTCCAGATTAAAATAAAACCCAAATAGTTTCATAAATGAACATGAAGCCCTTAAGTAATCTTGGTTACTGCCATATGCAGTAAACATATTAGTACCACATGAGGTCATTATTCAGACAGGTACTAATATTTTTTTTTTATTATTTAACATTTTTATTATTATCCGGCCATGTATAAATAGGCCAGAATTTTAAGAACCCTGCTGCATTAAAATGTTTTGCAGACAGGATGTATATAGAAAAGATTTCAGTAAATCACACTCATGAAAAATAAAAGTTTTCATGGAGTTCAAAAATATGTTTGTGAAAGGATTCCTGTGATGTGGTATACTAGACATACACATTGCCAGGATTCAATCTGATCTAAGTGAAAACGCACCTTATGTTTTAAATCAAACATTGATGTCTTTCCCTAGCTTGCTATGTTTCGCTAGTGGAGACCATTAAGAGTTTCAAGGAGAGGGGTGTTGTGGGATCAGTGCACCGGATCTTATGATAATCCTATACTTCATATTCTTAAACCAAATGGTCATTGTGTTTATATGCTGATCTAAGACAGCTAAATAAACGAGTATATATGTATGGCTAAGCTGTGCTATATATTGACCAATGCTTGATGTAAAAATACAAAGTGCTAAGTACTTCACTACACTAAATGATGCTCGATGATGGTGGAACATTCAGGTAAGTCCTGAAGACCCATACAAGCTGGCATTTAAAGGTGGTAAGAAATAGTAAAACTGGATCAGAATGTTATTTGGTTATATAAATTTAAGTTTTGAATTTGATGTTGTTTCTGTTATTTTACATAAGGCCATTACCTGATGTACCTTCAAGAAAAAGTTTAACATATGTGGATGATATTTTTGTTGAATAGCATAATGTTTGAAAAACATATACCAGAGTTCAGATATGTTCTTAACCAGTTGAGGGAGGCGGGTGTTTAAAATTTTATTACAGAAAGACCAATGGTGTCACTCCAAGGTTTATCTCCTGAGGCCTAAGGTTTGCAGCCTGAGTCTCACCACAAGAAGAAAATGGAGACTGTGATGAGGTCAAAAATATCTGCCAATATCAGTGAATTGAGGACATGTTTGGGTATGGTATAAAATATTCAATTGTATGCTTGTCATCCTAGGGTCCAATTGAGAAGGCTGGAAGGTAATGTATAAGAAGAGACTTATAAGGATCAAGAGAATGTAAATGTAATAATATGACATTGTGATATTTCTCTCCTAACTTACAGATCTTCCAATCTTATACTTCAGCATTAATGTTGATCCTGCCAATCATGGCAGAATACTATCATCATTAGATCATTGATGATTTTTAGTTAATTAAAATATAGTTAATTAAATCGCTATATCATATATATAGCATAGTTAGAAAATGTAAATATTAATTAATAAGAATATGTATTCATACTGTCTATTTACTCAAATAGAAAATGATTGACACTCCAGACCAGATCGTTGATTGGTAAAGGCGAAGTGAACTGCCAACAGACACCGCGATCGTTTGGATGATGTTAATCCTTGGCGTCCAGTTCCAAAGGGAACCTGTCACCAAACCACACTCCAGACCATATCGTTGATTGGTAAAGACGAAGTTGACAACCAAAAGACACAGCGATCGTTTGGATGATGTTAATCCATGATGCCCAGTTCCAGATGGAACCTATCACTACACCGAATCCTTCATTAGGAGTCATGAAGCAAGACGCTCCAGGATTCGTATTGCCGGAAAGAAAGATTTGTTGCAGAAGTCCCTTGTTTGCTTGAATCCCAGAATATCCATTGAAAGGAGGGATATTGAATCCCATTTTCAGCTTGTAACACTACAAGAGCGGATTCACTGAAGAGTTTCTTCAATTGGTGGTTTACCAGCTTTGTTTTTATCACATTTGAAATGGGGGGGTGGCACCACCACTGCAACAGTTTATTTTTGTTTTCATAAAGACTTGAACTCATCAACAAAGATCCAAGTCATACAAGAACATTCTTTATCATATGGATGAAGAGAGGAACGTTCTTCAAGTATAAAGAAAAATAATAATATGGCCATATCTTTTAAACAACTGTGATATTTCTTCGAACCTGTTTCTTAGTATGTCCGTGACTATTCGTCAGAATACAAGAAACGTGGGGGGGGGGATTTGTCAGAACATTTGGGGTTAAAAGAATTACATATAGGCCTTTATATTATGCATATTACGTATTTTTCGTGTGGTTCATATATCATGTATGTTGTGAACGAGAGGACAGCCATTTTGTCTCTAAAGTTAAGCTCATAGCTCATGATGTGCTGTAAACAATACTACAGCCACTTTGGTTTCTACTTTCTCTTTAAGAGGTTAAACCCAAATTCACTATCTTTAAAAGTTTAAATTAGATTCATAGGCATGAATAGGCCTTGTTCTTATGTCTCCCTAAGGGGTCTGGCTGTTCCAATCTCCCCAGGTGGTAATTCAAAGGTTTGACACTTAGAGATAAGGGGAGTGTTGGTACGGGCTAACACAAACTGTGTAGTATTGTTTCTGTATAACAAGATCATAGTGCTTATTCACAAATAAGCTGTTGTACTGTATATCTTCAATTGGTTCTTTCAAATATCTTAACAATGTATCTATACTAGTAATACATGTATAAACCCATGTATGCATATATATAGATTAGTATTAGGGAGTTGTATACATGAGATTATACTAGAGGGATAGCATTAGAAACTGCTTAAACTTACATTCCAGTGATTAGTTTCAAGGAATTTCCCAAAACATTAACAAATGGTCTGGGGTAGTGTTGATCCTAAGCATTCACACCTGTAAATCTGAAGTGGAGCCGAGATGGCTGGGATACTTGACATGTGTTTGACACCCTTAGACAATTAAGTGTGTTTTTCTAAGCCTTGGTCAAAGGGGGTCATAAATTTTATTTGGCCTCGGTGACCCTAACATTAGGAATTATTCCTTGTACAAGACTGCCCCTACAGGTTAAAAATGACATTGTTCAAGATGGCCGCATACTTGGTTGCTAAGACAACCTTCCAAAAACATTGTCACTTGACGTCATAAATTACCTAGTAATAAGATACACACCCACTTTTTGGAGTAAGATAAAAGTAGGAAGAGTTTAGTGAGGAGGGGGGTCAAGATCTCACTGGAAGGAAGACTCTACACAGGGATGATCTCTGAAGGCACTCACACTCTGAAAAGATCTCTCTCGGGGGTCTACATCGGAAGGAAGCTGGAGAGGGTGATCTAAAACGCAAACATGTAGCAATGTTGGAAGGAGTCCTGTGGGACTCATAATGGAAGCTTCTCAAACAGACAGAACTTTAACCTGGTAACGTATTTATTTTGTTTATTTACCTGTTTTGGTAATGGAATTGTTTTTACATGCACATAACTAAAACCATTTAAATATATATGGCCTAGTGTTGAGAATATGGTTATATTTTAACTGCAGTATAAAGTAACTATATTTCAACTATTAAGACACATGCCCTAATTTGGTTGTCTTTATAAAGCTAGAGCTAAGTAGTACAACGGTTTTGGTGTGAAGTATGTGTAAAAATAGATTCTTTCTAAATTTAATATAAGCCTTGATTGTTTTGTCAAGCAGTGTCTCTTATATGACACTTGGTCTGGACACGTTTAAGAAGTGTAATCAGGAGATCTGTTTGTTTTGAGAAAGATAACAGTGTTAATGTAAACAAGAGTGTTTACACTAAAGCCATGGAAGTCACGGAGAGACATTTCACAAGAGTTACCAAGTTTTAAATGTACAAGTATCATTTAAGTATTGAACTGTGAATATACTTTGCCATATAGAGCTTGCATAGAATTGTATGTAAATATTATCTGGACATTAACCATCATTTATCTCTGATTGTGGAAGTATATCCATTCATTTGTTTTATCACAAATTATACCTGATTTTAATTTGCACTGTATCTTTAGTTAATAAATATATATAATATTTTAAGCAATATTCATTTGTGTTACAGTAGGTGCCGCCGATATTGTAGATCTATCGTGCTCCCATTCCCGAGATTCTCGGCGACAGGAGTGCCGAGATCTCGGCAACAGGATGCCGACATCTCGCGCTCGCTGCAATAGCGAGAGGGAGACGCGGCACTGTATTGAACGGGATCCGACGTGGATTCCCGCCAATACCAGGCACTGCGTTTGGTATGAATCCTGAGCGGGAACTCCGCGCCGGTTTTTAAAGAAAAAAACGGCATGGGTTCCCCCTCCTGGAGCATACCAGGCCCTCGGGTCTGGTCTGGATTTGAGGGGGAGCCCTACGCCAAAAAAATGGCATGGGGGTCCCCCTCAAGGTCCAAACCAAACCCTTATCCGAGCACGCAACCTGGCAGGCCGCAGGGGAAGAGGGGGGACGAGAGCGGCCCCCCCTCCCTCCTGAACCGTACCAGGCCACATGCCCTCAACATGGGGGGTTTGGTGCTCTGGGGCAGGGGGGCGACCTGCGGCCCCCCCACCCCAGAGCACCCTGCCCCCATGTTGATGAGGACAGGGCCTCTTCCCGACAACCCTGGCCGTTGGTTGTCGGGGTCTGCGGGCGGGGGGGCTCATCGGAATCCGGGAGCCCCCTTTAATAAAGGGGCCCCCGGATCCCGGCCCCCCCACCCTATGTGAATGAGTATGGGGTACATCGTACCCCTACCCATTCACCTGGTGGAAAAAAATTGCAATTAAAAAAAACAACACAGCTTTTTAAAGTATTTTATTGCACAGCTCCGGGGGTCTTCTTCCGCCGCGCTCTCCGGTTCTTTCTTTCTTCTGCCAGGCCTCCGCTAACTTCTTTAGCTCTCTTGCTAGCGGAGGCCTGGTCTTCTCCGTCGCCAGGCCCAGTCTTCTCCGTTGCCTTCTCCCCTCTTCTCCTCTCCGGTTCTTTCTTTCTTTCTTCCGCCGGGCCTCCGCTAACTTCATTAGCTCTCTTGCTAGCGGAGGAGCCGGTCTTCCCGCCGTGGCCGTCGGCGTCTTCTTCCCTCTTCTCCTTCTCGATGTTGACTTGTCGCGTCCTCTTGCAGAAATGCTAAATCTTCGGCCCGCAGATATTAATATAGGCTTCTCATGACGTCACAGTCACATGCTCTGGGTGGCCCTGGAGCATGTGACTGTGACGTCAGGGGAACATGTGACTGTGACGTCATGAGAAGCCTATATTAATATCTGCGGGCCGAAGATTTAGCATTTCTGCAAGAGGACGCGACGAGTCAACATCGAGAAGGAGAAGAGGGAAGAAGACGCCGACGGCCACGGCGGGAAGACTGGCTCCTCCACTAGCAAGAGATCTAAAGAAGTTAGTGGAGGGGCCGGCAGAAGGACACCAGAGAGCCGGACGAGACGACGGAGAAGACCAGGCCTCCGCTAGCAAGAGAGCTAATGAAGTTAGCGGAGGCCCGGCGGAACAAAGAAAGAACAAACCGGAGAGGAGAAGAGGGGAGAAGGCGACGGAGAAGACTGGGCCTGGCGACGGAGAAGACCAGGCCACCGCTAGCAAGAGAGCTAATGAAGTTAGCGGAGGCCCGGCGGAAGAAAGAAAGAACGAACCGGAGAGGAGAAGAGGGGAGAAGGCGACGGAGAAGACTGGGCCTGGCGACGGAGAAGACCAGGCCTCCACTAGCAAGAGAGCTAAAGAAGTTAGCGGAGGCCTGGCAGAAGAAAGAAAGAACCGGAGAGCGCGGCGGAAGAAGACCCCCGGAGCTGTGCAATAAAATACTTTAAAAAGCTGTGTTGTTTTTTTTAATTGCAATTTTTTCCACCAGGTGAATGGGTAGGGGTACGATGTACCCCATACTCATTCACATAGGGTGGGGGGGCCGGGATCTGGGGGCCCCTTTATTAAAGGGGGCTCCCGGATTCCGATAAGCCCCCCGCCCGCAGACCCCGACAACCAACGGCCAGGGTTGTCGGGAAGAGGCCCTGTCCTCATCAACATGGGGGCAGGGTGCTCTGGGGTGGGGGGGCCGCAGGTCGCCCCCCTGCCCCAGAGCACCAAACCCCCCATGTTGAGGGCATGTGGCCTGGTACGGTTCAGGAGGGAGGGGGGGCCGCTCTCGTCCCCCCTCTTCCCCTGCGGCCTGCCAGGTTGCGTGCTCGGATAAGGGTTTGGTTTGGACCTTGAGGGGGACCCCCACGCCGTTTTTTCGGCGTAGGGCTCCCCCTCAAATCCAGACCAGACCCGAGGGCCTGGTATGCTCCAGGAGGGGGAACCCATGCCGGTTTTTTCTTTAAAAACCGGCGCGGTGTTCCCGCTCAGGATTCATACCAAACGCAGTGCCTGGTATTGGCGGGAATCCACGTCGGATCTCCGTCCACCGGCAATGCGTGTCGCGCATTGTGAAAGGAACATTTTTCCTTTCCCGATGACGAGACAGCTCGGCGCTGGCTCTCGCGACGGAGCTCATAGGGTGTCAATATCGCCGCTAGAAGTGGCGAGATTGACACAATATCGGCGGCACCTACTGTACTTGTCTTCAAACTAGCACGGATATAAAAAACTTAGAATTTCTTGTTTGATATTGTAGGCATTTGGGAATCTCCCAAAATTAAGATTTGCCTATTTCCATAAGTACAATAATATTTTTATATTTCAGTATAAACATTCTGACATATTTGTAGGCACTATGCTGAGATGTGTCAATGTTTCTGACAGCTGTAAAAATTACAATGGTCCCAAAAATGTGTCAAAAGTGTCCCATGTGTCCGCCACAATGTCGCAGTCACGATAAAAATCGCTGATTGCCACCATTACTAGTAAAAAAATTTTTTTTATAAAAATGCCATAAAACGACCCTCTATTTTGTAGACGCTATAACTTTTGCGCAAACCAATCAATAAACGCTTACTGCGATTTTTTACCAAAAATATGTAGAAGAATACGTATTGGCCTAAACTGAAGAAAACATTTTTTTTATATATTTTTTGGGGATATTTATTAAAGCAAAAAGTAAAAAATATTGATTTTTTTTTTAAATTGTCGCTCTATTTTTGTTTATAGCGCAAAAAATAAAAACCGCAGAGGTGATCAAATACCACCAAAAGAAAGCTCTATTTGTGGGAAAAAAAGGACGTCAATTTTGTTTGGGAGCCACATTGCATGACCGCGCAATTGTCAGTTAAAGTGACGCAGTGCCGAATCGCAAAAAAGGGCCTGGTCCTTTAGCAACAAAATGGTCCGGGGCTTAAGTGGTTAAACTTTACACCTTGTATTCATTTTTTTTTCTGTTTGTCTGTTTTCTCATTTACATCAGATGAAGGGTTTAATGAATATCTTGTGGTGTATATGTTTAAACCAGGGGCACAACCATAGGGGTTGCAATTGCATCCCAGCCCCATGCTCCATGGGGCCTGTGCGGCTACTCTGTACACCTGGATAGGAGGGGCGGTGGGGGCAGCATATAGAGGAACTCATGCCCTCTATTTTCCTCCTGCAGCCACTGAAAGCCTACTTCTCAGTTCCTCTATATGCCACCTCTGCCGCCCCACCTATCAAGGTTACTTGTCTTCTACTGCCCTGGGCACCTGTGAGCTCTTCTGGTCCCCCCTCCACCCATCAGTGGTTGACGGCTTCCCCCTTCCCCTCTCCCACTGGCTTCTAAGGGAGATGTGTCAGGATGAAAAGCGGGGAAGGGTTGGGAAATATGTAATTACCAATACCAATCACTTCCGTGTCTATTCATAACTGAAGCATAGTAAACTGTGTTTACTATGCTTTGATTTGTGAATGAACAGGGAGCACTGTACAGAGCTATACCTGCCCATTCCTTCTGTGCAATTGAGGCTGCAGAGATGGAGATTGAGGGCTGTGTCCTTGATCTCCTTTCCCTTTCTCAAAGGTGAAACATCAAATATTTAGACCCCTGATATTTCACCAAAGCTCCCCAATGAAAAATGTAAAAAATAAATAAAAAACAAACTTGTAAAAAAATAAATAAATAACAAAAATGAAAAACGACTGACACCAGTGGTGGAACTACCAGGGTTGCAAAGGTTGCACTTGTGACTGGGCCCTGGCATTTCTACCACCGTAGGTGGGTCCCAAGATGACAGGAAAGGGGCCTGCTGCAAAACATGTGAACAGGACCGTAATAAAGGGCCCAGCATAGGGAATAAAGGGCCCTGGGTCAGTGGGAAGGGCCCTGGCCGGGGGTCAGGGGGGATCTTCATGGTTTCTTACACTGGGGCCCTGAAGGTTCTAGCTGTGCTTCTGGATACTGTTTAGTGTATTAACTATCAGTGTTAAAAAACACTGAACTTAAGGATAGTACACTCATAGTCTGCTAAATATAGTTTCTGAGTGCATCTTATAACCCACTAAACCCGATGAATCAAGATAAGGTGATATTTTGTACAAGACTCTACCAACCTTTTGATACTAATGACTATAATAGTTTCTGAATCACTGACTCAGAACAACTATGCAGATTAGGAGATCAGATTAGCAGGTCTTAACATTCCTGATCTGCATGTTTGTTTTGGATCAGTTGCTCAGAATGTATACAGGTATAATTTTCAGAAGGAGATCAGCAATTGCAGCTCCCATATTTCTCTCAGTAGACATTTCCTTGAAATTTATTAATTTGCACTCAGATACCAAAAAAATGGTAGCTAAATCATGGAATCATGGAATATCACACTAAATGAAACTGGATGGAAAAAGGATGTTTGCTACATGATTATCCAAATAAGCGTACCGAGAAAAGGCAGATGGGATCCAACAAGACTGTGCAAAATTGCCATCATCCTACTTTAATTAGTGTTAAAAGACGGCTCTCTCTTCAGTATTAAGTAGATATGACAAATATGTGTTTCACAAATTCAAGAGGGTAATTAAACTGCCACATGCTCAGGCCGAAATGCACAAAGAACTGATTGAAATGTGAATATACAAAACAATGATTGATGATAGTTTAATGTGTATGAGTATTACATTGTAAACAGTTTATAGTAAAAAATAAATCAAGTCACAAAAGCTTGCACTAAATAAAAGTAACCATGAGAAGACCAAGAAGCATATATTTTTTTAAGACCTCATATTAATCTAAAGCTAAATATTGATTATTTATTGATGACTTGATGTATCTTCCAGTTCAAGACCTATAGGGGCTCTTTCACATCTTCCGTATATAACATAGTTTTGTCCTAGACATCAGTGTATTTATAGCCTACTATATCTGAGCTTGATCTGATCAAGGTCACCAGTGGCTCAATGGCTAGGGCAAATACAGTCTGGATCCCTGCCTTGTTTCCCCTTCCTCGTTTAAAGGTAGAGGAAATCTTTCCAGCCTTCCTATTAGCTGCCCTCTGGTTCTGGTATAACAGCTTCACCCATGAGTTTAATACTTCCCTGAACCCAAATTTAGCTAGCACTGCTCAATGATATAGCCAATTAATGCTATCAAAGTAATTTGTGGTAGCGAGAGAGAGAGAGAGAGAGAGAGAGAGAGCAAGGCCCACTTCCCTAAAGTGTCAGCTGGGGTTTGCATGTTGACAAATAGACTTTGAAGATTAATAGCAGTTTATTTTTGAGGCAAAAAATCATCCCTGATCAGAGTGTACTATAGAAGTAGTAACCTTGTTCAATCTGAAAGCCAAGATCTTAGGTAATAATTTTACATCATTTTGTAGCATGAATGAGCTGGGTTTGTGGGCTCCCTACCCAGTTTTAGCAATAGGATTATTTTAACTTTCTTCACTGAATGCAGTAGGCATTGCCATTCCAAAGATGTATTAAAAACTTTTAGAAGGTGAAGAAAGATTCGAACAACATAGTGTTTATACGCCTCTGTTGGTATACCATCATCGCCTGGGGACTTACAATTAGGGAATAAACTGGTTGCCAATTGCACTTTTTCACGTGTAATTGGGGAGTCTAGAAATTTCCTATTGGCTAAGGATAGGAATGTGAACTCAATATTTGGCATGTACTGCGTTAGAGCCCTTTCATACTGCCAGCGCCGGGCATCGGCGGTAAAGCACTGCTAGTTTTAGCGGTACTTTACTGTCATTTTTGCTGTGCTTTTCAGGCACTAGTGGGGCGCTTTAACCCCTGCTAGCACCCAAATAAAGGGTTAAAAGCGCCCGCAAAGCGCCACGGTAGTGGCGCTGCCCATTTTTTTATGGGCAGGGGCACTTTAGGAGCTGCTAAATGCACCTCAAAGACGCTGCCTGCAGGATTTCTTTTGACGTTCTGCCAGCGCAGCGCCCCAGGGATTGCAGATGAGGCTTTTTGTAAGCGCTTTACAGGCTCTATTTTTAGCGCCTGAAAAACGCCTCCAGTGTGAAAGGGGTCTTAGGTATTCTATTGAGTATGCTGTTTATAACATAAGTATATAAAATCAGAATACAAGTTGACTATACTCGTATATAGGGATGAGCTTAGAGTTCAAGTCAAACTCATGCTCGACTCGAACATTGCTTGTTCACCCGTTCGCCGAACAGCAAACAATTTGGTGTGTTCGCGGCAAAATTCGAAAAGCCGTGGAACACCCTGTAAAAGTCTATGGGAGAAATCTAAAGTGCTAATTTTAAAGGCTTATATGCAAGTTATTGTCATAAAAAGTGTTTGGGGACCCGGGTCCTGCCCCAGGGGACATGTCTTAATGCAAAAAAAAGTTTTAAAAACAGCCGTTTTTTCAGGAGCAGTGATTTTAATAATGCTTAAAGTGAAACAATAAAAGTGAAATATTCCTTTCAATTTCGTACCTGGGGGGGGTGTATAGTATGCCTGTAAAGCAGCGCTTGTTTCCTATGCTTAGAACTGGCCCTGCACAAAGTGTCATTTCTGAAGGAAAAAAAGTCATTTAAAAGCACTCGCGGCTATAATGAATTGTTCGGCTCCCGGCAATACAGAGAAAAATCATTGATAAAAAAAATAAAAAATAGCGTGGGGGTCCCCCAAATTCCATTACCAGGCCCTTCAGGTCTGGAATGGATATTAAAGGGAAACCCTGCGTCAAATTAAAAAAAATATGACGTGGGGTTCCCCCCAAATATCCATACCAGACCCTTCAGGTCTGGTATGGATTTTAAGGGGAACTCCACGCCAAATAAAAAAAAAATGGCATGGAGTTCCCCCCAAAAATCCATACCAGACCCTTTATCTGAGCACGCAACCTGGCAGGCCGCAGGAAAAGAGGGGGGGACAAGAGAGCGCCCCCCCTCTCCTGAACGTACCAGGCCACAAGCCCTCAACATGGGAAGGATGCTTTGGGGGTCTGTGACCCCTCAAAGCACCATGTCCCCATGTTGATGGGGACAAGGGCCTCATCCCCACAACCCTTGCCCGGTGGTTGTGGGGGTCTGCGGGCGGGGGGCTTATCGGAATCTGAAAGACCCCTTAAACAAAGGGGACCCCCAGATCCCGGCCACCCCCATGTGAGTTGGTAAGGGGTACATTGTACCCCTACCATTTCATAAAGAAAGTGTAAAAATTTAAAAAAAAACACACAGACACAGTTGGGAAAGTCCTTTATTAAAAATAAAAAAATAAAAAATAAAAAACCCATTCCAGCGATGTAATCCAGTGTCCCGCGGTAATCCGATGTCCAGCGCTGCAGTCTCCTCCAGTCTCCACTCAAAACCCCCATGACGTACGAGGGGGCGGGGTCACCCGTCACATCATAGGGTAAGCCCCAGCTTTCCCCACTTGCCGGGGAATAGCCAATGACGTAGGCGGGATCCCGCCTACGTTATTGGCTATTCCTCGCAAGCGGGGAAAGCCGGGGCTTACCCCTATTGATCTGACAGGTGACCCTGCCCCTCGTACGTCAGACCCCGCCTACGTCATTGGCTGAGTGGACCTGATGGGGAACTTTCTACGCAGTGTAATAAATGAATAGACCCCAGCCCTTCTCACGTTCCCCATCAGGTCCGCTCAGCCTTACACCCAGTGAAGGTGACCCCGCCTATTCATTTATTACACTGCAGAGGAAGTTCCCCATCAGGTACGCACAGCCAATGACGTAGGCGGGGTCTGACGTACGAGGGGGCGGGGTCACCTTGGTGAACACCCTTGGTTCCGATGCCAGGCCAAAGGGGAGAGCCACCATTGGTAGTGGTCTTCCCCGGCCACCAAACACAGACATCTCTGATGCCTGGTGCATATGGGAACATGCAAGCATGCGTCCTTGATGACCAAGGATGCCTGAAAATCCCCTGGATGGAGGGCAGCGACAACAGAGCGTCTTCAGCACTACAAACAGATTAGAGTAGAAACCCTGAATCCTTTCCTGTACTGAGACAGGAAGGACCACCCTACGTATCAGCAGGTCTTGAACCACCCCATATAGGACTTCCCGGCGAGTCTGCTGAAGCTGGTGGTTTAGAGGGAAAAAATCTGTTCGGTAGGCAAGCAAGGTTGGGCTTGCAAACCCAGGGATGCTTCTGTCCCTCAGTAGGCACTTTATCAGCCTGGGGTCATTTACTTGCCGCACTAGGCGGACAAAAGACCACTTGTGCGTGGTGAAGGAGAGCCCTAGCCTATGGCTAGGCTCCTTACCCCTTTTTGGATTGCGGAAGCAGCAAGCTCTTAACTCCTGTGGCATCTTTAATGATGTCATCCAGAGAGGCTCCAAAAAGACTGTCACCGCTAAAGGGCAGGTCCAATAAGGCCCTCTTGGAAGTTTTTTGGTCCGTAGACCAGCACTTAGCCAAACCAGGTGGCATAACACCACCGCATAACCCGAGGCTCTAGACAGCAATGGGATAGTATAAATGTCTGATTCGCAGACAAACTTAAGGCCATGTACCAACTGGTCGGCCAAAGCTACCTCATTCGAAGGAGCCTCCCATGCCTTAAACCCCTGGAGTAGGATCTTTGCCCACTCAGCAAGTGTCTGAGACACCAAAGCTCCAGCCAATGCTGGACGCACCGCTGAGCCCACCACAGTGTGTAGGTAGCAAGCAAGTGCCTCAGCCTTCTTGTCCACAGGGTCCTTGAACACAGGAGCCCCCTTATTAAGTCTGGACACAGGGGGGTCCACTATCGGGGGAGAGGACCATTTTTCCAGGAAACTCTCCTCAAAGGGGTACCGGGGCTGCAAAAAACCTTCAGTTGGTTTTCCCACTCCTTGTATAAAAGCTTATCAAGATAAGACACACAAAGAAACACCATAGCAGTGCGGGCAGGCTTACGGAACCCAAAGGGGACCGCCGTCTTTGCTGCCTCTGCAGCATTCTCCAATTTCAGCGTATCCTGCACTGCAGTGATGAGGTCAGATACCAAAGCCTTTTCGCGTGTTGACCCGGACCTGGAGTCATTCTCACTGTCCGACCGGTCACGGTCCGCAGTCTCTGATGCATCAGAATCCGGGCCATGAGCCACAGCCGGGCCTGGTTCTGCATCAGAATTATCCCCAGAAGATGGCAGGGGAAGGGGGTGTTTCCTACCCCCCGTGTTCCCATGCGCCGCTTCCACCTTGGCAACAAAGCCTTCAGGATTGCCGACATAGTGCCCCTCAGGTGTTTCAGGGGAAAAGACGTCTTCTTCTGACGTCATGCTGACCCACGCGCCTGACACCCACAGGGACTCCAGGCAAGGTATCAATAGGTCACCTTCCTAGCTGCTACAGAGATGCAGAGGTCTCCCAGAGGACTCCCCTCTCTTAGAACTGTACCGCTACTGCTGCCGTCTGCTCCCGCCTGAGATGCTCTCCCACTGCTGCCTGTTTCAGTCTGATCTCGTCAGCGTGTGTCTATATACTTTCGCGCCTGTAGAATACACCCTAGAGGCCAAAGACTTCCACAAAATGGCCCCCAGCGCCCGTGCTGAAGAACAGTGTGGACCATGAGAAAATGGCCGCCGAACAGTCGACAGAGGCCAAAGCGGCCGCGAACCACAAGAAAATGGCCACTGAGTGGTGGTAGATCTATACAGGCGCGAACCACAAGCAGATGGCCGCCGAACAGTCAACAGAGGCCAAAGCGGGCGTGGACCACAAGAAAAAGGCCGCCGATCAGCGCAAACCACAAGAAGATGGACGCTGAGCATTCGATAGAGGCCAAAACAGGCGTGGACCACAAGAAAATGGCCGCCGACAGCATGGAGGGAGAAAATACACACAGGTAAGCAGCACATTGACATATTAATGACAGTCTACAGTGCAGCCCCGCTCCAGATGGAGCCCCCCAGGTGACGCCCCAGAACCCAGCAGCCAGCCTTAGCTTCAGAGCCCAGGGAGGAGGGAAGGCAGGGAGAGAGGAAAGAAAAAAAACACTTACTTGATCTCTCCAGGAATGTCCAGCCAAGTCTTCCTTCCAAAGCAGGGGAGCTACTTACCTTTCCTGCATGGATTATGCTGGAAGACATTCCGGACAGATTATCATCCGCACACGGAGGTGACTGTCGGCTCGGCATGCTGTGATTGTGCCATAGAGACCGATCATATGCATGCCCTGGAGCGCGAAGCTCACCGGCCACCCGTGGAGCGACGGGCATGTCGTGGAAAACCCAGCACGTAGCTAGGGTCGGCACACGCTCGATGGCCGAAACTGGGGAGACTACAAGGATCTGGGATCCAGCCTGTTACCCAGTCGGCAGTTGATCGAAGATCGCAGGAACAAAAAACGTAGAAAAAAAACCCCCGGACCAATGGGCCCGAAGGGAGCCATGTCCCTCTCCTATGCTAGGCAGAAAAAAACTGATCTGGGAGGTGCAGAGAGAGGGAATATACCCAGAGGGTCCACCCCCTGGGCTGTGCTGTATAAGGTGTGGTGTGTTAACACTTTCTACAAGTTTTCTGCCTAGTCACTCCTAAATGAAGGATAATACCCACTTGTCAATAGGAAGCTGTGTCCGTCCATGAACGAAAGAGTAATTTCCATTTAATCTTACGTATGTCATACAGAAGACTTACATCTTTTATCCACTAGATGGAGCACTTAACCCAGAAATAACCAACAATCCTGTTTCAAATGTGTGTTATACAAGTTCTTTTTTTCAACCACTGGAAGGCTCCCTCTTTTCATAAAACATCAGCAAAGGTAACACTGACTTTCCTCTTCTTATCTCACAGAACCTATTGTAGTGATCTCATATATATAGTATAGTCCACCGATGACCCAATACTTAGGTTATTAAGATGATGTATATAAGTTGTGTTCCGCAGCAAACGCCCAAGTTCTCCAGAGATTGCGCTTTAATAGACTTTCAATACAGAACAAAGTCCAATACTGATGACAACGAACCCAACAGAGTATATTCTAGACCTGTGCTTTCATATTCCTACAGAATATATCCTGTGCCTTCATCCTTCATGATCATGCAGGAATATAAATGACTAGCCTGAATATTAGCTTTATATATCTTATCTATTGAATGACTGAGCAATTTGATTGGCTGTCTTTGATCCACACTCTGTCATTCAGGATGACAGAGAATGACCCCCAACCTAGCCGGAGACAACCACAGCCATTATTTGCATTCTTGCATAATAACATCAACAAGCTGTCTTTTGACATATGCAACTAGATTGCGGAGACGGAAGGTGACCTGAATACCGCCCTGATATGTAAAGATAGACTCGTCCTGGAAACAAGTCCCCTTGATAAGATTAACACATCAAAGCTGTCTTCTGGCCTCCCTCACATGTGTAATCCAGTTGACTGACAACTGCTGGCCTGGTCAATATTGTATTCACATATAAACACACAAATATATATATATACATACATACACATATATGTCCATACATACACACATATCTAATAAATCAGCCAACATATTACAACATACCCCCGCTTGGGTCCGTTCTATCTACTAGAACTGACCCATAAATTAAGCAACAAACATCATTATGATTTGAGGTACTGGATGCTTTACAATGGCTCATCTGAAATATGATGCTGAGACTGGTTACATCTCTCTTCACCAGCCCCCCCTAAAATATTCCCATGAAACAGTTATTGGATAACATAACTTTAGACTATGACTGGAAAAGGATTTGGCAAACATCTGTGGCCTGTATAGCTGTTAGACCTTATTTCAAAGCTTGCTCTTGAGTAAATCACATCCCGATCTTGAATATTGCCCAAAAATTAGCTGATGTCACAGTCCATTCTGACTTCATCACATCTCTCACCATGTCACTGAAAGTAAAGCTTGGTATGCTTTGGGAGCTCCAGTCCACATAAGTCCAGGATTCTCTCATCTCCAGGTTCAAAGTTTTCATTCTTAAAGATGCTTTTACACAATCACCAGCAAATCCTGAAATTCTGCTTCCATCTTTATAGTAAGAAGAACCATCAATATACCAGCAGTCCCTTCCAAGGTCAAAAAGGTTTGGATACGGCAGTAATAACTCTGTGCCGCAAACTATTTCCTTGCACATTCATGAGCTTCACCTTCAATCAACAACAAAGCTGTAGTCCATCTTGCAAGCATTTCACAATTAACATCTGCTTCTTTCCATTCCCTATTTGAGCAATGATGACCTTTTGTGTACCTGTCAAGTAATTTGTTGATTGACAGCCACAATTTGAACTTGCTGTAGGCCGACCCCTCATTTTCCTTTAATAGAGCAGTTACTTATATCGTTCAGTCCATAATTCCACCAGAATGGTATATCAACGCAACGGTTCAAATAGAGTCAGCTTGACATCAGTGTCTATCAGACCTTCTATCCCGACAAAGCGGCAGTGGAAATTCTTCTCAGTACCTTTTCATGAAAGGTAGAAAGGTCTTTGTCATCCATATATGTCGTAGCCTTCAGCATATCATGAACAACTGATTCAACAAAATTCAAATCATGACTAGAGTGATGAATTTCACTCACCCCTCTTATAAATTTAGGTAATCCACCCAACATACTATAATTTATGCATTGCCAAGCCATTGTGCAGCATCACCTCAGATGTTAAATCTATTGATATCAATATGCATTATGTCATATGTACAGATGTTACTTCGCTCTGGTTTTAAGATAAAGTTCATGAAATAAAACATAAAAAAAATGAAAACATAAAATAGATCAGGGAAAGGGAGAAAAAAATAAAAAAGAAAAAATAGGGCATTGGGGAAGTCTATTGAAAAGAAAAATAAAGAAAAAAATGAGAAAGGAAAAAAAATTTGAATGTTCAAAAAAAAGGTCCATTGCTTGATGAATATTGAGAGAGTGTCCATCCTTGTATATTGTCTATCAGCATTTCTCCCCCACTAGCCAACTTCTGTTCACATTCAAACGAGTTCCTCCGGCGACCTGAAAGACAAAAATTCTCAGACAAAAACTCATTAGCAAAGTCCTTAGTATTTTTTTTTTTTTCAAGTTAAAACAAAAGTACTATTTACAGTTTACAGTCTAAAGCTAATTCACCCCCACTGCTAGAGAAGCGTCATTTGCATTCAAAAACAGATCTGGAGAACGTACATTTGTATTTATGACACCCTATACAACTGTTCTAATAAGGTGTCACGTTCTTTTCTCATCTTGTCATACTCAATTTTCAGGTGGTCATATTTTTGTTTTAATTAAGAAAATGGTATCCAGGTCCTTTTCTTATTATTATTTTGGTCAGCTCTGTTTTTCATATTATTATCAAACAATGTGGCTACATCAATTTTGACAGCTTGCTCATTTGACTTTCTCCATAAATGATCTGCCCTCAACAATACGTCTTTTAAGTCATGGGGGTTTGGGGTAACTAATAAAATATTTTGTTTGATATCGTCATGCAAAGCATCTAGAAACATACTCATATGTACCAAGCCTCCACGCTCAAATGCAAGATTATTACCGACCAATAATTCCATAATAGTAGATATCCTGTGTGACAATTCATAGGGGGATTCATTTTGCATTTGTTTGATCTTCCCATGAATAGTAACATCAGAACGTACCCCATACAAAACACATAATAATTCCATTAATATGTCCCTTGTCCTCAGAGGCTGAATACAGATCTGTTTAATTCTCATCCAAAGACCATTTCCTATAGCATGTTGCAAAACTCTTTCTACGTCAGATGGGTTTAGACTGTACATATCTCTGACATTCTGTAAGTCACAAAACCATTTCAAAAATCAGTTTAAATCATGGCAGGGAACCATTCCTATTTCTTTAAGAATTGAACCTAGTTCTTTTGGTTTCAAATGCTTCATTACAAGCTGAACTTCACCTGTATTATTATTATTATTGTACGCTGTGGTGGTCACAGTGGGTGCGGCTGGCAATGAATTATCAGATTTAATATGAGGTTCTGTTTCATTTGATAGAAAGTTTGTGTTTGTATTTTGCTGCAAATTGCTTAATCCAAGATTTGATGCATATCTGCATTCCTGAGATCTCTTCTCCAATTCCATAATTCTTAATTTTAATCTCTCATTTTCCTCTGATAATTCATCACAACGTTTAGATTTCTCAAGCAAAGCTCCCCCAATGGTAACTGTATGCAACTTTAAATTTACTGTCTCAGTTTCTGATTGGTTTTGTAACCTCTGACAAACATTGTTGCTATTTGCAACTGCATTCTGTAAATGGGCAATTTCCTCAATCTTACCCTTCAAAGAACTTTCCATAGTTAAACAGCAAGATAACAAGCCCTGCAAAATGCAACCTTTTCTTTTGCTTTCTGAAATTTTGCTATCAAAAACATTTTTCTCTAAAAATTCCTTCATTATAGTCCATGTCTGCTTACATTTTTCTGGAATTTCATAAGGACCGCCATGACGCTTAATACATTTTAATACCCATCTGTTAACTTTATCAGAACTGACACTAGCTTCACACTGAGTAAGCATTTTGGCTATATTACTAATAATTTAAAAAAAGGAAATATTTTACTCACCGTATTAGAGGCTCCACCTTGTCTTCTGGTACACGACAGTCTTTTTTCTCTTCAGTTTCCAGTCTCCAGAGAATAATTCTGGGGTTCCAAACTTGTTTAATCTTGTAGATCAGACTCTTATGTCACAACCAGACATTAGAGTCACGGCACAGCTCTTGGGTCTCCATCAGACTTCTGTCCACTTCACAGGATTGCTGTCATCAGGACTTCTGTTACCAAGTCCTGAAAATGCACTTCTGGTCGCTTGAACGGCACCAATGTAGTGGTGTCATATATATAGTATAGTCCACCGATGACCCAATACTTAGGTTATTAAGATGATGTATATAAGTTGTGTTCCGCAGCAAACGCCCAAGTTCTCCAGAGATTGCGCTTTAATAGACTTTCAATACAGAACAAAGTCCAATACTGATGACAACGAACCCAACAGAGTATATTCTAGACCTGTGCTTTCATATTCCTACAGAATATATCCTGTGCCTTCATCCTTCATGATCATGCAGGAATATAAATGACTAGCCTGAATATTAGCTTTATATATCTTATCTATTGAATGACTGAGCAATTTGATTGGCTGTCTTTGATCCACACTCTGTCATTCAGGATGACAGAGAATGACCCCCAACCTAGCCGGAGACAACCACAGCCATTATTTGCATTCTTGCATAATAACATCAACAAGCTGTCTTTTGACATATGCAACTAGATTGCGGAGACGGAAGGTGACCTGAATACCGCCCTGATATGTAAAGATAGACTCGTCCTGGAAACAAGTCCCCTTGATAAGATTAACACATCAAAGCTGTCTTCTGGCCTCCCTCACATGTGTAATCCAGTTGACTGACAACTGCTGGCCTGGTCAATATTGTATTCACATATAAACACACATATATATTTATATATATATATACATACTGTGACAGCAGGAAGGTAAAGTCACCTGGTTGCATCCAGGGGGGTAGATATATTTCGCCCAGATTCAGGCTTTACGCCGACTTATACAACTAGGTGGAGTGTTGTATAAGCCCAGCTGAGGCTAGTGGGCTCATGGATGACTCATACCTCTAGGGAGAGTGTGGGGCGTCGTGCAGACAGGGAGTTGATGAGACCAGCTGAAGCTTGTCAGCTCATTTAGGCCTCTATAAGAACTCTCAGCTTCATTAGATGTTTGCTCATGCCTGGACCCAGACCTGTGTGGACTGTCTAGGGAGAGTGAACCCCTGTGCGGTGAGACAAAGCCTGTGTGGCTATTTGCTTGGACATTTAAAAACAGGGACTTAGGGACTAGGACAGCACTAGGCTGATCCCAGTTGTTAGTTAGGAAACCTGTATGTTTAGTCAGAGGTCAACTTGACCAGGATTTATTTTGTTTATGTTTCTTTTGCTTTGCTGTGTTTTGTCACTGTAAATAGAAAATAAACAGCACATTTTTGATTTTGAAAACCACAACCTCCGTTTGCTGGGCCTGTTTTTTGTGGGGAGCCCATCCCGGGGGTCACACACACCCGCTGCCGAGCTAACCCCCTCACAGTTGGTGGAGAATGCGGGCAGTTTTTTTTTAAGCCAGCATGGAGGAGATACTGAAGCAGCTGGCTCTAGCAAATGCCAATCAACAGCAGACAAATGCAGGTTTGCAAAAGAGCCTTGCAGCTCATCAACAGAGCCTTGCAGCTCAACAACAGAACTTCGCAGCCCAGCAGCAAGCTCATCAACAGAGCCTTGCAGCCCAGCAGCAGACAAACGCAACTTTGCAACAGAGTCTGGAGGCTCAGCAACGAGCCCAGCAGCAATCTGAGGCCCGCTTCATAGACCTGTTGCAGAAGCAAGAGCAGAGACTACAACAACAGATGGAAGCAGTAATGCAGCAACGTCCGCAGACCAGTGAGGAAAGCCGTCCCACTAATACCGCGTCCTTTGGGGTGAGTCGTTTATTGACAAAAATGACTGGAGAGGATGATCCAGAGGTATTTTTGACCACATTTGAAAGGACCGCTGAAAGAGAAAAGTGGCCTGAGGAGCAGTGGGCTGGACTGGTGGCTCCTCTGTTAACTGGTGAATCGCAGAAAGCTTACTATGACCTAGAGCCTAACCAAGCAAAAGACTATGTGATCCTAAAAGCTGAAATATTGGCAAGGCTGGGTGTCACCCAGGCTGTCCGGGCTCAGCGTGTGCATAACTGGACTTTCCAGCTTGGAAAACCCCCCAGGTCTCAAATGTATGATCTCATTCACCTGAGCAGAAAGTGGCTACAGCCAGAGACTTTGTCCGCACCAAAGATTGTGGAACGTGTTGTAATGGATCGGTTTTTGAGAGCTCTTCCTACTGCCATCCAAAAGTGGGTAAGCCATGGAGACCCAGAGACGGCCGATGGTCTTGTGGATCGTGTGGAGAAATACTTGGCTACAGAGAACCTGACGGCCTCTTCCAGAGACACTCGGACTTTCCACCCTAAGACCAGACCATCCCCAGGGGCGGATAAGAGGATTCCAAGGGGTGAGGGTGGAGAGAGTGAGAGGGTGGGAGCTCTACCCCAAGTTTGGCGAGAACAGCCTGGGAAATCAGCGGCTCAAGAGGCGGCAAGAAGGATCGTTTGCTACCGCTGCCGGCAAGCGGGACATATTGCAGCCAATTGCCCAGTTGTGGAGGAACCCATGCAGTGTGACTTTCTGACGGGCAGACGTCAGTCGCTGTGTGCGACAGTCGCATGCACTGCCATTCGAGGAACTGAGAAACATTTATGCAAAATGTGTGTTAATGGTAGAAATGTTGTGGTATTGCTGGATTCAGGTAGCCTTGTGACCCTGATAAAGGCTGAGTTAGTTAAAACAGAGGTCTCTGGGAATAGCAAGGTAGCTGTTATTTGTGTGCATGGGGACACCCGAGAGTATCCAGTGACTACAGTGTGTTTCGAGACCCCCAAAGGTACCCTCTCTCATCCAGTGGGCTTAGTATCTCAGTTACCGCATGACGCCATTGTGGGAAGGGATTTTCCGAAGTTCTGGGAACTGTGGGATGATCCTGAGCCCCTCACTGGTGCCCCTATGTACCAGGAATGTGATAGCCAGAACTCCCCTGAGAGTGGTGAGGACTCTCCGGAATTTCCCTTATCAGTATTGGCAGGGGAGACTCAAGAAACTGGAGAGGAGCCCACCTCCTCAGACGAAAACCTACCGTCTGTGGAGTTTTCTGATCTTGAGGTTCACAGGGAAAACTTTGCCACAGAACAGTTGAAAGACCCCGCCCTAATAAAGGCACGGGAAAACGTAGTGAAAATAGATGGCGAGTTAGTGAACCCAGATAATACCTGCACTTACCCATACTTCAGCGTAGAGAAGGACCTACTGTATCGGGTGGCAAAAAGGGCAGAAGAAACCGTTGAGCAGCTTGTGGTGCCCAAACCTTACAGGAAGTTGGTGTTGGAGTTGGCCCATGGGCACATTCTTGGAGGTCATCTGGGGACAGAGAAAACCCGAGAGAGGGTATTACAGAGATTCTATTGGCCGGGAGTGATGAAGGACGTAGAAAATTATTGTTCCTCCTGCCCTGTGTGTCAGAGGTCGGCCCCGATGCCACATTTCCGTAGCCCGGTGGTCCCTCTACCCATCATTGAGGTCCCGTTTGAGAGGATCGCCATGGATTTGGTAGGTCCTATAATCAAGTCCGCTAGGGGGCACCAGTACATATTAGTTATCATGGACTATGCCACCCGTTATCCAGAAGCGATCCCTCTCCGAAATACCTCGGCCAAAACCATAGCCAAAGAGCTATCTCTTGTGTTTAGCCGGGTGGGTATTTGTAAAGAACTGCTTACGGACCAAGGTACACCCTTTATGTCCCGGGTTATGAAGGAGCTGTGTAAATTATTCAAAGTGACGCAATTACGTACATCTGTGTATCACCCCCAAACCGATGGGCTGGTTGAAAGATTCAACAAAACCCTAAAACAAATGTTGAAGAAAGTGGTGGATAGAGATGGAAAGGATTGGGACTGTCTACTTCCTTATCTGATGTTTGCTATTAGGGAGGTGCCCCAATCCTCTACGGGATTCTCCCCCTTTGAGTTACTGTATGGGAGACACCCAAGAGGGCTGTTGGATATTGCCAAGGAAACTTGGGAAAGTGAGAGTTCTCCCCACAGGAGTGTGATTGAGCATGTCGCCCTGATGCAAGACCGAATTGCACAGGTAATGCCCATCGTGAAGGAACATTTGGCCCAAGCGCAGTTAGCACAGCAGAGAGTGTACAACCGTGGAGCCAAGACCCGTACCTTTTCCCCAGGGGATAGGATACTGGTACTTGTCCCTACGGTTGAAAGTAAATTCCTTGCCAAATGGCAAGGCCCCTACGAGATAATGGAAAAAGTGAGCGAAGTGAATTACAAGGTCAGACAACCAGGAAGGCGAAAGCCCGAACAGATCTATCACGTTAATCTGTTGAAAGCCTGGAAGGATAGAGAGTCCCTAGTCGCAGACACTTGGTCACCAGCTCAAACTGGTTGCGTGATTCCTGAGGTTGGAATAGCAGCCACCTTGTCACAACCCCAACAACAGGAGGTTAAGGAGTTTGTGCTTCGCAACAAGGAGGTATTCTCTGAGCTGCCGGGACAAACATCTGGGGTAGAGCATGACATCATTACCCCGCCCGGTGAAAGGGTGAAGTTAAAACCCTATCGGATCCCAGAGGCCCGACGGGAGGCAATACGGGAGGAAGTACAGAAAATGCTGAACTTAGGGGTGATAGAGGAGTCCCAAAGTGATTGGTCTAGTCCCATCGTGTTGGTGCCGAAACCGGATGGGAGCTGGCGATTTTGTAACGATTTTCGTCAGTTGAACAAAGTTACAAAATTTGACACCTACCCCATGCCATGTATAGATGAGTTGATCGACCGGCTGGGAACAGCCCGATACATGACGACTCTTGACCTCACAAAAGGGTATTGGCAAATCCCCCTGGCCAAGTCGGCCAAAGAGAAAACCGCATTTGTAACCCCAGACGGGGCGTTCCAATATAAAAGAATGCCGTTCGGGTTACAGAATGCGCCGGCCACATTCCAGCGGAAAATGGACCAGATGCTGAGGCCCCATCGGAAGTATGCTGCGGCTTACCTGGATGACGTAATTGTCCATAGCACAGATTGGGCCTCACATCTGCCAAAAGTGCAAGCAGTCCTGGACTCTGTTCGGGAAGCGGGGTTTACGGCTAACCCCAAGAAGTGTACCATTGGGCAGGAGGAGGCCAAATATCTTGGGTACACCATTGGGAGGGGAGTAATAAAACCCCAACTCAACAAAGTCGAGGCCATCCAGAGTTGGCCACGTCCCAACAGCAAGAAGCAGGTACGAGCCTTTCTGGGAATCGCTGGGTATTATCGGCGATTCATTCCCCACTTTGCTTCTAAGGCTGTGCCCCTAACCAACCTGACGAAGGGGAAAGGGTCGGTCATGATTAAATGGACCCCCGAGGCTGAGGCAGCATTCCAATTCTTGAAACAAGCCTTATGTAGCCAGCCAGTGTTGTACTCACCCGACTTCTCTAAAGACTTTGTCGTACAAAGTGATGCGTCAGATGTGGGGTTAGGAGCAGTATTGTCCCAGGTCTGGAACGGGGAAGAGCACCCAGTCATTTACCTCAGCAGGAAGTTGAAGTCCCATGAGGTAAATTACGCCACCGTTGAAAAGGAGTGTTTAGCGGTGAAGTGGGCTCTAGATTCCCTTCGGTACTACCTGCTAGGTAGGCACTTTGACATGGTTACGGATCACGCTCCGTTAAAGTGGATGGCTCAAAACAAGGAAACAAATAGAAGAGTGAATAGCTGGTTCCTGGCCCTCCAGGAATTCAACTTCACAGTAAAGCATCGCCCTGGCGTTCAAATGGGGAATATGGATGCTTTGTCTCGAGTACATGAATGCCTGATTGCTGGTGTTCCAACCCCGAGGTTAAAACAAGAGGGGGGGGTATGTGACAGCAGGAAGGTAAAGTCACCTGGTTGCATCCAGGGGGGTAGATATATTTCGCCCAGATTCAGGCTTTACGCCGACTTATACAACTAGGTGGAGTGTTGTATAAGCCCAGCTGAGGCTAGTGGGCTCATGGATGACTCATACCTCTAGGGAGAGTGTGGGGCGTCGTGCAGACAGGGAGTTGATGAGACCAGCTGAAGCTTGTCAGCTCATTTAGGCCTCTATAAGAACTCCCAGCTTCATTAGATGTTTGCTCATGCCTGGACCCAGACCTGTGTGGACTGTCTAGGGAGAGTGAACCCCTGTGCGGTGAGACAAAGCCTGTGTGGCTATTTGCTTGGACATTTAAAACCAGGGACTTAGGGACTAGGACAGCACTAGGCTGATCCCAGTTGTTAGTTAGGAAACCTGTATGTTTAGTCAGAGGTCAACTTGACCAGGATTTATTTTGTTTATGTTTCTTTTGCTTTGCTGTGTTTTGTCACTGTAAATAGAAAATAAACCGCACCTTTTTGATTTTGAAAACCACAACCTCCGTTTGCTGGGCCTGTTTTTTGTGGGGAGCCCATCCCGGGGGTCACACACACCCGCTGCCGAGCTAACCCCCTCACAATACATACACATATATGTCCATACATACACACATATCTAATAAATCAGCCAACATATTACAACACCTATGACAATAGTAATCATCCTTAGGCCTCTACCTCAACATGACAATCTACATCAATTACAGGATCTATGCGGTTCATAATAACCCTCATACCTTGTCTCTGGAAGCTGAGACCAATTAAAATACGATACTTGCAAAGCTCAGATATATGCCTTAAAAACTGTCACTTATAAGGAACTATGGACTAAACTCATAGAGGTTGCAAATTGACTGATCTGCAATAGAAACTGCCCAATAAGGCATAAAAACTGTACCTGCCTTAATTCTAGGTCAGGGTACCTCCTTTATCTTCCATATCTCTCAATTCCTGTCCATTATAATAACTTTGTCTTTTTCATCTGAGGACTTATCCAACTTTGACTGTGGTGGTATATCTGACATGCTACCCACAAGGCACTTGGAAGTATGCATTCATCCATATCCATCAACTGTAGAGCTCTCCTTTATGTGACTCCTACTCCAGATCGTTCCAACAGTGAGTAACTTAGACAATCCACTGTGCACTACACATAGAGGAACCGCCGTCAGGAAATTATCAAGAAAAGGTAGTAAAGACCTGTACTATAGAAGAGCCCTTTATCTACCGTTCTATCTCTATAAACCTGTTACATGATGAACACTGTCTCTCAGCATACAGTCACGTTGGCTGTGCTTGGCTTTCAACTTATATGTCTAACCCTTGTGTATCGGGCAGTTCCTCCCCTCTCCCCGTCCCCTCTATTAAAGTTCTGCTCGCAATGTCTCTGGTCTAGGGGTATGATAGGGGAGGGAGAGGGTGCGCTACGCCTGGCTTCCACCACAGATGTAAAAGTGGTATCAGCAATGCCTTCCTTTAACTTCGGGCCTGTGTTGTGCATCGGATCCTCCCTCCAAGAGTCTCCGAGAACCTCGTCTGCCAGGAACTTGAGCCACACACCGTTAAAGTCCAACACTCCTTTATTTAGAACATAACATGGACTCCCTTGGCTATAGAACAGAAAAAGGAGGTGTGTGTACGAATAGGCCCAGACACAAGTTCGATCCTCCACTCTCCTCCAAAGAGTGGGTTATGGTCTCCGCACGAGGGAAATTCACCTTCCGGACGGTCTCCGACAAGAGACTCACCCGTCACCGGCAGTATGCTGCACCAGGTCTTCAGATGAGGAGCTCTTCCCGGTCCATTACGCCCACCTCGGATTCAGGCATCCATCTCCGGAGTACCTTAGGATCCTTCCCTCGGGGAACTCAGTGTTGGGCACTGAGCTCCGGACCGCCGTCCGAGTACCTCACCCCAGGCTAAATGTGCCAGGGATGGAACACGATCTCCGGTGGTCCTCTAGGCCTAGTTCGCCTAGTGGACAAACACGAACTCCGTCTGCAGGCTAAAGGTGCCAGGGACCAACCACCCCGTGACCAAGATGGCCGGCCCTTTTATCCCCTCTCCCAGCAAGCACGGTGGGTTCCCCGCCCCCCCATACCGCTGCCAAGAGAGGACAAAAAGTAAGCTCAGCACACAGCGGTATCCGTCCGTCGGCCCATGGTGACAGCGCCACCCAGTGGACCACCGGAGACACACCACTGGTGTCACCGAAAAATTAAAAAATTACTTTTTTTACTATATTTGTTTTTGTTTACCTCACCTAGATATTATGGTTTGGATTTTGAGCCCAGCTACCAGTGGGCCCTCAATATGACAGGCACGCTGATAGTATGCTCTGTTACAAGTTACATTATAGATATATTTCTGGATAAATAAGTATGACATTTTCTATGTTTAAGTTGAAGTTAACAATGCAAAATGGAGATATGCACTACCTACATTCAATACTGTTGCAATCCATACACTAATTTGCCCACATGTACATCAAACTCTCACCCTTCACAGGTCTAAGAAAACCAAACCTCACGAGTTCACTAATATTCATATATATAGATTTAACTACTGATATACCAAAAGCAATAACAATCCACCTACTGTTATCCACTAACGTTCCTCCCACCTACTCCCCAGAGTACCACGTAGTGCTTACTAAAAAAGACACTAACTAGCTCTCCACCATTTTGGTGTGTATTTGAGCAAATACTCACATACAAACTCACAAATACTCCCCTACCCCCCCATTCTTCCGTCTTCCCTTTCCCACTCTCTATACCAGTGTTTCTCAACTCCAGTCCTCAAGGCGCACCAACAGGTCATGTTTTGGGGATTTGCACAGGTGATTTGATCAGTTTCACTGCCTTAGTAATTACCACAGCTGTTTCATCTGCAAGAAATCCCAAAAACATGACCTGTTGGTGCGCCTTGAGGACTGGAGTTGAGAAACACTGCTCTATACAACCACCGAACCCCCTTCACACTCCCTCCCTATATCACCTACTATTCTACTCATTTAATTTTACTCCTTTTTGTACCAGGTCACAACATGGCATATGCTTTCTTAGGGAAATCACCAACCATTATTTCACATAATGAAAATGGTCTCAACATACCCGAAAAAAGGACTAAAATGCTAAAAGAACTCAAAAAGGTCCGCCCATCAATTGTCTTCCTACAGGAAACTAATTTCAAAAGCCAATGTATCCCTAAACTTACTCATAACATCTACACAAAGGCATTCCATGCTACTAACCCACTAGCCAAAACTAAAGGTGTCTCTATCCTAATTAACAAAGACTCCCCATTTGAGCTGAAACAACAAATTTCAGATCAAAGAGAGTGGGCAGAAACCAGCAAAATAACAATTCTAAAAAATGGCACCAACATCCCTGCAATTTAAAAATAATATATGTACAGGATATGGGATTTTAACGGTGCAATGAAAGTTCACTCAAAAACAGAGTAACAGAAATAGAAAAATATTTATTAATACAAGGTTTTAAAAGTAATGAGTACAGTTAGTTCAAAGTCATAGGTGTACACCTACTACCTATAAAGTGACATTGAGATACTATACACATGTACAAACTGATGTGGCGTCCATTATTTCAACAGTTTCGCCTATAAGGCTTCTTCAGGATATGGACGCAAAGGCACTTTCATTGTATATGATGATACATAGGTCATTCAACTTATTGGTGTATATATTAAAAAAGAACAGAAACCATGCGTGCAAGTTGTCATCACACCACATAAAATACAGTAGAAAGTATGGGGTTATGCCTTGAGAAAGTGCCGTGGGCAAATTTTGCCAGCAAATTTCCTCCCCTGTCAAAGGGAGGTAAACTCAATGAATGATTATTTGTTTTATTGTTTTTTGGTTCTTTTATTTTAAACCAATGGTATTTATATGGTAAAATTATCTTTTCTACTGTATTTTATGTGGTGTGATGACAACTTGCATGCGTGGCCACATGGTGGTTAGGCTATGAGTGGAAACATAACATCAATCTTTTTCCGGTATCTGCGGGCAATTTCCCCTCCACTCTCCCAGTCCATTTACCCAGATTCCCGTATGGACGCCCAAGGGTGTCCATAGGACCACCTCATCTATCCAAGGTGATGTGGTTCCAGTGTCTGCCCGCCCAGAGGATCCGATGGGTCGTGGCACCTGTGGAACAATTCAGCAGCCCTGTGTCAACATGGACTGAAGATCTGTGCGTTCCTGGTCGGCTGGTGTCTGCACAGGATGTCTTCTGTGCTGACTCAGCCGCGGACCGGAAGTGACCTCACTTCCGACTTCCGGTCATCAGTCCACGTCTCTCGGACCTTCCCCTTTTTGCATCCGTGATGCGTCATCGCGGCGTGACGTCACACGCCGCATTATTGATGCACCGGGGAGGGATATTTAAATCCCACATGGAACCAGCCATGTTTGGGATCTCCTGGGAGCTCATGCTGGATCGGGACTTTCAATACAGGTAACCACTCCTTCAATGGTGGGTGGGGGTGGCTGTAGTACGTCTTTTAAGAGCTGATCTTCTTCTCTATGGACATAGGTGTGAGAACTTGAGGGCCATCCTAGCGGGGACCTGCCTGCCCTTAATCCCACTTTGGCATTCTCTTTGGAGCAGAGCGTTCAGTGGCCCCTGGAGGGGCATTTGGGCACGTCAATCAGAAACAAAGAACCCCACTGTTACGGGTGAGAGTTGACCCCAGTATCAATGATTGATAGGATGGTAGTTTTATACTTACTTCATTACATTGATATACATTTACATTTACTGTATATTTACTGTATATATGTTTAGGCTTTCCTGGATGTGCGTATCTTGTTGATACCCCAATATACACCATAGTCTCGCTGCATATAGAAGCTCCCATTTTTCACTTAATTCCATTATAGGAGTGAGGTGAGTGCAGTCCACTATATTGTGACTGCTGTGGACGTATGCCTTCTCTCTCATTTGTTTCACTGACATATTGAATATGCATTACAGGCACTCTATGAAATATTTACCTTTTGGTCTTAATATACATCCCTCCCTTCGGGAGACCTGGCTATACTTGGATGGGACTGAGTGGAGGGGCCGCGGTATGCTTTAGGAAGAACCACTTCAGTGCATTTGACTCCTACACTCTATCTAGAGGTATTGAGTTTTGTGCATTTGATTCTGTCCATTTGTGTGACCCGTGATCATGCATGCTTTAGTTAAAGTTACATACCATATTTATTTGCTGAAATATTTGTATGATGTATTAATAAAAAAAAATTGTTTCTGTTCTTTTTCATATATACACCAATAAGTTGAATGACCTATGTATCATCATATACAATGAAAGTGCCTTTGCGTCCATATCCTGAAGAAGCCTTATAGGCGAAACTGTTGAAATAATGGACGCCACATTAATTTGTACATGTGTATACTATCTCAATGTCACTTTATAGAGAGTAGGTGTACACCTATGAATTTTAACTAACTGTACTCATTACTTTTAAAACCTTGTATTAATAAATATTTTTCTATTTCTGTTACTCTGTTTTTGAGTGAACTTTCATTGCCCCATTGAAATCCCATATCCTGTACATATATTATTTAACAAATTTCAGATCCTGAAGGCCGCTACATTTTTTTTAAGGGCTCATGGAAAGGTTTCCCAGTTACCCTAGCAAATGTCTACTTTCCAAACATGGCCCACATAACGTTCTGTCGCAAAATAATTGATGAGCTTAAATGGTTTGCAGAGGGTTGTATCATCCTAGGTGACTTCAAAATACCTTTCTCCCTGCTCAAAGACACTTAGTCGGGCTACACCCATGTCACCTACAGAATTCTTAAATGTATCAAGATTCTGTTGCAATCCCTATCACTGGTAGATACTTGGAGATCTACACACCCTTCAGAAAAAGATTTCACCTATTTCTCCCCTCCTCACAAAAGATACTCAAGGATTGATTTAATTTTTGTTTCCCAAAGAGATCTAAGCAACATAGTTAAAGCCGAAATAGGCATAATCTCACTTTCTGACCATGCTCCTACTGCCATATCTTTAAATTTTGACTCACCCAAACATTCCACCTTCAATTGGAGATTTAACGCTGCTTTACTGACGGACCAAATTATACAGGACGATATCCATGACACTATCAAAACTTACTTCAGGAATAATCCAGACATAGACACCAACACCCTAAACAATTGGGAAGCCCACAAGAATGTAATTAGAGGGGAACTCATAAAATGGGGAGCTAGAAAGAAGAGAGAAAGAGACGGGGAAATCACCAAACTATCCCAACAAATAGCCAGGCTTGAAATACAGCATAAACAATCTCTTTCGATCAGAATAGAAGAAGAACTGACACAGTGTAGGGCCTCCCTGAAGCAAATTCTAGATCTCAAGATTAAAAAGTCCCTCTTCTTCAAGAAGAGAATTTTCTATGAACAAGGGGATAAAAGTGGGAAACAATTGGCCAGAGCACTTAGAGAAGCCACCACTGCGAGTCACATACATGCCATACCCGAAAAAAAGGGTGAGCTTGAACACAAGCCCGAAAAGATTGCGGAACTTTTCCACAAATTGTACTCTAAATTATATAACCTCCCAGACCAACACAAACCCTCCCACATAACACTCCCGAAAGAAGAGACAATCCAAGAATTCTTAATAGATGTTAAATCCCTACCCTTAACCTAGAAGACATGAGTAAACTGGAAGATCCCATTACCATCATAGAAATACAAGCAGCCATCAAAGAGTTAAAAACAGGGAAAAGCCCAGACCTGGATGGATTCACATCCCAATATTATAAAACTTACACCCATTTACTTACCAAACCCCTCCTGTCAGATTTCAACTTTCTTGCTAAGAACAAAAGCAAATCCAACTCCTTTCCTATGGCACACATTGCAGTAGTCCCCAAACCCGACAAAGATCATACAGACTGTGCTAACTTTAGACCCATCTCACTCCTGAATGTTGATTTAAAACTTCTTGCAAAAATCCTAGCCAATAGATTAAAACCCCTTTTAGCAAAAATCATAGGCCCACAACAAGTAGGCTTTATGCCCGGAAGAGAAGCTTGAGACAACATCACAAAATCCCTAAACCTGATCCACTTTGCCCGAAACTCTAACACCAAAGGACTACTCCTATCCACTGATGCCGAAAAGGCTTTTGATAGAGTTTCCTGGGATTATATGCTAAACACTTGTACACACATAAGACTGGGTAATAATATGCTAACCTGGATAACAGCACTGTATCAAAACCCATAAGCCAAAATCAAAATAAACAATATTCTATCCGACCCAATAAAAATAAATAATGGTACACGCCAAGGTTGCCCCCTTTCACCTCTTCTCTTTATTATTTCCCTAAAACCACTATCAGAGCTATAAACCTGTCTAAGGATACCCACGGATTTAAAGTGGACAATAGAGAATATAAAGTTACCGCATACGCGGATGATCTTCTGTTCTTCCTCACACAACTTCACACATCCATCCCTAACCTCAAGAGAATTTTTGAAACATTTGGGTACATTTCTAACTTCAAAGTAAACAAAAACCAAATCTGAAGCACTCAACCTTACCCTACAGCCAAACCAACTGAAACTGCTGAAAGAAAACTACAAATGGGAACAAAAAACACACTCAAATATTTAGGGATAAACCTAACCAATAATATTGACTCCCTATTTAATGCCAATTTCACTCCTCTGCTATCCTCAATAACAAAAGACCTCCAAAAATGGACCCCAAAACAGTTTTCGTGGTTCGGCAGAGCTTCGATCCTAAAGATAACAATTCTTCCCAGACTTCTTTATTTTTTTATGCACTTCCCATTCAGATCCCCAGCTCCTTCTTCACTAAACTCCTCAAAATACAAAGACACTTCCTGTGGGTTGACAAAAAACTAAGAATACATTTTAGATTCCTCACTCAACCTAAGAATAAAGGTGGTATTGGCTTACCGGATTTTAAAAAATATCACCAAGCCCCTCATATTACCCGAATAATAGACTGACACTGTCACAGTGCAAATAAAGATTGGGTTCAATTAGAACACCAACTAGCCTCACAGCAAACAGTCTTCTACCCATGGTCTTTACATTCCAAAGCAACCAAGAAAATGAATCACCCATTGATAGCAAACACGCTTAATATATGGCATAAAATAGCTGTCCCACATAAATTAGCCACAATCCCAGGCCCACTGACACCAATCACCAACAACCCTGATTTCATTCCTGGCCTAAACCAGAAAAGCAGACCAAATATACTTGCCACCCACTGTATGTCGGGCTCCAAGGTCAAAACATTCAAAACACTACAGACTGAAATGGGCGAATCATTTCCTGGCTTTTGGTTCTACATCCAAACGAAAGATTTCTTGGTAAATAGCAAATATAAGTCATCATACTGCCTCCCATTGACACACTTGGAAACTATATGCTTCAAACGATCCCAGGTCTCGAAGACTACATCTATGGGAACTTGACCTGGGAATCAAAAGAAATGAAGTACAATGGGAAAAGGCATGTATCCGGGCACACAAATGTTCCTTAAGCTCCAAACACCAGGAGATATCCTATAAAATTCTCATACAGTGGTACATTACACCACAAAAAGCCAGGAGATGGTTCCATACAACCCCAGATACAGTGGGGCAAAAAAGTATTTAGTCAGCCACCAATTGTGCAAGTTCTCCCACTTAAAAAGATGAGAGAGGCCTGTAATTGTCATCATAGGTAAACCTCAACTATGAGAGACAAAATGTGGAAACAAATCCAGACAATCACATTTGTCTGATTTGGAAAGAATTTATTTGCAAAATTATGGTGGAAAATAAGTATTTGGTCAATATCAAAAGTTCATCTCAAAACTTTGTTATATATCCTTTGTTGGCAATGACAGAGGTCAAACGTTTTCGGTAAGTCTTCACAAGGTTGTCACACACTGTTGCTGGTATGTTGGCCCATTCCTCCATGCAGATCTCCTCTAGAGCAGTGATGTTTTGGGGCTGTCGCTGGGCAACACGGACTTTCAACTCCCTCCAAAGGTTTTCTATGGGGTTGAGATCTGGAGACTGGCTAGGCCACTCCAGGACCTTGAAATGCTTCTTACGAAGCCACTCCTTCGTTGCCCGGGCGGTGTGTTTGGGATCATTGTCATGCTGAAAGACCCAGCCACGTTTCATCTTCAATGCCCTTGCTGTTGGGAGGAGGTTTACACTCAAAATCTCATGATACATGGCCCCATTCATTCTTTCATGTACACGGATCAGTCATCCTGTTCCCTTTGCAGAGAAACAGCCCCAAAGATTGATGTTGCCACCCCCATGCTTCACAGTAGGTATGGTGTTCTTTGGTTGCAACTCAGCACTCTCTCCCCTCCAAACACGACGAGTTGTGTTTCTACCAAACAGTTCTACTTTGGTTTCCTCTGACCATATGACATTCTCCCAATCCTCTTCTGGATCATCCAAATGCTCTCTAGCAAACCTCAGACGGGCTCAGACATGTACTGGCTTAAGCAGGGGGACACGTCTGGCACTGCAGGATCTGAGTCCCTGGTGGCATAATGTGTTACTGATGGTAGCCTTTGTTACGTTGGTCCCAGCTCTCTGCAGGTCATTCACTAGGTCCCCCCGTGTGGTTCTGGAATTTTTGCTCACCGTTCTTGTGATTATTTTGACCCCACGGGGTGAGATCTTGTGTGGAGCCCAAGATCGAGGGAGATGATCAGTGGTCTTGTATGTCTTCCATTTTCTAATTATTGCTCCCACAGTTGATTTCTTCACACCAAGCTGCTTGCCTATTGCAGATTCAGTCTTCCCAGCCTGGTGCAGATCTACAATTTTGTTTCTGGTGTCCTTCGACATCTCTTTGGTCTTCACCATAGTGGAGTTTGGAGTGTGACTGTTTGAGGTTGTGGACAGGTGTCTTTTATACTGATAACAAGTTCAAACAGGTGCCATTAATACAGGTAATGAGTGAAGGACAGAGGAGCCTCTTAAAGAAGAAGATACAGGTCTGTGAGAGCCAGAAATCTTGCTTGTTTGTAGGGGACCAAATACTTATTTTCCACCATAATTTGCAAATAAATTCTTTCCAAATCAGACAATGTGATTGTGTGGATTTGTTTCCACATTTTGTCTCTCATAGTTGAGGTTTACCTATGATGACAATTACAGGCCTCTCTCATCTTTTTAAGTGGGAGAACTTGCACAATTGGTGGCTGACTAAATACTTTTTTGCCCCACTGTACATGCTGGCGATGTGGTAAAGATATTGGAACTTTTATACACATCTGGTGGGAATGTCCCCCGATCCTTGACTACTGGGGTGAAATCACAAAGTGGATCAAACACATCACAGATACTAAAATAAACTTAAATGCTGCCGCCTGTCTGATCCACATCAATTCCCTTACATTAAGCAAATATAAGAAAACACTTACCAGACATCTACTAACAGCTGCTTATTCCCTTTTATTGGAAAACTCCATATACCCCGATGGTCAAGGATTGGTTGGACAGGGTATATTACATTTACAAGATAGAAGAAATTGTGGCCATGAAAAAGGAAAACAGCACCAGCTTCAACAAAACGTGGCAACCCTGGCTGCTATTCACTTACTCTGCTGAATACCAGTCACTGACAATGTAAGGTATAACATTTGGCACCAATTGTCCTATACACATTTGGTACATTGAAAAAAATTGATTCACAAACCCACTCAGGTATATATAAATATATTGGTATTATTTAGGGCTGTTACTGATTAAAATTTTTGTGTTCGATTAATCAATTTTTTTTAAATCGATTAATCGACTAATTTCGATTAATTATAACGCACATAGATCCAGCTACTTTTAACTGATCTCCTTGCAGGCCGATTCCCAGTGCAGCTACCAACCACTGGAAAAATGAATAGCAGGATACAAAAAACACACAAAGGCAGCGTCGATGGGAATAGCATTAAAACTTTTATAGTCTTCAAGTAGGTAACAAAATAAATATTGCACTGGAGATAAAATCGATGTAGCTACATAAACTGTAAAAATGGTGCGAGTAATACCTAACGGTAGCAAAAGCAGTCATAAAAACATGTAGCTAAGTATGATACTGGTATAAAAATGTGTACAACGATACCACTGCTGAATCCAGATAAGAAGGGGCTAACATCAGTCAGTTGGCATGTAGATGTCCCGTGAAGGGAACTATCACAACTCCCAGTGGATGGCTGTAGAATCCCAGGTTGATAGAGGGAAGTGATAGAGGGAAGTATAACAGCCCTTGCGTGTGGCAGATAGTAAGGTCCCACCGGCATGCAGATATGAAGGCACAGCAAAGGAGCCCTTCAGATGGACACGGCAAGCCCAAAGATTTTTGATTGATCAAAAGAATTTTGATTGATCAAAACAATTAATCGATTAATCAAGGAATTAATAGTTAATTTCCACAGCCCTAGTATTATTCCTTTTTTTTGTTTTCTCTGCTCTTAATTAACTTTCCTATATTCCCCCCTTCCCACCTTCCCCTCCTCCCTCTCCCCCCTTTTTTTCCTCCTTACCCCCCTCACCCCATATCCCACCCTCCGGCCTTACTATTAATGATTCCATTTATCACCAATACAATTGTAACCACTCATCTGTCAACGTGCAACATTTTATTGTAAACTGACGTTTGTTATCATACTTTTACCTTTTTTGTAATACAAAGTCAATTGTTTGTTTTGATTATGCTCAATAAAAACCTTTGATTGTTAAAAGGGTGCATATAACACGCACCCTAACTTTAAGAGGGAAGTTTCAGGAAAAAAACGTTCCACAGCCCTCTGCGTATAACACGCAGACACAATTTCCCCTCTATTTTCAGGGGAAAAAAGCAAGTGTTATACGCCAATAAATACAGTAATTTTTATCGCTTCAATTATTTTTCCCATTATGGGAGTGAGTGGGGCCTCATGTCTAAGATTTGCCTAAGGCCTCACAAAGTCTAGAGCTACCTCTGATTGTAGTGTACTTTTTTTTAAGATCCCAATGCAGTAAAGAGACCTCTTCTTTTAATCCTCCGAAGTAATCTCTCAAAGTGTTAACCACCCATACAATTCAGATTCCTCTGTAAGCTGTTCAGATTCCTCTGTAACTGCTTCTGGCTCATCAAGCAGGATATCATCTGGTGTAACAATGGTGTCTGTACTGTTTATTGAGTAGGCTGCCTCGTGTCTTCTCTTTTTAAAACTCAAAAAAAAGTCTCGTGATAATCCCAATAATATTACTTATACACTATAAATCTGAATTAGGCTGTGGTAAGAGGGAGTCACCAGTATAATTATACTATTCCAACTACCAAAAAAAAAAATAGTTTTTGACTCTACCTCCTAATATTCACTATTTATGCATAATAAAATCCTGTACTCATAAGGACCTCCCCTATCCAATACTCCACCTGACAGATGCAATCACCACATCTTTATTAAATACATAATATAAAAAACATACAGTATACAAACAATAGGGTTAAAAACATACCAAAATGCCCTCCTCTCATATTAGATCACACAATAGAAAAATATTCTGTACATTTCAATTTCACTATATAATTAGCATATGCCCATCTCCAGGATGTAACAGAAACCAAGATAATGTAGTATGCCTCTTCAGAAAAGTGATAAAAGTTTGCTAAACTTGTTCCAAAGAGTTCATTCCAATGCCACAAAAGGATAGTGAAATTCACTGTGTCAGGGCCCGGACTGGTGGCTAGTGAGGACACAGGAGGTGGATCCTCTGTGCCAGAGAGGCGAAGGCACGGGTCGCACTGGAGGACCGGTTCTAAGCAGCTACCGGTTTTCACCAGAGCCCGCCGCAAAGCGGGATGGAGTTGCTGCGGCGGTAGCAACCAGGTCGTGTCCCCCAGTAGCGGCTCGACTTCTCTGGCAGCTGAGATAGGCACGGTACACAGGGACTAGGCAGAGGCAAGGTCAGACGTAGCGGAAGGTCAGGGCAGGCGGCAATGGTTCGTAGTCAGGGGCAACGGCAGAAGGTCAGATACACTGGCAAGGCAACTACAAAACGCTTTCTCAGGGCACTAAGGCAACAAGATCCGGCAAGGACAGGAAGGGGGAGTGGGTTTTTAAGTGTTTTGGGTGTGTACACAGTAATTTGACCAGGCGCCAATCAATGGTGCACTGGCCCTTTAAATTTAAGAAGACCGGCGCGCGCGCACCCTGGAGAGCAGCGGGACCGCGCGCGCCGGGACGGAGCAGGAGGAGGAGGCCGGTGAGCAGGATGGGATGCGATCCGCGGGTGGACAGGTGCCGCCACATGGATCGCATCCCCGCCAACATCAGAGCAGCGCTCATGGTCAGAGGGGCCGACCGGAGCGCTGCAGGGGGACAGACGCCACGGGCGCTCCGGGATGGATGGGACACCCGGAGCGCTCGGCGTTACAGTACCCCCCCCTTAGGTCTCCCCCTCTTCGTGGAACCCAAGAATCTACGGATGAGCTCTTTATCTAAAATGTTGGCCTCAGGTTCCCAGGATCTTTCCTCAGGACCACAGTTCTCCCAATCAACTAAAAAACATATTTTACCTCGGATGACCTTGGAGGCGAGGATCTCTTTCACCGAGAAGACATCAGAAGAACCAGAGACAGGAGCAGGAGCAGTGACCTTAGGGGAAATCGGTTAAGAATGAGGGGTTTAAGAAGAGACACATGAAAATAGTTGGGAATACGAAGAGAAGGAGGAAGGTGGAGCTTGTAAGAAACAGCATTGATTTGGTTTTTGATTTTAAATGGCCCGAGGTAACGAGGGCCCAGCTTGTAGCTAGGTACCCGAAACCGAACATATTTGGAGGAGAGCCACACTTTGTCACCAGGGGCATAGACAGGAGGGATTCTTCTTTTTTTATCTGCATGTCTCTTCATGCAGGCAGAGGCCAGTGAGAGCGACTTTTGAGTCTCTTTCCAGATAGAGGCAAAGTCCTGAGTTAATTCATCCACGGCCGGAACTCCAGAAGACGTGGGAATGGGGAGGGGGGGCAATGGGTGACGGCCGTAGACCACAAAGAAAGGTGACTTGGAGGAAGATTCAGAGTTCTTGAAATTGTATTAGAATTCTGCCCAGGGCAATAGGTCGACCCAATCGTCTTGACGGGCGGAGACAAAATGTCGTAGGTAGTCGCCAAGGACCTGGTTAACTCTCTCCACCTGTCCATTGGACTGCGGGTGATAAGCGGAAGAAAAATTCAACTTAATCTTTAGTTGAGTACAGAGAGCTCTCCAAAATTTTGAGATGAATTGAACGCCTCTATCCGAGACGATATGTGAGGGCAGCCCATGGAGGCGGAAAATTTGAAGAAAAAAATGCTTCGCCAACTGAGGTGCAGTAGGCAGACCAGGAAGCGGGACAAAATGAGCCATTTTAGAAAAGCGGTCAACGACCACCCAGATGACAGTGTTACTACGAGACAAAGGGAGGTCCGTGATGAAATCCATGGCGATGTGGGACCATGGTTGTTCAGGCACAGGTAGGGGAAGGAGAAGACCTGCAGGCTTCTGGCGAGGAGTCTTGTCACGTGCACAGATAGTGCAGGCCCGTACAAAGTCAGTCACATCTTTCTCCTGGGTAGGCCACCAATAAAGTCTGGCAGGGATGAGCCGAACACCCCCCTGTTCGGTTCGCACCAGAACCTGCGAACAGACAAAATGTTCGTGTAAACTTTAGAACCCTATTAAATACAATGGACTCGAACGTTCGAAATCTAAAGTGTTAATTATAAAGGCTAATATGCAAGTTATTGTCCTAAAAAGTGTTTGGGGACCTGGGTCCTGCCCCAGGGGACATGTATCAATGCAAAAAGAAGTTTTAAAAACGGCCGTTTTTTTGGGAGCAGTGATTTAAATAATGCTTAAAATGAAAAAATAAAAGTGAAATATTCCTTTAAATTTCATACCTGGGGGGTGTGTATGATATGCATGTGAAGTGGCGCATGTTTCCCGTGCTTAGAACTGTCCCTGCAAAAAATGTCATTTTTGAAAGAAAAAAATTCATTTAAAACTGACTCGCGGCTATTAATGAATTGTCGGCTCCCGGCAATACATTCAAAAGTCATTGATAAAAAAAAAAAAAAAAAGCGTGGGGGTTCCCCAGAATTCAATTACCAGGTCTGGAATGGATATTAAGGGGAACCCTGCCGCAAATTTAAAAAAAAAATTGACGTGGGGTTCCCCCAAATATCCATTCCAGGCCCTTCAGATCTGGCATGGATTTTAAGGGGAACTCCACCCCAAATTTTAAAAAAATGTCGTGGAGTCCCCCTAAAAATCCATACCAGACCCCTTATCCGAGCACGCAACCTGGCCGGCCGCAGGGGAAAAGGGGGGGACGAGAGAGTGGCCCCCCCTCCCTCCTGAACCGTACCAGGCCACATGCCCTCAACATGGGGAGGATGTCCCCATGTTGATGGGGACAAGGGCCTCATCCCCACGACCCTTGCCCGGTGGTTGTGGGGGTCTGCGGGCGGGGGCTTATCGGAATCTGGAAGACCCCTTTAACAAAGGGGACCCCCAGATCCCGCCCCCCCCCTATGTGAATTGGTAAGGGGTACATTGTACCCCTACCATTTCACGAAGAAAGCGTAAAAAAATGTTTAAAAAAAACACACAAACACCTTGAAAAAGTCCTTTATTTAAAAAAAAACAAAAAACATTCCAGCGGTGAAATCCAGTGTCCCGCGGCGATCCCGATGTCCAGCGCTGTCCTTCATTGGTTGTGCCTGAGCGGACCTGATGGGGAACTCCCTCTCAGTATTTTAAATGTATAGACCCGCCCCTTCTGAAGTTCCCCATCAGGTCCGCTCAGCGGACCAGATGCGGAACATGAGAAGGGGCGGGTCTATACATGTATTACCAAAGTGAGAGCAGTTCCCCATCAGGTCCGCCCCCTCGGTATGTCGGACCCGCCTACGTCATTGGCTTGAGCGGGGAACTTCCTTCACTATGTAAATTTAAATTACACAGTGAAGGAAGTTCCCCGCTCAAGACAATGACGTAGGCGGGTCCGACATACCGAGGGGGCGGACCTGATGGGGAACTGCTCTCACTTTGGTAATACATGTTCCGCATCTGGTCCGCTTAGCGGACCTGATGGGGAACTTTAGAAGGGGCGGGTCTATACATTTAAAATACTGAGAGGGAGTTCCCCATCAGGTCCGCTCAGGCACAACCAATGAAGGACAGCGCTGGACATCGGGATCGCCGCGGGACACGGATTTCACCGCTGGAATGTTTTTTTTTTTTTTAAATAAAGGACTTTTTCAAGGTGTTTGTGTGTTTTTTTAAACATTTTTTTACGCTTTCTTCGTGAAATGGTAGGGGTACAATGTACCCCTTACCAATTCACATAGGGGGGGCCGGGATCTGGGGGTCCCCTTTGTTAAAGGGGTCTTCCAGATTCCGATAAGCCCCCCGCCCGCAGACCCCCACAACCACCGGGCAAGGGTTGTGGGGATGAGGCCCTTGTCCCTATCAATATGGGGACATCCTCCCCATGTTGAGGGCATGTGGCTTGGTACGGTTCAGGAGGGAGGGGGGCCGCTCTCTCGTCCCCCCCTTTTCCCCTGCGGCCGGCCAGGTTGCGTGCTCGGATAAGGGGTCTGGTATGGATTTTTAGGGGGACTCCACGCCATTTTTTTTTTAAATTTGGGGTGGAGTTCCCCTTAAAATCCATGCCAGATCTGAAGGGCCTGGAATGGATATTTGGGGGAACCCCACGTCAATTTTTTTTTAAATTTGCGGCAGGGTTCCCCTTAATATCCATTCCAGACCTGAAGGGCCTGGTAATTGAATTCTGGGGAACCCCCACGCTTTTTTTTTTTTTTTTTATGAATGACTTTTGTATGTATTGCCGGGAGCCGACAATTCATTAATAGCCGCAAATCAGTTTTAAATGACTTTTTTTCTTTCAAAAATGACATTTTTTGCAGGGACAGTTCTAAGCACGGGAAACATGCGCCACTTTACATGCATATCATACACACCCCCCAGGTACGAAATTTAAAGGAATATTTCACTTTTATTTTTTCATTTTAAGCATTATTAAAATCACTGCTCCCGAAAAAACGGCCGTTTTTAAAACTTCTTTTTGCATTGATACATGTCCCATGGGGCAGGACCCCGGTCCCCAAACACTTTTTAGGACAATAACTTGCATATAAGCCTTTATAATTAGCACTTTAGATTTCTCCCATAGATTTTTCGAATTTGCCGCGAACACCCCAATTTGTTCGCTGTTCGGCGAACGGGCGAACAGGCAATGTTCGAGTCGAACATGAGTTCGACTCGAACTCGAAGCTCATCCCTAGTGTCTGGCAATCAATTGTATGGATTTTTTGATCCCAGCGTGACCGGCTAGATGGGAGGAATGGCCCCACTTGAGTATCTGAAGCCGAAGGCGTGGAGGAACGAAAGTCTTTCCAGGAGGAATTGGCACGAGAGAAGCGGGAGCAGAGGAAATCAGACACTCAGGGGGTACGATGTGTTGAGGAGGAGTCCCGGTTTCAGAGGTTTTGGAGAAACGGGACAAGGCATCAGCCCTGACATTTTTGTCTGCGGACCGAAAATGGATCTGGAAGTTGAAGCGGGCAAAGAACAATGACCACCTGGCCTGGCGATGATTTAGGCGCTGAGCAGACTGAAGGTAGGACAAATTTTTATGGTCAGTGTAGATGGAGATAGGGTGAAGGGATCCTTCCAGGAGATGTCTCCACTCTTCTAATGCCAACTTGATGGCCAACAGTTCACGGTCACCTATGGAATAGTTTTTTTCCGGAGGGGAGAAAGTTTTAGAGAAAAAACCACAAGTGACGTTTTTCCCTTTAGCGTTTTTTTGAAGAAGCACAGCTCCGGCTCCTACCGAGGAGGCGTCAACTTCAAGGAAGAACGGCTTTAGAGAATCTGGCTGAGACAGGACAGGTGCAGAGGAGAAGGCGGTCTTAAGGCGAGTAAAGGCTTCCTCCGCTTGAGGCGGCCAGGACCTAGGATTCGCGTCTTTTTTGGTCAGTGCCCCTATAGGAGCAACGATGGTGGAGAAGTCGGGTATGAACTGACGATAGTAGTTGGCGAATCCAAGGAAGCGTTGGATAGCACGAAGTCCAGAGGGGCGTGGCCAACCCAAGACTGCGGAGAGTTTGTCAGGGTCCATTTGAAGACCTTGTCCAGAGACCAGATAACCTAGGAAAGGAAGACTGCTGCGCTCAAAAAGGCATTTTTCAAATTTAGCGGAAAGATGATTTACGCGGAGGCGCTGGAGCACTTGACGGACATGGAGCCGATGTTCCTCAAGGTTGGCAGAGAAGATTAGGATGTCGTCAAGATAGACAACCACACAGGTATACAGTAGGTCCTGGAAGATTTCGTTGACAAAATCTTGAAAGACTGTAGGGGCGTTGCAAAGTCCGAACGGCATGACGAGATATTCAAAGTGACCATCTCTGGTGTTAAATGCGGTTTTCCATTCATCTCCTTTACGGATTCTGATGAGGTTATAAGCGCCCCTGAGGTCCAATTTAGAAAAAACTTTTGCTCCGCGCAGACGGTCAAAGAGCTCCGAGATGAGAGGCAGAGGGTAGCGGTTTTTAATAGTGATTTTATTGAGACCACAATAGTCTATGCAAGGGCGTAGAGATCCGTCCTTCTTGGCCACAAAGAAGAACCCCGCTCCGCCTGGAGAAGATGATTTCCTAATAAAACCTCTCTTGAGGTTCTCCTGAATGTATTCAGTCATGGCCTTGGTTTCAGGAGAGGAGAGAGGGTAAATTCTGCCACAGGGTGGTGTAGTACCTGGGAGCAAGTCAATGGGGCAGTCGTAGGGTCTATGTGGTGGTAAGACCTCCGCCTGTTTTTTGCAAAAGACATCAGAAAAGTCCTTATAGGCCTTTGGAAGTCCAGGCAAAGGAGTAGTGATGGGGACTTGACAGGTCGGTACAGACTTAAGGCAATGCTTGTGACAGGAGTCACCCCAGAATTTGATGTCCCCAGTGGTCCAGTCGAGGGTAGGAGTGTGACGCTGGAGCCAGGGTAGGCCAAGAAGGATGTCAGAAGTACAGTTCGGCAAAACAAAGAATTCAATCTTTTCTTGGTGAAGAACACCAACGGACATGAGCAGGGGTTCGGTGCGGTAACGCACGGTACAATCCAAATTCTCTCCATTTACAGAGGAAATGAAGAAGGGTTTGATGAGACGGGTAACAGGAATGTTGAACCTGTTGATGAAAGAGGCTTCAATAAAGTTTCCTGCAGAACCAGAGTCCAGGAAGGCCACCGCAGAGAAGAGGGAGCCAGCAGAAGGAGAAATCCGCACAGGAATAGTCAGAAGTGGAGAGGAAGAATTCACACCTAGTAACGCCTCTCCCACGTTCACTAGGTGTGGGCGTTTCTCTGACGCGGAGGACAAATAGGGCAGTCTTTTAGGAAGTGTTCAGAGCTCGCACAATAAAGGCATAAGTTCTCGTTCCTACGGCGAGACCTCTCTTGTAGGGTCAGGCGAGACCGATCCACTTGCATGGCCTCCTCGGCGGGAGGCACGGTAACAGGATGCATAGGATTCAGAAAGAGAGGAGCCAGGCGCGGATAACGCCTGGTGCGAACGAGATATTTCTCCTGGCGAAGCTCTTGGCGTCTTTCGACGTAGCGCATATCGATGCGGGTAGCTAAATGGATGAGTTCCGTCAAGGAAGAGGGTATCTCTCGTGCGGCCAGACAATCCTTGATGTGGCCGGATAAACCCTTCTTGAAGGTCGCGCAGAGAGCCTCATCATTCCAGGCTAACTCTGAGGCCAGTGTGCGGAACTGTATGGCATATTCGCCCACAGAGGAGTTTCCTTGGACAAGGTTAAGCAGGGCGGTTTCAGCGGATGAGGCTCGGGCTGGTTCCTCAAAAACGCTGCGAACCTCAGAAAAGAAGGACTGAACGGTGGCTGTAGCAGGGTCGTTGCGGTCCCAGAGTGGTGTGGCCCAGGCCAAGGCCTTTCCAGACAACAGAGAGACCACGAATGCCACTTTAGACCGTTCTGTGGAAAACTGGTCAGACATCATCTCAAGATGCAGGGAACATTGGGACAAGAATCCCCGGCACATCCTAGAATCCCCGTCAAATTTCTCCGGAAGAGACAGGCGAATTCTCGAGGTAGTAGCGGCAGCTCAGAGAGGGGAAGATGCTGGAGGCTGTGGCGGCAGAAGCTGCTGGACCATGGCGGTCAACTGCGACAGCTGCTGTCCTTGTTGGACGATCTGTTGCGACTGCTGGGCAACCACGGTAGTGAGGTCAGCGAGATTTGGCAGCGGTACCTTAGCGGGATCCATGGCCGGATCTACTGTCAGGGCCTGGACTGGAGGCTAGTGAGGACACAGGAGGTGGATCCTCTGTGCCAGAGAGGCGAAGGCACGGGTCGCACTGGAGGACCGGTTCTAAGCAGCTACCGGTTTTCACCAGAGCCCGCCGCAAAGCGGGATGGACTTGCTGCGGCGGTAGCAACCAGGTCGTGTCCCCCAGTAGCGGCTCGACTTCTCTGGCAGCTGAGATAGGCACGGTACACAGGGACTAGGCAGAGGCAAGGTCAGACGTAGCGGAAGGTCAGGGCAGGCGGCAATGGTTCGTAGTCAGGGGCAACGGCAGAAGGTCAGATACACTGGCAAGGCAACTACAAAACGCTTTCTCAGGGCACTAAGGCAACAAGATCCGGCAAGGACAGGAAGGGGGAGTGGGTTTTTAAGTGTTTTGGGTGTGTACACAGTAATTGGACCAGGCACCAATCAATGGTGCACTGGCCCTTTAAATTTAAGAAGACCGGTGCGCGCGCGCCCTGGAGAGCAGCGGGACCGCGCGCGCCGGGATGGAGCAGGAGGCCGGTGAGCAGGATGGGATGCGATCCGCGGGCGGACAGGTGCCGCCGCATGGATCGCATCCCCGCCAACATCAGAGCAGCGCTCACGGTCAGAGGGGCCGACCGGAGCGCTACAGGGGGACAGACGCCGCGGGCGCTCCGGGATGGATGGGACACCCGGAGCGCTCGGCGTTACACACTGGTTATAAACTTCTACAAAGACCCAAAATGTTATGGTTCCACATAAATATCCTTAGAGGTTTATGTGGTTTATTGTTTGGAAATCCACCGATTATTCCAGCATGTACATACATTGTTTCCCATATATACGTAGCTATTTCACTGGCTATAGGTGCCTTCATATAGTAACAGACACTGTGGTCCAGAGGAGGAAACTCAAAGGATGCCAAGGTGACTTATACAAGATAGCCACCTATATGCTATTATGGAAATACAAAGCGCGGCCAACATTGCACCTCCCTTGCACTACAACATATACTAGTCCACAAGATTGAGAAACCAAATTCAAAGTAAACTGCTGGGTACATCAAACATACAAAGGGGGTTATTTACTAAAGGAAAATCCACTTTGCACTACAAGTGCAAAGTGCACTTGAAATTGCACTGAAAGTGCACTTGGAAGTGCAGTCGCTGTAGATCCGAGGGGGACATGTAAGGAAAATAAAAAACAGCATTTTAGCTTGCACATGATTGGATAATAAAATCAGCAGAGCTTCCCCTCATTTCAGATCTACCCCTCAGATTTACAGCGACTGCACTTTCAAGTGCACTTTCAGTGCAATTTCAAGTGCATTTTGCACTTGTAGTTTGCACTTGTAGTGCAAAGTGGATTTGCCTTTCGTAAATAACCCCCAAAGTGTTGTATATAGTAACCTGTGATATACTTTCCAGTGCATTTGTGGCACTATCTTACAGTTTCGGCATCAAAAATTTAAGATACTTATCCATCCCGGCATGGGCATATTAAAGTGAGGCTGGGCATCTGGCTGAACACTCCCTTACCGGTTTTGCCAGCTCAAACCGGCTACATCAGATGCAAATAGCAAGGTATCAAAGGACACGTGTATATATAGCATTTAAAATGGCCGTGCATGATGATGTCACAAACGCCAAGATGTATGTGTGACGCCATGCACGTGTGTGTCATGGCGTCACATGTACAATGTGGGTGCCCTCTTAATGCCCCAAACCAAAAAAAGACTGAGGAGCCACGGTCAAACATACATTACTATGCAAATATTTAATGCATACTCGAGAGGGTCTCTTAAAGGGGAGAACAATTAGCACCAATAACACAAATCATCCCAAAATATTAATAATTCCATATCCCAAAAATAAATACAACATTCAAAAAAACTAAATGTAGCAAGAATTAGAGAATAGAAAATTTACAAAAGAATATGTGCCTTACTGTTATCCCAGAAAAGGAAACCCCCTCCATTTAACATGTGCCTGAGATAAGATCAGAATCAGCATTCAAAACGCGTTCTGATTGGCCAGACAGCGTGTGGGCGGCTCCCCAGTTTGACAGCCTTGGACCACTCCCACCCAGAGACACACAGCCGATGTCTCCATGAGGCTTACCGAGGCTCCAGCTGCGACTAACACATGGTGCTCGTGTATCCCTCAATAGAGACTTCCCGGCGGTCCTCCTGTGCTCCTCTGACACTGCATGTGGAAGCTCCCACCTGCTCTAGCACTCTGCAAGTGCTCCAACATTTTTCACGCAAGTTTTTAGTGTTGTTTTATACTTATATACTGAATAAATTCCTAAGCTGTTTAAAGGATTGGCTTGGCGCTTCTCTCTCCTCTTTTTGATAATCTATTTATTACCCAGTCTATTCCATTCCATAGTATAGATAAATACATATCACCTGGGATGCAACACTTAAAATTACATAGTTACATAGTAGGTGAGGTTGAAAAAAGATACAAGTCCATCAAGTCCAACCTATGTGTGTGATTATATGTCAGTATTACATTGTATATTCCTGTATGTTATGGTCATTCAGGTGCTTATCTAATAGTTTTTTTAAACTATTGATGCTCCCCGCTGAGACCACCGCCTGTGGAAGGGAATTCCATATCGTTGCCGCTCTTACAGTAAAAAACCCTCTACATAGTTTAACCACTTAAAGACCGCCCACTGTAAATATACGTTGGCAGAATGGCACCGACAGGCAGAATCACGTACATATGCGTGATTGCCTTTGTATAGTTGGGGGGTCCGATCGGACCCCCCTTCTTTACAGTGGGTGGTCATTTTACCTTCGGGAGCGATCCGGCATGAGGGGACAGCTGTTCGATTCCGGCCCCCCCTCTCGATCGCTCCCGGCGAATGAGAGAGCTTCCCCTGCCTGTGTACTGTTTACACAGGCGGGAGGAAGTGATGTCATCTCTCCTGCGGCGCTCACATATACCGAGCGCCGTACAGGAGAAGATGCAGGTTAGTGCACAAAACAGCACACTGACACCAGGACACATAGGCACATAAATCGCCCCCCCAGGCCCCCCCAGACACCCCAAGATCACCCCCCCAGATCACCCCCCAGCCCCCAGTCACAGTGTCACTGATTGCAGTGACCATTTATTTAGTGATCACTGCAATCAGTGACATTTGTGACTGTAAAAGTGTCACTACATTTAGTTTTAGGTCCAGTGTAGCCCCCTAACCCCCCCCAATAAAGGTTTAACCCCCTGATCACCCCCAGATAACCCTTTCACCCCCTAGCAAAGCCGTCGCTAAGCGATCATTTTTCTGATCGATGTCTTAGCGTCGGTGATGCTGATCGGTAGCCAGTAATTTTTTTTAGGTTCGCCGCAGGTTTTTATAGCGTCGGGTACCCCCATATATTACCTAATAAAGGTTTAACCCCCTTGATCGCCCCCCAGGTAACCCTTTCACCCCCTATCACCACTGTCACTAAGCGATAATTTTTCTGATCGATGTCTTAGCGTCGGCGATGCTGATCGGTAGCCAGTAAATTTTTTTTAGGTTCGCCGCAGGTTTTTATAGCGTCGGGTACCCCCATATATTACCTAATAAAGGTTTAACCCCCTTGATCACCCCCCAGGTAACCCTTTCACCCCCTAGCACCGTCGTCGCTAAGCGATCATTTTTCTGATCGATGTCTTAGCGTCGGTGATGCTGATCGGTAGCCAGTAATTTTTTTTAGGTTCGCCGCAGGTTTTTATAGCGTCGGGTACCCCCATATATTACCTAATAAAGGTTTAACCCCCTTGATCGCCCCCCAGGTAACCCTTTCACCCCCTATCACCACTGTCACTAAGCGATAATTTTTCTGATCGCTGTCTTAGCGTCGGTGATGCAGATCGGTAGCCAGTAATTTTTTTTAGGTTCGCCGCAGGTTTTTATAGCGTCAGGTACCCCAATATATTACCTAATAAAGGTTTAACCCCCTTGATCGCCCCCCAGGTAACCCTTTCACCCCCTATTACCACTGTCGCTAAGCGATCATTTTTCTGATCGCTGTCTTAGCGTCGGTGATTCAGATCGGTAGCCAGTAATTTTTTTTAGGTTCGCCGCAGGTTTTTATAGCGTCAGGTACCCCCATATATTATCTAATAAAGGTTTAACCCCCTGATCGCCCCCCAGGTAACCACTGTCGCTAAGCGATCGTTTTTATGATCGTTGTCTTAGTGTCGGTGATGCGGATAGGTAGCCAGTAATTTTTTTTTAGGTTCGCCGTCAGGTTTTTATATAGCGTCAGGTACCCCCATATATTACCTAATAAAGGTTTTAACCCCCTAATTGCCCCTAGTTAACCCTTTCGCCAGTGATCATCATATAAGTGTTACGGGTGACGCTGGTTAGTTAGTTTGCTTTTTATAGTGTCAGGGCACCCGCCGTATATAACCCAATAAAGGTTTAACCCCCTGATCGCCCGGCGGGTGATATCAATTAGGTTTTAGCGTCAGAGAGGGTCTGCGTCACACCCCAGGCAGCGTCAGGTTAGTGCCAGTAGCGCTAACACCCACGCGTTAAGCATACACCCCCCTTAGTGGTATAGTATCTGAACAGATCAATATCTGATCTGATCAGATCTATACTAGCGTCCCCAGCAGTTTAGGGTTCCCAAAAACGCAGTGTTAGCGGGATCAGCCCAGATACCTGCTAGCACCTGCGTTTTGCCCCTCCGTCCAGCCCAGGCCACCCAAGTGCAGTATCGATCGATCACTGTCACTTGCAAAACACATCACACATAACTGCAGCGTTCGCAAAGACAGGCCTGATCCCTGCGACTCCAGTGCTGTAGGAGGTGATTTCACCACCACAGTTAAAAAAAAAAGCATATATGCCGAAGCATTGGGGCAGCAGGATCGGAGGAGCGATTTTGCTCCTAATGCCGCGTACATACGGTCGAAATTCCGACGGAGGCTTGCCCGTGGAAAAGTCTGACCATGTGTACGCGGCATAACTTTTGCGGGAAGATGCCCCCATGCTTCGGCATATATAAATGGTGCATGTATGCCCATCATTAGAAGTGGGTGGATGAAGGGCGGTATTCTAATGGTGGGCATACCCACCGATCAATCTTTTTTTTTCGTTCAGCCAACAGGCTGCATGAAAAAAAAGATTACAATACATGTCCAACAAGGACCAGCAACGTACTGGTATGTTGCTGGACTTTGAATGTTTATACCAGAATGATGCCTGCGGGTTTAGGTATCATCTTGGTATCATTCTTTTCAGCCAGCGGCCAGCTTTCATGTAAAAGCAATCCTAGTGGCTAATTAGCCTCTGGACTGCTTTTACGAGCAGTGGGAGGGAATGCCCCCCCCCGGATATAAAAAGCGCCACTGGGAAATTGGGAAAGCATTTTATCACACCGATCTTGGTGTGGTCAGATGCTTTGAGGGCAGAGGAAAGATCTAGGGTCCAATAGACCCCAGTTTTTTCAAAAAAGAGTACCTGTCATTACCTATTGCTATCATAGGGGATATTTACATTCCCTGAGATAACAATAAAAATGATAAAAAAAAAAAAAAATATGGAAGCAACAGTTTAAAAATAAAATAAAAAAGCAAAATTAATAATAATAATAAAAAAAAAAAAAAGCACCCCTGTCCTGCCCTGCTCTAGCCCAATGGCGAACGCAAGCATCGGTCTGGCGTCATATGTAAACAGCAATTGCACCATGCATGTGAGGTATCACCGCGAAGGTCAGATCGAGTGCAGTAATTTTAGCAGTAGACCTCCTCTGTAAATCTAACGGGGTAACCTGTAAAGGCTTTTAAATGTATGTAGTTTGTCGCTAATGCGCGTTTGTGCGAAATTTTAAAGCATGTCGTGTTTGGTATCTATGTACTCGGCCTAAGATCATCTTTTTTATTTCATCAAACATTTGGGCAATATAGTGTGTTTTAGTGCATTAAAATTAAAAAAATTGTATTTTTTCCCCAAAAAATGTGTTTGAAAAATCGCTGCGCAAATACTGTGTAGGAAAAAAAAATGCAACACCCACCATTTTATTCTGTAGGGCCTTTGCTTTAAAAATATATATAATGTTTGGGGGTTCAACATAATTTTCTTGCAAAAAAAAATATGTTTTCATGTAAACAAAAAGTGTCAAAAAGGGCTTTGTCTTCAAGTGGTTAGAAGAGTGGATGTAAGCTTCCTAATGTTGTGTATAAAATGCCAGAACAGTTAAAAACCCCCCCAAATGACCCCATTTTGGAGAGTAGACACCCCAAGCCATATACTGAGAGGCATGTCGAGTCCATGGAATATTTTATATGTTGACACAAGTTGCGGAAAAAAGACATTTTTTTTTTTTTTTTTGCACAAAGTTGTCACTAAATGATATATTGCTCAAACATGCCATGGGCATATGTGGAATTACACCCCAAAATACATTCTGTTGCTTCTCCTGAGTACGGGGATACCACATGTGTGAGACTTTTTGGGAGCCTAGCCGCGTACGGGACCCCAAAAACCAATCACCGCCTTCAGGCTTTCTAAGGGTGTAAACTTTTGATTTCACTTCTCACTGCCTATCACAGTTTTGGAGGCCATGGAATGCCCAGATGGCACAAACCCCCCCAAATGACCCCATTTTGGAAAGTAGACACCCCAGGCTATTTGCTGAGAGGTATTGTGAGTATTTTGCAGATCTCGCTTTTTGTCACAAAGTTTTGAAAATTGAAAAAAAAAAAGAAAAAAAAAAAATGTTCTTTCTTAATTTTCAAAAACAAATGAGAGCTGTAAAATACTCACCATGCCTCTCAGCAAACAGCTTGGGGTGTCTACTTTCCAAAATGGGGTCATTTGGGGGGGTTTTGTGCTATTTTGGCATTTTATGGCCTTCGAAACTGTGATAGGTAGTGAGGAGTCAAATCAAAAATTTGTGCCTAGAAATCCTGAAGGCGGTGATTGGTTTTCGGGGTCCCGTACGCGGCTAGGCTCCTAAAAAGTCCCACACATGTGGTATCCCCGTACTCAGGAAAAGCAGCAAAATTTATTTTGGGGTGCAATTCCACATATAACCATGGCATGTGTGAGCAATATATCATTTAGTGACAACTTTTTGTATTTTTTTTTTGTCATTATTCAATCACTTGGGACAAAAAAAAAATATTAAATGGGCTCAACAGGCCTCTCAGCAATTTCCTTGGGGTGTCTACTTTCTAAAATGGGGTCATTTGGGGGGGTTTTGTGCTATTTTGGCATTTTATGGCCTTCAAAACTGTAATAGGTAGTGAGGAGTGAAATCAAAAATTTGCGCCCTTAGAAATCCTGAAGGCGGTGCTTGGTTTCCGGGGTCCCGTACGTGGCTAGGCTCCTAAAAAGTCCCACACATGTGGTATCCCCGTACTCAGGAGAAGTAGCAGAATGTATTTTGGGGTGCAATTCCACATATAACCATGGCATGTGTGAGCAATATATCATTTAGTGACAACTTTTTGTAATTTTTTATTTTTTTTGTCATTATTCAATCACTTGGGACAAAAAAAAATAATATTCAATGGGCTCAACATGCCTCTCAGCAATTTCCTTGGGGTGTCTACTTTCTAAAATGGGGTCATTTGGGGGGGGTTTGTACTGCCCTGCCATTTTAGCACCTCAAGAAATGAGATAGGCAGTCATAAATTTAAAGCTGTGTAAATTCCAGAAAATGTACCCTAGTTTGTAAACGCTATAACTTTTGCGCAAACCAATAAATATACGCTTATTGACATTTTTTTACTAAAGACATGTGGCTGAATACATTTTGGCCTAAATGTATGACTAAAATTGAGTTTATTCGATTTTTCTTATAACAAAAAGTAGAAAATATCATTTTTTTTCAAAATTTTCGGTCTTTTTCCGTTTATATCGCAAAAAATAAAAATCGCAGAGGCAATCAAATACCATTAAAAGAAAGCTCTATTTGTGGGAAGAAAAGGACGCAAATTTCGTTTGGGTACAACATTGCATGTCCGCACAATTTACAGTTAAAGCAGCGCAGTGCAAAATTCTGAATTCACCTCTGGTCCTTTAGCTACCAAATGGTCCGGGGCTTAAGTGGTTAAGGTTAAACCTCTTTTCTTCTAATTTTAATGAGTGGCCACGTGTCTTGTTATGCTCCTTTTTACGAAAAAGTTTTATCCCTATTGTGGGGTCACCAGTACGGTATTTGTAAATTAAAATCATATCCCCTCTGCACTCCAGATTGAATCATAATCTTTTATGCACCACCATCTCTAAAGGTGGAATGGGTCTGCCGGATTTTGAGCTTTATCATTCCTCAGCTGTGTTATCACGGATCCTGGAGTGGTTCCCCCGCCCCTTTGTCAAAGCCGCTACCCTGGTGGAACAAGACTTGTCCCCGTTGGATCTTCGGGCCCTCCTATGGGGTTTTGAACATACTCCGGGGTCTTTCGCTGCATTATCTCCCCTCACCAGGGATGCTCTGGTGCTTTGGTACCACAAGAGAGAGGCCTATGCTTTATCTACTGAACCAAGCCCACTCACCCCATTATTTGACAACTCAGCCCTTCCGGAGGGCAGGTCCATTAACACACTTGACGGCTACGACAGAGCTTCCTGGTCCACGGCACGACAATTCGTTGACTCCGCGCAGGGTACCTTTAAGCCAAACCATAACTCTACGTCTTCCCACTTGACTTGGCTCACCCGACTACACCTGACTTCCTATTGCAAAGGACTTCACAAATCCGCACAGATCCATAGACCCCTGACCAGTTTTGAACAAATATGTACACTTCCTGACACCCCCCGCCATACCCTTTCCTTGACCTACAAATTGATTCTAGACCACACTCATGACTCCTTACCTAAATTTACAAAAGTTTGGTCGGAGGAGTGTCATGGATATGCAGTAGTGTTTGTCTGTCAGCTTACCTTCCTTCCTATGTGTTCATCTTAGAGGCCTGAGCCCTTTCACCTGGCTTCCTTTATAATCTCCTCCCAGCCAGACTCCACCCCAGGCCCTATCACAGAACACTATATTAACCTGTGCACTGCAAGCCTGCTTTGCTGATCAACGTGTTTGTTAGGCATTGTGTGTTTGGGTTCCTGCCTGCCGTGTGCTACGTCTGTCTCTCTGTTACATATTTGGCTTGTCCCCGACTATCCCTGTCTGCTCGTGACCCTTGACCTTCGGCTCGTTCTTTCGTTATCCTTGTCTGCTTGTGGCCCCTGACCTTCAGCTTGTTATTCGGTTCTCTCATATCTTGTGCTGCTGCTTCCCCTCTTTTCCCCTTATCCTACGGGGCGTGAGCTAGGAAACTCCAGGGGCCGCGACCTGGTCCCAGCCTGCAGCATAACATCCTCACCACTAGAGGCCCTGGAGAAGACCTGCTGGGTCTTAGACTCCGTGCCCTGGGGAATCTTGGCTCTAGCTTCCGTTAGGATCCCGGTTGTGCTCCTCTGGTCCCGCTTTCCACAACCACCCAGTTTCCTATCCGCAGCAGTCAGCCATAGGGGTCACTACCTTGCGGTGCACTCCTGTCCCCCTACGGTGTGCATCTGTCACCTGGCCACAGGTGACCTTGACAGTTTGATCAGCCATGAACCCGGCTGACATCCCGTTACCCGTGGATGATCCGTTGCAGGGCATAGTTTGCAGACTTGAAACCCAGGAATCGAATCAGACTCAGGTGATGCGATTCCTCCAGGATCTGGCTTCTCGCTTTGAGCAGCTTCAGGCCTCTTTGGGAACCCTGAATCCGCAACCTCAAATACAACCAGCGGCTGCACCTATTGCACCAGTCGCAGCCACACACTCACTACAACTGCCAGCTCCGTCCCGTTTCTCTGGGGACTCCAAGGCTTGCAGGGGGTTCCTTAGCCAATGCACAATTCATTTTGAGCTCCAGCCCCAAAACTTCCTGTCTGATCGGGCTAAGGTAGCCTATATCATTTCCCTCCTCTCTGGTGAAGCTTTAGCCTGGGCAGCCCCTCTGTGGGAACTGAATGATCCAGTGGTTTCTAGCCTGTCTGGCTTCTTGAAACTTTTTCGGAATATCTTCGAAGAACCGGCTCGTGTCTCTTCAGCGGCCAGCGCCCTTTTACGTCTCCGCCAAGAGTCTGCTTCTGTGGGACAGTATGCCCTTCATTTCCGCATACTGTCGGCTGAGTTGAGCTGGAACAATGAGGCCTTAGTCGCAAACTTTTTGCATGGCCTGTCTGATAGAGTGAAGGATGAATTAGCAGGAAGAACCATCCCCACTGATCTGGCCGGCGTTATCTCCTTGTGTAACCAGATCGATATTCGCTTTCAGGAGAGGACCTTAGAAAAGCAGCGCCAGCACTCCTTGGTTCTTAGTCAGCCTGAGCTCCCCTCTCTTCGACCCGTAGAGCATCTCCTACCAGCTGAGGAACCCATGCAGCTGGGTCGGACCAGGCTATCCCCCGAGGAACGTGCTAGGCGCAGAACTCTTGGTCTGTGTCTTTACTGTGGGGGCAAAGGTCATTTTCGTGACACTTGCTCTCTTTGTCCAGAAAAACGTTTGGGTCCACTTCATCTGGAAAGTGGAGTATTGGACCCAGAAATATCACCTTCCCCTTCTCGTCTTCTGCTTTCTGTGTTCCTTCATGTTGGTGCTTCTTCTCATTCGGTCTCAGCATATCTGGATTCCGGAGCCGCTGGTAATTTTATGGACTGGGAAATCGCATCGTCCATGAGACTTACTCTTTTGCACCTCACCACACCATTGGTGGTCTTGGCGATTGATGGTACTGTTCTCCCAGGGGGACCTATCCGCTTCCAGACCCTCCCTGTTAAGATGTGGGTAGGGACACTCCACCAGGAGTGGATATCCTTCCTTATCTTACCCAAGGCCTCAACGCCTATAATTTTGGGTCTCCCATGGTTACAGCTCCATTCTCCTCATGTGGACTGGACTACTGGACAGATCCTGGCTTGGGGTCCCTCCTGTTCCTCGTCCTGCCTACCCAAGGTTGCCCCCTGTGAATCTGAGCCGGTCATTCATTCCAGGTTGCATAACCATTTACATTTCTCTGTCCCTAACCACCCTTGGACGCACAGCCAGGCTAGCTTGTCTACAAGTCCTGCAGTCGCTACGTCTTGCGATGCGATTCAGGTAGTCGCTACACCTGACTCAGCTATTCACTCTGCCTCTGTACTAGTTATGCCAGTCCAGCCCATGCCCAGTGAGCCTCCTACTTTTTCTTGTTCGGGACATTCTGCTTGTCCTTCAGCTATTCAGTTTGACTCCGGCGACATGTCACCTTCTAACCAACCTGACTTCAGGGTTCCACTGACATCTGCCCAGTCTGATGGTCCTGTGCAAGATGACCAGTTCCCCTTTAAGGGTCTAGGGGACCCTCCTCAGATTCCTGTTGATCCTCTCATGCCCTTGCTTATTCCTAGAGAGCCTTTGGTCCTCAATAGATCTTCTTGTCATCTCCCTACCTCGTTTTCGGTCTCTGAGGATAATCTTAAGTACGAAGTTAGACAAGTTCTGGATTCTCGGCTCTGCAGAGGCATTCTTCAGTACCTTGTGCATTGGAGAGGTCTTGGTCCTGAGGAGGCGTCTTGGATCGCTGCATCTGATATCGCTGCACCTCATCTGTTGAGAAGGTTTCATCAGAGATTTCCCTTTAAGCCTGGGCCCAGGCGGGGGAGGGCCCATAAGAGGGAGGGTACTGTCATGGATATGCAGTAGTGTTTGTCTGTCAGCTTACCTTCTTTCCTATGTGTTCATCTTAGAGGCCTGAGCCCTTTCACCTGGCTTCCTTTATAATCTCCTCCCAGCCAGACTCCACCCCAGGCCCTATCACAGAACACTATATTAACCTGTGCACTGCAAGCCTGCTTTGCTGATCAACGTGTTTGTTAGGCATTGTGTGTTTGCGTTCCTGCCTGCCGTGTGCTACGTCTGTCTCTCTGTTACATATTTGGCTTGTCCCCGACTATCCCTGTCTGCTCGTGACCCTTGACCTTCGGCTCGTTCTTTCGTTATCCTTGTCTGCTTGTGGCCCCTGACCTTCAGCTTGTTATTCGGTTCTCTCATATCTTGTGCTGCTGCTTCCCCTCTTTTCCCCTTATCCTACGGGGCGTGAGCTAGGAAACTCCAGGGGCCGCAACCTGGTCCCAGCCTGCAGCATAACATCCTCACCACTAGAGGCCCTGGAGAAGACCTGCTGGGTCTTAAACTCCGTGCCCTGGGGAATCTTGGCTCTAGCTTCCGTTAGGATCCCGGTTGTGCTCCTCTGGTCCCGCTTTCCACAACCACCCAGTTTCCTATCTGCAGCAGTCAGCCATAGGGTTCACTACCTTGCGGTGCACTCCTGTCCCCCTACGGTGTGCATCTGTCACCTGGCCACAGGTGACCTTGACAGTTTGATCAGCCATGAACCCGGCTGACATCCCGTTACCCGTGGATGATCCGTTGCAGGGCATAGTTTGCAGACTTGAAACCCAGGAATCGAATCAGACTCAGGTGATGCGATTCCTCCAGGATCTGGCTTCTCGCTTTGAGCAGCTTCAGGCCTCCTTGGGAACCCTGAATCCGCAACCTCAAATACAACCAGCGGCTGCACCTATTGCACCAGTCGCAGCCACACACTCACTACAACTGCCAGCTCCGTCCCGTTTCTCTGGGGACTCCAAGGCTTGCAGGGGGTTCCTTAGCCAATGCACAATTCATTTTGAGCTCCAGCCCCAAAACTTCCTGTCTGATCGGGCTAAGGTAGCCTATATCATTTCCCTCCTCTCTGGTGAAGCTTTAGCCTGGGCAGCCCCTCTGTGGGAACTGAATGATCCAGTGGTTTCTAGCCTGTCTGGCTTCTTGAAACTTTTTCGGAATATCTTCGAAGAACCGGCTCGTGTCTCTTCAGCGGCCAGCGCCCTTTTACGTCTCCGCCAAGAGTCTGCTTCTGTGGGACAGTATGCCCTTCATTTCCGCATACTGTCGGCTGAGTTGAGCTGGAACAATGAGGCCTTAGTCGCAAACTTTTTGCATGGCCTGTCTGATAGAGTGAAGGATGAATCAGCAGGAAGAACCATCCCCACTGATCTGGCCGGCGTTATCTCCTTGTGTAACCAGATTGATATTCGCTTTCAGGAGAGGACCTTAGAAAAGCAGCGCCAGCACTCCTTGGTTCTTAGTCAGCCTGAGCTCCCCTCTCTTCGACCCGTAGAGCATCTCCTACCAGCTGAGGAACCCATGCAGCTGGGTCGGACCAGGCTATCCCCCGAGGAACGTGCTAGGCGCAGAACTCTTGGTCTGTGTCTTTACTGTGGGGGCAAAGGTCATTTTCGTGACACTTGCTCTCTTTGTCCAGAAAAACGTTTGGGTCCACTTCATCTGGAAAGTGGAGTATTGGACCCAGAAATATCACCTTCCCCTTCTCGTCTTCTGCTTTCTGTGTTCCTTCATGTTGGTGCTTCTTCTCATTCGGTCTCAGCATATCTGGATTCCGGAGCCGCTGGTAATTTTATGGACTGGGAAATCGCATCGTCCATGAGACTTACTCTTTTGCACCTCACCACACCATTGGTGGTCTTGGCGATTGATGGTACTGTTCTCCCAGGGGGACCTATCCGCTTCCAGACCCTCCCTGTTAAGATGTCGGTAGGGACACTCCACCAGGAGTGGATATCCTTCCTTATCTTACCCAAGGCCTCAACGCCTATAATTTTGGGTCTCCCATGGTTACAGCTCCATTCTCCTCATGTGGACTGGACTACTGGACAGATCCTGGCTTGGGGTCCCTCCTGTTCCTCGTCCTGCCTACCCAAGGTTGCCCCCTGTGAATCTGAGCCGGTCATTCATTCCAGGTTGCATAACCATTTACATTTCTCTGTCCCTAACCACCCTTGGACGCACAGCCAGGCTAGCTTGTCTACAAGTCCTGCAGTCGCTACGTCTTGCGATGCGATTCAGGTAGTCGCTACACCTGACTCAGCTATTCACTCTGCCTCTGTACTAGTTATGCCAGTCCAGCCCATGCCCAGTGAGCCTCCTACTTTTTCTTGTTCGGGACATTCTGCTTGTCCTTCAGCTATTCAGCTTGACTCCGGCGACATGTCACCTTCTAACCAACCTGACTTCAGGGTTCCACTGACATCTGCCCAGTCTGATGGTCCTGTGCAAGATGACCAGTTCCCCTTTAAGGGTCTAGGGGACCCTCCTCAGATTCCTGTTGATCCTCTCATGCCCTTGCTTATTCCTAGAGAGCCTTTGGTCCTCAATAGATCTTCTTGTCATCTCCCTACCTCGTTTTCGGTCTCTGAGGATAATCTTAAGTACGAAGTTAGACAAGTTCTGGATTCTCGGCTCTGCAGAGGCATTCTTCAGTACCTTGTGCATTGGAGAGGTTTTGGTCCTGAGGAGGCGTCTTGGATCGCTGCATCTGATATCGCTGCACCTCATCTGTTGAGAAGGTTTCATCAGAGATTTCCCTTTAAGCCTGGGCCCAGGCGGGGGAGGGCCCATAAGAGGGAGGGTACTGTCATGGATATGCAGTAGTGTTTGTCTGTCAGCTTACCTTCTTTCCTATGTGTTCATCTTAGAGGCCTGAGCCCTTTCACCTGGCTTCCTTTATAATCTCCTCCCAGCCAGACTCCACCCCAGGCCCTATCACAGAACACTATATTAACCTGTGCACTGCAAGCCTGCTTTGCTGATCAACGTGTTTGTTAGGCATTGTGTGTTTGCGTTCCTGCCTGCCGTGTGCTACGTCTGTCTCTCTGTTACATATTTGGCTTGTCCCCGACTATCCCTGTCTGCTCGTGACCCTTGACCTTCGGCTCGTTCTTTCGTTATCCTTGTCTGCTTGTGGCCCCTGACCTTCAGCTTGTTATTCGGTTCTCTCATATCTTGTGCTGCTGCTTCCCCTCTTTTCCCCTTATCCTACGGGGCGTGAGCTAGGAAACTCCAGGGGCCGCAACCTGGTCCCAGCCTGCAGCATAACATCCTCACCACTAGAGGCCCTGGAGAAGACCTGCTGGGTCTTAGACTCCGTGCCCTGGGGAATCTTGGCTCTAGCTTCCGTTAGGATCCCGGTTGTGCTCCTCTGGTCCCGCTTTCCACAACCACCCAGTTTCCTATCCGCAGCAGTCAGCCATAGGGTTCACTACCTTGCGGTGCACTCCTGTCCCCCTACGGTGTGCATCTGTCACCTGGCCACAGGTGACCTTGACAGTTTGATCAGCCATGAACCCGGCTGACATCCCATTACCCGTGGATGATCCGTTGCAGGGCATAGTTTGCAGACTTGAAACCCAGGAATCGAATCAGACTCAGGTGATGCGATTCCTCCAGGATCTGGCTTCTCGCTTTGAGCAGCTTCAGGCCTCCTTGGGAACCCTGAATCCGCAACCTCAAATACAACCAGCGGCTGCACCTATTGCACCAGTCGCAGCCACACACTCACTACAACTGCCAGCTCCGTCCCGTTTCTCTGGGGACTCCAAGGCTTGCAGGGGGTTCCTTAGCCAATGCACAATTCATTTTGAGCTCCAGCCCCAAAACTTCCTGTCTGATCGGGCTAAGGTAGCCTATATCATTTCCCTCCTCTCTGGTGAAGCTTTAGCCTGGGCAGCCCCTCTGTGGGAACTGAATGATCCAGTGGTTTCTAGCCTGTCTGGCTTCTTGAAACTTTTTCGGAATATCTTCGAAGAACCGGCTCGTGTCTCTTCAGCGGCCAGCGCCCTTTTACGTCTCCGCCAAGAGTCTGCTTCTGTGGGACAGTATGCCCTTCATTTCCGCATACTGTCGGCTGAGTTGAGCTGGAACAATGAGGCCTTAGTCGCAAACTTTTTGCATGGCCTGTCTGATAGAGTGAAGGATGAATTAGCAGGAAGAACCATCCCCACTGATCTGGCCGGCGTTATCTCCTTGTGTAACCAGATCGATATTCGCTTTCAGGAGAGGACCTTAGAAAAGCAGCGCCAGCACTCCTTGGTTCTTAGTCAGCCTGAGCTCCCCTCTCTTCGACCCGTAGAGCATCTCCTACCAGCTGAGGAAAGGAAAAACGTACCGCTCAAAAGCTTGAGAATTCACCAAATAGCTGCTTCCGCCCGGTCACTCACACAGGTGCTGGCTCTGCACTGATGCATGGGAGAAAAAGAAACCCTGGACTGCCGCACTCTGTATAGACAGTTATTTATTCCAAAATTGCAGGTAAAAAATCCAAATTCAAAATAAATCCATAAATCCAAAACAACAAATGCAGATGGTGTGCATGCAGGGAAGGGTGGCTAACGCGTTTCACGTCACAAATTGACGCTTACTCATAGCCCCCTCCAAGGGGAATCTTGGCTCTAGCTTCCGTTAGGATCCCGGTTGTGCTCCTCTGGTCCCGCTTTCCACAACCACCCAGTTTCCTATCTGCAGCAGTCAGCCATAGGGTTCACTACCTTGCGGTGCACTCCTGTCCCCCTACGGTGTGCATCTGTCACCTGGCCACAGGTGACCTTGACAGTTTGATCAGCCATGAACCCGGCTGACATCCCGTTACCCGTGGATGATCCGTTGCAGGGCATAGTTTGCAGACTTGAAACCCAGGAATCGAATCAGACTCAGGTGATGCGATTCCTCCAGGATCTGGCTTCTCGCTTTGAGCAGCTTCAGGCCTCCTTGGGAACCCTGAATCCGCAACCTCAAATACAACCAGCGGCTGCACCTATTGCACCAGTCGCAGCCACACACTCACTACAACTGCCAGCTCCGTCCCGTTTCTCTGGGGACTCCAAGGCTTGCAGGGGGTTCCTTAGCCAATGCACAATTCATTTTGAGCTCCAGCCCCAAAACTTCCTGTCTGATCGGGCTAAGGTAGCCTATATCATTTCCCTCCTCTCTGGTGAAGCTTTAGCCTGGGCAGCCCCTCTGTGGGAACTGAATGATCCAGTGGTTTCTAGCCTGTCTGGCTTCTTGAAACTTTTTCGGAATATCTTCGAAGAACCGGCTCGTGTCTCTTCAGCGGCCAGCGCCCTTTTACGTCTCCGCCAAGAGTCTGCTTCTGTGGGACAGTATGCCCTTCATTTCCGCATACTGTCGGCTGAGTTGAGCTGGAACAATGAGGCCTTAGTCGCAAACTTTTTGCATGGCCTGTCTGATAGAGTGAAGGATGAATCAGCAGGAAGAACCATCCCCACTGATCTGGCCGGCGTTATCTCCTTGTGTAACCAGATCGATATTCGCTTTCAGGAGAGGACCTTAGAAAAGCAGCGCCAGCACTCCTTGGTTCTTAGTCAGCCTGAGCTCCCCTCTCTTCGACCCGTAGAGCATCTCCTACCAGCTGAGGAAAGGAAAAACGTACCGCTCAAAAGCTTGAGAATTCACCAAATAGCTGCTTCCGCCCGGTCACTCACACAGGTGCTGGCTCTGCACTGATGCATGGGAGAAAAAGAAACCCTGGACTGCCGCACTCTGTATAGACAGTTATTTATTCCAAAATTGCAGGTAAAAAATCCAAATTCAAAATAAATCCATAAATCCAAAACAACAAATGCAGATGGTGTGCATGCAGGGAAGGGTGGCTAACGCGTTTCACGTCACGAATTGACGCTTACTCATAGCCCCCTCCAAGGGGAATCTTGGCTCTAGCTTCCGTTAGGATCCCGGTTGTGCTCCTCTGGTCCCGCTTTCCACAACCACCCAGTTTCCTATCTGCAGCAGTCAGCCATAGGGTTCACTACCTTGCGGTGCACTCCTGTCCCCCTACGGTGTGCATCTGTCACCTGGCCACAGGTGACCTTGACAGTTTGATCAGCCATGAACCCGGCTGACATCCCGTTACCCGTGGATGATCCGTTGCAGGGCATAGTTTGCAGACTTGAAACCCAGGAATCGAATCAGACTCAGGTGATGCGATTCCTCCAGGATCTGGCTTCTCGCTTTGAGCAGCTTCAGGCCTCCTTGGGAACCCTGAATCCGCAACCTCAAATACAACCAGCGGCTGCACCTATTGCACCAGTCGCAGCCACACACTCACTACAACTGCCAGCTCCGTCCCGTTTCTCTGGGGACTCCAAGGCTTGCAGGGGGTTCCTTAGCCAATGCACAATTCATTTTGAGCTCCAGCCCCAAAACTTCCTGTCTGATCGGGCTAAGGTAGCCTATATCATTTCCCTCCTCTCTGGTGAAGCTTTAGCCTGGGCAGCCCCTCTGTGGGAACTGAATGATCCAGTGGTTTCTAGCCTGTCTGGCTTCTTGAAACTTTTTCGGAATATCTTCGAAGAACCGGCTCGTGTCTCTTCAGCGGCCAGCGCCCTTTTACGTCTCCGCCAAGAGTCTGCTTCTGTGGGACAGTATGCCCTTCATTTCCGCATACTGTCGGCTGAGTTGAGCTGGAACAATGAGGCCTTAGTCGCAAACTTTTTGCATGGCCTGTCTGATAGAGTGAAGGATGAATCAGCAGGAAGAACCATCCCCACTGATCTGGCCGGCGTTATCTCCTTGTGTAACCAGATTGATATTCGCTTTCAGGAGAGGACCTTAGAAAAGCAGCGCCAGCACTCCTTGGTTCTTAGTCAGCCTGAGCTCCCCTCTCTTCGACCCGTAGAGCATCTCCTACCAGCTGAGGAACCCATGCAGCTGGGTCGGACCAGGCTATCCCCCGAGGAACGTGCTAGGCGCAGAACTCTTGGTCTGTGTCTTTACTGTGGGGGCAAAGGTCATTTTCGTGACACTTGCTCTCTTTGTCCAGAAAAACGTTTGGGTCCACTTCATCTGGAAAGTGGAGTATTGGACCCAGAAATATCACCTTCCCCTTCTCGTCTTCTGCTTTCTGTGTTCCTTCATGTTGGTGCTTCTTCTCATTCGGTCTCAGCATATCTGGATTCCGGAGCCGCTGGTAATTTTATGGACTGGGAAATCGCATCGTCCATGAGACTTACTCTTTTGCACCTCACCACACCATTGGTGGTCTTGGCGATTGATGGTACTGTTCTCCCAGGGGGACCTATCCGCTTCCAGACCCTCCCTGTTAAGATGTCGGTAGGGACACTCCACCAGGAGTGGATATCCTTCCTTATCTTACCCAAGGCCTCAACGCCTATAATTTTGGGTCTCCCATGGTTACAGCTCCATTCTCCTCATGTGGACTGGACTACTGGACAGATCCTGGCTTGGGGTCCCTCCTGTTCCTCGTCCTGCCTACCCAAGGTTGCCCCCTGTGAATCTGAGCCGGTCATTCATTCCAGGTTGCATAACCATTTACATTTCTCTGTCCCTAACCACCCTTGGACGCACAGCCAGGCTAGCTTGTCTACAAGTCCTGCAGTCGCTACGTCTTGCGATGCGATTCAGGTAGTCGCTACACCTGACTCAGCTATTCACTCTGCCTCTGTACTAGTTATGCCAGTCCAGCCCATGCCCAGTGAGCCTCCTACTTTTTCTTGTTCGGGACATTCTGCTTGTCCTTCAGCTATTCAGTTTGACTCCGGCGACATGTCACCTTCTAACCAACCTGACTTCAGGGTTCCACTGACATCTGCCCAGTCTGATGGTCCTGTGCAAGATGACCAGTTCCCCTTTAAGGGTCTAGGGGACCCTCCTCAGATTCCTGTTGATCCTCTCATGCCCTTGCTTATTCCTAGAGAGCCTTTGGTCCTCAATAGATCTTCTTGTCATCTCCCTACCTCGTTTTCGGTCTCTGAGGATAATCTTAAGTACGAAGTTAGACAAGTTCTGGATTCTCGGCTCTGCAGAGGCATTCTTCAGTACCTTGTGCATTGGAGAGGTTTTGGTCCTGAGGAGGCGTCTTGGATCGCTGCATCTGATATCGCTGCACCTCATCTGTTGAGAAGGTTTCATCAGAGATTTCCCTTTAAGCCTGGGCCCAGGCGGGGGAGGGCCCATAAGAGGGAGGGTACTGTCATGGATATGCAGTAGTGTTTGTCTGTCAGCTTACCTTCTTTCCTATGTGTTCATCTTAGAGGCCTGAGCCCTTTCACCTGGCTTCCTTTATAATCTCCTCCCAGCCAGACTCCACCCCAGGCCCTATCACAGAACACTATATTAACCTGTGCACTGCAAGCCTGCTTTGCTGATCAACGTGTTTGTTAGGCATTGTGTGTTTGCGTTCCTGCCTGCCGTGTGCTACGTCTGTCTCTCTGTTACATATTTGGCTTGTCCCCGACTATCCCTGTCTGCTCGTGACCCTTGACCTTCGGCTCGTTCTTTCGTTATCCTTGTCTGCTTGTGGCCCCTGACCTTCAGCTTGTTATTCGGTTCTCTCATATCTTGTGCTGCTGCTTCCCCTCTTTTCCCCTTATCCTACGGGGCGTGAGCTAGGAAACTCCAGGGGCCGCAACCTGGTCCCAGCCTGCAGCATAACATCCTCACCACTAGAGGCCCTGGAGAAGACCTGCTGGGTCTTAAACTCCGTGCCCTGGGGAATCTTGGCTCTAGCTTCCGTTAGGATCCCGGTTGTGCTCCTCTGGTCCCGCTTTCCACAACCACCCAGTTTCCTATCCGCAGCAGTCAGCCATAGGGTTCACTACCTTGCGGTGCACTCCTGTCCCCCTACGGTGTGCATCTGTCACCTGGCCACAGGTGACCTTGACAAGGAGCTTGGGAGAGACATTACAGAGGTAGAATGGAGTAAAGCCTTTCTCTTTACCCACAAATCGTCTGTCTCTGGCTACTCCCAAGAAAAAAACTATAAGGTGATTGCCAGATGGTATCGAGTCCCGACCACCCTCAGGATCATGTACCCCTCAGCTGCGAACACCTGCTGGAGATGTAACTCGGCAACAGGTACATACAGTCACGTCTGGTGGGAATGTGAGGTAATTCGACCGTTCTGGTCTCAGATTTTTCTAATTTATTCTGAGATTTATGATATGCCTCTTCAGCCTTCTCCTTTTATTGCCCTCCTCTCCATCCTACCGGGTACTGTCAAATTCCAAAAACACAATCTTCTTAAATTTTCCCTTAGCGCGGCTCGACAACTCATCTCTAGGCATTGGAAAACCACCTCCCCTCCTTCGATTGTAGAATGGGTGAATGAGATGAATACTAGTATGCTAATGGAGGAAATGCTTGCCAACTCTCTAGACAGACATGCTAAATTCTCCTTTATCTGGAGTGTATGGAGACATTACTCAACTTCGGATAAGTTGAAGGATAGGCTCCCAATAGGTCCTACTCCCTGAGGCCTTACCAGTCCTCTACCTTTGGGTTCCCTGCCATGTCTGGATACCCTTCCATTGGTCCGCAGCTCGCTGTCCCCCTCGCCCCCCCCCTTCTTTTCCTTCCACCCTTCCCTGTGCACTACACCCCCCTTCTAAACTCTAGATCTCCCTTTCTATCTTTATTTCTCTCTATCTCTTTCTGGGGCCTCCCCTAAAGTTATTTGGAGATTCTTTTACATGTATGCGGTCCATTTTCTGTTCACACTGTCATCGCTTGTGAGACTTCACCAATAGGTGTTGGTATGGTGTCGTTTGTACAGATATTCATGTCATCCCCTAATGACTCCTCCGATCCAGGATTGCAGTAGGATCCCACAGGGGCATCCTGGTCGGACGGAGTGGATAATGTATCTTCAGACGACACTGTTTGATTTATGTATTACTTCACACCTCTTCTCATGAGCTAGTTGTTATTTGTATATTGCCGTATACATGCTGTAACGGGAGATTACCCCTTACTTATCGGTCCAGGTTGCCTCTTGCTGGGCCCCTGGATTTTTGTATTTTTTCTGTACAGTTGAAACTTTGATAAACAATAAAAACTAATTGAACCTAAAATCATATCCCCTCTCAGAGAGAATAAGTTCAGTGCTCGCAACCTTTCCTCATAACTAATATCCTCCAGACCCTTTATTAGCTTTGTTGCCCTTCTTTGTACTCGCTCCATTTCCAGTACATGCTTCCTGAGGACTGGTGCCCAGAACTGGACAGCATAATCTAGGTGCGACCGGACCAGAGTCTTGTAGAGCAGAGGAATTATCGTTTTATCTCTGGAGTTAATCCCCTTTTTAATGCATGCCAATATTCTGTTTGCTTTGTTAGCAGCAGCTTGGCATTGCATGCCACTTCTGAGCCTATCATCTTCTAGGACCCCCAGGTCCCTTTCCATCCTAGATTCCCCCAGAGGTTCTCCCCCCAGTGTATAGATTGCATTCATATTTTTGCCACCCAAATGCATTGTTTTAAATTTTTCTACATTAAACCTCATTTGCCATGTAGTTGCCCACCCCATTAATTTGTTTAGATCTTTTTGCAAGGTTTCCACATCCTGCAGAGAAGTTATTGCCCTGCTTAGCTTAGTATTGTCTACAAATACAGAGATTGAACTGTTTACCATATCCTCCAGGTCATTTATGAACAAATTAAATAGGATTGGTCCCAGCACAGGACCCTGGGGGACCCCACTACCCACCCCTGACCATTCCGAGTACTCCCCATTTATCTCCACTCTCTGAACTCACCCTTGTAGCCAGTTTTCAATCCATGTACTCACACTATGGTCCATGCCAACGGACTTTATTTTGTACAGTAAACGTTTATGGGGAACTGTGTCAAATGCTTTTGCAAAATCCAGATACACCACGTCTATGGGCCTTCCTTTATCTAGATGGCAACGCACCTCCTCATAGAAGGTTAATAGATTGGTTTGGCAAGAATGATTCTTAACGAATCCATGCTGATTACTGCCAATGATACCGTTCTCATTACTAAAATCTTGTATATAGTCCCTTATCATCCCCTTCAAGAGCTTGCATACTATTGATAATAAATGCAATAGATATCCGCGCTAAATGGAAAGGTTGCTGCCCCCCTGAAAGGGTATCCTAAAAAGGAGACTAGAAATGGAAAAATATATATAATAAGGGGTGGTGGCGCTACCTATTTAGTTGAGGTGGAGCCAGTGAAGTGTAAGCTCTTAGACTGTGATAAGAGTGTGTAGCTTATTGTAGTGATAAAAAGTGAAAATAAAATGTGCAGTGAACAAAAACAATAATTATCAATTATCACATGTGATTTTTGTGATTTTTGCGTGTTCCTCAGAAGAGCGAGGATAGGGCCAATCCTAGAGTGTTCCTCTTTCGGCCCTAGTGTGTAAGGCCCCTGTAAAAATGGGCTCAATAGTGGTGAAAGGTAGTGTGTATATTTAAAATATTGGAAACTCCAGCCGGTGCTGGTGTGTTAATTAGTAATAATAGGGATCCTAATCTGGTGTGTCAATCCAATAAGCTGGCTATCCCAGTAACTGCTCACATAAGGAAAGCCACTGGCATCAAACAAAGGCAGAAACAAAAACAAAAACAAAAAACGTAACTAGCAGATAAAGGCTAGAATGGATGAGTGTATGTTCACACTAACAATAGGCAGTCCCAGAGTATATATTCAAATCTGTGCTCAGATATGTATTTCATTCAATGAATGACCCCTGAGTCACACAGTTAGTTTTTAGGGCCAGTATTGGCCACCTAAATATATTCAGACAGCTGCTTCTTCACAAATGTAAAAAATCCCAGTTCAGAAGGAAGAAAAACAAGGTAAAAAGTTTTTGCAAGCGTGACTTGGTGCGATTCCTGACCATGCGATCCTGCAGCGATATATGGTGACTGTGGTGCACCCCCCCGAGTTGATTACACTCACCAGAATGTTGCACCCCTGCGGGGGTATTAAGCGTCTAAGGGGGTATCCGGGTGATCTCCTGATGTTATCCGAGCTCCACAGCTCACTATTCGTCTGCTGTATTGCTACTGTAAGGTCAGATGGCTCTCTTCTCCCTCTGGTTTCCACGCCAACTCCTCCGGAGGTTTTTAGAGAAAAAACAGGAAGTTGGCACCCATAGTGTAAATCGATACTGATTTATTTGGTAATTTTTTTTAACATAGACCAAAAACTTTAAAATAAAAAACTTTAGGCAAGCAGGATCCTCATACAGTAAGCCCGCGATCCAGCTGCCATCGATAAAAACAATATGCGGGGATAAATCGTGCTTCTGGGTGTCAGGTTATTGGTATCCGGGAACCATCCGTGCGTTCCACCACTCTGTTCCCGACCCCGGAAGTGACGTTGACGTTGCAGCGACCAATCAGCTGGCGCGTTTCGACGTTTTCAAAGGTGATGTCATCGCACTGCGTGTCCAGTCTATTTGTACACAGCATCTCGGTTACTCCCACAGCTATTAGCAAATGTGGGCGGCTAAGCTACTCTGCAGGCCCGCCTCTCCACTCCTCCTACTATTCCCTCTAGATGGGGAATGCCTGTGGTGACATAACCCAGATGCTCTCCCTCTGTAAGCACGGAACATTACATGTAATTATGCTATCCTTAAAACTCTAAAAATGTAATTAAAATTAGGAGTAAATAGTAAATGAGAGACAGTATCAGTCCATTAAAGGATAAATGGGTTATACTAATGGAACGCGTAGTGTCCAACCCCACATGGTAAGTGTGGTTGGTGCTATAATTTTTGCCTAACGTGAGAATTGGGTATAAAGGTTCCCGAGAGGTGGAGATTGTATGTGTATGGTGGCCTAAGATGTATGCCCTCCTTATCTCCACTTCTTCACTAGGTGAGTGTGAATACTCATCCTGGGTTCAGGAGCCAATATAGGGACAGATGTAAGTAATGGGGCTAGTTTTAAATTAGCCAGCAAATGGCCTATATTCCAATGGCCGGTCCCAAGACATGTATATGTATGCCTATTTTTGGATTAGGTCAGTCAAATCTCACACCTGCATAAGAGAGACTGCACTATGTATGTGTAATTGATTAAGACTAGGCCAACTAAGAACAAAATTAGGAGACATAGATAAGTCATCGAAAGTTATACCAGAGATACAGCTCTGAATTGGCAATGATATATGTATCAATTGCATATACCCAAGAACCATCAGGAAAAAAATCAAGAAAAAAATCCATCAAGAAAAAATTATGTTATATATTGGTGAAGGATGGTTATGCCAATTTAAAAGGTGTCTGGGGGGCTGGTGGTGAGTGTTCCACCCTCAAGGAGGGTACCTCCATTCTACATTATGTGCATCCCACCCAGCAATGTGCGCATCCCACCCAACATGCCAGAGAGGTTAGGAAGAATGCACACATCATAACATAGAGGATACCCAGACCCAATAGATAGTGCTGAGTGGGCATAAAGATGAAACCCCTAAAAATTGGACAGGAAGCAATTAAGATCTATGTCCAGGTTTAACCCTTTAGGGGCTAGGGACCCCAACCTGTGGATCCATCTCGTTTCGTTTTGCGACACCAGGATGGTTTTATTGCTGCCCCTCCAGTGGTCCTTGATAATGCCCACACCATAGAAGATCAGGCCAGATGTATCTCTATGGTGTACCTCGTCAAAATGCCTTGACAAGCTGTGCTTGGGGAAACCTTTGCGGATATTGTTGATGTGCTCCCTTATCCTTACTCGCAGGGGCCTGGTGGTGCGTCACACGTATTGTAAGTGACAGGGGCAATCTACTACGTATGTAACGTGTGTGCTGTTACATGTAATTAGCTCTTTGATCTGAAACTCCTGATTGTACACATTTGATTTGAACAAGGTTTTCTTCCTAGGTTGCTTTATACTCTTTCTGCATGGCAGACATCTTTGGCATCTGAAAAAACCTTTAAGGTCAGGGCAAATTTGGACTTGGGTAGGAGGATCTATAACATTTTGTACCAAGTGGCTTCTTAGGGTAGGGGCCTTTCTATATATGAACCTTGGTTTCTGTGGTAGTAGTTTTGCCGGAGTTCGGTCTTCTTTCAGGATAGGCCAATACTTTTTAACAATATGCTCTAATTGCATGTATTGGTTGCTATATCCTGTTATGAAGGCTACTTCCTTATGATTGCTGTTCTGGGTCCTGCTTCTCTTGGTGAGTAGCGTTCTTCGTTCAGTATTTTTTATTTGTTCCTTGAGTTTTAACAAGGTTTGTTCCTGATACCCCTTTTCCTTGAACCTTGCGATCAGGATGTCAGCTTGTTTATCGTCTTCTATCCTGTCACAATTGCGTCTCATTCTTAGCAATTGTCCCTTCGGAGTGTTAGACTTCCACTTCGGGTGGTGGCAACTGAAAGTAGGTATATAACCGTTCCTGTCTGGTTTTTTGAAGAACGTTTGAGTATGGAGTTTATCACCTGTTTTAACCCCTTCGCGCCCGAGCAATGCTGAAAAGATGTCAGCATTGCGGCGCTCAATTGCCAGGAGGACGTCCATGGACGTCCTCCTGTTTCCCCCCCCCCGTGCGCCCCCGCGAGCGTGCATCGGGGAAAATCTGTGTTGCCCGTGTCCCTTGGACACAGCCAATCACAGATCATGCTGAATGGCCAATTACAGAGGCCATTCAGCACTCGATCTCACTGCCCAATGAGAGATGATCTCAAATGTAAACATATGAGATCATCTCTCATTGCCGGCTTCTCCCTCCTCACACAGAGACAGCGTGTGAGGAGGGAGAGATCTGTGCTGATTTACAGTGAGTGTAAAAAAAAAAAACACACATTACATCAAAAATAGTGCCCACAGTCCCTGCCAGTGCCATCTGCCACCTGCCAGTTCCATCTGCCAGTGCCACCTTCCGCCAGTGCCACCTTCTGCCAGTGCCATCTGCCAGTGCCACCTGCCGCCAGTGCCACCTGCCAGTGCCATCTGCTGCCAGTGCCACCTGCCAGTGCCATCTGCCACCAGTCCCATCTGCCACCAGTCCCATCTGCCAGTGCCCTCTGCCAGTGCCACCTGCCAGTGCCACCTGCCATCAGTGCCACTGTCAGTGCCATCAGTGCCACCGTCAGTGCCATCTGCCATCAGTGCAACCTGTCAGTGCCACCTGTCAGTGCCATCTGCCATCAGTGCCACCATCAGTGCCATCTGCCATCAGCGCCACCGTCAGTGCCATCTGCCATCAGTGCAACATGTCAGTGCCACCTGTCAGTGCCATCTGCCATCAGTGCAACCTTTTAGTGCCATCTGCCATTAGTGCCACTTGTCAGTGCCACGTGCCATCTTTTATTGGCGTCTCTAGTGCCACGTATCAGTGTCACGTATTAGTGCCATCTGTCAGTGTCACGTGTCATCAGTGCCTTTTGTCATCACCAGCAATGGCTAAAAGAGTGTTTTCAGCTCAGGAGGCGTACGAAATTCTTGCGGCTAACGGGAGAAATGGGGAGCTCTCCGATTCGGATTCCTCCGCAAATTCAGAGTATGAGTCTGACGTGGACTACGAGCCTGTCCTAAGCAGTGGATCAATTACATCCGAGGAGGAGGAGGAGGAAGAGGAGGAGGGCCCGCCTGCCAGACGAAGGCGTTCTGCTGAGGAGGCAGTGCCATCCACCAGCACCGCAGTGCCATCCACCACCACTGCAGTGCCATCCACCAGCACCGCAGTACCTCGGCAAGCAAGGCCACGTACCAGTGGGGTGTCACCTCAGTCCCAAAGGGTTATGTCCCATGCCGGCCTTCCCTATTCCCTTCAGTACCCCTTGTGGCTTCCTCCTAATTCAGGAGAAACCAACATTCCCCCTTTCACTGCCCAGCCGGGAGTCCAGGTGGATACAGATAACTTTTCCCCAATAGATTTTTTTAATTTAATTTTTACTGAGGACATGCTGGCAACAATTGTGTCCCAGTGCAACTTATATGCCCAACAGTTCATAACCAGCAACCCAACGTCCTATTATGCCCGTCCCTACGAGTGGAGACCCCTTACAGTGGAGGAGTTTAGAATTTTTTTGGGCCTCACATTCTGCATGGGACTAAACGGAAAAAATCAGATGCGTTCCTATTGGTCAACCCGCCCCATCTACCACATGCCCATCTTTTCCTCAGTAATGCCCAGGACCAGATATCTCATGATTATGAGATTCCTACACTACAGTGACAATACCCAGTGCCCTCCCCGAAATTACCCAAATTTTGATAAGCTTTATAAAATTAGGCCGCTACTAAATTATTTTTCTGAAATCTTTCCCCAGTTGTTTACCCCAGACCAACACATATGTGTGGATAAGTCCCTTATCAAATTTTCTGCCAGGATGGGCATAAAACTATTTATACCCAGCAAAAGGGCCCGCTATGGGGTGAAGCTCTATAAATTGTGTGACCGAGCCACAGGGTATGTGTATGTATTCATTGTATATGAAGGGAAGGACACCCAACTGCACCCCCCTGAATGCCCAGACTATATAGGAACCAGTGGGAAAGTAGTTTGGGAACTCATAAACCCACTTCTTGAGAAAGGCTACCACTTGTATGAGGACAATTTTTATACAAGTTTGCCCCTGTTCCGAAACCTACATAGAATGAACACTCCAGCATGCGGCACCGTACGGACGAACCGAAAGTGCTTTCCTCAAAGCCTGGTCACCAAAAAATTGAGAAGAGGGGAGACGGCGAGTTTGAGGAATGAGGAAATTTTGGCTGTGAAGTGGAGGGACAGAAGAGACGTCTACGTACTTTCTTCCATCCACAACAATGAATTTGTTGAGATCACCAGGAGGAATGGCCGGATCCAAAAACCCAAATGCATCTACGAGTACAATAAGTTCATGGGGGGTGTCGACTTCAACGACCAGATGCTCGAACCCTACCTTTCCACAAGAAGATCATACCAGTGGTATAAGAAAGTTTCCATTTATTTGTTTAATTTGGCCATGTACAACTAATATGTAATATATCAAAAATCCACTGAAAGACCCAAATCCTTCCTTTTCTTCCAGGAGGAAATCACCACTGCCCTTTTATACCCAAACAGCCCACCAGTAAACATTAGATCCGATGTCATTAGCTGACTCTCCGAGCGCCACTTCCCAGATAAAATCCCTCCCAGACCAACAGGCCAAAAACGCCCAAAAAATGCCAGGTGTGCACCAAAAGAGGAGAGAGAAGAGACACAATTTATTATTGTGCCCAATGTCCTTCAGAACCAGGCCTCTGCGTAGGCGAATGCTTCCGCCGTTACCATACCAAAATAAATTATTAGTTCACATCCTGCCATTTACCTTCACACCCCTCATGCCTCTGCTTTCTCTGTAACTGACCCTGGCTTGTTGTTCGACCACGCTTCTGCCTACCGATTCTGTTTATACCTCTGCCTGATCTGGAACTGACCCTGGACTGTTATTTGACCACGTTTCTGCCTACTGATTCTGTACATACCTCTGCCTGATCTGGAACAGACCCAGGACTGTTTGACCATGCTTTTTGCCTGCCTCTTGGACTGATCTTGTACCCTTTCAGTGGACTAGTGGGATTCATAGCAGAGGGGTCTCACATATGTGAGGGGCTCCAGAATTGTTTTTCTGGATGAAGAAAACAATTGTTTTTGTTTTTCTCATTCCTAGATTAGGGTCTGGAGACTCGGAGGCTTCAAAGAGATTTGGGTGGGAGAAGCCTCTACCCCTGTCCCCATTCAGTCCTGAACGAGGCCCTACTTCTGCCTGCTGCCTGTAGGACCTATGCCATCATGCCTCTGCCTGTCGCATGAACTGACCACACCACATGGACCTGCCTACTACCAGGACCAATATTTTGGCACTGCTGACAATCTCTGGCTGCACTGTGTATGGACAGTATCCCTGCCTGCTGCCTGTACTGACTATGGACACAGTATTCCTGCCTGTTTCCTGGACAATTGCATTCGCTTTTGCTGACCAAGTCCCTACCTGCTGCCTGGACCAGTGCTATCCTCCTGTGGACAACTGCGCTACTAAAACCACAGGTAATCTTTTGTTTACCCTTTGCTCAGCAGAATGTATTTTGGGGTGTAATTCTTGGTATGTGCATGCTATGTATCCCTGATGGTGTTCCTTGCATGTTGGGCCTCTGTATGTGGGCAGGCTGTGTAAAAGTCTCACACATTTGGTATCACCATACTCAGAAGGAGTAGCAGAATGTATTTTGGGGTGTCATTTTTGCTATGTACATGCTATGTGTTGGCAATATCTTATAAATCGACAACTTTGCGTAAAGAAATTGCGTTTTCATTTTTTTCCTGCATTTTCCAAAAACTTCAGGAAAAAAATGAACCATTCAAAAGACTCATTATGCCTCATAGATTATACGTTGGGGTGTCAGCTTTTCAAAATAGGGTCATTTTGTGGGCGTTTCCATTGTCCTGGTGCTCCAGGGCCTTCAAAAGTGTAATAGGTAGTCAACTAGTTAGATGTGTAATTTATGCTCCTAGAATACCCGATGGTGCTCCCTGCATATTGGGCCTCTGTATGTGGCCAGGCTGTGAAAAAGTCCCACACATGTGGTATTGCCATACTCAGGAGGAGTAGCAGAATGTATTTTGGGGCGTCATTTGTGGTATACACATGCCATGTGAGAGAAATAACCTATTACAATGACAATTTTGTGTGAAAAAAAAAAAATCTTAATTTTTCAAAGAATTGTGGGAAAAAATTACAACATCAAAAACCTCACCATGCATCTTACTAAATACCTTGGAATGTCTACTTTAAAAAAGGGGTCATTTGGGGGGTATTTGTACTTTCCTGGCTTGTTTGGGTCGTAAGAAATGAGATAGGCCACCAGTACATTAGGTGTGATCAATTGTTTATGATCCACACCACAGCTTGTAGACTCTATAACTTTCACAAAGACCAAATAATATCCACTAATTTGGGTTATTTTTACCAAAGATATGCAGCAGTATAAATTGTGGCCAAAAATTATGAAGAAAAATTAAAAATTTGCAAACTTTTATCACATAAACTAAAAAAAAGTGTTTTTTTTCTAAATTTTTCGTATTTTTTCATTTATAGCGCAAAAAATAAAAAACCCAGAGGTGATCAAATACCACTAAAAGAAAGCTCTATTTGTATGAAAAAAAGGACAAAAAATAATTTGGGTACAGTATTACATGACTGAGTAATTGTCATTCAAATTGTGAGAGCGCTGAAAGCTGAAAATTGGTCCGGGCACGAAGGGGTTTAGTGCCCAGTTGTCAAGTGGTTAATGATTTCAAGGTCCAGATATTTGATACGCTCCTTATGCCATTTGCCCGTGAAGGTAATTCCATACCTGTTATTATTGAGCTCCAGTAGGAATGCTTCAAAAGATTCAACTGTACCATCCCACAGGATTAACAGATTATCAATATACCGCCGGTACAGCCTTATCTGGGGTACATTTCTCCGGTAGACATACTCCTCCTCCCACATGTCCAGAAATAGGTTTGCTGCACTGGGTGCGTAGCGAGCCCCCATTGCAACCCCTTTCGTTTTCATATAATATTGTTTTTTATACCAGAAATGGTTGTTCTCCATTGCTAGTTGCAGACCTTCTAAGATGAATGCTATCTGTATTTGTTTCAAGCTTGTATGCATGTGTAAGGCTTTTTCCACTCCTGTTAGTCCATCTGTTTGTACGAGACTCGTATACAAGGAGTTTACGTCGATTGTAGCCTTTACATCAGTTAGTTGTTCTAATTCCGTAATGAGCTGGGTGCTATCTCTAAGATGTGAGGTACCTTTGGTGACTAGTGGTTTTAGAAATTTGTCTAGGTACTCACCCAGTCTGGAAAACACAGAATTGATCCCGCTAATAATCGGTCTCCCCGGTGGCTTGTTTAATCTTTTGCTGGCTAATTTAAAACTAGCCCCATTACTTACATCTGTCCCTATATCGGCTCCTGAACCCAGGATGGATATTCACACTCACCTAGTGAAGAAGTGGAGATAAGGAGGGCATACATCCTAGGCCACCATACACATACAATCTCCACCTCTCGGGAACCTTTATACCCAATTCTCATGTTAGGCAAAAATTATAGCACCAACCACACTAACCATGTGGGGTTGGACACTACACGTTCCATTAGTATAAGCCATTTATCCTTTAATGGACTGATACTGTCCCTCATTTACTATTTACTCCTAATTTTTATTTAATTTTTAGAGTTTTAAGGATAGCATAATTACATGTAATGTTCCGTGCTTACAGAGGGAGAGCATCTGGGTTACGTCACCACAGGCATCCGCCATCTAGAGGGAATAGTAGGAGGAGTGGAGGGGCGGGCCTGCAGAGTAGCTTAGCCGCCCACATTTGCTAATAGCCGTGGGAGTAACCGAGATGCTGTCTACAAATAGACTGGACATGCAGCGCGGTGACATCACCTTTGAAAACGACTGACGTCGAAACGCGTCAGTGGATTGGTCGCTGCAACGACAACTTCACTTCCGGGGTCGGGAACAGAGTGGTGGAACGCGCTGATGGTTCCCGGATACCACTAACCTGACACCCAGAAGCATGATTTATCCCTGCATATTGTTTTTATCGATGGCAGCTGGATCGCGGGCTTACTGTATGAGGATCCTGCTTGCCTAAAGTTTTTTATTTTAAAGTTTTTGGTCTTTGTTAAAAAAAAATGACCAAATAAATCAATATCGATTTACACTATGGGAGCCCACTTCCTGTTTTTTCTCTAAAAACCTCAGGAAGAGTTGGCATGGAAACCAGAGGGAGGAGAGAGCCATCTGACCTTACAGCAGCAATACAGCAGACGAATAGTGAGCTGTGGAGCCCGGATAACATCAGGAGATCACCCGGATACCCCCTTAGACGCTTAATACCCCCGCAGGAGTCCAACATTCTGGTGAGTGTAATCAACTCGGGGGGGGGGGGGGGGTGCACCACAGTCACCATATATCGCTGCAGGATCGCATGGTTAAGAATCACACCAAGTCACGCTTGCAAAAACTTTTTACCTTGTTTTCCTTCCTTCTGAACTGGGATTTTTTACATTTGTGAAGAAGCAGCTGTCTGAATATATTTGGGTGGCCAATACTGGCCCTAAAAACTAAATGTGTGACTCAGGGGTAGGGATGAGCTTCGAGTTCGAGTCGAACTCATGTTCGACTCGAACATTGCCTGTTCGCCCGTTCGCCGAACGGCGAACAAATTGGGGTGTTCGCGGCAAATTCGAAAAATCTATGGGAGAAATCTAAAGTGTTAATTATAAAGGCTTATATGCAAGTTATTTTCCTAAAAAGTGTTTGGGGACCGGGGTCCTGCCCCAGGGGACATGTATCAATGCAAAAAGAAGTTTTAAAAACTGCCGTTTTTTCGGGAGCAGTGATTTTAATAATGCTTAAAATGAAAAAATAAAAGTGAAATATTCCTTTAAATTTCGTACCTGGGGGGTGTGTATGATATGCATGTAAAGTGGCGCATGTTTCCCGTGCTTAGAACTGTCCCTGCAAAAAATGTCATTTTTGAAAGAAAAAAATGCATTTAAAACTGACTCGCGGCTATTAATGAATTGTCGGCTCCCGGCAATACATACAAAAGTCATTGATAAAAAAAAAAAAAAGCGTGGGGGTTCCCCAGAATTCAATTACCAGGCCCTTCAGGTCTGGAATGGATATTAAGGGGAACCCCGCCGCAAATTTAAAAAAAAATTGACGTGGGGTTCCCCCAAATATCCATTCCAGGCCCTTCAGATCTGGCATGGATTTTAAGGGGAACTCCACCCCAAATTTTAAAAAAAAATGGCGTGGAGTCCCCCTAGAAATCCATACCAGACCCCTTATCCGAGCACGCAACCTGGCCGGCCGCAGGGGACAAGGGGGGGACGAGAGAGCGGCCCCCCCTCCCTCCTGAACCGTACCAAGCCACATGCCCTCAACATGGGGAGGAGGATCCCATGTTGATGGGGACAAGGGCCTCATCCCCACAACCCTTGCCCGGTGGTTGTGGGGGTCTGCGGGCGGGGGGCTTATCGGAATCTGGAAGACCCCTTTAACAAAGGGGACCCCCAGATCCCGCCCCCCCCTATGTGAATTGGTAAGGGGTACATTGTACCCCTGCCATTTCACGAAGAAAGCGTAAAAAAATGTTTAAAAAAACACACAAACACCTTGAAAAAGTCCTTTATTTAAAAAAAAACAAAAAACATTCCAGCGGTGAAATCCAGTGTCCCGCGGCGATCCCGATGTCCAGCGCTGTCCTTCATTGGTTGTGCCTGAGCGGACCTGATGGGGAACTCCCTCTCAGTATTTTAAATGTATAGACCCGCCCCTTCTAAAGTACCCCATCAGGTACGCTCACCGGACCAGATGCGGAACATGAGAAGGGGCGGGTCTATACATGTATTACCAAAGTGAGAGCAGTTCCCCATCAGGTCCGCCCCCTCGGTATGTCGGACCCGCCTACGTCATTGGCTTGAGCGGGGAACTTCCTTCACTGTGTAATTTAAATTTACATAGTGAAGGAAGTTCCCCGCTCAAGCCAATGACGTAGGCGGGTCCGACATACCGAGGGGGCGGACCTGATGGGGAACTGCTCTCACTTTGGTAATACATGTATAGACCCGCCCCTTCTCATGTTCCGCATCTGGTCCGCTGAGCGGACCTGATGGGGAACTTAAGAAGGGGCGGGTCTATACATTTAAAATACTGAGAGGGAGTTCCCCATCAGGTCCGCTCAGGCACAACCAATGAAGGACAGCGCTGGACATCGGGATCGCCGCGGGACACTGGATTTCACCGCTGGAATGTTTATTTATTTATTTTTTTAAATAAAGGACTTTTTCAAGGTGTTTGTGTGTTTTTTTAAACATTTTTTTACGCTTTCTTCTACAATGTACCCCTTACCAATTCACATAGGGGGGGGCCGGGATCTGGGGGTCCCCTTTGTTAAAGGGGTCTTCCAGATTCCGATAAGCCCCCCGCCCGCAGACCCCCACAACCACTGGGCAAGGGTTGTGGGGATGAGGCCCTTGTCCCCATCAACATGGGGACATCCTCCCCATGTTGATGGCATGTGGCCTGGTACAGTTCAGGAGGGAGGGGGGGCCGCTCTCTCGTCCCCCCCTTTTCCCCTGCGGCCGGCCAGGTTGCGTGCTCGGATAAGGGGTCTGGTATGTATTTTTAGGGGGACTCCACGCCATTTTTTTTTTAAATTTGGGGTGGAGTTCCCCTTAAAATCCATGCCAGATCTGAAGGGCCTGGAATGGATATTTGGGGGAACCCCACGTCAATTTTGTTTTTAATTTGCGGCGGGGTTCCCCTTAATATCCATTCCAGACCTGAAGGGCCTGGTAATTGAATTCTGGGGAACCCCCACGCTTTTTTTTAATTTTTTATCAATGACTTTTGTATGTATTGCCGGGAGCCGAAAATTCATTAATAGCCGCGAGTCAGTTTTAAATGCATTTTTTTCTTTCAAAAATGACATTTTTTGCAGGGACAGTTCTAAGCACGGGAAACATGCGCCACTTTACATGCATATCATACACACCCCCCAGGTATGAAATTTAAAGGAATATTTCACTTTTATTTTTTCATTTTAAGCATTATTAAAATCACTGCTCCCGAAAAAACGGCAGTTTTTAAAACTTCTTTTTGCATTGATACATGTCCCCTGGGGCAGGACCCAGGTCCCCAAACACTTTTTAGGACAATAACTTGCATATTAGCCTTTATAATTAACACTTTAGATTTCGAACGTTAGAGTCCATTGTATTTAATAGGGTTCTAAAGTTTACACGAACATTTTGTCTGTTCGCAGGTTCTGGTGCGAACCGAACAGGGGGGTGTTCGGCTCATCCCTGCTCAGGGGTCGTTCATTGAATGAAATACATATCTGAGCACAGATTTGAATATATACTCTGGGACTGCCTATTGTTAGTGTGAACATACACTCATCCATTCTAGCCTTTATCTGCTAGTTACGTTTTTTGTTTTTGTTTTTGTTTCTGCCTTTGTTTGATGCTAGTGGCTTTCCTTATGTGAGCAGTTACTGGGATAGCCAGTTTATTGGATTGACACACCAGATTAGGATCCCTATTATTACTAATTAACACACCAGCACCGGCTGGAGTTTCCAATAATTTAAATATACACACTACCTTTCACCACTATTGAGCCCATTTTTACAGGGGCCTTACACACTAGGGCCGAAAGAGGAACACCCTAGGATTGGCCCTATCCTCGCTCTTCTGAGGAACACGCAAAAATCGCAAAAATCACATGTGATGGTATCATCTTGATAATTATTGTTTTTGTTCACTGCACATTTTATTTTCACTTTTTATCACTACAATAAGCCACACACCCTTATCACAGTCTAAGAGCTTACACTTCACTGGCTCCACCTCAACTAAATAGGTAGCGCCACCACCCCTTATTATGCATACTATTGATGTTAGGCTAACTGGTCTGTAATTCCCAGGGATGTATTTTGGGCCCTTTTTAAATATTGATGCTACATTGACTTTTCTCCAATCAGCTAGTACCATTCCAGTCAGTAGACTGTCAGTAAAAATTAGGAACAATGGTCTGGCAATTACCTGACTGAGTTCCCTAAGTACCCTTGGGTGCAAGCCATCTGGTCCCATTGATTAATTAATGTTAAGCTTCCCAAGTCTAATTTTAATTCTGTTCTCTGTTGACCATCGAGGTGCTTCCTGTGATGTGTCTTGAGGATAAACACTGTAGTTTTGGTTACTAAGAAGAATTCATTCAATAGCTTTGCCACCTCCCCATCCCTTGTAACAAGATGTCCTTCCTCATTCTTTATGGGGCCAATATGGTCTGTCCTCCCTTTTTTACTGTTTACATACTTAAAGAATTTCTTTGGATTTTTTTTTGCTCTTCTCCGCTATGTGTCTTTCATGTTCTATTTTAGCCGCCCTAATTGCACCCTTACATTTCTTGTTGCATTCTTTATAAAGTCTGAATGCTGATGATGATCCCTCAACCTTGTATTATTTTTTTTTAGTCACGCTTTAAAATTATGCACACCCGTGCAACGGCAACAAACAACGTATATTTCACTACCCATAGACGACTCTTTAAAAGCCTTTACAGGTTACCACTTTAGATTTACAGAGAAGGTCTGATGCAAGAATTACTTCCCATGATCTGATGTTCCCGGCGATACTTCACAAGTGTGGGACGATTGCTGTTTGCGTGCGTGTGACACCAAAGCACGCGCTCACCTTTGCGCGCAAGCACTGGATGACAGCAGCACTTTTTTTTAACACTTTTATTGCTGTCACAAGAAATGTAAACATCCTTGTAAACATCCTTGTGAGAGCAATAGGCATGTGACAGGTCCTCTTTATGGAGATATCTGGGGTTTATAGGACCCCAAATCCCTCCTCTGCACTTAAAAGCATTCAAAACACCAAGATCAGTGTTTCTGAATGCTTTAGCTTTTCAAAAACTGGCACAGATGGTTTCCGAGTAAACCGGAAGTGATGTCATGTCATCGCTTCTAGGTTACTACAAGGAACAGTCGATCAAAGCCCATCTTGGCTTTGCTTGGCTGTCTGGCCAGTCGGCGGATGTGTCGGCTGGTCGCTTGGGTCTCCCAGGGGTGGGATGTCCTCTCCAGCTGTTTGTAATAGTAATTGAGCGGCCGGTGAGTCGCTCCAAATGCTATTACAAGAAAGCCGACCGCCAGCTCTACAAAAAAAAAAGATGCAACCGGAAGCATCATCCCGGTATAAACACTGAAAGTCCAGCGACGTACCTTTTACTTACTTTTCTCTGTAGGTTCAATACTTTGTATTAAATACAAATTTTAAGTGGTATAGTACTATGAGTACTCTCCCTTATTTCCTATGCATATAACTGCGTGAGTGGAAAGGTGAAACCTATCCTGATACATAGGGGACACCCAGCTGGGAATATTCCTATGCATTTACGATCTTCTTTGTTGGGTCTAAGGATTTAGTAAGAGGCCTATTTGTCTCTAAGAGCACGGTGGTGACACAGGAGCACTTTATGCATGGTGATTTTTGCACATAAGCACTTTTCTTTACACATGGATGATCTCTATTGGGATGTTATTTTTAAATTTTTTAACATGAAATTTGGATTATCTTTTTTCTTTTGCACTCAGATGGATATTATTTAGATGTGATTGTTTACATGTACATGAATTATTCATCATTTACCAGTGAAGTTTTCACTTTGCACTTTTTAGAAAAAGTGCATCCTTTGAATTTTTTGTATATTGTTTGCACTTTAATGACTGGATTTTAGCACATAATCTGTATTTCAACTAACTAGTATATTCAGGTGTGGCATTAATCTCTTGATGCCATAGGTATTTGAGTGTACAAGGTGATTTTTACTTTCACGTTTGCTTTTTTTGAGACAGCGCATCATTAACATTTCTATAAAATTTGCATGGTCCTAGTATTCAGCTACTTTTCAGTGCAAAAGTCTTAATTTACTTGCTAAAACAAGAAATTGGTCGCACACTGGAACTCCAACTTATCTTGATGTCATCTTTATTGTCAACAGGGTCAGATACAGTCAATGGTAGACACGTTTCACAAGCGATAGCTTGCTTGTTCATTTACTTGCTGACTGTCCATAAATGATGAGTGGAGCATAACTCACTGGAGCCATGGGTCAGGAATACTAGTGGGAATCGTTACGAAGCTTGCTACAGAACAATAGGCTGTATTTTATACCTTTGTCACAAAGACGCTTTCAGACCTCAGTGAAAGACCAACCACAGAGGGCCACCCATGCTCTGACCCAAGCAGCACTCAGTCCCCAATATTCCAGAACACAAAAATGCAATTTCCCATGGGACTTTTTAACTATGCGTTATCTACTGCGCTGATAAATTGTATGCACGTTGGTGAAACTGTGGAGGTTATTTACAAAAGGCAAATCCACTTTGCACTACAAGTGAAAACTAGTGCACTTGAAATTGCACTGAAAGTGCACTTGGAAGTGCAATCGCCGTAGATCCGAGGGGGACATGCAAGGAAAATAAAAAACAGCATTTTAGCTTGAACATGATTGGATAATAAAATCAGCAGAGTTTCCCCTCATTTCAGATCTACCCCTCAGATTTACAGCGACTGCACTTCCAAGTGCACTTTCAGTGCACTTTGCACTTGTAGTTTGCACTTGTAGTGTAAAGTGGATTTGCCTTTCGTAAATAACCCCCTATGTGTTATTGTGACATTACTAATGTGGAAGTGTATATATGTTTTTTTATGTAAATTCTAATAAAATTTTGTATATTTTATTATATATTTGATGTACTCTTTTACTTAGCACCTCTCCTAAAAAGTCCTATGGGCAAATTACATTTTTGTGCTTAGTAAAAGATCATCTGCATTGCTGGATTTCAGGTGAGTAGTCATGGAGATCTTGCTGTTGTCATAGGTAAGTGTAGCGGGTGCCCCGCAATTTCTGCAGTCTGAGACTTACATTAACACAGATAAGCTGGCAAAGAAAGGTTCAGAGTGTCTGCAGCTATGATGGGTTTCTTCCCCCCTCCTCCTTTTTTCTCTTCGCTGACTGGATGTACAAAGGCTTTCTAGCCTAAAAGAGGGAGAGAGCTGCCTGTCATGTCTGCATGGGCTTTTTCACCTCCTTCCTTTTTCCCGTTTCACTGACTCACTGAGTTTAATGTAATGTGAGCTGACTTACACAGGCTATTTTGTTCCTCCCCGTGTTCCTATTGGCAGGAGGAAGAAAGCCAATTAAAGGAGCAGTTACAGGATCCAATTGATGGGGCTTTAACAAGCAGCTGATGCAAAAGGATTCTGGAATGCACAGTCCCTATCTAAAAACAGCCCTATAGCTTTATATGGGGACAGAAATACAAGAGCCAGCATGCTCTAGGAGGCAAGAAACAAAACACTTCATCTTGCTTATCTGAGTCACCATGAGGGAGCAAAAGAGATCAGACCTGAATGAGAAATGCTGTCTCTCAGATGATCTCCCTGTGCTAAACAGGCCTCCACCACCAGCCGGGACATACAGACTGAAAGAGGGGGATCCTAGGTGCTTATCGAGGCACACCTGCATTGACGGTTAAGCGTTCCCTTGTGAGGTAACTAGTCGGGTCACCAGGAAATCCTGCTGTTCGAGGACGTTCATATGGGCCTTGACCACAGGATTTGGTGAGAGGGCATTTTGCCCATCTGCAGGAAACAGAAACACTGCACCATAGGAGGAGTATGAACACTGTATACAGACATTGTTGCTGGTAGTGATCTTGCTGACACTTTTAGTGCCACAGGGATAAGGGATAAGGCTATCTATTTCTGGGACACTGTATACAGACATCATTGTCCTCTCACCTTGCTGAGGAGGATCTTTTCTGCTTCACTTGGATAAGCTGGGCCAGTTGTGTTTTTGGGCCCCCTATACAGGTGTGTTAAGTGCACCAACGAGAGTGGCTAGCTGAAGACACCAAATCTTATCTTTTCTTCAAAAGGACTGAAGCTATTAGTGCCATACAGATCCTCACACACATATTCAGGGCTCTGCATTGGTGTGTGCGACAGTTTATCTAAGAAGTTAAGCCATGTGGCTAGGCTGAGCATGTGAGAGGAGGATGCTGTAGGTCCATGCTCCCACCAAAGATCAGCTGGTTATTAGTGAGCATAGGGGGGGTTTTACACGTCCGCTGATTGCTCTGCTGGGGATCCCTCTGCCTACGAATTGCTTAGAAACTAACCGCACTGACAGAGATTTTTTTCGGTCCCTTATTGACTACACTGCACTGACAGAGCCTCCTGTTTCTTGTCCTTTGCCTATTGGAGCTTACTATACTTCCCAGTGTGCACCCTGCAGTCCCATCCTGTTACAAGAATGATGGCGAAACAGCTCAAAGAGGCTGGAGTGAACGGAGCAGTGATGGTGGCACAAAAAGGAGAGATGAGATTGGTCTAATTCAGAGAGATTTTAAGGAAATGAGTCTGCAATCTGGTCGCTGTGTAAATCGCACAGATGATCTTGAGAATAGACTCAGAAGAAATAATGTTCAAATCCTCAGCATATCTGAACGGCTAGAAGGGGGAAAGCCAACTGAATTTATAGAGCAGTGGTTGCTGGAAGTGTTTGTTAATTTTTTTTTTACTCCTTTCTTTGCAGTGGAGAGAGCACACCGTATTCCTGCTAGACCCCCACCTCCAGGTAAATTCCTTAGGCAACTCATCTTAAAAATGCTCCATTACAGAGACAGAGACAAAATTCTATTTTTGGCCCGTATTAAGGGTAATATTAAAGTCAACGGTTCCAAAATTTCCTTTTTCCGGACTATACTGCTGAGGTTCAAAGGCAAAGAGCCCAATTTACAAATGTTAAAAGGCGCCTCCAGGATATCCAAGTTCAATATGCAATGCTTTATCCTGCTAAATTAAGGATCATAGCTAGAGGAGAAACTTTTTTCTTTGATAGTTCCAAGGCTGCAGCATCCTAGCTTGATAAAAATGAGCAGCACATTTCATCAATTATCAGCAGCACTAGTGAAAGAAAGAAAAGGAATAAGAAGCGACAAATATGCGATAAAAATACAATTAGGAAATGTGATTGGGAAACGTGTTGTTTCTGTTTTCTTTTTCTCATCTTCTTTTTTCTTTTTCCCTTTGCTTTCTCTCCTCTTTCCCCTTCCCCTTTTCCTTTTCTTTTCCGCTATTTCTTCTATAATAATAGCTAAAGGCGGGTTTCTTTGTTGTGCTCGGATACAAAAGCCCTGTACACACGATCGGATATCCTATGGATTTTCGTCCGATGGATTCTTTTCATCAGACAAACCGATCGTGTATGGGACCCATCGGTCTTTTTTTCATCGGTTTTTAAAAATAGAACATGTTTTAAATTTTCCGATGGATAAAAAACCGATCGAAAACTCTGATGGTCTATGGGCAAGTCCATCGGATCAAAAACCCATGCATGCTCAGAATCAAGTCGACACATGCTCAGAAGCATTAAACTTAATTTTTCTCGGCTCATCGGAGTGTTTTACGTCACCGCGTTTGGAACGGTCGGTTTTTTGACTGATGGTGTGTGGGCAAGACTGATGGAAAACAGTTTCATTGGATGTCCGATGGACAAATCCATCGGACGAAAATCCATAGGATATCCGATCGTGTGTACAGGGCTTCACTGTATAAGCGGGTTACAGAAAAAAAAAAAAGCTAAAAAGACAAAGAACTCCTCCACTGTAGGGCTATATACCCAGGCTTAAGCCTGGATGGATTTTTGTTCTTCTCCCTTTTTTTTCATCTTCCTGCAGGAATGTATTTTGCATCCAGAAGTCTGGAATGCGTGTGTTGTTTTTTTTTGTGTGTGTGTTTTTTTTTTCTAGTAATAATTTATATGATACTGTTCTATGTGATCCTGCTACATTATGATATACTAAAGTTACTATATGAATGGTGGGTTGGTCAGGACTTGTTTCCTATTTTATTTTTTAAAACATTTTATTACGAGTTTTACAGGTACAGGGTAAAGGTCGATGACAAAGTTTGCAAAGTACAGCAATGTACAGAGCACAAATTACATCTTATAATCAAGTAAAGAAGCTACGTAAAAACTGTTTCACTTGAACAGTTGTATTCACATCATCACATAAGAAGTAACGGCCTCCGGAAAGAAGGCGGGGTACAACAGAAAGGGTATCGGGTGCCCAAGAGGCTCTAAGATTCAACAATTTATCGTTAGTATGGGAAGCTAAGGGATGTCGGGGTGGGTGGGAGGGTGACCCCTAGTAGGTCTACCATAGCCCGTTCACCCCAAAAGGGTTCACGCTGTGAACGGGGGGGGGGACCAAGTGAAGGCTAGAAGGTATTTGAACAAATAAGGGTCATCGCTAAAGTAACACTAGGTATCCCAAGTATATTCGGTAATATCTATCTAACGCGAGCCTGGAGGGTGTACCCTGACCGCTCAGATAGCTCAATAAGTTCAACTGGAGAAGGAAGAGAGACATGGGACCGCATTAGCAGTCCTATGGTATATGGGTAAGTTAATCAGACCAAACTTATGGGGATGGGAAGGAAGGAATGACAAAGGGGGGGGGCGGAAGTCTCATGCTGCCATAGGCAGAGTGCCCTAGTGGTCCCCTGTAAACTTGTGCACAACGGAAAAATTTGTTTAGTTTCGGTTCGTTTCTTGTGCACAACGGAAAAATTCATTTAGTTTCGGTTAGTTTCTTTTCGGTCCTGTTGATTCGTAATCATTCGTAATTTTGCTAGACGGGATTTTTCGTGTTTGGACTAATTCGTATTTTCGCAAGCGTCATTTTTCGTTGAATTTTTAGTTGATTTATAATTCGTACTTTCGGTAGGGTACATTGTTTTTCGTTGATTCTGGACACAACTCCTACTTTCGTAACTTTTTTGGGTTAGTTGATTCGTAATTTTCCGTGTCTCTCTCACAACGATGCTGCCTATTATGCCTAATGTGCTTCGAATGGATTTGTACTTTTCGAAATACATAGCGGTTATTTGTAACGATTCGAAATCTCGTATTTTACTTTCGTTTTTTACATGCGGCTATTGTCTTCGCCCCTGTACACCATTTTGAGAGGGTTCAGCACGGTGAGGGAGAAGCAGAGAGCAGAGCAGAGTGAGTGTTATTGTGCTTCAAATGGATTCGTACATTCGTAACTTTTTTCATAACGAATTATGCCGAAGACATTCGGGCATTCGCTATTTGCGGTATAATTTATTTCGGATTCGGTTTTATTCGTAATTGCTTTGTTCGGAAATTCGAATGCTTCCGAATGTCCGAAAGTTGCTAAATTCGGACGAATTTCGATTCGTTACGAAACGAATTGCACAAGCCTAGTCCCCTGTACGGGGCAAAAGTGTGGTGGAGGGGCTCCTTGTCAGTGTGGATTCTCTGTAATGGATCCAGCATGCCCATGTGTTTCTAAATTTGGTAGAGTTGTCATGAGCCTGATGGACAAGCCTTTCCATGTCCGCTATTCTATCTACTTGGGTGTGCCATTCAGAGATGGTGGGGGGGATAGCACTCCTCCAGTGGATCAGAATGCACTGAGTTGCAGCATTGATGAGGTGAAGAGTAAGGGATTTACGGTAGGCTAATCTCGGCAGGGTTGTGTGGTGAAGTAGGTATTGCGCTGGAGTAAAATCCGGGGCATAGGTGGTAATTTGAGTGATCAGGTTGTGTACCTCCTTCCAGAATGTTTGTTTTAGAGGACATTCCCACCATATGTGTATAAGGGAACCCAAGGCAGAGTTGCATCGCCAGAAGTCAGGGGAGACACTTGGGAAAAACTTATGAATCCTATCTGGTGTACGGTACCATCTAGAATACAGTTTGAACCTGTTTTCCTGTGTAGGAACGTTTATGGAACCCTTATGTGTGTGCTCATGAACGAGTGCCCAGTCATCTGTGGACAGATCTAAGTCCGTCGTCACGAGCCTATGAATTTTGGTGTAGGAGGGTGATCCATCGAGTAATAGGGTATATAGTGTTGACATCAGATGATTTTGAGGTTCCGACTCAACACAAATTTGTTCAAAGGGGGTAAGGTCCCTGTACCATTGGGAAAGTGGTTGGAAGTTTTGCAGAAAGTGTCTGATTTGGAGGGATTTGAAGAATGGAATGGAGAGATCTGTAAATTTGGAGGACATGTCTGGGTGAGAAAGGAGTGCCGGTTAGCGGGGCAAACAGATATATCCTTAGCAGAAAGACCAGGCGGGAAATCTGGGTTCTGGTTCAGCGGTGTCATGGGACCAGGGTAAGGTGTCATGTTAAGAATATGACTCGTCGCTCTAAAATTTAGTAAAGTGGGACCTATGAGAGGATGGGCGGAAAATTCAGTAGGGACAGATTTCGGGTTGATCCAGGGGAGGTGAGAGAGTGGTACTCGCGTGAATGCATTTTCCAGCTGGATCCATGCCTTGGTGGTGTCATGGACATGCCAATCCACAATTCTTGTGAGTTGGCAGGCCCTATAGTATGTACACAAGTCTGGTAACCCTATACCTCCCCTCCGCTTGGGGAGAGTCAGTTTGTCTTAGCTCAGTCTGGGAGGGCGAGTAGACCATAGGAGGGTTCTGCACATTCTCTTGAAGGATGTGAAGAACGAGGGGGGCAGTTTGATTGGGACAGCTTGTAGCATGTAGAGTAATCTGGGGAGGATGTTCATTTTCAAAATCGCTGCCCTGCCAAACCAAGAGAAGGGGCCTTTAGTCCAAGCAGTGAGATCTCCCTGTATTTTCTGCAGTGTGGGTATAAAGTTTCTGGCATATAGGTCAGAAAATTTGGTGGGAAGTTTAATGCTTAGGTAAGTTATGTCCGTAGGTTCCCAGCTAAAGGGGAAGTTAGCCTGACATAAAGAGACCAGCGCTGTCGGGAGTGTTATGTTAAGAGCTTTGGACTTGTCAAAATTAATTTGTAAGTTGGAAAGTTGTTTAAAGAATGCAAAATCCTTGAGAAGGTTAGGGAGAGTGATCAAGGGGTCTGTTAGGAAGAGTAGAATATCGTCCGCATAGGCAGCTATTTTGTATTGTCTATGGTCAATCTCTATCCCTCTCACATTTGGATTCTCCCGCAGTCTACGGAGGAAAGGTTCCATGGTGAGAATGAAAATGAGGGGTGAGAGGGGGCAGCCCTGACGTGTGCCATTGGCAATGGAGAAGGCGCTCGACAGCCGGCCGTTGACCCTAAGTCTGCCCGTGGGGGATGAGTATAGTGCCATGATCATTTGGCGAAAGCGAGGGGGAAGCCCCAACGCCGTCAGTACAGCGGACATATAGTCCCAGGCCACTCTGTCGAACGCCTTCTCCGCGTCAAGGGAAAGAAAGAAACCTTTAGATTTGGAAGAGGTCAACCAGTGGTGTATATTTATGGACTTCGTGGTGTTGTCTCTGGCTTCCCTGCCGGGGACAAAGCCAACTTGATCCAGCGTAATAAAATTGGGGATTAAAGGGAGGATGCGATTTGCTAAGATTTTTGCATAAAGCTTAACATCTATATTAACCAGAGAGATGGGGCGGTAATTAGACACCAATGTGGTGTCTCTATCTGGTTTCGGTATCAGGGTTATGTGTGCTTCTAAAATATCATTATGATGAGGGGATGAAGTGGGAAGGGCATTGAAAGCTTTAACGAAGTGGGGGATCAGTAATGCAGAAAAGGACTTGTAATAATTGGTCGAGAGGCCATCTGGGCCGGGGCTTTTGCCCGCTTTCATTTGTTTCAAAGCTGAAAGAGTCTCCTCTGTCGAGATAGGAAGGTCAAGGTCCATCAGGTCCCCTGGGTTAAGTGGGGACGGGCTGTATTGAGACAAAAAATCAGTTATGGTCTTGGATCGATCAGATGAATCAGCTGATCGATTCGGTGTGGGTATGTTATACAATTTGGAGAAGTAAGCTACAAATTGGTCTGATATGTCCACTGTGTTGGCTACGTTGGTTCCAGAAGGGGTCCTGATGGAATGTATGGTGTGTGCAGTTTTTTTCTTTTGTAGGGCCCTTGCTAACAACTTACCGGCCTTGTTACCGAACTCGTAGAAGAGTTTGTGTCAGTGCAAATTTGCGTTTCAGCATCGCTTGGAGTTCCGCTAACAATTCCTCTCTTGCAGTCAGCAGTTCAGAGAGGCATTTAGCAGCCAGGGAACTTTTGTGTGCATGCTCTAAGGTTTTAACACGAGTAGACAATTCCTCAATGCGGGCCTTTCTGAGCTTGTGTCTTTTGGCCATCAGGGAGATTAGCTCGCCTCTAATAACGCATTTGTGTGCGGCCCATACAGTGGTAGGGGAAGTGTCCTCAGTGACATTATCTGCGAAGTAGTGGGAGAGACGGTCAGAGATTAATTGTTTGTCAGCCAGGTCCAACAGTAGGGAATCGTCCAAGCGCCAGATCTCGGATCTGGAGCGCCAGAACGGAAACGTCAGTGTCATGGTTATGGGGTTATGGTCTGAGAGCAACGCAGGTTCGATTGTGGCCTCTGTAAGCATGGTAAGTTCGTTTTGCGTAAGAAAGAAGTGGTCAAGTCTGGAATACTTGTTATGCGGGGGGGAGAAGAAGGTGAAGTCTTTAATATTCGAATGCAGTGTGCGCCAGGTGTCATGAAGGGTTAGGGAGCTGAGTTGGGATTTAATCGCACAGAGAGCGCTATACATCATACACGAGGACCCATTGGACGTATCTAGGGAGGGAGTTAGGGGAACATTGAAATCACCACCCAAAACAAAAGTTCCAGATTGAAAAGTGATGAGGTGCTGGAGTGTGGTGCGAAAGAAGGATACCTGTTGCGAATTTGGGGCGTAAATGTTCGCTATGGTCAGGGGCCTACCATGAAGTGTGCCTTTGAGGACTAGGTATCTGCCTAGGGTATCTTTCTGGATCTCCGATATCTGGATAGGGCAGTGTTTAGAAATTAGGATTAAGACGCCTTTAGGTTTCGCCTCAGTATTGGCAGCATGATAAACCGCCGGGAAAAGATAGTCGTGGAGTTTAGGGATACTATCCGCTCTGAAGTGAGTTTCTTGAATAAGCGCAATGTGGGTCTTAGCTTTCTGGAGAGTGTATAGTAGTTGCGAGGGCTTTTCCGGGGTATTCAAACCGCAAGCATTTAGAGAATAAAGTTTAAGTTGCGTCGGAAGTCCCTGACAGCGTTGGTTCGAAGTGGAGGAGTCGGAGGCTTCCGTCATCGCAATGGGGAGAGAGGGCGGGGGGGAGAGAGCGGTATTGGACGTAAACAGATAGAGGGGGGGGGGTAATTATTTAAATGCTATTGAAGTTTGAGATTGTGCAGAAGTGGTAGGGGGAGAACCGATGAGGAGAAGGGGCAGATCCAACCTCCTCTGGGGGGGGGTGAAGGAATCTGTGTTGTACAGCACGTATAGGATGGCAGCGCCCTTGGCAGAGCACTGGCAGCACTATACGCGACTGTGTGGGGGTTGACCAAAACCACACCAGAAGTATTTAGTTAATCACAGGAGTGCGGGGAGGCCCGCCACCTCAGGATGTGTGAAGCATATCGAGGGGAGGTACATCCCCCAGAAGGTAATAAGGGGGGGAGGATAATCAATATGAAACATCAACCAAACATATCAAGGAGGGAGTGAGTTGCTAAAATCCCTGAGTAACAATGGGTTTGCAGAGCAAATTAGGGGGGTGGAGGTTAAACAGAATAATTCAGTGCAACCTCTTGCTGGAGTACCTCCGCAAAATTGCGTTGGCAAACCAGCAGGGGGCAGGATGAACTTATAAAATAAAGATCGCAGGGGGACAACCAGATTGCAAGGGATATGTTTCCTATTTTTTACCTGTAGAACACTGAGATGGCATAATGATTCTGGGTATAAGTAAGTATTTTGTTTATATCACCCTATGGCGAATACTTGGATAAGATGTGTAGTAGGTCATATAAACATAGCTAATATTGGCTACTGAGATTGGAATATGGTCATGGAATATTAGAGGGATTAAGAATCCTATTAAGAAACGTTCTATGTTTGATGACCCAGCATGATCCTTTGATTGTTTGTCTGCAGGAAACACATCTAACTAAGGATACTGTTAGCTTATTACAGAATAAAAAATACCCTACTCAATATCACTCAGTATATTCAGCTTATGCAAGAGGATCAAGTATATTAATTTCTTCAAAAGTTCAGTTTTCCTGCAGGCAAATAATGTTGGACTCACAGGGCAGGTTTGTCTTGTTGGTATGTACATTATTTTCTATGCAATGTATTTTGGGGCCTATCTATATCCCTCCCCCATATAATATTGAAGTAATGCAACGTATAGGCTCGTTAATGGCTGATAACCTAGGGACACCAGTGCTGATTATGGAGAATTTTAATAGTATACAGTATGTAATTCTAGTTTGGATAGACATCCAGTGGGCCCTAATGAAGATACTACCTTTTATAGATATATCCAGGAGCTGGGACTGCAGGATATATGGCGTCTAAGGAACCCGCTTTCTAATGAATATTCCTGTTGCTCTAGTACTTATCAGATGTTATCAAGAATAGATATGTCCGTGGGTACAGACTCAGTTCTTTCCTGGGTCTCTAATATGTAATACCTAACCAGAGGTTTATCAGACCATTCACCTATAGTAGTAACACTAGATAAAATAAAGCCTAAAATTGGGACTAACTGGCGGGTCCCTGCTTTTTGGTTTAAAACTCTACATCATGGGAATTCAACAAATCGGGCCTTAGTGGGATTTTTTCATATTAATGACAACTCAGCTTCACCACAGGTGGTATGGGATACCATGAAGGCCTTTTTGAGGGGAGTTTTGCTCAAAAACAAAAGTGTTTATAAAAAAACAAGCTGGGAACAGGAATCCCTGTTAGCAGCTGAGGCGCAGCAGAAAGAAGCTCAGTATATTCAGGATCCCACTACCTCTAATCGTGGGGCTTGGAAGGATGCACAATTATTATATAGACAGGTTTCTATGAACAAGGCTGCACGGTCTGGCTTTTTGCCCAGATGTCGTAGTTTTGAGGAGGGGGGAAAATCAGTCAGAATGCTATTCATAATCGCAAAGTCTCAGGAAAATACAAAATTTATTTCAGCTATTCGTACAGCAGGGGGAGATATTTCTCAACATCCTACGATCTTTTGTCTCCTTCTATAGTAACCTATATCAAAATAAAGTTAAATATTCCAAGACAAGACTCAAAGAATTTTTAGATCCATTAAAACTTCCCTCTCTCTTTCGGTAAATTATAAACAGGAACTTGATGCTCACCTGACTCTAGAGTAGGGATGAGCTTTATGTTTCGAGTCGAACATGAGTTTGACTCGAACATTGAACAATTTGGGATGTTCGCAGCAAATTCGAAAAACCGTGAAACAACCTTTAAAAGTCTAGGGAATAAATCAAAAGTGTTAATTTTAAGGGTTAATATGCAAGTTATTGTCATAAAAAGTGTTTGGGGACCCGGGACAGATAAAAGTCATTGAAAAAAACGGCAGGGGTTCCCCTTAATATTCATACCAGACCCAAAGGGTCTGGTAATGGACTGGGGGGGGGGGCCCTGACGTTTTTTTCAATGACTTTTCTCGGTATTGCCGGGGACCCGATAATTCATTACAGCCGCGAGTAGTTTTAAATTACTTTTTTTCCTTCAGGAATGACATTTTGTGCAGGGACAATTCTAAACACGGGAAACATGCGCTACTTTACAGGCATACTTTAGACACCCCCAGGTACACAATTTAAAGGAATATTTCACTTTTGGGGCAGGACCCAGGTCCCCAAACACTTTTTATGACCATAACTTGCATATTAACCTTTAAAATGAGCACTTTTGATTTTTCATGTCCGTGTCCCATTGACTTTAACGGTGTTCGCACAAATTTATTTGTCTGTTTGCATGTTCTGGTGCGAACCGAACCGGGGGGTGTTCGGCTCATCCCTACTCTAGAGGAACTGGTAAAGGCAGTGTCAGAATGCCCTAATGATAAGGCGCTGGGTACTGACGGCTTACCTTCAGAAGTATAAAAACAACATGGGGAGGTCCAGAATTACTGAAGGTTCCTAACCAAGCCTCCAGACTCTATGAAGGATGCCTGTATCATTGTATTACCAAAAACCGGAAAGGACCCTTTGGCTCTGAAATCTTACCGCCCGATATCATTGTTGAACTCGGACACTAAGGTTCTAGCCAGCGTCCTACAAAACTTTGGCTCGCTTTCTGGATATGTCATTAATTGGGATAAATCTGTTTTTGGCAGAAACCATGAATCAGACCGAGACAGAAGTACAGTTAAATCACACTTGTTTAAAAATAATAATAATAATAAAAAGAAAAACAGAGTAAGCGTAGTTAAAACATAGCCAGAGTTCGGCAACCGGATAGGATAGTCAGCCAAAACCAAATGTCAGAGAGCCAGAGATAAACGTAGTAGAACAGCAAGCAGGATCAGGAGCCAGAAGGAACATCAGCCAAGCAAGTCTTTCACAGGAATGCAGGAGATGGTCTCTGTGATGTTGACCAAGGCGAAGGCAGAGATCATCTGAGGTGGACAGCTTAAGTAGGCAGGACTGACAAGCAGGATCATCAACAGGTGATTCACTGTGGAGAGATAGGAGCTGGCAATTAGCCGACAGCTCAGGCGCCAGCTCAGAGAAAGAAGGGCTGCAACAAATCTCGGAGGACATCGTTAATAAACTCCTGGAAAACTGCCGGAGCATTACAAAGGCCAAAAGGCATTACGAGATACTCATAATGACCTGTTCTGGTATTAAACGCCATTTTCCACTCGTCGCCCTCCTTAATCCTCACGAGATTGTATGCCCCTCTCAAATCAAGCTTCATGAAAACCGTTGCTCACTTGAGACGGTCAAATAACTCCATAATCAACGGAATCGGATAGGCATTCTTAATCGTGAAACACTTGAAACCCCTATATTCAATACAAGGTTTCAGTTCACCACTCTTCTTCTTCACAAAGAAGAAACCAGCACCAGCAGGAGACGAGGATTTGCGGTTGAAACCTCAAGAAAGTGCATTTGCAACATACTCCTCCATGGCCTTATCCTCCAATACCAACAAAGGGTAAACCCAGTCATTAGGGGGTATGGCACCAGGTTGAAGGTCAATTGCGCAATCATAGGACCGGTGTGGAGGCAAAGTACCGTCTTGACCTTTGTCAAAGACATCGCTAAAATTGCAGTACTCCACCGGCAGGGAGGAGAGAAGAGGTGCACAGGACTTTGGCTACCTTCTGGAAGCATCTCTTACTGCATTGTGGCGACCAGGACAGAACCTCAGCACGGAGCCAATCAAAAGAAGGGTTGTGCCTCTGTAACCAAGGATAACCAATAACCAGTGGAAACTTAGGTGAGGAAATAACTTGGAATTGGATTATCTCATGGTTAAGAGCCCCTACGGCCATGGACAATGGAACAGTCTCATGAGTCACATGGGCAGGCTGTAGAGGTCTCCCGTCAAGAGCCTCAATGGCAAGTGGATTGTCACGCAGCTGCAGCAGAATCGAGTGCTTCGATACAAAGGCTGCATCAATGAACAGGCCTGCAGTCCCAGGATCAATTAGAGCCTGTATCTCGACAGGCGACTCAGCCCAAGAAAGGGTAACCGAAACCAGGGGCTTATCCTTCTGGATAACTGGAGACGAAACAACGCCACCTAAGGTCTGTCCGTGACAGGACCTCAAGATTCGGGCGTTCCCTGGACGGGTAGGAAAAGACTTCAAAAAGTGACCAGCCTGGCCACAATAAAGGCACAATCTCTCCCTCCTCCTAAGGGCTCTCTCATCCGCAGAAAGACGCGTGAAGCCCAAGTGCATGGGTTCACCTTCACTGACTGACTCTGTACCAGGAGGCATGGGAGGTAAGGGAGGCAAGGGTGGAACTGCAAAACTTGGAGACAAATGTACAGGAGGCTTCCGCAAGCGCTCCTTAAAAGAGAGTCTTTCTCTGAGTCTGAAGTCAATGAGGATGGCAAATGTGATCAACTTCTCCAGCTCAGTGGGTATATCTCATGCTGCTATCTCATCCTTGAGGGTACCCGAGAGACCATGAGAAAAGGCAGCCATGAGGGCCTCATTGTTCCAAGCAACCTCTGCTGCCAGAGTACGGAATTCAATGGCGTAATCTGCAACAGTTCTCGTACTCTGTTTGATGGACATGAGGCTCTTGGAAGCAGAAGCAGAGCGTGCGGGAACATCAAATACCCTTTTGAAAGAAGCCACAAATTCTGGGTAACTGAGGACAATGGGATTTTGCGTGTCCCATAGAGGGTTTGCCCAGGCCAAGGCTCTCTTAGAAAGCAAAGATATCACGAAACCTACTTTGCTTCTGTCCGTGGGAAACGCCTGGGGCAGCATCTCAAAGTATATCTCAACCTGGTTGAGAAACCCTCTGCATTGAACTGGATCGCCCCCAAATCACTGGGGAAGCGGAGCGGAACCAGACATACCTCCTATAGAGGTAATACTCGAGGCGGGAGCAGCAGCAGGGACGGCCTGCAACACAGGTTGTACCAGAGCAGTCACAGTGGGAGATTCAAGGTGAGCCATGTGACTCAGGAGCATTTGTAACGCCATGGCAAACTGATCCATGCGGTGATCCTGGTCATCCAATCTGGAAAAAATATTACCAACAAGTGGATTCACTGCATCTTCTGATTTGATGGCCTTCGCCTACTGTCAGAAACCATGAATCAGACCGAGACAGAAGAACAGTTAAATCACACTTGTTTAATAATAATAGAAAGATAAACAGAGTGTCATGGATATGCATTAATGTCTGTCTGCCATCTTACCTTCCTCCTCATGTGTTCATCTAGAGACCAGACCTCCTTCACCTGGCTTCCTTTATAATCTCCTCCCAGCCTGACTCCACCCCAGGCCCTATCACTGAACACTATATTAACCTGTGCACTGCAAGCCTGCTTTGCTGATCAACGTGTTTGTTAGGCATTGTGTGTTTGGGTTCCTGCCTGCCGTGTGCTACGTCTGTCTCTCTGTTACGTTATTGGCTTGTGGCCCCTGACCTTCAGCTTGTTATTCGGTTCTCTCTTATCGTGTGCTGCTGCTTCCCCTCTTTTCCCCTTATCCTACGGGGCGTGAGCTAGGAAACTCCAGGGGCCGTGACCTGGTCCCAGCCTGCAGCTAACATCCTCACCACTAGAGGCCCTGGAGAAGACCAGCTGGGTCTTAGACTCCGCGCCCTGGGGAATCTTGGCTCTAGCTTCCGTTTGGATCCCGGTTGTGCTCCTCTGGTCCCGCTTTCCACAACCACCAAGTTTCCTATCCGCAGAAGCCAGCCATAGGGTTCACTACCTCGCGGTGCACTCCTGTCCCCCTACGGTGTGCATCTGTCACCTGGCCACAGGTGACCCTGACAGTTTGATCAGCCATGAACCCGGCTGACATCCCGCTCCCCACGGATGATCCATTGCAGGGCATAGTTCGCAGACTTGAGACCCAGGAATCAAATCAGACTCAGGTGAAGCGATTCCTCCAGGATCTGGCTTCTCGATTCGAGCAGCTTCAGGTCTCCTTGGGAACCCCGAATCCGCAACCCCAAGTACAACCAGCGGCTGTACCTATCGCACCAGTCGCAGCCTCACACTCACTAAGATTGCCAGCTCCGTCCCGTTTCTCTGGGGACTCCAAGGCCTGCAGGGGGTTTCTCAGCCAATGCACAATTCATTTTGAGCTTCAGCCTCAAAGCTTCCTGTCTGACCGGGCTAAGGTAGCCTATATCATTTCCCTCCTCTCCGGTGAAGCTTTGGCCTGGGCTGCCCCCTGTGGGAGAGGAACGATCCGGTGGTTTCCAGTCTGTCCGATTTCTTGAAGCTCTTTCGTAATATCTTCGAAGAGCCGGCTCGGGCTTCTTCAGCGGCTAGTGCTGTCTTACGTCTTCGCCAAGAATCTAGTTCAGTGGGGCAATATGCTCTTCAGTTCCGTATCCACACAGCTGAATTGAGCTGGAATAATGAGGCCCTGGTCGCTACCTTTTTACATGGCCTCTCTGACCGAGTGAAAGACGAATTAGCGGGAAGAGCCATTCCCGTCGGTCTGGACGATGTAATTTCATTATGCAACCAGATCGACATTCGTTTTCAAGAGGTCCTTAGAAAAAAGACGCCAGCACTCTCTGGGTCCTAGCCAGTCTGAGCTCCCCTCCCTTCATTCCGTGGATCATCCTCTACCTGCTGAAGAACCTATGCAGCTGGGCCGGACCAGACTAACCCCCGAAGAACGTGCTAGGCGCAGAACTCTGGGCTTGTGCCTCTATTGTGGGGGCAAGGGTCATTTTCGTGACTCCTGCTCGCTTCGTCCCGGAAACGCTCGGGTCTAATACATTTGGAAGGTGGAGTATTGGACCCAGAAACATCACCTTCTCGCCTGCTCTTGCCGGTGTTCCTTCATGTAGGCACTTCTCCTCAGTCAACCCTTGCATACCTGGATTCCGGGGCTGCCGGCAATTTTATGGATTGGAGAACTGCTTCTTCTATGAAGCTTACCCTTTCACCTCTCACTACCCCATTGGTAGTCTCGGCAATTGATGGCACTGTTCTCCCAGGGGGCCCTATTCGCTTCCAGACGCTACCCATTAGGATGTCGGTAGGGATTCTCCACCAGGAGTGGATATCCTTTCTTATTCTACCCAAGGCCTCTACCCCAGTTGTATTGGGCCTCCCTTGGCTACAGCTCCACTCTCCACATGTGGACTGGGTCTCTGGGCAGATCCTGGCCTGGGGTTCCTCATGTTTCTCGTCGTGTCTTCTCAAGGTGACCCCCAAGGAGAGTCTTCCGGTTGCTGCCACTTCTGTTTCTTCTGATCTTCCTGCTGCATACAGCGATTACCGGGATGTGTTCTGTAAGAAATCAGCTGAGGTGCTTCCTCCCCACAGGTCTTTTGACTGTGCTATTGATCTTGTCCCCGGAGCAACTCTACCCAGGGGTCGTACCTACCCTCTGTCCATCCCAGAGACCCAGGCCATGTCGGAGTATGTCGCAGAGAATCTGGAGAGAGGTTTCATCCGGAAATCCTCATCGCCTGCAGGGGCAGGGTTCTTTTTTGTTGCCAAAAAGGATGGTACCTTAAGACCCTGCATCGATTATCGGGGTTTAAATGCGGTTACTATTAAAAATCGATACCCCTTACCCTTAATATCTGAGCTATTCGATAGGTTGAAGGGTGCCTCCATTTTCACCAAGTTGGATCTCAGAGGCGCGTACAATCTCATTCGAATACGGGAGGGTGACGAATGGAAGACTGCATTCAACACTAGAGACGGGCATTACGAATATCTGGTGATGCCTTTTGGTCTGTGTAATGCTCCAGCCGTGTTTCAAAACTTTGTCAATGTAATCTTCAGAGATCTGCTGTACCAGTTTGTTGTCATCTATCTGGATGACATTCTGATCTTTTCTGAAAATCTGCTCGTCCACAGAAACCATGTCCGCACTGTACTTCAACGTCTTAGAGAGAACAATCTCTATGCCAAGCTGGAGAAATGTTCCTTTGAATGTTCTGAGGTCCTGTTTTTGGGGTGCTTCGTCTCATGTTCGGGTCTTCGTATGGACCCTGGGAAGGTCTTGGCTATCACCAACTGGCCTCTTCCTGCTAGCCTCAAGGCCACACAGCGCTTTCTTGGCTTCACTAATTATTATAGGCAGTTCATAAGGAATTACTCTTCCATTGCCGCGCCTATTATCGCTTTGACCAAGAAGGGTGTGAATGCCAGAGACTGGCCTCCCGAAGCTGTCTCTGCATTTCACAACCTGAAACAGGCCTTTGTTTCTGGCCCCCTCTTGAGGAGACCAAATCCTGGGAATGCATTTTTTATTGAAGTGGACGCTTCCTCAATGGGGGTGGGAGCTGTGCTTCTTCAAATCTTTGAGAAGAGACGCCAACCATGTGCGTTCTTCTCCAAAAAAAATTCTCAGGCAGAGAGGAATTATGCCATCGGTGATCGGGAACTTCTCGCAATTAAATTGGCGTTAGAGGAGTGGCGTCATCTCTTGGAGGGTTCCCCTCACTCCATAACGATCTTTACCGATCACAAGAATTTACAGTATCTACAGAATGCTAAACGTCTGAATCCTAGACAGGCCAGGTGGAGTCTCTTCTTTGCCCGTTTTAATTTCACGATTACCTACAAACCTGGTTCCTGCAACGGTCGGGCTGATGCGCTCTCTAGGTCATTTGACACTTTGGATGAGGAGTCCGCCCCTGAACCTGAGCCGATCATTCCCACCTCATGCATTGTTGCCCACTCTACCACCCTGAAGTCAAAAATTCCGCCTGGTAAGACCTTTGTCCCCACTGAGCTAAGAGCTAAGATCCTTCATTGGGGACATGATTCCAAGGTGGCAGGGCATTCTGGATTCCTCCGATCCTTCCTACTAATCAGTCGTCACTACTGGTGGCCTAATCTCCGCTCAGACGTCAAAGACTACGTTAAAGCTTGTCATGTCTGTGCTCAGTCCAAATCCTCCACACAAGCTCCTGCTGGTCTCCTCATGCCCTTGCCCATTCCTAAGGAACCCTGGGCCCATATTGCCATGGATTTTATCACCGATCTCCCACTGTCTGAGAATAATACAGTCATTTGGGTGGTAATCGATCGATTCTCCAAGATGGCTCATTTTGTTCCTCTTCCTGGTCTTCCTTCTGCCCCTGCCTTGGTTCCCATTTTCATTCGGGAAATTCTCCGCCTACAAGGGGTCCCTTCTCATATTGTTTCCGACAGGTGAGTCCAATTCACGTCTCGTTTTTGGAGAGCCTTTTGCAAATCCCTCAATATTGTCTTGGATTTTTCTTCTTCTTACCATCCCCAATCCAATGGACAGACTGAGAGGGTTAATCAGGAGTTAGAGGTCTTTCTTCGCACCTTTGTGTCTTCTCACCATGACGATTGGTCCTCTCTACTCCCGTGGGCAGAATTCTCCCATAACAATCATGTGAATACCAGTTCGCAGAAGACACCCTTTTTCACAGTTTATGGAAAACACCCTCAACTTCCTCTTCCCATGATCTGTTCTCCAGACATTCCAGCTTTGGCTTCGGTTCAGGAGTCTCTCAATTCCGTTTGGGGTCACGTTCATGATTCCCTCCGGGCAGCTGCTGAAAAATTCAAAGGCTTTGCCGACCGCCGCAGGCGTAAACCGCCTTCTCTTCAGCCAGGGGACAAAGTCTGGCTCTCTACCAGGAACATCAAGCTCCGAGTTCCTTCTCTGAAGTTTGCTCCACGATTCATCGGTCCATACACGGTAACTGCTAAACTGAATCCGGTTTGTTTCAAACTCCAGATTCCTAAGAGTCTTAAAATCACTAACTCCTTTCATGTTGCTCTTCTAAAGCCTTTAGTCCTCAATAAATTCTCTCGTCCTCTCCCTACCGTGGCGCCTGTCTCTGAGGATAATCAGGAGTACGAGATCAGTCAAATTCTGGACTCCCGACTCTGTAAAGGCGTTCTTCAGTACCTCGTTCATTGGAAAGGGTTTGGTCCTGAGGAGAGGTCTTGGATCACTGCATCTGAGGTCTTTGCACCTCGTCTGTTAAAGGAGTTTCATCTGAAGTTTCCCTCTAAACCTGGGCCCAGGCGGGGAAGGGGGAGGCCTCGTAAGAGGGAGGGTACTGTCATGGATATGCATTAATGTCTGTCTGCCATCTTACCTTCCTCCTCATGTGTTCATCTAGAGACCAGACCTCCTTCACCTGGCTTCCTTTATAATCTCCTCCCAGCCTGACTCCACCCCAGGCCCTATCACTGAACACTATATTAACCTGTGCACTGCAAGCCTGCTTTGCTGATCAACGTGTTTGTTAGGCATTGTGTGTTTGGGTTCCTGCCTGCCGTGTGCTACGTCTGTCTCTCTGTTACGTTATTGGCTTGTCCCCGACTATCCCTGTCTGCTCGTGACCCTTGACCTTCGGCTCGTTCTTCGTTATCCTTGTCTGCTTGTGGCCCCTGACCTTCAGCTTGTTATTCGGTTCTCTCTTATCGTGTGCTGCTGCTTCCCCTCTTTTCCCCTTATCCTACGGGGCGTGAGCTAGGAAACTCCAGGGGCCGCGACCTGGTCCCAGCCTGCAGCTAACATCCTCACCACTAGAGGCCCTGGAGAAGACCAGCTGGGTCTTAGACTCCGCGCCCTGGGGAATCTTGGCTCTAGCTTCCGTTTGGATCCCGGTTGTGCTCCTCTGGTCCCGCTTTCCACAACCACCCAGTTTCCTATCCGCAGAAGCCAGCCATAGGGTTCACTACCTCGCGGTGCACTCCTGTCCCCCTACGGTGTGCATCTGTCACCTGGCCACAGGTGACCCTGACACAGAGTAAGCGTAGTCAAAACATAGCCAGAGTTCAGCAACCGGATATGATAATCAGCCAAAACCAAATGTCAGAGAGCCAGAGATAAACATAGTAGAACAGCAAGCAGGATCTGGAGCCAGAAGGAACGTCAGCCAAGCAAGTCTTCAACAGGAATGCAGGAGATAGTCTCTGTGATGTTGACCAAGGCGAAGGCAGAGATCATCTGAGGTGGACGGCTTAAGTAGGCAGGACTGATGAGCAGGATCATCAACAGGTGAGTCACTGTGGAGAGATAGGAGCTGGCAATTAGCCGACAGCTGAGCGGCCAGCTCAGAAAAGGAAGGGCTGAGCCCAGCCCTGACAGTTTTGCTTCCTTTAGATAACCCTAGTTTGTCCATGTTAAGAGAGGCTCCTCAGGTTAAAATAGTTTCATCATTTAAATACTTGGGAATAATGATACACTACAAGGTAGAAAATTATTTGATATTATTATTTGAATTATTCTTACTAAATTCCAACTTAAGAGCACGGCATGGACTAAGCTGCCATTATCGGTGGTGGGTCGAGTAAACCTTATAAAAATGATCTGGGCTCCTCAATTATTGCATATTTTTCACAACTCACCAATATGGATACCTCTCAAATGGTTCAAAAAGATAGAATCAATATTTCGAAGGTTACTATGAAAAGGAAAAACCCCAGGATTAAGGCCCTATTGCTAAGTAACAGTTCTTATTATAACCTTTTGGCTCATCTGGAATCTGGGGCCTTTGTCTATACCTGTAAGAGCCCAACAATGTCACTCATGAATAGAGTCTGGAAGGAAATGAGGAGTATAATGAAATTTGAAGGTGCCTCTGAGTATTCACCACTTTGGGGGAATAGGCAATACAAAGAACTAGGTAAAAATCTTTTCAATTGCCTTATCATAGTTTCTTTAAATATTTACAATTAAGGCACGCGGTACAATCTAATTTTAAAGGTGAAAGGAAAGTGATAAAATCAGTGCCATTTATAACCTCATTAGCACGGTTGACTGAAAAAAAGGCATGATCTCATCTCTATATGGCCAACTTACGAGATCATATCGAGATGAGGGTGTCAGTCCGGGCAGAAGAGGGTGGGAGCTAGATATAGGGGATATTTCAGATAATACTTGGCAAATAATATTAGAAAGTGTACCCCTAGTTTCACTATCACCAGCACAATGTTTGACGCAATTATTTATCATATACAGGGTATATAGAACACCGGTCAAATTATTTAAGTGGGGCAGGCGTGATTCCCCGAACTGTCCATGGTGTCAAATATCTCCTGCTGACTTAATACATATGATATGGAACTGTCCTAAACTGGCTAGATACTGGCGAGAGGTGGTGAACACAATTAACAAAACTTTTAATACATATATCCATAAGGACCCTAAAATCTGCCTGTTGGGCTACCTTGATGAAGAACTTATGCCCCCTGAGATCCTGATACCAGTTAGCAGATTACTGTTTATAGCAAGAAAGCTAATTGCCCTAAGGTGGATATCTCCGAGCGCACCCTCATTTGTGGAATGGAGCCTTCAGGTAAATGACAATATTCTGAAGGAACAACAAATCTACTGTAACAGGGGCATACACAATTACTTGTATAAACTGTGGAAACCATGGATTTCGGTCCCACGGTTAGCCCCATCCTCATTGGCTCTAGTTGATCTTTAGAAGGGCGGTCAAGCGTAGCTTCGGATAGTAAATATGGTACCAGATGGAAAATGGAGTTAGAGGGCTACACCATTGGGTAGAGAAGAAAGTATTGAATTAAGCAGCCAGCAGAGGTAACTTTTTATATAGGTACAGATACATAGACATAATAGGCAGGAAATGGAACAGTTATCCGATTTGCTTGAGGGTTTTTTTTTTTGTTTTTTTGCTTTTTGCATGTTTGTTTGGTTCTTGTATGGTTATGAATATGTTGTTATTATTTGTGGCTAAATGCTTGTTGTTATGATGTTTAGAGAATATATGTAAGAAAAAGAAAGAACAATTCTGAATTTGCTTTGGATTGACCATATGTAAGGTGTTAGAAATATGGAATTTATGTACAAGCTGTATAATGTGACAAGTACTATATTCCCCAATAATAATGTATTTTCGTCTGTAATGATGAAAAATGTATAATAAAGAAGTAAAGTGAAAAAAAAAAGAAGTTAAGCCATTACCTGTTGACTTGTATAGAGTGTTTAAAGTTGGGCCTGTGGTTTCAGGGGACAGGAGAGAGAGGCCTGACACAATGGGAGCCATTCCTCTGCTCTCCTCCTGCCTGGACTCATGGAGCCAACCTGAGTAAAGGTACCCAATCCAATTAAAAGTTTCATATTTTGCTTTATTTGCCATTTAAGTGTGCCTCTGCTCTTGGGGACATTCTCAGGTTTGGAATCCCCTGAGAGCAGCTTGAATATAGGATTGAGAGCTATATTGCTCCTAAATTTAGTTATTGCTCTCTAGTTGATTACTTGAATATATACTGTTACTGTCTGTTATTCTTCCACAGAAATATGGCAGGAAAAACAATTTCTGTGTTTTATCATAATGTGTGTGTTTCTTATTGGTCATTGCACTTACACTAATTCCAGGTGTGCCAGAGGGGACTTATGCCCCATACACACGATCGTTTTTCTTGCCATTTTTTTTCTTGCCGTTTTTCACGTTGTTTTTTTTCATGTTTCCTCTCAAGCCTGTCTTGCGTACACACGATCATTTAAAAAAACGATCAAGCAAAGCGCAGTGACGTACAACACGTACGACGGCACTATAAAGGGGAAGATCCGTTCGAATGGCGCCACCCTTCATGTTAGTAAAGTTTGTTGAGCGACGATTCGCTCTTTTCAGTCTCGTGCTTTTCAGTCCGTGACTGCGTGACGAATGTGCTATCTCCATTACGAACGCTAGTTTTACCAGAACGAGCGCTCCTGTCTCATACTTGATTCTGAGCATGCGCGTTTTTTTCACGTCGTTAAAGCATACACACTATCGTTTTTCACGTCGTTAAAAAAAAAGACATGAAAAACGACGTGAAAAAAGAGAGCATGTTCGAAATTTTTAATGGCCGTTTTTCACGTCGTTAAAAATGCTCTGGAGCCTACACACGATCATTTTTAATGGCCATTTTTTTAATGGCATTTTTAACGGCATGAAAAACGATCGTGTGTATGGGGCATAAGGCTGTTTGTGGGGTTGAGAGGCAGAGTAAAAGAACTGAACAAACAAAAGCAGCTCCTTCGGGGGTATCGCTACATAAGGTCTGATTGTTTCGAGCCAAAGCCAATGGCATGTCCTCATTATTTAGCAGCCGCATGAGGAAAGGATGAGGGGAGGACGCAGGGAATGGCAGTGTAGGTGCCACTATATGGGCCCACTCCACAACAAACATGGGTGGAAGGTCGGCTAGGCCCAAAATGGTAGACAGGAACTTTTCTGCAAATACAGCAGGCTGTGAACCCTACGCCCTCTCTGGCAAGCCAAACGCCTTCAGATTGTTGGGGCAGTTTTTGGTGTCAATGGCCTTCTCTTGCAGTGCTTTAACTTGCCTCTGCAAAACGTGAAGTTCTGTGGAGTCCTCCGGAATTTGAGGCACTGGAGAAAATTGGGAAGTCAGAGGAGGATGTAAGCTGCCAATTGGTGTAGCGGGGAAGCAAGGAGAGCGCTCTCAGGATAATAAACAGGAAGGCTGGAATGGAGCTCTGGTAATGTACGGCTAGTCTCATTCACATCCTGGCCACGCCCCCTGCCCAGCATTACTTTAACACTTTAACATGCCCATGCTTGGATGGAAAAGTATCTTCAATTTTTGATGCTGCAACTGTAAGATTTTGCTACAAATGCACTGGAAAGTATATCACTGGCTACTATATACAACACTTTGGATGTTTGATGGACACAGCAGTTTACTTTGAATTTGGTTTCCCAATCTTGTGGAATGGCATATGTTGTAGTGTAAGGGAGGTGCGGTGTTGGTTGTGCATTATATTTCCCTAACAACATACAGGTGGCTATCTTGTATAGGTCACCTTGGAAGCCTTTGAGTTTCCTTCTCTGAACCACAATGCCTGTGAAGGCACCTATAGCCAGTAAAATAGCTATATATGGGAAACAGTTCATGTACATGCTGGAATAATCAGTGGATTTCCAAAGACCTCTAAGTATATTTATGTGGAATCATCGTCTTTTGGGACTTTGTAGAAGTTTATAATCTGTGAATTTCACTATCCTTTTGTGGCGTTGGAATAAACTCTATGGAACAAGTTTAGCAAACTTTTATCACTTTTCTGAAGAGGCATACTACATTTTCTTGGTTTCTGTTACATCCTGGAGATGGGCATATGCTAATTTTATAATGAAATTGAAATGTACATAATATTGTTCTAATTTGTGATCTAATATGAGAGTAGGGCATTTTGGTGTGTTTTTAACCTTATTGTTTGTTATATGTTTTTTATATTATGTATTTAATAAAGATGTGGTAATTGCATCTCTCGGGTGGAGTTTTGAATAGGGGAGGTTCTGAGTACAGCATATTTTATACACATGTCTGCTCTGCAATGCATCCAGTAAAGCTTCCTGACCCCACAAATTTTAACTATTCTGGTGAACCCGATTTCAGTTTTTAAGCATAAAATAACATGCTGCGGTAGGTCTACCTTCCTGAGGGGAGGGAGACTTTACCAGACTTATTCACTGTGTCCCTAGGCTTGTCCACTCCTACAGAAGTACACTGTGGCAGAGCTGGTTGGGTGCCATTTTGATCCACTTGGCAATGTGTTGGGCAGCTATCAGGGCTTTCATAAGTGGTTTTGCTATGGTTCAGCCCATTATTGCAGCTGGGGGAAGGATCAGTACAGGGTCTGCTGCAGGAGTCCTGTGAGCTGTTGCCTGCTCACATGCTGTGCATGGCCATGCCCCCCCCCCCCCACACACACACACACATTTATATAATAAAATGAAATTTCCATTTTGATTGGAAAAATTGTAAACATTGCAAGGCATATAGCTGAGTTTTGCCTTTTTTTGCTCTTAAAAGTACTGATATAGGTCAGTACTTTTATCTCATTGAGAGTTGCGTGGGAGTGTTTGCCGTTGTTATAGCGATGCGATCAGTTACAGAGTTGTATGTAATGAGAAAAGGAGCTATCTTTGTGTCCCCTTTAAGACTTCAAGACTATTTGAAAGCTTCTCACTGAATTATATTCCTTTACTTTCTGTCTAGTAAAAGGTTGTCCCACAGACAAGTGAAGGAAAGGGTAAAAGCTCTCTAACAGCTGGACTGTTTATCATCTTTTTACACTTGTTCTTCTGCATTTTTCATGTCTTTTGTGTGTTTTTTTATTGCATTTTAATGAATTCTTTGTGCATTTTCATGTGTTTTTATTAGGTTTTTTTTGTGCCCTTCCATTGCAGGTTATGGCACTAAAAAAGTATTATGTTGGAGAAGAGTGAACTATTGTTTGAGGGGGATATGGCATGACATTACATATGGTGTGAGCTGGGGCTGGGGGGAAGGGGGCCGTGGCTTGAGGGCAGAAAATATGATGCTTTATGTCAGGATGAAATGGTATTAGGGGAGAGGGGTTGTGGTTTGAGGTGCAGATGATATGGTTTTTCAGGTGGGGACAGGATGGTGCTTACATGGGGGCTTGTGATTGTAAAGTGCCTAATTGGCTGGACATTGCCTTGAAAATTATTTCCCAAAAAAGAAGAGCTAAATAGAAGAGGTACTTGCAGGACCTTGTAGTGCCTACTGTTAGGGAAATAATCGGACACTAATAAGGGGTCCAAGCAATACTCTGCTTAGGGGCCGCACAGTAATAATCCACCTCTTCTCTAATTACTAGTTCACTTTAAAATGGCCTAGCTCAACCATAATAGTCTTTTAAAAGTCCTTGTTTTGAAAATAAAAAGGTATTTTCAAATGATCTGACCAAGCAAAAAACAAAGATTCCTTTCCCTTGTTAAATCATGTTTTCACTTACATTGAGCAAAGATATGAATAAATATCAAGGGCACTGTGTCATTTTGACAAGGTAAGGGAACTTTTATGTTTGTCAAAGTAACAAAAAGCCACTTTCATTCATGTGTTACTTGCATTTTCTTCCTTCTCGGTGCAAATTAAACCAGACTAAAGGGAATTGGTTTTTCCTTAAATGTGAAAAAAACATTTACACTTTAAAAAATATATGAGCTAGGTGACAGGAGGAGAGGGGGTTACCAGTAATTATTGCTGCATTTGTAGCCCTGGATATGAACTATAGTCCTTCAATAGTATGTACTAAATATTGTAACACTGTCATATTGTACAAGAGGATAATAATTTTGTGTGAAATGAGCTGCCAGGTTTGGAAATTTAACACTGACTAATATTATTTTTCTCTAGAGAGAAACTATTATTCTATAGTAAATCTTGGCAGAGAAACAGATAATCCATTGGCAAATGTTTTATTACTTAACATGTGTTGAAACTTTTTAGTAGAAACTTTTGTATTTTATGCAACAAACAAGCTTAACTTGTAGAAGCACATGTGCTTCAGTGTATTTCAGCATGCAAATATCTGCTGCTTAAATGTAACCTGTCCTGAGAGAAGCTGAGAGGATGCCATTGCAGAGTTATTTTTCTGCAAATGCCTGGACGATCCTTTTGCTTTAATACACTGAGACTGATTTACCATGGGAACGTGTATTGGGGTAAATAGTACCCCTACTCATTCACACAAAAAAGTTTTAACCTTGAAATAAAGACACTAAAACATATGCAAAGTCCCTTAATAAAAATCTGCAAAAATCCCCTGTCGTTCAGCGATGCAGATTTATATCAATCACGATTCCAGACCACTGCCAACGCAGTGAAAGAAAATAAAAAATGCCACCGTTAAGACATGACCCAAAGGGTCAAATGATGGTAAATGACAGTTATTGTATATAAGGGACTGGGTCTCCTGGGTTATGTAATTTACCTCTATACAGACATGACTAACTGTATGGTTAGTGATGTCACTACCCCTCTGTAGAGGGCATGGGGCCAAGTATGGTTCAGGAGGGGTCCCCCTTAAAATCTGTATCAGACTCAAAGGATCTGGTATGGATTTCCTGGGGAAACGTACACATTGTTGTTTTGTTTCTGCATGGGGTACCCCCTTAAAATCCATATCATACTCAAATTAATAGACATTTTTGTTTAAACTGTCTGGCAAATGACATCTCATTACCGGCTTAGAAGAAGAAAAACAAGCCTTTCCAACCCCCCCCCCCCCCCAGAAAAAATAAATAAATAATAATACAAATTTTAACTAAAGCCAGTAAGATGTCATTAACTGAGCAGTTTAAACTGTATTTATTTTTTTCTTGTAAATTACACTTTTGCTGTAGTACATGCTACAACAACAATGACAAAAAAAATCTGTATCTTTTTGAGTATAGTATGGATTTTAAGGGTTATCCCAAGCAAAACAAACAAACAAAATAAAATGTGTAAGGTTCCTCAGGAAATCCATACCAGCCCCTATGCATCACAGAGATGTGCCCCTTCACAGGCAGAGTTAGGGCATCGCCCAAGCATGTTATGTAGGGATGAGCTTTAAGTTCGAATCGAACATGAGTTTGACTCGAACATTGGCTGTTCGCCCGTTTGGCAAACAGCGAACAATTTGGGGTGTTCGCGGCAAATTTGAGAAGCCGCGGAACACCCTTTAAAAAAGTCTACAGGAGAAATCAAAAGTGTTAATTTAAAGGTTAATATGCAAGTTATTGTCATAAAAAGTGTTTGGGGACCTGGGTCCTGCCCCAGGGGACATGTGTCAATGCAAAAAAAAGTTTTAAAAACTGAAGTTTTTTCGGGAGCAGTGATTTTAATAATGCTTAAAGTGAAAAAATAAAAGTGAAATATTCCTTTAAATTTCGTACCTGGTGGGGGGGGGGGGGTGGTGTATAGTATGCCTGTAAAGTAGCGCGCATGTTTCCCGTGTTTAGAACTGTCCCTGCACAAAATGTCATTTCTGAAGGAAAACAAAGTCATTTAAAACTACTCGCGGCTATTAATGAATTGTCGGGTCCCGGCAATACAGATCAAAGTCATTGACAAAAATGGCAGGGGTCCCCCCCCCAATCCATTACCAGGAACCAACAAAAAAAATTGTGGGGGTCCCCCCTAAATTCCATATCAGACCCTTCAGGTCTGGTATGGATATTAAGGAAATCCCCAACGATTTAAAAAAAAATTGTGTGGGATTCCCCCCAAAAATCCATACCAGACCCTTCAGGTCTGGTATGGATTTTAAGGGGAACCCCACACCAAAAATAAAAAAAAATGGCGTTGGGTTGCGACAAAAATCCTTGCCAAACCCTTATCCAAGCACGCAACCTGGCAGGCCGCAGGATAATAGGGGTGACGAGAGAGCGTCCCCCCTCCTGAACCGTACCAGGCCACATGCCCTCAACATGGGGAGGATGTCCCCATGTTGATGGGGACAAGGGCCTCATCCCCACAACCCTTGCCCAGTGGTTGTGGGGGTCTGCGGGCGGGGGGCTTATCGGAATGTGGAAGCCCCCTTTAACAAAGGGGACCCCAGATTCCGTCCCCTCCATATGTGAAATGGTAACGGGGTACATTGTACCCCTACCATTTCACATAAGAAAGTGTAAAAAAAAATAAAAACCACACAGACACAATTGGGACAAGTCCTTTAATAAAAAAAATAAAATAAAAAAAAAAAACATTCCAGCGTTGTAATACATTCTCGATGTCCAGCGATGATCCATTCTGACTCTAGCGATGCTCTCCAGCGATGAACGAAGCACGATCTTGCCAGCACCGGCTCTCCACTCTAGCGAGAAACTACAGCACGGTTTGACAGTTCTTTTATAACCGATGGCGGGGCCACCCGTGACGTCACAGGGGTTTCCCGGGGTGACCCCACCCCCTCTAACGCATTGCAGGGGTTTTCTGGGGGTGACCCCGCCCCCCTAATGTGTCACGGGGGTTTCCCGTGACGCGTTTGAGGGGACGGGGTCACCCGTCCATGTCACGGGTGGCCCCGCCATCGGTTATAAAAGAACTGTCAAACAGCTTGCGCGTCATTAGTCGGGGTGGCTCCGGTGCAGGGAGGACCAGGCTGTCGTTTCTCGCTGCAGCAGAGTAGTGATGAGCCGAACACCCCCGGGTTCGGTTCGCACCAGAACCCGCGAACGGACCGAAAGTTCGCACGAACATTAGAACCCTATTAAATACAATGGATGCGAACGTTCGAATTCTAAAGTGCTAATTATAACGACTATTATCCATGTTATTGTCCTAAACAGAGTTTGGGAACCCGGGTTCTGCACCAGGGGACATGTATCAATGCAAAAAGAAGTTTTAAAAACTGGCGTTTTTCGGGAGCAGTCATTTTAATGATGCATAAAGTGAAAAAAAAAAGTCAAATATTCCTTTAAATATTGTACCTGGGGGATGTCTAAAGTATGCCTGTGAAGTGCCACGTGTTTCCCGTGTTTAGAACTGTCCCTGCACAAAATTACATTTCTAAAGGAAAAAAAAGCCATTTAAAACTGCTTACGGCTTTAATGTAATGTCTGGTCCCGGTAATATGGATGAAAATCTTTAAGAAAAATGGCATAGCTACCCCATCACCCCCCCCCCCCCCCTACCCCAGCCCATTACCAGCCCCTTTGGGTCTTGTATGGATATTAAGGGGAACCCCGCACACAAAATAAAAAAGGCCCTATATACTCTGAACAGCCGTATACAGGCGGTGCATACAAGACAGGGACTGTAGGTTTGTTCTTATGTAGAATCTGTTTGTAATTTTGAACAGCTACATTGTTTAAGTGTAGCTCCAGCCCAAATACCTATTTTTAAGCTTTTTGGAAAACATAGGGAAGGGTTATCACCCCTGTAACATTTGTTTTGCTGTCTGTGCCCCTGTTCAGAACATTTCACCTCACTTTGCGTCCCAATGACAACTGTTTTTGAAATGTGGTGTTTTTATTGAAACAAGGATTAGTGATAAAGCATCAGTAGAGAGGAGACACCTTTCTCCCATATTAATTCTTACAGGAGAGAATTTTCCTTCCAAGGGGTAGATTTCCTCTCACTTCCTGTTGTCTTCTTCCGTTTGCAAGTAGTAGTCGTTTGTAAGTTGGATGTTTGAAAGTAGGGACCTGCCGTATATACTCTGCAGAAATTGGCCCCTTAGGTGTTGGTGTTGGCACAACACTGTAAGCACTCACAGTTACTCTTGGTGGGTGCTGGAACGCCCTGCTGTCAACTATTATATCAGGAATTGTAATAACATATAATTGTTGAACAGTGGTAGTAAAAATTGGGCCTTTGATGGTGGTGCTGGTGCCACAACACTGTAAGGCCTGACAGTTACTCTTGGTGGGCGCAGCAATGGGCCCTGCTGTGAATTATTAGATCAATAATTATAATTGCATGCCCCTGTTGAACAGGGGCTGAAAAATTGGGCCTTTGGTGGTGGTGGCGGTGGTGGTGGTGGTGGTGTTGACACAACACTGTAAGGCCTGACAGTTACTCTTGGTGGGCGCAGCAATGGGCCCTGCTGTGAATTATTAGATCAATAATTATAATTGCATGCCCCTGTTGAACAGGGGCTGAAAAATTGGGCCTTAGGCACTGGTGGCATAACACTGCAACCCCTCACAGATACTGTACTTGGAGCACAGCAATGAGGCCTGTTGCAAAGTATTGCATCAAAAATTGTAATTACACGCCCCTGTTAAACAGGGGCTGAAAAATTGGGCCTTAGCCACTGGTGGCGGCACCCATAAACCAAAATGATCTTCCAAGCTATCATCATTAATCGGATCATTGAGGAGGAGGAGGAGGATAGCCAGTCAACATAACAGCACAGGCACTCAGCATCAGTCTTGAAGGGATGTGACATTTTAAAATCAATTAGTCTTTTATATCAGCATCAGGTGTGTGGTAGCTGGTGGTGATCCAAGACTGGTTCATCTTGATGAAAGTCAGTCGATCAACCGAGTCGGTGGACAGGCGCACCCTGTGATCCGTGACAAATCCTCCAGCAGCACTGAATGTGCGTTCTGAAAGAACGCTGGATGCAGGACAGGCCAGTAGCTCAATTGCATACTGTGCAAGCTCTGGCCAGTGATCCATCCTCAAGACCCAGTAAGCCAGAGGATTTTCGGTGGGGAAGGTGTCCAAGTCTGACCTTGCCCCTAGGTATTCCTGCACCATGTATATCAGATGCTGGCGATGGTTGCTGAAACCGATCATACCTTGGGGCTGCGGACTAAAGAATTGTCTGAACGCATCGGTCAGACGGCCACCTTCCCCACCGCTCCTTCTTTGACTGCCCGAAGCCTCAGCAACTCGTTGTCCAGGACCAGGAGTTTGTAACCTCCCAGTCTCTGGGAACGCATTGCACAGACCTTTCTGCAAGGCCTCCCGGAGTTGTCTCATCCTCTGCTCCCTCTGCGACGGTAACATAAGGTCCACAACCTTACCCTTGTACCGTGGATCAAGGAGAGTGGCCAGCCAGTAATGGTCCCTCTCCTTGACCCGAAGAATACGAGGATCCTTCCGCAGACTTTGCAGGATCAGGGAGGCCATGCAGCGTAGGTTAGCTGAGGCATTCAGTCCGGAGTCCTCTGGGTCACTAAGGACGACATGATCCGCAGCCACCTCCTCCCAGCCACGTACAAGTCCACTGGTTTCTTGGGACTGTAAATCATCCCTAAAAGACTGCTGCTGATGATGCTGAGTGCCAGCCTCCACCTCCATGCTGACACAATCCTCCTCCTCCTCCTCCTCCTCTTCCTGTGCGATGGGTGGGACAGAAGGAACACTGTCTGGGTAAAGGGGGCCTTGAGAGGCAAGGAAGTCCTCCTCTTCCTGCCTCTGTTCTGCCTCAAGTGCCCTGTCCATTATTCCACGCAGCGTGTGCTCCAACAGGTGGACAAGAGGTACAGTGTCACTGATGCATGCACTGTCACTGCTCACCATCCTCGTGGCCTCCTCAAATGGTGCCAGGATAGTGCATGCATCCCTGATCATGCCCCACTGGCGTGGTGAAAAAAACCTGAGCTCCCCTGACCCTGTCCTGGTGCCGTAGTCGCACAGGTACTCATTGATGGCCCTCTGCTGCGTGTGCAGCCGCTGCAGCATGGCCAACGTTGAGTTCCACCTGGTGGGCATGTCACATATAAGGCGGTTCTTGGGCAGGTTCAACTCCTTTTGCAGCTCAGCCAGGCGAGCACTGGCATTATAAGATCTGCGGAAATGCCCACAGACTTTCCTGGCCTGCCTCAGGACATCCTGTAAGCCCGGGTACCTGCCCAAGAACCGCTGCACCACCAGGTTAAGGACGTGAGCCATACAGGGCACATGGGTCAGTTGTCCCTGTCGGAGGGCGGAGAGGAGGTTGGTGCCATTGTCGCAAACCACCATTCCTGGCTTAAGCTGGCGTGGCATCAACCACCTCTCGGCCTGCCCCTGCAGAGCAGACAGGACCTCTGCCCCAGTGTGGCTCCTGTCCCCCAAACACACCAGCGCAAGCACGGCATGGCATCTTTTTGCCTGCGTACTTGCGTAGCCCCTTGAACGCCTACGGAGCACCGCTGGTTCCGAGGACAAACCACAGGAAGAGGCCATGGAGGAAGAAGAAGAGGAGGGGGTGGAGGAGAGAGGTGTGTCACAACCAGTAGTAGCATTTTGGAGGCATGGCGGTGGAACAACCTCCAACACTACTGCACCTTGTCCTGCATCCTTCCCAGCTGCCAAAAGAGTGACCCAATGGGCTGTGAAAGAAAGGTAACGTCCCTGTCCATGCCTGCTGGACCATGAGTCAGTGGTAATATGCACCTTACCGCTGACCGCCCTGTCCAGCGAGGCCAAGACATTGCCTTCCACATGCCTGTAGAGAGCAGGAATCACCTTCCGTGAGAAAAAGTGGCGTTTGGGAACCTGACACTGAGGAACCGCACATTGCACAAACTCACGGAAGGGGGCCGAGTCTACCAACTGAAAAGGCAGCAGTTGAAGCGCTAGCAATTTAGCCAAGCTAGCATTCAACCGCTGGGCATGTGGATGGCTGGGAGTGAACTTCTTTCGACGGTCCAGCAGCTGGGGCAGGGAAATTTGCCTGCTAGAATCGGACGTCGGTGTACTGCTAGCAGAGTGGCCGCAAGTACTTGGCTGTGACACACCTAATTCTACACCTTCATTTTTCTCAGTGCAGGTTTCAGAGAGGACTGAAGGTATAGTGGGGTTGGAGATCCCAGGTGATGCGGTGCAAGGAGAGGTCCGCTTTGTTCTTTGGTGTGGGTCTTTAAGGTAGGCTTGCCAACGAGCTGCATGGCAGGTCAACATATGTCTGATCAAGCATGTGGTGCCCAAGCGGCTGATGTTTTGGCCACGCGATATACGCTTGAGACATATGTTGCAAACAGCAGCTGTGCGATCTGATGCACTCGCCTCAAAAAAGGCCCACACCAAAGAACTTTTTGAATGACAGGCAGAGGCAGTGCCCTGCACAGGCGGAGCTCTGCGGTGTGATTCCGTCGGTGTGCTGCCCATACGCTGGCCACCCAAGGGCATCCTGCCTCGTTGGAGATGTGCCTCCTCCTCATCCTCCTCCTCCTCCTCTCTCCTATTAGGCACCCACGTGGAGTCAGTGACCTCATCATCCCCTCCCTCCTCATCACTGGAGCCAATCTGGCAGTATGCTGCAGCTGCTGGAGCATGACTGCCAGATTGGTGTCCTTCTTGAGCATCCCCTCTCTCTGCTCTCACGCTACTGCCTTCCTCTAGCTGGGTATCATCATCAGATCCTTCGAAACGCTGGGCATCCTCCTGGAGCATGTACCCAACACTGTGCTCAAACAGTTCGGGGGACTCCTCAGGAGGAGGACATGGTGGGTCTAGGGAAGGAGTGACTAATGATGACATTGATACCAGAGAAGAGGACGCTTTGGCAGCTGCTTTGCCAGTACCCTGAGCCTGGGTGAGAGAGGATGAGGAGGATGAGGTGGGCTTGGTCATCCACTCTACCAAGTCTTCGGCATGATGTGGCTCAACATGTCCAGCTGCCGAAAAGAAGGACAAGCGTGTCCCATGGCCATGTGCTGATGACAATGCACCGCGTCCACGACCAGCACTGTTGCCCCCAGACACAGAGCCTGCTTGCCCTCTTTTTTTGCCTCCTGACTGTCTGCCTCTCCTTGTTTGCCTTCCAGACATTTTAATGGATGGCCTGCAGGGAGATGGGAAAAACAGCAATAAGGGCAACCTTCAGGTGTATACTGTGCAGGAGGCTTAGCAACAAAGACACTGACACTGTCCCCTGCCTATCCTTCTCTGTCCCTAAACACAAGGATTTGCAATATGCTTCAGCAAGATTGGTTTAGCACAGAATAGCACACTGACAGTTTCCCTCACTGTCCTTCTCTGTCCCTACAAACAAGGTTTAGCACAAAATAGCACACTGATAGTTTCCCCGAGTGTCCTTCTCTGTCCCTAAACTCAAGGATTTCAAATATGGTTCAGCAAGATTGGTTTAGCACAGAATAGCACACTGACAGTTTCCCCGAGTGTCCTTCTCTGTCCCTAAACTCAAGGATTTCAAATATGGTTCAGCAAGATTGGTTTAGCACAGAATAGCACACTGATAGTTTCCCCGAGTGTCCTTCTCTGTCCCTAAACTCAAGGATTTCAAATATGGTTCAGCAAGATTGGTTTAGCACAGAATAGCACACTGACAGTTTCCCCGAGTGTCCTTCTCTGTCCCTAAACTCAAGGATTTCAAATATGGTTCAGCAAGATTGGTTTAGCACAGAATAGCACACTGACAGTTTCCCCGAGTGTCCTTCTCTGTCCCTAAACTCAAGGATTTCAAATATGGTTCAGCAAGATTGGTTTAGCACAGAATAGCACACTGATAGTTTCCCTCACTGTCCTTCTCTGTCCCTACAAACAAGATTTAGCACAGAATAGCACACTGATAGTTTCCACGAGTGTCCTTCTCTGTCCCTAAACTCAAGGATTTCAAATATGGTTCAGCAAGATTGGTTTAGCACAGAATAGCACACTGACACTTTCCCTCACTGTCCTTCTCTGTCCCTACAAACAAGATTTAGCACAGAATAGCACACTGATAGTTTCCCCGCGTGTCCTTCTCTGTCCCTAAACTCAAGGATTTCAAATATGGTTCAGCAAGATTGGTTTAGCACAGAATAGCACACTGATAGTTTCCCTCACTGTCCTTCTCTGTCCCTACAAACAAGATTGAGCACAGAATAGCACACTGATAGTTTCCACGAGTGTCCTTCTCTGTCCCTAAACTCAAGGATTTCAAATATGGTTCAGCAAGATTGGTTTAGCACAGAATAGCACACTGATAGTTTCCCTCACTGTCCTTCTCTGTCCCTACAAACAAGATTTAGCACAGAATAGCACACTGATAGTTTCCCCGAGTGTCCTTCTCTGTCCCTAAACTCAAGGATTTCAAATATGGTTCAGCAAGATTGGTTTAGCACAGAATAGCACACTGATAGTTTCCCTCACTGTCCTTCTCTGTCCCTACAAACAAGATTTAGCACAGAATAGCACACTGATAGTTTCCACAAGTGTCCTTCTCTGTCCCTAAACTCAAGGATTTCAAATATGGTTCAGCAAGATTGGTTTAGCACAGAATAGCACACTGATAGTTTCCCTCACTGTCCTTCTCTGTCCCTACAAACAAGATTTAGCACAGAATAGCACACTGATAGTTTCCCGAGTGTCCTTCTCTGTCCCTAAACTCAAGGATTTCAAATATGGTTCAGCAAGATTGGTTTAGCACAGAATAGCACACTGATAGTTTCCCTCACTGTCCTTCTCTGTCCCTACAAACAAGATTTAGCACAGAATAGCACACTGATAGTTTCCCCGATTGTCCTTCTCTGTCCCTAAACTCAAGGATTTCAAATATGGTTCAGCAAGATTGGTTTAGCACAGAATAGCACACTGATAGTTTCCCTCACTGTCCTTCTCTGTCCCTACAAACAAGATTTAGCACAGAATAGCACACTGATAGTTTCCACAAGTGTCCTTCTCTGTCCCTAAACTCAAGGATTTCAAATACGGTTCAGCAAGATTGGTTTAGAACAGAATAGCACACTGACAGTTTCCCTCACTGTCCTTCTCTGTCCCTACAAACAAGGTTTAGCACAGAATAGCACACTGACACTTTCCCTCACTGTCCTTCTCTGTCCCTACAAACAAGGTTTAGCACAGAATAGCTCACTGACACTTTCCCTCACTGTCCTTCTCTGTCCCTACAAACAAGGTTTAGCACAGAATGACACACTGACACTCTCCCTACCTATCCTTCTCTGTCCCTAAACACAAGGAATCCAGGATTAGTAAAGGAAAAAAATGACACTGTCCCTGCCTATGCTTCTCTTTCCCTGCTCCGGAAAACACTACACAAGGCCGCCGCGCTGGCGGCCTTTTATAGTGTGGGGCGTGTACTAAATCCCCTCAGCAATAATTGGCCACAGGCATCCTGCCTGTGGCCAATCATTGCTCTCCTCGCTGCCGGCGCTGTGATTGGCCAAGCATGGGGGTCACAGTGCATGCTTGGCCAATCACAGCGCCTGGATGACACTGCGATGGCGTAGTGCATTGTGGGCCGTTCGCGTCACTCGAATTTGGCGCGAACGGCCCAAATCGTTCGATCTTCGTCGAACGATCGAACAGCCGATGTTCGAGTCGAACGTATGTTCGACTCGAACACAAAGCTCATCCCTACTGGAGAGCATCGCTGGAGTCAGAATGGATCATCGCTGGACATCGAGAATGTATTACAACGCTGGAATGGTTTTTTTCTTTTTTCCCTTTTTTTTATAGAACTTGTCCCAACTGTGTCTGTGTGGTTTTTAACATTTTTGACACTTTCTTTTGTGAAATGGTAGGGGTACAATGTACCCCGCTACCAATTCACATAGGGGGGCCGGAATCTGGGGATCCCCTTTGTTAAAGGGGGCTTACAGATTCCGATAAGCCCCCCGCCCGCAGACCCCCACAACCACCGAGCAAGGGTTGTGGGGATGGGGCCCTTGTCCCCATCAACATGGGGACATCCTCTCCATGTTGAGGGCATGTGGCCTGGTATGGTTCAGGGGGGCGCTCTCTCACCCCCCCCTCTTTTCCTGTGGCCTGCCAGGTTGTGTGCTCGGATAAGGGTCTAGTATGGATTTTTGGGGGAATCTCGCGCCATTTTTTTTTTGGTGCGGGGTTCCCCTTAAAATCCATACCAGACCTGAAGGGTCTGTTAGGATTTTTGGGGGGAATCCCACGCCATTTAAAAAAATAAATGGCGCAGGGTTCCCCTTAATATCCATAACAGACCTGAAGGGCCTGGTTAATGATTTTGGGGGGACCCCATGCGCTTTTTTTTTTTAATTTTGGTTCGGGGTTCCCCTAATATTCATACCAGAGACCCAAAGGGCCTGGTAATGGACTGGGGGGGAACCCATGCCGTTTTTTTTCAATTACTTTTATCTGTATTGCCGGGACCCGACAATTCATTAAGTGAGTAGTTTTAAATGACTTTTTTTCCTTCAGAAATTACATTTTGTGCAGGGACAGTTCTAAACACGGGAAACAGGCGCCACTTTACAGGCATACTATAGACACCCCCCAGGAACGAAATTTAAAGGAATATTTCACTTTTATTGTTTCACTTTAAGCATTATTAAAATCACTGCTCCCGAAAAAACGGCCGTTTTTAAAACTTTTTTTGAATTGATACATGTCCCCTGGGACAGGACCCGGGTCCCCAAACATTTTTATGATAATAACTTGCATATTAACCTTTAAAATTAGCACTTTTGATTTTTCATGTTCGTGTCCCATAGACTTTAACGATGTTCGCCTGTTCGAACAAATTTTTTGCCTGTTCGCATGTTCTGGATGCGAACCGAACCACGGGGTGTTCGGCTCATCCCTAATGTTAGGTAAAGAAATTCAGCATGTTCTATTTTAAAAAACAAAATTAAAAAAAATCACTGCTCCTGAACAAATTCTTTATTTATTTTTGAATTGGTGTATATTTTTCAGAGCAGTGACCACCCCCATTTTTTTTACACCATCATGCTTATTTGCCCAGAAAAGGGAATTTTTCATTTGACAGAATTTGTCTCTCATTGATTTGAATGAAGTTCTGATTTGGCATCAGAACTTATTTGATGTTTGCAGAACCCTGCTTAAACCAAACTTAGAGTACTACTGAATAGTATGGTGCAGTGAATGAATGAATATAACCGGCACCTGCTGAAGCTCTTGCGATACTTTATTTACTTAAAATGTTACTAAACCCAGGACCCTGCATTCACTATATCTGGTCTCCCACAGTACACAATTATTTTAGTAAATATAAACTGCTAAATACTTTTTCTCAACAGCGGTATATGTTATTTATATGAGTGTCTGGTTAAAGCTTGTACAAGGAGTTTTCATTCTCTTCTGACTGTCCTATGAGGCTGAAGGACCTACGGCCCTCTATCTGGACAGTGCTGATTGGCCCTGTGCTGATCACATGCTCCCTCTCAAGAAAAAAATGAAACGTTTTCTAGCAATACACACCAAACTGAGCATGTGAAGAGTGCCCCCAAGGCTCTGTTCTATCACTAGATGGATTGGGGACAGTGGAAAAAGGGGAGGATCAGAGAAGACAGGATCAAACAGCCTTTTTTACATAATGCAAAGGGTTACCCCTTAGGTTCCACAGTAATTATAACGAGCATGCTTTACTGCATATACAGACTGATTTTACTGTTGTGGGTTTAGTAAAACACTTTGAAGGAATACAACATACTGTCCTCCTGGCTCACGAGTATCGAACCTCAGTGGGTCTTAATCATAGCAAAGAAGGGATCAAAAGAATGCATGCGTTTAATAGCTTTTCAGCCAATCCGTGAGAGTCCACACAGGTGTAGACTGAACTAATCAACACCTTAAAGCAGGCACAGAATGGTGATAATCAGGGCCGTCTTTACCGCAGGGCAAACCGGGGCAGCTGCCCAGGGCCCTGTCACTGTTTGGGGCCCAAGGCAGAGCTGCCATTAAGCCCGCGTGCTGCCCGCAAATCGGCGCTGAAAACCCTCACACACACAGTCTGTTACTGTCAGCACGATGCGCGCACAGTGCAGCAGTGCCAGTGATGCATTTTTTCAATGGAGGAGCTGGCCGCGGGTGGGCGGGGCCTTGAGCGCCACTGACGCTCTGGCCCCGCCCCTTGCTATGCGTGCACCTTACAGTCACTGCTGCCTGCCTGGTGAAATCCCCACTCAACACCACATAATAATTGTGTTTCACCTCATTTTCCTTGTTCTCTTCAATAATGTTTAAACTTCACTTTCCTTTTTTACCTCATTCACGGCACGATGATCACGTCATCACTTACTTATTACAATATACTTTAGATAGCAACAGTGTAGAAAAAAAAATACTTGTATACTTTGAGTTTAATTCCTCACTGAATATATTCACACACACATTATTAACTGATATGTAAGTGTTGTATGAGTGCTTATGTGGAAGTGCTTTCTTGAACACATGATTGATTGAATTACACACACAGAGGACACTCATTAGTTGTCTTAGTTACTTGATTAGATTGACTAATTGATCTGGTCTCCAATCATCATTTCAATGATCACGTGTTTGGGTGTATAAATTTGATGTGCATTTGTCATGTATGCTAGCTATGAGTAAGCACTGAACTACAGTGTGAAACGCGTCAGCTTGTCTGCCTTTATTTTGCTGTGGCATGGATTGTTGTGATTTGACTTTTTAATAAAGGAACCTTTTTTGGAGTGCATCTGTCCAAAACTTCTTCCAATTATCGCAGTATGATGGGAGGGGTGTTAGTGGAGGTCAGTATGATGGGAGGGGTGTTAGTGGAGGGCAGTATAATGGGAGGGGTGTTAATGGAGGGCAGTATAATGAGGGGGTAGTGGAGGGCAGTATAATGGGGGGGGGTAGTGGAGGGCAGTATGGGGGGGACTGTACAGCATGACTGTGTATGGGAGGGAGCAGAGTGACCATGAGCAACTCAGGGCAGTGCAGGGAGCATTTCTTCTACCTTTCCTCCAGCGGCAGGAACAGCCTTCACCTTCAGGGAAGACCCAGAGTCGGGGGCGGAGCTTAGGCGCGAGGATGAGGAATCTGAATGTTGGGGCTCCGCTCTCCTCGCCGTGATGTCACCAGGCAGGCAGCAGTGACTGTAAGGTGCACGCATAGCAAGGGGCGGGGCCAGAGCATCAGTGGTGCTCAAGGCCCCGCCCACCCGCAGCCAGCTCCTCCATTGAAAAAATGCATCACTGGCACTGCTGCACTGTGCGCGCATCGCGCTGACAGTAACAGACTGTGTGTGGGGGTTTTCAGCGCCGATTTGCGGGCAGCACGCAGGCTTAATGGCAGCTTGGACAAAAACTAGTTTAAGTAAAATATACACCAAACTAGTATTGATGAAGGATGTGAAAATTGCATATACGAAGCAGATTTAGTACAAATTTGCTAAGCAATGGGGAGGATATATGAAAATATGAAAATAACCCAATGTAACAAAAAACTGTGTTAATCGTTGCCGACACTCATCGGTAGATGTATGGTCCCACATAATTGCCTCCAACTAAACCGATATAATCAGATTTAGTTGCTCATGAAAAAACGAGCGTTCAAGGACATGTGTGGAATTCTATGTATGGAAAAAATACTGCAAACAGGGGGTGAAAGTAAACCAGTGAGGCAGGTTCAGGATGCGTGCAAAGCGTGAGGCTGGAAAAATTATTTTAGGTTGAATAACCAAATTATGGGTTCTCTAAAAATCGAAGTTTAATCGTAGTAGTAGGATACATCCCACTCAAAGTTTAATCCCAGTGGTATCCTCGTGTGTAAAGGAAAGATCCAAAAAACCTCGCTCTTGCACAACATCCTAAACTTGTCTCCGCCTCTAATGGGAACTTTCACATTTTCTATACCTCGTATTGACAACTGGGAAGTATCTTTATCATGTACAATATTCCAATGCTGGGCTACATTCGTTTTTTTATTTGTCTCTATATCATATAAATGATCTCGTAGGCGGTCTCTAAGTCTACAAATAGTGCGCCCTACATACTGTACATTGCATGCTTCGCAGGCTATAACATACATGACATATTTTGTATTACAATTTATAAACTGTGTGATATCAAAAGTTTTTCCATTCGTGTATGATTTAACCTGATTTCCTCTTTTAATAAAGCGACAATAATCGCAGCTTTTAACGCCACATCTGAACGTGCCCTTTAATGTAAGCCAATTGTGACCCGTTGTTTTACTAGAGAACAAACTGGGAGAGTGGGACCCCCCCAGGGTGGGTGCCCATCGGGACACCGATTTGATGCCCTTAGATAATATCTCACCATATATTGGGTCGTTAAACAATATGGGCAGATATTTAGTTACCCTATTTTTGACTTTCAAAAATTCCAAACTAAAAGGGGTAGAAAATACAGGTGTTTTGTTGAGAACTCCAGATGTGGACTTCTTCTTGCTGTTGGTATTGGTGTTTGAGAGTAAATTCTCTCTTGGTATGTCCCTGGCAGTAAGAAGTGCTCTATCTATGATATTATGTGTGTAGCCTCTATGTCGAAAACGTAAAGCCATTTGCTGAGCTTCTTCGTTAAAGCTAGCTGGTTCACTACATAGGCGCTTAAGCCTGAGAAATTGGTACCCCCTTGATGGTATGACCGGGGTGTGCCGAGTCAGCCCTTAAGAGGGCATTACCTGCCGTGGCTTTTCTATGTAGGCTGGTAGTAATCATGTTACCGACACCTGTAAGCGTGACGTCTAAAAAGTTCATAGTGTTGGTATCAATTTTGCCCGTAAATTTCAGGTTGAGGGAATTCTCATTGAAGTATGTTAGCCAATCATCAAGGACTGCTGTGGGGTCTGATGTAATAAATAAGAGGTCATCTATGTACCGACAAAAAAACACTGTATCCAGTCGGCGGGGGCTAACATGTCCAAAGATGCGGGACCTCTCCCACCAACCCATGAACAGGTTGGCTAGGGAGGGAGAGAATTTCGCTCCCATAGAGGCCCCGCATCTCTGGAGATAATAGCCCCCGTTGAATATGAAAAAATTGTGGGTAAGTAAGTATTCCAACACCTGTAAAATAAAATCCTGGAGAACTAAAGAAAATTTGCCTGATTCCTTTAAAAAGTTGGCCACCGCTAATATGCCTGGACCATGGGGAATACTTGAATAAAGGCTGACAACATCATAGCTGATCCATCGGTAATTAAAGTTCCATTCAAAATTGTTCAGTTTGGATAAAAGCTGCTTGCTGTCTTTCAAATATCCCGGTAAATCAACCACCAGAGGCTGTAGTTGGTTGTCCAGCCATTCCCCAAGGCGTTTGTGGAGGGAACCAACCAATTTTTTTATATATACATCCCTATGCGTACTCTTTCCCACCCCTTAATGTCATTTTCCCTTTCCCCTCCTCCATCCCCCCCACCTCCCCCCCTTTTTCTATAGTCCTCCCTTCCCTCCTGCCCCTTTCCTTCATAGACAAGCTTTATGTTTTATCTAAAAAATAAGCATTTTAATGTTGTTTTAGTCCCAACCCCAAAAAATATATATAAAAATACATAAAAATGTTTTATCATTCATTAGGAATATATAAAAGGAGATTAAGGGATGTAACTCAGCTCAATTAAATCTTATTACATTCCAGCTTATACACGTCATGATGGAATATACCCACAGGCTACTCAGAAAATAAAAATAAAAACTAAAATAAAAACAAAACTATGAATATTTATAGCATGTTTCACTTATCATAATTTCATAATTAAAGTAGAATATCACATACAAACTATATTTCTCTTTTTTTCTTTTTCTTTTTCACACACATATATATATATATATTGTGACAGCAGGAAGGTAAAGTCACCTGGTTGCATCCAGGGGGGTAGATATATTTCGCCCAGATTCAGGCTTTACGCCGACTTGTACAACTAGGTGGAGAGTTGTATAAGGCTAGTGGGCTCATGGATGACTCATACCTCTAGGGAGAGTGTGGGGCGTCGTACAGACAGGGAGTTGATGAGGCCAGCTGAAGCTTGTCAGCTCATTTAGGCATCTATAAGAACTCCCAGATTCATTAGGTGTCAGCTCATGCCTGGAACCAGACCTGTGTGGACTGTCTAGGGAGAGTGAACCCCTGTGCGGTGAGAAAAAGCCTGTGTGACTATTTGCTTGGACATTTAAAACCAGGGACTTAGGGACTAGGACAGCACTAGGCTGATCCCAGTTGTTAGTTAGGAAACCTGTATGTTTAGTCAGAGGTCAACTTGACCAGGATTTATTTTGGTTATGTTTCTTTTGCTTTGCTGTGTTTTGTCACTGTAAATAGAAAATAAACCGCACCTTTTGATTTTGAAAACCACAACCTCCGTTTGCTGGGCCTGTTTTGTGTGGGGAGCCCATCCCGGGGGTCACACACACCCGCTGCCGAGCTAACCCCCTCACAGTTGGTGGAGAACCAGTGGCAGTTTTTTTTAAGCCAGCATGGAGGAGATACTGAAGCAGCTGGCTCTAGCAAATGCCAATCAACAGCAGACAAATGCAGGTTTGCAAAAGAGCCTTGCAGCTCAACAGCAGAGCCTTGCAGCCCAGCAGCAGACAAACGCAACTTTGCAACAGAGTCTGGAGGCTCAGCAACGAGCCCAGCAGCAATCTGAGGCCCGCTTCATAGACCTGTTGCAGAAGCAAGAGCAGAGACTACAACAACAGATGGAAGCAGTAATGCAGCAACGTCCGCAGACCAGTGAGGAAAGCCGTCCCACTAATACCGCGTCCTTTGGGGTGAGTCGTTTATTGACAAAAATGACTGGAGAGGATGATCCAGAGGTATTTTTGACCACATTTGAAAGGACCGCTGAAAGAGAAAAGTGGCCTGAGGAGCAGTGGGCTGGACTGGTGGCTCCTCTGTTAACTGTGAATCGCAGAAAGCTTACTATGACCTAGAGCCTAACCAAGCAAAAGACTATGTGATGCTAAAAGCTGAAATATTGGCAAGGCTGGGTGTCACCCAGGCTGTCCGGGCTCAGCGTGTGCATAACTGGACTTTCCAGCTTGGAAAACCCCCCAGGTCTCAAATGTATGATCTCATTCACCTGAGCAGAAAGTGGCTAAAGCCAGAGACTTTGTCCGCACCAAAGATTGTGGAACGTGTTGTAATGGATCGGTTTTTGAGAGCTCTTCCTACTGCCATCCAAAAGTGGGTAAGCCATGGAGACCCAGAGACGGCCGATGGTCTTGTGGATCGTGTGGAGAAATACTTGGCTACAGAGAACCTGACGGCCTCTTCCAGAGACACTCGGACTTTCCACCCTAAGACCAGACCATCCCCAGGGGCGGATAAGAGGATTCCAAGGGGTGAGGGTGGAGAGAGTGAGAGGGTGGGAGCTCTACCCCAAGTTTGGCGAGAACAGCCTGGGAAATCAGCGGCTCAAGAGGCGGCAAGAAGGATCGTTTGCTACCGCTGCCGGCAAGCGGGACATATTGCAGCCAATTGCCCGGTTGTGGAGGAACCCATGCAGTGTGACTTTCTGACGGGCAGACGTCAGTCGCTGTGTGCGACAGTCGCATGCACTGCCATTCGAGGAACTGAGAAACATTTATGCAAAATGTGTGTTAATGGTAGAAATGTTGTGGTATTGCTGGATTCAGGTAGCCTTGTGACCCTGATAAAGGCTGAGTTAGTTAAAACAGAGGTCTCTGGGAATAACAAGGTAGCTGTTATTTGTGTGCATGGGGACACCCGAGAGTATCCAGTGACTACAGTGTGTTTCGAGACCCCCAAAGGTACCCTCTCTCATCCAGTGGGCTTAGTATCTCAGTTACCGCATGACGCCATTGTGGGAAGGGATTTTCCGAAGTTCTGGGAACTGTGGGATGATCCTGAGCCCCTCACTGGTGCCCCTATGTACCAGGAATGTGATAGCCAGAACTCCCCTGAGAGTGGTGAGGACTCTCCGGAATTTCCCTTATCAGTATTGGCAGGGAAGACTCAAGAAACTGGAGAGGAGCCCACCTCCTCAGACGAAAACCTACCGTCTGTGGAGTTTTCTGATCTTGAGGTTCACAGGGAAAACTTTGCCACAGAACAGTTGAAAGACCCCGCCCTAATAAAGGCACGGGAAAACGTAGTGAAAATAGATGGCGAGTTAGTGAACCCAGATAATACCTGCACTTACCCATACTTCAGCGTAGAGAAGGACCTACTGTATCGGGTGGCAAAAAGGGCAGAAGAAACCGTTGAGCAGCTTGTGGTGCCCAAACCTTACAGGAAGTTGGTGTTGGAGTTGGCCCATGGGCACATTCTTGGAGGTCATCTGGGGACAGAGAAAACCCGAGAGAGGGTATTACAGAGATTCTATTGGCCGGGGGTGATGAAGGACGTAGAAAATTATTGTTCCTCCTGCCCTGTGTGTCAGAGGTTGGCCCCGATGCCACATTTCCGTAGCCCGCTGGTCCCTCTACCCATCATTGAGGTCCCGTTTGAGAGGATCGCCATGGATTTGGTAGGTCCTATAATCAAGTCCGCTAGGGGGCACCAGTACATATTAGTTATAATGGACTATGCCACCCGTTATCCAGAAGCGATCCCTCTCCGAAATACCTCGGCCAAAACCATAGCCAAAGAGCTATCTCTTGTTTTTAGCCGGGTGGGTATTTGTAAAGAACTGCTTACGGACCAAGGTACACCCTTTATGTCCCGGGTTATGAAAGAGCTGTGTAAATTGTTCAAAGTGACGCAATTGCGTACGTCTGTGTATCACCCCCAAACCGATGGGCTGGTTGAAAGATTCAACAAAACCCTAAAACAAATGTTGAAGAAAGTGGTGGATAGAGATGGAAAGGATTGGGACTGTTTACTTCCTTATTTGATGTTTGCTATTAGGGAGGTGCCCCAATCCTCTACGGGATTCTCCCCCTTTGAGTTACTGTATGGGAGACACCCAAGAGGGCTGTTGGATATTGCCAAGGAAACTTGGGAAAGTGAGAGTTCTCCCCACAGGAGTGTGATTGAGCATGTCGCCCTGATGCAAGATCGAATTGCACAGGTAATGCCCATCGTGAAGGAACATTTGGCCCAAGCGCAGTTGGCACAGCAGAGAGTGTACAACCGTGGAGCCAAGACCCGTACCTTTTCCCCGGGGGATAGGATATTGGTACTTGTCCCTACGGTTGAAAGTAAATTCCTTGCCAAATGGCAAGGCCCCTACGAGATAATGGAAAAAGTGAGCGAAGTGAATTACAAGGTCAGACAACCAGGAAGGCGAAAGCCCGAACAGATCTATCACGTTAATCTGTTGAAAGCCTGGAGGGATAGAGAGTCCCTAGTCGCAGACACTTGGTCACCAGCTCAAACTGGTTGCGTGATTCCTGAGGTTGGAATAGCAGCCACCTTGTCACAACCCCAACAACAGGAGGTTAAGGAGTTTGTGCTTCGCAATAAGGAGGTATTCTCTGAGCTGCCGGGACAAACATCTGGGGTAGAGCATGACATCATTACCCCGCCCGGTGAAAGGGTGAAGTTAAAACCCTATCGGATCCCAGAGGCTCGACGGGAGGCAATACGGGAGGAAGTACAGAAAATGCTGAACTTAGGGGTGATAGAGGAGTCCCAAAGTGATTGGTCTAGTCCCATCGTGTTGGTGCCTAAACCGGATGGGAGCTGGCGATTTTGTAACGATTTTCGTCAGTTGAACAAAGTTACAAAATTTGACACCTACCCCATGCCACGTATAGATGAGTTGATCGACCGGCTGGGAACAGCCCGATACATGACGACTCTTGACCTCACAAAAGGGTATTGGCAAATCCCCCTGGCCAAGTCGGCCAAAGAGAAAACCGCATTTGTAACCCCAGACGGGGCGTTCCAATATAAAAGAATGCCGTTCGGGTTACAGAATGCGCCGGCCACATTCCAGCGGAAAATGGACCAGATGCTGAGGCCCCATCGGAAGTATGCTGCGGCTTACCTGGATGACGTAATTGTCCATAGCACAGATTGGGCCTCACATCTGCCAAAAGTGCAAGCAGTCCTGGACTCTGTTCGGGAAGCGGGGTTTACGGCTAACCCCAAGAAGTGTACCATTGGGCAGGAGGAGGCCAAATATCTTGGGTACACCATTGGGAGGGGAGTAATAAAACCCCAACTCAACAAAGTCGAGGCCATCCAGAGTTGGCCACGTCCCAACAGCAAGAAGCAGGTACGAGCCTTTCTGGGAATCGCTGGGTATTATCGGCGATTCATTCCCCACTTTGCTTCTAAGGCTGTGCCCCTAACCAACCTGACGAAGGGGAAAGGGTCGGTCATGATTAAATGGACCCCCGAGGCTGAGGCAGCATTCCAATTCTTGAAACAAGCCTTATGTAGCCAGCCAGTGTTGTACTCACCCGACTTCTCTAAAGACTTTGTCGTACAAAGTGATGCGTCAGATGTGGGGTTAGGAGCAGTATTGTCCCAGGTCTGGAACGGGGAAGAGCACCCAGTCATTTACCTCAGCAGGAAGTTGAAGTCCCATGAGGTAAATTACGCCACCGTTGAAAAGGAGTGTTTAGCGGTGAAGTGGGCTCTAGATTCCCTTCGGTACTACCTGCTAGGTAGGCACTTTGACATGGTTACGGATCACGCTCCGTTAAAGTGGATGGCTCAAAACAAGGAAACAAATAGAAGAGTGAATAGGTGGTTCCTGGCCCTCCAGGAATTCAACTTCACAGTAAAGCATCGCCCTGGCGTTCAAATGGGGAATGTGGATGCTTTGTCTCGAGTACATGAATGCCTGATTGCTGGTGTTCCAACCCCGAGGTTAAAACAAGAGGGGGGGGTATGTGACAGCAGGAAGGTAAAGTCACCTGGTTGCATCCAGGGGGGTAGATATATTTCGCCCAGATTCAGGCTTTACGCCGACTTGTACAACTAGGTGGAGAGTTGTATAAGGCTAGTGGGCTCATGGATGACTCATACCTCTAGGGAGAGTGTGGGGCGTCGTACAGACAGGGAGTTGATGAGGCCAGCTGAAGCTTGTCAGCTCATTTAGGCCTCTATAAGAACTCCCAGATTCATTAGGTGTCAGCTCATGCCTGGAACCAGACCTGTGTGGACTGTCTAGGGAGAGTGAACCCCTGTGCGGTGAGAAAAAGCCTGTGTGGCTATTTGCTTGGACATTTAAAACCAGGGACTTAGGGACTAGGACAGCACTAGGCTGATCCCAGTTGTTAGTTAGGAAACCTGTATGTTTAGTCAGAGGTCAACTTGACCAGGATTTATTTTGGTTATGTTTCTTTTGCTTTGCTGTGTTTTGTCACTGTAAATAGAAAATAAACCGCACCTTTTGATTTTGAAAACCACAACCTCCGTTTGCTGGGCCTGTTTTGTGTGGGGAGCCCATCCCGGGGGTCACACACACCCGCTGCCGAGCTAACCCCCTCACAATATATATATATATATATACATATATTTTGCATATATATTTAATTCACTCAACACCACATAATAATTGTGTTTCACCTCATTTTCCTTGTTCTCTTAAATTAGGTTTAAACTAGGGTTGTCCCGATACCACTTTTTTAAGACCGAGTACAAGTACCGATACTTTTTTTCAAGTACTCGCCGATACCGATTACCGATACTTTTTTTCAATGTCATGTGACAGTTTGAAAGATGGGGACTGATAGGTGGCACTTATGGGCACGGATCGATGGCACTTATGGGCACTGATAGGTGGCACTTGTGGGCAGTGATAGGTGGCACTGATAGGTGGCACTTGGGGGCACTGATAGGTGGCATTTATGGGCACTGATAGATGGCACTTGTGGGCAGTGATAGGTGGCACTTGTGGGCACTGATAGGTGGCACTTGTGGGCACTGATAGGTGGCACTGATTGCACTGAAAGGTGGCACTTGTGGGCACTTATGGGCACTGATAGGTGGCACTTATGGGCACTGATAGATGGCACTTATGGGCACTGATAGGTGGCACTTGTGGGCAGTGATAGGTGGCACTGATAGGTGGCACTTGTGGGCACTGATTGCACTGAAAGGTGGCACTTGTGGGCACTGATTGCACTGATAGGTGGCACTTGTGGGCACTGATAGATGGCACTGATTGCACTATCAGTGCAATCAGTGCCATCTATCAGTGCCCACAAGTGCCACCTATCAGTGCAATCAGTGCCCATAAGTGCCACCTATCAGTGCAATCAGTGGCATCTACCAGTGCCACCTGATAGGTGGCACTGGTAGATGGCACTGATTCCACTGATAGGTAGCACTTGTGGGTACTGATAGGTGGCTGGCACTGAAATGCTGCGGGGGGTGGGGGGGAAATGACACAGGATTTAAGAAAAAAAAACTGCTGCAACGCCCATCTTGGTACACCCTGCACTCGGCTGCAGTAAGCAACAGCAGACATCTTGTTACACCCAGCCAATATAGCTCGGGCTGGGTGTAACAAGATGTCTGCTGCTGCTTACTGCAGCCGAGTGCAGGGTGTACCAAGATGGGCGTGGGGACGTTCAGCCGCTGACGGCGACCGAATGTGACAGCACCGGTCACCGATCCTGATGCGGCGCGCCCTGAACCCCTGCCAGCTTACCAGGTTCAACTGCAGGTGAGGGACTCGCTCTCCGCCCGCGGACTCCGTCCACCGACTGTGCCCGCCCTCTTCAGCCAGACTCCGCCCGCACTTTCCTCTCCCGCCCTCCCCAGCCACTGACTCCTCCCGCCCTCTCCGGCCAGACTCCGCCCGCACTCCCCCGCCCTCTCTCCTGCCCTCCCCAGCCACTGACTCCTCCCGCCCTCTCCGGCCACAAAAACAAAAAAAAAGTATCGGGTGAAGCATCGGGAGCATTTGCGCGAGTACAAGTACTCGCGCAAATGCTTGGTATCGGTCCCGATACCGATACTAGTATCGGTATCGGGACAACCCTAGTTTAAACTTCACTTTCCTTTTTTACCTCATTCACGGCACGATGATCACATCATCACTTACTTATTACAATATACTTTATATAGCAACAGTGTAGCAATAAAACGAAAAACAAATACTTGTATACTTTGAGTTTAATTCCTCACTGAATATATTCACACACACATTATTAATTGATATGTAAGTGTTGTATGAGTGCTTATGTGGAAGTGCTTTCTTGAACACATGATTGATTGAATTACACACACAGAGGACACTCACTAGTTGTCTTAGTTACTTGATTAGATTGACTAATTGATCTGGTCTCCAATCATCATTTCAATGATCACGTGTTTGGGTGTATAAATTTGATGTGCATTTGTCATGTATGCTAGCTATGAGTAAGCACTGAACTACAGTGTGAAACGCGTCAGCTTGTCTGCCTTTATTTTGCTGTGGCATGGATTGTTGTGATTTGACTTTTTAATAAAGGAACCTTTTTTGGAGTGCAGCTGTCCAAAACTTCTTCCAATTATCGCATTACCATATGCATTGCTTGCACCCGTGGCTTGGGATGGAGTGAAAGACCAAATCAAATACATCTGAGCGGTAACTTTATCTCTTCCTCCCATCATACTGCCCTCCACTAACACCCCTCCCATTATACTGCCCTCCACTAACACCCATCACATTATGCTGCCCTCCACTAACACCCCTCCCATTATGCTGCCCTCCACTAACACCCCTCCCATTATACTGCCCTCCACTACCCCCTCCCATTATACTGCCCTACACTAACAGCCCTTCTATTATTCTGCCCTCCACTAACAGCCCTCCCATTATACTGCCCTCCACTACCCTCCCTATTATACTGCCCTCCACTAACACCCCTCCCATTATACTGCCCTCCACTAACACCCCTCCCATTACACTGCCCTCCACTAACACCCCTCCCATCATATTGCCCTCCACCAACACCCCTCCCGTCATACTGCCCTCCACTACCCCTCCATTATACTGCCCTCCAATAACACCCCTCCCATTATACTGCCCTCCACTAACACCCCTCCCATTAGACTGCCCTCCACTAACACCCCTCCCATTATACTGCCATCCACTAACAGCCCTTCCATTATACTGCCCCCCACTACCCCCCCATTATACTGCCCTCCACTAACACCCCTCCCATTAGACTGCCCTCCACTAACACCCCTCCCATCATACTGCCCTCCACTAACAGCCCTCCCATTATACTGCCCTCCACTACCCCCCCATTATACTGCCCTCCACTAAAAGCCCTCCCATTATACTGCCCTCCACTAACACCCCTCCCATTATACTGCCCTCCACTAACACCCCTCCCATTATACTGCCCTCCACTAACAGCCCTCCCATTATACTGCCCTCCACTTCCCACCTCTTATACTGCCCTCCACTAACACCCCTCCCATTATACTGCCCTCCACTAACACCCCTCCCGTTATACTGCCCTCCACGAACACCCCCCCCATTATACTGCCCTCCACTAACAGCCCTCCTATTATACTGCCCTCCACTACCCCCCCATTATACTGCCCTCCACTAACACCCCTCCCGTTATACTGCCCTCCACTAACACCCCTCCCATTATACTGCCCTCCACTAACACCCCTCCCATCATACTGCCCTCCACTAACAGCCCTCCCATTATACTGCCCTCCACTAACAGCCCTCTCATTATACTGCCCTCCACTACCCTCTCCCCATTATACTGCCCTCCACTAACACCCCTCCCGTTATACTGCCCTCCACTAACACCCCAATCGTTATACTGCCCTCCACTAACACCCCTCCCATCATACTGCTCTCCACTAACAGCCCTCCCATTATACTGCCCTCCACTACTCCCCCATTATACTGCCCTCCACTAACAGCCCTCCCATTATACTGCCCTCCACTACCCCCCCCCATTATACTGCCCTCCACTAACACCCCTCCCGTTATACTGCCCTCCACTAACACCCCTCCCATCATACTGCCCTCCACTAACACCCCCCCCATTATACTGCCCTCCACTAACACCCCTCCCATTATACTGCCCTCCACTAACACCCCTCCCATTATACTGCTTTCATTTGCAAAAAAAAGTGCATGCATCATGTAATAGGCTGCGCACACGGCACACCTATGCCCATCAAGCAATGAAATACAGCACTGTCTGTCCATTCTGCTTTTGCACCATGTGACTTATCTGCAGTTCCTGCACTGGCAAACTTGCTGCATTTTTAAATGTTTAGGTCACGCTTTTAAAAACACAGTGCATTTGTGTGTGCAGGAACTGCAGGTAAGTTGCATAGTGCAAAAGCAGAATGGATTTCAACGCAACTGCATTTTTAAACGCTGCATGCACCTTTTTTTCTGCAGGAAACAAAGGAATGGCAGCCCATTCAAATGAATGGGCTGCTGTGCCTGCTCAAATGAGGGCCACCAAAAACATATACATGTGAACCAGCCAGGCCCAAAATAAGCTGGAGGGGGGGGCAAAAAAAATGTTTGCCCAGGGCCCAAACCATATTAAAGACGGCCCTGGTGATAATGACATATAAATAGCATATAAACCATAACATTTCCAATTTTAACCACTTGCTTACTGGGCACTTAAACCCCCTCCAGCCCAGACCAATTTTCAGCGTTTAGTGCTCTCACTCTTTGAACCACAATTGCGCGCTCATACAACACTGTACCCTAATGAAATTTTTATCATTTTTTTCCCACAAGTATAGCTTTCTTTTTGTGGTATTTGATCACATATGCGGTTTTTATTTTTTGTTAATTTTTTTTAAAAAGACCGAATAAAAAAATAAATAATACAAAACCATTTTATATTTTGTTATAAAAGTTTGCAAACAGTTTGTTTTTCTCCTTCATTGATGTACGCTGACGAGGCTGCACTGATGGACACTGATAGGCTGCACTGATAGGCTGCACTGATGGGCACCGATAGGCTGCACTGATGGTACCGATAAGGCGGCACTGATGGGCACTAATATGTGGCACTGGAGGTGACACTGAGAGGTGGCACTGATGGGTGGCACTGAAAGGCATTGATAGGTGGCACTGGTGGGCACTGAGAAGTGCCACTAATAGGTGGCACTGATAGCTGGCACCGATAGCTGGCAGTGATGGGCACTGATGGGTGGCAATGATGGGCACTGCTCGGCACTGGTAGGTGACACTGATAGGCAGCACTGCTAGGTGGTACTGATTGACACCACTGGTGGGCATTGATAGGTGGTACTCGTGGGCATTGATAGGTGGCACTGTTATGCACTGGTGGGCACTGATTTGTGGTACTGTGGGCACTGGCAGGTGGCACTGGCAGGCGGTACTGGTGGGCACAGATGAGGTGCCTGTGTCTCTTTCTCTTCGGGACCGATGTCCCTTGCACAGAAGCTGGTGATCAGCTTTTTTTTCTCCTCACGCTGTCAGCGTGAGGAGAAGTAACCGATTACCAAGTTTCTACTTACATCATGTGATCAGCTGTCATTGTCTGACAGCTGATCACGTGGTAAAGAGCCAGGATCTGTGATTACCCGAGTCTCATTGACTCAGTTATCACAGCGTGCGCCCCGCGCGCACTGCAGGGAGCGTGCAAAGGTGAGGACTAGGGTTGAGCGAACCCGTCCGTACCGAACTTTAGCTTTTTCCCGAACCCGAACCCGAACCCGGACTTTGCGCGAAAGTCCGAGTTCGGGTTCGGGTTCGGCAATCTAATGGCGCATTTAGAAATGCTTCAGGGGCCAGCCAATCACCTTTTGATTAGCTGGTGTGCCCTTAGAAGCCATCATAGCCATGCCTACTAATGGCATGGCTGTGATTGGTCAGTGCAACATGTGACCCAGCTTCTATATAAGCTAGAGGCACACAGCACACACGTCACTCTGCTTCAGAATAGATAGGGAGAGGATCTTGTCTGCTGCTGCTGCTTTTAGGGAGAGATTGAAAAATACATGAGTTAGTCCTGATTCTGGAATCTGAGGGAAAAGATAGAGAGACAGTGTAGTGTAGGGCCAGGTTCCTGTTGGTGCTTTCAGGGAGAGAGATATATTATATAGGAATAGGAGTCCAGATTCAGAGATATAACTCAGCGATCTGCATAGGTTTACCTGTTTGTGTTGCAGTGCAGTCTTTTTACACTGCCATGAGCCCAGTGTCAGAGAAAATCTACCTTTTATCTGCAAGCTCAGTGCACCAGCACTGCATATATTACGTTGAGAGATACACCGTTTCCATACTGTGGGTGTATTCTGCTCTTGGAAAAAGATCCATTTGGGGCAAAAAAAAAGGCACTTTATTGTGCTCTTTTCCAAAAGACCATTAAGGGCAAAAAAAAATAAAAAATTTGCATTTTATTTTGCTCGTGCAAAAAAAGACCCGTTTAGGGCAAAAAAAATAAAAAATTTGCACTTTAATGTACGCTTGCAAAAAGACCCATTTAGGGCCACAAAAAATATTTTGCAGTGTGTTATACATATGTGGAGGCGTGTGAAATAAACCATTTCTATATATTTGTCTTCTACTGTGCTATACTAAAAAAAAAACATTTTTTTTTAATAGCATTTTCTGCAGTTCTGTAGCTGTGCGATTCAGCGGTTACGTACTGTGGGTGTGTTGTGGTCTTCCAAAAAACGCCATTTAGGGCCACAAAAAATATTTTGCAGTGTGTTATACATATGTGGAGGTGTGTGAAATAAACAATTTCTATATAGTTTTCTTCTACTGTGCTATACTAAAAAAACAACATTTTTTTTGAATAGCATTTTCTGCAGTTCTGTAGCTGTGTGATTCAGCGGTTACGTACTGTGGGTGTGTTGTGGTCTTCCAAAAAATGCCATTTAGGGCCACAAAAAATATTTTGCCGTGTGTTTTACATATGTGGAGGTGTGTGAAATAAACAATTTCTATATAGTTTTCTTCTACTGTGCTATACTAAAAAAACAACATTTTTTTTAATAGCATTTTCTGCGGTTCTGTAGCTGTGCGATTCAGCGGTTACATACTGTGGGTGTGTTGTGGTCTTCCAAAAAACGCCATTTAGGGCCACAAAAAATATTTTGCAGTGTGTTATACATATGTGGAGGTGTGTGAAATAAACAATTTCTATATAGTTTTCTTCTACTGTGCTATACTAAAAAACAACATTTTTTTTTAATAGCATTTTCTGCGGTTCTGTAGCTGTGCGATTCAGCGGTTACGTACTGTGGGTGTGTTGTGGTCTTCCAAAAAACGCCATTTAGGGGCACAAAAAATATTTTGCAGTGTGTTATACATATGTGGAGGTGTGTGAAATAAACAATTTCTATATAGTTTTCTTCTACTGTGCTATACTAAAAAAAACACATTTTTTTTAATAGCATTTTCTGCAGTTCTGTAGCTGTGTGATTCAGCGGTTACGTACTGTGGGTGTGTTGTGGTCTTCCAAAAAACGCCATTTAGGGCCACAAAAAATATTTTGCAGTGTGTTATACATATGTGGAGGTGTGTGAAATAAACAATTTCTATATAGTTTTCTTCTACTGTGCTATACTAAAAAAACAATTTTTTTTTAGAATAGCATTTTCTGCAGTTCTGTAGCTGTGCGATTCGGCGGTTACGTACTGTGGGTGTGTTGTGGTCTTCCAAAAAACGCCATTTAGGGCCACAAAAAAATATTTTGCAGTGTGTTATACATATGTGGAGGTGTGTGAAATAAACAATTTCTATATAGTTTTCTTCTACTGTGCTATACTAAAAAAACAAAATTTTTTTTGAATAGCATTTTCTGCAGTTCTGTAGCTGTGCGATTCAGCGGTTACGTACTGTGGGTGTGTTGTGGTCTTCCAAAAAACGCCATTTAGGGCCACAAAAAATATTTTGCAGTGTGTTATACATATGTGGAGGTGTGTGAAATAAACAATTTCTATATAGTTTTCTTCTACTGTGCTATACTAAAAAAAAAAAACATTTTTTTTTAATAGCATTTTCTGCAGTTCTGTAGCTGTGCGATTCAGCGGTTACGTACTGTGGGTGTGTTCTGCTCTTCCAAAAACACCCATTTAGGGCAAGATCCTAAATTTGGAAAATATGAGGAGAAGGTCAAAGGGACGTGGTGGCCCCGGTCTTGGTGCTGCTGGTGGAGCTCCTGTTGCAGGGAGAGGACGTGGTGGATCTGTGCCAGATACACGCACAAGTGAAACACCTTCCTCAGGTGCGAGTAGGCGACCGAGCCTGCGGCGGTATTTTGTCGCGCCTAATGAGGCTGTACAAATGTTTAGGCCAGGACAAGTACAGGCGATAGTAGATTGGGTTGCTGACAGTGCCTCGGGTTCCTTCACATTGTCTCCCACCCACTCTTCTGATGAAAGATCAGAGTTGGCACCTGAAACCCATGTCCATCAGTCTTTCACCTCACCCCCTTGCAAATCAGCCAAGCAGTCTGAGCCCCAAATCATGCAGCAGTCTCTTCTGCTTTTCGATGACTCTGTTAGCAGGGTTTCCCAGGGCCATCCACCTAGCCCTGCCCCAGAAGTGGAAGGGATTGAGTGCACCGATGCCCAACCACTTATGTTTCATGATGAGTACATGGGAGGACCATCGCAGCACGTCTTGGATGATGACGAAACACAGGTGCCAACTGCTGCTGCTTTCGCAATTGTGCAGACAGACAAGGAGGGCAGGAGTGAAGACTGGGTGGAAGATGATGTGGAGGACGATGAGGTCCTCGACCCCACATGGAATCAACGTTATGCAGGTGACCAGTGTAGTTTGGAGGAAGAGGCGGTGGTCGCACAGAGCCACCAGCACAGCAGAAGAGGGAGCAGGGTGCAAAAGCGGAGCGTCCGTCCCCTAGACAGTATGTCTGCTACTGCCCAACGCAGCAAGGGACCGAGCACACCAAAGCCAGGTCCAAGGAGTTCCCTAGCGTGGCAGTTCTTCACACAATGTGCTGATGACAAGACACGAGTGGTTTGCACGCTGTGCAATCAGAGCCTGAAGCGAGGCATAAACGTTCTCAACCTGAGCACAACCTGCATGACCAGGCATCTAAGAGCAAAGCACGAGCTGCAGTGGAGTAGACACCTCAAAAACCAAGAAAGGTCTCTGGCTCCTCCTGCTTCCTCTTCTGCTGCAGTCTCGGCCTCTTCATCCACCTCTGTAGTGACAGTGGCACCTGCCACCCCGCAAACAGAGGATCTGCCAGCAACACTACCACCTGGGTCACCAACCATCTCCACAATGTCCCATGGAAGCGTTCAGCTCTCTATCTCCCAAACATTGGAGCGGAAGAGGAAGTACCCCCCTAGCCACCCGCGATCCCTGGCCCTGAATGCCAGCATTTCAAAACTCCTGGCCTTTGAAATGCTGTCATTCCGTCTGGTGGAGATGCAGAGTTTTAAAAGCCTGATGGCATTGGCTGTCCCACAGTACGTCGTGCCCAGCCGCCACTACTTTTCCAGGCGAGCTATCCCCTTCCTGCACAACCAAGTGGGGGACAAAATCAGTTGTGCACTGCGCAACGCCATCTGTGGCAAGGTCCACCTAACTACGGATGCGTGGACCAGTAAGCACGGTCAGGGACGTTATATCTCCCTAACAGCACACTGGGTAAATGCAGTGGCGGCTGGGCCTGAGGCAGATAGCAGTTTGGCGCATGTCCTTCCACCACCGAGGATTGCAGGGCGCTTCAGTTTGCCTCCTGTTGCTAACTCCTCCTACTCTGCTTCCTCATCCTCTACCGCCTCCTCATCTGGTCAGCGTAACACCTTCACCACCAACTTCAGCACAGCCAGGGGTAAACGACAGCAGGCAGTTTTAAAACTTTCCTGTTTGGGGGGAAAAAACCCACACCGCGCAGGAGTTGTGGAGGGACATGGAACAACAGACCAATGAGTGGTTGCTGTCAGTGAGCCTCAAGCCCGGCCTGGTGGTGTGCGATAATGGGCGAAATCTCGTAGCAGCTCTGGGCCTAGCCGGTTTGACGCACATCCCTTGCCTGGCGCATGTGCTGAACTTGGTGGTCCAGAGGTTCCTTAAAAATTACCCCAATATGCCAGAGCTGCTGCAGAAAGTGCGGGCTGTGTGTGCGCACTTTCGGCGTTCTCACCCTGCTGCTGCTCGCCTGTCAGCGCTGCAGCGTAACTTCGGCCTTCCCGCTCACCGCCTCATATGTGACGTGCCCACAAGGTGGAACTCCACCTTGCACATACTGGCCAGACTGTGCGAGCAGCAACAGGCGATAGTGGAGTTTCAGCTGCAGCAATCACGCGTGAGTCGCTCTGCGGAACAGCACCACTTCACCACCAATAACTGGACCTCCATGCGAGACCTGTGTGCCTTGTTGCGCTGTTTCGAGTACTCCACCAACATGTCCAGTGCCAATGACGCCGTTCTCAGCGTTACTATCCCAGTTCTATGCCTCCTTGAAAAAACGCTTCGGGCGATGATGGAAGAGGATGTGGCACAGGAGGATGAGGAGGAGGAAGCGGGATCATTTCAAAGGCTTTCAGGGCAGTCTTTCACAAGTGGCTACGAGGGTGGTTTCCTGCACCAACAAACGCCAGGTACACAATTGTCCGGCAGAAAGGGCACAGTTCTGGAGGATGACGAGGTGGAGGAGGAGATGGAGGAGGAGGAGGAGGAGCCATTTTCACAGCAGGGTGGCACCCAGACCAGCTCGTGGCTGGGGGGATACAGAGGACACAGACGATACACCTCCCACAGAGGACAGCTTTTCTTTGCCTCTGGGCAGCCTGGCACACATGAGCGATTACATGCTGCAGTGTTTCCGCAATGACCGCCGAGTTGCCCACATTTTAACTGGTGCTGATTACTTGGTGGCCACCCTGCTGGATCCCCATTACAAGGACAACGTACCGTCCTTAATTCCCTCACTGGAGCGGGATCGTAAGATGCGCGAGTACTAGCGCACGCTGGTAGACGCGCTGCTGGTGGCATTCCCACCTGACAGCGGGCGTACGGTGGAAGCACAAGGCGAAGGCAGAGGAGGAGGAAGAGGTCGCCAACGCAGCCGGGGCACCGGCAGCACCTCAGAAGGCAGGGTTAGCATGGCTGAAATGTGGAAAAGCTTTGTCAGCACGCCACAACAACCAGTACCACCAGCTGAGATGGAACGTCTTAGCAGGAGGCAGCATTTCACCAACATGGTTGAGCAGTATGTGTCCACAGGCCTACACGTACTGGATGACGGGTCTGCCCCCTTTAACTTCTGGGTCTCCAAATTGGGCACATGGCCTGAGCTTGCCCTTTATGCCTTGGAGGTGCTGGCCTGCCCTGCAGCCAGTGTATTATCTGAACGTGTATTTAGCACGGCAGGGGGCGTTATCACAGACAAGCGCAGCCGCCTGTCCAGAGCCAATGTGGACAAGCTCACGTTCATTAAAATGAACCAGGCATGGATCCCACAGGACTTGTCCGTACCTTCTGCAGAATAGACATGTATACCGGTGTTGTGACAAAAACTGTCCGGCCATCGGATTGTGTCCGGCCCATACTGCGAAGGTGCAGCGCTTGCGCAGTACAGAGGACAAGGAGATTCACAAAATCTCCGAAGATGAACGGCGCCTGCGCAGTGAGTGCAGGTTCAAGCCCCACCATCCAAGTGGACATACAGTAGCACATAGTAACAGGGCCCCTCACGGGCTCGGTTCGATCGCCACGCTTCGGGCACGGCCTCACTTGGCTCGGCTTGAACCATGGATGGTGTGGCCTTCACCTGAACTCACCACGCAGGCGCCGTTCGTCTTGGGAGATTTTCGAAATCCCCTTGTCCTACATACTGAGCAAGCGCAGTACAGGGTGGACACTATTTGACGGGGGACAGAATTCGACACATCACCGGCCTGTCAGGTCACCTATGGCCAGGTGACAGATGCACACCGTAGGGGGACAGGAGTGCACCGCAAGGTAGTGAACCCTATGGCTGACTGCTGCGGATAGGAAACTGGGTGGTTGTGGAAAGCGGGACCAGAGGAGCACAACCGGGATCCTATAGGAAGCTAGAGCCAAGATTCCCCAGGGCGCGGAGTCTAAGACCCAGCAGGTCTTCTCCAGAGCCTCTAGTGGTGAGGATGTTATGCTGAAGGCTGGGTCCAGGTCGCGGCCCCTAGAGTCTCCTAGCTCACGCCCGGTAGGATAAGGGGAAAAGAGGGGAAGCAGCAGCACAAGATATAAGAGTAACGGATAACAAGCTGAAGGTCAAGGGCCACAAGCAGACAAGGAAAACGAAGGACAAGCCGAAGGTCAAGGGTCACGAGCAGACAGGGATAGTCGGGGACAAGCCAAATGTATAACAGAGAGACAGACGTAGCACACGGCAGGCAGGAAACCAAGCACAGAATGCCTAACAAACACATTGATCAGCAAAGCAGGCTTACAGTGCACAGGTTAATATAGTGTTCTGTGATAGGGCCTGGGGTGGAGTCTGGCTGGGAGGAGATTATAAAGGAAGCCAGGTGAAGGAGGTCTGGTTTCTAAGATGAACACATGAGGAGGAAAGGTAAGATGGCAGACAGACATTAATGCATATCCATGACACGGCCTTACCCAGCCATTGTTGTATTTTTGAACCAGTGTTGGCTACCTCGTCCTCCTCCACCGCCGCCACCTCAACCTCCTACTCCATATGGACCTCGTCCTCCTAGGTCAAGATTATAATTTTTATTTAATTTTTTTGTAGCGCACAGATCCTTTCCCCCTTACCTGCCTTTATGTTGTTGGCTCCTCGCAGGAGGGAGAAAGGCACACCGCACTACCAGCCCGTACCCTCCTATATAAAGAGGTTGAGCGGTGTACTTGACGGGCTGTGTCCACAGCCGGAGTCAAAACTCCTCCAGAGGATGATTCTCACCTCTACTGTAGGTAGAGGCAAGTCCTTTAATTCCCAGTAAAGTCAATGTCCACACCAGCTGAAATTACAACTCTTATTCTCTCATGGCAAAATAAACTCTACTCGGATAGAAAAGGTTAGAGCAAAGAAACAGGACAGCTTAAGGTGTGGAGGAGGTCCAGGCACAAACGTAGCACATTCACTTCACTGCTTAGGTTTCTCAAACAGTTTTAGGTGCACGGTCTCTGCCACAGACCTTGAGGTTGGTCTCTGCCACAGACCGGGTGTACAAGGCCCCTGCCACGGACCTGGAGAACTTTGGTCTCTGCCACAGACCAGGGTGTATAAGGCCCCTGCCACGGGCCGGGTGAATAAGGCCTCTGATACAGTCAAGATGACCTTGAGCTTCTCCTTCTACGAACCTAGCCCATATCAAGGGGAAGACATCTCTCCAGGGAGTCAACAGACCCTTCCTTCACCGTGACTCCCGCATCGGTCCATCAGAATGATCCTCCCTTCCCTGGAACATGGTCCCCTACACGAGGCGGCACCCTAAGACTCCTCGACCCTTAGCGGACTCCAGATGAAGGCTCTGGACTCCAGGCTTTACTCCCGCACCTAGGCCTTCCATACCTAGGGCAGCAGGAACTCCAGGATAGTACCTCACCCCGGGCTAAAGGTACCCGAGATGGAACAGGAACACATGCACCCAGGCCGAAGGCACCTGGGCGTGGACCCCACTGGACATCAGCCCCCAGGCCAAAGGTCTGCCACTTTTATATGCTCTCCCGGCATGCACAGCAGGTTCCCCGCCCCGCTGTACTACTGCCAAGAGGGGACACAAAAGGCACAGCACTGTATCGGCGGTTCAACCCTAGCCTACCATGGCAGCGCCACCTGTAGGCCGCAGGGAACTGCACACCAATACTGTCCCCCGAGGACAAAATGGTCCATGAATCCTACAGAATTAGGGTGTTTGAGCCTATTTACCACTCAAACACTTCCCTTAAATTTAGCACCCCGCTACATTTTTATTTCAAAGTATTTTATTTTCCCACTAGCTTATCCATTAATTTGAATAATTTATTCCAGAAAGGGCGTATTCTGGGGCATTCCCACCATATGTGTGGCATCGTGCCGTTGAGTTTCTGAGGTTCTTAATGACTTCCTGTACCTCTTCTGCTGAAAAGGGGGCCTCCAGCATATTTTTTTATTTTTTTATTTTTTTAATGTTATTTTAAGTTATTTCCCTATCCACATTTGTTTGCAGAACACTTGCCATGCTCTTAACAACATTTTGCTGCCATTTGCAGCCCTCTAGCCCTTTCCATTATTTTTTAGAGCCTTTTTAGTCCTTAGAAGTCCGGGTCCCCATTGACTTCAATGGGGTTCGGGTTCGGGTTCGGGTTAAAGTTCGGTCCCGAACCCGAACTTTTTTCCGAAGTTCGGCCAAACCCGTCGAACCCGAACATCCAGGTGTCCACTCAACTCTAGTGAGGACATCTATTGACGGCCTCCCGGCAAAGTAGGTCCGCTCTGTAGCCATCATTCGGCTATAGCGCGGATCTGAAGGAGGAAAAACAAGCATGCACAGCAAATCAAAAATGAACGGAAATTACATAGAGAAGCAAAGGCATGGTGGAAACAAATGAATCTAGTTTATAAGTAGAAGTTTTATTTTAAAAAGAGACTAATGTCCCATCTTTGATTCAATCCATCAGGGGATCGTGAACAATCTGTGTATCCATCATGCCTTTCACTCCAACATCCTTTTTTGGAGATCACCTCCTCTGACAGGTCTTGTAGTTTTTTCCACTCCATAAAATCGAAACTCTGTTAAATTACCTTTGTGCTGAGAAACCATTGAACATTGTTTAATGTTATACTGTAATTGTTTGATGCTGTATAGTGTGCTAACTCATAATGAACGACTGGTGCAGCCTATATATTGTACAGAACAAATGGTGCAGATTACAGTATAAACCATTTTTGTTCCACATTGATAGGAACAATTAAACTATAACCACATTTTACTACCACCCTTTGAAGTGCGAAAAAGACTTGGGGAAAGTAGTAATCCCAGAATGGGTGCTCTATGACTCACAAGGTCAGGGCCGGATTAACATAGGGGCTATTGGAGCTGCAGCTCCAGGCCCCTTACCTTAAAGCGGAGGTTCACCCACATATTCGACTTTAAATCCATTACTTGCGCTTAGCACGTACATAACCCGATCACTAACCTTTTTTTTTTATCCTTATTAGTTTAGCAAATAAATGTTTTATAAGATGCTTCTTCCGGTATTTACTCCCGCGGGAGTAGGCGTGTCCTTTCCTACCTCCTATTCCCGCAGTGCCTCCTGGGATCAACTTGCCCTGCTTCCGATTAGTTATGTCTACCCTCCTTCCAGTGAGATCTCACAATAATTGTATCGTCACGTGACTCGTCTAGCCGGTCACGTGACGGGGCGGATCTAATTCCGCCATTTTAGATAATGGCACGCAGGTGTATTTTGCCATTATACACCTGCGGACACGAGGTAAAGGACAGCATACCAATCATCTCACCGAAAAACTAGATTATAGATTTCTCTTCGCAAATTACTAGAAAGGTAAGCAAGTTTAATTTTATACATATATGTTCAATGTCTATTTATGTTTTCATTCATTGTAATTTTTTTTAACTTTGATTTTTTTTTTTTTAAAGGTAATTTTTATTCGTTCGTTTTCAAAGAAAGGAACAGATCATCAGTTTCTTCCACGTTTACTTGCATATATTTACAGGTATGTATATTGATCACATTTATATAAATATATAATGTAAAATATATTAATAAGTGTTATAAATTAAATATTTTTTATGTGTGTGCATTTATATTCAATATTTTTTTTATGCTTAATCCTAAAAAAACTAATATAAAAAAAAAAAAATTATATTAATAAATAATTTTTAAAAAAAATTCTATTCTTCTCAATATTTTCTGATTTAAAAAAAATAAAATCCTTATTATTATAGATCTAATATAACATTATATTTTTATTAATAATTTTATATTAATTTTTTAGGTCTTTGTCATGTGGTGAATGTGTGCGTGTGTGCATCTCTTTTAATGTCTATAAATACAAATAACTTAAAAAAAAATAATTAGACTTTTTTTATTTAAATACTTTTAGAAGGTATATTTTTGGTGTGTGTGTGTATATATATATATATGTGTATATATATATATATACATACTTCTCACTTTGTTTCTAATATAACAAACATATTAAATATCACATCTTGTAAAAAAATATATATATATTTTAATACAACATTTAATTATTTTTTTTTTTTTTATTATTTCCTAGATTACACAAGACGAGTTGATTTGAATTTTTCAAACCCATGCAAGATTATCTTATTAGTACTCTTGGTATATATATATATATATATATTTTCATTTCTTTCTCCCTCATTCCCTTTCTTTATCCATCTATCACTCTTTGTCTCAATCTATGACTCTTTCTCTCTCTTGCTCTACCTTTTTCCCTTTTTTTTTCGCATTCATTCCCTCTCTCTTCCCCTCATTCCCTCTTTCTCTCCCTCTATCCCTCTTTATCTCTTTTGCTCTACCTTTTTCCCTTTTTCTCTCATTCATTCCCTCTCTCTTCCCCTCATTCCCTCTTTCTCTCCCTATATCCCTCTTTATCTCTCTTGCTCTACCTTTTTCCTTTTTTTTTAGCCCTCATTACATCTCTTTCCCTCATTCCCTCTTTCTCTCCCTCTATCCCACGCTTCCACTTTCTTACCTTATATCACTCCCTCTTTCTCTCTCTCCCTTTCTCTCTCTCCCTTTCTCTCTCTTGCTCTACCCTTTTTCCCTTTTTTTTTCTCTCTTTCCCTCTCTCTTTCTCTCCCTCTATCCCAAACTTCCACTTTCTTTCCTTATATCACTCCCTCTTTCTCTCTCTTCCTTTCTCTCTCTTGCTCTACATTTTTCCCTTTTTTTCTCTTTCCCTCTCTCTCTCTCTTTCCCTCTCTCTTTCTCTCCCTCTATCCCACACTTCCACGTTCTTTCCTTATATCACTCCCTCTTTCTCTCTCTCCCTTTCTCTCTCTTGCTCTACCTTTTTCCCTTTTGTTTTCTCTTTCCCTCTCTCTTTCTCTCCCTCTATCCCACACTTCCACTTTCTTTCCTTATATCACTCCCTCTTTCTCTCTCTCCCTTTCTCTCTCTTGCTCTACCTTTTTCCTTTTTTTTTTCTCTTTCCCTCTCTCTCTCTCTCTTTCCCTCTCTCTTTCTCTCCCTCTATCCCACACTTCCACTTTCTTTCCTTATATCACTCCCTCTTTCTCTCTCTCCCTTTCTCTCTCTTGCTCTTCCCTTTTTCCCTTTTTTTTCTCTCTTACCTTCTCTCTATCTCTTTCTCTCTCTCTTTCTCTCCCTCTATCCCACACTTCCACGTTCTTTCCTTATATCACTCCCTCTTTTTCTCTCTCCCTTTCTCTCTCTTTCTCTACCTTTTTCCCTTTTTTTCTCTTTCCCTCTCTCTCTCTTTCCCTCTCTCTTTCTCTCCCTCTATCCCACACTTCCACTTTCTTTCCTTATATCACTCCCTCTTTCTCTCTCTCCCTTTCTCTCTCTTGCTCTACCTTTTTCCCTTTTTTTCTCTTTCCCTTTCTCTCTCTCTCTTTCCCTCTCTCTTTCTCTCCCTCTATCCCACACTTCCAGTTTCTTTCCTTATATCACTCCCTCTTTCTCTCTCTCCCTTTCTCTCTCTTGCTCTACCTTTTTCCCTTTTTTTTTCTCTTTCCCTCTCTCTCTCTCTTTCCCTCTCTCTTTCTCTCCCTCTATCCCACACTTCCACTTTCTTTCCTTATATCACTCCCTCTTTCTCTCTCTCCCTTTCTCTCTCTCTTGCTCTACCTTTTCCCTTTTTTTCTCTCTTTCCCTCTCTCTTTCTCTCCCTCTATCCCACACTTCCACTTTCTTTCCTTATATCACTCCCTCTTTCTCTCTCTCCCTTTCTCTCTCTTCCTCTACCTTTTTCCCTTTTTTTTCTCTTTCCCTCTCTCTCTCTCTCTTTCCCACTCTCTTTCTCTCCCTCTATCCCACACTTCCACTTTCTTTCCTTATATCACTCCCTCTTTCTCTCTCTCCCTTTCTCTCTTTCCCTCTCTCTCTCTCTTTCTCTCTCTCTCTTTCTCTCCCTCTATCCCACACTTCCACTTTCTTTCCTTATATCACTCCATCTTTCTCTCTCTCCCCTTTCTCTCCCTTGCTCTACCTTTTTCCCTTTTTTTCTCTCTTTCCCTCTCTCTTTCTCTCCCTCTATCCCACACTTCCACTTTCTTTCCTTATATCACTCCCTCTTTCTCTCTCTCCCTTTCGCTCTCTTGCTCTACCTTTTTCCCTTTTTTTTCTCTTTCCCTCTCTCTCCCTCTCTTTCCCTCTCTCTTTCTCTCCCTCTATCCACACTTCCACTTTCTTTCCTTATATCACTGCCCTCTTTCTCTCTCTCCCTTTTCTCTCTCTTCCTCTACCTTTTTCCCTTTTTTTCTCTTGTCCCCTCTCTCTCTCTCTCTCTCTTTCCCTCTCTCTTTCTCTCCCTCTATCCCACACTTCCACTTTCTTTCCTTATATCACTCCCTCTTTCTCTCTCTCCCTTTCTCTCTCTTCCTCTACCTTTTTCCCTTTTTTTTCTCTTCCCTCTCTCTCTCTCTTTCCCTCTCTCTTTCTCTCCCTCTATCCCACACTTCCACTTTCTTTCCTTATATCACTCCCTCTTTCTCTCTCTCCCTTTCTCTCTCTTCCTCTACCTTTTTCCCTTTTTTTTCTCTTTCCCTCTCTCTCTCCTCTCTTTCCCTCTCTCTTTCTCTCCCTCTATCCCACACTTCCACTTTCTTTCCTTATATCACTCCCTCTTTCTCTCTCTCCCTTTCTCTCTCTTGCTCTACCTTTTTCCCTTTTTTTTCTCTTTCCCTCTCTCTCCCTCTCTTTCCCTCTCTCTTTCTCTCCCTCTATCCCACACTTCCACTTTCTTTTCCTTATATCACTCCCTCTTCTCTCTCTCTCCCTTTCTCTCTCTTCCTCTACCTTTTTCCCTTTTTTTCTCTTTCCCTCTCTCTCTCTCTCTCTCTTTCCCCTCTCTCTTTCTCTCCCTCTATCCCACACTTCCACTTTCTTTCCTTATATCACTCCCTCTTTCTCTCTCTCCCTTTCTCTCTCTTCCTCTACCTTTTTCCCTTTTTTTTCTCTTTCCCCTCTCTCCTCTCTCTTTCCCTCTCTCTTTCTCTCCCTCTATCCCACACTTCCACTTTCTTTCCTTATATCACTCCCTCTTTCTCTCTCTCTCCCTTTCTCTCTCTTCCTCTACCTTTTTCCCTTTTTTTTCTCTTTCCCTCTCTCTCTCTCTCTCTCTCTTTCCCTCTCTATTTCTCTCCCTCTATCCCACACTTCCACTTTCTTTCCTTATATCACTCCCTCTTTCTCTCTCTCCCTTTCTCTCTCTTCTCTACCTTTTCCCCTTTTTTTTCTCTTTCCCTCTCTCTCTCTCTCTCTCTTTCCCTCTCTCTTTCTCTCCCTCTATCCCACACTTCCACTTCATTTCCTTATATCACTCCCTCTTTCTCTCCTCTCCCTTTCTCTCTCGTGCTCTACATTTTTCCCTTTTTTTTCTCGTCTTTCCCTCTCTCTTTCTCTCCCTCTATCCCACACTTCCACTTTCTTTCCTTATATCACTCCCTCTTTCGCTCTCTCCCTTTCTCTCTCTTCCCTCTACCTTTTTCCCCTTTTTTTCTCTTTCCCTCTCTCTCTCTCTCTCTCTTTCCCTCTCTCTTTCTCTCACCTCTATCCCACACTTCCACTTTCTTTCCTTATATCACTCCCTCTTTCTCTCTCTCCCTTTCTCCTCTCTTGCTCTACCTTTTTCCCTTTTTTCTCTTCCTTCCCTCTCTTCTCTCTCTCTTCCCCTCTCTCTTTCTCTCCTCTATCCCACACTTCCACTTTCTTTCCTTATATCACTCCCTCTTTCTCTCTCTCCCTTTCTCTCTCTTGATCTACCTTTTTCCCTTTTTTTCTCTTTCCCTCTCTCTCTCTCTCTCTTTCCCTCTCTCTTTCTCTCCCTCTATCCCACACTTCCAGTTTCTTTCCTTATATCACTCCCTCTTTCTCTCTCTCTCTCCCTTTCTCTCTCTTGCTCTACCTTTTTCCCTTTTTTTTTCTCTTTCCCTCTCTCTCTCTCTCTTTCCCTCTCTCTTTCTCTCCCTCTATCCCACACTTCCACTTTCTTTCCTTATATCACTCCCTCTTTCTCTCTCTCCCTTTCTCTCTCTCTTTCTCTACCTTTTTTTCCCTTTTTTTTCTCTTTCCCTCTCTCTCTCTCTCTCTTTCCCTCTCTCTTTCTCTCCCTCTATCCCACACTTCCACTTTCTTTCCTTATATCACTCCCTCTTTCTCTCTCTTGCTCTACCTTTTTCCCTTTTTTTCTCTCTTTCCCTCTCTCTTTCTCTCCCTCTATCCCACACTTCCACTTTTCTTTCCTTATATCACTCCCTCTTTATCTCTCTCCCTTTCTCTCTCTTCCTCTACCTTTTTCCCTTTTTTTTCTCTTTCCCTCTCTCTCTCTCTCTTTCCCTCTCTCTTTCCTCACCCTCTATCCCACACTTCCACTTTCTTTCCTTATATCACTCCCTCTTTCACTCTCTCCCTTTCTCTCCTCTTGCTCTTCCCTTTTTCCCCTTTTTTTTCTCTCTTACCTTCTCTCTATCTCTTTCTCTCTCTCTTTTCTCTCCCTCTATCCCACACTTCCACGTTCTTTCCTTATATCACTCCCTCTTTTTCTCTCTCCCTTTCTCTCTCTTTCTCTACCTTTTTCCCTTTTTTTTCTCTTTCCCCTCTCTCTCTCTTTCCCTCTCTCTTTCTCTCCCTCTATCCCACACTTCCACTTTCTTTCCTTATATCACTCCCTCTTTCTCTCTCTCCCTTTCTCTCTCTTGCTCTACCTTTTTCCCTTTTTTTCTCTTTCCCTTTCTCTCTCTCTCTTTCCCTCTCTCTTTCTCTCCCTCTATCCCACACTTCCAGTTTCTTTCCTTATATCACTCCCTCTTTCTCTCTCTCCCTTTCTCTCTCTTGCTCTACCTTTTTCCCTTTTTTTTTCTCTTTCCCTCTCTCTCTCTCTTTCCCTCTCTCTTTCTCTCCCTCTATCCCACACTTCCACTTTCTTTCCTTATATCACTCCCTCTTTCTCTCTCTCCCTTTCTCTCTCTCTTGCTCTACCTTTTCCCTTTTTTTCTCTCTTTCCCTCTCTCTTTCTCTCCCTCTATCCCACACTTCCACTTTCTTTCCTTATATCACTCCCTCTTTCTCTCTCTCCCTTTCTCTCTCTTCCTCTACCTTTTTCCCTTTTTTTTCTCTTTCCCTCTCTCTCTCTCTTTCCCACTCTCTTTCTCTCCCTCTATCCCACACTTCCACTTTCTTTCCTTATATCACTCCCTCTTTCTCTCTCTCCCTTTCTCTCTCTTCCTCTACCTTTTCCCCTTTTTTTTCTCTTTCCCTCTCTCTCTCTCTTTCTCTCTCTCTTTCTCTCCCTCTATCCCACACTTCCACTTTCTTTCCTTATATCACTCCATCTTTCTCTCTCTCCCTTTCTCTCTCTTGCTCTACCTTTTTCCCTTTTTTTCTCTCTTTCCCTCTCTCTTTCTCTCCCTCTATCCCACACTTCCACTTTCTTTCCTTATATCACTCCCTCTTTCTCTCTCTCCCTTTCTCTCTCTTGCTCTACCTTTTTCCCTTTTTTTTCTCTTTCCCTCTCTCTCCCTCTCTTTCCCTCTCTCTTTCTCTCCCTCTATCCCACACTTCCACTTTCTTTCCTTATATCACTCCCTCTTTCTCTCTCTCCCTTTCTCTCTCTTCCTCTACCTTTTTCCCTTTTTTTCTCTTTCCCTCTCTCTCTCTCTCTCTCTCTTTCCCTCTCTCTTTCTCTCCCTCTATCCCACACTTCCACTTTCTTTCCTTATATCACTCCCTCTTTCTCTCTCTCCCTTTCTCTCTCTTCCTCTACCTTTTTCCCTTTTTTTTCTCTTTCCCTCTCTCTCTCTCTTTCCCTCTCTCTTTCTCTCCCTCTATCCCACACTTCCACTTTCTTTCCTTATATCACTCCCTCTTTCTCTCTCTCCCTTTCTCTCTCTTCCTCTACCTTTTTCCCTTTTTTTCTCTTTCCCTCTCTCTCTCTCTCTTTCCCTCTCTCTTTCTCTCCCTCTATCCCACACTTCCACTTTCTTTCCTTATATCACTCCCTCTTTCTCTCTCTCCCTTTCTCTCTCTTGCTCTACCTTTTTCCCTTTTTTTTCTCTTTCCCTCTCTCTCCCTCTCTTTCCCTCTCTCTTTCTCTCCCTCTATCCCACACTTCCACTTTCTTTCCTTATATCACTCCCTCTTTCTCTCTCTCCCTTTCTCTCTCTTCCTCTACCTTTTTCCCTTTTTTTCTCTTTCCCTCTCTCTCTCTCTCTCTTTCCCTCTCTCTTTCTCTCCCTCTATCCCACACTTCCACTTTCTTTCCTTATATCACTCCCTCTTTCTCTCTCTCCCTTTCTCTCTCTTCCTCTACCTTTTTCCCTTTTTTTCTCTTTCCCTCTCTCTCTCTCTTTCCCTCTCTCTTTCTCTCCCTCTATCCCACACTTCCACTTTCTTTCCTTATATCACTCCCTCTTTCTCTCTCTCTCCCTTTCTCTCTCTTCCTCTACCTTTTTCCCTTTTTTTCTCTTTCCCTCTCTCTCTCTCTCTCTCTTTCCCTCTCTATTTCTCTCCCTCTATCCCACACTTCCACTTTCTTTCCTTATATCACTCCCTCTTTCTCTCTCTCCCTTTCTCTCTCTTCCTCTACCTTTTCCCCTTTTTTTCTCTTTCCCTCTCTCTCTCTCTCTCTCTCTTTCCCTCTCTCTTTCTCTCCCTCTATCCCACACTTCCACTTCATTTCCTTATATCACTCCCTCTTTCTCTCTCTCCCTTTCTCTCTCTTGCTCTACATTTTTCCCTTTTTTTCTCTCTTTCCCTCTCTCTTTCTCTCCCTCTATCCCACACTTCCACTTTCTTTCCTTATATCACTCCCTCTTTCTCTCTCTCCCTTTCTCTCTCTTCCTCTACCTTTTTCCCCTTTTTTTCTCTTTCCCTCTCTCTCTCTCTCTCTCTTTCCCTCTCTCTTTCTCTCCCTCTATCCCACACTTCCACTTTCTTTCCTTATATCACTCCCTCTTTCTCTCTCTCCCTTTCTCTCTCTTGCTCTACCTTTTTCCCTTTTTTTCTCTTTCCCTCTCTCTCTCTCTCTTTCCCTCTCTCTTTCTCTCCCTCTATCCCACACTTCCACTTTCTTTCCTTATATCACTCCCTCTTTCTCTCTCTCCCTTTCTCTCTCTTGATCTACCTTTTTCCCTTTTTTTCTCTTTCCCTCTCTCTCTCTCTCTCTTTCCCTCTCTCTTTCTCTCCCTCTATCCCACACTTCCAGTTTCTTTCCTTATATCACTCCCTCTTTCTCTCTCTCTCCCTTTCTCTCTCTTGCTCTACCTTTTTCCCTTTTTTTTCTCTTTCCCTCTCTCTCTCTCTCTTTCCCTCTCTCTTTCTCTCCCTCTATCCCACACTTCCACTTTCTTTCCTTATATCACTCCCTCTTTCTCTCTCTCCCTTTCTCTCTCTTTCTCTACCTTTTTCCCTTTTTTTTCTCTTTCCCTCTCTCTCTCTCTCTCTTTCCCTCTCTCTTTCTCTCCCTCTATCCCACACTTCCACTTTCTTTCCTTATATCACTCCCTCTTTCTCTCTCTTGCTCTACCTTTTTCCCTTTTTTTTCTCTCTTTCCCTCTCTCTTTCTCTCCCTCTATCCCACACTTCCACTTTCTTTCCTTATATCACTCCCTCTTTATCTCTCTCCCTTTCTCTCTCTTGCTCTACCCTTTTCCCTTTTTTTATCCCTCATTCACTCTCTGTTTCTCTCTGCCTGTACCTCTTTTTCTTTCCCTCTGTACCTCTGTTCCTCCATCTATACCGCTCTCCCTCTTTCTCTTTATGTAACCCTCTCTCTTACTCTCTAGGTCTCTCGCTCTCTTGCTGTATTTATATATTTACTTTTTTTATATATATTTTTATTGACCTTGTTTTATTTTCATAAATTTTTCGACTCTCTATGTAATAATAATATATTTGTAAAAATTATTATTTTTAATGTCACTACATAAATTAAAATAAAGATATATTATATTATGAAATTAAAGTGTTGTTGTCTTTTGTTTATATTTTTAATATAAATCTAAATTTTGTTCTTCACTAACTATGATTTTTTATATAAGCAGTAGAAATGCCAGGATGCATGGCAAAATTTTGTTCAAACTGCACTACTCCCGGAAATAAAGAAACCAAAGTAAGTTATTTTGCTTTTCCGAAAGAGGAACAGAAAATAAAATTATGGCTGCGCAATACTGGAATGGACCCAGGAATGGTAGATGAATATATACCAATTATCAAAGCGGACATTCGTTCAGATATTTATCGGATGTGTTCTTCACATTTTGAAAGTGAGTGCTTTATTATGAGGGGAAGTCAAAGGAGATTAAGTCCTGAATCTGTTCCTACCATATTTATCGAAACAGGAACTACAGAAAAATCTGGAAATAAATGGCTTAATCGATTGAAAAAAATATGGATGACACAACACATGAAGGCTGGAACCTCTCAGACAGCCATGGACAGTGCTACATGTACTTGCCAATGTCATGCTAGTAGTCAATCTAAACATGTGTCAAACAACGATGCCAGCACACAAACTGGCCTTGGACATTCAGAATTTGTGGAATCTGAAGGTACAAGTGATACTATTTTTTTAGAACATTCATATTGTAGTAAAGAGGATCTTTTAATGACACCACTTCTAGTGTCAACACCAAAAAGTCATCAAAAGACAAAAGAAGTTCAATCGGTGATCTCTTTTTCGCCCGCTTTGCCTGTCTTGTCTACCCCTTCGCTAATACCAAGAAATAGTAAATCAGCCTTCAACCCGTATGTTGAAAGTCCAGAAGTTGGGACTAAAAGAAAATTGTCTTATCTGGAGGATCCAAGCTTTCACGAGTCAGATTGTGATACACCCCAAAAAGGCGATCATAGTCTTTGTGAAACTGAGGTGGAAATTGAAACAGAAGATGCACTTCCTCATCCCTTGAATTTGGTGAAAGAGAAAAAATTTATTGTTTTCGAAAGCTGCCTTGATAAACTACTTTATGCGATGATTTGCCCTGAACCTGGCTGTTTTTCAAAAATCAGAAAGATTGAGAAAAAAATTATTGGCACAATGATTTCTGTTCACTCGATCTGTACAGATTTTCACCGGTCAAAACTTTGGGAAAGCCAGCCCAAAATTAAACATTATTCGGCTGGTAATATTTTGCTTTCTGGGGCAATAACTTTAACTGGAGGAAGCTACGCAAAAGTAAGAGAAATGTTTGATCTCTGTGGCATACAAATTTTTGGAAAAACTTCTTTCCACAGATCTCAAAATGCATTTGTTTTTAAAGCAATTGATCATAGTTGGCAAAGTATGATTTATAATGTCAATGAGGAATTGTTAGGAAAACCAGTCTTCTTGTTAGGGGATGGGCAATGTGATAGCACAGGGTTTTCAGCAAAGTATTCTACATACACGTTCATGGATTTTAGTTCAAAGAAAATTGTGGACTTTGAACTAGTGCAGGTGTCACAGACCACTTCTTCTGTTGCGATGGAGAAGTTTGGATTTACCAAATGTTTAGATCGCATAATTGACAATGGATTGGATGTTCAATTTGTGGGAACGGATCGGCACACTGGTATTCGTAAACTACTTTCGACAAACGAAAAATACAAAAACATAAACCATAAATTTGATATGTGGCATTACGTGAAAAATATACGAAGAAAATTGATGCAAATTTCAAAGAAAAAAATAAACCGCGCAATTTTACCATGGATTGGACCCATTTTGCTGCATTTCTATTTTTGTAGTAGACGTTGTGAGGGACAAAAGACGCTTTTCAGAGAGCTTTGGCAATCTCTACTATATCATGTAGTAAATGTTCATGAATGGGAAATTGACGGTGTACAGCACAAATGCTTACACGATCCACTCAGTGTGGATTCTCATCCTGTTCCCTGGATAAGCAAAAACACACCTGCATTTCATTCATTGTCCACAATTGTCTTGGATACTCAATTGGATAAGGACATAAAGCATCTAAATTTTTTTTGTCAGACAGGGGTTATTGAAACATACCACAGTATGATTCTTAAATATCGGCCCAAAAGAATTCATTACAGATTTGATTCCATGGAAGCAAGGACAAAATTGGCTGCTTTATGCCACAATCACAATGTGGTACGAAACCCCGCTCTGACAAAAAAAAAAAGATGAAAGTGGACAAGAATTTGTTGTTGAACGTAAAAATCTTGAATTTCCAAGAGGTAGAAAAAAATGGGTTGTGCGTAATGTTTTTGAAAACATGAATAACGAACATCTTTACAATATGCTATCCGACATGATTAGCATTGTTGAGGGTACACTAATTTGGGAATCCAAAAACAAACTCATGCCGAGAAACATTGCCCCAATTGAAAGGCCTGAAACAAGTGTGGCAGTAAAGGAACACATGTCACGATTTCCAAAAGTTGCTAAATAAGCATACAAGTATGGAATTTTTGGTGTACATATCTGTATAGTTTTCTGTGTTAAAATAAACAATATAATATAAATGTAAATAAGTTTTTTATTATAAATGGTTTTATACACTTTACATAGTTTTTGTATTTTTAAAAAAATAAAAATTTTTGCTTTGGAAAATTTGTGTGTTTATTTTCAAGATTAATACTTATATTTAAGAAGTCTGTACAAAGTGTATAACTGTAGCAAATAAAATTATAAAAATAATTAAACAAATTTCTATACTCTAAATGTTTTTTTAAATTTAACAAAAACAAATTTATAATAATTAAAAAAATATTAAACATTGAAACACAATTAAAAAAACATAAAATTAATGAAATGCCATTTCTGATGCATCATAATCATCAGAATACATAAAACCAACATAGGAACCATTTGGATCGGGAAATACTTCACGGATTAATTTTACAGCGCAAGATGGAATGACACGTCTGTTTCCCTTTCCAAGAAATCCATAAGTCCAGTTAATAAAAGACCGATATGCTGTTTTACGCAAACGTCTATTAAAAAAAAATATATATAATTTTTCTTATTTTTTTTAAATAAAGATTATGACAATAAATATATAAAAGATTTGTCTATTTACCTATTGTTGTCAGCATCCACGACAGGTAAGTCCTCCAGATGCATAGTCATGAATGTTATTCTTACATGTTCCTCTGTTGCCATCTGGGAGCAGAATATAGGTGCGGTTGTTATGCATTGTTCTCCCTCTGGTATACAGACTTCAACTTGATGTATTTCTCGACAACAAACAGATTCTATTTGTGTTGGCATGGCTATGCAACACTGACACAAACACCATTGTGTGTTTCCAATTCGATCCTCCTCAGATGTCTCTTGAGTCGACGACGAATTGGAAGCATCTACTGTGAGATTTCTTGGAAAGGCTCTATCCGATTTTTAGTCTGGATACCTTGCAAGTAACTGAGCTACCATTATACTTCGCTGAAATAAAAAAAAAATATTAAATAATTATATTAAAAAATAAAAAAATATTAAAAAATAAATAAAAAAATATATTGATTAATAATACATTACTAACTCTTTCATCCTGTGACAAAGAGCGATAACTCAGCAAACTGTTAGCCCGATTTTCTTGAGTATTGTCCTTTAAACAAACATAAAATAATAGTCATATTAAAAAAAAGGGATACATACATGCAGTGTGAAAACTTTTGAGAAAAAA